>CM031236.1:582171538-584584038 GCA_018340775.1 Taxus wallichiana var. yunnanensis
AAATTTCACATTTAAAAAAATAGTCTAAAACAAATGCAGTTTACAAAAACATTGAAACATAACAAACAAAACTCAGGATTCATCATGCAAGCCAAAGGAGCAAGAAAATATGGGGATGTTGCTTATGCCTCCCGGGGAAATGGGTATCACCACCTGAGAACAAAACACCAAAATATATCATTTCAAAACAATGACATGCCCTTATGACTCCCAAGTACCTCCTTATTCATCCCATCTCCTATGCCTCCCAACCTCTTATGGCACCCCATAACAAGTAAATAAATGCAAGCTATTTATTTTTACAAGGTGGAAACCAAATCCCAACTCCCTCCACACTTATACCTTCCCGAAACACTTATTCCTCCCACAAAAATACCCCATAGTCTTCTCCTACACCATTTATATGCCATCTACCCAAAAAATCCACAGAAATGCCAAAACATTCACAATAATAACATTTGTACAAAGAAAAGAAGAGCATTTCAAGAGTGAAGCTCTTACCTCTCCATAATGGATTTTGTTCCAAGTTCCAACAACAAGCTCTCCAATGCAAAGCAACCCAAAATCAACAAAACACAATCATGTAAAAATTTTGCAAATGTTCTCCAATAGAAAGAGCTCAAGAAAAAAGAATTCTCCTAAATGAAGTATGCAAGAGTGAAGACCCCTCCCCCAAAAAAAAAAATAAGCCAACAAAATTCAAATTTATAGATTCTCCTCTCCACTCCAACATCAAACACCACTCCAACACAAAATTCAATTTCAAACTCCAATGCATAATAAATAAGTAGCTGAATAAATGATATTTTTACTTACACACTCAAATCAAGCCCACACCCCATAAGGACTGAAATTGAAAGCATGTAAGATAGAGCAATTAAAGCATACAACTTGACTTTAAAAAATACATAATGAAAGCTAATTTTAACTCTCCAACCATAGGTAAGGTTGGTATGAAAATTTAAGAGGTATGGGACAAGTTTAACTTGTCCCACAAGCCTGTAAAATCAGCCTCCAAGAAAAAATTCGAATTTCAAACAAGGTGGAGTGTTTCATACTCCAAAATCAACTTACACATCTCTTACACATCACTTACACATTTCTTACAACACTTTAATCCAAGAGCCAACAAATCCAATAATTACTTTCTTATGTCCTAATTTGATTAATTGATTCTTAACAATATGATTACTCATATTAATTTACCACAATTAATAACTAATAAAAGTGGTAAACACATCAATTAATAAACACATACAAACATCAATAAAAAGGAATCAAATTAAAAGAAAAACATAAATCCCTTGGTGACATTTGAGGTGATCCCTCCCATGGGAATCCCTAACAACAATCAAACACACATAACAAATATAAGTTGCCATGGTGACCTTGTTGAATTCATTTTTAATTCCAATATGGTTGGTCTCAATCCCCTGATGTTTATTGTGATATCTTTTAACATGCAAACCACAAATACTGCTTGACCTCATCGTATTTGCATTAAATGATTCAAAATAAATATACATTAAAATTCCAAAATCATCCATACATATAAATCACAACATCATCAAGGCAACAACAATATAATTTGCAATCTCATCAACAACTATATGATCATCACATTTAATTCAATTTTCTAGGTCTACTCAACATATCAAAATATCACATGTCCAAACAACATCCATAAATATAACCATGTCAACAACATGTCAATATCCATATAAATGTCTCTAATAATCCACATGCATCATATATGAATCAAAGTCAATAATAGTCCATGCTCTAACATCTAACATCATGCTAAATTAAAAGTCACAATAATGTCCATAATATAGTCAGCAGTGTCATAATCAATATCAAAATGTGTTGAAGGGAAGTGGGCACTACGAGAGAGTTTGAACACAATACCACCTTGGGTAGATGCACCATGAGTACATGAAGCATATCCTCCTATTGTGTAAACAAAATGGTAAAAATACTAGTTGAGTACGATCAAGTACACACCACCTCGAAGAACTTTGAGCATATGCAAGCCAAAGTAAGGGCACCATACAATGGATTCTACCGATATGTTTGATTCTCCACAAAAAGTTGAGAAAACATTTGATCTGAATGCTAATAGTGACATGTATACTAATTATAGCACTGATTAATTTGATCTTGTTCATGTTCCATTTACTCGTCAAGTTACATTTACTATCCATATCTAGGATTCTTCAAATACACTTGAAAATGATCATCGTTATAATTATATCTCCACTGGGATAGGCACATATCGAATTAATCCTATGTTTTCTTCTAAACAATTATCTCTCATTAAAACTCCATTCCTAATGAGGATAATATGAAGGAAACTCTCGGTATAGTACAACATTATTGTGAGATAATTTTTGCGGCGTCACTAGTAATCTCTTTGATAATGATGATTATTTACTTACCAATGATGACCCATGAGATTTTTGCCTTTGGTGATCAATCTAAAATACTTTCTCATGTCAATTAAAGCTATTCTGCATCACCAAATTTATAAACTAAATCATGATTTTTCCTTGCTAGGTGTACAAGTCTAATTTTATAGCACATGCCTCTACCTATTTCATTCACCTTATAGCATTTACATGCACAACTATATCACTCTTTCTCTCATACTCGAAGCGTAATCCTACTTCTCCCCCTCATTTACTACTAACACACTATGTTTATAAGTTCAATTTAACTATTGAGGAGTGACTAAACATTTGAACCTCACTTGTCACATACACATACACATGGTGGGGGTGACCTTGCTTCCCATATATATTTTCACACTTTCCATTTATCAAAGAAACTAAAAATCTATATATTCCCTTCCCTAAGGGAATTATTTGATCATACTTTCCTCTCTTTGGAGAATAGGTTTTCATCAATTCCCTCGGTGGAATAGAGTAAAAGACACTAAAATATTTTCAAAATATGAAAAAATTCAAATATTTACAAATATATAAAATTAGGACCTATTTCTATGCCATACATTATTTTCACTTTATATTATACATGTTGTCTATTCCTTTAGTTTGAATGATAGCATTTATTATTAGACACATAAATTAATGTGATATGTTTAGCATGATGCATTGAAAACATATCTTGATACACGATGCCAAGTGTTGGCACGACCGAAGTACCTAAACTCCTAACATATTCGTCATCTATGTTTTTGTACTATATCCATGTGCTACATATCCATTATAGTTACTTTCTTTCCTCATTTCACTTAGTCACATATATAGTGTATTTTGTATATTTTAGATGAACAATATTCAAACACGTGTGTGTTTTTAGTGCTTAAAGCTATTTCTTTGAACTAGTTTTAATATAATATATTAAATGCTTTTCATCACATTAGGATAGAATATCATTTTATACATGCTTGTTAGATGTGTGTGGGTGTGAGTATTCTTGATTTCTACTCTAATTATTGCCTAATGGCTTTGATTGTATTGCAATATTGTGGGTTTCTCATATTTTGGTATCATGCATTGTGTGTGGTTTTGCATCTTTTGTTTGCGAGGCTCGGGGTCTTGATTTTCTTGTGACACCATCAGTGTCCCATGCTTGTAGGTACTTTACCTTGAGTATGACACTATTTGATATATTTATACTTATTTTTTTACATTGTATGCACTTATTTTCTACTAACACATAATTTACTATTGTTTTATTATATTTCTTAATATAATTACACTATTATGGTTATCATGCTTCTTATTATTGTTTCTCTTATTTTTTCCCAAGTTTTTACCATGTTTATGTCCCTTCTAGATACACATTCTTCTTGGTAGCCACAACATCAAAAATTTAGAGGTTACACACATATTTTCATAATCATATACATGGGTATAAATATTTTCATTTGATCCACATACTAAAATTATTTAACACACATGCCTCAAAAAATGGGGGAAAATATGGGTTGTATTTGATTAAGCTAAAATGTAATTTAGGAGCCTAATTGGAATGCAAGATTGTAGTAAATAATTGAATAATGAAATATTGAAATAGATCTGAGTAATTAAGCTATAAAATATAAAACCCTAATGTGCAAGGAGAGGGTAGAGAGCCTTACTTGATTCATAGAGTTCTAAAAAGTGCAAAGAGTTGGATATGAAAAACAAGAAGCGCTTGGCCATTGTATAGGAGCTCAAAAAATTACATATCTTGAGGATTTGACTCGAATGGGGTTTCTCGAGAGAGGAATAGGGCCCCTCCTGGGTGCCCTAAGCTTTTTAGGTGCCTAGATCTGTAGAAAATTTTAGAAACCTTAATTCTTAGGGTAACGAGATGTTCAATGATGCTTGGATTTTATGGCTATGGATTCGCATAAGAATCGCCAAGGTTTTTGTAAATCTGTAAAAAATAATGAACCTCCAAAACCCTCAAATAGACATCAAATGCTAAAAAATAAAGGTGCAAAATGAGGGGTCAGATTGCCCTCAATTGCCATAATTATGGATTTACTACTAAGCACTACAATACATCTCATACCTAATGTATTTGTGTGTGTGTATGTGTAATTGTGCCCTACGTTAATCTTGTGCGTGTCACACTTGGAGTAGCGAGCAAGTAGCTAGATGTAGAATTTATTAAATGTGTGCATGAAATAGAATAAACATCTCTCCTATAAAGTGTGATGCAAAAATCCATCCCTTGTGTCCCTTGTGATGGAGCTCTTGGATTCCTTGATGAATGCAACCTTAGGTGGTGATAAATAGTTCTTAGTGTTTGGTCCCTTATTATGATCACAAAACTTTATATTTATATGATTCCTTCACTTGAATTTCATAATTAACCTTGAAAAGGACAACTACAAAAAAAGATAAGATGCTCAAATGAGTACAAAGCACATCATGATTCTAGGAGCAGGGAACACCCAAAGGGGACAAGGGCACAATGCTTTGGTGTCATGGTGAGTGCTAGTGTCCAAGATGAAAAATTCTAAAGATTAAAAAGACATACTAAGAAAGTATGGCCGTAAGACTTAAAGTAGCAATATAAAGCAAAGAAAGGTTGCGAAAACATGGGTTAAGTAATAATTTTATTACTTAGTAACAATATGAATAGTATGTGGTCAATACTAGATAATTACCCAAAGTGCATGACTCGTGTCTACATTCACCCCCAATATGTTTTCAAGTGGAACACTCGATAACATAAAGTAGATAGAGATGTGTACCAAATATCTATGTAGATCAATGTAGTAAGTGTGGTGAGGGACTAGACAAAGCATGGAATGATAAACATGTGAAGCATGGATGTGAAGGATGAGGAAATGTAGAAAATGAAGATGAAAATGAACCTAAGGAGGAAACACGTGTATATGTAATGATGCACCTATTGTAGATGTCGATGTGTATGTTGTTGTTGTTTTTGTTTTGGGTGTTGTTGACTACCACTTCCCATATGGATGGACCTAAAAATAAAAGATGGAAATTAGTCAAGTATGCATGTATGTGATAAAAATATGTAAACAAGTGTGTAAGTAAATTATGTAAAAATGGTGAAAATTAAAAAAGAACATTTTCACCTAGTCCATGATGAGAAAAGGGTGATCAAAATATCTTGTAGATGATGTCGATACACACATATTTCGGTTGATATCATGCAAGTGTAATGGAAAATGTGTGGGGAGAAATGTCGACTTTGTTTACCAACCTTAAACTACTTCTCATTGTGTAAAACACCAAGATCTGAGATGGTGTCCATGTGCTAAGGAATATGTTCCCTATAAAATCCACTTTGTATGGAGTTAGTTAGACTATGTTGAACTACTAATTACTATATAATCGTCCCCTGGTCTCATGCATCCAAGAAAGAAAACTATATTTCCTCCTAGTTTCTAGCATCGAGGAAATGGCACTTGTATTGACCCATGGTTTGGGCATCTAGGAAATGTCATTGTGCTAAGGAACCAAGTCTTATTCTTACCCCTATCAAAAACATAAACATTCTTGTACTAGTATCATGTTGTGTATAATGTTGTACGGGGTGACTAATTCACCTAAATGATGCCCTCTCATTTGTGGTGTATGCAACACTTGGTGAAGGAGTATGTGGCGCAAAAGAGGACCAGTGGTGTATACAACACTTGGTGAAGGGGGAAGGGAATGTTCTTGGTAGAAACCAAGAAACACTTAAACAAGAGGCTAGGAAAATAATTGTTAGTATAAACAAAGACAAACACTCATGTATAAGATAAAATGTAATCTAAGCGAGACAATGTATAAGCTAAGACACAAGTAAAATACAATGTATACCATGAAAATTAGGTTAAAAAAATGGTACATCACTCACAATGTAACAATACAATCAAGGCCACATTGGCTACAAGAAATCATAGAAAAAGAGAAATAGAGAAAAGACCATAAACAACATAACAAGAAAAGTTGAATAGTTTATGGAAGCAAGTAATCTGGAACAAAAATACTATACATGAATCACCTGTTAGGACATTAGAAAGATAAAATTATGTCAAAGCATGTATAATTCTATAGTGAAAAGTTTTATGTATAAACTAAAACAATATCACCTATAGTGTATGATAGTGGATCCCCCAGGAGCCATTGTGGGGATGGTACTAGGTACTTAACCAAGGTCCTATGATACATGTAATGGACCTATATAATCTACAAATAAAATATAGAAAGGAACGTGAACACACATGTATGTATGATAAAAATTATGACATACAAGATATCTATCTTGCATGTGTAATAAAGGGAACATGTAAAATCATGAGTAAGCAAGACTAAATGCAATCAAGAAATGGAATCTATTGTGGATGAGATGGAATTGAATACAGACTTAGAGATAAAATAAGTCTTCCCCAAGTGGATGTGTATGTATATAATAAGGTACATTTAGTTATGCCCCTCGGAAGTTAATAATGAATGGTAAATGAGAGTGCGTTATCGAGAAATGGTTTGAGAAATGTATTGTTGTGTGTAGAAATAAGTGATGAATTAAGTGCAAATTGTTGATTGTAAAATGATGATGTGTAGATGATATTGATTGTGACATATGGATGATTGATTTTGAATTTTTGATGATTTAGCCTAACTATTATATCACTATATGGGTGAGTAAGATGCTAGCATGCATGATAATGTAGCACAAGGCGTATATCATGAAATGGATGAATATGATGATTGTAGAAAACATTATAATGTAGCATAAAACATATATCATGCGATGTATAGGAATGGGTAAGATGATAGAAAATGTGATGATTTATAAAAAAGTGTATATCAAAAAAATGTATGGATAGGATGATAGAAAACATGATGATGTAGCACAAGGTGTATATCAAAAAATATATGAATAAAGTTATCGATAAAATGTCACATTGTGTGATAAATGAATTGATTGATTGGTTGTGAAGATCAAAGTGTTGAATGATGTAAGTACGATGGGCTGAAGTTCTATTTTAATTTGGAGACTCGGTAGTCGAGAATGAACCATTGGACTAGAGTGCGTCATCAAGTAGTGAGTCCAACACGTATAAGTAGATGAGGAAGATGTAATATGTGTAGTAGATATGGTGAAGACTATCTAAGAGGTGTGTAACGTGTGAAATGTATAATTTAAAATGTGTAATGTCTTATGCAAGATGTGTAGAGTGTAAAAATGTATAATAATGTAATGTGTAGAATGTGTGCAATGTATGGGTGTACAAAGCACGAGTGTGGATGACCTTTAGTAGATAGAAGATGAGGATGGTGTATGTGCAAAAAATGTGTGATGATGTAAAGTTTATAATAGTGTAGCTTATAGTATGTGTATGATGTATAGATGTATAAAGAAAAAAATGTGAATAATAAATTGAAACATTGTATATGTACAAAAACATATGATGTGTGAAGATTTGTAATTTTGATTATTCAACTGTGTGAGGTTAATGTGTATAGGATTCCCTCAACAGTCAAGTGTGAACCATAACACAAGAGTGCATCATATAGTAATAATAATTCTAACATGTGTGAAGATGTAAATTTGAGACACTTGTCAATTCTATCGGGGTTGTAAATGCAATGTCACCCAAGTGATTGTAGGAAGAAGAGCACAATCATGTAATGTCATCTAGGACATCATCGTATCTTGGTCAATGTCAAATAGGATAGCTTTAGAGACATGGTAAGAAATAGTGTTAGGTTGATCATGTAAAGAGCCATTGAGGTATAGGTTATACATGGCCATAACATATTCCTCTTTAATAAAAGGAGGTAAAGGGAATCCATGTTCATATCAGCTAGTGTGATTTTTGTATAGCGAAGAAAGGAGTTTTTGGAAAAACACACAGGGACAAAGGGCATAGGAAATGAGATATAAATATGATCGGGTCCAGTGGGCCTTTATGTAAGTGAGCCAAGACTTCCCTAATGTCAATGGAGAAGAGAGAGGAATGAGCACAAGGTAGAATTTGATATGGAAGACACGTAGACCATAATAAGAAATGATAATGATGAATCCATAATATAGATGAGGATCATGAGTTGGAGGATAAAGGTCCTCGAAAGTGAAACTTGGCTGAGTCGAGACCATCATGTCAACATATGGTGACATCGCAAGTATGATCAAATGGTATATGCTCTCTATAAGAATCATTGATGAAAATTTTTCATGTGAAAGGAGGTTGTAATGATGGAGGTGGCATATGAGAAGGTGATTGATCTAGAGTGATGCTTGGTGTAGGGATAAGCCCCTTATAAAGAATCATAGAAGTAATAGAATAATGGGGAAGTGTAGATGAAGCTGGTATGGAGTCTATCATGCAAATGGCACCTTCAAGTGGTGGTAAGTGAGCCACAGTATTCATGGGTTGTGGTTCATGAGTAGTATCGGTTCTAGGAGTAGGAAGAATAGTATTTGAATAATGGTTGCACTATTTGTATGGATGATGGTCACAAAAAATATTATACTCGATACCCTCATGTAGGAATTTAACATAGTGATTTATAGTAGAGGGGACCACTTATATGTCATGAATTCAGGGCCTACAAATAAAATAGATGAATGAGACAGAGAATTCAATTCCAAAGAAAATTGTATAAAGTTATATGTGTATGTGATAATAGGAAAATTAATGTAACCTAAGGATGGATGAATAGATCCATCATATGCACAAAGATAAAGACTCGATGGTATAATATTGGCAGCTCAAAGCCCAATATTTCTCTGAGAATGATATGGGAAAAATATTAAGTTCAAATCCGTTACTAATTAAAGTACACTTGAAATCCACATTATAAATGGGAATCATGATGTGCAATGTTGTCTCATTGTTGAAAATAGTAAGATCAGCATAAAGATTAAATGTGAAAGCAATATACTGAGAGAATGCATCTAGAAATGTTTGATAGAATGAATTTGGATGCATATTAGCAAGCATGCGAGTGAGAGCTATGATATTTCTGAATGTTTCTCTTAATTCAGTATTGATAAGAAAGAAGTCATTAATGGAGATATTCATGATGATGAGATGCTAGAAACATGAGAAATGAAATAATGAGGAACCTAAGAGTGTGATCATGGAGATTGGGTTCACCAAAATGATTAAAGCTGGAATATAGTGTAGGAGCCTTATCGAGTGCGAGATTGCAATAAATAAATGAATAAATAAATTTTGAAATAGATCTAAGTAATTATGTAATAAAATATAAAAGCGTAATGTGATGGGAGAGTCTAGAGAGCCTTAGCTGATTCATCGCATTCTTGAAAGTGCATAGAGCTGGAGAATGAAGAAATACAAATAATTGAATGCCACATAAGAGCTTATAAAATTACAGATTTGGGGGGTTCGACTAGATTGGGATGCGTAGAGAGGGACATGGGCGCTTGTGGGTGTCATAGGCCTTTTTTTTTTTTTGCGCATGGGTCTACAAAAATTTTAGAAACAAGAATTCACATGGTCACAATATGTTTGCTAATGATTTCATTTTTTTCTATAGATTCACACGAGTATTGCGAGGAGTCATTTGTAAACTTGTAATAAATACAAAACTGCAAAACCCCAAATAGACATAAAATCCCAAAAAAGAAAGATACAAAATGAGGGATCATATTGTCCTTAGCTTCAACAATGATGGATTACTACTAAGCACTATATTACATCTCAAACCCATTGTAGTTATCTATGTGCATGTGTGCAAATTTGTGCCCTAGGTTTCTCTTTTTGTGTCACACTTGAGTAGTAGTGAGAAAGTAGCTAGATGTAGAATGTAGTAAATGTGTGCATGGAATAGTATAAACTTCCCTCATATGATGTGTGATTAAGAAAACTAGCCCTTGTGTCCCTTGTGATGGAGCTAGATAGATGCACGATAGATATCTGAGATTCCTTGATGGATGTAATCTTAGGTGGTGATAGATAATGGTTAGTTCTTAGTCCCTTATTATGATCACAGAACTTTATATTTATACAATTCCTTCACTTGAATTTTGTAATTAACCACTGAAAAGGCTGACTATAAAAAATATAAGATGCTCAAATGGCTAGAAAGATCTAAAAGTGAGAGTAAAGTATAAATTTTACAAGAGTTCCTAAAGGGGACAAGCAAGCCTAGCATTGGTGTCTTGTATGGGTGCTTAGTGATAAGGATGAAAAATTCTAAAGAGTAAAAAGATAGATTGAGTAAGTAATGTGGTAAGACTAAAAGTATCAAGATAAAGAAAAGAAAGGTGTCCAAAGACATGGGTTGATTAGTAATTTTCTTACTTAGTAACCATATGAATATTAGTATGCGATCAAGAGTAGATAATTACCCAAAGTTCGTGATTGTGTGTCTACAATACTCTATATTTCAAGAAGAAATAAACATATTTCTTTGCATAGACATATGTAGATGTAGACAAAAATGACTCAACATTAAACTTAGACACAAATATTAAGTAAAATATAGATAGGATCAGAAACGTATAGTTTGGTAAGGACCATACTACTATTTCTTACCGTACTATAATTTTTTTCAAAGGAAAATTTTCTACAAATTTTGTGGAAGTTTCAGATTTTTCGCCATTAGTGTAGGTGATTCAAATTTTTAGATATTGATTAACATAGATTGGCATAGAATTAGGGGCCATGAAGTATTTTATTCATTTTCCTTTCAAATTACTTTATTTCATATTCATTTTTGGCACATTACACACATGTGTCTCATTTGTCAAATCATATTTTGCCTCGCATCGGTTCTACTCAATTGTGCATCACATCAAAAGAGTATAGGAAACTTATTCTCTTTTATATTGTGTATCCTAATTTAAAAAATTGGTTTATATTCATTTGCATAGGTATGGTTTGTGGGTTTGTGTAAGATATGGAAGTAACTAAGTTCTATATAGGTATACTATCTTATCTTCTTAAACTTATGGTGAAGATTTCAATGTTGTTGAATAAATTTGATACATGGTCTTGTTAATTTATGGGGTTCTTCAGATCCTCCTTTATTTGGTTCTTATATTAATTATTCATGTTTTTATTTTTGTAGCTAATGCATTGACATATCCTTGACATAATTAGGAAACAATCACCCTAATTCTTCATCGAGAATTCAATAAATGTAGAATATACAAGGCGAATAATGATAACACATTCCTCCGAAAATTAAATAGGTGTATTTCTCATATTCTTTACATATATTTCAACATTTTGTTTTGCACATTTCTCTACATTACTTTCATTATACTTAAGTTATTGTAACGCCCACAATTATGACATTCAAAACCACACCAAAGTCTATAAATTTATTAGGGTAAAGTTACGACAATTTGTTTTTGTTTGAAAAGGGTTATAAACATTACTTGCGGTTGATTAAGTTCTCTGGCTTATTTCCACACCCTCATAATGTAATATAATTCAATTAATAATTAAATATTATTAATTTATTTCTCGAAATATTTTACAATTTGAATCCATTCCATTAAATTCCCTTACTTTTATTCGAGTATTTTTAAAACATTTATTAACCTTGATCCATTTAATTTATTTAACTATACCTTACTATTAATTATTTAAAAATCCCTTTTTATTCATTATCAAATACCATGCACAATTGTTTAATTAATCCCTACCACAAAAAGGTCACAACTTTACCTAGCCACTAAGTGGCCTCATTTGACCCATTACCCATACCTTTTAATTAAATTCTATTCCTATGAAAATGCCATCAATTTAAGTTATGTAGGATATAATCTCAACCATTATCTATCAAATAATTTTTTTCCCTTGAATGCTAGGTTTTATAAAAATCCCTAAAAATCCTTAGGTTTACTTTTTATCCTCACTTTTCCCTAATCCAACTCATTTTTACTTTTGCAAGTTGAAGGGAGGGCAAAGAGCTTAAGGAAGCTATGGATATTTTGTTGGTTTGGCTTTTGGGGTCGATACACACAGTTTGTGTGTATATTATGCTTGTATTTTTATATATTTCTTTTCAACATATTTGCATACCCTAGGTAGGGTTTGAATGGATATCCTATATATATTTTTTAATTTTCTACCATTTACTCGTTATGGGTTTACATTACCCTTATTTCATTTCTTGTTCAAGTGGAAATATACTCAAAGTTGTAGGGCTTGTGTGTGTGCGTGTTTGTATGTATATATATACATATACTAGTATTTGTTTTTAATATTTCTAAATATACAGAATTGATTAAAGAGGGCGACCTAGTGAAATGGTCTAAATATATATATATATAGGGGTTATCAAACAATAGGGGTTCGACCCTAAAAATTTTATACAACGTAGTATTTAGTGTTATGGCTGTGGCCACATAAGTTGGTGTAGGGTTATATTAGATTAGGGGAGTGGCGTTATTATATAAAATTTTTATTATAAAATTCGTTTGGCTATGTATTGAAATTTTTCAATATATATATATATATATATATATATATATATATATTTATATAAGTATATATAATTATAATTGTATATTTTTGGTTGACCTTATCTTAAATAATCAATCAAATTCAAATTTAGTTGAATATAGGTATATTGAAAAATATAAATGTTTGATAGAATGAAGGTTTGGAGGAAATTTCACAATTAAAGGAGTAATTTTCTCTCTTAACCAAAGGATTTGTGGTGTTTGCAATATGTAACTTCTTTCTAAATGTGACAACAACTTGATAAAAGTTTACTATTTGAACAATTTTACAAAGGAAGAGCAAGAATGAAAACCCAACTATAAGCAATCTTCCTTCTCCTTTCAAATCAAGTTTACCAATAATGCAAAAAAGGAAAACAACATATACTTTACATACAACAACATTATTTCTTTAAAATGGATACACATTTCAACCTTCCAATAATTTAAACATTTCAATATACTAACTTTTACAATAAAAAATTGAGAAAGTGTCTCTTTTATTTCCTTGCAATAAAATCATACTATTACAATAATATAAATCACAACAAAGTAACAATACACCCTTTTCTATATGAAAGAATAATTTACAAGATTACAACTTTCACTTTTTCAACAATGGGATAACATTACAAAGGTGATCTTTTGGCTCCAACAAAGTATAACTCCTCCATTATTCAATTCTTCACTCTTCTCTTCTTATCATAGTTGAATCAAAATATAATAAAAGGGAGTAGGAGAAACTCTCCACCCAACCTATAATACAATAAGAGGAGAAGCCATCCATGTTGAGAATTTTGGTAATTATTAAAAAATTGGCAACTCGAAACTTCATTACGATGGAGGGAATTGATTAAGTGGACCTAACTAGGGGAATGCGTTACAATTTTATTATGTTTTCACTTGCAGCAGTTTATTATCTACATGTAATCTGTAGCTATGTATGTTGTTACAAAATTTAACACCTCACATAGACTACCATTCCATGTTCATCTTCAGTAAGGAAACAAAAATTCCCGAAGGACTAATGCATTGCCTTGATGAAGGCGAGAATCATAGTTTAGGTGAAATGCTAAATTTTGGAACAACAAACAAAGTTGTAGTTTACAAGAAAGAGAGTTCATTATTAAAGTTACAGGTATTTCAAAACTCATTATTTTTGCATGTAAATACATTTAATTATGTGTTTGAGTTATTTATTTCATTATACAATCAATATACATGTCATAAATCTTAAATAATGAAGAAGTATACAACTCAAGTATAGAAATTAAATGTTATTTATTCATGAAGAAGTACAATATTTCCCACACAAGCCGTGGGATGTAACTCATAACTACTAAAGAAAGAATTACATATGCATGAAGCTAAAAGTAAATGAGTATATAAGAAACCCATCATTAACTTGGGTTCTCTTCTATTCTTCTTCACTTTAGCTCCAGCTGCATCTTTTATCATGCTCTCCTAGCAGTCAAAATGTACCTAAAAATGAAATAGAAGAGGCATCAATAATGAGCTCGGGGTTCAATTTGTACCTATGTACTATCTAACTACATGATGATGAATTTCTAAAAGAAGAATCATAAGGTACATTATATACATATAAACAATTGATAAGAGAAATATTCTACCTCAGCACATATGATTCCCCAAATGATTTTAGAAAATAAAGAGAGAAGAAAACTATGGAATGTAAGAGAGGCCAAAAATCCTAAATATTTTCTAACTATTTTCCTAAGTGTGTAGGTACAAGTTGCAGCAAAGGAGGAAATAAAATCATGTCTTACAGTCTTCACTATTAGCTAAAGATTGCATAAAATAGAGTTTAATGATTTCTTTCTCATGGTACATCAAATTGGAATAATTCACAAGTACATAATGGTATGAAAGAAGAATGTAACTCAGAGTTCAGTAGTTATTCTAGAAATAGAAGGAGTTACAGTGTAGATCAAAAGAGAAAATTGCATGATTACTTCCATTCAAAGAAGAAAGAATTCATTTCAAACATTCAAAGATAACAATACATGTTTAAATTTTTCAAAGAAGTGAAAGTGGAAGAGTCGAGAATATAAAGGATGAGATAGAAAAACTAAGGAGTGTAGATTTTAATCAACCCCGAACAATTATGATCAAAATCGGTTTCCCTAAAGGAATCATAAAGTAACCTTCACGATAACTCCAACATATTAATGTTTGACTTATAGAAGGAAGGAGTTGTTGTTTCTTAATATATTTCATATAAAAGAAAAATTAACTCTTCAAAATTTACAAGTGCAAGTATAAAATATTCGATTATTAAAGATAAGTACAAATAAATTAAATTTAGTTTCAGCATGTATATCAAAGGATTAAAGTGACAAGCACTTAAGGAAAGAGTAATTTAACCATCACAACTATGTATGGAAGATAGATTACAACTAAGAAATCAACTTTTTATCATGTTACAACAGCATTGTATTAGATTATGAAAGAGAGATACGCGAGAAATGATGTCAAAACAATGCACCACAACAAAGTTTCACTACAATGGCAATATGGCAGCTCCAATGCAATAAGCAAGATTTGAACAATGGAAGGAGTATGCTAATAAGAAAAGCAGTCTGCTCATGCTCATAGATTAAAAGAAGGAAGTACAAATATGGGTGTTGTGTAACCCCCATGCCTAAACAAGGAAAGTAACTCCTATGATGCAACTGACAAATATGATGTGACCGCGCATATGATGCCACTAAAGGAGGAGTTACAATTCCAAATAAGGAATGTAACTCCTATGACACATTGATAACGTAAATGAAAATGATAGATTCTATGACAGAATCGACACTTGTCATTTGACTCCCTAAGAACTATGACTCTCGAAAGGTGAGATGACTCACTAGGTGATGTGAATCGTTCTGAGGCAGGTCACACACACTAATACCCCCTTCATCGAAGACAAGGAAGAGGTCATGGTAAGCCGAGAATAGAAAAGAAGACTCTCTAGACAACTAAGAAAGATGTGTAAATGGGGCCCGACAACTAAAGGCCTGATAAGGTGCCCATTTACAAACAACATCTTTCTTGAAAGAAGAAGAGGAAAAGGAGGAATATATAGCCCAAAGAAGATGGGTGGCTGCTGCAGACCTCACCCCAAGAAGAGACCGCAAGTGAAGAAACTTCACCTCAATAAAGGGTGTGATAAATATATCAAGCAACTTGATCAGCTTTCTAAATATACTATATGTCGATGATGTTTTCATGTGTCGGCTCTGTATGAATTGCATGTGAATCTCAATGTGCTTTGTCTCTGCTGATGCTGAAGCTGAATTTATACAAATTGAGATAGTTCTCATGTTGTCACAGTAGAAAATGGTAGGCCACCGAAAGTGGATGCAAAAATCTTTCGAGATACCCAGTAACTAAACAACTTATGTAGCAGCGTAAACTTCTTCTTTTTACTCTAATTTTATCGATGATATGGCAATGGAATTCGCTTCTTGCTAGACCAATTGATAGGACCTAAACAAAGAGTGAAACTATAGCCTGAGGTAGACTTTTGATGATCAAGATCACTGGCCCAATTTGAGTCTGTAAATCCAACCAACTCAATCTCAGTCCCTCCTAAGTAATGAATACCATATGTGTAAGTGCCAAAAACATAGTGAAGGATCCACTTTTTTTCTTTTAAATGTAACTCATGAGGCTCTTGCATAAATATGGACATGATCCTAACAACATATGATAGATCTATCTCGAGTGTTGGTAAGGTAGATCAACCCCCACCAACTACCAATAAAGGGTATCGTTAACCAAGGGGAAGAGCAATCGAAACCAACTAGACCCCAGAAAGAAAAAGAGTAGGTAAGGACTTAATATCAGACATATAAAAGTCAAAGATGACTCATCAAACTTCACACTCCTTTTAATATAGAGTTCATGGGTTATAGGGATTAACAATCGACATCCCTTTATGCCATCGGGATACTCGAAAAAGATACAAGGTTTGGATTGTGGATCCAATGCCTTATGTTTCTTCTTGGGAATCGAACTATAGCCTTGAATCCAAAGACTCGAAAGTGCTCACATCAAGCTTGTGTCCAAACAAGGATTCAAAGGTTGTCATCCCTCTTACTACCTTGTGTAGAACACGATTCGAATGTAATAAGAACAATTCATTTCATCAGCCCAATATTTTCAAGGAAGTGACTTGAGTGAACCATACAAGTAACATCTCCTTTAGAGTTCGAGTTCTTTCTTTCTGCAACTCCATTTTTCAAAGGGTTGTAAGCAACTGTATGTTGAAAAGTAATCCACAAAGAAGTGCGAAATCCTCAAACCTATTTCTCACATACTCACCTCCATTTTCTATTTGAAGAACCTTGATATACCATTCCGTTTGTTTTGAGCAAGATCCTTAAAGTTCGAATATGCTCAAAGACTTGAGACTTAAGCTTAAGAAAACATACCCAAGTATAGTGTGAAAATTCATCAATGAAGGTTAGTATATATAGAGATCTAGTGAAATAAGGAGCAGAAAGGGGCCAAAAACATCACTATGAACAAGATCCAAGGGATGAGTAGCTCTCGGGATTTTCCCTTATCAATGTTTTTTTAGGGTGCAACGCTCACAAATACCTTCTTTAGAAAACTTAACTCGGGGGTAGACCATTGACCATTTCATTTTGGCTCAATTGTTCAAGGTAACGATAATTTAGATACCCAAAATGCTCATGTCATAGCTTTCTAACCTCATTTTCATGAGTGAGCAAGGCATTGGGCGTCAAATCGAAAGAAGAGAAGTGGAAAAAGGTATACTGTTGTGAATGGTGATCCGCCTTTACCTCAGCCTGAGTCTAGTCGAGTTAAGCTCACAAATGATCACCGAGTTAGGACCAAATTCCACTCACATTCCTTCACCAAGGTGGGTGATTTGGTAAAACGATAGGATATTGATAGAGAGATTGGGAATACTCAACACTTGGTTAAATGTTCCACCTTCTATCTCTACCTCCACTACTAGAAAGCGAACACATGAGTTTCATCACCCAACATGATTTGGGACATGCCACATGGTTCAATGATATATAATTCAACCTCGAAGAATCCATGTGGTGCGAGGCACCGGAATCGATAATCTAAGTTGATGATGGAGCTGATCTAGCTATGAGGGCCTTACCTTTCTTCTTTTCATTTTTAGACTCCTTTTCTTTTGAAGACTTGCCCTTCTGAGAATTTTGTTTGATGATTCGGGAACACTTATTTTATTCTTCTCAATTAAGCTGAGTTAAGTGATCAAATTGTTTTTGAAAAAAATGATGCTTGGTGTGGCCAAGATACTTTACAATAGGAGTATTTACACTTTTCCTTCTTCACTTTAGGCTTATAAGTTGAAGTTTTAGTGTTGGGCTTAGCTGGGAGTTGGTTGGTCTTTGTTTATTTCTTAGGTTGGTCCTTTGTTTCTTTGTTCTTTTCATTTTCTTTCCCTTATTCGCCGCCACAAGGGCATGTGAGTTGGATTTTAGAGTCCCCATTTGAATGAGTTTTTCTGTTCTCGAATGAGTTGGGATGAAAAACTGTCAAATGAGGATGTTTTCAGGCACTACCTAAGGTGGATTTTGTGGCGTGGAAAGTTGAAATGAAGAAAAAGTATTCAAGACCTAAATAAGAAAGAATCGACAAGATTAATTGAGAGTCTTTCTTCTCCACTTTACATTCCTTTAGAAGTAGTCTAGTGTTGACAAATTTTGAGAAGAATTCCTGTAGGTTTTCAAAGTCACTAGGATTTAACCTATTAATTCATTCTCCACTCATGTTCTCTCATGTCATCTTGATTCCCAAACATCTCATTGAGTTTTGTCCATGCTCCATTGGGTGTCGAAGAAGTTTAGATGTAGAAGAGCAAGTCGAAGAGACAGGACATACAAAGAAGACATAAGGCTTCATCATAACAATTGAACCATTTAGATCTTTCAAGTTCATCATCAGGTTCAGTCTCTAACCCCATGGTGACACAATGTAACCCTTTACATCGCAAAACCAATATAATTTTAGATTTCCATTTGAAGAAATTAAAAGGTGTGAGCACCGGTACTTTAGAGATATCCATAATGAAGAGATAGAACCAATGAAGGAAGAAGGAAGGAGAGAGAAAGGAAACAACCACCCCAGAACAATATCACACCCCCGAGTTTGGAACTTTATAGTTTAGTATGTTGATTACAATCCGATCGTTGTGTGCCAGAACCAATCTGTCACTCACCTTGCAATCATCATAATAACACGAAAGAGTGGAGACAAAATCAAGCTTTCTTGGGCAGCTGTGTTCAACACTATAAGCAAGCACAAGAAAAAGTGAAAACAAGAAGGGTAAGAGAAAGCCTTGTGAGAAATAACATCTCATGTCACATGAAAGAATCCCTTTAATGTAAAGATGTGGTAGATGCGCTCCACAAGTTCACAAGCAATGAAAGGGATGGAACAATGCTCAAGATGATTCAAAATGTGCTTATACAAGCAATACAATGACATCCCCGAGAATGTGGAATTTTATAAAATAGTGCATTTACAAAATTGATAGTTCCATCATCTAGTGTGTGAAAAACATGCAACTTTGATTGAATAAGTGATAAAAACAAACAACGAGTCAAAATTTATAAAGAAAAAAAGGATTCTCTAGCAACGAGAAAATTCCAATAAGCCCTACAAACGGATTTAAAAAAGTACCTAGACGCATGCAAACGGATTCGTATGTATGCTCATTAGAAATGGCACTAAATTTTAAATAGAGTTTTTTTTTTTTTTGAGAGGGTATTAGCCTCCTACCAACCCAGTGCCTCACCCTCCATCTTCGACAATCAAAGGAAGGATAATAAAACAAGCAAAATACCCCAAAACTTTTACAATGCCAATTAAATAAATGTTCCAAACCTTAATTTTTTTGAAACGGTGATTGATTAACCAATAATAAATCCTAAAAAAGGGCAATGTTGAATGTCGAGCCCAAAATGTGAGCTGGTAATGTTGGTGGGATGTCCACGTGCTTCCAAGATTGAATGTCGAGCCCACGTGTTAAGGTGAGCAGCCGATCTATGTAACTGTCACTAAGATGTCGAGATGATCCAATGACAAGTGAGTCAATCTAAATGTGGCAAGGTTAAGCGACCATGGTTAGAGGTCGACAAATATCCCTCAGCCTAGAAAGAATACACAAGAAACACAACACAGGATCTTCATTCAGGCATAAATGGTACAGTCTGAGTTCATCCAGACCGAGCCAAAAAACCAGTCGAAGATCCAATTCACGGGGAGTGGATTCGATAGACATTAAGGTTAAGCGAGCCCTAACAAAAAAGAATGCATAGGCGGCATGCAGACTAATGTACTTAGGTTCATGCTAAAAATTGAATTGCGTTGAGAATAAGCAAGTCATGAGCCACTGAGCCAACGAAGACCAAGTAGAAGTTTGTCCAACCAAGCATGAGCCTATGAAAGGTGGAGCTCCAAACATGTAGTAGGAAAAATCAGTGTAGAGGTCGACGAGCTGAAAAAAGTAGATGTTTGAACAAGGCACAAGGAGGTGATCCAGAATCACAAGGAGTGGAGGTTGAAACACGAGCCAAGAAGACCAAAGCATGAGCAATAACCACTATGCAGAAAACGTCCATGCAATGGTAACCTTAAGAAAACAATGAACCACAGGTCCACACCAGAGTAAAAACGATCTCACGAGAATAGAAGAAATCATGAATGAACTCAGCAACTGATAATGTAAACCGACCAAAATAACCTCAAACTTGCAACTGTAGAAACCTCAACATGAGGTGAGCAATACGATTCCAAAGTAATAATAAAAAAAAACAAGGAAATAAGAAGAAACCGAAGTAATGAGCAAGCTGATAAAAAGAAGAGTGCACGTTTTGAAAACAACTTTGATACCATAAAAGAGGGACATGTGAGAACTGATGTTGAAACAATGCACCATAATGAAGTTACACTCCGATGGTAATGTCGTAACTCCAACGCAATAAGCAAGATTCAAACAATGGAAAGAATATGCAAATAAGAAAATCGGCCTGCTCCTGCTCATAGATTGAAAAAACGAAGTACAAATAGGGGTGTTGTGTAACCCCCATGCCTAAACAAGGAAAGTAACCCATATGATGCCATTAACGCATATGATGTGACTGATGCATATGATGCCACTAAAGGAGGAGTTACAATTCCAAATAAGGAATGTAACTCCTATGACGCACTGATGCAAATGACAATGACAGATTCTATGATAGAATCTGACACTTGTCATTTGACTCCATAAGACCTATGATTCTCGCAAGGTGAGATGACTCACTAGGTGATGTGGATGATGACGAGGCAGGTCACACACACCAACAAATTATTATTCAAGTAGAGCAAAATCAAATTTATATGCCTTGCATAATGAAAATTAAGATCATAGGACTATAGGAACTCATTAACAATCCCAAGGATTTGCTATGACTAACAAATACACTGTCAATATAACATTGCATTTTGAAGGTACATATTTCAAAATAAATATACTTTATTACATAGCTTGGAGAACTACAGGAGAGTATATTTCTAATCAAATACATTGGAAAGAGATGCATGTTCAGAGATTCAAGCTTCAAATGGACTTGTTGTGCATCAAAGCATATGAACTAATGGTTTGAAGGATTATGCACGAGTAGCATTTGCAGGACGGAGTAGGAAAAAGAAGCAAACAATTTTCAAATGCCACCGAAGCTTTTAAGATAGCAAGTTACAAATCAAAGCTCAAAGTGAAAGACTTAAGAAATGCCACTACAACTTATGAGTTTTAGTTGTAAATTACAGAGTACAAGCTTCAGTTATCAAGCAATTCCATAAACTCAAACAATAACATCTACATTCAAAACTACATATACATATACATATTTAAGTTCTCTTATTACATCAAAAATGATCAAGCAATCGAGGATAAAATGTGAAAAAGAAGGTTCTAGAAGTACCATAATGCAGGTTTTAAGAGATAAATGAGCAATTGACTAAGCCATCAGATTATGAGCGAGCAATTTTCCTTCACAAATATAGTGATTCTCGAAATCATTCATACATCATAATTCAGTTTATATTATGCAGCTATCTTGGGAAAAGGGAGAGGTAAATACCAACTTTCGGGTTGAGTAATGGATCCATTGATAGATTGCTCAAATGCAAAGCTTCTCAAAGCATAATAGGGAACAGGGTAAGAGATTACATAATATCATAAACTAAAACACAATAGTGAGTAAACACAAATTGTAGTAGATAAAACTAGAGCTCAAGTTCTTTGAAACAGAATTGTAAAATGGTGACAACAAGTTCCAGTTGAAACCCTCAAAATACAGTACCCAAAAGTGGTGTTTCTTATCAGGAAAATAGTGAAGACCCAGATTTCTAAATCAAATGATCTTGCATTGAAAGATAAACAAGTATGCAAAGGAAATGTTCAAGGAAAGAAATGTTTATCTTACCCTCAATCTTTGAAGATAATCTTCGGCAATTGAAAAGGAATATGTAAGCCCCATTTATGAAAGTATTCGAACCATATTTTCTTTTCCTTTAAACAATTACAATCATAAATCTATACCTTTGATCATAGAACATGAGCACCCAGTTAGTTTATATATGAGAAAATGCAAAAGAAGAAATGGGTTGAAATTGTATCCCCAACAGGATAATAAAATGAGCAAGTGCACAGAGATGGGGAAATATACGTTTACACTAGAAAATATATGATAGAACTCAATAGCCTAAAACAACAAAAACCTTGACTTGAGCATTGAGGAAAAAGAAAAGTGTCCATTGTTGCATACCGAATACTATAGATATATCGAATGGAGAAAATAATATAGAATACAAGCTCAGGGAAAAACCATCACTCTAGTCGGAAAAGAAGTGGCCATAGTAACAGTAAAGGAAATAATGGAGAGCTATCAAATCACACAGAGAAATACAGAGCATCATATGTTGGAAAATTGTTATAAGTAGATCTGAGAAAATATGAGCACGAAACTACAAAGCAAGATATGCAGAAAACTAGTCAATGTTTAGCATGACAAGAAGATACCAATAAATCCTCTGTTACTAATTACATAAATCAAGCCAAAGAGGTCATAATGAATAGAAAATAAAAACCTAGAACTTGGAAATTATGGGTTTCTTTCAAAACGTATAAAAGGTTGCAATAAAGACTCAAACAACATAACACAACAAGATTCAAACTCCAAATATAAGAGAGTACGATAGAAATTGAATGATAAGCTCAACTAACCAAAAGAATATAGGCCACAAAACCTCGTGAGGATCTCTATATAATTCTAGAATGATAAAAGAGACCATTATAGTTTTAGAAATTTCATACAAGCAAAAGACACAAATAGTGTTTGAAAATACAAGATATCAATGCCTATTAAATGAAAAACAACGAGATGTTTTGTTCATTGTTATTTACTGATAAAGGGTCTCAAACAAACAGATATGAGAAAATATCGATCCCATAAATTACAAAGCTCACCTTCATAGGGGATCCTCGAAACAAACTAGAACTCTCGAGCTCAAAGCTTAGTGAAATGGCTTAATTATGAGTAAAAGATAGGAAAATGGCAAATAAATCCATGCCCCACTCACCAACAACAACGAAGATTTCTCTAAGCTCAGAGATTAAACAAAAATGGCAGATTTATAACTTCTTGAGCTCAAACAAGAGAAAAAGTAATAAAAGGCATGAATTCACGACTACGAGAAATACAAAGAGCTCAACGAGATAATTCATGGCGGTGAAAAAAAAATTACCACGGCTTCATCGCTTCAAACAAGAAAACCAAATGAAAAACCAATAAGCTCTACAATATTTCAACCAAACCTAACTCCTCCCGAGTTAACATCGGCGACCAAGATCAAATGGTGTAAGGATCAAACGTTGTAAATGCTAACCACAACCAACCACCAAAGTCGAGAGTAGAATTCAAATCAACGACCAAGATCAAGTTAGTACTAACATTAATGGTGTAAAAAGAACTGACCACATTAATGATAGAGCCAAAACCCTAATTGAGAGTACAGGAGGACTTTTTGGACATAGGAGTGCTAAAGAGAATTTTGCTAGTTTTTCCCCTTCAATGAGAACTGATTTCTACCTTTCCAACTATTTGCAATCGTGTGTATATCTCATTAATTATTGTGAATGTCAAATTCCCTTATTAATAATCGTACCTTGCTGCTGCAAATTTAGTAATTTTTGCATAATATTAGTGTTAATCTTTGGCCTATTATATTGTTGTGACTCATTCCCTCAATACAAAAAGTTTTTTTCCTTAATATTTTGTTGAAAACTATTGGTTTATGCATCCAAAATTCATTCTCTAATTGATTGTGCATGTACTCAGTTAGAGCCCTCAACAAGTTTGGTGTATCAACATATTTTCAACTCATTTACAGTCAACTTTTTACCCTCAAACCCCCAAAAATAATTTTAGGATACATAAAAAGGAATCATCCTTGATACTAGAGTCTCACCTCAAAAATAGCTATACCCACAGACCGAGGTGTTTCTATTTTATCTACGAAAGTGAGAGATTGAGAGAAAGCTTAGAACCCCTGATTTCATCTCTCAACTAAGGTGCACTTTCAAGAGATAACACCTCCTTATTGGATGTTGCCCCAACCATAGAACAATGAGTTGTGTTTTGCAACTTTGACAACTTTACAAAAGAAATGGCTTCCACAAACAACACTCATACAACTTTTCAACACTCAAACAATATATCAACATTCAAACATACTTTTCCAAGTAAGAGTAGTTTGCATCCTTTTTCCAAAACAATACAAATAAAATTTACATTTTTATCACAATCACAAAGGCTTAATGGCAAGCCAAAATGGAGACAAGAACATGGAGTCTTCTCCTTATGCCTCCCATGTGGAAAGAGGGTTCACCGAAAGGTTACAAGTGCACTATAAACAACTCACACAACACTTATTTCTCCCTTTCTTCCTATGCAAAATAATATATAAACGCTTTACCTCCACATAAGTAGAACACCTCTTCCACCCTCCCTCCACATTTCCTCCACAAAAAGAACTCCATTTCTTTCTCCCACACCACTCTAAGGCAATCTACCCATCCCCAACATATTACATACACAATACACATACATAAAATCAATAAAACACAAGTTTCACATCTAAATTAAAAAATAATGAAATAACAACAAGTGGAGATCCTACATCTCCACTAAGCTTCCAAAAATATTCACTCAACAAGATTCAACTCATTCAAACCAAACACAACAAAAAAATGCAATTCCAAAAAGTTCCAAGCATGCAACTCAAGTCCAAATTCCAAAAGTGCAAGTGTAGAAAATGAGACAAGTAACCCAAAATCCTTCAAATTCACTCAATTAATAAAAAATGAGGTGAGGATGATCAGGTGGCTCCATGTAGGATTCCACTTCATCATCCCTCAATTATAACTCAAAAAATCAACACACAAAGACCGATGCAATTAAATGAACATTTAATGTTATGACATGCATAAATGTACACTCCAACATGCACTCCATAACTTTCAAAGAAACATTAAATGTTGTAAGTAGAAAAGTGACATTATTCACTTTTTTACACTCAAAAAATGCATTAAAAAGGCTAAAATAAGCTCCATGCTCCATAAGTATGTTTGGTAGATGAGTTTGAGATGTAAGGGACAAGGTTAACTTGTCCCACAAGTCTTAAAAAGTTGTCTATAAGGAAAAATTCATTATTGGGAAAGAATGAAAAGTACACACGTCTAAAGCTTATTAATTGCTCCATTGTCACATCTTCCTTTTAGTTTACAAATTAAGTTAAATTAGATAATTAAAACATATTAACAAGTACTAATAAAGTGACTAGGTATTCTAAATAATTAAACACATGCACCAAAAAATTAAATGAAGGAAAACATCACAACCCATGGCCACACACATGAGGTCACCCCCATGGGAAACCTCATAAACAAGCATAATAATTACAAAAAATCAACACATAGAACATAAGTTGTCAAATTGGCCATGTTGCAAACACACTGACATCCTTCTATGGTTGGTCCCCTATCCCTTTCGGTATATAGTGATATAATTTTTCCTGCAATCACAAATAGAAATACCTCTCTAGCCTCAAGGCCACATGATAGTCATCATCAAAACTAATAAATTCTATCATCTATCAACCATATCAAAATAATTCGATTATACCATTTTACTAACATCCATGAGATCACAATACTATTCAAAACATCCAAACATAGGCAATGCATCATGAATATAATGTGTTAATATAAAATCATAACAATGTAAACCAACATGTATAGAACTATCCACCAGTGTCATCTAGCATATCATAATCCAAAATATGAATCAAAACACATCAATAATCCAAATGTCCATATAGTCTCATCTATAATCAAAGTATAATAATCAAAATGTCAAAGTCTCTAATCAACAGTAATAAAAATCATAGTGAAATAGTGTCAAAGAGGAGTGGGCACTACATTCCCATACCCTTAAACTCGAATTCATTCTAGAAGTCACGGAAATAGGTAACGAAACTAGGCCCATAACAAAGTAGCATCCTCCCATGTAGCTATAGTCTCATCATTCCTATCCCCTTTGGACTTCCACCTAATGAATATTGTGCCTCGAAGACCTAGGGTCATGTGCTCTATAATGCACATGAGCTCCATGATGACATGCCCCCGCTCCTGTACTCTACAATGTTGTCCAATCAATACATGAGAATAATCCAAAATGTATCTCCTAAGAATAAAAACATGGAACACATCATGGACACAAGACAAGCTAGGTGGCAAGGCTAGATGGTAGGCTAAAGGACCGATCCGCTCCAAGATCTTAAATAGACGTATGACTCTTGGAGCTAACTTAGAGCCTTTTCTTCAATAGATAAGACTCTTATGAGGTATGACATGAAGAAAAACCTTTGTGTTAACCTTAAAAATGCATTTAACATTGCTCTTATCTGCATACTTTTTTGTCTATCATGTGCCTCTTTGTAACTATTGTCTAATAAAGATAACCTACTGACTCCATGTCATGTATATAAGTTGGCCCAGGAGACACTCTATCCTCTAAGCTATAATAAATTAGTGGAGTCTGCGCACTCCCTACCACAACACGACTTGAAAGGTGTCATACCAATACAAATCTGAAATTTGTTGTATGGAACCTCAACCAAGGATAAAGACTCCTCCCAACGAAAATAATGATCAATGACATACATCCAAACTATTTCCTCTAATATATGATTCACGCACTTAGTTTGATCATCTATCTCTAGGTTACTGAGTTGTAATGAAATTAATGTTCATCCCAAGGGCATGTTGTATGGTAGTAAAAAATTGAGATGTATACAAGCAGTCACGGGCATAAATAATCTTTTGTGGAATCACATGCAGTCTAAACATATCATCTAGGTACACTTGCGTCACTGCACTAGCTGTATAGGTGGTCTCCATCGGATAAAAATGATCAACTTTCATCAATTTATCCACATTGATTGTGATGGTGTCATGTTCGTATCGATGTAGGTAGCCCTACTATAAAATCCATGGAAATGGTGTCCCATTTCCACTATGGTATAGCATGTTGGTAAATAAGGAAAGATGGATGGTGATGTTTGGATTTCACCCTCTAAAACTCTAAATATGGAGACATAAAACAAGCTACATCTCTCTGAATTCCTCTCCAATGGTATAACTATCTCAATGTGGTGTACATCTTCTTCACCCCTAGATGGGATGAATAAGGTGCACGATGAGCCTCTGTCAATATATCTTGTCTCAAACCTCCATCCCTAGGTACATAAATCTGACCTCTATGTTTGAGAAGTCCATCTAGCTCCAATGTCATTCCCTCAAACTTCCCCTCAAGGGGTCTCCTAGACTCAATATCTCTTCTAGTTGAAATGTATAAGTTTTCATCTGGAAGATGTCACAAGATCCTTCTCTGTAGGTTTGTACCCACCAAAGTAGTGATAACCAAATGCCTCCGATCACTCAAAACATCTGTAACCACATTCTCCTTCCCCTTCACATGCTCAATCTCCATGTCATACTCATAAAGAAGCTCCATCCAACGTCGTTGATGGGCATTGAGATTGGGCTATGTGAAGAGATGTTATAGGCTCAAGTGATCTATCCGAGAATGAACCTCCTTTCTATTAGGAAGTGTTTCCAACACACCAATGTATGGAACATTGTTGCAAGCTCAAGGTCATGAGTCGGATAATTGATCTCATAATCCTTGAGTTTTTGTCACTCAAAAGATAATACTCAGCCATCCGCATCAAAAACACCTCTTAATCCTACTAAAGAAGCATTTATGCACATGAAGAAATCCTTTGAGGATTTCTTCACTTTAAAATAGGAGTTTTCATAAGGCATTCCTTTAGTGTCTGAAGGCCTATGCACATATATCTAAAAAAACAAACTTCTTTTGTTTCCAATGGAGGAATGTGATGGATACGATATGAGAGAAATCTGAACAACCTCCTATAATAACCTACCAATCCCATGAAGCTATGTACCTCAGTCACGTTGGTTGGCACCAGCCAATCTGTGATAGCTCTAATCTTGGAAGGATGGATTGTGATACCTTCCCCAGAGATACGTGACCTACATATTGAACCTCCCTCTTGGAAACCACACACTTCTCTATGTTCCAATAAATTTGTTGCTCTCAAAGACAACTGCGCAGAACTGTCGAAGAAGGTACTCCTCATGTTCCTCATGTGTACGTGAGTAAATAAATGTACCATCGAGGAACTCGAGCAAAAAAGTTCCAAAATGTCTTGAACACACCATTCATCAAACTCATGAATCCTACGTGGGAATTCGTTAGACCAAATGGCACCACGGTGAACTTGTAGTAACCTTATCTCATGCGGTCATGTAAAAAATTGTATTGTAGATATCTTCCTCCATAATCCTCGGTGTGATAACTTGACTTAAGGTATATGTTGGAAAACAAGGTATCCCCCTTCATTTGATCAAACAAATCATCTATGGATGGAAGCAGTAACGATTCTTTATCGTTAGTTTTTCTAATTATCTATAGTCAACTCACAAATGCAAAGATCCATCCTCCTCTTCAAAACAAATCTTTGGTGTACCCCAAGGTGATACACTACGATGGATTAGGCCTTTCTCAAGAATTAACTCAATAACAAATTTTTATCACATAGCTCAAAGGTGGTCATCCCATATGCCACACATGGGAGAGGCTCCACTCTAGGGACCAAATCAATATGAAAGTATATCTCACATAGGGGAGGTACCTAGAAAATAACTAGGAAAAACATCAAAAAACTCCCTCAAAATATGATGCTCATCAAGTGACATTCTATGAGTTGCACCCTCTAATCGGTGACTAAATGTGATTGCATACAACTAACATCCATTGCGTAAACTACTTAAGTTGCATAACTAATATGGTGTGAATAGAAATGGGTTTCCTAAGCGTAATGCCTGATTTTTTTAACAAAAATAAGTCATTTCCGGACTTAATATTTTCCAAAGCACTTGCGACAATTATTTTCTTGGGGGTGCACTTGTATTTCTTTTCTTCTTTCCTCCTTCATTGGATTCCTTGTTGTTGGGTGGTAGTGGTTGAAGCTCTATCAGTATTTTTTAATGCAATTAAATTCTACCCTCTTCGCATTTTCTTCCCATGGCGATGGATTTTGTTTAGTGGGTTTGTTTTTGTTTTTTTTGCAGTCTTATATTCTTCTATCATTTCTGGTCTGACTCTTTTCCCTTGGTTTGGCTGTGTGCGAAGGAGATATCTTCATATGAGGACAAAGAGAAGAGGCCTTTTAACTTACACCTTGGTGTGCATACGTTTTCACTCCTCCCTGGGCACTTACAACTGCAACATGTCCTAAAGTCTATTCCTTTGTGCTCTTATGGAGTCCTTAGCTTAGCCGGGTGCATGAAGTTTACGAATTAGAGCGAGCATGTTGGTTGCTTTGGTGAATCAAAGTTGTGTTACTGAGATGTTGTTTTGTGCCTACCCTTCTACCGTGGCATTTCTTGATACCGCATCACTTTGAGGCATTTTGTCAATTGTTTGGCTGCATCATGGGTACCTCCACACTTTGCATGTCCGGATTTTGAAGCGGCAGGTTTACGCATCGACAAAATATTTCTTCTTGTTTTCCTTTGTGCTTCGATGGATGTTCCTTGCCCTTCTCTAATTGTCCATTTTGACATAGGATGGGAGGATGTTTGTATGTTTGTGAAGTCTTTTTTTCTATCTTTTTTTATATTTTCACTTTTTCCATCGCATTTAATTGATTTTCATAGGATTTTTCGATAAACCCATTTTCTCGTAAATACTATAGTCATGGCGAGTCTTTGAGACCACATCTATTTCTGACTGATGTCCCTCATGGATTTTGGAGCTCCCCTATCGGTGTCTACATGGGAGTGAGCAAGGTTTTAGTGCCTAGCCGATGGAAGAGATGATTTTCAACCTGAAAAGTGTTGCTGCAAGTCTGTGAGGTGTCTATGTGACTTGTAGACAAGATAACTCTACCCTTTGCTATAATTTCTAAAATTTAAAAATATCATGAAATAGAACTTTCTTTTCCCCAAATTTGGTTTTTCTATGCTTCCTTTGTGGTGGGTTTGTTCTCCTTGCGAGAAATCTCCCCTTTCCCCTTGTAATCTTCTTTTTTTGCTTTAATCGTTGTCAGTGTTAAAGTGAATAGCATAGATCTATTTTTTTCTTCCTCCTACGTTGGTTGTTGTGTTTTCATGCTGAAGTAAATGACCTCCTACCATCATTAACTACATTTTTGTGTTTGAGTAACAAGGTTATTAAGCTGGTTATAGCTAGTAAATGTTGTGGTGAAAGCAAACCTAATGTATCCTTAAACCTCTTACTCTTCATTCAAGATTACTATCTAGATTTTATTTTTCTTCCGAGTATGTTGAGAATAGTTGACATGGGTTATGACAACCTGGATTTAATAAAAACAACTAGATTGAACCCGATCTAGGTTGATTATAGTTTTATGGGCACTTAGTCACCCTTTCAAGTTATGGAAAAAAATTTCGTAATGTTAGTTGTTTCCTTTGGTGTTTCCCAACCATGGTGAGGTGTGGTTGTCAAGGTCTATTGGACCTCCATGTTATCCTTTCTTAGACTAGGTAGGTGGCCCCTTCGATATCCAATCAATCCCACCAGTTTACAAAATTTTATGAGCGGTTGATTAGGTGGTTACAATTATGTATGAAGGGGATATCATGGCTAAGGTACCTAATTCTTAGTCATTTTGCACCTTGGTTATTCCTTTAGAATTGATTAGAATACTAGACATTTACCCAATTGCTTGATGATCATCAGTGTAGGTCTAGATGTTTAAGTTTTTCCTTAAGGGGCACTTTGACCGTCCCTCATGAAGTTTTACCACAACTTAATTCTTGGCACCGAGATTTGAAGTTACATATGTACATTTATGGATAGTACTCTTTTATTATTAAACTACCTTGGCCTAGTTTTATTGCATGATGACTATTGGTGGCATACATAATTGTTCATCTCGCTGATTTTGTTGGAAATTGATAATAAATTTTATTGACAATTGGATGATTCATGTATAGTGAAATTTGGTTGACTTATGATAGAACTGTTAAGATTATTAGAGACATTTGGGGGTAATTATATTTATAGATGTGTTGTTGATTTATGATGGAAACTGTTGTTGAGATAATGTTATTTGGTGATTCATGAAAACGTATTTTCTTTTATTAAAAGAGTGGTATGATTATGGTAATAAGGGTTGTTTTAAAAGGAACTTGTGATGGAAAGGAGTGATCCACTTGTTTTAAACCAAAACTATAGGCTTATAGAGAAGGTTTGGAAATCCCTAGTGTGGTAAAACTTGGGTTGATGTTTAAAATGTTAACTTGTATGACGGAACCCTCTTTTACTCTCGCTTTTCATTACTTTCCTATAAGGACAGTGGCCTCTTCTTGAATGATTGTGAAATTCCTTGGATTCAATGGCCAAAACTAGTATTATTTGCCTTCCCTTGTTAAAAAATGTTGAGTGGTGGTTGTGTATTATATTTCCATCATATAACCTATATGATTACATGATTAAAATTTTAATACACTCGACCTTTCTGTTAACCTTTGAATCCCATGTTTCCTCTTGGATTAATTGTTCAATTTTGTCATTTTAGAAAATAAGTATCGTAGCTTGTGCTTTTGGTAACTTTTTTATGAATGTAGATTGTTGGTTTGAATATCAGTTCTCAATCTTTTAACCTAATTGTTTATTCGATGGAAATCCCGTTACACTAGACTATTGTTTCTAACTTATCAGGCCAATGGCCCCTTCTCAAATGATTGTTTAATTTTTTTGCTTTTGAGACAATGTTCAAAATTGAAGTATAAGGCTCTCTTCTTAGATTGGCATGGTGGAAATTTTATTTATCTTAAGGGGTTGTTAGTATTTAGAGCTTCAAGCCAATTCTTGGAATAGAATTTTTCCTTTCTTGATATTGTTAGATAGTAGCTTATTGTTGCTTTGTGTAGTCTTATCTTGCTTATTTCCCACTGTTGACTCATGTTAACGGTTGTTGCGGTGGCTTATGTGAGTAGATGAGGGAAATAATTGTAGAATATTGCATCAAACTTGGTTGTGAATTTCTTTTGTATGAATTTAGAAGAAAACTAGTGCCTTAGTGTTAGGTGTTGTGGAGTATTGTTGTCGTAACTATTGAAACTTTGGATTGTTTTGATAATGTCAAAATTATAAAAGTTGATTACCGCATGGTGATGGGAGATTCTAATGTATTATATAAATTCTAAGAATAGTATAATTTAATCTGAGAAATGCTATTACTCTCTTGTTCCCTAGTCATGGTTCCATAAATTTAGTTTGTCCCTTTGGGTTGTGCATCGTGTTGGAAAGAATTGATGTAACCATGTATAGTTTTCACAAATGAGTAATGGTAAAATTTTCTCTTGAGATAAAATGTTGAGTTGTAAACCCTTCTAAGGCATAGTAACAATGTATTTATAAGCATAATAAAATGGGTTGGATAATCCTTATAAAATTTAAACTAAAATATATATACGAATAAATTAATGTAGATGTGATTTACTTGATAACATTTGAGCCCCTACACGATCAAAGAGGAAATTATATCTGGTAATAAAAATATTTATATACCTTGTTTTAACCCAAGCTATACTAATCAACATTATCGTTTTATGATGAATTCGTAAATGATCTTATGTTATAATCATTGATTAATTTTTTGAAGATAATAAGGTTGTATAAGTAGGAGAATATTTACTAAGAGACCCTTCAATCTCTCTCAATCGTTTGAAATGTAAATTTTTTTCCTTTGTCAAACTTAATCAAGAAAAGTCTAAATGAAACTTTTAACCAATCTTGATAAATTCTTAGCCTCAATAAAAGGCTAGTTAATAAGCAATGAGACCCTGAAGCTGAATTCTTTTTGACCTATTTCCCTTAACCCTTGCCTTGGTTCATTGTGATCTTTCTTAAGTAATGTTAAAAATTTTATCCTTAAACAAAGAAGATTATTGTTCCGAACCTAAAATGGTACTTTCCCTCAATCGGAGCTTGTTCTTTTCACCTGTGCAATAGATTTGTGGAACAATTTTTAGTGGCTTGAATAAGATTAATTAACCTTGTGATAAATGGAAAATGTTCTTAAATAAAAAAATTAAGCAAGTTATTGACATATTGTAGAATGATTATCCTTTAGAAAACTTGGTCCTCAGCTAATTAGTCAATATTATAAAGGAAAGAAGTTCACATTTGTAAAAGAATGGTGCGAATCAAAACATGAATCTTCTAGATTGTGAATTCAAGTTTGAAAGACATTTTTATGAATACATAACCTTAAAATATTTTACAACTTTGTGGGATGGCCTTTTAATCAGAATTTTGTAAATATCTTTCCCCCCGGGTAGATATAGACAAGCAGAAGAATATGGAAATCAAAGAAACTAAAACCCCAAAAGTTGCACCTTGGTGCATGTAAATGGTGCATGACACAGAGTGTCGACATGGTAAAAGTTGCCCTTGGCGCACGTAAATGGCGCATGACACAAAGTGTCGACATGGTAAAAGTTGCGCCTTGGCACACGTAAATGGCGCATGACACAGAGTGTCGACATGGTAAAAGTTGTGCCTTGGTGCATGTAAATGGCGCATGACACAGAGTGTCGACATGGTAAAAGTTGCGCCTTGGCGCACCCTCGAGGCGCAACATTTTGAGGCGACGCGAGATATGGACCACAGTGCGAGATATTGAGATGGCCATAACTTTTGGTAGGAGCTCGGATTCATGCAAGGTTGGACTTTTGGAAAGCTTATGAGGTCTCTCTGTCCAACTACAACTTGATATCTTTAATTGGGTGAGAAAAATTCTTAAAAATTCAAAATACAGTTCACCACCATTTGGGTTCGCTAGGGTTCTCACCTACCATCATAATGAGATGAATTAAATGCAACCTAGAGGTGGTTGGGGTAGATTTGGAATTCCTCTCTTTTCTCTCTCATTCTTCCTATAAATTGTAAGGAGGGGCTTCTTTCTAAAGGTTGGACATTCTTGTTTTGCCCCTCCCTTCTTCTCTTTGGCAGGTGAATTTGTGGAGTTCAAACCTCCCACCTAAAACTATAATGCAACTTTGCCTCTTGGCATTTTGTAGTGTATTGTATCAATCTTTGGAGAAAATAATACATGTCTGTGGATGATTCTCAACCCTCTCTATGTTCATTTGCATCCTCTTGATATTTAATTGCAAATCGATTATCGTGCATGATTTTGCATTGCATTTTATTGGTTTGTGTTTATTAACAAGACAAATGTTCTTCATTCCTCGATGCATCACCTTTGTAGTTTAGGTTTTATTTTATGCATCTTCTTACCCTATCTCCTTGGAAAGTTAGTTTAGGTTTTGAGTAAACCCTCTGCATTTTTTTACATGTGCATCTGAACAGAGGAATAGGAACCGGCCTTCATCCGGAGAGCTTTCCCGATTCACAAGGTCCCACACTTTGGAAAAGCTCCATGTTATGCAATCACACTGAGAGTCTCAACCCATCGAGTTGCAGACATTTAGGGGTGTTGTGATTCACCATCAATGGTTTTGGCATGCCTGAGTGGGACCAAGAGGTCATTCCATAGGATTTGAAGGAATTTTCAAGAAATTTGGTCTTAGAAATTACAGGTTTTACAGTTTCAGATTTTTCACCTTCCAGGCTGAACTTTAAAATCGATTTTCAAGGACCTAAATTGCTCAAAAAAAGTCAAAATTTCACCAGTTGATAGATCGGGGGATAATCTTCAAAAGGGTATTCTTAGTTTTTTGAGATTTTGACCTTCAAAATTTCATGTTTTTTTGGTATTTCGGATTTGGATTTGGAAGTCGGCATTTTGCGTTTTCGAGACTGTCATTCCAAATCAAATTCCAAACCCTAAAATCTCAAAAATACAGGTCTTTCAAAATTTTGAGTTTAATTTTTGTCAAGTTTGGTGTGTAACTGGCATAATCTAGCCTTTTGAGGCTCATTATCTAACACATCTGGCGACTCCGAAGGGATAGAATTCAGTGGTGTAGCAGCAAAGTTGCCCAGGCATATGAGAAGAATTCAAACCAGGTCTGATACTCGAGAAGAGGGGTTATTTGTCCACTTGCAACTATCACCAGGAAGAGGAAGGAGAGGAAGAAGACCACAAAGATCACCATCTCCACCTAACAGGACTTTATCAACCCCTCCACCTGGTAGACCTTTCATCCAATCAACAAGGGTTCTCAGGCCAATCAGAATGGCACAACAAAACCCTTTTGTCAACTTCACTGGCAGCAGCCCACTTGCCCTCAATGCACAGAATCCAGTTCCAATTGCAGCATTGAAGAACATTCCATTTTTCACTGGAGAAAATCATACCACTCCTGGTGATCATGTCAAAGACATTGCTAACGTTTGTGCAATCCATGAGATAAATGAAATGGATGTTGCTGTCAAATTTCTAGCATCTTCATTCAAAGGGAAGGCATTGCAATGGTTTAGGAGCCTTGGAGCTGGTACTATCCAAAATTGGAATCAATTATGCATAGTTCTCCATGAGCAGTTTGGAGAAAAGGGAGACAATTTGTCTCTACTAGAACAATTGACAACTATCAAGAGAGCTCCCAATGAGCAGCTGACTGACTTCAACTTCAGATTTCAAAGATCTTGGGATAGGATTCCTGTGGCCGTTAGGCCAACAACTGAAGGTGCTTTTCTATACTATCTTAAGGCTTTGAATTTTGATATTTCTATGTTAATTCAATCTATGGGAGGCACAACATTACCTGTTACTTATAGCATTTCCATTAGGGCTGAAAACTATCTTATTCAAGTTGGTAAGCTGGCTCCTAGGCCTCCCATGCCCTTGTATCCAAACTTAGAAAATCCAAGCACTAGTCAAACACCCACTTTGGCTCCCATTCCCACTCCTAGAAATCAAAGTTCAAATGAAACTTCTACTTCATCCTCTAGTGCTTCAAATGAACTCCAAGAGGTTATGAAACAATTGCAGAACCTTGGAAATGAGCTGGTGACTATCAAAAGACAACAAGCTCAAAGTGCTAGACCGTATCAGCCTCAAGCGCGCATGCTGAGTTAGGCCCCATACCAACAAAATAGGTCACCAGCTCAGGCTGCAAATCAAAATCAAAGCCAAGTAAGGCCTCCCACTAATAGACCATTTCAGCCCTATAACCCCAATGTTGCATCTGCTTCTAAAGCATTAGTGCCAGTCCAAAACAACATAGCTCAAGAGTATGATTGGTGTTTCCCATGCAATGAACCTCACAACCAATCTATGTGCTTTAATGGTGCTTTAAACCAAGCCTTGATGGTGACAACTACTGGCGTAGAGGGTGAAGTGAGTCAAGAAGCAAATCAGCAACAAGGGACATCTCAACAAAACACAGCTCCAAATGATACTGCACTTGCGAATTGGCAAGCTGAGGATTTTTGTGGCATGAATCAAACAATTTCTCAGAGTGTAGCAGCTAACACAAGATCAAAGAAGAGGAATATTGGTGAAGGGCAGTCATTGGCTCCAAGTGATCTACAACCTTCCATCACTCCACAAGGTGTTGGTAAGCAAAATACAGTCCCAAACACGCAAGGACAGCCCAAACCACCTTCCAAACCAACTCAAATGCCAGCTATTGCTGCCCATGCGCAAGAAAGGAATGTGCAGGCTAAAGGACAACAAAGAGATCTTTCATCCCCATTTAGCATCATTGATCAAATGAAGAAGACAAATGTGAATATATCAATGTGGGAATCTTTATCCATCCTAGGCCAAAGAGATCTTCTACAAGATGCCATGAAGAATTGGTCAATTTCAAACCAGCAGGTCCCTATGCAAGGGAATGTCCTCACAAATGCTGCTCAGCCTGAAGGGAATCATGGAGGACAACAAGGTAAAGTTTTGAAACCCCCTCCATTCTATGTTTCATTAATCATTGGCAATAAACTAGTACACAATTACATGATTGATTCAGGGGCAAGTAGTTCTGTCATGCCCAAGTAAATAGCTGATCATTTGGGTCTCAATATGAAGTCATATCAAATGGGGGTAGTGCAGTTGGATGGGACAGCAGTAGCAATGGTGGGAGTGATTAAAGGTTTGAATCTTATCTTGCATGCATGCCCCAATGTTACCATTTTGCAAGATGTGTAAGTGATAGATTTTCCACCACTCTTTGCCCTATGCTTATCAAGGGATTTCACAGCTAAAATTGGAGGCTACTTATCTGCTGATTGGTCACACATGTTGTTCAGAACAAGATATGGTACTAAGGTCACAATGAGATCTGAACCAATTGCAAAATTTCATATTGAGCCTCATACTCCAAGCCAAATCAATGCCAACTATTCAGCATTTGATCAAGAAGATTATCCAAACACAGATGAAGCTGACACCAAAGTTAGAAGCATCCTAGATTTGACTCTTGATGAATGGGAAAGCAAGGTACATGCTTTTGATCCCTACCAAGAAGTAGAAGAATCTGAGCTAGGAGTCTATTGCATACATGAAGAAAACCAACCTATTCCTAGCATCACCAAACCATACCATAAGGATGACAATGAGGTATGGCAGTTATTTTTTGATGGATCAAGGAGTAGGCAAGGTGTAGGAGGAGGAGCTATGCTTGTTTCACCTCAAGGCATCAAACATTATTCAACTTTCTATTTCTAGTTTTCCTGTTCAAACAACACAGCTGAATACGAGGCCTTGATTCATGGACTTCATTGGGCCACGAAAAAGGGCATAAAGAACTTGCAGGTGTTCGGGGATAGTGAGCTAATCGTCAATCAAGTCAGGGGACAACATGCTACAAAGAATGAACTGCTGAAGAACTACAAGAATAGGGTGTGGGACCTCATTGAGGATTTTGAAGCTTTCAATATCGTGTCCATACCTAGGAAGAAAAATGAAGCTGCGGATAGGCTTGCAGCAGTTGGAGCAACGTTTGATGTGGTTGACAACATTAAAAGGGAAAAAACACAACCACATATCCATGTGATTGTGAGGACAGCAGTTCCAAATAATAACACAAGATGGCAGGTGTTTGAGAACGATCAACAGATCATCAATTTCTTACAAGAAGAGGCTGAATTCTCAGCTAGGAATCAGGATAGACTAGAGCAGCAGTATGGGGATCAAGTAGTACAGCTATGGAAAAACAAGCTTCCCAAGGGTTTAGTAACATTGGAGTCTATCTTCAACCCTAACAACTAGTTTCGTAAGGAAAATGCTAACATACAGGTCAAGAGAGAAGATTCAGAGCCAATTCTCGTTGGGGAAAGCAAAACACTTCAAATTGGTAAAGTGGCCACAAAGCGGGAGAAATCAGATTTCATTTAACTTTGCCAAGAATTTCCAGATGTCTTCGCTTGGAGCTATGAAGACTTAAAAGGTTTCAATCCAAAGTTGGCACAACATACCATAGAATTAGATCTAGATGCTAAGCCCATCAGGTAGAATCATAGACTATTCAACCCTCACATTGAGCCTCTAATGAAGAAAGAGTTGAACAAGCTAATAGAGGCAAGCATTATATTCCCGATCAAGCACTCAAGCTGGGTTGCAAACTTGGTTCCGGTCAGGAGGAAGAGTGGAGAAATCAGGTTGTGTGTAGACTTCTGAGACCTTAATAGGGCATCTCTCAAAGACCATTATCCGCTTCCTTCAATGGAACAAATATTGCAAGTGGTATCCGGTTCGGAGAGATTCTCCTCCTAGATGGATACTCAGGGTATAATCAGGTAATGGTGAAAGAAGATGACCAGTTCAAGATGGCTTTCACCACCAAATGGGGCACCTATGCCTACAAGAAAATGCCATTTGGGTTGTCAAATGCTGGAGCCACTTTCCAAAGGGCAATGGATATGGCATTCAAGGGGTTGATCAATAAAATAGTTTTGATATATCTTGACAACATCACGGTATTCTCCAAAAATGCAGCAGATCACCTCTTTCATTTGAGACAGGTATTTCAAAGGTGTAGAAGATTTGGGGTATCATTGAATCCCAAAAAATGCATATTCTTGGCTCACGAGGGAAAACTTCTAGGCCATATTGTTTCAAAGGAGGGATTGATGATTGACCCAGAAAGAGTTAAAGAAATTCGAACGTTACCATTGCCAAGTCACAAGAAGGCTCTTCAAAGCTTCTTAGGAAGGATCAATTTTGTCTGCAAGTTTGTTCCAAACTTTGCAGCTCTCATAAAGTCAATAACGTTGATGTTAAAAAAGAGCATGACATTTAAGTGGACATCTGAAGGCAAGGCAAGTTTTGAGGCAATAAAAGAGGCTATATCTCAAGCTCCAACTCTCGTCAATCCAGACTTCTCCAAGGATTTCATGCTATACGCCTTTGGTGGTGGAGACACAATTTCTGCAATCCTGGTACAAAAAAACAAAGAAGGATTAGAACAACCAGTTGCTTTCTTTAGTCAAGGCTTGGAGGAATACGAAACTAGGTACTCTTTCATTGAAAAGCATGTCCTTGCAGTGATCAGGAGCTTAAAGAAATTCAAGCACCTAGTCTCAAACAATAAGATCCAATTGTTGGTCTCTCATGCGGGAGTCAAGGACTTCCTTCTTAACAAGGATCTGAATGAGAAACGTGCAGGATGGATCACTCGTGTCATGGAATATGACATCAAAATTAAGGTCACCAAGCTGGTCCGTGGAAAGGGATTATGTGAACAACTAGCTTTGAGTCAGCAAGTTGAAGTAGGTGATGAAAAAGAGACTGTCTTGGTACTACAGGATGGTCAAGAACAGGAAAATGATGATGTGCCCACTCCTTGTTGGACTCAGAATATGATACACTTCCTATAGATGGCCTATGCCCTCCAGAAATGAGAAAAGAAAAGAGGAGATACTTCATATTACAAGCCATTCCATATGTGCTTGTTGATGGTGTTTTGTTTAAGAAAGACATCAATGGAGTTCTATTGAGGTGCATTGGGACAGGTCAAATTGAGAGGGTGTTACGAGATTTTCACGATGGAGATTCTGGAGGACATTTCGCCCCACGAGTAATAGCTCTCAAGATAATGAAGGCAGGGTATTATTGGCCGACAGTCTTCAGTGACTGCTATACATGGATAAGAAAGTGCAAGAAATGTGCACTCTTCATAGGCAAAGAAAGACTAGCAGCACTTCCATTGCACCCGATTTTGGTTGACCAACCATTTATGCAATGGGGATTGGACTTCATCGGGGTCATCAACCCAAACTCAAGCCAAGGCCACAAGTGGATTCTCATGGCGACGGACTATTTCACCAAATGGACCAAGCAAGCAGTAGCGCTCAAAGAGGCAAATGAGTCTAACATACTAGACTTTTATGAAGGAATAGTGACCGGAGTTCGGTGTGCTGCTTAAGCCCACTATCATATCAGACAATGCATTGGCATTCATAGGTTCCAAGATTATAGAATGGGCTTTCAAGAATAGAATCTATTTGAGCACCTCTTCAAATTATTACCCACATGGTAATGGACTAGCAGAGTCCACGAACAAGAATTTTCTAAGGATCATCAGAAGGACTCTGGATGAAAACCAAAGGACATGGCATACCAAGATAAAATCAGCATTATGGGCTAACAGGATAATGCCAAAGAGATCTACAGGTAGTTCTCCCTATAAGTTGGTCTATGGGAAAGAGGCAGTATTACCTATATCATAGAATTGCCAACATTGGATCTCATGAAGCGTTGGAGTTGTCGAGTTGAACCAATGGAGGCTAGGTATGCGAGTTGATGGAATTGGAAGAAATAAGAGAACATGCAGTTCAGATGCTTGAGAAGGATCAGGCCTTAGTAAAAAGATGGTTTGATAAGAAGGCAAGAGCAAGGACCTTCCAGGAAGGGGACCTAGTTCTAAAATGGGATGTAGATCAGGCAAAACCAGGAAGGCATTCCAAGTTTGATGCCATTTGGAGTGGTCCCTACATGGTCACGGGATGTAAAAGTAGTAATGCCTTCCAATTGTCTACATTGGATGGAGAGGAACTTCCGATTCCAGTTAACGGAATCTATCTTAAACATTGCTACTAAAAGGAAAGGGTTGCCCTTGTAAATATTAGCCTAGTTTTCAAATTCCTCTAAGTGCGTATGCACATTGTCTTGTTGTAGTTAGGTTTCATTTCCCTAAGTGCTTTGGCACAGGTTTTGTTGCTCTCAGGTTGAATTTTTATAGTTCAGCGTGCTCTTGTAAGAAGGGTTGCGATATCGGGCTCGGGATCGGAGATCAAGTTTGTTTGAGTTATTTCTTATAACTCCATGCCCAATGGATTGCTAAAGGCCACCGATCTTCTACACCTAGCGAGCGGGTGATCCCGTTGAGTCACCAAATTGTTGTAAATATCTTTCCCCCCTGGGTAGATATAGACAAGCGAGAAGAATATGGAAATAAAAGAAACTAAAACCCCAAAAGTTGCACCTTAGAACACGTAAATGGCACATGACACAGTGTCGACATGTCGACATGGTAAAAGTTACACCTTGGTGCACGTAAATGGCGCATGACACAGAGTGTCGACATGGTAAAAGTTGCGCCTTGGCGCACGTAAATGGCACATGACATAGAGTGTCGACATGGTAAAAGTTACGCCTTGGCACACATAAATGGCGCATGACATAGAGTGTCGACATGGTAAAATTTGCACCTTGGCGCACCTTTAGGAGGCGCAACATTTTGAGCGCCCGACATGAAGCGAGACCACAGCGCGAGATATTCAGATGGCCATAACTTTTGACTAGGAGCTCGGATTCATGCAAGGTTATACTTTTGGAAAGCTTACGAGGTCCTCTATCCAACTACAACTTGATATCTTTAATTGGGTGAGAAAAATTCTTAAAAATGCAAAATACAGTTCGCCACTTTTTGGGTTCGCTAGGGTTCTCACCTACCATCATAATGAGATGAATTAAATGCAACCTAGAGGTGGTTGGGGTAGATTTGGAATTCCTCTCTCTTTTCTCTCTCATTCTTCCTATAAATTGTAAGGAGGGGCTTCTTTCTAAAGGTTGGACATTCTTGTTTTGCCCCTCCCTTCTTCTCTTTGGCAGGTGAATTTGTGGAGTTCAAACCTCCCACCTAAAACTGTAATGCAACTTTGCCTCTTGGCATTTTGTAGTGTATTGTATCAATATTTGGAGAAAATAATACATGTCTGTGGATGATTCTCAACCCTCTCTGTGTTCATTTGCATCCTCTTGATCTTTCATTGCAAATCGGTTATCTGTGCATGATCTTGCATTGCATTTTAGTGGTTTGTGTTTATTAACAAGACAAATGTTCTTCATTCCTCGGTGCATCACCTTTGTAGTTTAGGTTTTATTTTATGCATCTTCTTACCCTGTCTCCTTGGAAAGTTAGTTTAGGTTTTGAGTAAACCCTCTGCGTTTTTTACGTGTGCATCTGAACAGAGGAATAGGAACCGGCCTTCATCCAGGAGATCTTTCCCGATTCACAAGGTCCCACACTTTGGAAAAGCTCCATGTTATGCAATCGCACTGAGAGTCTCAACCCATCGAGTTGTAGACATTCGAAGTCTTGTGATTTGCCATCAACGGTAGCTTTGTAATGTGTTTGGACTTTTATGTTGTGTCGTGTCGAAGAGAAAACTATATTGGTTATGTTGGGTGTTGTATGTTTCCTTGTTTCCTATGCGGTCAATGTTACATCAAGCTTATTGAGAGTTGGTCATAGCCCCTTCTGGTCACTTGTGTTGATGCGTAATCTCCAAGTAAGTCAAAAAAAAGTTATCCAAGTTTTTAGGTGTTGTATTTAGGGTTTGTTTTAGCTTGTGTTACACTAACTCCAACTATCACCAACTCAACACCCAAATTGTGCACGCACAAGATATCACCATGTTGTAACAATCGAATCTAGCTCTATGTGTAAATAGCCGGTCCTTTCGCAAGATAACTCCATATGAACCCAAGGGAAGGCTATGAAGATCTAAATTCGAGGTGAAGGGTACTACATCCACTACACAATCCTTAACTAGGATCTTGGCTCCAGAGTCCACTATGATCCTGGCTCCGAATCCATCTCAACATCCCAAATAGGATCCTCGCCTATGTGCCACCAGCTTGCATTGCTCTACTAATGATGGTGTAATAAATGAATCAGAAGAGCCATAATCAAACAATATAGAGGTAAGGATACCACCAATGCTACTTGAAGTCTCAATCATTGTACCATGATTATTTTCTTGGTGGTTCTTGACCACCGCTATATCCTGTGGCTCTATCCCATATCACTTTGACTATAGGCCTTGAAATCCTTTCCTTAACTTGATTAATAGGGTTTTGTGGGCATTCCCTCCAATGGTGCCAAAGTACACCACATCTATAAAAACTATCGGGACCCCTCAAGGTCCCCTAACTATTCGTGAGGTAGATCCCGATGATCCCACTAGTGAATGATGTTTTTGTGGTGGACATACTCCTATTGACCGAGCTCGGGGTAGATCCCATGTTCTATTGGGTACCCTAGTGGGGGCCCATCCGCACCATCTTTGTGCATCTGACATTGTACATGTCTAAAAGGTGGTTGAGGACCGATGATGTGCCTGTTGTAGCTGCTTGAAAGAGGACTATCTTGAACCGAGTCCACCACGAGTAGGAGAATCTTCCTGTACGTACCCAAAATTGTAAGGTACTGTACTCCCGAACAACGTAACAGGTGCCCCAATGATGATACAAGTCTCCTCACAAGGTGTTCGGGATCCGAGAAAAGCTCTCCAAGTGTGCGTTAACATCCCACATGCCCCACTTAGCCCCCACGTGCTTTGTTTTTCCTTTTCCCCTCTTTTCTTGGCCTTTTGCTCTTCAGTGACGAAACCGCCGCCCTGCCCAGGGTGGTGGTCCTTTACGCATTTTCCAGAATGCTCTTTTAACACGAATCACGTAAATATCAATGATTCACCAGCTTTTTTCACCACCATAAGCTTGCATTAATGATTTTGGTTCCTTGGAATAGTGTTTTGCCATTGTTTATAGTTTAAGAGTTCTATTTGGTTTTTACCTTGGGTAAATGCAAATGCTATAAATAGTTGGCTTGTGCTCAAGAAAATGGCCCCTCAAATTTGCCTCTAAATTTCTCTTTGCAATAGATTAGTCTTTCATTTTGTTTAGAGTCCTTAGTTTCTTTCATTGCATGCTTAGTTAGTATTGTTTTGTTGTTAGGAAGCCACATATCCATCTTGTGCAAGTGTTGTTGATATTTTATCCAATCCATTGGAGTAAAATAGCTTGTTTTCAATAGGAAGCCATTAAAGTTGCAGGTTTTTTCTTCAAACAGGATAGTTTGAGTTCGGACGTTTTATGTTGCATGACTCATGCAATAAATCCCGCTAGGAATTACATAAGCCAAGCTCTCGTACTCTTGCGCTATCTCTCTCCTACTCACATTGTATTCGATCCCAGTATCCTAAGCTGAATTTGTCCCAATATCTACTTTTGTTGATGCTAGCATTACATGCATTTTTCGGACCAACGTGAAAATGAAGGAACGAGGAGACATCAGAGGGGACATAGCCACACACACCATCGGATTCGCCCTTTATCGCAGCTAAAATCCAAGTTCTAACTTTCAAAGTTCTAATTAGAAACATATCAAATAGAGTAGTCAATCACTTTATTTCAGTCAATTTTACTTTCGATATTGCCAGGGAAGTTGTGGGGATTGATAGTTTCTGAGAGACTATGATTCATTCCTCACTTCTGAGGTAGGATCGAGAGTCTTGCAAATAGACTAGATCAAGTATTTCATTATTTAGAATAGATTCACAGTTGCACAGACAAATAGCTATACTCGGTTATCTTGTTTGTTTTAATTTGTTATTTTAGCTGTCAATTCTAGATATGTTAAATAGTTACTCTTTTAAATTCGTTCGAATAGTTCATCAGAAAATACAAAAATAGAGAAATCATATATGCTATAGATATACTTAAAGTAGTTAAATTTCACTTTGCTATAGTTAATTTACATTGTTGCTTTTGTATGACAATCACGGGACCTAGGGAGCCCAGAGAATACGTATTCGAGCCAATCGTGCCCCAACCCAATCTCATCACAGCAATAACTGATATAGATCAAAATCTCAGGATCCAAGTCTTCCGAACAATGGTAAACTTGCAACAAATCAGTTTCCAACTGCACGGGTTAAACATAGAAGATGACCGAGCACACACATTTTGGTCGAATCAACCAAACTACAGATTACCTTAGATTCATATCTACATGACTGTAGAAGGGTTTGAAAGAGAGCAGACATTTGATTGTGATCCTTTGGTTCCCAAAATCAGACACAGGAGACACTCTCATAGATATAGATACCAGCTTAAGAATTCAGGTTGCACGAATGCAACTGTAAGATATTCTGAGAAGATCACACAGTTATTGATTCTAAATATAGAAGCTGAGAAAGCATACGATTACTGGATACTAGGGATTAGGGACTGATTCCATACATGACCATAAGAGTCCGACCACAACAACCACAAATCTACGGTTGTGACCCACAAATCCCACAGCCCAATGAATCCATAGGTGAATCAGACATAGATGCTGGCCTACGTACACTAGTATTTAGATCTACTCCACTTCCACCTATCATCATCGAACAGTTATCCTGGTTAGACATAGTAGCTAACAAAGCTAAGGAGTTCTGGACTAGGCCAGAGAATCACCCATAGAGTCAATTATATTTACCATCCACCCTATGACCTTATCTGGAGATATACACGAAACTATCCCAGGACATTTTCCACGTATTCCACAACCTATAGACCGAATCATGCCAGAGCTTGATATTGATTGGAGCCTTCGAGAAGTCATCCTTGCTGATCGATCTATCACACCAGTTCAAGTTAGGAGGGCCTTCTTTGCCTTAGATTCATAATTTCCACTAGTGCGTGTCGAAGACATTAGATTGCCTAACTAGTTTGTCTACATCCCACACATATTTCATCCCCACCGGCTGTCTCGGCACGACCTCGGGAGGTCGGGTGTGAGGAAGAGTTACTTGTAGATTCCCAAGCTCGCTTGTCACTTTTCCGTCATACAAAATTGGTGAACCCGACGTGAAACTTTCTACTTCTACGAAATTTGAGTCAAATTTCTATTGGTTCTTTTAAATTAAAACAACTCTTTACTACCTCATTAGCTTTCACCATCACCTTTGCTCCTTCCCATTATTTCTATGGGTATTCATATACCCCCGAATATGTCAGGATTCGATGCATATGGCAGACCCCTCTTGGGTCTTGAGGCATACTACGCCCAACAGAATAGACAATCATCACCCTCACTCTCAGTATGGGGTGATAACTACTCAACTAACCAGTTGTCAACACAAACTCCAAGGATTAGATATACCTCATCCCTCTGAACAGAGGAGTTGGATCAGTTCGCTCAAACATGGCAAACAGAGCCTTCAGGCTCGAACAATATGACACTCACAGGAGAATCAAGTTCGTCTCCTCAGGTACTACTTAGACCAAAAATTAGTAGACAATCAGACTCATACCTAGGTTTAGATGATGAACATTCGGTATGTTATGCCAGGAATGAACAATGTTCTCAAGTATGTACCCACCTATAGGAGGTTTACAAACACAACCCGAGGTCTTTTTTGAGAAAATACCTCTATGCCACTGCATATAGAAAATACCCTCGGAGAAACTTGGCAGGGCAGCGATCAGTTCATAGCAGGATATCACATGCCTATACAACACCATGATATACAACAAATGCCGCCAAGGCAAAGTATCGGGACTTCACCAAATGAAGTCATTTCAACTCTAGTAGAAAAGGTTAGGGGGTTAGAACTTGCCCAAGCAAGTCAAAATTCTCAATTCATGCAGGCAGGAAGTTCCAATCCTCCACACCATCCTAGCCAAGTAGACCTCCTCACAGGAGTAGGCATGTTAGGCATGACTCCTCAGTATTCACAACAAACCCCAACAAGAGCTGCCATTTCTAACACCACTCCTCCCGGTCTAGTACAAAGTAATCCATTTTTGGACAATACCCCTTCATACTTAAACATGTACTCCAAATCACCACAAGGGGATATGTTCTCCTCTCCCAATATTTTTACTCAACCACAAGGGTTCCCTTATGCTCCCACCAATGCATATGCAACGCCATATCAACAACCCATTCCACCTCCGCTCCCTCAGCAAGTACCATCAATGGTCGAAACCTATGCGATAGGAACTTACTCAGAATATTTGAAAGAACCCTTAGATTTCACCATACGAAGCGTAATGCTTCCAAGGCCTCTTCCCAATTTTCCCAAATACAAAGGTGAGGGAGATCCAACGCACATATCAAGGCTTACGCTACAGCCATTTGAGAACTACTCCCATGGGATGGGGTTGTTGCTAAAATATTTCCCAAAACCTTGGAAGGTATCGCTCTCGATTGGTATTATAGAATACCTGAGGCTTCCATCCATTCGTTCAAGCAACTCGTGTCAGAGTTCATCAAGGCCTTTGACATGAACAAATTATTAAGGACAGGAATCAGGGAATTCTTACACATTAAGCAAGAACACAATGAATCTATCGCCCATTTCATCCAAAGGTGGCGTACAGTTCTTTATTCTTTGGCAAGTGCTCCAAACATGGATCAGATGGAACTATGTAATTTATTCCTTCATTCTCTTAGCAGAGAGGTGAAGGAAGAAGTCCAGAAGTTCCCATTAAGAACTTACGATGAAGTACTTGAGAGTGCTCTCCGAATAGATCAAGCGGCAATTGATAGTGGTCGCAAAACATATGGAGCAAACAGGAGGTTAATCACCTCCAACCAGAACACTACAACTTATTCTACTACCACGAAGGTCAATCAAGGACCTAAAGTCCTTAATAAAAATTGTGGCGTAACAACGGATGGAGTAACCGATCAGCCTAAGAAGGTAAATGTTGTCAATACTCCATCACAAATAAACAACCAACGAAACAACAACTTTACCCCGACAATCAATGCAGTGGATTTTAATCATCCACAACAACAACAAAAACAACAACAACGGAAAATTCCTACACGGGATTCAAGCCAAAGCTCAACTGGTTATCAAAATCAGAATTCAAAATCAAAAACAACAAATGCAAAACTTTAATAGGCAATGGTTTGGTCAAAGTTTTGGGCCACAATACGCACCAAACCAACAAACTAGGAATTACAATCCTAATTCGTATTGTGGTTTCCACAAAATTTAGGGCCACGACACTAGAACGTGCCATGACTACAATAAATTCATGCAACGCTTGCCAGAAGAACAAAGACAACTTTTCATAGATATGTTTTTGGCAGATCCTATGTCACCAGCATCAAATACTTTTGCAGGGGCAGTTTCCCCTCAAAACACACCCTCAAGATCTTCAATGATCCGCTCCCAAATCACGATAACAATAGGCTAAATCTAACTGGGACAAACAAGAGTGTAATGACAGGAAACAATGATCATGAAGCTTCAACTTCGCTAAATCCATTAGTTGCGCCACAATTAGGAAGTCAGCCACGACCCAAGATAGTCGGTTTAGTAGAGTTAGACGCCGAACTACCCATCGAAGCTGTAACAAGGACATGAGAGTATTTCTCTCAGCCAAGTCCAAGCCACCTGCCAGGGACAGATAACATCCAACAAATAGTAGCAAAACCTGTGGGTGCCTATGATTTAATTAATGACCTAACAAAAACCTTCTCACACATTTCATTTTTAGACTTACTAAAGAACTCTCCTGCCCATAGGGCCACTCTTTTAGAGGCATTAGGTTTAGGTCATTTAATTAACATCACCCCACCTCCTGAAACATAGGTAAATCATATAGACTTTGATGTTCATCCTCTGGGGTAGGCGGATAAAGATGTCGAATTCATATTCGAAATAAACAAAATGCCGACAGATGCTGAGATCGCACGCCGAGGTGATCCAACCTTACATTTGCAAGTATGGGTTTATAACAACTATGTAAAGCATGCAATGGTAGATGATGGGGCAGTAGTTAACATAGTCCCCTTCTCTTTCCTTCAAAAGCTAGGGTATGGAGAAACAAATTGTTCCACAACTCAAAACACACTAAGAGGCTATGATAGCCTTAAAGCCACCTCGATTGGAACTATAATATTACCGGTCACCTTAGGACCCAAAACCATCCTGACTGAGTTTTATATTATAGATTGGGAAACTAACTATAATATGATCCTCGGCCGACCATGGATACACCGCATGAAGGCAATCCCTTCTACGCTATTTCAAGAAGTAAGGTTTTTACACTTAGGAAATATATTCATAGCCAAAGGTGATCCAAAACCATTCAATGTACACCTAGCTGACTTAAAGAAAAGACCAAGCGCGCACTAAGAGTTTGAACTCCCAACAAACCAACTTAATAAACCTACCAATGCAAAACCGGAGGAAAATTTGGTACCTACACAGATCTTGAAACTATGAGCCTAGCCAAGGCAACCCCACCCCAAAGATGAGGCTAACACTATAGAAACAAGTATCATTAGAACTACTGCAAAATTGTTTGAATTACTGGAACAGATCTACCAATGTTCCTACCATTTGATTCTGTAGGCATGGGATATACCCTAGGTGTTGGTTCTCTTCCAGTAGTGGAACTCTGCATGATAGAAGTAGAAGACGTTAACACAACAAATATCCCAATGTCCATACTCCCAGCTAAATATTGGACTCTCCATTTTGATGGAGCTAGATGTCATTATGGAGCTGGGGCAGGTATAATCCTTACTTCTCCCGAGGGAAAAGTCCTACCATTTGCCTTCAAACTAAATTTCGAATGCACAAACAACGACACTGAGTACGAAGCCTTCCTCTTGGCCTCATCTTAGCTAAGAGAATTGGTGTTATAACATCAAAGTGTTAGGAGACTCACAATTGGTAGCAAACCAAGTCTCTGAAGTATATGAAACCAAAGCCGAGCACTTACAACTTTACAAAACAGCTGTATTAGATTTAAGCAAGGAGTTTGACTTCATATCAATTGAAGCAATCCCGAGAGAAAAAATCTTCTCACTGATTCAATAGCAACCTCAGCATCACGCTTTACTCCAAACAATAAGTTGGAGGATACCCATTTCATGGTATCCCTTCGTATGAACCATTGGTAAAAGCAATGTCAAGCCCTCTTTTAACGAACAAAGATGAGGACAAATCTACTATCCTAAAACACATTGATAGTGATACAACCACTCTTGATTACTTAAACGCCTATGCAGCATTACATCTCTCCCATCACGTGATAGATTTGTCCTTAATCCCACATTCGTCTTCCTACTTCGGGAATCCCATGATGGAGCTTCCCCACAAAAAGAACCTTAGCATATACTCAGTCGAGAATGGAGATGATTTAGATTTACCTCCAGCCCCACCTGAGTTTGAAGAAGGTAACGCTTCTTTAATCGAAGAAACAATTGATATTAACATCGGAACAGAGGATGAACCAAAGATCTTAAAACTAGGATCCTCGTTAACTCCATCAGAAGTAGAAATACACACTCAAATCCTCAAGGAACATCAGAAGGCTTTCGCATTTAGTTATAAAGAAATGACAGGAGTTACACCGCACATTGCACATAACCTCGTCACTAAATTAGATGTAAAGCCAATTAAACAAAAATCGAGACCAATGAAACCTAAGGTAGCTCTCATGGTGAAAGAGAGGTAATAAAACTCCTCCAAGTAGGATTCATCAAACCAGTCGATTACTCTCAATGGGTATCTAATATCATTCCCGTTCTCAAAAAAAATGGGAAGATACGCATCTGCATAGATTTCCGAGACATTAACAAAGCATGTCCTAAAGATGACTTCCCATTGCCATCCATTGATGTCATTGTTGATGCAACAAGCTGGATTTGAACTTTTGTCTCTCATGGATGGATTCTCGGGATACAATCAAATTAGAATATCTGAACAAGATCAAGCTAAAACCACATTTATAACTCCTTGGGGAACCTATTGCTATGTTGTTATGCCATTTGGTCTCAAGAACACTGGTGCTACATACCAATGAGCTATGACATATATATTTCATGATCTTATTCATAAAATTGTGGAATCCTACGTAGATGACTTGTTGGCAAAGCCAAGAAGTGTTGTGACCATCCGAAGTCTCTTCGCATCATTCTTTCATGTCTGATAGAATACGAAGTCACGCTAAATCTAGAAAAATGCGTCTTTGGTGTAACAGGAGGGAAGCTCCTAGGTTACATTATATCATCACGCGGGATCGATGTTGACCCAACCAAAAATCGGGTTGTCCTCGAAATGGTCCCACCTTCAGATGAATCTGGAATCAGGTCATTTCTCAGAAAGCTTGGTGCAATCCGGAGATTCATCCCGGACTTAAGTTTCGCCATTCATCCAATCAACAATCTACTCAAGAAAGATTATAGCATTGATTGGACTGAAGATCTGCAATGAAGCTTTCAACGCAGTTAAGCATTTCTTGTTATCACCACCTACGCTAATGCCACCTAAGCTAGATCGCCCACTAATTTTATACTCGCGAGCTACCAATGTCTCGCTAGCCTGTATGCTGGCTCAAGAAGACGATGACAAGAGAGAACACATGATCTATTTCATTAGCCAAACATTGCTCGACTATGAAACATGTTATACACAAGTAGAACGAGAATGCCTCGCTATAGTCTTTCCAACCAAACGCTTAAGACATTATATGCTAAATCAAGAAACAAGGGTCATGGTAAAAACAGACCATTTATGAACTTTCCTCACGCAAGGGTCCTTGTCTAAAAAGGCTGGACATTTTATAACCTTAATGGGAGAATTTGAATTAACATTTGTAAATCAGAAGTCCATTAAGGGACAAATCATCGTGGATTGGTTAGCTGATAACCCATTAGACGGAGGTGATCTAGTAGATCTGGACTTTCCAGATGAGTGCGTATACTACATTGAAACCATACCTCCTATCTCTGAGTGTCCTTGGTACACTGATATCATTAATTATATCATGGACCATACGTATCCGTAAAGGTGCTACTCCACAACAAAGAAGGTGGTTACGCATTATCGTAGCGAAATACATCATTATAGAACAAGTGCTCTATCGAAAAGCGTTTGATGGAATGCTTCTAAGATGTGTCGACATAGAAGAATCCAAGAAGATTCTCCATGAATCTCATAGTGGAATGTGTGGAGGCCACTTCGGTGGCCATGCCACCGCTCATAAAATACATCGAATGGGCTATTTCTGGCCCACTCTAGAACACGACGCAGTAGAGTTTGTACACATAGGTGTCATAAGTGTCAAGAATTCTCCCACGAGATTCACATGCCAGCACAAGCTCTACAACCGATTGCTACTCCATGGCCCTTTTCTACGTGGGGCCTAGATTTAATAGGGAAATTCTCTCCTCGTCTTCTGATGGAGATGGCCATAATTTTATAATCATGGCCACCGAATATTTTACCAAGTGGGTAGAGGCTATGCCTCTTACTACTATACCGGGTTCTGTAATCGCCAAGTTCATTTTGAACCAAATCATTTGCAGGTATGGTATCCCGCAAATCATTATCTCAGATAATGGAACTTCTTTTAAGAATGACGAAGTTCACAAATTGTGTAATAAATTTAAAATAAGCCATCATATGGCTTCATTATATTACCCTCAAGCCAATGGATAGGCTGAGGCAACAAACAAAACATTAAAAGCCATTCTCCTTAAAATGGTGAAAGAAAACAAACGAGATTGGCACTTGAAGTTATATCCGGCCTTATGGGCCCACCGAACCTCAATAAGAACACCAACAGGAGTGACTCCTTTCTCGCTAGTATTCGGGGCAGAAGCAGTTCTCCCGCTTGAGGTTGAAATACCCAGTCTCCGCATTTCATTACAAGGGATCCTGGATGAAGACGCTTATAGAGAAGCATGTCTTTCCCAACTAGAAAGCCTAGATGAAGCTAGGTTAGATGCTGAACAGTGGCACAGAGTCTATGCTGACCGGATGTGCCGGCAGTATAACAAGAAAGTCTATGAACACGACATATATGAAGGTGATCTAGTTCTAAGGCTAGACAGCCGGATCGACAAAAAAACTGGTGAAGGAAGGAAGTTCTGGCCCAAATGGTTGGGCCCATACCGAGTCATGAAGGACTATGGAAATGGTGCATACCTCTTATGTACGCTAGAAGGTGAGGAATTTGGTGAAACAGTCAATTCCCTACACCTCAAATGATTCTACGCGTAAGCAACTAGCACTACTTATAATTATATCTACATTGCATCTTCATATAGATTAGGATCATTTTGTCCGCTTGTTTCGTACAAAAATTGTGATCAAGGAATTTGTTCTCAAAGCAATTCATTACAAACTCATGATGTTGTTGGCATAAACACTCTAATCATACTTCTCCATTTCCATGATATCATCAAACTATTTCGGAATCATTTCATCAAATAAAGCTAGATATGACAAGGTCTTAATGGTAACCATGCCAAGATCTGCATGGTTTATTCTCACTTTTGGTTTCTTCTTAGGATAGGTGTCTTGCCTATGGTCTGTTCTAGAAGCTTCATGGTGTCACATCTATCCCGTATATATATCTCTTTGGAAATAAGAACACACTGACATTTTGCTCAAATAAACAAGTCAAATATAGAATCAAACAGAAAATTTTAAATTTACACATTTCCTTGCCCCACCAACCTTCGGTGATGAGCTTGCATCTCTTACTAGTGACGTAGGGTTGGGAAAGGATGGAAATGCCCTTACTCGCCTATGCCTTGCCCATGGTGATAAACCCACGCTTCTTACTAGTAGCATGGGGCAAAGTGTAGGGGGTCCTCTTGACAAACAAACGTAAAAGGTCATAAGAAAACAATTCAAACCTTGAAGCTTTGAGTCAAAAACAAATGAATCAGATGTTCAAAATTCCAAAAGAGTTAAAAGCCTAATAACCCAGATTTTGTCTACTATGTGGCCATCTACGGATCTAAGTCTAGATAAACCGCAAAGCAAGTTACATCCAAAACTATGAAGTCACTCGAGTGGAGTAGGCTTGTGGTATCCTAATTTGGTTCCGCCAAAGCTTTGTCTATCTTTCATCAATATCATTTCAACACATTTCATAACTTGTGCCCTTCCCAACTCTCGGTGATGAGCCCTCGCATCTTACTAGTTGTGTGGAGTTAGGAGTAGGGGAAAGTTTATCTACTCATCATACCGGCTTATCTTCACCACTTTGCCAAAACAAATATGAAGTATCCAAAATTGCTTACAGAAACTAAGATTCAACATCACATTGTATCTACATTACCATATATCAGCATCATGAAATACAAAAAGAAAGTAAACACTTGCATCATTTGTTCTCCATTGCATACATTTTAAAGGCATACAAGCATAACATCATAATTTACATGAGGAAACTGGAAAGGAAACAAAGCCATAAATGCCAAGGGTTTGATCCAAAAAGAATATATATATATAAATGATCAAAGTTTCTGTACAATGCCATCATGCGCTAAGCATGGTCAAAATGCTCAAAGAGCCCGGGATATACAAAAGAATATATCATACAAAATCTAGGAGAGCCAAGTGGCTTCTTAATCCCTATGAGACCCCTCCGAAGGTGCACGCCCATGCCTAGGACTCTGGCTACGCCGGCACTCTGAGTGCACAGAGGGCTTAGGATCCCGAGGGCAACCACAGCTCTTTCCGCCATGAGAATGACTCCTCATCAAGCGCTCGGCTGTCCTATACCTTGCTAGCTCCGCGGAGAGTCGATACCATCCTAGCCACATGCTGGGATCGGGGCAAAGACATCAGTGTGTCTACCAGTGCCGAGGGCTCCCAAAGATCCACTGCATAACTCTGCGTGGGTCCTCTCCATGGGGATCATCAGGGTATCGGTGCATACCCTATGAATCAAGTCCCACCACTCATCGGCGGTCTCTGCAAACAAAGGAGAAAAAAATTAAAAATGAAACAAGAGATTATAAATACAAGATAAAAAAAGGAGAGATAGCAACTAAGGAAATCCTAACTAAAAACAAACATTAAAAGGAAGGATGGTAACTTACTCGGATCACCACGCCTCCAGGATGGATCTCTAGGGTCAGCACCCACCACAGATGCCGCCGCTGACTGAGGTGTTGCTCCTATGACTGGAGCAACGTAGCACCCCAAATGGAATCATCCTCCCGCCATGGCCCGGGAGAGTGGCTCCTCCGAAACCGAGTCACCCTCTCTACACACCCTCGCCGCATGATATCCCGAGTATCATGCCACTCAGGATCAGTCTCCTCCTCTGTCTCTCCCCCTATAAATTCCTCAGACTCAGATTCTATGTCAATGGGGTCATCGCTGCTATGGGCAGGACGTGCGGTAATCTGAAGCTAGGGTGCCTGAGGTGCACCGGCTCTCCTCAGCACGTACTATCCTCCTGGCTGCAATAGGAACGCCGGGAGTAACAACTGTCCAACCCCGGCCTCTAGGACCCCTCTAGCCTCTCGAACTGACCTATATACTGGCGCTACCGGGGGAAGCATGCCCATGTAGGGTAGGCCAAACTGCTGAGGAACTCGGCCAAAGGGGTGTATCTCCACTTGCCCCACTCTATCAATAAGCTGCCCTATGGTGGAGCAGGAGATCAAAGTAAGAGCCTCCTCGCCCCATATACCTACCATGGTCTGATATGGTGTGGCCTCCATGTCAGCAGTGAGTCAGAGAAGCAACCGGCTGATGAGGTGCTCTGAGCACCGACATATCTATCCATCTAGCTGCCCTCACAGCTCCGGGATCTGTCACCTCTACACCTCTACCATAAGGAATGAAGTGCTCGTAAACCCAACTCATGACCAGGGTCGGGTGGCTCAAGGATCGCCTCGTAAACGGACTACCCTGTATAAATCATGGTAGGTAGTCCCAAGAATATCTACTCCCCAGGCATATATCCGGCCATGTCCCTCTATCTGTGCAATGATGGGGGACCAACAGTATAACAGTGTGTCTCCTCCCTTGTCCCCGATCAGTCTCGAGGCAAGGATCCCCATAATGGCCTGGCGAAGCAAGGGGATGGGAAAATAGGAATGGATCGAACTCTGACCCCCTTCTTCGAACCCATGGAGATGACTGCATCTCCCATGTAAGTGGCCCACTGTGCTATCTGGGCCCGTGAGCCTGTTGTCTCAAGGGTCAGACGTCTCCCAATGATCGGGACCCCCAGAATGTGGTAAACATCCTCTAATGTGATGGTCCACTCACCTCGGACCCCTGGTAATCGGAAGGTGTTCCGATCAGCATCCCAATAGGAGAATAGGTCACAAAGAATGTGACTAGATGGTGCAACATGTGGAACGCGTGAGATACGTAGTATCCCGGCCCTCTGAAGAGTGTCCTCCTCATCCTGTGAAAGGGCATCTAGTACTCCTGGGAGCCAGTCACACTCCCTCTCTCGGCTCCACCGGATATACTCCTCTCTCACCTGCATACACCCAAAAACACACAAAACAAAGCAAGTTAGCATCCAAGTGATATTAGAAAAATCATGAAAACACGTAGAAATGCTAAAAATGCAAAAAAATCTCAAATATATGTTCTTTTGGCATTTCTCAAAACCGCCGCCCTGAGCAGGGAGGCGGTTTAGTAACCGCCACCTTAAGGGCGGTGATCGTGTAACCGCCTGCCCCAGGCAGGCGGCGGTCATGTGCCAAAACCCACATGGGTTTTATAATTTAAAAAGCCTAAAAAGCCAAAAAAGGACCGTTTTAGCTAAAAACAAAGCCTACCCAGTAGGTGCCCCCTAGATGGACCTTTTAAACCTAGCATTTTTGAAAATAACCCCCCACAACAAAGATTTTAGCATTTTAAAATTAAGGGGGTAAAAAGGATAAATTGAAGAAAACTAACATGTGATCTCGCGGGTCGATGTTCCGCTCGCGGAGGCATGATCACTATCCCGTCACGAACGTTTTGACTCTACTCGTGCAAGAAACCGTCACCATGGGTTCCAGAGCTCAGAATCAATCAAATCAACTCGCGCAAATGAATAGGAAAATGGGCCCACTTTCATATATATAGCAAACCTGACTTGTTTTAAAATGCCTTTTTTTAGCAGTTTGGAGCACCGACGGAGGTAAGTTCTTATCCCCGCACGAATGGTACGTTCTCATTTCCTATTATTTTAGCATTTATTTTCCAAATTATTGTGTCTATCTGCACTTGAGTTCTCTTTTCATTTTACAGGTGGCAGGAATTTTGGACGGCGTCATTTCAACACACGGACGTATCAGGTATAACTTCTAATTTCCCATTTCAGGACCGCCATACTCGGACCCACCGTTTTGCACCTCTTCATGGCTAAAACGCTTCTCGAGGGGGAAATATGTATGTACCCAAAATTATAAGGTATTGTACTGTCGGAACAACGTAACATGTGCCCCAATGATGATACAGGTCTCCTCGCAAGGTTTTGGGATCTGGAAAAGCTCTCAAAGTGTGTGTTAACATCCCGCATTCCCTGCTTAGCCCCCGCATGCTTTGTTTTTCCCTTTTCCCCTCTTTTCTTGGCCTTTTTCTCTTCAGTGACGAAACCTCCACCATGCTTGGGTGGCGGTCTCGTGACCGCCTTGAACAGGGCAATGGTCCTGTAACCACCGCCCTACTCAGGGTGGCGGTCCTTTACGCATTTTCTAGAAAGCTCTTTTAACACGACTCACGTAAATTTCAACAATTCACCAGCTTTTTTCACCACCATAAGCTTGCATTAATGATTCTGGTTCCCTGGAATAGTGTTTTGCCATTGTTTATAGTTTAAGAGTTCAATTTGGTTTTTACCTTGGGTAAATGCAAATGCTATAAATAGTTGGCTTGTGCTCAAGAAAATGGCCCCTCAAATTTGCCTCTGAATTTCTCTTTGCAATAGATTAGTCTTTCATTGCATGCTTAGTTAGTATTGTCTTGCTGTTAGGAAGCCACACATCCATATTGTGCAAGTGCTTTTGATATTTTATCCAATCCATCAGAGTAAAATAGCGTGTTTTCAATAGGAAGCAATTAAAGTTACAGGTTTTGTTCTTCAAATAGGATAGTTTCAGGTTCTAGACGTCTTATGTTGCATGACTCACAATAAATCTCGCTAGGAATTACATAAGCCAAGCTCGTACTTCAAGGCTATCTCTCTCCTACTCGCATTGTATTCAGTCTATATCCTAAGCTGCCTTTGTCCTAATATCTACTTCTGTTGATGCTAGCATTACACGCTTTCTCGGATCTACGTAAACACGAAGGAACAAGGAGATCACACCGAGGGACATAGCACACACACACCATCGGATTCGCCACGTTTCGCAAAATCCGTGTTCTACCTTTCAAAGTTCTAATTAGAAACATATCAAATAGAGTATTCAATTACTTTATTTCAATCAATTTTACTTTTGATATTACTTGGGAAGCTATGGGGATTGATAGATTCCGAGAGACTATGACTCATTCCTCACTTCGAGGTAGGATCGAGAGTCTTGCAAATATACTAGATCAAGTATTTCATTATTTATAATAGATTCACAATTGCACATTGCACAAATAGCTATACTCGGTTATCTTGTTTGTTTAAATTTTTTTTTTTATCACAATTCTAGATATGTTAAACAGTTACTCTTTTAAATTCATTTGAATAGTTCATCAGAAAATACAAAAATAGAGAAATCACATATGCTATAGATATACTTAAAGTAGTTAAATTTCACTTTGCTACAATTAATTTACATTTTTGCTTTTGTATGACAATCATGGGACCTAGGGAGGCCAGAGAATATGTATTCGAGCCAATCGTGCCCCAACCCAATCTCATCACAGCAATAACTGATATAGATCAAAATATAAGGATCAAGTCTTCGAACAATGCACGGTAAACTTGTAACAAATTAGTTTCCAACCGCACGGGTTAAACATAAAAGACGACCGAGAACACACATTTTGGTCGAATCAACCAAACTACAAATTACCTGGGTCAATGCATGGTGTTGTGTCTCACTTGTTGTCCCAAAAATGCGATGGAAAATAAGAAAGGCGCGGTTTCCAAGGAGGGTTCGCGCGAACATCCCTTTCGCGCGAACCCGTTTCGCGCGAAGAGACACGTAAGCCATTTTTGCCGCGTGGTGAAATTTAAGGTGTTCGCGCGAACATTATGTTCGCGCGAAAGGTGTTCGGGCGAACTTGGTTCGCGCGAACCCCCTCGTTCACATATTGGAGGCGCTGCGGAGAAAATCATTTTTCTCCGCCCCGTCTCCTTCGCGCGAAGCCTGTGCAGCCGACCAAACTGCCCACCACACCAGCTGAGAGCCCACCAGCGACGAAGGCGAGCAACGGCGAGCCCAGGTATGTAGCCATGAAAATACCATTTTTTGCAAAACCCTGGCAAAGTTTTTTTTGGTAAAACCCCATTTTTTCTCGTAGAAATGAATTGAATGTGAAGGTCTACTCTGAAAATACCTGGTTGGCCGTTTTGTATGCTACATCCTTGTTACTTGTAAATGGTCTCTTTGAGAAACTTGAGGGCAATAGGCAATATTTATACCCTTCCATTATGTACATCCAATCAGACAATAAGAAGTATTCTTTTACCAGGTTCAGAGAAACTTGTTTTTGCAATGGACGATTGTACTGTAGTTTCAAGCTAATTTTATCTTAGTATTAGCTTTGATCCACGACTAAGGAAGAATTCATATGGTTGTTACCTGTACATTTTTCCAAGGTCCTCTTAGTTGCCCCAGTTGTTCAATGTATTTTTTTGAAGGGTTTCTTTTATGTGTTGCAAATTGTAACATTTTTGGATCTTTTTAGTTTCTGGAAAAATGAGTATATTGTGTAGCTCACAGCTACCCATGGCATAATTGTTGATTGGAGCCGAAATTGCAGAATGCACTGCCAAAATACCGAGGGGCTCTTTGGCCAAGAATCAGTCTTAAGGGTGTCTATCGACATGTTATGGGCATGAACCTAGGTCATCATCATGGCGGCATTAGGTCTTTATTGGTAATGGTATTTTCTCATCGTTTGGAAGGTATGATTGTGCTTATTATGGCAAAGCCAAAACATTCTTACTACAAGTGTTATATAATAAGGAAGAACCGTGAGCATTGTGGTAAAACCATTCTTTTCAAAAATGTTGGGTTAAGCTTGAATATAAAGTAGTTGAGCTGAAAAGCTAAAAACAGTTCTGATTACACTACAACAAACTTAACGATTATTGACGAGAGTTAAGTGTAATCATGGTGGCAAGGTCACGCTATTCAAAGCTTCATAAAATTTCCCTGAATCACGAGATGAAGGTTTATTACGGTGCAGAATGAAACGATTCATATTGCTCAGCATTTTTTTCTCCTAGAAATTAATTGAATGTGCAGGTCAACTCTGAAAATACCTGGTTGGCCGTTTTGTATACTACATCCTTGTTACTTGTAAATGGTCTCTTTGAGAAACTCTGAGGGCAATAGGCAATATTTATACCCTTCCATTATGTACATCCAATCAGACAATAAGAAGTATTCTTTTACCAGGTTCAGAGAAACTTGTTTTTGCAATGGACGATTATACTGTAGTTTCAAGCTAATTTTATCTAGCTTTATTTCTATTAGCTTTGATCCACAACTAAGGAAGAATTCATATGGCTGTTACCTGTACATTTTTCCAAGGTCCTCTTGGTTGCCCCCGTTGTTCAATGTATTTTTTTGAAGGGCTTCTTTTATGTGCTGCAAATTGTAACATGAAGGATCTTTTTAGTTTCTAGAAAAATGAGTATATTGTGTAGCTCACAGCTGCCTATGCCATACTAAGATCCCAATAGTGGCATAATTGTTGATTGGAGCCGAGATTGCAGAGTGCACTGCCAGAATAATGCATATCATGGTTGCTATGTTATAAATGTTTTGCATATGGTTTGGCTTGCTAAAAGTGCTCATACAGGTTCAGAATCCATGAGTTTATATGGATAGCTAAAACATCCACTAATTATATATAGGTGGCCAGGAAATAGAAAATAGAAAATTGATCATAGAATGGCTAAATTGGGATTTTCCTGTAGTGGCAAGAGTACTCTTCTTAGAGATGGTTCAGTGATTTTGATGTGCCTGTTTTGTATTAGACCTTCATTTCAATCAATACTTATCCTTTTGAGTTTGGAGGTTCTGTTCACAGTGTTGCATCTCTGTTGATTTTCTGGAGTAATCTGTGAATGTTTGTAATCATACATGGATTTGTTGGAGGAAAAGTCATGCCTCAGATTAAGATGTAACCAGCTCGTGTACTGACAAATTTCAACAGTGGCATGTTGGGCACTCAATTTGAAGTCAAGGCTCTATCGTTCTCTACAACACTTGTTTTGACTTAAAAGCAAATGAAGATGAACTTTCCTTTGATGGTCACTGATCATAGCAAATCCTTTATAGTCATATTGCAAAGTTTTGACTCAAAATGCTCTTGGCGAGGATGATCCTTTCCACTGTTATGCAACAATATATGAACAAGTCTGGGAGAGTTGCCAATAGATCAATAGCAAGCAAGCCAAAGGAGAACAAGGTTCTAGTATGCATTGGTACCAAGGGTACAAAAGGGACCACTAAAGGGCTGATATAGAGATAGACGATGCCCTTGTGACAGGCTATGAGAGTGACTAAAAAATCCTAGGAGGATTCAAGGCTGCCTTCTCAAGGCTTCTCCTAACACGCACAATTGGCAATCCTCTAGATGTAGAAAGAAAATTGGCACTGTGCACCTGCCCCCGTAGTTCAGACTGTGAGTAGTGAAAATTCGTCAGCTCTACAGCAAGAATAAGAAAAGGATATCTGAGGCACCATGATCACCACTTGCTAGGTGAGGGAGATGGAGAAGCCTCACAGATCTAGAACCACCCGTGATAGTGACTAATGAAGCTAATGGGCACTTGACATCGGACAACTATGGATGAGACAGGCTGAAACAAGAAGCAATAAATTTGATGGCCCTAGAAGTCCTTTTGACATCTCGATGTCTGAATGTAACAACCTTCATAAGGTAGGGCCAATTATCTCTAACATGAATTACGAAAAAATATAGCTAGTAAAATCTCACTCAAATATCATAATAGATAGAAATGCTAAAGATAAAGCATTCTTCCATCTAACACCTCTATGAGAGAGAAAAGACGGCATATCCTTTTGCCTTGCGGAATATGGTGATCTATCTTGACTCCTAACTGGTGTGAAAAGATGTTGACCTTAGTCAGAGAGGACAATCGTCCAATCAGAAATCCACAAGGAATGCTCATCATAAAATTCTGCTACATCCTTGTTACTTGTAAATGGTCTCTTTGAGAAACTCTGAGGGCAATATGCGATATTTATACCCTTCCATTATGTACGTCCAATCAGACAATAAAAAGTATTCTTTTACCAGGTTCAGAGAAACTTGTTTTTTACAATGGACGATTATACTGTAGTTTCAAGCTAATTTTATCTAGCTTTATTTCTATTAGCTTTGATCCACAACTAAGGAAGAATTCATATGGCTGTTACCTGTACATTTTTCCAAGGTCCTCTTGGTTGCCCCTGTTGTTCAATGTATTTTTTTGAAGGGCTTCTTTTATGTGCTGCAAATTGTAACATGAAGGATCTTTTTAGTTTCTAGAAAAATGAGTATATTGTGTAGCTCACAGCTGCCTATGCCATACTAAGATCCCAACATAGTGGCATAATTGTTGATTGGAGCCGAGATTGCAGAGTGCACTGCCAGAATAATGCATATCATGGTTGCTATGTTATAACTTATAAATGTTTTGCATATGGTTTGGCTTGCTAAAAGTGCTCATACAGGTTCAGAATCCATGAGTTTATATGGATAGCTAAAACATCCACTAATGACTTATAGGTGGCCAGGAAATAGAAAATAGAAAATTGATCATAGAATGGCTAAATTGGGATTTTCCTGTAGTGGCAAGAGTACTCTTCTTAGAGATGGTTCAGTGATTTTGATGTGCCTGTTTTGTATTAGACATTGCTTTGACTTTAAGATCATGTAAATGTATTCAAAACTTTTCATTTCTGAACTCTGCAACATCATTTGGTATATTTTGTTATCAAATGATTTGTAATTTATGTAATTTATTGAAGCTTGAAAAGTTCATATTTCTGTTTTCATTAATATAGGAGAATATCTTAGGAATTTTTTTTAATAAAAAGTACTATTGATTAGAATTTTACTTTCATTTTTTTTTACAGTCATGGCTTCTTCTGGAACTCCTAATTTGTTTGAGAGGACCGATTTAGAGATTGCAAAATTGCAATCTATTCTTGAAAATCCAACTACAGTTGGGCAGTATAAAGCCCATTGTGAAAGAATACTGGTTGATCTTCGTAGAATAGAGACAAGTTTGAAAACATATAATCCATTTGATTCGAATCAATAACAAAATTTATGGATTCACTAAAATCAAGTGTCTCAGGAGATGTAGGTTATAATGAGATTACATCACGACTTTCCGATAAGGAAGTCGTTAAGAGGTCTTGTTGGAGTTTTTATGCAGACAAACGGAAAATAAGGGCCTATTATGTAAACAAATGTTCATGTCCTTTATGTGCCCCTTTGATTTATCCTAGATTTGTGGCCTCTCAAGGCCAATTTCCAAATAATGACCAATTACTGTTATACTTCATAATGATGCTACATGCTGAGGTTCACTTAAACCTAAAGGTGAACTATTTAGACATCCCTAGTTATTTGGGGCAGGGGCGTGGCCGTATTAGCCACAGGCAGGCATATAGAAAGGAGGGAGCTCCTGCAGTTGTTGATGCGCGGCAGCTTGTACCAAGGCCACAACCATTCTTATCAGGCTTTCAGGATGTCGCAGCACCTGTCGTTATGACTGCACATGAGGGTGCTATCGAGGGTCTTGCTGGCATTGCTCGCGAGACCCAATTGATCTCTTCTGACCGTGTGGGTCAGTACCTTCAGAGACGTGATGCTAGCAGTGGAGGTGCTAGTAGCACTAGTGATGCACGCAGCGAGGTATACGCTCGTGCATCTTTGATTTCCCCAGATGACTTTGAGCTAGTTACAGATCCCGCCTGTGCACGCGGCCAGGACGCATCATGGCCGCCGACTTGTTGCGTGCGTATGAGGTGATTGCTCGGCATTGCAGCATTCCACTATCGGGGTTTTAGATTTTATAGAGCAGAGTGGGAGTGTATCTTCTAGTCGTGGCATCATCGCCGCCGCTATGTATAGACTTCAGAGCTGGGATTGTCACCCGATGTTCAAAGACATTTTGCTCCGGTGTGTGAAAATTAATATAATTAAAATTTATTTTAATTGATCATTACTTTACAATTTATTAATATTAAAATTAAACATGTACTTTTGTGTTTAGGCTTCGCTCCAAAGTGTGTGGAGCTTCATGCCCACACCATCTACCCGTGTCACATACACACAGCTCTTGGACCGAGAGCACAACATGGATCTTGATGTTCCGGTCCGAGTCAACTTGGCTTAGTTGCCGAGATATTTCTTTGGTGTTGAGGTCGTGGATGACAATCCCATACATTTGGAGACGCGTTCCGCAGAGGTATAAATACATGTGTTTTAATATAATTAATATTTAATCTAAATTGAAATGTTAGAAATTAATGAACTTTATTCAAAAAACTTATTTATCAACTTCTTACATTTTATTTATTTTGTTTCACAGGGATCTACGGGACAGAGATCTACGGGTAGCGTAGATACTCCCAACATCCGCGCAGGGACAGATACTGAGGTAATCAATTGTACATATCAGTTATATAATGTATTGAATTATTTAAGAAATTGTTGTAGATTTCTGCTTATATATTTTAATATATGGTACATGCTATATATAGTTTATGACATGTATATTCCTTTTTTTTAACATGCAGGGTGCAGCAGAGCGTAGTGAGGGGTCTGGCACTCGCCCTAGTGCACGGAGGAGACTTCAGTGATATTTTATAGATTTCAAACATTTTAGACATACTTCTAGACATTATTATTATATTTTGATATATGTCTTAGACACGTGTATTTACAATTATGGATGTGAATATAAGACACCCCCTTATGTGACAGCTGAATATATTGCTCAGTGTTCAACAATTTATTATGGAAATATATCATTTTGTTGCAATTTGCAATTCAAGATAGTACGTTCAGCAGCTCCATTCTTATTTACTGGTTACATAGTTTGCGTAATTTTTAACTGTTCTCACTGCATCTGGTTTGTAGTAGCCTTTTGGAGAGGGGGTACTTTGAGCCACCTCACAGTATCCCAAAAGTCATTCTTATCCTCCATAATTAGTCCAGTAGATGTAGCTGTGAAAGCATTTCTGAGCATTGTATACATTCTGAACTGAGACTGAGGAAGCTTATAGAAAGCTTTAAGGTCTGTCCATTCCATCCACTTCCCAAATCTGTACAAGTCATGAAATATTTTAATTCTTTTCTCAAACCAAAGACCATACCATCACATGCGAGACCTGGTATAATATAGTAAAGTGGTTGCATGGGGCAGAGAATATTCCTTTACCAAGAGCATTCTTGAGTCCTGTGCGATTTTGGGATTTGTATTTCAAGCCGTGGCTCCTGGAGATCATCATCTATAAAATGCAGACTTTGTCTACAGACTGCACATATGTACAGGTCATAAATATTTTAAGTTTCACTTGTATGCAGCTTAGTGGGTACTAGGGTAGATTAGTTATCCCCAACTGATTATGTTTAAGCTGTCTCAAGACACAATTTAATCAAGTATTGTTTTGGTTATTAAAAGTTATCATCAAAGGTGATCTCGTTAGACTCCCATTATGTTCACTTGCTTTCAGTAATGAAACATCATCGATCCAGTGCAGTTCATATTTGTTAATTGCATTCATGTTTATCTATTCTTTGCTATTATATTCTGCTATTTGTTTTTGCTGTTATAATGCTCATTGTACATTCCATATTTAGCAATAAAGAACACACTAGGATAGATGCATGTTATCATGATTATTTACTACTTAATTTTGGATGACCATATGTTAGTTAGATTTGGTGTAGAGGAAAATGTATCAGGGAAAACAAAATTCCTGGCATTTTTTATATTTCACACATTTTGTGGACATTTAATTTCCCAAGTCTTGGGTTAGGTATTTAACTAGTCCAAGTCTAAATCACATTCTTTTGCTTCCGGAGCCCAAAGTCTTGTAAGAATGCATTAAACCATGATGAAATCTGCTATTTACTTATATAAGCAAAATAAATAGCAAACACATTACACCAATAAAATGGATGAGATAGAGATTGACATTACAATATATCACACAGTGAAAGAGACTAATTAGAAAGAGCAGAAAAAGAGACAACAAATGAGTGTGTTTCCCTTTGTTAGATGTATATATTTTTCCAAATACCACTAGGAATAGAATATACCTTAATATTATACCAGGTCTCGCATGTGATGGTATGGTCTCCGATTCTATTTGTGATGCTTCATATGGCATTTGGTCGTCAGTATTTAGATAAAATGTAGTGTTTTATGGTCATTTTGTTTTTGATATGCATGTATGTGTAATTAGGTCCTGTCAATCATTAAGCAGTTGAAAAAGAGTGAGCTACACTACTAGACTATGGATCCGGTCAATCATTAAGCAAATACAAACTACCTCTAAACTGGCGATTCAAAATCCACCTCCATTAGTCCAACTTAAATGCAGTTAGCAAGGCTTCAGTGATGTAGACAATTACAACAGAGGAGATAATTATGAGAATTATTCTCATCAATCTTCCCTGTGCTGGTTGTACCCAACTGGACAAAAAGAATGATTTTCTTGATGATGAACACTGGAACTCGCTTTGCTGAAGGCCACAGGGATGTACGGTGATGTCTTGCCTTGATTGAAATCAGTCATTACAGTCATTACTACTTGATTGAAATAATGAATAGCATGTTGACTGGATTATTGTTGAGTCTTCTACTTCAGAGTTATCTTACTTGTGAAGGTTTATTTTCAAATGTATCTTCAGTTTGATTAGTTTTATTTCTGAAAGAATTTTCTGTTGGAAACTTATTACTGTTAAAGAAATAGATATGGTGAATAGGGCAGCAATTGGTAGGGTGGGTTTGGGTTTGGTTATTGACGGGTTGAGTGTGGGGGGTTTTTGTATGTTTGGGATGTATATGTCTGAAGGGCTATGTTGGGAGGCGGGGGTATATCTGACGGGTACGAGGTCAGCACAAAGAGACAACGGATGATAGATCCCGATCCATACTTTGCTGGGGGACCTGGTGCATTTGGACCCTATACTTACGGCACAGGAATGGCATATCTTGGTCAGCCACGAGCTTTCCCTGTGGTTCGTCTGCGTGGCCTTCCTTTCAATTGCAGTGAGAGCGACGTGTTTGAGTTCTTTGCAGGATTGGATGTTGTGGATGTGCTGCTAGTGCACAAGCAAGGTCGGTTCTCTGGCGAGGCATATGTTGTTTTGGGTGCTCCCATGCAAGTTGACTTTGCGCTTCAGAGGGACAGGCAGAACATGGGTAGGCGTTATGTTGAAGTTTTCCGATGCAAGAAGCAAGATTACTATAATGCCATTGCAAATGAAGTGAATGAGCCCAAGGCAGATGATGCTCCTGCTGCCCCTCCCTCCAGTTTTTCTAAGGGATCTTCAGACAAGGACCATATGGAGCACACTGGAACTTTGAAGCTTAGAGGCCTTCCTTTCTCAGCCACAAAAAGAGATATCATTGATTTTTTTGGTGATTATGATCTGTCTGAATCAAATATCCATATAGTAACAAATTCTGATGGAAGAGCTACAGGTGAAGCCTTTGTAGAATTTTCTAGCACAGATGACTCAAAGGCTGCCATGAGCAAAGACAAAATGACCATTGGCAGTAGATATGTGGAACTTTTCCCATCGACTCGCGAAGAAGCTAGTCGTGCAGCATCACGATCCAGGCATTAGTTGGCTTCTTTTACAAGAAGTGTATGAGCTATATTAACTCTGACAGATACTTTAATGATATTCTAAATCTTGGCTAGAGGCTACTTTTCATTTTGCATAGCTAGGTAGATATTCCAGATTATCGTTGAGGCAAATAGGATGTTCAACTCAGATTTGAGGTATATATGCTTCAGATATCATATTTTCTGCTTCCATCTATATTCATCTGTATTACGAAAACAATATTGTTGTAATATGGCTTTAGGGATTTGCTTTTCTTATTTGTTGTGCATTTTCATGCTGAACAGCAATAATAATTTTATACATTGATGTGGCTGGCTTGTTGATTTCTGGTAGAATTTCGTACCTTCGTTGCCCTATTTATTGTTTATAGTGATTTTCGTTTTGAATGTTCATTGTTGATTTATATAAACAGATGTTTCTGGCTCATTGAAATTGACATAGTTAATACAATGCTTTTCTTATTTGTTGTGCATTTTCATGCTGAACAACAATAATAATGTTATACATTTATGTGTCTGGCTTGTTGATTTCTGGTAGAATTTTGTACCTTCTTTGCCCTATTTATTGTTTTATAGTGATTTTCGTTTTGAATGTTCATTGCTGATTTATATAAACAGATGTTTCTGGCTCATTGAAATTGACATAGTTAATACAAGAATGTTCTGTGCTTGTATCCTTTGTTCTGTGATATTATCGTTTTGAATGTTCTGTGATTTATATAAGCAGATGTTTCTGGCTCATTGAAATTGATTTATATAAACAGTTGTTTCTGGCTCATTGAAATTGACATAGTTAATACAAGATGTTTCTGGCTTATAGAAATTGACATCGAGTTGATTGTGACTGTTCTTTGCTTCTATAAGTTGTGTATTTTCTGTTTGAACATTTTATTGATGTTGGCTGTTGATATTTATGGATGTTGAAGTTGTCATTTGAGTTCTAGTGGTTGAATTTCCAATGTTCTTTTGTCTTTGCTTCTATAAGATGTCCATTTTCATATCGAACATTTTATTGATGTTGGCTGTTGATATACATGGATGTTGAAATTGTCATTTGAGTTTTAGTGGTTGAATTTCCAATGTTCTTTCCTCATTGGATAAAGTCATGTTAGTTGTAGAAAGCTATCTTTAAACGCCATCTGTTAGGTTCATTGTGATTTGTCAATGTTGTGACTTCTGTATTTGCCTTGTGACTTGCTTTCCCATAATGTTTAAGAGAATTTAGTATGTGCTATGGTCTGTTTGATAGTTGGCATGTGATTTTGTATTAGTATTAATGTTTGTGCTTAGGATCAATTGGTTTCTATAAATCTGTGGATCTTTATCAATTTAGTTGTTGGCTTAGATAAATTTCCACACCTGTATTGCTCTCCATGCTCATTTGGCATTAATTCTCTCTCAAGGCTGCTTTTTGGTTACACCACCTTCACATACTCTTCATCCTCACTTTATGGCAGTCCATTCACCACTCATTTATGTATTAAAGATAAATGCGATTTAAATGACCATAGCTTTGATGAATACTTGTTGTTTCACATTAACTGTATAAAATCTATAAAGCCTATATTCTTATATTCCTTTAGCAATTACTCAGAAATTATGGACTTTATACACTTTAGAATTCTGTTCTATTTCTAATCAGACAACTTTTTTTCGAATTCAGCTTTAAGATTCTGTTTGTATAATAGAATCCTTGAGGCAGTCGCAACATACTAACTCTAACAATTGTGCATTGACAAATTTGTTGTGTTGGTCTTGGACAGTAAACTTTCAACTTCCTTCCCTTCTATTTTTGCCACCTTTTTACTTCTCCACCCTCTCGCTTCTCCATCCTCTAACGCCTTCTTCTCCACCCTTCTTCCTCTACTTTTGTTTCTCTCTCTCTCGAATTTGACTCCTTTAAAAGAACCCGTTCGGCGTTTTCATTGATCCATAATCAGCCTATCATGAGTGAATAAATCATGTTTATACCATACATACTTCCATGTAACAACCATATCACAATACTTGTAAACCATAAACCATCTCACAACAAGTAACAATCACAAGTATTAAACAACTTTATTGTATAGTGGTCTCCATAGTCCCTTCAAGTAGAAAATACAATGCTATCTAGCTTAATAGTTTATTACCAACAAGGTTTAGTAATTTATTCCATGTCCTTCTATATAATACCAAGTGGCTCTGCTCGTTGTTCAATGACTTGTAAAAGTTTTTCATGGTCTTCTACATCTAGTCTCCATTTTTTTCGTTTACTATTTGTAGTCTTCACCTGCTGCAATTGTAACCCTGTAGCAATTATGTGATGGGTGTAATGATACACCTTTTTGTCTGGTTTGTAATCAACAAAGTGAATCCCACTTTGGAGGGCTTTCACTTGTTGTAAGTATGTTCCCTGCACTACAACTGAGCCAGTAAAAAATGTTGTCACTTCACTTGTTATTTCACATGTTAGCTTTGTTCTCTCCTCTGTGCAACGCAACAAGTAGTACTCCACTTTCTCAATATTGGCTTCTTCAGCAATGACTGCAAATACATCTCCTACAACAAAATGCAAAGAAACATTCAATGATCGGATGTATAGTATAAATTATATATACATATATATATTTAATTATCAAATTATACTTGATCCTTTCAAATAAAACATACCTTGTTTAACCAGTCCAGATATGTGGTCATAATCAATTGAAATTAATGGCACATCTTCAAAACTATCATCATGATCTGATCCATATGTGTCATCCACAACTAAAGGAACTTGCTTCCACTCACCTACATACCCATGTTTTTGACTATTGCACTCTGAATATGATTTGTTCATGCATTCATAACAAAAACAAGAATAATCTCTTGTACAGATTGTCCAGTTATTACTATCCATAGTCATCAGAGAGTGCAAAGACCTAGAATTGGGAATCCTTTCACATCCATACTTTGTCCTCCGATCAATACCTTCATTTAATCATGCTCAAAAGATCAATAAAGTTTAAAACAAACAATAAAAATCAGAATAAAAAATTTAAAGTTAGTAACTTGTAGTTCACTTAATAAATCACATAAAGATTTACATATCTATGTTTTAAATGTGCATGTACCTTTTATCTCCCAAAATACTCTGTGCGGGGTTGAAACATGTGAGGTTGAAGCCTGTGAGGTTGAAGCCTGTGAGGTTGAAACCTGAACTGCAAAATGTTTCTTACACCATTCAACAACTGTGTGGGCATCAATCAATCGATCTCCCTCATAATCAAAGCTTTGTTTCTTTAGAGCACGTTTGATGCATGCACCCGCACCATCGTGTTCTCCCTTCCCATGACCACTCTCAAAAAAACTCCATAAATGAGGAATTTTGTGATGACGATGATAACGACTGAGTGCAAAGAAAGGGCGAGAGGATTTGAATTGTGATGCGCAACCATCTGACCAAACAAAATGGTGATCTATCTGTATTCCTCGCTGATGAAGATATTGAAAGAACAAACCAAAACAATGTTGCACAAAGTGGGTGTCATGTTCTTTGTCATCACTTATATAGAAGTGATACTCCTTCTTGATCATTCGCTTCACATAAGTACTTTCAACCCCATCCAAATCCAATTGTGCATGCCTATAAAATACTTGAACCATGATAGTAACTGGTCGTCAAGATGATAATATTGTGTTTGAATTTCTTTTGATGAGAAAATGAGTAATTCTCAGCAAAATCAACCACGGACAATATGGAACCAATAGGGAATGTGTCCCTATTAGTCTTGAATTGTGTAGCCTGCCACTTTGAATAGTGAGAATGTTTGATGTACGGACTAATTAAACTTCGGAAACTTTGCATGAATGTAGCAATGGGGATTTCCTCTTCTACCAAATCCAACCTGGTTGCATCTTTTCCAAGCCTTGTTGAATATTTTATGTATTTGAACCTACAAAATCAATTCATAACATGGACAAATTGTCATGTATTCATTTGCAGTAAAATAAAAATCAAAATAAAATCTAACATCCAAATTTAAAAACATAAATTTATATATATCACCTCTTGCAAAAGCAACTGTGTTAGTTCGTGTCCAAATCTTCATTTGTTTTTTGGCAATAATTTCAAGTCCCCACACTTGTCATGAGACACCTTTGATGCAAGTCATATGATCATCAACATGATCATCAGATACGTTGCAAATAATTGAAGTTATGAATTCACTGACACGTGTAGGTGGGGCAATTTCTTCTCGTAACTTTCTATACACCTGAAAAAACATAGATTTTGAAATACATTAATTTTAAATCACATGTCTCAAAAACGATATTTAAACAAATTTTAAATATATAGATATAAATGAAAGCACGCCTCAAAATATATATACATCAATCTATAATTTTTATGTACGATAGTGATAATCAAACTCAACGTGATAAATGACAACAACATGTGTCAAGGACTTTATCAGCCCGCACATACCAAGGCTTCAAATTTTCAAACATTCGTTGTCCAATCTTAACATCTGGATTTTCTTCTGTAAACTTTATGTACATTTCGTGTTGAGTTATTTCAAGCCAATGTTTTATATGTTCGTCATAGTTATTGCGAGTTACCCTGTGTTTTAAAACATCCCTCACATTCGGAGAAGGACGAGTCCTTTCAGTCCAAAAATCAGAAACTATCTTCACAATATTATCCTCTATTTTATCAGAACGTGGATTTCTACACATTAGTGCCCAATTTCCTTCCATAGTAGAGTCATCCAATGTCTTCCTCCTTTTTGCATACCTGCTAACCGTCTTTCTAGATAAACCCAATGCCTTGGCAAATGCGGTAACATGACGATTCTTTGTTGTATCTTCACTTACAACTGAAGTTAATATTGCTCTACGAGAAATACTCTTATCAGCAGACCTAGTTTTTGTACCCAAAGAACTTATTCCTTTAAAAACATTCCCAACAAATTCTTCTTCTACACGTTTTGAATTTTTCTGTCCAAAATCAACACCTAACAATTCTAATGTTTCCTTCATATCAACACGATTCAAGAATGTAACCAACAAATGTGCTCTAGCAACTGTAGTCAAATTAACAAATTCACCATATATTATCTCTACACTTTTTGATGTTTTCTTTCGTGATAGTGGTTCTTGTTCGGAAAATTCTTTTAATTTTTGTAAATCCATCTTCACCAAGTGTTTCACATTCTTTTTGGGAAGTAATTCCATAACTTTTGATATCACTTCAGCATAATGTTGCGCATCATGATCTGTGTCCATAAACATACACATGGGATCCTATCAAAACCCTTGCCTTTACGCAATCTAAAAAACATAAATTATCATATTTAAACCTTAGAACTAAAAAAATATTAGGATCTATCAAGGGTTTCTATACATATGTACCAATTTTTGCAGCGTTGTCTTTCACTTGTTGTGTCTTCTCTCTCTCTCTTTGTGCCCTCCTACGAATAGATCTTCTAGCATTCTTCTTTGCATTCTCTTCCTCGGTATATTTTCGTTTATCATTCCTTGCATTTCCCATGATTCATCCACTTCAAAAAATTTCACCTGCACACTTGATACAAATCTGAATGTGTAAGAGTAAACTTGATACAAAACTATATGTGCATGCATGCATGCAACTCCATTTATATACAAATCTCAGTAGAAATTATGTTATTTTTAATTTTAGTTTTCTATGACTTTAAAACAACTTTTCTAAATTTAATAGAATTTATATTTAATATGTAAAACAACTTTTCTAATTTAATATTACATATTTTTGGTTAAAAACAATTTAAAAAAAAACACACTTACTTTAAAACAAAAAAATATGTAAAAAATTAAATTTAAAACATAAAAAGCGAACAATATTAAGTAAGCAACCTGTAAAATATTAAATTTAGAAGGGGAGACGCAATTGCGAATCATTAAAGCTAGGAGGAGACGTTCTGGCGGCGCTTTGGTGGCGGAGAGAGGGTTCGCGCGAACTCGGGTTCGCGCGAACCATGTTCGCACGAACATGGTTCGCGCGAACCCCAGTTCGCGCGAACCCTGCTGAGTGGCAGTGACATGGTGCCCAAATGGCACATTTTGGCCCCAAATCTTTGTGGGGGACAATTGTGACCTAAAATCTGCCACTCGGATGCCACGTAACCAGGGTAAACGAAATAGTTAACTTACGAAATTTTGATACAAAATTCATATTTTTATTGGCTTTCTAAAAATGCAATTTTCATTTTTCAAAAATCTGTTTTACTATTTATTTTTTAATTCTTACTAACATACGGTATTTTAGGGCAATCAATAGTACACAATCAACCAAATTTGAAAAATAGTACAATATATCAAAAAAATTTGAAAAAAATATACTTAGTATTTGTTGAATTTATCTTCTTGCCTGTGAAAAAAAAAATAATTTCGATATAAATATTAAAAGTTATTGGCATTGAAATATGGACGCCATTTATTTTAAAATATAGTTACTAAATAATTAATTAAAAAAAAAATATAAGTCAAAAAAATATGAAATTTTGACTGCACGTCAAAATTATAATCTTGAACATATATCTAAAATTTCATAGTGAAAAGATAAGTTTTCATTTTAAAAAACCACCGAGGGACAGTCATTCCTCTTTAATAACATAAGAAACAACATATGAATAAAATTAAGAAAAATACTAGAATTTTTGCCAAATATTTTTAAAAAAATATACATGTATTCTACACTCTAAACACAACATTTCACTAGTTCGTAGAATTTCATGAATATGTACGGTTTTGTGACTATTAACTTTAGAAAATCAATTAAACTGAAAATTCATGTTTACTAAGGTACAAACCATACCAAAAAGTGGGACATTTTATTGTGCTTTTACCCCCTTAGATTCATATCTACATGACTATAGAAGGGTTTGAAAGAGAGCGGACATTTGATTGTGATCCTTTGGTTCCATAGCCTTGAGACGGAGGAGACACTCTCATAGATATAGATACCGAACTTAAAAATTCAGTTGCACGAACACTGTAAGATATTACGAGAAGATCACATAGTTATTGATTCGAATATAGAAGCTGGGAAAACATACGATTCTGAATACTAGGGATTAGGGACTAATTCCATACATGACCATAGCAGGTCCACAACAACCAAAATCTACGGTTGTGACCCACAAATCCCACAGCCCAATGAATCCATAGGTGAATCAGACATAGATGCTGGCCTACTTACACTAGTATTTAGATCTACTCCACTTCCACCTATCATCATCGGATAGTTATCCTAGTTAGACATAGCAGCTAACAAAGCTAAGGAGTTCTGGACTAGGTCAGAAAATTTCCCATAGAGTCAATTATATTTACCATCTACCCTATGACCTTATCTGGAGATATACATGAAACTATCCCAGGACATTTTCCACGTATTCCACAACCTATAGACCGAATCATGCCACAGCTCGATATTGATTGGAGCCTTTGAGCGAGTCATCCTTGGCGATCGATCTATCACACCAATCAAGTTAGGAGGGCCTTCTTTTCCTTAGATTCACAATTTCCACTAGTGTGTGTCGAAGACATTAGATTGCCTAACTAGTTTTTCTCGCATCCCACACATATTTGATCCCCACCAATTGTCTCGGCACGACCTCGGGAGGTCAAAGTGCGAGGAAGAGTTACTTGTAGATTCCCAAGCTCGCTTGCCACTTTTCCATCATACACTTACACCCTTTACCTACTATCATACATCAGATCCTCACTCTATGTCTAGCCTAACGAGTCTTCCCCATGTTCTCCTCTATAATGTAGGCATTTTCAATGGCTTCTACTAAATTCTAGGGACAATGAATGCATAATTCCACTCCCAAATCTAAGTTCATGCTCATGATGAACCTATGCACTCAAAATTTCTTATCCTACATGTACTCGACATACTAAAGCAAGTCCAAACCAAATCACATACTTAATTACTATCATGGATTTAGGTCATAGATCATGGATCTCATTGATCCACTATTGTATAAACCTCCTAGAGATATACCTGCTCCTAAATCACACCTCAAAGAGCTTCCATGTAACAATCTCGATACACACATGGAGCTTCGCTCCTCGATCCTCCATCAAACACCAATTTTGTCTCTTAGAAGGTGGATGGAAACATGAGCCTTCATGTTGTTGGTACACGTACATAGCTTGAAGCATCCCTTAAGCTAACCAACCATGCCTCTTCCTGAAATCCTCTTATATCTCCAATGAAAATGGGTCGGGTGTAGCTTTAGTATATCTCCGATATGATCTTATGTTGTTAACTATTTGCCCCTAGGTCTCTCCACATGATCATCCCTCGGTTTAGGGCTCCTAGACCTATCTCTATGTCATGTAGCCCTATCTTCATGTCCTCTCTGAGGTGAATCCCATTTAGTGACTCAACTAATGATTATCTATCCTATTGGCTAGGTAATCCCCCTACCGATCCTCCGTGTATAGTGGCATTGACATCCTATAATGTCTACAATATTTGTGGCAATATAACCACTACTTCCGACTCGGCGGTGCTAGATATAATTTCATGTGTAAGAACCCATCATCTTGTCTATGCCTCCTATAAGAATAAGAAGAGAGTTAGTTAATCATCATCAATGTTTGTTTGATTTTCTAAGATATCTAAATTTTAAAATATCATGCAATGTCATGTGTTCTAGTGTAGGTTGTGATAGGTTTAAATGTTGTGTTTTGTGTTGGCTCAAAGTTACATGTTTCAAACCCACAGCTCTACGATAGTTATAGTTCAATCTCCTTTCTTGATCATTTACTAAACTTTGTGTTATAGGTTTCACTTGGAGCTTACAACCGCCAATAGATTGTGGAATTACAAACTAACGTCATTACAAGTAAAGACAAATTATATCTACACACTCAAGTAAATTTTATTTTAAGCATGTAGTTTCAAATTTCATACATAAAGGCAGTGGAAGTATAGACACTAAAAATTTAGAAATCTATATTTTTGCATTACTAATCTTGATTTTGAAAATTTGTATGTAAAAGTGCACGCTCTTCACTCTTTCTTATAACACCTAGATCACACTAATTATACTTTCTTATCTTTACACGCCTATCTATCTATAGTTTCTAAAACCTAATTTCTCATATTACATCTAGAGACATCCATGCATAGCTCCATAAAGTTACAATGTGTTTTTATCTCTCTTATCCAAAATTTCCATTATTAGTTAGTTTGTGAAAATAAATATATTGGCACCACCATATGGTTTTTTGAGAAACATGTTGTGCATTTATTCTTACAATTCCATCACCTTAAATAAAATAAATACACCCACTTAATGTACCTTCATGTCACAACACCCTTCATAAGCATATGTAAGGAAGTAAATAATAACATATTTAAGGACATAGCACTTTATGAACTCCTCATATAAAATCTATAACTAAAATCCCTCAAATCTCCATAGATAGTAATATAACTCATGCACATCATTACAGAAAGGCCATCTACGATCATAAAGTCTCCTTTAATGTTTAGGCCACCCCATTTCATCATACAATAAAGAAAAGTGACCCTTCCCAATCATTTGAGTAAGTGTAAAACTCAAGTAAGGCATTATGAAACCAAGGGTATCCAATTATGATTGCAATAATAGTATATATCACATGCTAGAGAGAACAACATGTGTGGTTTGAGGCCTCTTTATAATAGTGTGTATTTCAGTAGTAAATAGGGGTTCCCACAACACAACTAATTTTTGTCACAAGAACTCATTACACTAAAAATTTTGGAAGGTTTGAGAAAATTAGTGTAACACCCGCTAAAATCTCCCACTTGAGACCCATGAACAACCTAGGTTTAGTTACAAAATTATGGAATAATTTTTTTTAAAGTGTTAACAACCAAAGTCTCAAGGAAAATTAAATTTAACTGATAACTTTTCCAATTATAATAATTACTTATTCCACATTATAAAGCAACATGTGTAATAAGTCCACACCTAGCTCAAATCTCCTTAGGGATAAATTTAATCACTGATTACATTGAGATTTTAGCTAAACATTCGTGATTAAAATTTTAGGGTTAAGGGACTAAAACAATTAAATACCAAAGGTATTTAATTCCAAAATATCTAAGACAACGGAAAGGTTTAATTATAGTGGGGGAAAATAATACATATTTAAAATCATCAGAGTAAATTCTTACTTACCCACTCCTAGAACTTGGTTAAATATTCAATTTGATTTTTCCCATGATTAATGCAATTAAAACTTCCTGAAAACATTCCCATTAGATAGGTAATTTTCTCACCTTTCCGGTGATATAAAGAAGTCCTCCTAACTCCTCATATTTCTCAAGTTATGGACCGATGAAACTTAGGGTGAAAATTTTCCCAAGAACGGGCCTACAGGCCTGGGGAGGAAAATTTTCCCCAACTTGGGCCTGTGGACTTCAGAGAGAAAATTCACCCGGAGGAGAAAAGAGGACTGGCAGAGTGGGGAAGAAAACTTTTCCTGATGCAAGTCAGAGTGGGGAATGCATTTAGTGCTTTTTCCTTTTAGGACAAAGAAAATTTTACACCTGCACCTCTGTCGATGCCCAGGGATGCCATGTGGTAGCTTCTTATTGGTTGCAAGTTAGTTGGTCAGCAGGTAACATTTGGAATATTTGACTATTCAAAAGGAAGGGCAAAAAGGTTGAAAGGAACCCATGCCTCCGTCGACGTGAGAAGATGCCACGTGTCAGCCAACCATTAGTTGTAGTTTGGCGGGCGGTGGGGATAATTTGGAAATTTTTCCCAAAATTATTTTGAAGCATTAAGCATTAAAAAAATCTCCTCCATCGACGCCTCATGAAGCCATGTGCTAGCACTTGATTACTCGCATGCCGGCGAGGCTACAGGGAAAACTTACAATTTTTTCCAAATTTATTTTTGAAAGTGCTTAAGGTTAAAATTGATCGAGCCTCCGCCAATGCCCAACAAAGCCACATGTCAATCAATGATTGGTTGTGGGGTGGCGGGGCCATGGAGGAAAAATTACCAAATTAACTTTTTGGACTTAGATCATTTTTAGACAAAATGAAGGCTTGGATTAGCGGAGCGGTGAGAAACTTCATGACTTTGCACCTTTTGGGAAAAAAGAAAAAAATGAAATTTTTAGCCCATGGGTCCGCCCAAGAGTATTTTATTCATTTAGAATTTGAGAGATAGATTATTTTGAGCCCGAAATGAAGTAAAAACTTTAGAAGGCCATAAATTTTGATTGGGAACTTGGTTTTCTAAAAACAAGGAATTTTCATAAATTTCTCAACATCCTCTTTGCAGTAACATTAAGAATTTAATTTGGATAAAGTTTGAAGGGTCAATTTTGAGAAAACGCGTTACAGGATTTTAAAATGGCGGTAACATTTGATTTATAATTTTTTTCAATTTGACCTCCTTCCTTTCCCAACATGCCATACATACATGGGGGTTGCTCTTAGTGGAATTTGGGATGGATTTCAAGGGTTAAGTTTTCTTTATTGATTTTCATTTGAAATTTTAAATTTTATACAACAAGAAGTCTCCAATTTTGCCCTTTTCCGATTTGAATGGTTCTATAAAATTTTCATAAGTATTTTGGTATGTTTGGGGTAATTTTGACCTTACAAATAAAATTTGATATTTCTTTTTTTTTTTATGCAGTAGAGTCATTCTATTCAATTTTTGATTAATAATTGTCAGTATGAAAGTTATCTAACAGAGCTCAAATTCGAATAGATTTATTTTCATTTGCCAACTTTAAACTATGAATTCATTCCAACCCAATCTAACATAATAAGTTGACTCAAGAAAAGTATTCAAATGCCAAATTACAATTCTGATTTCTAAAACATTTATTTAAAAAAACAGAGTATTATGACATTTCTCCATACGTATTCACTTTTTCATCCTTCCAACAGAATTTCAAAATACATTCAACAATTAGATTTCAATACCCAATAATGTCATTTGAATAAAGTAATACAATCCTTTATTTATTCAAAGGGATACCTTTACAATTTCTTCTTTCATTCCTCAATTACAATATACGAATATGGTTTCTTTCACATTCTTTCAAAAGTAGAAAAACAAAGTATATCTCTTTCACAAATCAATTTACAACTTACATAGCCCACATAGACCATATTTCCATCAAAAATAATATACAAGATAATCCACTTCAAGTGGGAAAAGGTTACATTAAGAAATGATCTCAGCAAGGACTCACAAATTGTCTTTTTGTAAGTTCTAAAACAGCGAGATGAATTTCCATCATTCTCCAATTTGGTACAAAATAATCGGGAAAGGTAACGCTCTCCACCCAACCAAGACATGCAATGAAAAGGGAGAATCCATCCTTCTTCATTAGCCCCGAGCCCCAACCACATTGCAATAATAGGCAATAATAGGCTTCAACAACACAAACAAAGATTTCTCATTCAAAACACGGTCAAACAAAAACTATAGTTTGCCACCACTGAGAACAAAACAACAAACAACACTCACACTTCATCATGCAAGCCAAAGGAGCAAGAAACTATGGGGATGTCTGCTTATGCCTCCCAAAGGGAAATGGGTATCACCCTTGAGAACAAATCACCAAAATATATATCATTTCAAATCCTTGACATGCCTTTATGCTTCCCATAAGTATCCCTTATTCCTCCCCAACCTCTTATGGCACCCCATAATGAGTAAAGAAATGCAAGCTATTTCTTTGTAAGTTGGAACCCAAATCCCAACTCCCTCCACACTTATGCCTCCCACAAAATGCCCCATAATCTTCTCCTACACTATCCCTAGGCCATCTACCCAACTAGCCAACAAAAAAAAAAAAAACATACAAACATTTACATATTCATAAAAGGGAAGAGCATTTCTAAGAGCCAACGTCTTACCTCTCCATGATGGAGCTATTCCCGAGTCCAAAATAACAAGCTTTCCAATGCAAAACAGTCCAAGATCAACAATCCACAAGCATGCAACAATATTCAATATTCTCCAAAAGAAAGAGCTCTCAAGACCAAAAGAAGTCTCCCAAAATGAAGTGATAAAAGTGAAGCAACCCAAAAACAAGCTAAGGAATTCCAATAAATAGAAGAGGGAAGAGAAGAATATGAGGTGGATCCATGTAGGATGCCACATCACACATCCTCAACCCCAACACAAAAGTCAACTCCATTCTCCAATGTATAATCAATACGTGGGTGAATAATATGACAGATTTTAGTTACACACGCAAACAAGCCCACACCCCATAAGGACTGAAATTAAAACATGTAAGAAAATTGCAATAAAAACATTTGACTTGACTTACAAAAATGCATAAAGAAGGGATAAATTTAACTCTTCAACCATAGGTAAGGTTGGTATATGAATTTAAGAGGTATGGGACAAGTTTAGCTTGTCCCACAAGCCTCCAAAATTAGCCTCCAAGGACAATTTCGAATTTCAAAGAAGATGGATTGTTTCATACTACAAAATCAACTTACACATCTCTTACACATCAGTTACACATTACTTACAACACTTTAATTCTAGGCCAACAACTCTAATAATTACTTGCTTATGACCCAATTTGATTAATTAATTTTTAAACAATATGATTACTCACATTAATTTACCACAATTAAAAAATAATGAAAGGGGTAAACACATCACTTAAATAAACACATGCAAACATTAACAAAGGAACCAAATAAAAGAAAAAAATTATAAAATCCCTTGGTCACATTTCAAAGGTGATCCCCCCATGGGAATCCCTAACACAATCAAACACACACAAACAAATACAGTTTCCATGGTGACCTTATTAAATTCATCTATAATTCCAATGTGGTTGGTCTCCAATCCCCGATGTTTGTTGTGATATTTTTAACCTCGACAATACAAATACCCCTTCGGTCTCATGGCCATATTAGTACATCCAAATTAATATAATATAATTTCAAAATCATCAATATACAAATGAATCACAACAAATCCAAACAATCAACTATATCACTTACAGTGATTTCATTAACAACTATATAATCATCAATTTTAAATTTAATTTTCTCGATCTACTCAATATATCCAAATATCACATGTCCTAACAACATCTATAAATATATATATATATCCATGTCCAAAAGTATTTCAACATCTATATAAAATGTCTCTAATAATCATCATGCATCATATATGAATCGAGTCAACAATAGTCCATGATCGACATCTAACACCATACTAAATCAAAACTATAATAATGTCCATATTATAGTCAGCGTGATTATCATGATCAATATCAAAAGTGTCGAAGAGAAGTGGGCACTACATCCCCCTCCCCTTAAACTCTACTTCCTCTTGGAAATCACTTTGGAAAGAGAGATAGGAACAAATACAATAGAAAAAGGATCACTCCATGATGGGATTGTTTGCTTCAAACAAGTGTGTTTCTCTGAGAACCTAAGTTTGGTCTAATGCAATTCAGCAAGAAGAAGGAGATTGCAAGGTATGAGTTCTAAACTTTACGCCTACAAGGTTGCGAACACTTAAATCTAGAGAGTAAATGTATGCTATCAACCAAGATACCACACATAATAATATAATATGAAGATTTAAAAATATTCCTAAGAGTAACCACCAAGTAGAGGAATAATAAGGATAATTCCATGAGTTTGAGAATGACCACATAGTTTCCCAAGGAATACAACATACTACAATAATAAAAGTTAAGGTTTCTACTAATTTTAAGCCATGATTTCAAGGTTCGTTGTCTAGACAAGGCTAGCAAAAATCAACTATGACCAAATTTGCATGAGGAACACGTCTACTCAAGGTACAAAATTTGAGGATCACACAGGATGAGGTTAATAAACAAGGAGACCTAAATCAGCAAAACATTTAAAATCAAAGAACTATTCAAGGAAAGCACTTCTATAACTTGAGAGGGTACAATTAACTTTTCATGGTAATACAAGAAAATTCAAGACCACAAGTTTTCCTATAGTCTTATTTTTACACTTTTTAAAAAGAATCGAACACACCATACCAACCAAATCTAAATAAGTCGACCTGTTTAGCAATATATATATATCCCCTAGCAACTAACATATCAATACAAGAAGTACCATTCTCAATAATAAAATGGGATTCATTTATCTTGTTTCCTGATCAAGCTCGGAATAACCACAAGAGAGAGCACAAGCATAAATCATAACACCAGAGAGCACTCAAGGTCTCTAGGGAGAAGAACAAGTAACAGGGGTCCAACTACAATCCAAGGTGCATCGTATCAAAAGTGAGTAACAACTTATGAAAACATCTTGTGCTTTCCTTCCCAATGACAAGAGAGGCAACAAAAATAATGTGTCTCAAGAAGAACAAGAAGAAAAGAAGACTTCCCAAAGTTATGTCATATCCTTAACATATGTTGCCTTAAAATTACAATAACTTAGGTCTCTAAGGACAAGACAACATGCAAGGAGGTTGCTTCTCAAACAAGAGGTAAGTCTCAATCCAAAAATACCACAACTCACACTCATCGAGCTACGGGATAGTAAGGGTATGATGACCCAAAAATCCCACAAGAAAGGCGCATACATCTATGAACAAGAAAGTACTAAGCAACTAGAACACGTTACTAACAACTAGGTGTTTCAAATTCTGGGTAGGTGACAGAACCACATGTTCAAGTTTACATTGCACTCAATACACATAAATCTTACTTATTTTATAACTCGACTAAATAAGTCAAAATTTGTAGTTTCATTTTCTAAGCACATTCCTTTACGATTTTTCTTAATTAAACTTCCTCCTATTATGACATCACAAGTTTGTGCTATAAGGACCACTAAGGGGGCATGATATCTCGCCATTATGTAAAGGAAAAAAAGAGAAAAAATATTTATTTTACTCCCGGGGGAGGTAGATGGACAAATTTTTACTTTTTCTGTTCTTCTACATGTTTTTTTTTCTATTAATCTACCAAGGTTAAAGAAAGAACCATTTTATTTTTCTATGTTCCAATTTGTTTGTTAAGCTTCAAGGCCAAATCTCTCGGTTATAGTTTTATGATGTTTGAGTGAGTCAACTTGTTAATTAAAAATTTAATGAGAAGGAAGGGTAAACATATCACACTTTGTTACTTTTATGGGAGAGAGAGGTAAATCAACACATCACATTTTTAATTCTAAGGAAAACAAGGGACATTCAACACAGAAAACACATTATTACTTTTGTAAGAACTAGAAACAATCAACCAACATGGATCACAACAATATTTCAAGATTTTTTTTATTCTTTTAATTTTTATTCCACTAATAAAAGTATCATAAAAAATTCCTAGTGGGTTTCTAAAAATTCTCAAAATGAGTTACAAGGGAGGCCCATTAAGGAAGTATAATTACTTTTAGTGATCTACTAGGGTTTAAAAATGTTTTTTGTTTTGGTGAAAACGTTTTACTCACCTAATAATACAAGGAAATTTTTCAAATCTACACCCATATTACCACGAAGGATACCACCAACCAAGAAATCAAAATGACAAGGAAATATTTTAACTATAAGAACACCACATACTCGCTTAGAAAGCGTCAAATATAAAGGCATAAGTCACCTATCTATTCAACATGGCTTTACTGACCAAGAGTTACATTTTTGCAAGAAGAATCTCATTGTAAAATACCACCGAGATTAAATTTTCAAGGTCTAATTACACTATCATCACTAATGTAATGTTTCAAAAGACTCAAAGCATACATAAGTGTCTCCACGTAATTCAAAATTAATTGTTCATAGAGTATTATTCATAGTAACTAAATAAAAGTTAAGGAAAGGGTAGACTTATTTATAGGTATAGAGGAAAACAGACACACTTAATTTACACGAGAATACTCGAATGGTATTAAATCTAACCATAATTACCAAGATGCATACAATCCTCAAGTCACTACTTAATATAATGAAATGAGGAACTCTTGATAAAACTTAGCATGCCATTGAAGAGAAGCCACTACTAGACAAACACTTTTCCACTAACATCCACAACCAGCCAAAAGCAAACCGATCCCACCATAATTCATCAACCCACAATTAAACACCTCTACTCTAACAAGGTTCAAGCTCTTACTAGATTGTAAGAGAATCACCACCACCACTAACAGGTTGCCAACTAGAATGCACAACACAATGAAATCTCTTCCCAACAAGGTCGAGTAATGAAAAGGTCACTCTAAGATCCTAGATACACTCAAGGTTCCATGCATCTAAAACCAAGGCATAACTTTAAGCACCTAAGAGGACATTCAAGACACCTAGGGTGTACCCCCATACAAAAAAATGTATGAATACAAGTAGCATAAAACCAACTCATCATCATGCAAGAAGAAATCCACATAACATTTAGCTAAGCAGCCAACAACATAACGAGCTCTGAGTCACCAATCAAGGAAGTGGCTAAGTAGCCGCATTGCAAAGTGTGAAAATTCTCGTAAAAATATAAATAACTAGAAGAGCCTCGAGAACTTCTCAATCTAATCATAAAATAAGATGTTGGTCCTTGATAAAAAGACACAAGTTTACGAATGTAAAATAAAAAACGTTAACACCGCATTCACTTCGCAGCCCTTCATGGCTACTAATAGGGTACTACTGCCTCGAGGTCGGTTCCAAGGACACATGCACAGGATTGGGTCATAAATGACACCTAGACTTAATGTCCACTCTCCCATATGGGTAACAAAATGAAAAACTAACAACCAAACCAACTTTCCTAACTACTGAACGAAAGAAGCTCTAAATAGCTTCTAATTAACTCTTCCCGACCCCAAGACACAACCACTATTGTCCAACCACAAGATTCACACCATACAATTTATCATTCCAACAAGTCCAATAACGAAGGGTCTCAACGAAGGGTTTAATGAATCATACAATTAAATCAAGTTTTAGGACTTGTAAAACAACACATTTTCAAAGGGGAACCAAGTTTCCACTACACTAGAAGTTCACAAAAATCAATTTAATTTGACATTCTTAGTTACCTAGGTTCGAAAAAATGCCACTGAGTGAGTACAACAATTCAAACAACTTATTATTTTATTATTATTTTAATTTTGGTAGTTCAGAGATAACAAGGTAATGTAATATTTCTTCATACGCATTTCTTTTTCAATTTTCAATCAAGTTTGTTTTCTTAGACTCAAAATTGTGCTAGGTTTCTGATTCATGTCTCAAATTTTCTAGTGTGCCCAAGGGTCCAAGATTTGAACCCACGGCTCTGATACCAAGTGTAACACCTGCTAAAATCTCCCACTTGAGACCCATGAACAACCTAGGTTTAGTTACAAAATTATGGAATAATTTTTTTAAAGTGTTAACAACCAAAGTCTCAAGGACAATTAAATTCAATTGATAAATTTTCCCATTATAATAATTACTAATTCCACATTATAAAGCAACAAGTGTAATAAGTCCACACCTAGCTCAAATCTCCTTAGGGATTAATTTAATCACTAATTACATTGACATTTTAGCTAAATATTCCTTGATTAAAATTTTAGGGTTAAGGGACCAAAACAATTAAATACCCAAGGTATTTAATTCCACAATATCTAAGACAAGAGCAAGGTTTAATTATAGTGGGGGAAAATAATACATATTTAAAATCATCAGAGTAAATTCTTACTTACCCACTCCCAGAACTTGGTTAAAGATTCAATTTGATTTTTCCCATGATTAATGCAATTAAAACTTCTTGAAAACATTCCCATTAGATAGGGAATTTCCTCACCTTTTCGGTGATATAAAGAAGTCCTCCTAACTCCTCATATTTCTCAAGTTATGGATCGGCGAGAACTTGGGGTGAAAATTTTCCCAAGAGCGGGCCTGTGGGCTTGGGGAGGAAAATTTTCCCCAACTCAGCCTGCGGACTTCGGAGAAAAATTTCACCCAGGAGGAGAAAAGTGGATTGATGGAGTGGGAAGGCATTAAGTACTTTTTCACTTTTGGGAGAAAGAGAATTTCACACCCACACCTCCGCGATGCCCGGGGAGGCCACAGCAGCTCTCCTTATTTATTCTACAAGTCAGCGGGTCGGTAGGGAACATTTGGAAAATTTGACTATTCAAAAGGAAGGGCAAAAAGGTTGAAAATAACTTGTGCCTCCATGACATGAGAAGATGCCATCTGTCACCAACCATTAGCCATGGTTTGGCGGGATGGCGGATATAATTTGGAAATTTTGCCCAAAATTTTTCTGAAGCGTTAAGGCTTAAAAAGATCTGCTCCTCCGTCGATGCCTCGTGAAGCCATGTGGCAGCACTGATTACTTGCGGGCCGGCGGGGCTATGGGGAAAACTTACAAATTTTTCCAAATTTATTTTGAAAGTGCTTAAGGTTAAAAATCGATCTGAGCCTCTGCGAATGCCCAAGGAAGCCATGTGTTGATCAATGATTGGTTGCGGACGAAAAATTTCCCAATTAACTTTTTGGACTTAGATATTTTTAGAAAAGATGAAGGATTGTGGATTAGCAGTTGGTGGGAAACTTCATGAATTTGCACCTTTTGGGAAAAAAGGAAAAAAAGGAAATTTTTACCCCACGGGTCAACCAAGAATATATTATTCGTTTAAAATTTGACAGTTATATTATTTTGAGCCCGAAATGAAGTCAGAACTTCAGAAGGCCATTACTTTTTATTGGGAACTCCGTTTTTGAAAAACAAGGACTTTTCAGAAATCTCTTGATGTCCTTTCTGAACAGAAATATTAATAATTTAATTTGGATAAAGTTTGAAGGGTAAATTTTTAGAAAATACTCTACAGGATTTTAAAATGAAAATTGGTAACATTTGACTTATAAAATTTTGTTCAATTCGACCTCCTTCCTTTCTCAACATGCCAAACAGACATGGGGGGTTGATCTTAGATGAATTTAGGATGGATCACAAGGATTTATTTTCTTGATTGATTTGTTTTCAAAATTTATAAATTTTATACAACAAGAAGTCGTAATTTTGCCTTTTCCCGATTTTAAAGGTTCTATAAAATTTTCATAAGTATTTTGTTATGTTTGGGGTCATTTTGACCTTACAAAAAAATTTGATATTTCTTTTTTCTTTTCGATGTTTGAGGGTCATTCTATTTAATTTCCGATTAATAATTGTCGATTGAAAGTTATCTAATAGAGCTCAAATTCAAATAGATTTATTTTCATTTTCCAACTTTAAACTATGAATTCATTCCAACCCAATCTAACATACTAAGTTGACTCAAGCAAAGTATTCAAATGCCAAATTACAATTCGATTTAAAAAAAATAGAGTATTATGACATTTCTCCATACGTATTCACTTTTTCATCCTTCCAACAAAATTTCAAAATACATTCAACATTCAGATTTCAATACCCAATAATGTCATTTGAGTAAAGTAATAAAATCCTTTATTGATTCAAAGAGATACCTTTACAATTTCTTCTTTCATTCCTCAATTACAATATGAGAATATGGTTTCTTTCACATTCTTTCAAAAGTAAAAAAATAGCGTATATCTCTTTTACAAATCAATTTACAACTTTCATAGCCCATACTGAGAACATATTTCCATCACAAATAATATACAAGATCATCCACTTCATGTGGGAAAAGATTACATTAAGAAATGATCTCAGCAAGGATTTCACAAACTGTCTTGTTTCTCGGTTCGAGAATAGCAGTATGAATTTTCATCATTCTCCAATTTGGTCACAAAATAATAGGGGAAATGCAACACTCTCCACCCAACAAATATATCCAATGAAAAGGGAGAAGCCATCCTTCTTCATTGGCCCCAAAATCAACCATATTGCAATAAAAATGTTTTTCTTTTCAACTTATGGCAATAATAGGCTTCCACAACACGAAATATTTCTCATTCAAAATAGAGTCCAAAACAAAATTGTAGTTTTCCACCATAGAACAAAACAACAAACAACACTCAGCTTCATCATCCAAGCCAAAGGAGCAAGAAACTATGGGGATCTTTGCTTATGCCTCCCAAAGGGAAATGGGTATCACCTCCGAGAAAAAATCACCAAAATATATATCATTTCAAATCCCTGACATGCCCTTATCCCTCCCCCAATTACCCCTTATTCCTCATATTTCCTTATGCCTCCCAACCTCTTATGGCACCCCATAACGAGTAAACAAATGCAAGCTATTTATTTGTAAGTTGGAACCCAAATCCCAACTCCGTCCACACTTATACCTCCCCAAAAACTTATGCCTCCCACAAAATGCCCCATAATCTTCTCCTACATCATCCCTAGGCCATCTACCCAACTAGCCAACAAACAAAAGAAAACATACAAACATTTACATATTCATAAAAGGGAAGAGCATTTCCAAAAGCCAAGGTCTTACCTCTCCGTGATGGAGTTTTCCCGAGTCCAAAACAACAAGCTTTCCAATGCAAAATAGTCCAAGATCAACAATCCACAAGCATACAACAATCTCCAATCTTCTCCAAAAGTAAGAGCTCTCAAGACAAAAGAATTCTCCCAAAATGAAGTGATAAAAGTGAAGCAACCCAAAAACAAGCTAAGGAATTCCAATAAATAGAAGAGGGAAGAGAAGAGGATGAGGTGGATCCATGTAGGATGCCACATCACACATCCTCAACCCCAACACAAAAGTCAACTTCATTCTCCAATGCATAATCAATAGGTGGGTGAATAATATGATAGTTTTACTTACACACTCAAGCAAGCCCACACCCCATAAGGACTGAAATTAAAACATGTAAGAAAAGTGCAATAAAAACATTCAACTTGACTTACAAAAATGCATAAAGAAGGGCTAAATTTAACTCTCCAACCATAGGTAAGGTTGGTATACAAATTTAAGAGGTATGGGACAAGTTTAACTTGTCCCACAAGCCTCCAAAATCAGCCTCCAAGGACAAATTCGAATTTCAAAGAAGATGGAGTGTTTCATACTCCAAAATCAACTTACACATCACTTACACATTTCTTACAACACTTTAATTTTAGGCCAACAACTCTAATAATTACTTTCTTATGACCCAATTTGATTAATTAATTTTTAAACAATATGATTACTCACATTAATTTACCACAATTAAAAAATAATGAAAGGGGTAAACACATCACTTAAATAAACACATGCAAACATTAACAAAGGAACCAAATAAAAGAAAAAAATACATAAAATCCCTTGGTCACATTTCAAAGGTGATCCCACCCATGGGAATCCCTAACACAATCAAACACACATAAAAAATACAGTTGCCATGGTGACCTTTTTGAATTCATCTAGAATTCCAATGTGGTTGGTCTCCAATCCCTCGATGTTTGTTGTGATATTTTTAACCTACACAATACAAATGCCCCTTCACCTCGTGGCCATATCGAACATCCAAATTAATATAATATAATTTCAAAATCATCAATATATATATATGAGTCACAAAAACATCCATAAAATCAATAATATCACTTACAATTTCATCAACAACTATATAATCATCAATTTTAAATTCCATTTTCTCGGTCTACTCAATATATCCAAATATCACATGTCCTAACAACATCCATATATATATATATATATATATATATATATATATATATATATATATATATATATATATATATAACCATGTCCAACAACATGTCAACATCTATATAAAATGTCTCTAATAATCATCATGCATCATATATGAATCAGAGTCAACAATAATCCATGATCTGACATCTAACACCATACTAAATCAAAACTATAATAATGTCCATAATATAGTCAGTAGTATCATGATCAATATCAAAAGTGTCGAAGGGAAGTGGGCACTACAATTTGACATAGCCATTACGAATGGGAGTGTAGTATACTAATTGAAATTGACACATATCTCTAGATGGGAGAATCAATAATGATGTTCGGACCAAAATTTCTACCAAGTCCAAAACAGTGTAGAATAATCATGATGATACATATAAATAGAAAGGGGTGACATCAAAATTCTCTTATTTACAATTTTTTATAGTAAAAATCATCTTGTTCAAGAGTATAATATCATGTTCCTTCCTTATTCCAAACCAAATATCACAACAAATTTTGAGGAGTTGTATTAACAAATTCTATTTGACCATACTTTGATGGGTGAAACATAAAACTAAATAAAAAGCTTCAATAATTTCTTCAACAATGTTGATTATAAGTCGAGCACAAACTTAGTATCTCTATTAGATACAATTCTAAATGAAAATGCATTATGTCCTATAGATAATTTTTAAAAAAGACATATATGTTAACCATCAATTTTTTTGTTCCAAGAAATATATTAATTCATTTTGAGAATATGTCAACTATAAATAAGTTATAATTATGAACCCTCTATGTTGTATATAAAAAATAATTAAATCATCACTAAAATTCTCTAATGTTTTCTCATATAGCGGTAGTGGTTGGTATATCCTTATGTTCTAATTCTTCCCCTTAAGCGAGAAAAAACCCCACATATTTGAACATATCTAGACCACATATATAGCCATGTGTGGTAAGAAAAAATGATCAATTATCTATTCCAAGGTCTTATGTATTCCAAAGGGCCTTAATTATCGAAAATGATACATCTCTTGAAACCCATTTTCCCTCATTAATCCTTACAAAATATAAATTGTGTTCCACTAAACAAACATTCTTCCATTAAAAAGTAGTCTAACCTAGTTCTTTGATCGAAGTACATTGGTTCTAGACATGCATTCAATTTTTTTCTTGTAAAATCTTCATATTTCATGTAGATTTTTGTCATCACTTCAAACCCTATTTCTCCCACTTTCATCCAAGTTACTAGGACATATATCATACTTTATGCATACGTAACTTTGTTTCCCACCTATATTATTGAATAAAGTTGAACAAATCTATCCATTTCAACTATCATTGTTTCATCATTTCCTAGATATTTAAATTTTAAGGGTACATCATGTTCAACTTACATCAAAATACTCTTTTCAACACATGTAGTCCCTACACTTTATTACAACTTATACTATTTCATATAAGATTTGATAATTGAAAGAATATTCTCACCTTACCTCAATATTTTTAACTAGACTATGTCATGGGTCTTTCAAAGATGGTTTAAAACCCATAAGAGAGGATCGCAAGGATGATGTGCATATCAGCGGATGTGCGAACAACAAAGTATGAAGAGATCTCGGGAGGAGTGAGCATCAATCGAATGTGCATGCAAGGATTTGAAAGCAGGGGAAAAACATTGTTAAGCCATAAAACTCTCCTCTATCTCATAAATCAAATGGGGTGTACATATAGGAGGTGATGAGTAACCCCCGAGTCTTTGCAATCATGAAAACTTGAGTAGAGAGGGGAGTTAGATTCCCGAATAAAAGTGTAACTCCCAATGACACATATGGCCTTTGACATGTAAGAGAATCTCATGATGACCCGTAAATGACACATGGACCTACGATCTCAACTAAGTCGGATGAATCACCTAATGATATGGAAAATACACACACTAACACCCCCCCTTCATCGTAACTTAGGATGAGGTGGAAAGTTAGAAACAAGAAATGGGTCTCGGCATAAAGCCACGATGAGGCACCCATGGACAAGAAAAAGATCCCAAGCGGTGAAGGAAACCCGGTGGGAAAAACATCCACCACAAGAGAACAAAACACTCTCTAATCTAAGAAAGATGTGAAAGATGGGTCCTAGCGAGACGATCACGAAAAGGTACCCATGTACAAAGAGGTAATCTCTCGGAAAGAAGAAGAAGAGAGAAGAAGAGGGAGATGAGATAAATGTAGAAGATGCCATGAATGGATCTGAACTCTGTAGCTCTAAGAAGTCTCCTAGAAGAATGTCGATGACGAGATCCTCTGCCTCTAGACTAAAGAAGATCCAGCCGCAATGAAATGTGTACCTGCCCTTAGGAACGATAGAAATGACATGCTAGAATTCTTCCCACTCCATAAAGGAAACCGAAGGTATTAGCACAAAGAAATTTGAGTCTGGTCCATGAAAGTGTGACATAGGTCTAGCAAATGAGTGCCAAGGTACCGAAGGTAATGCCACATGTGTAGAACTGTCAGAGTGAAAAGAGGAACACCCGTAGAAAGGATGTCCAAGTGATGTGAAGGGAACAAAACATCCTCCACAACAGAAAAGGGATCCACAGCTGAGGGTGGATCAATGAAGGTCTCTGGAAAAGTGGAAGTGGTAAGAATCCCAGAAGGGGCACTCCCAACAACAAAGATGATGAACTCCTCTAAAACACCTGTAGATGGATGAGGGACCTGTAGTGCATCACAAGTAGACTCTGCGAAAAGACGACTAAGGTCAGGCAGATACTCGTCCCAATGAGGGGGCTCAACAAATAGAAGAGTGATGTCAGATAGGTATGAGTCATCCAATGAAGGTAGAGGAGTGAAGTGGGCCTCACACACTGGAAGTGGAAAGGAGGCTGGTGTAATGACGGTGTGAGACTGAGTATGAGACTACTCGATATCTGATGAGATGTGGGATGTGGCAACACTCTCTGGAATAGTGAGAGAAAGAGGAGAAGAGTCCTCTGTAGTACTCTCTGCATCAGAACTGGGTGCACAATCCTCATCATCAGAAGTAGAACCAAATGAGTCTATGTCAGTGGAACTGTCATCACACAAAGAAATGGAGGAGACAACTGAATTGGCAGTAGCAACAATGGTGATAGTATGTGATGGGTCTCCATAGAGGGATAGAAGAATGCTCCAGACACGGTGAGGTGGATCTAAGTCTTCCACGTGAAACCAGAGAGAACGAGAATCATGCATCATCATGTGACCAAAAACATGGTCACAAGTGTCGAGGAAGTCCTCTAGATGACAATGATCAGTGGGTGCAGGAACTGGCCCAAGTAAGAAGGGTGAAAGACCCTCATGAGTGAAGTAATGTTCCATGGAAGCACGCCAAACTAAATAGTTCCCTCTCCCGGTGAGAAGTGGCGGAGGCTGTAAGGTGATCCTACGATGCTCAAGTCTAGAAAGAGCACTCTCCATGATGCGAGAATGCAAGATGCACAAAAGAAAGACATCGGACTCGGCTGATAATGCATCTGCGTGTGAAAGCCCAAAGTGATCAACCCCCCATAATGCGGAACTTTATAAAGTAGTGTGTTTACAAAAATGATAATGCCATCACGTAAAGTGTGAAAAATCATGTAACTTTGACTAAAGAAGTGCTCAAACGAGCTGCAAGTCAAAAGTTATGGCATTAAAATGATTCCCACAATAGATGGGAAAATGCCACTAAACGCTGCAAACGCATTAAAAAGTGCCCGAAATGGGTATAAATGGTATCATGTGACTACTCGTTGGAAACGACATGAAATTTTAGAAGGGGTTTATTTTTGATGCGAGGGGGATTAGCCTCGGCCAACCCCGGGCCTCGCCCTCTGTCTTCGCCACTTGAAGGAAGGACATTAAATACAAGCAAAAAAAGGCCCTAAAACTTATTACATGCCATGAGAATGTTTTTAATCTTAAAAATTAAAAATAGAGATTGTTTTAACTGCCAAACAAGACTAAAAGGAAAGTGGGCCCATGTTGAGGTGTCAAGTTATGGAGTTACTAGACTAAGATGTTGGGTAAATGTTGGAGTTAGAGTCCACATGCTTGAGCTAGTTGGAAGGTCTTGTTTGAGCCAATAAGTTAGGCGTTGACCGAGCCAGGAACTAAGGGCAACGTGGAAGAGGATGAAACCGCCAACATTACGAGGTCCACGTTGAAGGAGTTGTAGGTTGCGGTGGGGTCCACAAAGAAAGTGCACGGAGTTTGCGGTAAAGCCACATGGACGATCCAATAGAGAATTCATGTAGAGAGAGGCGGTGAAAGCTCGGTGAGAAACCAAAAATGTAATGCGAGAGGAGATCCCAGCGAGGTTCAACGTTAAATGCATTCAAGGAAACAAAAACATTTTCCTATGCAAAAGATGCAGGTGTAACATTTTCCAATGCAAAAAAATGTAGGTTGAAGGTGAAAATACCTTAGGAGAGCCGGAATAGCGTCTAAAATGCCAGAGTAGGATGCCACACATAGAAAAATGGCCCCACTTGTAGAGAAACAAACCAGATGATTCCTGAAGACCAAATGCGAGCTTGGGAATGCAAGGGTCAATGCAAGAACAATGAGCCAAGCAAGGAAAAACCGTTCAGTCAAAGACCAAAACAAATGATGCCAAGGTAATGACTGTGGCTGAGAGATATCCACGTGCATACAGAGTGAATGTAGTGGAAACGAATATGGAAGAGTTCCTTCGAGCACTGATATTTGAATGTGACACCAGTGCACACACCAAAAAATGAGCCGGCAATGAGAAGGCAACGAGATGGCTTCTGCAACACATTAAACCCGAAACATACACCCACAAGAATCTCAAAAACTGGATTTGAACCCAAAATGGAAATAGCCCTTAGGAAAACACCTCCAACACACATGCAACCCCGGAGAATCGAGTGGTCAAAGACACTAAACTCGAAAAACACTAGAAACTTGAACACGACCACCTCAAACACACGAACAACCCAAGGAGAGGTATAAATGCCCCGAAATCAGTGCAAGTAGAGCACAATCGAAATATCCATGCGACACACACAACAAGAACTAGATATCATCTTTGAAAAGCTGGAAAACACACAAAAAATGCCAATGAGTGCATGGATCCAAAGGATCCGCTCTGATACCATGAAAGAGGGTTTAAAACCCACAAGTGAGGATCACGAGGGACGACGTGCACATCAACGGACGTGCGAACGACAACATGAAGAGATCTTGAGAAGAGCGAGCATCAACCGAATGTGCATGCAAATATTTGAAACACGGGCAAACCACGGTTAAGCCATAAAACTCTCCTCTATCTCATAGATCAAATGGGGCATACATATAGGAGGTCTTTGAGTAACCCCAAAGTCTTTGCAATCATGACAACTCGAGAAAGAGGGGAGTTACATTCCCGAATAGAAGTGTAACTCCCAATGATGCATATAACGCATCGACGCGCGTTGCGCACTTACGCTTGGCGACGCGTCTTGATGCAGCGACGTGTAAGAGAATCTCATGATGACCCCTAAATGACAGGTGGACCTACAATCTCACCTAAGTGAGATGACTCACCTAATGATGTGGAAAATACACACACCAATAGTATTCCCTCTTAACTCATGACAACTCACGTGCCTACTCTATTTGTGCCACATGAAATAAGAAAAGGACAACAATACACTATGACCCTCTTCTTCATATACTCAAAGACATTGCTTTTAGCTATTCCCTAATCAATCTCCTTATTCAAATTCTAAAATTCTTAGTTTTCATCAGTGTCACACAAAATCTTATTTATCTCCACACATCAATGTTTTGGTCATTTAACAAATAACTCTAAGTAATTTTATGAACATTCTATTTATTATCTTACTAATCGGACGAAAGCTTCAAGTATCCTTGATTACTCTTGGGTGCTATCCAATCCATAAGATCGTATATTGTCATGAAATATCTTCAATCCATATTAATATATTACAGACTAGTAATCGCATGTGTTGAATGCAATGTGAATGTCGAACAAGATGCGTTATTTGATTTAGAGGTATATTTAGTACTTTTATAGTTGATGTTAATAAGTGGTGTGATTATTTTGTAAGTGTAGGAATATATATGAAGCATTACATTTAAAGGTTCTATTTGTACATTTCAAATATGTTATAAATTCGTACATATACATTTGCAAATCTTACATCACGAGTGGTAGCCTTTTGTGGACTATTTTATTTGAACTAAACATGAAACATGAAGACTTTTGTACATTTGCATATTTTATATCATGAGTGGTAGCCTTTTGTAGCCAATTTTATTTGCACTAAACATGAATACATTTGATATCGCTTTGGATACAAGAAGTGTTGAGTAAAGTAGTAGTAGAGGTGCTATCAAAGTAGAGGCTAATATTTATGATGGGTTGTTTTGGTTTGGTTGAGTGATATTAGTCTTGACTCTTCCTTTCTTCTTGCTCCAAGTGTTGATAGGTGCTCAATTTTTTTGTAACTTTAAAATGAAAAAGAGGGGAAATGCCACGATTGGTTGTTTTGGTTGAGTGATATTAGTCTTGACTCTTTTCTTCTTGCTCCAAGTGTTGATACGTGCACCATTTTTTAGTACCTTTCGAATGAAAAAGGAGGGGAAATGCCACGATTGGTTGTTTTGGTTGAGTGATATTAGTATTGACTCCTTTATTCTTGCTCCAAGTGTTGATACGTGCGCCATTTTTTAGTACCTTTCGAATGAAAAATGAGGGGAAATGCCAGGATTGGTTGTTTTGGTTGAGTGATATTAGTCTTGACTCCTCCTTTCTTCTTGCTCCAAGTGTTGATACATGCACCATTTTTTTATCTTTTGAATGAAAAAGGAGGGGAAATGCCACGTATGGGTTTTTGTTGAGAGTGGGATAACATCAACGTGACTACCTCACTATTACATAAGAGTTGAAAAACATAGGACATGTGGGAATAAATCTCAAATAAACCAGGAAAAAGGTTGTAATTTGTGAAAATGATAAATTCAAGGTAGACATAAACAGACTTATAAGTTGTAATTTCCAAGTTATTCATTGTTGGATTCACATCTGGATTGTCATTACCTGTGATAGTTGAGATTCAAAATTTGTTGTCCCTCTAAAATAATGTAAAAATGTTACAATGACATCAATGATTAGTGGCATCATTTGATTTTTCAAAGACCCCAAATGTATTACTAATCGATTCAAGCCATGGTTCATTCTATAGTTACACGAAAAGACCAAAGAGTTTGTCCTAGATGGGTGTGTATCAAAAGATTCATTTAAAGGATCGAAAGAAGGATAAAAGGGTTAAGTCAAGATTCCATCAACCCCCATAGAAAATAAAAATTATGGACATAATCAAGATCTTTACAAGATTCAAAAACAACTATGATCCAACATTTTCCTTACCCTTTAATGGAGGGAACTTTTTCTTTAAGGCAGAGGTAAAATTCAACCTTACCCTCTACTTTAGAGTTCTAACTTTTTGAAATCCATTCATGAAACTAAGAGAGCTTTGGCTAGAAGTGATTGAAATGGTATGGATGTTCATTAAAGAAATAATGAAATATGATATATCCTTGAGACATTATAGTTGGTAAATTTTTCTAGTTGTGTATGAAAAGTTAGAAGCATATAACTAGCTAGTGGAAGAATATTCACTTTGGAGCAATGTATGGCCATCCACTTTGAAGCATAATGGAAATTATTTTTGTAGATATTACAATCGCTTGTTCTCTGTCACTAATATGAATGAAAAATGTGGAAGTATATACAAGGCATGTGACCGGTTTGACAAAATTCCTCAAAGAGATGTCATCTCATAGAATTCAATGATCTCAATACACAATGAATGAGAATCATTGGATGAAATTCCTAAAAGGAATGTTGTGTGATGATATGGTATGATGACAGGGTATGCATAAAATGGGTTTGTTGAAAGGGCCTTAAAAATGTGATGTCATATGAACAATTCCCCAAAGCTTTGGAATGACGTCTAACCCTAAATAACATTCCAAATCTTATTTTCTTAGGGCACTCTCTTAATTAAATCAATTGCTTCCTTGCAAGTAAGGTAAAACTTCATATTTAATTAAAAAAATCGCACATTGGTTACGTGCCATATTATGTGGTAACATATAAACACCGATATATTTGCCACTTATAATTATGATAATAAGGGTAAAGACGCAATGAAAGTGACCATATCACTAACATAATATTTGGTTGGTTGTAGGGTGAGTATGTTTGTTTTCTTACTACCCAGTTAGATATGCCTCTTCATTGTATTTACAACTCTAAAAACCTCATTAAATAAAAAAATTAATCCTACATTGTTGGTTTTCTTAACTCGTGGTCGCAAATAAACAATATTATATCATGACCCTCATGCCACTAGGGTGACACCATAATCGAATTGGATCTCTAAGTATGTTTATGGAATGGTTCATTGGTTGCGAGATAAGTATGGTTGCTTCCTTCGCCCAAATTAAACATGGCTCTTGAATGCATTTGTGGATTTCTTTAGACTCTAAAATCATCATTCAATCAATAAACTATTCCCAAATTGGTTGGTTGGCTTCATTTCTAGTAATATATAAGCCGATTTATATCATTCTCTATGTGCCAATAGGGATGATATCCAAACAAAACAAGTCCATATTACCAATATAATGGTTGATTATTGCGAGATCAATATGCTTCCATTCTCGACCCTCGCCTCTCCTCTCTAGCGGTTTCTAAAAATCCAAAACTTATCATCCACAATTACCTCTTAATATATGTCATACTATCGAACTCGGATATCCCTATTTAATGCAGCTCAAATTTATTTTAATGAAAATAAAAACCCATCATAACTTGCTATTGGCATAATTATTACACCTCCTTTTTATACAAATACTTATAAAATTAATATCGAGCCTAAAATAGTAAAGTGTTTTTTTGAAACTTACATGTCATAATTAAAGGAAGAGACAATGTTGAAGCAGCAAACATAATCATTCTTTACCTATCCACTTCCATTGCGATAAAAACACTAAAATAACTCGACATTGTGTAACTTATTCAACACAAAAAGACGTGTAATCGACCGTTTAATATAAAGAGTATATATTGTCTAAAACTGCTGAAATAAATAATACTGAAAAGGAGAACTGGACGCCACCCACTGCCCTTGTTTCCACAATTAGTCATAACTCCTAAGTGAACAGAAACATTTCTGTCAACCATGGCCCGCTTATTTTCTGCACTGTTTTCTTATTACTCTACTCTTTCCGCGGCTTACTTTGTCAGGAATCGTCGTTATGAGCATTGGCCAGTTAGGTACGGCTTTTTTGACTTTATCATTTAATGCTTCAGAAACCCTGCCAGAGCCATTAACAAATCGGGTTGAATGAATCGATAAAGGAGGAGGAGTTCAAAATTTGTTCGAAGGAATTTCAAATTAGGAAATTCCATTCCTGATTATTACACGTCATAGTATTTTCAAATTCTGAACATAACTCGTCATAAAGTGAGCAGGAAGTGAAAAGGAAAACGAAAAGGAAAGAGCGGGGAGTTATGTGATAAAAAAGGGGTTATGTTAAATTATGTATACTTAAGTGATTATATATGGAAAAACTGTGGAAGAGAGTGACCATGTAAAATCATCACATGAAGTCTCAGATTGTATTGTCAAGAATATCTTCAGTGGTAGAGGCAATTGGTAGAAAAATTATCAGAGTAAGCACCTGGCAATTTTTGTTTATTCAGATGAAGAATCTCCTCATAATTCGGAATCGGTTGAAGAAACTCTTCTAAGTTCTAACTCTGCCCCTAGACGGATTAGAGGAGAAAGGTGAGCTACCCAAAACTGATGGTACTAACAAAGAAAATCTTCAGAATCCACAAATAGTCTCACATTCACAGGGGCAATCGCCCACCATCAATCTGGAGGTGGTTCTTCCGATTTACTCAAAGGACGGAAATGAGGAATGCACGAAAGTCAAGAGGAAAAAACAGACAAATATTAAGCTCAACACCTCCAATTCCAAGAACAGGAACTGATCTGGTTTCCTTCCATTTCTACTGTTATTGCTAATTTGGGTTTCAAGACCCCTTTGTTTTTGTGGTGTTGATTTTTTCATATCTTGACTTCCATGCTCGTTGTGTTCTATTTTGGAAGTAATCTGACTATGTTCGTGTTGCTTTGAGATTGCGCTCTTGTTGTTTTGTTGCATTGTGTTGTTTTGTTCTAGTTTGGTAGCTTGGCTGCCGCTTTTCTGTGCTTTATGTTTATCATGGGTTGTAGTCCCTTTGTTTTTGTGTGCTCTTTTGGTTATATCTGGGTTCTAAGACCTATTTTTGTACTTGGGGTATGGTCCCCGTCAAAAAACCATTTACCAATAATAAAAATAAATAAAAAATAATCACATGAAGCAACGAAATACATGTGCACACATAAAAGTAAGGAGATCGACACCACACTCAAACAACACTAAAAACAACATAAACTTGCATAACATGAAGGGATCACAAAAACCAAAATTATAACCACCTTAATTAAAACCTTAAACTTAATCATAACTAGATGTAATGGTCTAACCAAGTTTAGACCATTTCAACAAAGATCTCTTAAAATCTTTGCTACATGTCTTCATTAATTTTCTCTCCACAGAAGATCACCACCACATAGCACTGAAATCAAGCAATAAATCATGTAAAAATTTAGGAATTTTCTCAATCAAACCACATAGTGAACACAGGGCGTGTCTTACCTAGGCAACCTAGGCAGTTGCCTAGGGCGCACAAAAGGGAGGGCGCCAATTTTCTAAAAAAATCCAGGTGGCAGGTTGGCTAAAGCCTAGGCAGTCACTAAGGACGAAGGTTTGTTTGAAATTTTAGAAAAAATAAATGATATTAAAGTTAAATGCCTAGTTTCATTTTTCACTATAGACTACAGTCACAGATCATGAATCGTGATCGCTCAATCCTCGGTGACTATTGACAAGATAAACACTAACGGCGTTGCTTTAGTTTACAAATCGGTAAATATTGTTTCCCAAAAAGACGTTGCGGCTAGAGTCCACAAATGTGGATCGTGAGTGTTTGTGCTATCGGTTTCAAATTCATTTTTTTAGTTGTATTTATTCTCTAAAAATCCTGGCCCTAGCCCCTGCGAGTGTGGCTGTAATGCATTATGTGCAATAGACTACAATGCATGATGCATCGAGTGATCTTCATCTATAATCTATTTAGTATTGACTATTCCAAACGACTTTAGTGTTTTTGATTTCCCACGGCCACTTGGTGATTTGGGGCTACCAAACTATAATCTATTGGCAAGTTGTAACTTGTATATCTGAATGATGAATCTTTATCTCAGACTCCCCAATATTCAAATACGCCTTGCTAAAACCTAAAGGTCCAAGGAGCCTCTTATGATTCATTGATTTATCATTGAAATCTTCAAATTTTCAATACGCCTCTTAGACTCTTAGTCTTATGTAACATGTTATTGCACAGTTGCACTTGCCTGCAATAGCCTTCAACCTTGTAAAGTAACAAGTGTGAAGCCTGAATAGTGAAGGGATCCAAGAATTAAAATTTATCAGGTATTACCATATTAAAATTTCAGACTTCAGTTGGTCCGGACTTAGCCGCCGGCTCGCCACTCACCGGTGGGAGGAAGTTATACTAAGTCTATAATTGTTTTAAAAACATTCACATATAGGTGGGTCATTGGTCTCGCGTGGGAGGGGGAACATTCTCGAGTACTACCTAGAGTGCTCGAAAACCTTAATTCGGCCCCGAGTGAACAACATTATAAGGCTTCCTTAATGTTAAAGGAACAAATAGAGTGAAATTACAATTGCCTATAGAATAATAGATTTAAGCTCTCTAAGTTGGAGTGCTCAAACCAAGAGTAAAATATTGGAAGTAAGAATGTTTTAAATACCTAAAAGATGTTTATATGGATTTACTCTCCATGAAATATGACCACCAATTGGTTCTAGAATCCATCAAGTTCGTGAAAAAAAAAAAAGTTTTTCCTTCAACTATTTAGTATAAATCTTTTATATTCAAACCTAATTCAATACTCCATTAAAAAACAAGTAAAGATTTACACATCTCCTATTGTATTCACAAATCAAAGTTATTACTTTGTTTAATGGTCGATCCCTTTTCCATTTATCCTTCTACTTATTTAAATACTACCATTTCCATCTTTAATAACCCCCACGTACTATAAAATATTATATCTTTTGGTTACATATGATTTCATTATGCATTTATTAACTAGAATCTATACAACATTACTTAGAAATTAACAATCATAATATTAAATAATAAATATGATAAATCATAAAAGCCACTTGGCATATACATTCATTTTCTTTATAATAATCGGGTGTATCATTTTTCTCAATATACATTCACCGATGAATTGTAATTGATAAAATACTCGATATTTACATAATATTTACTCAATAGTTACATGAAAATACTTCATACTCATATGATATTTAATGTTATGATTACATGATACTTACCTTATTATTACTTGATATTTTCTTCCAAAACTCTAATTAAGCGTATGGTGTGTAAACTAAAATTTACATTTATTTTATGTTATATTTTTTTGTATATTTTGTTTAATTTCATGTTTATATTGTACTTTTTATTTTTCGTTACTTACTTTCAATAACCGACATAGATGTTGTTAATCAAATCTCCCACTTATTCATGTGTATTAGATCTCATTTAGTAAATGTGCCACCACCCATGTTTACTATTCATCTTGTTGGGTTCCTTATAACATATTTTTATAAAACTATTGAAACTTGGCTCAAATGTTTTTGTTGGGCTAGTTATGAATTTGGTTAATTGTTTCATATCGTTGCATGGAAACTAACTTCTAAGGGATTATTGGTGGCTCAAATTGGTAGATATTGGAATTTCATTGCACTTCCATTTTTGCTAAATGGATCATGAAGGTGAGTGATGTACATTGTATTACATAAGATATGTTAGAGAGGTAAAACATCTTGCAAGGGATTAGGTTTCAAAATATTATCATTCTCAAAGCTCCTGTTAAATTAGTAGGCTCCTTTGACACCTACATCATCTAGAAGACAGTGGAGAAAATCAAACCATGGGATGGAAATGGATTTCAAAACGTTGCTTCCATTAACCACCATTAACTTTGGTGGTATCTAGTTATCAATTTTCATAATATCCTACTACGGAGGTGCTTTGCATTATGGCCCTCAAACTTAATAGTTGAGCAATTCACAATTGTATAAGATATTCTAAAATCTGCCCAAGAGATAAATTTCTTTGCTAAATGTCAAAGCTATATTTATCTTTTATAAAAAAGAGAAAAACTCTTCAAGGAGATCTTGGATACTATTTCCATGGAGAAGCTCCATGAAACTAGAGTGCTTTCATTCCCTCCCACGGTGAAAGGACAATAAATGGTATCTTGATAAACAATTTAATAATCACACATCCAACTAAGGATATGAATATATCTTAACAAAATTTCCCATGGTGAATAAGCCTAATGTTCAGTGGTATTTTAATTATTCTCGCACACTATTGGGATCCCAAGTTCAAAAGAATTTGGAATTCCATTTGTTAAAGCTCAAACTTTCTCGCTTTTCTTCATGTTCAATTTATCGAGGCCTTCTTATCTATTGAATTTTTGTTCATTTAGGGTTTCTTAGAGATAGTGATGTTTTTTACTATACTAAAGAGAGACTTTCCACCTTTCTATTTTTTTCTATAAAGATCAATCAATATCGTCATGGATTAATGATCTTTAAAAACACTTTAAACACAAAAAAATTGTCTTCAAGCATATCCTCCATGGTAATTGGCCTTATTTCCCAATGCATTTTACATGGAAATAGATTAATTTCAAAGTGGATTCATTTTTTTCATTTTGAATGAGAGAAACACATGTATACATTTTGATACATTAGTTGATTTCAATCTCCCATCTTTTAACAAATCTATGATTGTTTCCATTGTCTCTTTTGAGATTTATGTGCAATTGCAAAAGGTGGACCTTAAAGATGTCAATCTCTATACTTATCTTCATCATTGGGGTGATGTTCATTGTACCATGGCTTGCAACTAGCCTCTATCTTCCTCCCAAGAACCTTTTCCAAAAGGTAAGAGCCTCAGACACAACTTCTCTATGTGGTGCTCCATGTCTTGGTACCACTCTCCACCACTTTCTTAGTGTGGGGGGTAGGACTTGCCATCATTGTGTTGCAATAGTTGGGATCTTGCAACTTCTTTGGACAACATTCCTTGAATGTCTTGGGAAAATGGTCATAGATATAAGGAGTTTACAAAATCCATTGAAAACATATCCACTAATTACGAGCCCATTCCATATGGAAATGACCTTCTATATAGTGATGGGGGAAGCAAGTTAATAGAGACCTTCATTCTATTGAAATCTTTGCAAAGATTGTTCAACGTATTTTCTTTATATTTAATTGTTTTTGTAAATTGTTCCTAAACTACATCACTAATAAATCGCTATTCTAATGTGACATTTCTATAATACGGTACCATACTCCAAGATTATTTTTGTTAATAGTTGCACTATTTTAACTTGATAATATACTATTACGCATACGAAAATGAGCAACATTAACGACTCCTTTTTCTCCTCGACATTGGGTTATTTATCTATAAATTTAAGAAGTTCATGCAACTTTTGTTTGAATCTGCTGAGCGATCTACATAAATGTCACGCACATTGGGAGATAGAGATAAATTAAAGTTTTCCAAATATATAGCTAAGAAATACTACGGCGCAGAGTGACTTGCCAAATCAGGAGGCGGCAGGTCACGGGTTCCATTTTAGCTCGAACCATGCGAACCTGCGTGATCGTAAGGATCATCCAACTGCAAATATACTTGAATTAGTATTAAACTAATGTGGGTGCGATTAGAATTGACAAAAAGGCGTGTTAAATTAAACAAACAGACAGTTCAATATTTAACTGCTGATTATATTTATTAGTGTTTTTGAGAGAGTAAGATATTTGTAAAATTTTGAAATAGCCGTTTCTTCCAACCCATATCCATCAAACTTCATAAAATAAATACTATATCTATTCCTCGAACATATTTTAGCCCACAATATTGAAAAATACCGTCACTTAAAATTTCTTAGAAGGCCAAAAGTGATATTAAAATTTTAAGCCTGACGGATTATATAGAAATGAGCCATTACTATCGGCATCGGCTCACCAAAGAGGGAAAAATACCTTGACAAGGGTGTGGCCTAAGGCCTTCAATAAAGCGTCAATAATATTTACTGTTCTTTTGCACAAATATAGTAAAACATTAGCAGTTCTGTAACAAACAAGTCACCTTGCGATCAGCAATAAATAATGGAAATAGCCCATGGCGGCCAACAAGTCGCCAATTCAGCACAATTTGAGATGATTGTAGGAAATTAGCGAAATGCTGCAGGTCCTGTATCTTCTCCGCTGGCTTCTACATTTAGATCAAAGTTCCGCAGCGACTTATCTTTCAGCGTTAGAATATCTCCATTAACGGATGCACCAGAATCGCTAGTCTTGTTGTTTGTACCAAGTGGTGAACTCCTTTGGACAGACGGGCTATCTTCACTGGCCATTATAGAAAAATCCTCCCAAGCGAACGAGGGCTTCCATGAAGTGTTTTGTTTGATAATACATCCACCCGCAATTTTGGCTGTTGATAACTCTACCGCTGAGGCAAAATTCAATCGCTTCTCTAATTTAAAAAGCTTACGCATTTCTTGAATTCTGTCTACCAAAGCGAAAAATTCTTCCACTTCCTCACCATTGTCATCTGTTCGTGGACGTTTACTCTCTTTCGATCCATCAATTGAATCTGGGTCTTCATTCTCTCCAGGAAACTGGAAGATCCTCTTTGCGCCTTTCGAATTCATAACGATAACTAACTGAGTCCCATTGAAGAAAATTATATGGAGGTGTTGAGGTCAATACTACCATTAATATTTTAGTTATCTTATAAAACGAGCTTCGTAAGCAAAAGGAAAACCACAAATATTTTGGTTAGAAAATAGACATTACGTCTGATTACACGCGGCTTTGTCCAAATCAACATTGACGTTTCTGCACGGACAAAATTGCATACAGATGTGAAGCAATTTTTAAGTGACGGTATTGGAAAGTTACTGAAAAGGCAAAATTGCACATCGACGTTCCCCACTGCCATAATTTCAACAGTTGGGACCGCTATAATAAAGGAAAGTGGATGGAAGGGCACATCCACGTCGTTAACCAGTGCAGTTATTTCAACAATCGGTCATACACCTGACGAAACAGTTATGGAAATTTTGAATTGCTTCTTAAGTGCATTAATTTTCTCTTTGTAACGTCACATCTATCCCACCGAACTTTAAGCAATTGTAGTTTTTAGGGAATCCGAAGCAAATTAAAATTAGCAATCGCATTTAAGTGGTACAATGGTAACGTTGAAATGTAAGGCGTAAAAGAAGTTAAATTTGATGTATTGAAAGAGATGCATTAGAGAGACAAGAGAAGAAAAAGGAGATAGGGGGTAAAGTTGTAGACCGACATTGTAGTTGAGGCTTCTGGTATTCTGCAAATTCAGAAAAAAAAAAAACTAATTCCAATGTTAGGAATTAGGGATGGTTGTGGCTTCTAGTATGTTATACAATAAAAAGAAAGTGGTTTAAATTTTCAGCCGGTGCCCTCCAATTTGTTGATAGACTCTGCACTTGGTGTTGATGAAAATGTGTGAGTGCTTGGAAATGGACGATGTCTAGGCCATTTCTGTGATTTTGATTATGGTAAAACTTGATAGATACATACTTAAGATGTGCACATGAGAAAATGTTGAAGCTCCTTCAGCTCATTTCTCCTATTCACATATATGGAAAACCATAAACTGTAATTGTAATTGTAAGTTTTATATATATATAAATAATGTAATTTAAGAAAATATATAATTTGTCATTATTAAACCGAAAAAATCGTAGATATTTGTTACTTCTATGTACTAAGATTGAAAGTTTCAACGACATAAAAGAGCTAACCGTCAACAAATTTTAATTCGACAGGAACCTTATAAGTTGAAATTTAAAATTTCAGGCCACGAGTATATTGAGAAAAAATAAAAAGTGGAAGGAACACGTCGGGTGGAAACTTGAAGGAAGAGATTGATATGGAATAAAATTTTATGGTCTCATTCTTTGCCACGTCTAATGTTTCTTGGAAAATGAGTAGCAAATTTTGAAGTTCCTATGCTACAAAGAAATGATCTTTTCTCATATTATTTATCTTGACATTATGTTTACATATTTTAATATTAATAAGAGTTTCATGATAGAACCATTCACTAGTTCTTCAAATTAATTATGTTGATAGGTGTTTTTTTAATTCATAATTGTTGGAAAGGCTCCAAGGACTGTTACATCAAAGATATTACATTGAAGCTCACAAAGAAATGAAAATTGAAAAGCAAAGAGCTAAACAATCTTGACTCAAACAAAAGATAAAAAAAGGGAAAACCCAATAGCTGTTAATAGGTGTTTTGAATGAAGAAGCATTACAACTAGTGAATGAGAAATATTGGTTGTGGGGGCATTGTTGACATACGACATGATATCAACCATCTTAATTGCAAATTGTAATTACGAATATTTCCATGGTTTTATTATAAATTATAATGGTAGGCATGAATGGATATATTAAGGAACCTACTTCAAGGTTAATGACTAGAAAGGTGCAGGATGAGATGGAGGACGCAACTTGGTAAAGCACAAAAGCATGAGGGATTAAGACATATGCAAGATTCCTATCAATAGGTGGTGGTAAAAAGACACTTCAATTCCTCTAAGGCTGCGGAGAATATGGGCGTCAAGAGGAAATTGAAAAGGCTTTCTCCCTTATGTGTGCTTCATCGCAGTCCCTTGGTAGCCTAGGATGAGCACATATTTAGAATCAGGTAATATAGCTCATAATTGTGTTGCCTCCTACTCTTTTTTGAGCATGTGCATTGTGTGTGAAATAAAACACTTCCATGATCTAGTGGTAATGATGGAAAATTCATTCACAACATCATGTGGATCTAATTGGTGTCCTTTAGTTGTCATGGTATTCCCCTCATAAGGGTGCCCCTTAGTATTGTCACTTTTTTAAAATTTATTGGTGTAGAGTAGAATATGTATTAGAGCCCCACATTGAGAAACACCTATTTCACCAATCACGAATCCTCTGCAAATATCCAATAGATTTGGATGCTTCAAACTAGGGGGAAAATGACATTATTAGTATTAGGTTCAATATTTTTAGGAATTCAATACACCCTACTCGTTAGGTGGAGATAATGAGAGGGAAAATACCTACCAAAAATGGTATATAAATTTTTTTTTGAGATTAAACCATCCCTTATGATCTCTAATGCATGTGTGATCTTTATTAGCAGAGTCATGGGACAACTTATGAGATTATAAAGGCCTTATTGTAGAATCAACAAGTAAAAATGGAGTTAGTGTGGGGGTTGTGATCTTTCTCTTTAAAATATTTTTGAAGTGGTATAATCCTATTTGTAAATTTATGAAGGTGTAAATGGATTCCATGCCCAATGCAACAACGAAGGAGAAGAGGTTTCTCAATAATGAACAAGCTATGAAATATGTTTGAATCAAGCAACATGAAACATTTTACAACAACATAGAAATCTCGATCCCGAGGATTTATCCAACATGCTCATTACCATATCCATGAACAACATATTATGAAAGCATAACAATGACAAATAATAGTCTCTACAATCATCAAGTACTATGAAATATACAATCCAATTTAATTACAAAGGGAGAGATCCTATTAAATATACTATGAGTGGTTGTTGATTTAATAAATACTGAAAATATGCTAAACCCTAATTGCAGAGACATAATGAAATAATGAGTAATGAAGTACATATCTGACCTAAACAATAATCTAGATAAAATTAAAACCCTAGGTGGAAGAGAGGGAATAAGATACTTAGTTGATTTCACAATTAATCCCAAAGTATGTCGAGTTGGGAAGCTAATGAAACAAGATGAGGGATTGTCACAATTGAACCTAGAAAATTTCAAAAATATCAAAATAAGATGGACGAGGGAACCTAGGTCAAGTCAAGGGCGCCTAGGTGTGTCTCTGTAGACCATTGTTGGGTTCCCATGACAATAAAAATTCACTAGAAAGTGATTTCTTCTACATGTTCGCTTCAATGTTGTTTCTCTTCGCTATTGATTGCTAGTATGTTGCACTAAGCCCACAAGATTCACCTGTAACTTGGAGAATAAATGATCTCCTAAAAACTCCAAAATGTATCAAATCCTAATAAGAAGAATATGCAACAGAGGGTCATACTCGACTCCGCGGTCACCCGATAGAGTGAACATACGAATGAGCAATGTACTACAATCAAGATTGAATGAATTTTTGTGCATATGTGTGTAGAATCGTGCCCTAGGCGGCTCTTATGCCAGCCACACTTTAATAGTGAGTAATAACTAGATGTAGCAATGTAGATAGATGTGTAAATGTTAAAATAAACTTTCCCCTCTTATACATATATGTAGAATACTACAATACCTTGTCCCTTGAGTGAGTGTTAGATGGATGCCTTGATGCTATTAGAATGCCTTTGGATGGAAATTTAGGTGATGATGGTAGATGCTTAGTATTTGGTCCCTTATTATGGTCACATAGCTTTATTTTTATATGATTCCCTTGCTTGAATTTCATAATTAAAAACTAAAAGGCTGCCCCATAAGAAAACAAGATGACCAAAATATAAAAGGTGCCCAAAACAAATGAGTAATATACAAAAATGTTTGTGGCACCTAGAAGGATAGGGGCCTGCACCGGCTTCCGGTTAGGTGCTAGTGTCCAAATTGATAAAATATGAAATATTGGAGCATCTATTGGGTTGTGGGGTGTAAGAGGCCAAGAATAATACATAAAAAGACAAAAATTAAAACACAACTCTTAATTGCTAGTTTTCTCACATACAAATCATATGAATAATAGTATATGATTAGGACCTAGAAATGTACCCAATCTACATTTACCCCCACTTTATGTTTTTGATTGAATACTTGATAACATAAAGTAGAAAAGAGATGCATACCTAGTAACCATGTAGATTGATGGCAACAAGCATGCCTGGGGAGATAAGAAAAAACAAGGAGTGATAAAAATGAAGTGTTGAAGCTAGAGAAGAGGAAGTGACCCTAGGGTGAAATCATATGTGTTGTGTTAGATTATACCTATTATCGATGTCCCTTGATGATTGATGTTATGAATTTTTCTTCCCATAATGACGAACCTACAAAATAAAAGAGAAAATGATTATTCAAATTTTTGTATGTGAGAAATTCAGTTCAAATATGTTAAAAACATGTAAAGTGTGTAAAAATGTGAAAAGGAACATGTGTACATGATACATGATGACAAAATAGTGTAGAAATTATCCTTAAAATGTTGTAGAAGGATGATTTTTCCAGGTGATCTCACACAAAAATGAGTTTTTGTGGGCGATATCACGCCACAAAAAAGAAGTGTTGGGGAGAAAGTTCCAGTGTTATTCTCCAACCATGAGTTCTTCCTAAATATTTATACACTACTACTGAGATGGTTTGATCCTACTATTTTCAAGTTCAATCCATTTTAATTCAGTTTGATTCAACGCGAATAGAAAAAGGAGAAAAATTACAAGTTGATCGATGAAGGATTGTGCATGTACTGTGAAAACTGTTGGGTTAATTAATACAGAGTTTAGTTTAGCTACATGTAACCAATCTGTCAGTTACAGGTGGTTACCTCTTAACCACATTCTCACTTGTATTTATACACTCCTCTTACATTCAATATATCATTCAGACATTTTACATTTCTCCTGATCCAACATTGGTATCAGAGTGTGGAAGTGGGAGCGAGGGAGCCAGAAAGGTTTGTATTTCATTAGTTTCATGGACTGTTGAATATATGCTGGAAACCGCCGCTTCCCCTCCTGCGTGGAAATTTATTTGAGCCTCTGTCCATCCTCTACCTGCGTGGAAAATTGGAGTGCCAGTTTTTGGAGCAAGAAAACTATTTTGGCGTATTTCTTTGTGTGCTGTGCGCTGGAGGAGAGGCTGCCGTGGAAGGAGCATAGGAGCATAAGCCTGCGTGGAGATCCAAATGACCTGATTTCATTTCCTTTCATTGGAGCCGCTGTTCTTTTGTTTGGACGTGGCTGGAAATTGATGTGCAGACCTAGCGGGAAGGAGGTAAGCCGTGGAAGGAGCCCAAGCCAGCGCCAAAGGTGACCTGCGTGGAATTTGGAGTCATCTTGGCGTCAGAGTTGACTGTATGTGAGCAAGTGCCATTCCAAAACGCATGTATTCTGCAAACATGAAAGGATTATCTAAACGTGGAGCTCCTGGCAGAGACGCAGGGATAAGGAGAAGTCACACAAGGAAGGAACAGAATGGTTATGACGGTTATGATTTACCTTTCAACTCATTTCTATTGATGTAGAAAGAGGTCTACGTAACTTTGAAGAGTCGCAGCACAACCGTGGAGGAAGAAGTAGTCTCATTGAGCCAAAGAGGGAGAAGAGAGCATGTGGCAATGACCACTGACCAATTTATAAGCACTGTGTGGAGTTTGACATGAGTGGCATCGACCACCGAAAACCCAGGTGTGCGTTGGTAGACTCCTTCCCCCAACATCTTCTCAACTATTGTTCGCAGACCAAGCGATACATTAGCAAGCGCATTGTACAAAAGATCAAGAGACGTGGAATTTGTTTGAATCAAATCGGAACAAAACGAGATTAAGCCCCTTCATTCATTCATCAAATTTGCTATCAAAGATGGACGCGAACAACCAGCCTATGATCCCATGCAACAGTCTGAGAGCATGAAAGTCATGCCCAAAGATGTTAGCAACATTGCAAGCAACCATAGAGACGTGCCGCATTTGAGAGAACCGAAGAGCATCGGTATCTACTCTTCGCCAGTCTCCAAAACTTGCAATCCGAGGACATAATGGACTGAGTCTTGTTCGACATATAGACGGAGAAGAGTTGTGTCGATCCAGATGACAAATGTGAGATTAAATTCCCTCAGGCACATCTGTGGCGCACCACACGAGCTTTCGAGCTCACTTCTTCATCTATTTTTCTACAAACGAGAGCACATCTGTCGCAGAGATTCAAGAAAATCCAGACAAATTCCTTGTTGCAAGAAGCAAATAGGACATGTCGCGACGTAACAAGATGATGAATCTGGGGTAGATTTGTAAAAACAATGTATTAAGGGGGGGAATGTTGGCTTAATTAATACAGAGTTTAGTTTAGCTACATGTAACCGATCTGTCAGTTACAGGCGGTTACCTCTTAACCACATTCTCACTTGTATTTATACACTCCTCTTACATTCAATATATCATTCAGACATTTTACATTTCTCTCCCGATCCAACAAAACAACTATGTAAACTACCAAACATTATGTTGATCAAGAAAAACTTTGTAACTACCCCATATTCAAAGGCACCTAAGCAGGTCAAGGAAGTTCATGCATTCATGTATATATCCGGAAACTACGCCATTTTTATGACTATAGAATGTGTTGTATATGTACCGAAGTGTGGTGTACTATGAATGTGAATCGCTGAATTGGGTGACTTATTCACCCAATGATTTGAGATGCATACCACGTCGCTAGGAAAATATGGCCCAAAGGAGGAGCCATAAATTCTTTGAAAATTGATGAACTATAGGAGTGGGAATGTGCATTATATATACCAAGGTACATCCAAACAAAGTGGATAAAAACATGTGTTTGTGCAAACAAGAAAAATATGCATATGGAATACAAAATGTACTCTACCAAGAAAGAAGACAATGTAGACCACAAAAATTAGGTTTCAAACATCAGACATCACTCACAATGTCGGAAGAAAGTCATAGCTAAAGAGGCCAAAAGCAAAAAATATACACACAAGACAAAGGGAAAAGCCCACAAGCAATGGAAAACCGTAGCAAGTAAAGTGTAAGAAAACCATGGTAGAAAATCATTCCTCTAAAGAAAATGCTACAAATGAAGCCTCTCACATTGGCATGTTAGAAAGATAAAAATTATGTCAAAGTGTGTATGGTCCGATATAGTAGTGTGCTAGTAAGTAAAGGAAGTAGTATAAAATGAAACAATAGCACTTGTGATGTGTACGAAAGTAGATGCCCCCATGAGCCATTGTGGGAGTGGTAAGAGGTACATTGCGAAGCATCGGTGCTACGTGTAATGATCTCGTAGAAAGTTTACATTCACAACTACATGGCAAGTGAACAATTATATGTATATGATAAAGATAATGACATACTTAATATCTTATTAGCATAGTAACCAAAGTGTACATGCAAGCATAAGTAAGAAAGAATAATGTGTAACCAAGATATGTAACATGTTCCGAGGAATGAGATTGAATGTAAACTTAATGATAAGAGCAGATTTCCCCGAGCGAACGTGGATGAGTATGATAGGAGGTTCATTTATGAAAAAAACCCTCAGCAGTCAAGAATGAACCATAGAACAAGAGTGCATTATTGGGAAATTGTTTGAATTGTATGCTAGAAAGATATGATAGGCAAAGCATAGAGCAAAGAGAGTGACAGAGCATGTTAAGGTTCCTTCATATGATTCATAAGCAAGAAAAGTACTAATTTACCATTTTCTTTGGCCTCTTTGATTTCTATAATGCTAACATTTTACAAACACAAATACAACACTAAAAATACTGGATCAATTTTTTTACTTACATTATTATTTACACGACACCACATGACAACACAAGGTATCTCTTAGGACAACACATAACACATGAGATGCTTGCACAAACCTTATCCCATATAGATAACATGAATAGTACATGATGCACATCAAGGCCACCTTTTCCCAAATGACAAGACAGAACACATGGATTCAAATACATTATGATTCCCGTATAGGAACCATCGTGACAAAACTTTCCCAGTTTTCATATTTATTACATTCATATTTTGATATTGACCTTATTTTCTTGGAAGTCACTTATCAATTATTTTATAACTAGACTACATTATCTTTACTTTATTTAACATTTCATTTGTAGTTATCCCACCTAATTTTTATTGTTCCCATCATCACATGAGAATGATGTATCCTGGTTGTCAGTATGAAGATATATACATACATAATCCTTTTAGTTTTTTTCCAAGGATTCATTTTCATAGTTGTATATTCGATTGGATTTTCCATTTATCTTAGTTCCAAGAAATGAGGTTCCAATGAAGAAAAGGAAGTTTATTGATTCAAGAGTATATCGATTACACATTCTTTCATATTAACATTTAATTTCTAAGGTTAGTCTATTTATTTTTACGTTATTACAACTAACCATGTATCCCATCTACTTCACTTAATTGCTTAGTCATCAAGGTACTAATGAGTATGATTTCACACTCCACCAAGTTTGGATTCCTGGACAATTAAGTATTAGATGTGTGTTATGAGGAGACATTCAATTATAAATTTACACACCTTACTAAGGTTACAACTAGGCTGATTGAAAACCCTTATCCCCAAAAAGTAGCTTGTAACTCTAGGTACAATTGATACCTCTTGTCAAGCTGACACTCCGGTTGAGAGAGGTTTAAAGGGATTCACACTCAGTATTTTCATGCGTAAGTAACTAAAACATCAGATCCACTTGCATCATTTTCATTCATATTAAAATGGTTTCATTAAATTTTATTTAATTACCTTTTTAAAATTTGTCGTGTAACCCATTTAATAATAGGGACAGTGGTAAGCTCATGAGACTACTAGTCCATTTCCTAGGGTTTCATATCAAGAACATGATTACATGATTTCACACCATACATTCAATACAAAATAGGACAAGGGGGTAATAAGAGGGATTAGTTATTCATTTAAAAGGTTAAGATTCACATTAAATTCTACACGAAGTGGATTCTGTTCCCACCATAAGATGGTATAAACGTGTTATAAGAATGATTTACATTTCACCTTTCTCCCAAAGCACATCATCTTATGGTTACCTGTTCACAACTAATCATAAATTAAAATGTGGTTAAGTTTCACATTATAACTCTTAGTATTGCACCATAGAAGCCAAACGATAATAGAAATTGGGTATCAAGTTCATTATGATCCCAACTCATACAGGTGACTTCTAAGGTTAGTTAGTGATCTTCGCCACCTACACTCTTCACTTTACATGTGTTCTCGACCAAGAGGATCTTACATTATGTTTGGGTTTTGGTTACCCATAGGGTACTATGTAAAGCTAATCACACCCTCCTTACTACACACACAACTATCACTCCTATGGTGGGACCAAATACCCAAGAAATTTTTTTACCATGTGGTTCCTAATTGTTGGGTTTATGATGATATCGCTAAGCATATAGGCCATAATGGAAAAATCAAACTTGGTCTCTTAAATAGTTAAGCTAGAAGGTGTTATCAAGTGTAAATATTTAAGTTCGTTCTAAGGTGTTGGTTTCATCTATGTTAAGAAAGGTTATGTGAGAAGGGTAAATGTACACAAGTTTTAAACTAAGGTTGGCTGATATAATTAGGTTTATTTTCTATTTTTTCTATTTACATGGCACAATACTCTATAAATTTCATCATAAATTTCACAACGCAAATGCACCATAAGATATTAAATTTGATTTCATTTAACATACATATGCAAATTTTACAATACAAATTTTGGGGATCAAGTTAACACCCATGTTTAGATGAACATTTCCCTTAATCCCTAACATCTAAAATATTACAAAACTTCAATAATAAACCTTTCAATATTTTGCAAAATGTTGAAATATCCTCTATATTTTAAATCAAAAGTACACCTATAGTTAAATGAGCGTTAGGCAAAGCATCCTTAAAACTAGCATCTCATTAATGTTGCTAAATTTCAATAAATAACTTTACTATAACATAAAAATGTCTTTCCATTAACATACATAGACTTTAACAATATACAATTAATCACACCCACGTTGTTTTGCCATCTTACTAAAGCATCAAGCAAAACCATGTGAGCATGAAATCGTGATAAATTGCTAGCATGAAATCCACCTAAATATAGCATGATTACCATTTTTAGTTTCCCTTTTACATAGTAATAATTTAAATTCTAAGGGAGAGAGTTAGAGACACATATTCATTTCATTTTGTTTCAATTCATTTCTTAATCAAGGAGAGAGAAAGAGATAAGGAAGAGAGATAAATAATATTATTCCAAATGTCTAATTTCAAACTAAATAGTCACAATATAGAGTTCAAAACAGTTATTTACAAGTGTTAATAAGTTTCCATCATGGTTTTCTAACTTGACTAGGGTCCTACAACTTTCATTCACATTTTCCTGCTAATTGCAAAAATGCCCAATTTTGTCTCGGAGGCTAAGAAAGTGCATTCAAAATGGATTTATAATAAGAAAATTAATGACTGGAAAATTCCTACGTGTCCACCTATATACAAACAATCCATAGGGACTAACGGAGTCTCATAATCGGTAACGATATACGATTCGTGAATGTTTATTTGGAGCCACCGGTCATAATCGGTCAAGTTTGACCTAGTCAAATAGTGACTGGAGGCCTACAAATCCCCTTTTACCAAACTAACCAGGGAAGGGTTATTCCCAAACAAAAGGTTTGAGGAAATTTTCTAGTAAATATATAAGAGGTTTGTGAATTCGAGATAAGAATTTTGTTTTTTCTGTCCAAACGGTGAACCGATACGAAACCCAACTTATTAATTTTAACAACTTCCTAAAAGAGAAAAATGAGGTAATATGGCTCCTAGAGGAACGAAAAAGAGAATGCAAATGAAAAAAAGGGTGAGCTAATGCTTAACGTAGATCTCTCGATAACAAGGAACACAAACAGTTGTTTGATATCTCTTTATGGGTCTCGAAGTGTTGTTTTGCAAGTCTATGGAAATAATGTTTTAATAACTTTGCAATGTAGATAAAATGGTTGTTTTATTTAACTTGTCTGGCTCTCGCCAAAACCAATGGACATGAAAACCAAGTTTTACACCCGGGTTTAACGATGCATGAGGTTGTTGTTGTGACACGATTGAGGTTGAAATTGTATGTCGGTAGCAAAATCACAAGGTGTTGTTTTATTAATTGAACTAGCCATCTGGTTAAAATATCCAATTGTTTTAGTATCTAATAGTTTAATATTTTAATTTCATTGCAAATGGATAAAATAATTATACGAAAATTATAAAATATAAAGGTAAATGACCATGTCCGGATGGAAGAATCCAAATCAAAATTGAGGGATTTGGTTTTGTATCTCGAATAGGCATTTTGAGAAATAGTTTCACTGCCTTATCAACTAGTCCCTTCTTTTCAAGATATAGAATCATCACATTCCAAGACACCAAGTCTTACCAAGGAATTTTATTAACTATTTTCAAGGCATTGTCAACAAACCCATTCCGCACAAACCTAGAAATCATAGGATCCCATGAAGCCACATCTCTTTGAGGCATTTGTTTTAAAAATTCCTCAAGAAGGGTTTTTTTAGTGGCAAATATTTGTAATATGGAGAATATTAAATTTTTCAAAAATTTGAAAAGGAAAATTTTATGGCATGGTTGTTGACTGTTTGCCTAAAAATTACAATTTAATATTTTTAGGTGTCGCTTCACCTACCCTTGAAAATATCCCCTCTATACTCTTAGATTATTCACCAGGTAGAACACTACTAGCTCACTCATACCACCTACGGGAATGTCTATTATCAAGTATAGTAAAAGTGTGAAAGACGAGGGTAGAGGCAACAGACATGTGATAGAGAATTGTTGACGCGCGACAGGAGAGTTTTTAGATATGCAACAAGAGGGAAGAGGATACAAACACATGATAGAGAGTTTGTTGACGTGTGAAATAGATATTGTATTAACTTGCAATAGGAGGGCAGAGGATGTAGATGTCCGACAGAGAGTTTGTTGATGTGCAACAAGGAGAGTTTATTGACACACGATAGGAGGGATGAGGCTACTGAAGCGCGACAAAGAATTTGTTGATGCACAACACCGAGATTTTGTTGACATGAGACAGAGATTTGTTGATGTGTGAAAAAAACTCCTGTCACCCATGAACAAGGTTGTTGTTGTGTGACAAGATTTTTTTGCATCACGTGACAACAAGTTTGTTTTCGCATGTCGCCACTCTTTTTGTCACATCACTTGAAAATGAAATCTTAGTTCAAGTGAAAAATTTGCATACAAAGCCCAAAAATTCACCTTTCCAACGAAACCAGTTCCGGGATATTCACTGTATTTTCCACCTCGATTTCCTCAAGCTTCATTAACAAATCTATGTTGCTTATATCTAGAAATCATATTAGTCCACGAGATCACATTTTGGGTTGCACATTTTGTCAAACACATTTTGTGCATTCTTTAAACTTCCCCATTTTGCATACATGTCCAAAAGGGCATTTGACATGACAATGTTATACTGGTATCCACTTCTTATTATTTGCTCATGGATCTCCATTCCTTGTTCTTAATCCTCCATTTTGGCACAGGGTGGACGATGCTATAAAATCTTATAAATCCTAGATTTTTATTTTCTTAAAATGTTCCAAGACCTTTTAACAAACCCATTTTGTATATATCCTCTAATCATGGTAGACTATGAGGCCACATCTAGGAAATTAGTCAAACAACTCATATGCCAAGTGCATGTTTCCATATTTTGCATACATATCTACCAAAGCACTTGTAACTATGACATCTAAGAAAAATCCTCTATATTTTATGCTTTGGTAGATATCCATACCCTCTTCCAGAGATCCCATTTTAACACAGGCTAGGAGGATGATGATAATGAACATCGATGGCTTTACACAAAGGAAGAGTGAAAGAGACAACATCTTTTGGAGGTATATGTGGGACAATAGGAAAGGGTTCTTTTAAGGCCTTAATAAAAATAAAATGTACTTGAAATAAAAGATAAATGGGGTAGAAATATGAAGTGGTAGTTTTCATCTACCTAAAGAATGGCGCTGCAAAGGCTACACCGCACGAGGAACATGTGCTCATGATCGAACAAGAAAAGATAATAAATTGAGACAAGACACCTATGTGAAAAGCCTCTTAATTCTTTATATTTTTCCTTATTCTTATGTTCTATTTGCATACTGATCCATAAAAATTCCATCAAAAGAATTTACATAGCGATATAATATTCTACTATCTTTCTTAGATCATGCAGAAATAGCTTAAAAATTCAAGTTGGTGAATACCATAGGGCCACCATAGTTATATGTAATGGCAATGGAAATAGAAGTTTGCATAGATAATACTACCATCTTGAATTAGGTTGAGCTATGCATTTTACAACATGTAGATATCTTCATTCATTCAAGCAACTAGTTGACAACATGATTTCTTCATCTACTATAAACAACAAACCAAGAACAAGGTAGGGGAGATATTTTCACTCAGAGACAATTGAAACAACTTTAAAAAGGAGGTGAAAATCTAAATCAATCAATTTATGAATAGTAAAAGGAGGAGTTACTTTGTGTAATGATTTATCTCGCATGCAGGACTGATTCAACACATAATGAATTGATTTTGGACAGCTATTAGAGAGAGGTATGTTTGGCACATTTCCATGCATCATTATGTTTATTTAAATATGATTGTTTCAAAATCTACTCTTGCCGCACTATCTATTTAATGCTAAATTTACTACTTGCCTTTGGTTTTATGATTATCCATGCCTTGGATCCCAATAAAGTGCATGTATTATTACACAATGATAGTGACACGTCCGATTTTCGTGTGGACCTATAGATACCCATGTGCTTGATTGGCTTCGCATTGGCACCAAATCACCCTGTAAAACTTTGATTTCACACCTTTTCCTCTCCACCATCAAAATCCACATCACCCCTATTTATTTTATTATTTTATTCACCAACTACCCTCACCCAATAGGTGTGACTAAGTGGGCATTACATCTCCCTCTCCTTATAAATTAATTGTCCTTGATGTGGCACAAAAGCGAGGCTACAAGGGTGGTTAAGCTTGAAGCGTATGTAGACAAGAAATTAAATAAAGAAACATGTCACTTAACAAAGCAATCTGGTCAGTACAACACGACCACATGGAAGTAAATCGAACTTGGCAATATCTTAAATTTTAATGTTCTATGAAGATTGGAAGTTCTCCTTTACTTTATTACTAAGTTAGTCTTTTCCTTTTAAGTTATTATTAATCTCAACTCTCAGTATTTCATTGTTTAATATTTTAGTTTTCTTATGTTCATGGGTGCCCAATAGAATCGACATCACAATACCGCATCAGGAAACACACAACACTAATGGTTCAAAAGACATCATAATATATACTTTCATAACTATATCACATCACAAGAGCTCAACCAATGCATGGAAAGAACATACATGATCCACCAACATATTAGTTTTCATATACATGTGCCTGACATAAACACACTCACAACATAAACATACTATACCAACATGGAATTCTCAACAGCACACATGTAAAGGTTTCACATAACTTGAAACAATAATTGTAGTTAGATAGTGTCAAAGGGGAACAAAAAATGTACCCTCAATGAGGATTATCAATCATCAACATTACAAAACACAACCGAACTCACATGAGTACACATAAATATGAATTTCAACACCATACACCTCCCAAAGCATCATGAAACAACTCTACATACTTCCAAAAGCATCACAAAAAAACTACATATTCCTCCCAAAGCATCAAAAACCTAAATAAAAACTCCAAGTGCACTAATCAAACACACACACACAAGTCTCTTATTGGTCCCTCAAATCTCTCATGCCTCCCTCAAGTCTCTTATGTCTCCCTAAAATAGGTTGGTCACACACCCCTAACCCAATTGACATAATAAATCATGGTTCAATAACCTGCTAGTTATCTGGTACTCCTTAGGGTATACCCCATACAACGAAGTGGGTCCATAGGTTCAACCACTCCGTGGTATATCCCATGACCCCATTCCAACACATTATGACATTAGAACCAACATAATAATATGTTTTAAATGCCAAGAGGAAAAATCCAAAGCCTTGGGCTAGGATATAATAAAAAACATTAAACTTAATATGCAAATTTAAAACTAAGAAAAACAAATGCCCAAACAGCCATAGTTAATGAAAAATACGCATGTTAGTTCAACAACCAAATAAAATTTCCAAAATATAAGAACACATCAATCAAGAAAACTATTGGTTCTAGAAAAAAATTAAATTTTCAATTTACGAATAAAATACGTATAGAGAAATAACATATAACAATAACTTTGTGGCCTTATATGGCCACCAAAGGGGTACTCAATGAGTTAATGGAACTTGGGCATCAAGCATTATATCGTAAAATAACATATCAAATAACACAACTATCATCATCTTTGTCTGAATCATCCCTCCACTACTTCTACAAGGATAAACATAGTCATAACTACACTTAGGTTGAATCCACACGATAACCTCATATGGAAAGATAAAGGAGTACAAGTCGCCATCTAGTGATCCTAAGGTGTCTCTAAACAAAATATGCATGACACCCATTGAGAAAGTGCCATACATACCAAACGAAAAGAAGTGGGATTTAAGCCTATGTAAGACTCCACTTACTATCTCATACTCGGCTCGAGTGACTAGTCAATTGTATACATTTTTTAACTCCAAACAAACACCTTTTATTGATCTCCTTAGGAACGGTTAGTGTAGGATTCACAACATAACACAACTACATCACTAACAAAATCGTGATTCACACACATTATCCATAGTGTCTTATGCATGGTATATATACAAGGTATAACACAATCATTATTTTCATGGGTTACGATATATCACATTACCATATAATACACCCAAAGTTCAATCACTATATAATACGATCATACGTTCACTATATGCCCTTAAATCACGACATGAACCATCAAATATTCCATGAATTATTCATATGATGAACATGGTGAGTATCATTCCAACATAAAATCAGTTGTTACAAAACATGGTGACACACACAATTCATCAAAACACAAAGTGGTAACACCACGATATAATCCAATTCACTATACACCAATTATGTCATGCAACACATCATCACACCTACATACCACAAAATAACAAGAACCTTCAACACTTTGCAATCCAAAATAACATTATTTTCACACACACCAAGACATCACATCACATTTTAACTCCTCATTGAATCCATGAAAAAGAGAGCGAATATTTCATCACAAGCACATCAACATGGTAAAAATATGCACTGAATGACATGCACAACATGTGCATTCATAATATCATAGTTACAATGTTGGTTACATAACAACATATATCACATTACTCTTCCAATTTCAACCACCACCACTACGTAAAAATCATCACAACTCCAATCCATCTCGAGAGGTTAAAAATCATGAACGTCCACTCGATACAAAATGTAACTCCTACATTTTACACACACAAATAAAAAAGTAAAAATAAAGGAACTTTTTTGTAATTACATTGTTATTTACACGACACCACATGACAATGCAAGGTATCTCTTAGGACAACACATAACACATGAGATGCTTGCACAAACCTTATCCCATATAGATAACATGAATAGTACATGATGCACATCAAGGCCACCTTTTCCCAAATGACAAGACACAACATAATGATTCAACTACATTATGATTCCTATATAGGCACCATCCATGACAACACTTTCCTAGTTTACATATTTATTACATTCATATTTCGATATTGACCTTATTTTTTAGAAGTCACTTATCAATTATTTTATAACTAGACTACATTATCTTTACTTTATTTAACATTTCACTTGTAGTTATCCCACCTAATTTTTCTTATTTCCCTCATTACACAAGAATGATGTATCCGGTTGTTGGTATGAATATATGTACATACATGATCCTTTTAGTGTTTTTCTAAGGATTCATTTTCTAAGTTTCATGTTCAATTGGATTTTCCATTTATCTTAGTTGTATGAAGTGATGTGCTCATAAAGAAAAGGAATTTTATTGATTCAAGAGTAGATCGATTACACATTCTTTCATATTAGCATTTAAGTTCTAAGGTTAGTCTATTTAATTTTACGTTATTACAACTAACCATGTATCCCATCTACTTCACTTAATTTCTTAGTCATCAAGGTACTAACAAGTATGATTTCACACTCCACCAGGTTTGGATTCTGGAAAATTAATTATTAGATGTGTGTTACGAGGAGACATTCAATTATAAATTTACACACCTTACTAAGGTTACAACTAGGGTGATTGAACACCCTTATCTCAAAAAAATCAGCTTGTAACTCTAGGTACAATTGATACTTCTTGTCAAGCTGACACTCTTGTTTGAGAGGGGTTTAAAGGGATTCACACTCAATATTCTCTTGTGTAAGTAACTAAAACATCAGATCCACTCGCATCATTTTCATTCATCTTAAAATGGTTTCATTCAATTTGATTTAATTACCTTTTAAAAAAATTTGTGTAACCCATTTATTAATAGGGACATTGGTATGCTCATGAGACTACTAGTCCTTTCCCTAGGGGTTCATGTCAAGAACATGATTACATGATTTCACACTATTGAAAATTGTTACCGCCCATTGGAAAAATCATCCAACAAGGTCCTAAGGTAATCATAAGCCCCAAGTGAGTCCCACATGTTGCAAACATGTCTCGAGAAGCAATCGCAAGTGTTTGTAACATTTAGAATGCAATTTGGCCATTCATGTTCATACCAGTTTATCGTCCCCATCAGAGAGAAAAAAAAGTCTCCGTCCTCAAAAAATTAGTAAGATGGCCCGTCACGGAGAAATTTAACATTTTGTTTTAATATCAAAACACAAGCTTGAAAAAATAAAAAACTCCTCATTTTTCCTTAGAGGGCCAACCAAGCTTAAAAACATCTTTTCAAGTTACTCAGGAGAAGCATGGTGAACTAAGAGGTTTTACTATGAAGGACGAGTTGAGAGTGACTCGCCAAGTAGCTCGGCAAGCTACTCAGAGAGCCAAGTAAAATGGATGAACACACCAAAGGATGAGACAAGCGCATGGGAGGTCACAGAATGAGATCATGTAAGAAGTTAGGTTGTTGCAGAGGACTTGGCTTGTCATAAGCAAGGAAGGGCTTGAAAGATTGGTTAGGGTTTTCACATGGAGATCTCGACCACCATGAGGAGCCCAAGTTTTCAAGATCTAAACTCATCACGGTGGGAAAGCACAACCGACACATGATGCAAGGTGTTTGAGAAAGCTAAGCTTATTGGATGGATGGTGCATGACTTGATATCAAGCTCGCAGGGATGATCATTGGTGTTCAAGATTGATAGAGCAAAAACAACTCAGAAGGAAAAGTGATCGTGCTATGATTACTTAGAAATATCATGACAAGTCGTGCTAAAATAATTAGAGGCAAGTCTTGCCAAGGGTATAGTACATAATTTGGAGAAGAAAAGAGTCATGAAGGGTCATGACCTGTAATCACGGCCATGAGTTCAACGTAATAAATTCGTCGACTTTAGAACGACTCAGGAAAATGAACATCGACCAAGTTGAATGAAGTTGTTATGGGTGCCGATTCAACTGGGCCATGGAAGAATTCCTAGGACAAAGAGAAATCAACATAGCATAAACTTGAGCTTAGAAACTCACAAGTCGAAAGGGGTCAAACCACAGGAATTTGGACTTCATAGATGGAATGCTCTGGGCATTTGCGAGTGATTCATTTGGGACTCGGTGGTAGTTGGTTTCCAAAGGAAAAGCCCGAAAAGTCCGAAAGGGGTGACATGGCTCAGCGGGAAAATTTTGGGGGTCAACACAAGGTGAATTTCAGATTCAGCACGGGTTGAAGTCTGAAAGGGAGGCTCAGCAAGTTCCGAAACAAGAGAGCCCCAAACCATGAAAATAGGTGATGTGGCGAGCCGTAACATTTCAAATTTCGGTTTTATGGCCATTCGGATGTACTTAAAAGTTCAGGGATGGTGAACCTAAAGATATTGGTGTCAAAACATCAAACAAATGAATCTCAAAGCTCCGAATCATATTTAAAACTCCTTCCCATGCACTTTAAATAGGCCTATCAAGTCATTGGAATTAGTCACCGAGACGAGCCAGATGGAATGGGTGGAGAATGGGAAAATATCATATCAACATCAAAGGGGCTAGGTTAACATCAGAAAGGAACTTGGTGGTGGAACAAATAGCTCAATGAGCTAGAAGAATGGCTCGATGGGTTGGGTAAGGAGCTCGATGGAGCCTGATAAAGAAAGCAAAACCCTAAAACCATGTTAAACTTCTAACATGCATATCTCGTCCATTCTTTGGCCAAATTTGATAAATTTATAGTTTCTGGAAAAGTAATTCCAAGAGGAATACAATGGTGAATACGAATTTCAGTTCCTAGGAGGTTAGATATAGGAAAACACCCAACAACTCATCAGGTAAAAATGGTGATATCTTCCAATATACTCACCCTTTTATTACAAAATTATAGTCATTGAAAAGGTGATTTCGAGGCCTACAACATGGGAACATAATATTTTAGATTTTGGTGGTTGTGGAACTCTGAAAATGGAATATATGAAGTATTAGATAAAGAAATTAATGTGGTAAGTGGGAAAAGTAGGATCATCATGAGTCTACATGACCTAGACTAGACATGAGGTGCAATCACAATCGATTTCTTGAAGCTCAAGGAAACCAATTAATGAAAAGGGAGATTTTAAAGATCAAAATGCACTCATTACATGATTAAATAATGTTTTTTGGAGGATTTTGGATAAAATTAGGGATTCAATTTTCTCTCTCCTCTATAAATATTCTTCTATAAATTGTAATGGGGGCATTTTTCTAATGTTGGATTATATTCCTTTGCACCCTTACTTATTATCTTGTATGTAAGTGATCTTGTGGAGGTCAAACCTCCCATTCAAAATGTAAATGAAATTTTAACCTCTTGTCCTTTGTATTGCACTGCATCAAATCTGTGGAGAAATAATATAAATATGTGGATGAATTTTAACCCAAGTTCTTATGTTCATTGCATCTTTCTAATATCTCATTACAACTTTGGTTAATCGTGCGTGTTAGATTTCGTTATATGTTTTGATGGTTTGTGTTTAATGGTGAATGAATTTGTGATAAGAAATTGATCTGTGTTGATCTTTATCCTCTTCAATTTTTTCCACTTTTATTTCTATGCAAGGCAAATTATTTAGCATTCCTTTTAGTGTATCACCTCCTATATATTAGGTTTAATTTATTGCAATCTTCTTCACCATGTATCCTTGGCAAGTTAGAGTAGGATTTAGAATAGATCCTCTACAATTTGGATTTGTGTATCAGAATAGAGGAATAGAGCCAATCTTCATCCGAGAGAGCTTGCAATTGAAAGTCTTACTCTTTGGGAAAATATCCATGTTATACAATCACACCGATAGTTTGATCCATCGAATTACAACTAATCAAGGATGTTATGATTCAACATCAACACACACCATACATTTTATACAAAATAGGAAAGGGGGATAATAAGATAGAGTAGTTCTTCATTAAAAAGGTTAAGATTCACATTAAATTCTATACGAAGTGGATTCATTTCCAACACAAGATGGTGTAAACATGTTATAAGAATGATATATATTTCAAATTTCTCCAAGCACATCATATTAGAGTTACATGTTCACAAATAATCATAAATTAAAACGTGGTTATGTTTAATATAATAACTCTTAGTATTACACCATAGAAGCTAAATGATAATAACAATTGGGTATCATGTTCATTATGATCCCAACTCATATAGGTGATTCCAAAGGTTAGTAAGAAATTTTCACCACCTTTACTCTTCACTTTACATCTTTTCCCGACTAAGAGGATCTTACATTATGTTTGGGGTTTGGTTACCCATAGGGTACTACCTAAACATATTCATGACCTCCTTAATACATACACGTACAACTATCAATCCCATGAGGGGACCACATACCCAAGACAAATTTTTACCATGTGGTTCCTAATTGTCGGGTTCATGACGATGTCGCTAAGCATATAGGCTATAACGAGAAACTCAAACTTGGGATCTTAGTTACTTAAGCTAGAAGGTGTTATCAAGTGTAAAGTTTTAAGTTCATTCTAAGGTTTTGGTTTCATCGTGTTAAGAAAGGTCATGTGAGAAAGGTAAATATACATATGTTTTAAACTAAAGTTTGATGATATAATTAGGTTTATATTCTATATTTGCTAGTTACATAACACAACACTATAGAGATTTCATTATAACTTTCAAAATGAGAATGCACCATTAGATATTAAATTTGATTTCATTTAAAATACATATGTAACTTTTGCAATACAAAATATGGAGATCAAGATAACACCCATGTTTATATTAACATTTCTCGTAATCCCTAACATCTAAAATATTACAAAACTTCACTAATAAACCTTTCAATATTTCGCAAAATGTTGAAATATCCTCTACAAATTCACTAAAGATATATATTCAACCCCCTTTTTACCATATGTCAATTTGAATCAACAATACACCTATAGTTAAATACATGTTTTCCAAAGCACTCCTAAAACTAACATCTCATTCATGTTTTGCCAAATTTAAAAAAATAAGTTTCTATAACATAAAAATACATAAAAATTTATTTCCATTAACATACATAAAATCTAACAATATATAATGAATCACACCCACACCATTTTTCCATCTTACTTGCATCATGCAAAACCATGTGAGCATGAAATCAATAATAAGTCGTTGGCATGACATCCACCTAGATCTAACATAATTAAAATTTTTAGTTTCCCATTTACATAATAATAATTTTCATTCTAAGGGAGAGGGTTAGAGACACATATTCATTTCATTTCATTTCACTTCATTTCTTAACCAAGGAGAGAGAAAGAGATAGGGAAGATAGAGAAACATTATTTTTCCAAATGTCTAATTTCACACAACAAGTCACAAGATAGAGTTCCAAATAGTTATTTACAAGTGTTAATAAGTTTCCATGATGGTTTGCTAACTTGACTGGGGTCCTACAACTTTCCTTAACATTTTTTTCGATATTTGCAAAATTATCCAATTTTATTTGAGAGGCTAAGAAAGTGCATTCAAAAATGGTATTCCGATAAGAAAATTCATGACTAGTTAATTCCTACGTTCTCTATACTAAGAATCCACAAGGTTTGTGAGTCGAACTAGTGAATGGTGTACAATTAGCAAATGGTGTTCTAGAGCCACCGGTTGTAATTGGTCAAGTTTGACCTAGTCAAATAGTGACCAAAGGCCTCCGAATCCCCTTTTTCCAAACTAAATAGGGATGGGTTTTCTCAAATTGGATCTTGCAAGAAATTGTCTATTAAAAATAATAGAGGTTTGTGAAGGCAAATAAGAATTTCGTTGTTCGGGGTCCAAAGTGTGAGCCAAGACAAAACCCAACTTTTTAATATTAACAACTTCATAAAAGTTCAAAACAAGATAACAGGATCCTAGAAGAGCGGACGAAGAGAACACAAATGTAAAAACGAGGTCAAGATAATGCTTGACATGAATCTCTATCGAATAGGGAACAACTATGATATTTGACATCTCTTTTATGGGGTTCAGAGTGTTGTTTTGCAAGTCTCTAGAAATAGTGTTTTTCTAACTTTGCAATGTAGATAAAATGGTTATTTTAGTTAACTTGTCTAGATCTTACCAAAACCAACAGACATGAAAACCAAGTTTTACAAAATAGATTTAGTGATGCATGAGGTTGTGCTTGATGACATGATTTGAATTGTAAGTCGGTAAAAAAATCATGAGGAGTTTTTTAATTGATTGCACTAGCCATTTGGTTAAAATATCAAATTGTTTGAGTATATAATAATTTAATATTTTAATTTTATTGCAAAGGGATGACTAAATTATACGAGAATTATAAAAGATAAAGGTAAGGAGAGCATACTTGGAAGGAGGAATCGATGAAAATTAAGGGATTTGGTTATGTATCTCAAATAGGCATTTCATCAAATAGTTTCACTACCTTGTCAACTAGTCCCTTGTTTGCAAGATCTACAATCATCACATTCCAAGACACCACGTCTCACCAAGGCATTTTCTTAACTAGTTTTAGGGCCTTGTCAATAAACCCATTCCGCAAAAATTTGGTAATCATAGAATGCCATGAGTCCAGTCTCTTTGAGGCATTTTTTTAAATAGTCCACTATATTCATCAACAAATTCGTGTTGGGTATATCAAAATTCATAATAGTCCATGAGATAAAATTTTGTGTTGCACAATTTTCAAACACATTCTATGTGTTTTTAAACTTCCCTATTTTACATACATGTCCAAAACGGCATTTGACATGATTTTTTTTTATTACTTGCTCATGGATCTCCATTCCCTATTCTTAATCATCTATTTTGGCACAAAGTTGAAGGATAATTGAAAAGGATGTGAAGCCTAAATTTGCATTTTCTTGAAAGATTCCAAGACCTTTTAACAAACCCAAACTTTTACATATCCTATTATCACTACAGCCCATGAGGCCACAATTTAGGAATTTAGTCAAACAATTCATATTCTGAGTGCGTGCTTCCATAATTTGCATAGATATCTACTATACCGCTTGCAATTACAACATCTAACAAAAATCCTCTATCATTTCTACTTTGGTAGATATCCATACCTGTTCGAAAGATCTCATTTTAAAATAGGTTGGGAGGATGCTAAGAATTAACAACAAAGGGCTTTACAAAGAGGAAGAGTGAAAGAGACAACATCTTGTGGAGGTATACATGGGACAATACGAAAGGGTTATTTCAAATCCTTAATCAAAACAAAATCTACTCGAAATAAAAGACAAATTTGGTAAAAATATGAAGTGGTAGTTGTCTTCTAACAACATAATGGTGATGCAAAGCCTATACTACACGAGGAACAAGTGCTCATGAGCAAGTAGAAACAAATCTACTAAATCAAGACATTACACCTACATGAAACGCCTATTAATTCTTAATATTTTTTCTTATTCTTCTATCCTAGTTACATATTGATCCATAAACATTCCATCAAAAGCATTTACAAGCGTCATAATCTTCCTCTATCTTTCGCAGAGCATGTAGAAATAGCTTGTGTAAAATTTAAGTTGTTGAATACAAGAGGGCCACCAGAGTTATCTATAATGGAAACAGAAATAGATATTTACACAATGAATACTACCACTTGAAGTAGGCTTAGCTATGTGTTTTACACCACATAGATATATTCATTCATTCAATCAACTAGTTGACACCATGATTTCCTCTTCTACATGCAAACAACAAACCAAGAACAAGGTAGGGAGATGTTTTCTCTTAAAGACAATTGAAACCAATTTCAAAAGAAGGTACAAATCCAAATCCATCAATTTATGAATAGTAAAGGGAAGAGCTATTTTACGTGAAGATTTATCTCTGCGTGTTGGACTGATTCAACACATGATGAATTGATTTATGATAGCTATTAGAGAGACGTATGTTTGACACATTTCCACTCATCGTTCAATTTATTTAAATATTATTCTTTAGAACTCTTCTCTAGCTTAACTATCAAATTAATGCTAAATTTACTACTTACCTTGGGTTTCATCATAATCCATGCCTTGTGTTGGTGCTAAGATTTATTTTGCCCCATTTGCCATTATTTTCCTCCGATATACGTGTTACGAAAAATTGTGTCTCTTGATGTGGGTGTTCTAGAATCCTCTACCTCCACTTGAAATGCCTTGAATTGTTTGTAGAATCCATTTTCATGTCCCTCCTTGAAAATTCTCTCGAGCTTGCCCTATTTTTTCCCTAATTTCTTCAAAATCCACGGGCTTTGCTATTTTTCCTATTTTTCCCGACCATGGAAGCTCGAGAATGGTTAAATTTATATTTGTATGACTTTGAAAATAAAAAATCCATGGTTGAAAGGATGCTTGGAACCATGATTCACTTGTTTTGTTTTAAAAAAATCATCCTTAGAGAAAAATCGGGTTCTAGGCGTGAATGGTGATTTTCTATATTTTGATGGTCTAATGGGTGTCTTTTTCCTATCAAAGTTATTCCTCAGCATTCGGTGGTCACATGGCTTCTTTTGGTTGGTTAGGGGATGGTGGGAAAATGCTTTAACTTATCGCTTTTTGCTTTTTTGGCAAAAAGGCAAATTTGGTCCTATGGCTCACTCATTTCTGATTGGTTCTTTTGGTGCTTACATGGCTTCTTCTAATTAGATGGGGCATGACGTATTTGTTTTGGAACTTTTCCCTTTTGGATACTTCTGTAAAGGTTTGAACTCGCCCGCAGCCCATGAGCTACGATTAAAGCAAATTTTAAGTGGCAGGGAAAAATTCTTACTTTGACCCCAGGAGGACACGTGGAAAAGATAATGGTAGAGATGCGGGCCTTCAGAGGTAAGTTGAATGTTTTTCCCTTTTGGAAAAATGGAGTAAAATTCTAAAATGGAAGTGTGCCCCCGCTAAATCATTTTGAAACCTTAAGGTTTTTGAAGTTGCACCATAATGACATGTGGCGAGCCCGCACTCATTCAAGGTCTCAACCTTTGGGGATCATCTCAAGATGCGCCATTGTGACATGTGGCAGTTTGAAAAGTCAAAGGGGCAGGGAAGTGGACCATCAAAGGAAAATTAGATTTTTTGCCTCTTGTCATCAAAAGGATTAAAATCTCAAAATAGACTGCAGGCCCAACAAGAAGAAGGTCAAGTTTGGTGTTGAAAAAATTCAAGAGGCAGGCCATCGGAGGAAAATTTGATTTTTGGCCTCTTCTCATCAAAAGGATTAAAACATCAAAATGGCCCATAGACCTGATAGAGAAAATTCAAAACTTGTTCCGGTCAATGGTGGAAGTGCAGAACTTCAAAGGAAAATTGGAAAATTTTACTTTTGTGGGGAAAGGAGTTAAAAGTGTAAAAGGAAGCGTGGTTCCATTGGGACCCACATTACGACATGTGTAAGGCCCATTTTTCAAGGGCAGAGCTATGAGGAAAACTTGGAAAATTTTCCCTTTTCCAAAAAGGAGGTGAAATAGCAGAATTTTGCCGATTCCTTTGGGACCCCCTTAAGACACGTGTCGGGTTCATTTCTCAAGGGCGGAGCTACAGGACAAAATGTGAGAATTTTATATTTTCATTAAAATGTTGTAGAAGGAAAAAAGGAACCATAGGCCTGCTCTAGATTTGATCTCCCATGTGGACAATAAAAATTCAAAATAGAAATCAATTGCAGTTGTGCATCTGTATGTGATTTTTCTACCATTTTCACTCCAGAGCTCCTATAAGTGCGAGTCTTCAGGATTTCTCGATATTTCTTACACGCCAAATAGGGAAGTAGATTTAATTTGATATCTAAGTTTGGTGAGGGAGATCTGGGGACGTCTTTTGCCATTAAGATGAGATCTAACCTCTGGGCTTGATCCGGTCTTCTATTTTTCCTTTCGAGCATGTAAAGAACCAGATTTGATAGATTAGGGGCGGAATTGGTTGGCGAGTAGAGGGAAAGGTGATCTACTAGAAGAAGAATTTTAATGTGGGAGATATTCGAGGAGATCCACCCCCGAGCACTGACGACTTTTTCCTCATAGATATGATTCGAGAATCACGATCGAGATCATGGCGAGCATTGGTACACCCAATGTCTCTCGGTTTTGGGGGGGAAAAAGGCCCTGTTGTAAAATGATATAAATAGGCATGATTTTTCTACGAAAAGGGTTAGGAGTTTGTGAATGTAGAGGTATTAAGAGTCAGAAACTAATTTCCTAAGCAAAATTCTTTATAGAGCCCGCTTTTTTATAAGAAACTATCTAAAGAAGCATGTTTATCTCCTTTGTGTTACGTTTGATCATGTCAAGGTGGTTGTGAGTGTATAGCCATTGAAAATATCTGATATTGTTTGAGAAACTTTCCCGTGCTGATAATTTTAACCAAACATGAGTTAATCTATGTTATTATTGGTAAAAATTTGTGTTTTCTTCATTCCGAATGTCTGCAAGTAGTTTTTTTTGTTCCGTTGCATTCTTACATTGAAATCTATGTGAATCATACAAGATGTTATCCTTGTGATAGTTTGGTGGAATTTTCAATTTCATTTATCAAAATATCCTTCATTTGATAGTGAAATAAACAAATTTAAAATCATTGTGACTCTAGCATGACTATAAGATTGTTTGTTAGCCTTTGAGGGTATCTTAGGTGTGATAAATAAGAGATTGATAATGTTCAATTGAGTTTTCCAATTTGATCCTTCATTTTGGATCCTTGAAGTTTGTGTGAAAAGTTCTCGATCTAGGCCTCCATTGGAGCACATATTATGGTTAAAGGAACACCCAAGCTACTCGAAAGTATTCGATGTTTGAGCTTTCCATTTTTAAAAGTTCTCAAAGATTTGGTATAATCAACTTTATCTTTCTTCGTCTCCCATCAAAATTCATTCAAAAACAATTAATCATACCCATATTACCCTGTTTGTAATGTATGTATACAAATGCATAATTTTACTACCAAAACATGTACAAAACAATCAGTTTTCATTGTCTTGAGTGGCTCGAACCTTTCTTACAAAATATCTCCATTATCTAAAGTGACATCTCATGAGAGTTAGGTTTTGTTGCTTTGATCATATTTTCTTCAAGGTCTTCTTAATAACTTCACAAGGAATAATATCTCCATCTCCTCCACAAATAGTAGGCTACAAAAAGGGTCCTCTCACCCTGGTTGAAATGCACAAATATAAATTAGTGAGGATAGGTCAAATCCTCTTGAGGGTGCTACCCATTTCTCCATGTATCCGAGTGAAAAGGGCAAGATGCATTTCATCCCTGTACAAAATGACACACTACATGCTCTGCTTGTCTCTAAGCTTCTGCGAACCTATGATCTGCTTAGCTTCGAAGGAGAATCAATTTGGGTACCAACACCTTATTGGTGCTACTATCGGGGATTTATTTAAGTTGCTGAGAATATTTGTTGATTCACTTCCAGTTCATATCTATTTATCCCGTCAACAACACCTTATTGGCGTGGCTGTTGGGGACTTGTTTGAGTTCTTTGAGACTATTTTTACGATTCACTTCTAGTTAATATCTATTTATCCCATCAATAACACCTTATTGGAGCCATTTCTAGGGACATAGTGATAGCGAGTTCATATTCGGAACCTAGTAAACACTTCTTGTATGCTTAGAGTGCTAATACATTTTTTGAACATCATCCTGTGTTCGGGCCTGTTAGAAGTATTTCAAGGTTGCAGTGTTGTGTGTAATTATTTCAAAGGTGTCTACACGTAGTACACTAGATTTCATTGACAAAGCTAGGTAAAGAAAATTCAGTTCTTTCCATTTCCAGTTTCTAGTATTGATGAGGACATTTGACATATCATAATTAGTGCATTTGCATGACTAAGGTGGAAATCCTTAGTGGCGAATCCTGTTGATCGATTCGTAATGAATACCAAAGTGTCTTAACCTATGTCAAGTGAGATTCGTTACTAACCTTTGCAAAGCTAGAAGGAAGAAGGTATTTATTTGCTAGGGATCCTACTAGGACACTATTTCCAAAGCTAGGAAAAGCAAATTCAGAAGGAAGAAAATCCTCGAGAGTTGTTGGAGATCAATAGACAAGAAGAGGGATCTCCATTGATGAAAGTGGTCAACCTATTATTGAATACTACCACTCAAGTGGTTCTAAATCAGAGTAGCCTCTTTTTGGAACTGAATTCTCCAACTAGAGGGGACCTTTATTTCATTTTGAAAGGTTTGCTTCTCATTCTACCCCTATCTTTTCAAAATTTGATATATTTTTCCAAGATAAAAGGCCTTTAGAGTATATCCATTTTGAAATTTATACTCCTGTGTTTCAAAGACCCTCTGTCCCTTATCAATTTGTCTCCCCTCCAGGGTCACCTCCTCAAAAAAACATGGCCTTGCCCCCACCAAGACCTCCATTTGTTGTAAACACCTTTGGTCCTATAAATTTTATAGGAATGGCTGGTTATCCAAATGCATTTCCCAGGATGTAAGAAATAGATTACCAAAGTTCCAAGGAAACAATGTTATAACTGGTGATCAACATCTAAAGCTTTTTATCAATATGATGGAAGAATTTGAGATTGAAGATGAAGATATATATATCAAATTGTTTATCCATACTTTGGAAGAGGATGCAAGGGAATGTTATAAATCATTTCCAGATAATTCCATTGATTCTGGATGAGATGAATAATGCATTTAGACTGCAATATGGTGATAGAGCTGACCCTAGATTTCTTCTGTCATAATTTGAAAACATCAAGAGGAATCCTAATGATTCACTATATGATTTCAACACAAGGTTTAATAATACCTTGAAGATATTTCATGTTAGGATAATGCCAGGTGATGAATCATGTTTGATGAAATATTCATATGAATTTGATAAAAAGGTTTCTTACCACTTGAGGGACAAAAACCCCACTAATTTGAGGCAGGTACTCACCATGGCCTTATAAATTGAGAATAACATCAAGGAAATTAGAAAGCATCCAAAAGGGAGGGTGAAAAATTAATTAACTTGAGAAAAATCTCAAGAAAGTAAGGCTACTAATTTGGAGGAAGTTGTAAAAACTTTGGTAGGGGTACATTAAAGAAATATCATACAAATTAGCGAGCGCAGAAAAAGGAATTGGGCATTTTTCACAAGGTCAACACAAGAAACATGGCCAAGATAGGTTTACAAATCACCAAAGATCTGAATATAAAGGCAAGGGATCTATTGGATTTGGAAATAGACAGTCCTAGGCCAAGGAAAATAGAATGGTATCTGGTCCCTTGGTTACCAGAGTTATTGTTGTGGAGGAGGTAGATGTCATTGATTGGTGTGACAGATGTTTCATGCCCATGCTCCATGTGAGGAAGATCAGCAAGAAGAAGAAGAATCTGTTGATGATAATGATCATGATGTTTGCATGATGGGTTTCTCCATGAGCTCAAAGCAAGAGGAAACTTCAACCGAGGTGATAGAGATAGAAGCTGCTATTGAATTTTGGGATTGCATTCACCGGGTACCTATTTTTCCTCCCTCTCATACTTTAGAAGTAGATACTATACAAGCTTTTGAATTTCCCAATAATGAATTTGAATATTTGAGGGCTTTAATGATAAAGAAGAATGATAGAGGCAGCCCCTACGAGGAGGACAAGAAATTTTTGATGAAAGTTGTTGTTTCCCAAGAGAAGGAACACAACACAAGAAGTAGGGTTGTCAAAGGACAGGGCCTCGAGACTAATCCAAAACTCCATATATTTCAAATGTTCCTAAAGAGGCTCCTAAGAAAGATGCATCTCCCAATGGCCTTGCTGTCCCAAACAAAAATCATACCCCTCTACATGCCCAAGTTGGTAAAAACACTGTGCCATCTAATGAGTCTCACAACCTTCCTTCTAATGTCACCTTGCCAAAGTATTTCCCTTGTGATATTGCCCAAATATTGAGTCGATCAAGATCTCGGCCCAATTTTTGAATTTTTTAAGATTCTTGAGCACAAGAAGAGTGCTCTTGAGTATTTGGGCCTGAAAGAGGAGAAGGCGCCTAGGTAGAAACATAAAATTATGGAGACTCCACCAATTATTCAAGAATTAGAGGCACCGCCAAGATCTCGGAAGAGCTAGATGAACCACCCGAGGTCTATTTGGGGACATCCTTAGTGGATTCTCATCTGAATGTGGATCCATTATTCACCACTGATCAATAAAGATAGATTGTTGCACAACCGTATGTTTGACTTAGGGGCATCATGCAATTTCATGCCTCAGAGGTCATGAATGAGCTGAACATCAAAAATAAAGATACCATATGGGAATTGTACTACCATGGATTCTAAAGAGGTGCTAGTTGTGGGATGTGTGAAAGGTTTGGTGGTACAACTTGCTGCTTATCCAGGTAGGAATTTGAAGCTTGATGTAGTTATTGTTGATTGCCCAGCCAAGTGGGGTATGTTGTTATCTAGAAAATGGGCTACAAGTGTTGGTGGGAGTGTTCAAATGGATATGTCTTATGCCACCATCCCAATTGAGGGCAGCCTTGTCAAGTTGTATGGGGAAAAGAAAATGTTGCACCTTATTGAAGATCCCAACAATGCATCTTATGAGGTATTGTACACAAGTATTAATGCTGATAACTTTGTAGGATTTGTTGATGGGAAAGAGCACAAGATTGAAGAATGCAAGTGTCTTGAGCAGGAAGGCTCTCCTTGGACTTTATTGTTTGATGGAGCTTGCTCCAAGTTCAGAAATGGTGCTGGTGTTGTTTTAATCTCCCCAAGTCAGGAAGAGTTTGTATTTTCTTTCAAACTCAACTTTGAATGCACTAATAACATTGTTGAATATGAGGAATTGTTGTTAGGTCTGAGGATTGCTTGGAAATATGGTGTTAAAGACATCATTATCAAAGGAGATTCAGAATTAATTGTAAAGCAAGTCGAAAAATTTATGCCACAAAAAATCAGCAAATGAAACAATACAAGCATGTAGCTTGGGATCTCATTGAGATGTTTGATTCATTCAATATTGTGCATCATGATAGGAGGTTCAATGATTTGGCTAGACAAACTTGCAGTATTGGGGTCTCAGTTTGATAATTGTAAAGTGTCCCCATATTGTGAATATGATGTTGAGGTGTTAACTAGGCCATCTCAGAATCGACAATATTAAGCATTGGCAAGTTTTTGATGATGATGATCAAGTCAGAATATTTCTACAAAATAAAGGAGAGTTTGCTGATCAAAATATTGATTAGGAGCCAATGGTGTGCATAGCAGAGGGTAAAGAAACCTTGTTTGGAAAAGGTGTCATTCAATTAAAGACTAATACCATTCCCAGAGGGTTGGTTACTCTTGAGTCCAATTTTGATAATGTTGATTGCATTATTAATAGATTCATGGTAGCCTCAAGGGATATTGAGGAACATGAACTTAGCACAAAGGAGAAACTAAGGAGGAGAAACAGTCCTACATCCAATTGCTAAAAAAGTATCAAGATTGCATGGATTGGACTTATTCTGAACTAAAGGCATATAGAGAGGATCTGTTTCAACATGAGATTCCCTTAGAATCTAATGTAAAACCATTCAGGCAGAAACAGAGACCAATCAATCCACTCCTATCCCTTAAAATGCAAGAGGAATCGAAGAAACCGAGGGATGGAGGGATTATTCAACCTACAAGGTATTCTTCTTGGATGTCAAACCTAGTACCAATCGGGAAAAAGAATGGTGACATAATGATGTGAGTAGATTTCAAGAATATGACAGAGCATCAATGAAGGATAATTATCCTTTACCAAACATGGAAAGCATGTTACAACTAGTGACTGGTTATGAGCTACTTTCTACCCTAGATGGCTTCTCTAGTTATAACCAAGTTGTGGTGAAGGAATTAGAAAGGATTAAAACAACCTTTACCACCCCTTGGGGAACATATGTATATGTCAGGATGCCCTTTGGACTGATGAATGCTGGAGCAACTTTTCAAAGAGCAATGGATGTTGCTTTTTCTAGTTACATCAATGATTTTATTGTTGTCTACCAAGATGATGTAACTGTGTTCTATAGAAAGAGAAGTGATCACTTCTTGCACTTGGAGAAAATGCTGGTAAGATGTAGACAATATGGCATTTCACTCAATCCAAAGAAGTGCCATTTCGGAGTGTAGAAGGAAAAATTTCTTGGTCACATTGTGTCACAAGAAGGGGTGATGATTGATCTAGAAAGGGTAGAGGCCATCAACAAGGTCCCAATTCTAAGAACCAAGAAAGGAATTCAATCCTTCTTTGGGTAAATAAACTTCATTAGAAGATTTATATCACACTTTCTTTGAGTTGACCATTCCAATCAATTCCATGTTAAAGAAGGAAGTCTCAAGTAAAAGATGCATATGGGTGAACAAGTTGCAAGAATATGACATGGATATCCAAACCATGAAGCTGGTGAGAGGTTTGGGCTTGACTAAGGTTATGGATAAGAGCAACTTGAAAAGCTGTTGAGGTGAATGAGGTAGAGAAGGAAGGGTAGATTTCTTTGAGAAACTAATGAGTTCTCGAGTTGTACAAGGATGTGATTTTTATCTCAGACATTTATACTTCCCCGAGTATTTGAGTAAGAACTTAAAAGGGCCCTTAAGTTGGCTTCCCGAAATATGTCATTACCGATTGCGGGTTAGCTTGGAAAAACCCTAAGGAGTCCTCGTAAGGTGCATTATCGAAGATGAAGCCCCAAGATAATTGTTGATATCCATGGAGGAGTTAGTGGAGGGCATTTTCTTTGGAAGGGTCACAACACACAAGATCCTACGGGCTGGTTATTGGTGGCCAACTCTCTTGGGGATACAACTCATTTGGTTAGAAGATGTGAGAGTTGTCATCACTTCTCTAGAAGACTAGGACGCTTCGGGCTCCCTTCCTTTCGCAACATGTATCAATTGAATCCCCATTCAAGTTATGGTGGATGGATTTCATTGGTGAGATTTCAGACCCTTCAAGTGCTGGCCATAATCGAATACTTGTATCCACATACTACTTTACCAAGTGGGTGGAGGCAATCCCCACCAAAATTGCAACACACCAAATTGTCATGGACTTCATGCTAAACCATATCATTTACAGGTTTGGGGTACTAGTCAAAATTGTTGTTGACAATGCCATGAGCTTCAGAGCTAAACCCTTGGTGGCAATGTGCAGAGAATATGGGATCAATTTGACATATTCTTCTAATTACAATCCCCAAGGAAATGGACAAGCTGAGTCTAGTAATAAAAATTTTTGAAGATTATCAGAAGAACCTTGGAGCTGAACAAGAGAAAATGGGGTGAGCAGTTGAAGTTTTTGTCTGGGCAGACTAAATTACTATTAAAAGAGCCACTGGAAAGAGCCCATTTGAGTTGGTGTATGGAACTCAAGCCTTTCTGCCCCTACATATGCAATTATCCTCATATCAGTTCATTCAACAACTATAAGATCAATAAGTAAGTTCATATGATGCTCACATTAACCAAATTGTTGAACTTGATGAAGAAAGGAGGGCATCCCACCAAAGACATGTAAATTTCAGAGAGAATATGAAGAAGTTATTTGACAAGAAGGTCACCCCAAGATATTTCAATGTTGGAGATCTTGTGCTATTATGGGATAGTAGGCATGAAGATAAGGGCAAGCATGGTAAATTTGATGCACTGTGGATGGGCCCTTACTCCATAGATATTCGGATTGGTGAGCATACCTTCTTCTTGAAGGATTTGGATGGAGAATTGCTCAAATTACCTATTAATGGAAGGCATTTGAAACATTTCTTGGATTGATTCCCAGAACCAAGGTGAACATCATCTATACATTATATAGTTTGTTGGTTTGTTTTTTGTCTTCCATGATCTTGTTCATCCCGGCCTCCGATGGCTTGTTTTTGGGGGATGGTCCTAGTTTTGTGCTCTGGAAGATGACTCCTTTGCCCAATGGATATTTTGGCACTTGTTCTACCTTTTTCTTATGGCACTCATAGGGAGTACCCATCCCCGAGTCGGAGCTGATGTTGGTGCTCAAATTTGTTTTGCCCCATTTGCCATTATTTTCCTCTGATCTGCATGTTCTGAAACATTTTTTCTCTCGATGTGGGTGTTCTGAAAGCTTATACCTCCACTTGAAATGCCTTGAATTGTTTGCAAAATCCATTGTCATGTCCCTCCTTGAAAAGTCTCTAAGCTTGCCCTGTTTTTGCCCTAATTTCTTCAAAATCTCGGGCTTTTCTGCTTTTTCCCCGACCATGGAAGCTTGAGAATGGTTAATCTATATTTGTATGCCTTTGAAAATCCAAAATCCATGGTCAAAAAGATTCTCATAACCATGGTTCACTTGTTTTGTTTAAAAAATAATAATCCTTAGCGAAAAATAGGGTTCTCGGCGTGAATGATGATTTTTTCTATTTTGATGGTCGACGTGTGTATTTTTCTTATCAAAGTTATTCCTCGGTGTTTGGCAGTCACATGGATTATTTTGGTTGGTCAGGGGATGGCGGGAAAATTATTTAACTTATCGCTTATTTCTTTTTTAGCATGAATGCAAATTTGGTCCCGTGGCTCCACTCATTTCTGATTGGTTCTTTTGGTGCTTACATGGCTTCTTCTAATTGGATGGGGCGTGGCAGGTTTTTTTTTGAACTTGTTCCTTTTGGCTACTTTGGAAAAAGGTTTGAACTCACCCCGCGGCCCCACCAGGATCTGATTAAAGAAAATTTTAAGTGGTAGGGAAAATTCTTACTTTGACCCCACAGGAGGACATGTGGCAAAGCTAATGGTGGAGATGCAGGCCTTCGGAGGTAAGTTGAATGTTTTTCCCTTTTGGAAAAATGGAATAAAATTATAAAATGGAAGCACACCCCCACCAAATAATTTTGAAACCTTAAGGTTTTTGAAGTTGCGCCATAACGACACATGGCGAGCCCACGCTCATTCAAGGTCTCAACTTTTTGGGATCATCTCAAGATGTGTCATTTTGACACGTGGTAGTTTGAAAAGTCAAAGGGAAAAGGAAGCAGACTGTTATCTAAAGAAAGTGTGCCCTGTGAGAGAGATGGTTGCGCAGGTTTTCTAAGCTTACACAAATGATCTCTCTCTTTCGTAGATCAATGGAAACACCTCAGTGTCCTGTGGGTATACCTGTTTTGAGGTGAGTCTTCTGTATCAATGTCGGTTCCTTATTGGTGTATCCTAAACTACTTTCTGGGAGTTTTGAGAGTAAAATATGACTATAAAAATGATTAAAACTAAGGTGATACACCAAATTTGTATGAGGGCTTTGACTGAGTATATGCACAACTGATTTGGGAAGGATTCTTGATGCATGAACCAATAGTTTTTTTGTAGAATATCTAAGGGAAAAACATTTGACTACACTGAGGGAAGATCACAACAGTATTAATAAGTTAACATGCACATTAAAACTTAAGCAGAAAGGACTGAAATTTGTAGTAGGGTAAGGTGGTTGATCAGGGAATTTTCATTCACAAGATTAATGTAACATACACAAGACTACAAAATAACTTGGAAAGGTAGAAAATACTTCACACTCAGAGGGAAAAACTAGCAAAAATTTCTTCAATACTCATATATCCAAAAGTCCTCTAGGAAATATTTTTGTGCTTTGCAAAGGCACACAATATATAACAAAATAAGTTTTTCCCACCCTTCCTAAAAATAGACTAAGGTTGTACTCACCCATGCATCCTAATTTTATCCTTTATTTAATAATAAATAAAGGGATAAAATAATACAAACTAGAGCATGCAATTAAAAATAGGCATTAATAGCCTTGTTTACAATGCAGTCAAACTGAAGTTGACTATTCTATTTTTAAGAAAAGAATGGGTGAATAATTTGCTAATAATAAAATTGCTTGCTAGGCAAGTCTCCCTCCTTTGAGCATGCAAATTCGTCTTCTTCTCTGTTTTGTCTTCTTATGAAGCATGCAAAAAATACAACTCTCTGCTTGTGAGCAAATAATTACAACACTTAGCAATATTTGCAAAAATAATTACTCTGTGGGGACCACCTGCTATGTGCACATGTTTTGATATTTACATCTTTTCTTGAGTGGTCACATGAGTGACACTTTGCAACTCCACTCCAACCTCCTTGTGGGGACCACCCTTAACTTGCTTGGTTTGGCCACCTTGTGGACTTAGTACATATAAAAGGGGGCATGTTTTTGAATACACATGGGGAACTTTGTAATAGTTACCACCATATTATATTTGACCACCTTTGTAACAAAACTATGGCATATAGATGCCACCCATACTCATCGGTCTTGGCATATTTCAAACTTTACCTTTTCGTAATGAGCACGTATGATGGCATTTTTGCATTATTTGGAAATGACTATAGTTTTTGGACTTTTGAAAGTCAATGCAATGATATTTGTTTGGTGACGTGGGTTGGCCCCCTCCCCACGGTGACTCACCCTCAGAAATATTGTCGGTGGCTCTGTTTAATGCTGACCTAACTGCGGGTTAGGGTTTTTCTAACTCCTGATGTTTGCATTCAAACTTCCTTTAATGGATGGTCATCAATCTATGTACCTTTTCTATGGTGTTCATTAATCTGTAACATGTGGTTATGGTTTTGAACCTGCAATTAATGTGGTCGTTTTCTTTGAATTTAGTGAACGATCACTGGCCATTGAACTTCATACCCATCTGAATTTTGATCGTCGATGCTTGACCCTCGGTTAGGTTTCATTAACTCTCTCCTCGAGTTGGTATGGTAAAACAAAACTTGAACCCAATGATCATTTCATTCAGATTTTTGTGAAGCGGGCAAAGCCCTGGCAAAATTTCTCTCGACACCATGGTTGAAATTTTCGAGCTAGGCTTTGTTTAGCATAGGGTCTTTGAAATATTCGTGTGATATTTCACTATCCATCTTGCATCGACGAGCTTGAATTTTCTGATGAAAAGGGTTTCTGCCTCCTACGGGGTTCTTTGAGGTTTCTTTGTGTGCACCATTTTCCTTCATGAAGCTCGGCCCTTTCGAGCTCCCTGTGGTCATTCTGAGACTCAGCTTTTTCCCTTTCGAGCTTGTCTTCTTTGTGATTTGAGCATCATTATTTTGATGATGGAATGGTAAGTTTTCCATTCTCTCTTCTTTTAACTATACCATTTTAAAATCTTGATTTCAAAATACTGATGCTTTTCTTATTTCTCACATATCCCATGCCTTCATGGTTCCTTGATGATTTTGAGTTGAAACCCATGTTGGGTTGCTCTTTTCTACTGAAATTGATGACCATTCGAGGGTTGCTATCATTTGATTTAAGTAGTAAGTACTTATTTCCTTATTCTGATTTTTCCCTTCATACCCATTGATGGGTCTCTGTTGAGCTCGACTTTACTCTCAGACTGGTATTATGAATATTTATTGCCTCTGAATTTTGTGTTTATTCTCTATTTTTTTTTGAGATCTACCATTTTTAGGCTTGGAATCTCGATTACTTGTGGGTGTTGGCTCCACTCTTGTGATCTCTTCATACCCATTTGGTTTTTGTGTCATTTCTTTTGGCTGCGAGTGCTTTTGTTTTCGAGTTGACTGTGCAAATGGTGTTGAAGTCTTTTCTGAGCTTTGTAAGGTTCATTGATGTTGTTTCTTGATACATGTAGTCCATACTTTTGGATTCTGAGGGTGATTCTCGTATATACTCCCATTAAATTTAACTGTGAATAATTGGAGTTACCTTTTGTCTCTTTTGGAAATGATCTCATAGAATTTTTCACTCTGTTCTTTGATATTTTCTTACTTCAGTGATGTTCAGTGATAGTTAGCCTGACTTTAATAAAGTCTGTAACTAAAATGGCTTGCCTGAAACTCTACACTTTATATATCCCTTTCTTCAGTTCACCTTTTGAATTGACCCTTTGTAATCTATAAGTTTCACTTATACTCTTTGATATCTGCAGTAATTTTAAGCAATTCTTGATCTGTTTTGATGTCACTATTAGGCATAAGCCTTGATTCAGATACTTTATTCTGTTACTTTCACTGCATTTCTTTGATTTCAGTTTGATATAGATGTTGGAAAAGTTGTAAATATTAATTTTACATGGCGAAGCCTTGCCAAATTTTTTCTATAATTATCTCTCTTTCCAAAACATCTTCAACATGGACATGTTCCTTCTCTACAAATATCCCTTCTATTCTAAAAATGCTTATATTCATGGCCACTATATCTTCATGGGGTTACATGTGTCTCTGATTAAAATTTTGTTCTTAGTCAATCCTTGAACCTTTTGTAAAACCCTGGATATTCTTGACTGTTCTTTGCATTCCATCTATTGATGTGTTGATACCGGAAGCATTTTCTTGAGTTGAGTTCATGAAGACCTGTAGCTTAATCTGGTCTTTTCTTGTATGACTACTATATGATGATCATTCATGCACTTTGTGTTTTCTGTAGCTTACTTCAAACTGTCAAATTATTCCTGTATCTACTTTTAATGTCATCATGAGATAGATCCTTTTGTTCACCTGTAATGGCTTCTGCTTATGTTGTAGATGAGTACTACCTTGTTTGAATGAATGTACTTCATTGACATTGTAGTAATTATGTGCTCTCTTCGCTTTATTTTTGAAAACTACAACTTAGAAAAGCTGAAATTTGTAAGATTATCTTAGAATTTCAATTCCCTTCAGCTGTTTAAGTTATAAAGAATTCTTTTCTGCATTATATATTGTATTTCCTTTCATTACAGCTTTGATATGTATGCTGAAAAATCTGAAATGTTGATTTTATAAGGTGAAGCCCTGGCAAATTTTTTTCAGAATCTTTTCTTTAATGCATTTCCAGAAATAGTAGTTATATATTCTGATCTAGGTACAAAAAGTAACACTTTTCATGTTGAACTGATATAGCAATTGAGAAACTGAAAACATGATAGTTGTTTCTCTTGATCATGTAATGCTTTTCTGATTTTTGTATCACTTATTTGATTTGCATAGTTCTTTTAAAGCATGTAGTAATTGAAACAACATGATGAAAAGTTGTAAATGTCCATTTTACATGGTGAAGCCTTGTCAAAATTTTCCAGAATCTTCTCTCTCATCCCATTTCAACTTTAATCCTTTTTGCTTTTAGCATCAGCTTGTTGAAATCTGATTCTCCCTCTTCTTTCGAAACTAAAAATGTATTTCTATCTTCCATTCTCTCTTCTGAGCTCTAACCTCTTCCATTTATAGAATGTTTGCTAAACTTTGAATTGCACTCGTCCTTCTTCTTAGCATGTACTTATGACTTATCTATTTCTTTCTTTGGCTGCAACTTGTTCCTGCACACTTAGGGAAACAGTTAGGAAATATTTAGGCTTTTTAGCCTCTCTTATGTCCATGTTTTATTATTTCTGAATGATTAAAGCATGCATTCATTTTTTCCTTCAAGTAGAATACATCTCCTGCTTAGGGGAAGATTCATATGCATGAAGTAGGATAGTGTAGGAATATGGTTTAATCCCTGAGCTCATAACTGATGGTTGACTTGTTTTTGCTTTTCAGGTACCATGCCTTAAGGATGAAGGAGTTGGCAAGGAGATGCTCTGCACAATGAAGAATATACAAGGCAATGATGGGTTCACCCTCATACTCCTTTACTTTCTCTTTCATGCATGTGTATCTTTCTTTTCAGTAGTTGTACTTTAATTTTCAATTACATCCCATGGCTTGTGTGGGAAACATTTGACTCTCCTTGTGAATAAAGCATTGAATTCTATAAATGAGTTGTATATCTCTTTTTGCATTTCTACTTTCTGTATGGATTGTATAATGAACTAAAAACTCAGTAACATAATTGAATGTCTTAATCATGAAGGAAAGAACATTGAATAGAACTTGTAACATTAAGTAATGAACTCTGGTTTTTGTGTGATCTGCACTTATGTTTGTTGTTCCAAAACTTTACACTTCACCTACTCTATAATTGGATGTTCTCATCAAGACAACATAATTGTCCTTCAGGGTTTGTGTTCTTTTGCTGAGGATGGTCATGAAATTGTAGACTATGTGATCTATTATGTTTTGTAACATCACACATAGCTACAGATTTCAATTAATCTTTTAAACAAATCAGCAGTAACAACATAATCTAATATAATCACCCAAAGCTTAGCTATACTTCACCAATGCTATCCATCGTAACGAAGTTTTGAGTTGCCCATTTTTGCACAAGGGCAAAAATTGTCAATAGGACCATCAGAGGCAAATTGGACTTTTTGTCTCTTGTCATCAAAAGGATTAAAATCTCAAAATGGCCCACAGACTCCAACAAGAAGAAGGTCAAGGTTGGCATTGAAAAAGTCAAGAGGCGGGCCATTGGAGGAAAATTTGATTTTTGCCTCTTGTCATCAAAAGGATTAAAACATCAAAATGGCCTGCAGACCCGATAGAGAAAAGTCAAAACTTGTTCCAGTCAACGACGGAAGTGCGGACCTTCGGAGGAAAATTGGAAAAATTTCCTTTTGTGGGAAAAGGAGTTAAAAGTGCAAAAGGAAGTGTGGTTCCACTACGACCCACATTGGGACACGTGTCAGGCCCATTTTTCAAGGGCGGAAGCTATGGGGAAAACATGGAAAAATTTTCCTTTTCAAAAAATGAGGTGAAATAGCAGAATTTGGCCACGGTTCCTTAAGGACCCACCTTAGGACATGTGTCGAGGCTCATTTGTCAAGGCGAGCTGCGGAGCAAAATGTGAGAATTTTAAATTTTACCAAAAAAGTTGTAAAAGTAAAAAAGGAACACGTAGGTACGCTCTAAATTGGATCTCCCACGTGGATGATAAAAATTCAAAATAGAAATCAATGGCAATTGTGCATCATGTATTCGATATTTTTGCCATTGTCGCTCCAGAGCTCCTGGAAGTGTGAATCTTCATGATTTCTTGATATTTCTTGCACGCCAAATAGGGAAGGGAAGTTAATTTGATATCTGAGTTTGGTGAGGGAGATCTGGGGACTTCTTTTTCCATTAAGATGATATTTGACATTTGGGCTCAATCTGGTCTTGTGTTTTTCCTTCCCGAGCACGCAAAGAACTAGATTTGGCATATTAGGAGTGGAAGTGGTTGGCAAGTAGAGGGAAAATTTATCTACCAGAAGAAGGATTTGAATGTGGGTGATATTCAAGGAGATCCACCCACTAAGCACCTGATGACTTTTTCCTCACATATCTCGATTCCGGAATCGCGATCAAGATCATGGTGAGCACTTTGGTACACTCAATGTCTCTACGGTTTTGGGGGAAAGGGCCCTATGGTAAAATGATATAAATAGGCATGATTTTACCATGAAAATGGTCGGGAGTTTGTTAATATAGAGATATTAGGAGTGAGAAATTAATTTCCTAAGAAAAAGGCTTAATAGATCCCGTCTTTTCCGAGATAATATCCGAAGAAGCCTGTTTATCTCCTTTGTGTTACGTTTGATCATGTCAAGGTGGTTGTGAGTGTACACCATTGAAAATCTCTAAGACTATTCAAGAAACTTTCCCCGCGATAAATTTAACCAAAATTAAGTTAATCTGTGTTATTATTGGGAAAATTTGTGTTTACTACTTTCCGAATGTTTGCAAGTAGTTTTTCTTGTTCTGTTGCATTCTTACATTGAAATATGTGTGAATCATATAAGATCTTATCCTTGAGATAGTTTTGTGGCATTGGAATTTCATTTATCGTAGCAGCGTTCATTTGATAGTAAAATAAAAAAATTAAAATTATTGTGACCCCTAGCATGACTATAAGATTGTTTGTTAGCCTTTGAGGGTATCTTAGGTGTGATAAAATAGAGATTTAAAATGTTCAATTGAGTTTTCCAATTTGAGCCTTCATTTTGGATCCTTGAAGTTTATGTGAAAAGTGTTGATCTAGGCCTCCATTGGAGCACATATTCTAGTTAAAGGAACAACCTAGCTACTATGAAAGCATTATGATGTTCGAGCTTTCCATTTTTAAAAATTTGTTAAATATTTGGTATAATCAACTTTATCCCGCTTCATCTCCCACCAAAATTCATTCAATAACAACTAATCATACCCACAGTACCCTTGTTTGTCATTTATGTATACAAATGCATAATTTTTACTACCAAAACATGTAGAAACAATCAGGTTTTCATTGTCTTTAGTGGCCTGAACCTTGCTTAGAAAATATCTCCATTATCTAGAGTGACAACTCGTGAGAGTTAGGGTTTGTTGCATTGATCATATTTTCTTCAAGGTCTTATCAATAACTTCACAAGGAAGGATATCTCCATCTCCTCCACAAACAGGATGATACAAAAAGGGTCCTCTCACCCTGGTTGAAAGGCACAACAATAAAGTAGTGAGGATAGGTCAAATCCTCTTGAGGGTGCTACCCATTTCTCCACATCTGAGTGACAAAGAGCAAGCCGCATTTCATCCCCGACTATAAAATGACACACTACATTCTTTGCTTGTCTCTAAGTTTCCTATCAAACCTTTGATGCTTCTTAGCTTCTGAAGGAGAATCAATTTAGGTACCAACACCTTGGATCCCAATAAAGTGCATGTATTATTATGCAATGAGAGTGATAAGTCTTATTTTCATGTGAACCTATGGATACCCATGTGCTTGATGGGCTACCCATACCCACCAACTCACTTGTTAAAATTTTATTTCACACCTTTTCCTCTCCACCTTTGCCAAAATTCACATCACCCTTATTTATTTTTTTATTTTATTTACCAACTATCCTCACCCAATAGGTGCAACGAAGTGGGCATTACACTTTCTTTTGGTTTGCTTCATGTACCCTTTAATATTCAAGAAATGAGTTTTGGTGTATGTTTTTAGGGCTAACTCAAAGTTTGAACTACTTATAATGGATAGGAACAAGCGAAACCATCAAAACATATTATAAAATTCATGAAAAATTAGATAAGAAAATGAAAAATATGTTTGTAGTAAATTTTTGACTATAATTAATAGTCAACCCTTAGTGATTCAATACATGTTTTGAAATATATCCACTTAAGTAGGAGAAAGAGTTAGTAGGTTACAAACACAAATTTGGGTGTCAATATTGTGTCTATTTTTGAGGTATTTGATCCTTCTAAAATGTGTGTATACCATTTATAAATATATCCAAGACTGTTATATTAGTTTCGGTGAAAAATAAAAAAATAAAATACGATTCAAATAATATATACACCCTCTAAAAAATAATGAGTGTATTCCCTTGAAAAGGAAGGATAATATTCCCTTTAAACTATAAATGTATAATTATGTCTTTTGAAGTGCTACAAATTAGTAAACAATAACTTCTTAAAGGAATACACCCTTTTATATCCTCATCTAATTTTGGACCTACATTTGATCGGAAGAGAAGTATTTTAGCATCTTATAAACATTTATTTTTCTTTTTATGAACAATTGTTTGTGATCTTTATGTAATTTATTTTACTTTAAATGAGACCACTAGAGATCAAGTCTTGATGAGTGAAAGACCTAGAGACACCCAACATATAGAGTCAAACAATGAGGCTAGGATCATGCGCTATGTGAGTTTTACGGTATGGAAGCCCCTTACTCGTACCTTCTTAGCTAAAGGTGGTCTTTGGTTTAGTTTCTTTTGTTACTTTGTATTGTTGAATCTATATGTTCCCTCAGGAGCCTAGGAAAATATGTCATTAAACTATGTAATCCACTTTGTCCAATTGTATGAATCACCTAGAGGTGCTCAATCAAAAAAACATATATGGGTTTGTCTAAAGGAGAATATACTTTTGAAAAAATAATATTTTTAATTACTACCTTAAATCTATAGAGTATAGCCTATTAATATTGATTCATTATTATAATACATTTTTGATGAAAAACCATTGAATTAAAAAACTTATATCTCAACAATCTATTCTTTATTTGGTATTGTTTAAAAAAACTCAACTATTTCGAGTTTATCTCTAAAAGTTGATTTCCTACACTTGTGTTTCATTCTTCCTTAGTTATTTAGTTTTAAATCATTTAAAATTATTATCTTAATTGATTTTTAAAAAAATTATATGTCAATCTTAAACATTATTTGAATCCTTGTATGAAATTTTATTAAAAAATTCATTCATTTTCTCCAAACATTTGTGTCCATGTACATTCACTTTTCTTATGTTTTCATACAAAATTACTAAGTCACTATTAGAAATGAGTAAATATCACATATTTATATCTTATAAGTATTAAAAAGATATTACATATCTATAAACTAGATTCAAAATTTCAAAATTTATCTTCCTATATTATCACAAAATTATTTGACTAAGTTCCTCTAAAAGTCTCTCTAAGTCATGCATTTCTATTTTTCATAAAATGAGTGACAACTCCCTTTGCCTCCTCCCTTCACCTCCCACGACCCCTATAATCCCGCTTCTACATTGTAGCTCTCCTAGTGTCGATACAAGTGCGCATACACATCAAACCAAACTATTTGTTTGTTCCCTTTTGTTTCTTGACACAAGTTATTGGGATAGCTATAGAGTTAAAAAATTACCAACCATAGTATTAGTGTGATGTGGTATACTTTAAACTCTTAGAACATCCCCTTTATTTTTATAATATCTTTGAAAATGATTACGGTGACTAGTTTATCTTACTAAGACATGATTTTAATATATTTGAGTGCTTGGAAATGCAAGAAGATTAACACTTAAGCCTATTTTGAGTGCCTCAAATTTGAGTGGTGGCTCCTCTAGTCATTGTGAAACTACTATAGGAAGATTTGGGAAATCCTTTAGATATTTAGTGATGATATTTGAAATATGATTTTATGAAATTCATGTTGATTTAATATGTGAAAATTCCTTAATCATATGAGATTTTATAGTTTAAACATTTACATTGTGAATATCATAGGAAAGAAGAATTGAATCTTATAATGTTTTCAAAATAAAAAATTATTCATTATATGGGAGGTTCTAGAACCATATAGGTCGGTCAAGACCATACTCAATTATAAGTCAAGATATACGGTTTTGGACAAGATACTAGTAATGAAAAAATAGATTTTGGAAATGATGTATGGATATGGACTACATTATTGAATAATTAGTATTTCCTATATGATCAACATAGATATTTTCATACATGATTATTCAAGAGATAGAGCAAGGGGGGAGATTGATTGGGATAAGAATGTGATAATGTTTACATTAATATAAAATCTTAATGTTTCACTACTAAAGGAAATTTTTGAGATTGTTCTACAAGGATCAATACATAATTCTATGCACATTAAAGAGGTTATAGTCCAATGGTTTATGTGAACACTCCAAGTAATCAACAAGTGAAATCAAACAACAAGTAAAATCATGCATGGAATAAGTGTTCTACTTATACTCATAAATCAAAATAAAGGGTACATATGGGAGTGTTATGTAACTCTCATTTTTGGAAAATAATTCCCTCCATGAGGGAACAAAGAGTTACATTTCCAAAATGGAATATAACTCCTATAATGTCACTAACACATATGACAATATTAGATTCTATGATGAAATCTTTCATGTGTCATATAACTCCTATGCCCTATGATCTCACCTAAGTGAGATGACTTACAATGTGAGGTACACAAGATGTTGAGTGGTGACGAGGAAAGTATGACACACCAAAACCCCCTTCATAAAAGTTGAGGCAAAGGTCATGGAAAGTCACAAAAAAAGATAACTCCCTAAATAGCAAAGAAAAATGTGTTAATGGGTCTTGAAAACTAAATTCCCGATAAGGTAGCCATCTACAAACTATATCCTTCCAGAAAAGAAGAAGAGAAGAAGTGGAATAGAAATCCCAATGAATATGGGAGCCTGCAAAATACCTTACCCTTCAAGAGACCACAAGTGAGGAAATTTTTCCTTAGTGAAGGGTTTGAAAATATGTTTCCATCGAGAAGTCCGACGATACTACAAGTTGATGATGTCTTCATGTATCAACTCCTGAATGAGATTCGTGTTGATCTCAATGTCCATCATCCACTGATGTTAAATTGGATTTTGAAAAATTGAGATGATTCTCATGTTGTGATAGTAGATAATAATAACCTGCCGAAAAATGAATACCAAACTATGTGAAGATTCCCTACAACCAAACTGCTTCTACTGAGTAGCATTAACTATTCGTATGTACTTTGCCTTTGTAAGTGATATGGAAATAGAATTTTGCTTCTTGTTAGACCAACCGAAAGGACCCAAACTAAGAGAGAAACAAGAGAGTCCGAGGAAGATTTATGATGATCTAGATTACCGTCCCAATCAATGTATGTATATCAAAACAAGTCAATCTCTTTCCTCCTATATAGTGAATGCCATTTGTGTGAGTGCCATGAACATAATAAGATAAGACTCAAAAATTGCAATTAAGCCATACTTGATGAGCTATCTTCCTTTTTCTTGAGAAATATTTGATCATGTGTGGTTATGTTCGGCTCATTTAAAGGAACTATCTACAATCCAAAGCACATCCAAAATATCAAATTAATGTTTGCATTTAATGTTAGATTCATGTTTTATACAAGTTAATTAACTTTCCTTTCATGATTTAACATGATGTATGAGTTTAAATTTAACTAACATAGGATCAACTTGATGTTAAGTTCTTTCCATTAACTTATTTTAAGTTTCACATGCATACACGGAGGACAATGTCAAATCTAGACAGTTAAAAATTTAATGACTCATGCCTACTATTATTAATTTAATTAAAAAGCTGTGTAACTCATTAAATTCACTAGCATATGGGACAAAGTAGCTATGAAAATCTTTACAACTAAAAAAATATTATTATTTTTGGAACTTAAAATTTCCAAGAAAAGCTACCAAAATAAGATGTAAAATTTGTCAAATCATTATCATTAACTATTAGAAAAGTAGGAAAAACAAGGTTTTAATATTTTATTAAATTTGAATACAAGATATTTACATTTAAGCAATATAAATAATGATTAGAAGAAATTCACTAAAAAAAAATCACTTATAGAAAAGTGATTATTACGCTAATTATCTGTGGGAAAGAGAGTAATAATAAAGAAGAAAAGATGATCAATTATAATAAAACTTACATAGTGAATACATAACCTCAATATTTTGTGTATCCTCAAACGCTAAAGGACTCGGAACAATGAGCCTGTTCATTTTTCACTAAAAATATGAAAACAAAAAATTGTCATTCCATATAATATCTCGTTCGCGACAAATGAGTGGCTAGATTCGTAGTGGCCTTGATTGATCTCCCCTGCTATTAATGCAATTCTGGCCTTGTTCTTCAACTCCTTCATTTTCTCCCTCGACTTTCTTCCCTCTTCTCCCTCCGTCAATTCCTTCAGCGATATTTTCACTTCATCTCTCCTCACAAACTCATCGCTTTCCCTCTTAAAATTTGCGGCTACCTTATCCTGCTTCACCAGAATGACCCTGTTCATCACCTGTTCTGCAGTGATGGGCCAACCGATCATTGGAACTGCATTGCAGATGTTCTTCATTGTAGAGTTCCACCCGTAGTGAGAAATTAAGCCTCCGGTATAAGTGTGAAATAACGCCAACTTGAAGATCCTAGTTAAGAACAACAACCTCTCGGTCCCTAGTTCATTTCTTGAAACCCTCGGGTAAAAGATGAGAAACCTCCATTTCTAGATAAAAGCTCCCAGATTTATATCCGCGGACAACCCAGAGTAATTTGTGGCCACTGGCATCCAATCTGAGCACCAGATCTGTAATCTGCGGACCTGACAAAGTTGATCCGCTGCCGAAGGACACAAACACAACAAAGGAAGGCGGCTATTTATCTAACCATTTTAGAGAATCTGAATCCTCTAGCATATTTGTATTTTCCACCATGAGCAGAATGATTAGATAAATATACGACATTTCAGGGGCTATCAAAAATTTTCATTTCGTGAGGTATTTTAGGGTCCTTCCTCCAGTTCAGCAAAGGTGTGGATCAAAATCCCTATCGCTTCCTTGAAGCGGGAGCCATGGTGAACGAACTAGTAAAACGAAGAATTGGACCTGTCCTGAATGGGAGTTGGCAGATCCATGGTGGGAATGGGAGGAAACCTAGGTACCTGTACCTAAAAATCGGCGTCATTAAACAAAATCTCAACCTCTGATACGATCTTGTTTTTACAAAATAATATATGGGTTTGTACAAGGAAGATTCTAGTTTTTATACTACCTTAATTCTACATAGCATAACCTATTATGATTGATTCATTCTTATAATACATTTTTTTATGAAAAACCAATGAATTACATAACTTACATCTCAACAATCTATTCATTATTTGGTATTGTTTAAAAAAATTAACTCTTTCAAGTTTAGATCTAAAAGTTGACTTCCTACACTTGTGTTTCATATTTCCTTCATTATTTAGTTTTAAATTATTGTCTTAATCGAAGAATTTTTTTATAATATTATCATTAATCTTAGACATTATTTAAATCCTTGTATAAAATTTTATTCAAAAATTTATTTATTTTGTCCAAATATTTGTATCCATGTACACTCGCTTTTCTTATGTTTTCGTAAAAAATATTATGTCACTATTATAAATGAGTAAATATTACATACTTATATCTAATATGTATTAAAAATAAATTACATATTTATAAACTAGATTTAAAATTTTATAATTTATCTTCTTATACCATCACAAAATTATTTGACTAAGTGCATCTAAATGTCTCTCTAAGGTCATGTATTGTTATTTTTCATAAAAAGAGTAGAATCACCCCTTGCCTCTCTTCATCCCCCGACCCCTATAATACTACTTCTATATTGTAGCTCTCCTAGTGTCACTGCAATTACTCAAAACACAAATAACCCAAAAAAATTCCCGATTGTTTCTTGACACGAAGTTATTGGGATAACTATAGCGTTAAAAAGTACCAAACAAAGTATTATTGTGATGTGGTATACTTTAAGAGCTTATAATATCCCCTTTATTTTTATAATATCTTTGAAAATGATTAGAGTGAATTTCTCTTGTTAAGACAATATTTTAATATCTTTGCGTGCTGCAAATGCAAGAAGATTCACATGTAAGCATAGTTTGAGTGCCTAAAATTTTAGTGGTGGCTCCTCTAGCTGATATGAAATTACTTTACAAAGATTTAAGAAATCCTTTAGATATATAGTGATGATATTTGAAATAGGAGCTTATGAAATGCATGTTGAGTCAATATGTGCAAATCACTTAATCATATGATCTTTTATAGGTTAAACATTTACATTATCAATATCATAGGGAAGATGAAATGAATCCTATAATGTTTTCAAAATTGAAAATTATTCCTTATATGCGATGTTATAGAATCACATAGATCGAGTTGAGATCATACTCCATTATAAGTTAGAATATATGGTTTTGGATAAGCTACTAGTGATGAAAACACTAGAGTTTGGAAATGATGTATGGATATAGACTATATTGTTGGATAATTAGTATTTCCTATATGAACAACATAGAGATGTGTATACATGATTCATTCAAGAGGTAGATCAAGGGGGATATTGATTAGGATAGGAATGTGAGAATGGTTCTCAAAATATAAAAAGCCTAAACTTTTCATTACTAAAGGATAAATTGTGAGATTATTTTGCAAGGATCAATACCGAATTACTTACACAATGAAGAGATTGCAGTCCCTCTTTGATGTGAATTATCCATGTAATCAATAAGTGAAATATAAAAAAAGGAAAATCATGCATGAAATAATTCTTCTACTTATACTCATAAATCAAAATAGAAGAGTACATATGGGAGTGTTGTGGAACTCTCATGCCTCAAAAATCATTCCCTTCATGAGAGAGAGGTGTTATATTTCAAAAATAGAATGTAACTCCTATGACGCCACTAACACATATGAAAATTTTAGATTCTATGATGGAATATTTCACGTGTCATAGAACTCCTATGCCTTATAATCTCACTTGAGTGAGATGATTCACCATGTGAGGTGAACAAGATCTTTGAGTGGTGAAGATGCAAGTCACACACACCAAAACCTCTTTCATTGAAGTTGAGGAAAAGGTCATGGCAAGACACAAACAAAATAGAATGCCCACTAGATAACAAAGAAAATTGCATCAATGGGTCTCGAAATGAAAGGCCCGATAAGGTACACATGTAAAAAGTACATATTTATAGAAAATAAGAAGATGATAAGAGGAATATAAATCATGATGAAGATGGGTGGTTCAGAAGACCTCACCCTTAGAAGAGACCACAAGTGAGGAAAATTCATCTTAGTGAAGGGCTTGGTGAAAACTTATTCAACTTAATAAAAATTCTAACAATACTACAATTCAATGATGTCTTCATGTATCAACTCTCGAATGAAATTCATGTGGATCTTAATGAGCTTCATCCACTGATTTTGAACTTGATTTTGGAAAATCGATATGAGATAATTATGTCACATTAGATGATAGTTGGTTTCGAAATTGAATATCGAACTCTCATCAAGATTCCTTGCAAGAAAGCAACTTCCTTGGCAGCATTAACTACTCATTTTTACTCTTCCTCTATATATGATATGGTAATTACATTCTATTTCTTGCTAGACCAATTGAAAGAACCCATACTAAGAGAGAAATTGTAGCATAAGGTAGATTTCGATGGTTTAGATCACTAGCACAATCAAATTTTGCATATCCAACAAATTCAATCTATTTCCCTTCAAGCTAATGAATTTCATCAAAGTGTGAGTTCCACAAACATAGTAAGAGAACACTCAAAATTGACAATTAATCCATACTCGATGAGATCTCTTCTTCGTTCTTGATAAATCCTTGGTCATGTGTGGCTACGTTCATCTCATTTAAATGAAGTATCTATAGGGGAGAGACACCATTAGCGGTGTAGGATATGTTTAATGTAGCATATGCTACGTCCATGCAACATAGACCTTAAAACAAATGTAGCATTACATAGTCCATGCCATATAGAACTTTAAATGTCAAACGAGCTTCCAACTATTTACATATGCCACATGTTTAGAAAAATTAATTTCATGTTTTAAAAGTGTTAAGGATGTTATTTGGGACTCATGATTGAATATTTAAAACATTTTTGTGGATCACGTTGGAATCTAAAACTGCTCGTTCCACCGCATGCCATTAAATCTTCTCACTACTACACAAAGAATCATTTATTCACAGGTTTATTCATAAAATAATCAATTTGTAGAAAAAGTGTGGTTTACCAACATTAATAGATGTAGCTTTTATAAATACAATGTAGATCTTCCACAATTTCATGAATAATAATTTTAAAAATGTGAACCATTCATATTCTAAAATTTTAGATATGAAAATTTACATTTTATTTTCATGCATTGAAAAAATTGAGTTTCAATATTATAATTCTCGATATTTATATAATCCATTCATAACTATTGCACTTTCAAATTTTCACTCTTTTTATGTTTGCTCAAAAAAATGGTAAAACTCTACAAAATGTAAAATGCTTGTATAATGAAATATTTAATTTACAATATATAGTTTGTATAATGATATTATCACAAAAATTAAAATATGTGTTCGGGAATTCATATGATTTTCTTCAAAACAAAAATTATTAAAACTCTACATCACTCAAACTTTGATTTTGTAAAATATAAGTTCAATGCAATAGGTAACATTATTTGTTCACAATCCACTCTAATAAAATAGCCACTAAATTCTATTTGTACATTACAAAGATTTGATTGTGTATTATCCACAAAATATAAAATATATGTATTGTAAGCAATACACAATATAATATAAATCCATTTTATGATTATTTTTATTGAAATAATACACATTAATTTTTGTTTTTGTGAATATTAATGTGGATAATCTACACTATTAATATTTATTGTGGATAATATACAATTTAAGATTAACTAATTATGTTGAGAATCATCCTACGATAGTAGTAGAGGGCATAGTGTTTAGTTGTGTTCACTTTTAATTATGCTCATTAAATTTAACATCTATTTTTACATCAATAAGATTTTCTTTTTAGATAATTAAAAAAATAGTAATATTTTTATTATATAGGGAGTTTAGAGCCCACTTTGTTTTACTTCAATAATATTCTTTCCAACAATACACATTAATCTAGTTAGATAGACATTATTTATCACCATTTAATATTTTAAAGATAAATATATAAAATATGTACTAAATATAAATTATCTATATATTAATAAATTTAAAAAATTTATTGACTAATAACACAATCGTTTAAACATTAAAATATTTAGAATAATAAAAAATAAAAATAGTCTTATAGATCCAAATTTACTTTTGTTTAAAGTTAAAACAGTTTTAAAATTTAATATAAATAATATAGACATTTTTGCATGATCCATTTTTAGAAAAGAAATCAATTAATATTATAAAAATGCAGTTAAAAATACATAACTATTTCACTATGCTCTTTAAAAATTAAAAGTATTATTAATAATTAAAATCAAAACATAAATTATTTTATAATCAATCAATTCATAATTTGTGTACACACATTCAACAATATTAAATACTAATTATTAAAAACAAATAGAAAACAACATTTCTTCTATCAAAATTTAACAACTCAATAAAATCGTATCTTTCAAAAATTTAAAGTTGTAACACATGCAATTGATTTCGGCAAATATAACTAATTCAGTTTATTTATTCCGCTAAAAAAGGGATGAAATGGATTTATGTAGCAATATTTGGAGGAAGCACATCTATCACGAATTAAACTATAATTATGAGCAAGGTTTAGCATAAAACAAGTTCTTTAAACCAGAAATATCTTGACATATTTTTTATGAAAAACTTTTTATTGAACAGTGTGCATATGACTATTAAAAATTATGAATAATGTTTTTAACATTGTGCAGGTAACCATTAAATTGCTATAATTTTTGTAAACATTATATTCAGGTGATCTAATTCCTTCTATTTTAATTTTATTTGTAACAGTTATTTAATGTTTCTATTTATTTCTCCAAGTTTTAATCTACACACTTTTTATTTACAGATTTAAAATTGATTTACTGTAATTATCATATTTTATAGTTTTTCAAAAGTATTGTAATTTTTTGTGCAGATTTATTCTGATATCATCTTACCTTTTGTGCAGATTTTTAGATTTATTTAGGGTTGCAGGAGAAATAAAGAAGAAATTTATCAATACTAAATTTTAAATATGGATGAATTGTGGGAAACAAAGGAAAGATACGCATCAAACTGACAAGGATGCTTTATTATTATTGATCCCAAAACTATGACTCTAGGGAAAGGAAATACCAGATGGTATTGCTTAAAAGGAAGAGTGGATTGAAGTAGGGAACGAAAGATATATATGATATGTTTTAATTTATTAAAAAATTAATAATAAATCAATTTTTAAGAGGAAACATCTATGCTCCAAACTCTAGGAAAGATGATCCTTAGAAAGAAATCACATTTATGACAACATATCTTGTATATAAATTTAATGCCGATATATTCATTTGATGTTTCTACATGTTGTTTCCGTAAAACAAATAATCACAATATTCAGGGAGAACAAATATTTAAATGTTTCAGGAATAACATTTAGATAGTTTATGTTGCTAAGACATCTATAGAAAAATATACGGTACTCATCTGTTTACAGTCATTCTTAATCACGATTTTGTATATATTTGTACTCAAAGTTCAGATTTTATTCACATTCCATTTCATGTTTTGTCGAAGTGTGTGAATTTTAATTATTAAAAATAAGTATGGAAGTCTTCTGAAGCTTTCAGGCCACGAATCAGAAAATTTACTAATTGGAATGATTTATGAGACATTGAATTCTCATACAAAAAAACATGTTATCTATATTATTTTATATTTCTTTATTATTTTTAATAATATTTTTATAATTATTGCATAATTTTAAATTATGTGATTTGGAATAGTATGAATATGAATTTTTAAAATAATTTTGAAATTTCTTTTGATAAAAAAATTATGAATATAAATTTTTATTAATATATATTCCATTTTCATATATTTTGTATTGTGCAAAGTTTTACAATTTAAAAGTATGGAAATTTCTACAATTTTAAAATTGTGGAAAGTTTTACAATTTATATTTGTGACAAGTTCTACAATTTTAAAATTGTGAAAAGTTTTACAATTTTATGTTTTCACAATTTTATTATAGGTGGAGTCCACAAAATCGGATTCACAATTTTGAACAAGTTATCTACAATCAAATTGTGAAAAATTTGTGGATAAAGGACCCATTTTCTTGTAGTGTTTGTCACCTTCCATTAGACTCTCAACCATGTGTGATTAATGGTGCAGTATGTTGGGTTTTAATTCCTCCACCACCAAGATTAAATGGTGTAAGGACATGTGGGAAACCACATAGGAATTAGCACAACACTAAAAACCACCAATCGTGGCAGATTTTTTCCATGTCTCTAATTTTTAGCACATGTTTTATGAGCAATGAAAACTCAATCTATAAATGTAAATGAATATGCCTCGACTATTTGCATGCAACACATTATTTACGTAAGATGGATGAGAGAAACACACTATCAAGTTCAACGTGACCGTGTTTTCTTTTCCAATGAGGTAATTTTTCTACTATTAAGCAAATCTTTTCATAATCAATCTATTTAATTAATGGGTATGTATTTAATCAATAAATCAATATTTTTAAGAGAGTCTTCTCCTAGAGGTAACACCAATGCGTCTAAATAAATGTAGGGAACTAGACATGAAGTTGTTTCTAGGTGATAGAATAGGAGAAAGGAAGGTGTTTGATCTTATATATGATTATTGAGGAAGGTGAGGGTTAGAGCCTCACTTAGACAATGAACCTTCAATGTTTATTAATCACCCTTGTCACAGAGAATAATCAACATAATTATTGCCAATTTTTTTTTAGTTGTAAAATTAATAATAAAAATGATAATAATGATATTTTTAATTCAATTTTGATCGGCCATTATTTTATATTATTATTATTTTACTTTATTGTCGATTATTATCGATATTTTATATTAATTATCTCTATATTATTTTTGGTTGTTTCATTCTGATTGCGCCCATAGACCAAACCTTGTTCCATGCTTGAGAAGGGATTACCCCGTCGTGGCGCCATGGTTGGTCGTTGATCCGTGTTCAATTTAAAACGTCAACCACTAGTTTTCTTCCCCTTCGTCGATTAGGCCTACATATATGTTGTTTTAATCATTTAAATTAAAGGAAAATATGATTTTTGCTTCCTCTAACATGCCCATTTGTATGAAAATTAAAATTCTTGGTTGGCATAGGTTTTATTGGTTTTCTTTCATCCTTGTTTTCTATCTTGTGAATCCATGGAAGTAGAGGGAGGTTGTGTAGCGCAAGTTTTTTATGGGGCTATTAATTAATGCGCATATTTTAACCCATTCACCTACCCTTTCACCACTTTAACAATGACTTGTCCCCAATGCGTGGGTTCCAAAAAGAGAAATTATACTTGTGTGGTTGTTAGCTAGCTGTTAGTAGAAATTATGGTCATTGATGTATCTTACTTGGCATGAGGGAGATTGGGGGTGGGAAATGAAATTTGCAATTTCTTTATAGTGGTGTCATTAAAATATGTTGTCTCATAATTGTGGGTCTTTCACCATAAAATTAGATATTGGTTGCTTGTAATGTACCCATTGTTTCATTCTGGGCTGGTTTTAGCTTATTGTTTCTTGGGGAAAATGTTTGTGAGGATGAAATGCCAAGCTTAACATGTTGGCCACGTGGGTGTTTTCATTTGGCCTTTTCTATCTCAAACGTTGTTGGCCACATAGAGTTGGAGGGATATTTGTATGGGTTATGGGTATTAATATTTTGACTGCCTAATCTTTGTAACTAGCTATGGTATAGAGTCTTCTAACCTGGTTGCTCCTTTTTCTTATGCCAACGTGGAGGTGATCGAGGTGTTGATTCCCAGCAAGCACGTGGCTCTACCATGTGTGTGTGTGACTTGGGAAAAAACACATTTCGTGAGAATGTTAAGTCTAAACTTTTGCAATGCTGCCAACTTTTTATAATATCATGAAATGAATGTCTTCCTTCCTCCAATGCCATCTAGAAATGGGTTTGTTTGTGGTTTTTTTATTGATTTCCTTGAGTGTATTGTTTCCCCCTTTGTATCTCCTTCTGAATCATTGGTTTTGCATAAATGGTTCTAATTTCTCTCTTAAGGTTTTATTCATTTAATATTTATATTATATGGTTTTTTTGTAATATTGTGTGATGTGAATTATTTCACAGGTTTGAAATACTATTGAGTTTTCTTGGTTTATCTTGTTTATTAGACTTATGATATCCTTATATTAAAAGAATTGTTATATGAATGGTTAAGCATGATTAGTGCCACTTGGTGGAGAAGATACATTATCATCTTTTTAATGTTTCTATAGAATCGTAATAGGAATCTTGATGTACATGGTGAGAGAATTTCCCTAGCATTTGATGATGAAAATGGTATTGGGGTTGTTATATTTAGACCTATACATGGCCGAATTTTGTATTTTGTCCCTAAGGATGATCACCCATTACCCATTTGGGCTTAAAGCATTGAGGATATTTCTATGATCATTTATATTTGTTGAATGTATGCCTAAAGATACTATCGAGTTATTCATGGCATCTTCTTGTTTGACTAAATGAAAAATCTTGATTAAAATACTTGTTTTATTTATGAAAAGGGGAAACTTCATTATTTTTAATGAACATAATCCTTACTACTATTTTTCCATTTTTCTTGGAAGCCAATTTGTTATATCTTGGCTAATATGAAGTTTAGAGATGAACCCTTAACTTTGTTTGTGATAACTCATACCATGATAGGTGATAAATTAGTTCTTGTGTTAGTTAACTAGATGTGACCATCCAGATTACTTAGGGTCGATGAAGGAATTATTTTTGGAAGCATCAATTCATAGCTTATTTCATTGTTATGAATTTATTTTAAAGGAAATTTCTGCAACAGATCAAGAAAATATTTATCTTTTTTTTCTCCTGTGATATTGGATTCGATTTGTGCTACTGTGTAATCCTTGCGTGGGTTGGGAAAATTCATAACAAGACCATGTGGTCTTGATTTTCATCTAGGAATATATTGTTCAATCTAATGTTTTCCAATCTCCCTTCCCTTGCCCTCATGGCTAATGGTATCAATTATCTCGTAAATGTTTGACGTGTTTCGAAGGGTCATGTGGATTTTTTAATATTTTATTCACTTCACCATTGACACAAAGCCTCTTGGATATTTCAATCATGATTATACCAGGTAACCACCCCAGATGGATATGCTATTTTTTTTATTGTAACTCATGGTAAGGCCTTATAGAGACTGGGGTATCGATGGTGTTTTACCTATCGTGTATCGAATCCCTTCATGAATTCAAACTTGAATATCATATATTATCATACTTGTTTACTAAATTTCCATTTGTGACTTCATTTAATGTAATCATTTTTTAAAATATATTTATATTGTCATAAATTTATTAAATTATTAATGACATTTGGGGTTATTCTTCCTTTTTATTATTTAGAAAAGTTGATGATTATGATGAGGTTTTTGGTAGAATAATGGTTTTTGTGTCTCATTTGTATGCTTTTGAAGAGTGGATTTGATTATGTTAACAAGTACTACTTTTAAGAGATCCTGTAAGGAGGAGGTGGTAAAATCCTTGGTTAAAACTGAAACTATAGATTATTTTTTTAGGAGGGTGATGAACCCATATTGCTATGAAACCTCCCTCCTGGAAGGATTGAAAAATTTGTTTTTTTCAGCGTCTATGATCGTAACTAGTATGTTTTTGACTTCTCAAGTTTTTCTTTGAGATGGATGGATTGAGTATTAGATTTCAATCACGTAATCCATAGGATTACATGATTGAAATCTCAATACTCTTGACCTTGTTGTTCCTAACCAATAAGGTCTTGCCTTGATTATTTGAGATATCGTTCTTACTAGAATATTTGGCTTCCTCCTTGTTGGCTGGTATAAATATTTATCTCATGTGAAGAATTTTGATTAGTGGTTTGTGCTTTGATCCATTCTTGAAATAGAACATTCCTTTCATGATATTGTTAAATGTTAGCTTATTTGTAGTGGGTAGTCTTATCATGCTCAGTTCTCATGAACTGACTCAAGTTAATACTTGTGCAGATGGATTATGTGAGTAGATAAAAGGAAATATTTGATAAAGGTTTCATCGGTTTGATTTATGAATTCCTTTGTGTGAATGTTTAATGTATTGTAAATCTTGGATTGGTGCTTGTAGAGGAGTTTAGAAGGCCTCTTGCCTTGGATTTTCTATCTTATTTTTATGATGAAAGGTTGTCTAACCATTTGTAACAAAACTTGAAATTATTATTGTGAGGAATAAAATTCAATCACCACCTTGTTATGAGTATTCTTTTTGTGATATTATTTCAGTCATGAAAATTTTGTAGCATGGCTTGACCAATTTTGTTACCTTCTTGTTCTCATCCAAAGTTCAATCGAATCTTTTGACACCTTTGGTTTGTGTGCCATGTTGAATAGAAATGTTATAACCGTGTTTAGTTTTCTCGATAAGTAATGGTAATTTCTTCTTTGAGTCATAAAATTTCATGTATAATAACCCTCCATGGTCTTGGCATTAGTGTAATTCTAGGTATATTTTAGTGGGTTGGAAATCCTTTTTTTCAAAAAAAAAAAAAAATAAAATGAATACATAGATGAATAAATAAATAAGATAATAATGAAGTTGTGTTTTTGTAGATAAAATTAAGAGTCCTTAATTGGAAAGAAAGGAGTTATCTACCGGTGTAAAATAATCTACCCTCATTAACCTTAAGCTATGGATTAAACTTTATCCTCATTGTTGTGAAACATTAAGTAATTTTAAAAGTAAGATCATTGTTGGATTTTGGGGATATAGTTAGATCTTAGTTAGTAGGGGAGTTTGAATAAGAACACATTAAGTCTTGTGCTTCCATTTTGGGAACCCCATGTGTATCCTTTTTGAACTTAATCAAGAGATTGCTAAATGAAGCTTTTACCCAAATCTAGTTTAAACTCTTAAGTCTCATTAAAAGACGGTTAATAACTAAAGAGATCATGATGATGAAATAAATTGACCTTCTCACTCTAACCTTTTCCATAGTACTTTGTAATCTTCTCTTAAGCATGGTTAATTGTTGATCCTTTACACAAGGAGGTTGTAGTTCCGAACCTTAATGGCACTCCACTTCAGTTGGAGCTTACACTCGTCACCTTGTGCAATGGAGGTCTGAATCAAGATTCAGTAGCTTGGGTATGAATAAGCAACCTTGTGAGAGATGGAAGGTGTCCCTTTTGATCAAAGTGAATTTAGCTAGTTTTTTCAGTCTTTAGATGAACCTCATTCAGAAAACTTGTCCTCAAGCTAATTAGTCAATAGTATAAAAGAAATAAGTTCACCTTTGTAAGAGAAATGCTTGAATCAAACCTGAATCTTCTAGATCGTAAAGTCAGGTCTTGTAAGATTTTTAGTAAATACATAACCTTAAAGGATTTTACACCATGGGGTGTACTAATTGTAACTATGTATTTGTGGATTGGTCTTTTTTGTGGTGCCTTGTCAAAGAGAAAAGTGAACTGTCCTTGATGGGTGTTGATGTTTCCTTGTTGTCTATGTGGTCATCATTGTGTCAAGATGTTTAAAGAGTTAGTTGTAGCCATTGTGACCACCTGTTGTGTCATTCTATACTTTGAACAAGTCAAAAAAAAAATATTATCTGTATTTTTCTATGTTGTCTTGTGTGTTTGGAAATGGTGGGTGTTACACTTGGTATCAGAGCGAGGTTCATGCTCTTGAACCTCTGGGATAGATTGGAGTTGTGATGGTGTTACATGATGGTGTTGATGGTGATGGTGGTGGTATGATATTGGAAGAGTAATGTGATTTAAGCATGATGTGAACTATGTCGTAATTGTGATATTGTGAGCACACATGTTGTGTATGTCACTTAGTGTGTAATTGTTAGCATGTTGATGTGTTGGAGATGAGAGTATTCTTCCTCCTTTTCAGGAATTCTATGAGAATTTGAGTGTGAAACACTATGTTTTTTGTTGTGTGTGTGGAAGAAATGTGATTGTTGATTTTGGAGTGTTGGATCCTTTTGGCATTTGTGATGTGTGGGTGTGCTTATATGTTGTGTGACCAAGGTTGGTTGTAGTGAATTGGTTTTCTTAATGATGTCATTATCATTTGTGTAGAAATGTGTATTCCCATGTTATATGGAAGTTGAATATGTATGTTGTAATTGTCTCATCATAATTGTAATTCATGTAATATGTAATGATTAATGTCGTAAATTTAGGACATATGGTGGTGTATATGATCCCTATCATATGAGTGATTGCACTTTGGGTGCAGCATGTGGTGATGTGGTGTGTTGTAAACTGTGAATGTAATGTATGTGATATACCCTGTATTGGTGCCATGCGTAAGATGCTATGGTTAATGTGCATGAACCACCATTGTGTTAGTGATGTAGTTGCATGTTATGTTGTGAACCTTACGCTAACCGACCTTGAGGGAAATTGGTAAAAGTGTATGTTTGGAGTGAGGGAATGTGTACCATGGGCCAAGTAACTTGAGCTGACCTTAGGCTCAGTAGATGATGACATGTGTCTCTCTTTCTCTCTCTCCTTGTGGTTGTTGTATGGATGCAACCTAAGTGTAGCTATGACTTGTGTTTAGCCTTGTCAAAGTGGTGGTGGGATGATTTAGATAGAGATGATGATAGTTGTATTATTGATATGTTATTTTATAAGCTGAGGCTCGATGTTCGAGTGCCAAAAACTCATTGAGTACCCCCTTGGTGGCCAAGATAAGGCCACATAGTCATCGTAATGTGTCTATTCTTATATGTGTATTTTATTCGTAAATTGAACTTTTTACTTTATTTTTGTAAGGACCAGCAGTTTTCTTGATTGCCATGTTTTATATTTTGGGCATTTCCTTGGTTTGTGGTACTAACATGTGATTTTGACACTAACTATGGCTATTTGGCCATTTTTTTCTTGGTTTTGGATCTTATTTTAAATTTTAAGATTTTACCGCCTTTGCCCAAGGCTTGTACTTTGCCACTTGGCATTTGAATCGGATTGCTATGTTGGTTCTATTGTCATGATGTGTGGAATAGGGTCATGGGATGCACCATGGAATGGTTGGACCTATGGACCCGCTTCATTGTATGGGGGTATGCCCCAAGGAGTTATAGATAACTAGTGGGTTGTTGAACCATGAGTTATTATGTCACTTGGGTTAGGGGTGTCCTGGACTCTATGTGCCTAGGGCCATAGGGGAGATGACCCCTTTGGGGAGCAAAAAGGAAAAACTTATTTTGTTATTACTACTTGAGGGAGGCATAAGAGAAGAGGCATAAGAGACTTGAGGGAGGCATAAGAGATTGAGGGAGGCATAAGAGATTGAGGGAGAGGAGCATAGAGAGATTGAGGAGGCATAAGTATTGTGTGTGTGTGTGATGTGATGCTTTGCTTTGGGAGGTATGCAGAGTTGTTATGATGTTTTGTTGTGGTGTTATGATGTATGTGTTACTCATGTTAGTTGGATATGTTTTTTGATGTTGTGGATATGGCATTGATGCCCTTGTTGACACTATGTACATGTAGCTATTTTTTGAGTTATGTAGAATCTTCATCTGTGGAATTGTGGAAATTTCTTGTTGTTGTAGTACACTTTGTGTTCGAGTATATATGTTAGTCATAGATGTGTGACAAGTACTATGTTATGTGGACTGATTCTTATTTCTCTTCCATAATTTGGTTAATCTCTTGTGATGTGGTACAATCATGAAAGTATGTAAAAGTATGCTTGTGAATCTTTAGTGTTGTGTATGACCCTAGTAGGGTGTTGTGATAGCAGTTCATGTTGGGCACCCACAAGAATGAATAAACTAAAATTCTACAACAATGAAATTTTAAAAGAACCTAAGTTAAGAATAATGTAAAAGAAAGAGAATTAATTAAATAATGAAGTAAGAGAAAATTTCCAATCTTCACAGAACTTTGAAAGTTAAAATTTTGCCAAAATGTTTCTAAGGCTACCCCTTGTGGCCGTGCTTTAACGACTGAAATTTTAACCATAGGGTGCACTTTCACCTTTATCTATTCCTTGATGCTTACTACCTCTTTCCTTCCTTCAATGTTGTGTCACATCGAGGATGATGCTTTCTTAAGGGGAGGAGAATGTAATGCCCCATTCGACGTTACTCTGTTCATTCTTCGGTGACTTGTTGCTAAGTGTTGAACATTATTGTGCTTCTGTTAATCATTAGTTGGCTTTTTCCTTTTTGTCGAGAGAATAATCAAGCATTCTCCTCTTTTGTCATGTGCTTCTTTTGTGTCATTTTCAATGTTTTCTATTTTGCTAGGCCCCATGCAACGTCCATTACGATTTCCTATTAAAGGAAAATTGTGTTCTCGGATTATCGAGCTTGATTGTTGGTCATTATTAATATGAATAATAATTATTTTTTAGTTGTAAAATTAATAATAAAAATGATAATAATGATATTTTAATTCAATTATCGATCGGCCATTATTTTTTATTATTATTATTATTTTTTTATTTTCGATTATTATCGATATTTAATATTAATTATCTCTATATTATTTTTAGTTGTTTCATTTTGATTGCCCGTAGACCGAACCTCGTTCCGCACTAAAGAAGGGATTACCCATCATGGCACCATGGTTGGTCATTGATCCGTGTTCACTTTTGAATGTCAACCCTAGTTTTCTTCCCCTTGGTCGATTAGGCCTGCATGCATGTTGTTTTAATCATTTAAATTAAAGGAAAATATGATTTTTGCTTCCTCCAGCATGTCAGTTTGTATGCATGAAAATTAAAATCTTCTTGGTTGGCATAGGTTTATTGGGTTCCTTTCTTCCTTGTTTTCTATCTTGTGAATGCATGGAAGTGGAGGGAGGTTGTGTGTGGTGCAAGTTTTGATGGGGCTATTAATTAATGCCCAAATTTTAACCCATTCACCTACCCTTTCACCACTTCAACAAAGTGACTATCCCCAATGCGTGGGTTCAAAAAGAGAAATTATCCTTGTGTGGTTGTTGCATATGGATGTTGGCTCAAAAAATCATGGTAATTAATGTATCTTATTTGGTGTGAGGAAGGTGGGGGTGGAATTCTTAATTTTTTCATCATGGTGTCATTAAAATGCTTTGTTTCTTAATTTTGGGATGTTTCTTTGCCAAAATTGGATATTGGTTGCTTGTAATGTACCTCATTGTTTCATTATGGGCTGGTTTTAGCTTATGACTTCTTGGGGAAAATGTTTTTGAGGATGAAATTCCAAGCTTAAGTTGTTGGCGGTGTGGGTGTTTCCTTGTTTGGCCTATTTATATCAAATGTTGTTGGTTTATAGAGTTTGAGGGAGATTTGTATGGATTGTGGGTATTAATATTTTGACACCTAATCTTTTGTGATAGGCTCGTATAGTGTGTTCTTTAGGCATGTTAATCTCCTTTGCAATGCTTGTGCCAATGTGGAGGTGATCAAGGTGTGGATGCTTTCTTCCTGAAAGCAAGCTCATGGCTATGCCATGTGTGTGTGTGACTTGGGGAAAAACACATTTCAGGCATGTTAAGTCTAAACTTTGCAATATTTTGCTACCTTTTTATAATTTCATGAAATGAATGGTATTCCTCCTCATGAAATGGCACCTAGAATGGATTTGTTTATGGTCATTTATTGATTTCCTTGAGTGTACTAGTTTCCCCCTTTGTATTCTCCTTATGAATCGCTGGTTTTGCATGGACGGTTCTAATTCCCTCTTAACATTTTATTCCATTTCATATTTATATTATATGGTTTTTGTAATATTTTGTGATGTGAATTATTTCACATGGGAACGAAATACTATTGAGTTTTCTTATTTATCTGTCTCTTTTAGAATTATGATATCCTTATATTAAAAGAATTGTTATATGAATGGTTAAGCTTGATTAGTGCCACTTGGTGGAGAAGATACATTATCCTCTTTTTTAAATTTTCTATAGATCTGTTAATAAGAATCTTGATGTACACATGGTGAGAGAATTTCACTGGCATTTGATGATGAAAATGGTATTGGGGTTGTTCTATTTAGACCTATATGGCCGAATTTTTTTATTTTTCCCTAAGGATGATCACCCATTACCCATTTGGGCTTAAAGCATTGAGGATATTTCTATGACCATTTTTATTTGTTGAATGTATGCCTAAAGATACTGTTAGTTATTCATCTGACATCTTATCGTTTGGCTAAATGAACAAATATTGATTCAAATCCTTGTTTTCTTTATGAAAAGGGGAAACTTCATTAGTTTTAATGAACATAATCCTTACTACTATTTTTCCTTGTGGCTTGGAAGCCAATTGTTATATCTTGGCCGATGATAAAAGTTTAGAGATGAACCCATGGCTTTGTTTATGATAACTCATACCATGATGGGTGATAACTAGTTACTGCGTTAGTTAACTAGATGTGACCACCCAAATTACTTAGGGTCGGTGAAGGATTATTATGTGGAGGCATCAATTCATAGTTTCTTTCATTGTTATGAATTTATTTTAAATGAAATTATTGGAGAGATCGAGAAAATTTTTTTTTTTTTTCTCTGTGATATGAAATTCGATCTCTGCTCGTGTAATCCTTGAGTGGGTTAGGAAAATTCATAACAAGACCATGTGGTCTAGATTTTCAACTAGAATATATTGTCTAATCTAATGTTGTCCAATCTCCTTTGCCCTCGTGCTTAATGGTATCAATTATCTCGTAAATGTTTTACCTATTCTTAAGGGTCATGTGGGTTTGTTAATATTTTATTCGCTTCAACATTTACACAAAGCTCTTAGATATTTCAATCATGATTATAGTGGGTAACTTTGCCCCATATGGATATGTGATGTTTTTTTATGATTGTAACTCATGTGGTAATGCCTTATAGAATTGTGGAATCGTTGGTGTTTTATTATGTTAACTAGTATTACTTTTAAAAATCCCTCAAATTCAAACTCGAATATCATATATTATCATACTTTTTTACTAAATGTCCCATTTTGTGACTTCGTTTGATTATAATCAGTTTCAAATATTATATGATACTTTTAGAAATTTGTTAAATTATTAATGACATTTGGGGTTACTCTTACTTTTTATTATTTAGAAAATTTGACAATTATGATGAGGTTTGTTGGTAGAATAATGAACTTTTTGTGTCTCATTTGTATGCTTTTGAAGAGTGGATTTGATTATGTTAACAAGTACTACTTTTAAGAGATCCTGTAAGGAGGAGGTGGTAAACTCCTTGGTTAAAATTGAAACTATAGATTATTTTTTTAAGGAGGGATGCAGCCATATTGCTATGAAACCTCCCTCCTGGAAGGATTGAATAACTTTTTTTTTGTTTTGTGTCTATGATCGTAACTAGTATGTTTTGGAATTCTCAAGTTTTTCTTTGAGATGGATGGATTGAGTATTAGATTTCAATCACGTAATCCATAGGATTACATGATTGAAATCTCAATACTCTTGACCTTTTTTTTCTTAATCAATAAGGTCTTGCCTTGATTATTTGAGATATCATTCTTACTAGAATATTTGGCTTCCTTCTTGTTGGCTGGTATAAATCTTTATCTCGTGTGAAGAATTTTGATTAGTGGTTTGTGATTTGATCCATTCTTGAAATAGAACATTCCTTTCATGATATTGTTAAATGTTAGCTTATTGTTTCAATGGGTAGTCTTATCATGCTCAGTTCTCACGAAATGACTCAAGTTAATACTTGTGCAAATGGATTATGTGAGTAGATAAAAGGAAAGATTGATAAAGGTTCATCGGTTTGATTTATGAAGTTCCTTTACAAATGTGAATGTTTGATAAATGTAAATATTGGATTGGTCTTTGTGGAGGAGTTTGGAAGGCCTCTTGCCTTGGATTTTCTATTGTGAAAGGAAGGTTGTCTAACCATTTTGTAACAAAACTTGAAAATTAACATTATGATGAGAATAAAATGCAATCACCACCTTGTTATGAGTATTTTTTTGTGATATTATTTCAGTCATGAAAATGTTATAGCGTGGCTTGACCAATTTTATTACCTTCTTGTTCTCACCAAAATTCAATCGAATCTTTTGACACCTTTTTTTTTGTGTCCATGTTGAATAGAAATGTTATAACCGTGTTTAGTTTTCTTGATAAGTAATGGTAATTTCTTATTTCAAGCCATAAAAATTTCTAGAATAATAAGCCTCCATGGTCTTGGCATCAGTGCAATTCTAGGTACATCTTTTAGTTAGTTGGTAATTGTTTTTCTAAAGTAAATTAAAAATAATAATAAAACGAATACATAGATGAATAAATAAATAAGATAATAATGAAGTTGTGTTTTTTTGTAGATAAATTTTAGATTCCTTAATTGGAAAGAAAGGAGTTATTTACTAGTGTAAAAGAATCTATCCTCGCTAACCTTAAGCTACAGAATAAAATTTATCCTCATTGTTGTTAAAAATTAAGTATTTTTAAAGTAAGATGATTGTTGAATTTTGGGGATATATTTAGATCTTAGTTATTGGGGAGTTTTGAATAAGAACACATTAAGTCTTGTGCTTCCATGGGAACCACATGTGTATCCTTTGTCGAACTTAATCAAGAGATTGCAAAATGAAGCTTTTACCCTCTTGGTATCCAAATTCATTCTCCTTTTCAAGCCAAGTAGCAACACATATTTGATAGGGAGCTTAGAGGCAGATAGATCATAGTGTGTGTCGTTTGTAGTGGGGATGAGATCTAATTGGCCGTTTTTACTCATATTTCTAGAGAGATCGATAACACTTTTAAGAGGATTTGACCTATCTTCACTACTTTAGGTCATGCCTCTTCGACCAGGGGTGAGCGGATCCTTAGGATAACCTCTGTTTGATGAAGGAGATGGAGATATACTTGTTTTGCATAAATTCTATGAAGAAAACCTTGGGAAAATATGGTCAATACTCCATGCTTTAACTCTTAAGAGTTGTCACTTCTAAATGATCGAGATATTTTCAACACAAGGCTAAGGTTCTTGAAGAAAGTAAGAAATTGATTGTTCTACATATTTTAGGAAGTAGATTTTGTTCCTTTGTTGATACAAAGAGCAAACGAGGGGGTAGTTCGGGGATGGATCAATGGTTTTGAATTATTTTGGTGGGAGATGAAGCAGGATAAACTTGATTATACCATATCTTTGAAGGTACCTCAAACAATGAACAACTCAACAAAAGAAAGCTTGTAGCAGTAGTTAAGACATTCCTTCAACTGAGAAGGTGTGCTTCAATGGAGGCCCAAATCAGCACATTTTCACATAATCTTTGAGACTCTAACACTAAGGATCAAATTAAAAGACTCAATTAAACACCAAATTCTCTAATCAATCATGCCTAAGGTAAACCTGAAGACTTACAAACAATCTTTATCAATAAATGACGATAAATTGATTTTAAATTTGTTTATCTCATCCAAGATGAAGGTTCTTCTTTAAATGAAATTAGAAATACCATTAAAATGTCACAGGGATGAGATCCTATGTGATTTCACAAAAAATTCAATGTAATATTGCAATAGGAATGAAAGAAACTATTTGTAGACATTCTAAAACAAAGCAGACACAAATTGCTAGAGATTGGACACAAATTAATTTCAAAATTGCTTAGATTCATCAGCAGGGGAAATCTTCAGAGCAATCTCAGTGCTCGTTAATGGCTATACATCTGCAACCAACTTGACATGATAGAAAATCTAACATAGAAGAAAATAATAGGTTATCTCGGCTTTGGTCTCTCACGAAGATGGCTTTCTCAAATTTTCTCTTAAGAATTCAACCTCGACCTTTTGCAAGAGTATTCTCATTGCATTTATACATTTTCTCACTCAATTTTCCCCCAAAAGAGAATAATATTCGAGGGACCTTTGCTTGTTACCAATTTGTTTCAAACAATGACGTTTAACAAATTCAGATCTGAAATCTGCCAGGTGGACCAATTGTGAACTGATCACGTTTCTTGGGCCCTTGACTAATGACTAGGATGCCATGCCACAACTTTTTGGGAGTCCTTTTAATCATTCTGATTCTATCATGTGAGAAATCATCCTTTTAATCATTTTTGAAGCCTCTCTGCGCATACCTAGACTCGACACGTAATCTTTTTCACTCTCGAGTTAAGACCATTTCCATCTTTTACAACTACACTTTCATCATTTTATCCCTTTTCCCTCCCTTTCCTCTACAATTCTGCCCCGCATCCATCTCCTCTGGTAATTCCCATTTTTGCAAGATCCCGACAAACTCCAACATCCATCTACCCTAGAAATCCTTGGACTCAAAATTAAGTTTGAATCCATCAAATGACACTTTATAGAATGAAATGATAAGAAAATTCATCAAAGAATGATGAAAAACAGTGTGTATTCATGTATCTAAGAGTCTTGGAGAAAAAATGGTAGAAAAACATGTGAAATGCACAACAACCATTGATCCTGCCCCTTTTCCACTTTATATCATAGCCATCCACATGTTTCCTTGCACAAATTCAAAGGAGAAGCAAAGAGACTTGTCTCAAACAAGCGCGAGCCTTCACGTACCTCAGGCCCAAGAAAAACACCTTTTGGCCTTTAAAAAGTCTTGGTGAAAAAGGAGCCAGCGGAAGCCTCCACATGTCTCAATGGCACATTTTGAGATGGTCCCTAAAAGTAGAGACCCCAAATAAGTGCGGGCTCAACACATGTCTCAGTCCTACGTAGAGTCTATTAAAAAATTTGAAGGTTTAGTAGAAGGTGCCATGTGTCTAGGGTCTAAGACATTTTTCTTTGGCCGTTGAAAAGTCCAAGAAAAATGGCGAGTGAGCAGAAGCCTCCAAGTGTCCTCCTAGTGCTTCTTCAAAATAAAACTTAGGGGCTAGTCCCCAAACAAGTGCGGTCCCTCCACGTGTCCCAGGACCTTTAGAAATTTTCTTGAAAAGTCTAAGTATGGGAAGACTTAGCGGAATCCTCCACATGTCCTAATGTCACAACTTGAGTTGGTGCCTAAGAACGAGACCACTGAACAAGCACGGGATCACCATGTGTTCCATGCCATAGAAAATTACTTTGAAAATTTCAAGTACAAAGTGGAGTCGGCGGAATCCTCCACATGTCTCCCTATCACAATTGTTAAGGTGGGACCCTAAGGTAGATCCTCAAATGGACGTCGGACCATCATGTGTCCATGGCCCGTCAAAAATATCTTGGATGCATGAATTTTTTTCTAAGTCTAGGAAAAGTAGCGGAAACCTCCACGTGTCCCCCCGGTACAACTCAAGGAAAAACCAAAAGGTGAATTTTCAAATGAGCATCGTTCCTCCACGTGGACAAGTTTTGGGTTGAAGCAAGCCATAGAGTTTTTAAAGTGCCCCATCAAGCCGCATCCAACCAAAAGGGAAACATTTCCATTGATCTTTGAGATGTAAATTTGACGGGAAAATTACACACCGTCAAACCATAAAATGTAGGAAAATAGCCATTTGAGCCGAAAATGAATCTTTCTTCAAGGACAGAGAATTTGGAATAGTTATAAGAATCAAATATGATCCTCCGAGCTACATCCAATCATGTTTCCTCAAGTATATGGGACAAGATGATAGGGAAAACAAAACGTGACTGCAAAAAATAGAAGAAAAGGAACAACTTGAGTTTTACGCCCATTTTACATACTCCTTCAGATGGACAGAGAAATGAAAAAAAAAAATGGAGCTTTAAGTGATCCTCGACCAAGGAAGGGACTTATTATGGCAACCAAATGGAGGACAAAGTCTTTAAACACCAATACGGGGAGATAGAAAACATAATAGAGGCCAAAATGAGGAATTTCAATGAGAAACGGGAGAGACTAATTTGAGCACCAAAATTGGCTCGACTTGGGGATGGGTACTCCTATGAGTGGAACAAGAACAAATAGTAGACCAAGTGCCAAAAATAGACCATTGGGAAACAAATTCAAAGAATAATCTTACAGAGTAGAACAAACATAATCATCCTTCAAAACACGAACTGAGAAACAAGTGAAACTAGGTCATCAAGGACCAGAATGAACAAAAACACAACAGTAGAACAAGAACAAATAACTACACTTGCACAAATGGCGTATACCTTGATTCTAAGAGATCAATGAAGGAAATGCTTCAAATGCCTTCCATTAACATACAATTCAAGTAGTTCCCCATCTAATTCTTTTAGGAAGAAGGTATTTTCACCAATTCGAATATCAATTGAATAAGGGCCCATCCACAATGCATCAAATTTACCATGCTTTCCCTTATCTTCATGGTTGTTATACCATAAAAGAACAAGAACCCTAATGTTGAAAGCTCTAGGAGTCATCTTTTTTCAAATAACTTCTTCAACTTTTATCTGAACTTCACATGCCGCGATGGGATGCCCTTCTTTCTTCATCAAACTCATTAATCTGATTGATTCGAGCATCATATGGAGTAACTTCTTGGTCTTAATCTATTGAAAAACTGAAATGAAGATAATTGTAAATGGAGGGGCAACAAAGCTTGAGTTCCATATACCAATTGACAAGCTTTTACCAAAGTGGCTCTTTTGACAATGATTTTTTAGCTCAAACAAAAAACTTCAGTTTGCTCACCCCACTTTTTCTTATTCAGCTCAAGGTTATTCTAATGATCTTAAACAATTATTTATTACTAGACTCAGCTTGTCCATTTCCTTGGGGATTGTAGTTAGAATCATATGTGAAATTGATCCCATACTCTTTGCAGATTGCCACCAAAGGTTTGGCTCTGAAACTCATGGCATTATCACTAAAAATTTTAGCTGACACTCCAAATATGCAAATGATTTGATTCAACATGAAGTCCATGATAATTTTTTGTGTTTGCCTTCTTGGTGGAGATTGCTTCCACCCACTTAGTGAAATTATCAATGGCTATAAGCATCCATTTATGACCAACACTTTGGAAGGATCAGAAATTTCCCCAATGAAATCCATTCCCCATTATCTTAATGGGGCTTCAACTGACACAAGATGTAAAGGAAGGGAGCTTGAAGCCTTCATTCTTCTAGAGAAATGCTTGTACCTTTCACATTTCCTAACCAATAGAGTTGTATCCTTGAAGAGAGTTGGCCACCAATAACCATCCCTCAAGATTTTATGTCTTTGTAACTCTTCAGCCAAAATTTCCCCACAGATTCCATGGAAATCAACAATTATTTTGGGGGCCTCATCTTCAATAATACATCTCAAGAGCACTCCCTCGGGGTTCTTCCAAGCTAACTCAAAATAAGTAATGACATACGTTTGAGAGGCTGACTTAAGAGCTCTTTACTTATTTTTACCCAAATATTCAGGGAAACATAGATGTCTGAGATAAAAGATTATATCTTTGTACCATTCAAAACTTACCAAATTTTCAAGGAAATCCACCCTTTCTCCTTCTACTTCATTCACCTCAATAGTTTGCAGGTTTCTCTCAGCCATAAGCTTAGTTAGGCCCAAACCTCTTACCAATTTCATGGTTTGGATATCCATGTCATACTCCTGCAACTTGTTCACCCATCTGCATCTTTTTCTTGAGACCTCCATCTCTGATAAGATGTCTTTCACCATGGTGTGGGGAACATAAGCAACAAATTTAGAACTCAAGATGTAGGGTCTGAAAACCTTTGTTGCTTTTACCAAGGAAAATACTTTCTTCTCCATGATGTTGTATTTCAACTCAGCTCCCTACAATGCCTTCTTGAAAAGGCAATTGGTCTCTCAGCCCCTTCATCATCCTTCTGTAACAAAACAGATGCAATGGTGTTTTCTGAAGAAAAATAAAACACTTGAAAAGGCTTCTTGTAATTTGGGGCTTCCAAAATAGGGGCATGCTTTAGTGCTTCTTTGATCCCATTGAAATCTTGAATGGAAAATTCTTCCCATTTGATAACTTGGTCCTTCTTTAGCATGCTAGTAATGAGGATGGTCAGCTCAACAAAGTTAGACAAAAATATTCTGATAAAGTTTATTTTTCCAAAGAAGGATTGAATTCCCTTCTTATTTCTTGGAATTGTAACCTTGTTGATGGATTCCACTCTCTCTAGATCTATTATTACCCCTTCTTTTGATACAATGTGACCAAGAAGCTTTTCTATTTTCACTCCAAAGAGGCACTTCTTTGGATTCAATGATATGCCATAATCTCTACACCTTATTATAATTCTCTCCAAGTGTTGCAAGTGATCATTTTTATATCTGAAAAACACAGTTACATCATCCTAATAAACAAAAATGAAATCATTAATATAACCACCAAATGCTACACCCATTGCTCTTTGGAGAGTTGCTCCAAAGCATTCATTAAGCTAAAAGGCATCTGACATAGACATAAGTTCCCAAGGAGTAGTAAAGGCAATCTTTATTCTTTCTGATTCCTTCACAACAACTTGATTATAGCCAGAGAAACCATCCAAAGTAGATAACAATTCAGAACCAATTACTAGTTGTAGCATATTCTCCATGTTTGGAAGAGGGTAATTATATTTTAGTGATGCTTTATTCAAGTTCCTAAAGTCTACGCATAGCCTTATGTCACCATTCTTTTTTCTGACAGGCACTAGGTTTACAACCCAAGAAGAGTACCTTGTGGGCTAAATGATCCCTCCATCCCTCAACTTCTTCAGTTCTTCTTACATATTCAAAGAAAGGAGTGGATTGATGGGCATATGTTTTTTCTTGAATGGCTTGGCATTAGATTCAAGAGGAATCTCATGTTAGAAAAAATCTTCCCTATATGCCTTGACTCGAGTAAGACCAAGATAGGCGAGTCTTGATATTTATTTAGCAATTGAATATAGCACTATTTCTCTTCCTTGCTTGAGATTACTTCCTAACCATATTTTACGTGGCTTTTCCTTTGTGCCAGGTCATGCTCTTCCACATCTCTTTTGGGACGTTGGTGAGAACTGGGTTCCTTGGTTTGGCTTGAGACCCTTCCCCTTTCACAACTTTACTGCTTGTGTTATACTCTTTTTCCTAGGCCACAACAACATTCATTAGTAGCTGTCTATGCTCTTCGATGGGATTCCTCCATCGTACTTCTTGATCATTAGAGATCTTAGGTACTCAAAATCATTATTAGGAAGTTCAAATGCTTTTACCATATCTATTTCTAAATCATGAGAGGGAGGAAGAAGAAGTACCCGATGAATGCGATCTAAAAACGTGTAGCATTTCTTTCACTTATTACCTCAATTAAAGTTGCTCCTCATGTGAACTTGTAGAGCAGTCCACCATGCATGTATTATCATCAGTGTTTTCATCATCATCAACTTCTTCAACTAGTTGATATACTTCACATGGCAAGTGGGGTAAGAAGAATTTGTCATATCAGTCCATTTGATTTGTCTCTTGAACAACAAAAAATCTGGAATTTAGAGGATTAGGCACTACTCTATTTTCCCTAGCTTGGGGTTGTCTATCTCCCATGGGTCCTTTACCTCTGTTATCAGACCTCTAATCATTTCTAGGATGATTCGCAAGTCTTTCTGTCCTTTTTGGCTATATTGACCCTAAGAACCTTGGCGGCTTAGCTTGTAAGATATTTCTTTGATAGCCCCTACCAAAGTCCTTACAACTTCCTCAAGATCCATAACCTTACTTGATTGTGGATTCTCGGGGCTGATCATTTTAACACCCTCCCTCTTAGGAGGTTTTCCAACAACTTTAATATTATTCTCAATTTGCAGAAGCCATGGTAAAGGCCTACCTCAAAGTCCCGGGTTCTTATCCCTAAAATAGTAAGCAACTTTCTTACCAAATGCATATAAATACTTTATCAGACATGATTCATCACATGGACTCAAATTAACAGGAAGTCTTCTCAATGTCTTGTTAAATATAGTGTTGAAATCATGCACTAATTCATTAGGATTATCTTTTATATTTTCAAACTTTGATAAAAGAAACCTAGGGTTTGTTTTATCACCGTACTGCATTCTAAAGGAATTCTTCATCTATGTCTAGGATTCAATGGAATTATCTGGCAGATATTTTTACGAGTCCCTTGCATCTTCTTCCAGAGTATGAATAAATAATTTAATGTATACATTCTCAAACTCTATTTCAAAATCCTCCATCATGTTGACAAAGAGTTTCAAGTGTTGATCACCAGTTATTGCATTATTTCCTTGAAACTTAGGCAATCTATTTCTTACATCTTGTGGCACATCATTTGGATAGCTAGCCATACCTCTAAAACTGATGGGACCAAAAGTATTAACGATAAATGGAGGTCTGGGTGGAGGCTGAGCCATATTATTCTGAGGAGGTGATCTTATAGGAGAAACAAAATGATGAGGAGTGAGGGGTTTGTGTGGTACAGGGATACAATTTTCAGAATGACTTCCCTCTAAAGGCTCTATCTCTTGGAAAACTCTATTATATTTTTAAAATACAATGGAAAATTGAGAAGAAATTTTTCAAATACTAGATGAAGGACCCTCTCCAGATGGAGAATTCAATTTAACAAAGAGACTACCTAATTCAAAAGCACTTGAGGAAGTACTACAATCTTCAATCACAGGCTGATCAGTTTCACCAATGGAGATCTCTTTTCTTGATGCTTGATCTCCAACAACCTTCCAAATTCTTCTTCCTTTTGAATTAGACTTTCCTAGCTCTTGAAACAACCTTCTACTAGGGTCCTTAGTGAATAAATATCTTCTTCCTTCTAGATTTGCAGATATTAGTGACAAATATTACTTGATATATGTTAAGACACTTGTATTTAAAAATAATTTAAACAGCACGAAGTTTCCATTAAATATTTTCACCTTAGTTTGTGCAAATTCACTATGAAATACCTATCAAATGTTTGTCAATACCAGATTCATGCAAAGCTTACAAGATCTACTCTTCTTTTACCCAAATTTATCAATGATGATACAAATCTTAGTGTAATAACTATATAAGCTGGAAATATTACACTTAGAACTCACAACTTTGAACAATTCTTACAGATCTAAACAAATAATGATGTTTCAGCAATGTATTTGTACTTTAAAATCTGTAAAAATCATTACCAGGGTTTGTACGCATACACCTTTGTTCAAATACTTCAAAGAGTCCCTGGAAATAGCGCCATGAGTGTTGGTATCCAAATTTGTTCTCCTTTTCAAGCGAGCAAGCAACACAGATTCGATAGGGAGATTAGATGTAGATAGATCATAGTGTGTGTCATTTTGTAGCCAGAGATAATATCTAACCGGCCCTTTGTTACTCAGATTTGTGGAGATATGGATACCACCTTTAAGAGGATTTGACATATCCTCACTACTTTAGGCCATGCCTCCTCGACCGGGGTGAGGGGACCCTTAGTATAACCTATGTTTTATGAAGGAGATGGCCATATCCCTCTTTTGCACAAATTCTATGAAGAAAACCTTGGAAAAATACAGTCAATACTCAATGATTTAACTCTTAAGATTTTTCACTTCTAAATGATGGAGATATTTTCAACACAAGGCTAAGATTACTAAAGACATTAAGAAATCCTGATTGTTTGCACGCATATTTTAGGAAGTGGATTTTGTTCCTTTGTTGATACACATAGCAAACAGGGGTAGCTCAAGATGGATCATTGGTTTTGAATGATTTTGGTGGGAGATGAAGTAGGATAAAGTTGATTATACTAGATCTTGAAGCGACCTCACAAAAATAACAACTCAACAACAAAAAGCTTAGAAAAGTTAAGGCGTTCCTTGACGAGAAGGTGTTCTTCAATGGAAGCCCAAATTAGCACATTTTCACATAATCTTTGAGACTCTAACATGAAGGCTCAAATTAAAAGACTCAATTAAACACCAAAGTCTACGATTAATCACACCTAAAGTACACACGAAGAATTACAAACAATCTTTATCAACAAATGACGGTGAATTGATTTTAAATTCGTTTATCTCATCCAAGATGAAGAATCTTCTTGAAATGAAATCGTAAATACCATTAAAGCTCATAGGGATGAGATCTGTGTGATTTCACAAAAATTTGAATGTAAGATTGCAATAGGAATGAAATAAACTATTTCGAGACATTACGAAACAAAGAAAACACAAATTGTTAGAGATTGGACACAAATTAATATCAAAATTGCTTAGATTCATTAGTAGGGAAAGCTTCAGAGCAATCTAGTGCTCTTCAAATGCTATACATCTGCGTAGCCAACTTAACACAATAGAAAATATAACACGAGAAGAAAATAACGAGGTTATCTCACCTTTGGTCTCTCACGAAGAAGACTCCCTCAAATTTTTCTCTAAAGAATTCAACCTCAAACCTTTTGCAAGAGTATTCTCATTGTATTTATACATTTTTCTCACTCAATTTTCCCTTGAAAAGACAAGAATATTCGACAGACCTTTGCTTGTTACCAATTTGTTTCAGACAATGATGTTTAACAAATTCAGATCAAAAATCTACCATGTGGACCAATTGTGAATTGATCACATTTCTTGGGCCCTTGACTAATTACTAGGATGCTATGCCACAACTTTTTGGGAGTCCTTTTAATCATTTTGATTCTGTCATGCAAGAAATCCCCTTTTTAATCATTTTCTGGAGACTCTACACAGATGGATATGACAGTTAATATTTTTTTACTCTTGAGGCAACACCTTTTCTATCTTTTGCACTGCACTTTCATTATTTTATCCCTTTTCCCTCTCTTTCCTCTACAATTTTCCCTACATGCATCTCCTCTAGTAATTCTTATTTTTGCAAGTGCCTAAGCAATTCCAACTTCAAAATATCGACCCTAAAAATCCTTGGACTCACAAATTAAGTTTTGAATCCATCAAATGGAACTTTACAGACAAAGATGACAAGGAAATTCATCAAAGAATGATGAAAAATAGTGGAAAAACAAGTGAAATGCACAGCAACCATTGATCCTACCCCTTTTCCACTTTATATCATAGTCGTCCACGTGTTTTCTTGGTGTAACTACAAAGGAAAAGTACAGAGGCAAGTCTCAAACAAGTGCGAGCCTTCATTATACCCTAGGCCCAAGAAAAATTCCTCTTGGCCTTTGAAAAGTCTCGATGAAAAAGGAGCCAGTGAAGCCTCCATGTTTCTCAATGATGCATTTTGAGATTGTCACCAAAATGAGAGACCCCAAATAAGCGCAGGCTCAACATGTGTCTTAGTCGGTAGAGTCCATTAAAAAGTTTGAAGGTTGATGGAAGGTGCCATGTGTCTAGGGTCCGATACATTTTTCTTTAGCCATTGAAAAGTCCAAGAAAAAGGGCAAAGTGAGTGGAAGCCTCCAAGTGTCCTCCTAGTTCTTCTTGAAAATAAAACTTAGGGGTTAGTCCCCAAACAGGGGCATTCCCTCCATGTGTCCTAGGATTTTACAAAGTTTCTTGAAAATTCTAAGTATTGGAAGACCCAGCAGAAGCATCCATGTGTCCTAATGGTACAACTTTGAGATGGTACCCAAGACAAGAGACCATAACAAGCACGGGCTCAGCCACGTGTCCCATGCCTTAGAAAATTTCTTTGAAAAGTTCAAGTACAAAGTGGAGCCAGTGAAAGCCTCCACATGTCTCCCTATCACAATTGTTAAGGTGGGACCCTAAGGCGGATTCTCAAATGAGCACTAGCCCACCACGTGTCCATGGCTCACTAAAACTATACTAGCTACATGAAAAAATTTTCTAAGTACATGTGAAAAAGCGGAAACCTCCATGTGTTCCCCTCTGTGTAACTCAAGGCCAAACCAAAAGGTGATATTTCAAATGAGCTTCATTCTTTCACGTGGAAAAGTTTTGGGTTGAGGCGATCCTTAGAGTTTTTAAATTGCTCTGCAAAGCCACATCCAACCAAAAAGGGCCACGTTTCCACTAATGCTTAGATGTAAATTTGATCGGGAATTATACCCGTCAAATTGTAAAATGCGGGAAAATCACCATTCGAGCCCAAAATGAATCTATCTTGAGGGAGAGAATTTAGAAATGTTATAAGGCTCATATATGATCCTCCGAGCTACATCCAATCACGTTTCCTCAAGTATTTGGGACAAAAATGATATGGACAACAAAATGTGACTATATAAAATGGATGGAAAGGAACAACTCGAGTTTTACACCCAATTTATAGACTCCTTCAGATGGAAAGAGAAATGAAAAACAAATTTTGGACCTTTAAGTGATCCTTGACCAAGGAAGGGAATATTCATGGCAACAAAATGGAGGACAGAGTCTTCAAGCATCAATACGGGGAGACAAAAAACATAACAGAGGCTGCAAACTAAGGAATTTCAATGACAAATGGGGAGAGATTATTTTGAGCACCAACATACCCAAATTGAGTTCAACTCTTAAGTATAATTAAAAAACTGATTAATAAGCTGAAGAGATCATGATGATGAAATAACTTGACCTTCTCACTCTAACCCTTGCTATAGTACTTTGTAATCGTCTCTTAAGCATGGTTAATTATTGATCCTTGCATAAGGAGGGTGTAGTTCTTAACCTTAATGGCACTCCACTTTATTTTGATCTTACACTCGTCGCCTTGTGCAATGGAAGTCTGAATCAAGAATTAGTATCTTGGGTATGAATAAGCAACCTTGTGAGAGGTGCAAGTTTCCCCTTTTGATCAAGTGAAATTAACTAGTTTTTTTGCCATTCATTAAATGAACTTGATTCAAAAACTTGTCCTCAAGCTAATTCAACAATAGTATAAAAGAAATAAATTCACATCTATAAGAAGAAATGCTCGAATCAACCAAAATCTTCTAGATCGTAAAGTCTGGTCTTGTAAGATGTGTTTAGTGAATACATAACCTTAAAGGATTTTACATCGTGGGGTGTATTGAATGGTAAGTATGTATTTGTGGATTGGTTCTTTTCGTGGTGCCTTGTCAAAGAGAAAAGTGAACTATCCTTGGTGGGTGTTGAATGTTTCCTTGTTGTCTATGTGGTCATCATTGTGTCAAGATGTTCGAAGAGTTATTTGTAGCATTTGTGACCACTTGTTGTATCATTCTATACTTCGAACAAGTAAAAAAATCCTTTTACTTAGTTATGTTGTCTTGCATGTATTAAATAGTGGGTTTTACAATATATTTCAGATTACAAACATAAGTAAAAACTACATACGAACACCATTCAATAGATAACTTGAATGGTTTATGGAACAAAAAAATACGATCATATTTGGATGGAACTGTTGTCCAAAATTCACCCCTCAAGGTAATTTTGATAACATGCATCAAATTCTTTAGTCCCAAGCAATTATATTGAGTCCGGGAAAAAGGTCATGTTTCTAGGGTCCCCTCATATTTTTCTAACTCCCCTGTCCAAGTAGAAGAGAGCAAGTTCTGAGAAAATGTAAAAAATTGCATAAAAAACAAGCTCGAGCCAGAAAAAATCACGAAAAATGGCTAAGTCCTAGTCGAGGTAGTCCTTGGGACGGTTGGGACAAAGTACATGCGAAGCCGAGCCGAACGGGTGAAATGAGTCAAGGCAGCTCAAAGCTTGATGCAGGACACGTGGGACAAAATTATGCGAACTGGCAGCGAACCAGGCGAAATGAGTCAAGGCAGCCCGAAGCTTGATTTGGGACGCGCGGGACAAAAGTCTGTGGCAATTTGAGCCAAGGCGAAATGAGTCAAGGTGCCCAAAGCTTGATCACAGGGACGCGCGGGACAAAAATCGTGAACCGGCCGAACCGGGTGAAATAGGAGCTTCACACTAGGACAAATGGGACAAAGGGACGCGCGGGATGCGGATAGCCGAAGGAGCGAAGCTAATCGAGATCACGCCACGTGTCACCGACAGAAAAGGGACATGGAAGCCCATTTCGGGCGGTTCGGAAGAATTTGTCCCGTTCAGCATTGGGACATTTGGGACAAAGGGACGCGTGAGGCGTGAAAAGTGAAGCGGTGACAAAGCCAAGGAAGAAAAGTCAACGTTTGGTCCGGAAACTTCAAACGGCCATAACTTTTGACTCCGAGCTCCGATTTTCATAAAATTGGACTTTTTGGAACATATTCGGCTCTAGTCGATCAATGCTCATTCCGTCAAATGCTCATATTCGGCTCTAGTTAGTCAATGCTCATTCCCGTCGAGTTAATGAGGGTAGATATATTTAAATAATATAAATATATTCGGCTCCAGTCGATTAATGCTCATTCCCGTCAAATGAATGAAACACTGCCAGGCCCAAAATAGCTGCCCGCACTCAGAAGGCCATAACTTTTGCATTTCTCAACGAAATCGCACAAAATTGGTACCTTTGGAATCGTGGTTCCAAGCCCGATGTACAAAAATCAAGAAATTCCAGATTTGATCAGAAAATGATTTTTTTTTTAAGAAAACGTGGCCGGATTGAGCGGTGTTTTATTTGGTAGTTTGGGAGTGCAATTAAGAGGCATGGTCATCCTTCTTTCCCTTTGCAGCACATGGGACAGTATGGGGAGCCTTTTGCAAGTAATGTGAAATATTTTCACTTCATTTAATGCCCCTTACAGGTGGTTGAAGGACAGATTTCGGGATTTCCATTTTCCCTTCTCTTCTCCTTCTCATTTTTTCTATAAATTGGAGTGTTGGGCTCATTGTAAAAGAGGAGAGTTTTGGGTAGCAAAGCTCTGCCAAAATTGTTTTGTGAAGCCAGTGTGTTGTAGGCCCTGTGGACTCCTTGCATGGTGATCAAGCCCTTATCTTGTAATAGATTGAAGCATGCATATCATGAAGCAATAAAATACCGGTTTGTGGATGTATCTTCCCCTGCTTTGTGTTTTCTTGCATTCTTCTTTCCCCTTTGATCTTTCTATAAGAATATTGTGTCTATTTATTATGTTCTTACAGGATTCATTATCATTGTGTATGCTTGGAATATTGTTGTGAATGCATTTTGCTAGATTATGGTGAAGCTGTCATCACCTCTTCTACTTGTGCACTTTGCCTCTGTATTTCACACATTTGGAGATTACTCTCGCACCCTCCTTTTACGGGGTATCACCGCTTTATTGTATGATTTCATTTTTATGCATTTTCTCTCCCTGATCCCTTAGAAATTTAGATTAGAACAGTTAGCTTATCTGCATTAGAGTAGATCGTGGCGGGTAGTTTAGGAGCAAGAACCAAACTTTCTCACGGAGTCATCTCAAGTAACAAGTCCCACAACTTGGAGATAGTACCCATGTTATCCAATCACACTAGATGCTTAGAGTGATCAAACTAGAAATCGATCAACATCCAGGGGTGTTGTGATTTGGTGATAACAGAACAAAAAACTACATCGTATTGTGTTATAATATTGTTGATTTTTAATTTGGTTTCCTTATTGATGTTGGATTTTCTTTCCCTGCTGATGTTGAATTTTATTTCCTTGTTGACAAAGGATTTAACTTTCCTACTTAAAATCAATTTTTCCCCTGTTTTTGAAGGATTTTGTTTCCCTTTTGATGCTTGCATGTATGGTTACATTGGAAAGGAGTTATTAGGACTATCTGAGCTTGCGTGAAGGAAATGAAGTGATACATATGTTGGTATCCAAATTTATTCTCCCTTTCAAGTGAGTAGCATCACAGATTTGCACGAGGAGATTAGAGATAGATAGATCATGATGTGTGTAATTTTGTAGCTAGGGATGAGATCTAACGAGGTCCTTTGTTCAGATTTATGGAGAGATGGATAGCACCTTGATAGGATTTGACCATTCCTCACTACTTTAGGTCGTTCCTTTCGACCGGGGTGAGAGGACCCTTAGTGTAACCTATTTTTGATGAAGGAAATGGAGATATCCTTCTTTTACACAAATTTTATGAAGAAAACCTTGGGAAAATACGGTCAATACTCCATAATTTAACTCTCAAGTGTTGTCACTTCTAAAATATACTAAAGACATTAAGAAATCTGATTGTTTTGCATATTTTAGTAAATAGATTTTATTCCTTTGTGGATATCTTTGGGCAAACAGGGGTAGTTTAGGATGGATTCATGGTTTTGAATGTTTTTATGGGAGATTAAGCGGGATAAAGTTGATTATACCAGATCTTTGAGAAACTTCACAACAACAGATAACTCAACAATAGAGAGCTTGAGAATAGTTAAGGTGTTCCTTCAACGAGAAGGTGTGCTTGATGGAGGCCTAAATCAACATGTTTTCACATAGTCTTTATGAATCTAGCACGAAGGATCGAGTTAGAAGACTTAATTAAACACCAAAATATTTGATTAATCATGCCTAAGGTACACCCAAAGAATTACTGAGACAATCTTTATCAACAAAAGATAGTGGAGTGATTTTGAATTTGTTTATCTCATCACAGGATGAAGGATCTTCCTGAAATGAAATTGCAAATGCCACTAAATTGTCATAGGGATGAGATCCTATGTGATTTCACAAATATTTCAATGTAAGATTCCAATAGGAACAAAAGAAACCATTTGTAGACATTCAAAAAAAAAGCAGACACAAATTACTAGATATTGAGACAAATTAATTTCAAAATTGCTTAGATTCATCAGCAGGGAAAGCTTCCAGAGAAATCTCAGTGCTCATCAATGGCTATACATCTGCAACCAACTTGACATGATAGAAAATATAACATAGAAGAAATTAACCAGGTATCTCAGATTGGTCTCTCAAGAAGACGAATTTCTCAAAATTTCTCTTAAGAATTCAACCCCGACCCTTTCTAAGAGTATTCTCATTGCATTTATACATTTCATTTGCTCACTTATCCCAAATTTTCCCCCAAAAAAGAAGAATATTCGAGGGACCTTTGTTTATTACCAATTTGCCTCAGAAAGTGACATTTAACAAATTTACATCCGAAAGCTACCAGGTGGACCAATTATGAATTAATCACATTTCTCATGCCCTCAACTAATGACTAGGATGCCATACCACAACGTTTTTGAAATCCTTCTAATCATTTCGATTCTGTCAAGAAAGAAATCCCCTTTTTAATCATTTTTGAGAGGCTCTACACATCCGGATCTAACAGGTAAAACTTTTCACCCTCGAGGCAACACCTTTTTCATCCTTTGCACTGCAACCTTCATCATTTCATCCTTTTCCATTTTTTCCTCTCCGTAATTATACCCCACATCCATCTTCTCGGTAATTCACATTTTTGCAAGTGCCGAGCAACTTGAACTTCAAAATATCAATCTTAACAATCCTTGGACTCTGACTTAAGTTTCAAATCCATTCAATGACACTTTGAAGAAAAAAATGAAAAAAATTCATCAAAAACAATAAAAAATAGTCCGTATTCGCATCTTCAGAGTCTTGGAGTAAAAATGGCATAAAAAGATGAAATGTAAAGCAACCGTTGATTCTACCCATTTTCTACATTATATAATAGTCATCCACGTGTTTCCTTAGCACTAATGAAAAGGAGAAGTATAGGGAAAGTTTCTAGACAAGTGCGGACCTTCCACGTGCCCTGGGCCTAAGAAAAATTCCTTTTGGCCTTTGAAAAGTCTTAGCAAAAAGGATCAATGGAAACCTCCATGTGTTGCCTTGGAACACCTTTGGTATGGTTCCCAAAAGTGGAGAATCCAAACAAGCGCGGGCTCACCACGTGTCTTAGTCCAGTAAAGTTGCTAAGAAATTTGAAAGATCAGCGAGAATGCGCCATGTGTCTAGGGTCCGAGATAGTTTTCCTTGGCCGTTGAAAATTCTAAGAAAAGGCAGAGTGAGCGGAAGCCTCCAAGTGTCCTCTTGGTGCTTCTTTAATATAAAAATTAGGGGACGGTACTCAAACAGGAGTGGTCCCTCCACATGTCCCAAGCCTTTGAAAATATCTTTGAAAATTTTAAGTATAGAGCGGAGCTGGCGCAAGCCTCCACATGTCTCCCTGTCACAATTGTTAAGGTGGGACCTTAAGGCGGATCCTCAACTAAGCTCGAGACTTCCATGTGTCCATGGTCCACAAAAACTATACCGGCCGCATGAAAAATTTGTCTAAGCTTGGGTAAGGTAGCAGAAACCTCCACGTGTCTCCCCAGCGCAACTCCAAGGCTAAACTAAAAGACAAATCTTCTTATGAGCGTCGGACCTCTAGATGTGCATGTTTTGAGCTGAAGTGGGCCTTAGAGTTTCAAAGTCCCCCACCGAGCCGCATCCAACTAGAAAGGGACACATTTCTACGGATGTTGAGCTATGAATTTAGCGAGAAAAATACACTGTCAAACCGTAAAATGCGGGAAAATCACCATATGTGCCCGAAAAGGAATCCTTCTTCACGAACATAGAATTTGGAAATGATATAATGCCAAAATTTGATCCTCGAGATGCATCCAATCACATTTCCACAAATATTTGGGACAAAAATGACGGGGAAAAAAATTATATTTGTGAAAAACGAAGGAAAGGAAAAAATTCGAGTTTTCACCCAAGTAATGATTCTTTCACATGGACAGAGGAGCGAAAAAAAAATCTATACTTTTAATTGATCCTCAACCAAGGAAGGGATTGATCATGGTAACCAAATGGAGGACATAGTGTTTTATGCATCAATACGGGAGAAAGAAAACATGTGAGCTCGTAAACTAAAAATTTCAATGACAAACAGGCAAGACCAAATTGAGCACAATACATACAAGAGAAAAATGCATAGAAGTTATTAGGAAAGATGAAGGTGTTCCAATTTGAGAATAACTTGGGACTTGAATATTTATCAGATCTTGAAAAAGCATTCGATTCTCAAGATCCATTTGTGATCTTATGTGCATCCTCTTTTCATATTCCTTTAATTGGTGTTCAAGATCTCTCTCCCTCTTCTCTTGCTCTTTCCTTTATTGCTTCAGTGCCTTCTCAATCTCTTTTTGGTGCTCCCTAGCTCTCTTCTCCCTTTCTCTTTCAATCTTCTCTTGTAATCTTTTTTCCTTTTCTGCAAGTCTAGCAAGTTTTTTTTCTTCTGCAATTTCTTTCTTTTTTAACTTCATTTTTACTTGTTCCTCCTTCTTTCTTTCAAGATATCGGTGAATAGCTCCATGTATTTAGATACAGTCAAAATTTGTGAATGCATACTTAGCTTGATATTGTTGGTGTAGGTGGTATTTTTATTCACTTATTTAGTGTTATTCCATCTCACTTTGGGTGAGTCATCTAACTTAGGGTGACATGGATCTAGGTGTGATCTTAGTTACGATAGATTCTCTTACTGAGAATCTGTCATATGTGTAAGTGTGTCATAGGAGTTAGATTCTCATTTGGGAAAGTAACTTCTCTTCTCCATTATGGAGGAATATTCTCTTACATGGGATTTACACATTCACTCCCCTTTATGTACACCACCTCTTTTGATCTATAATAAGCCAATTCAAGCCAAGAAATTTCATTACACTCCATTTATGAATCTTGAGCTCTCATATGCATGCACATTGCTTTACAAATCTTGTTTTCTTTAATCTCGCAACTCCTACACTATGGTGAACTACAACTATTCGATGCATGTGAATTCCTTCCGGTCTTCATCCCTCACTCCTTCATGGTATCGAGATGAGGAGACCGGAATCACATTGCTCACCATCGTTGTTACATCCTGTAGTTGCTTGTGCAAGCTCTCACTTTTTCATGTGCTCTAATTACATATTTTGATATTCTTGTGGGAGTATGTTTCAGGTTTAATGTGTTACAGAAGCCAACTCACTGCCTAGCTCTCTATCCAGTTCACTACTCAGCCCGTTGGCTCGTGACACTGTTTATTCTCGGTGATTCGAGTTTTGGCGTGAATGTGAGCACACTGTTTTGCTGCTTGCTACTCGTGCATGGTTTGGTCATTTGGCTCGGTTTGTGGTTTGAACATCTTTGCATTGGTCATTACAAGCTCAGATTTTTCTATTGCGTGGGTGTGTTTGCATTGGCTTTTTAAGCCTTTGAATTCATCCTTGTTTCACCACATTGTTCCCTGCTTCTACATCGACCTTGGATTTTGGCTCAATTTTTTAATTGACCTCCCTTGGTTTGGCACCTCATGCTCAGTCTACGGCTTGAACAAGCTCCCTCTTACACGAGCTTGTTCCTCTCTATATTGGTGACTCATGCTTGGAGTTTCACTGTGTATTCTCTTGCATTAGTCTCTTGCTTTACTGCAGGCGATTTACATTATCCTCGACCCTCTTGCCTCATTACGCTTCACTATGTAATTTTGTTTTGGCCTTGTTCAGCCTGACTTGACTTTGTTTCACCATTACAGCTAAACCGATTCACCGGACTCACTAGCTCAGCACCTATGCAAGTTCCAGCACCGAAGCATCTCGGTCGATGCACCTTCTATGATTGCTTGCCCCATATCCCAATGCATCGGTCTTAGGTTACCTAGTTTTTGCCTCCTTGCCTCGGGTTCATGCCCGAGTTGCTCGTGTTTACCTCGGTGGTGGTTGGTCCTTCCACGGCCCTACGTGTTCATTGGCATGTCTTTGGTATGAGTTTTCACTAAGCTTGTTGGAACCTTTGCCTCGCATACTCGGAATTCTTAGGTGCTTTGGCTTGCTCATTATTTTCTCCTTGAACTCTACCTTACTGAGCTCTACTCGGCTACCTCGGGGACTTCCATTCTCTACTAATAGTTTTCTTCTTCTAAGAACGTTCATCAAACACCGTGTCATTACTAGACCAGTCTCCCACACTGCATCGGCTCTATAGTCTGACACCTTGGTGACTGGCTCACCCGTTCACTCTTTGTGTGGCTCGATGGTTCACTCCCATCCATCTTGACAATTTCCATGGATCAACTCCCCAGACGGCTCATTTGTCAATCGCTCCTTGCATGCAACAGATTACACCGACAAACCACGTGGCATCAGCGGTTCACTTTGTACACCTCGGCTCGGGCCCACTCAATCCAACTCGGAAGGTTCAACCCATCTCAGCCATCTCGGCCTCTGTAACCCATAAATCGACTCGAGTGTGAACCAACTAGTTTGGTCACAAATCAAGCAACTCATGCATTAGCCATCTAGCAACTCAGTCCACACTGCCCTATCTTGTTGATGCACCATCCCTTTTAGACATTGTTTGGTGGTTAAAATAATCCTATTTTTAATGTTTTAAGGCAAAAACATTCATTTTATGGCATTCTAATAAATTTTGGGCTCTATTTTCTTGTAATTATGTCCTTCATTCACGTGTTGAAGATGGAGGGTGAGGTCCGAGGTTGGCGGGAAGTTGATCCCCCTCACAAGCATAAAAACCCCGCCTAAAATTTGATGCCATTTCAACGAGTATCCACATGATACCCTTTGCACCCATTTCGGGAACTTTTTAATCAATTTGCAAATCTTATTGGCATTTTCCATCAGTTGCATGAATCGTTTTCTTGCTTTAACTTTTGACTCGTTGCTCAGTTTTGAGCACTTATTCAGTCAAAGTTGCATGATTTTCACACATTACATGATGCATTTGTCACTTTTGTAAATGCACTACTTTATAAAGTGTCGTATTCTAGGGGGTTCATTAGTACTCTTGGGTTTTACATGCAGACACATTATCAGCCAAGTCCAACATCTTGTTTTCGTGCATCTTGCACTCCTTTCTTTTGCATCATGGAAGGTGCCCTTTCTAGACTTGAGCATCATAGGATCACCTTATAGCCTCCGCCACTTCTCACTGAGAGAGAGAGAGAACAATTCAACTTGGAGTGCTTCATGGGAACGCTACTTTGCTCATGAGGGTCTTTCACCCTTCTTATTTGGGCAGTTCTCGCACCCACTAATCATCGTTATCTAGAGGATTTTCTCGACACTTGCGATCATGGTTTTGGTCACATGATGATTCATGTCTCTCAATCTCTCTAGTTTCACATGGTAGACTCATATCCACCCCACCATGTCTGGAGCATTCTTTAGTCCCTCTATGGAGACCCTTCACATCTTTATGTTGCCATTGTTCTTTGCTACTAATTCAGTTTTCTTCTATATTTCTTCATGTGATGACAGTTCCATTGAAACAAACTCACTTTGTTCTACTTCGATGATAAGGATTGTGCATTTTGATGTCGAGAGTACTTGAGAGGACTCTTCTCCTCTGTATCTCACTATTCATGAGAGTGTTGACACATCCCACATCTCATCAGATATCGAGTAGTCTCCTACTTAGTCTCATATAGTCATAAAACCCACTTCTTTTTCACCTTCAGTGTGTGAGGCCCCTTTCACTCCTCCACCTTCATTGGGTGACTCATACCTATCTGACATCACTCTTCTATTTGTTGAGCCCCCTCATTGGGATGAGTATCTACCTAACCTTAGTCATCTTTTCGCAGAGTACACTTGTGATGTACTATAGGTTCCTCATCCATCTATAGGTATTTCAGAGGAGTTCATCATCTCCATTGTTAGGAGTTCCCCTTTGCGACTCTTACCACTTTCACTTTTGGAGACCTTCATTGATCCACCTTGCTTGTGGATCCATTTTCTGTTGTGGGGGATGTTTAGTTGCCTTCACATCAGTTGGAAATCCTTTCTACAGGTGTTCAACTTTCATACTATGACATTTATATGTATGTGGCATTACCTTCGGTTCCTTTGCATTCACTTGCTAGACCTATGTCACACTTTCATGGACCATACTCAGAGTTCTTCGTGCTACTTCCTTTAGTTTCCTTTACGGAGTGGGAAGACTTCCAGTACTCCATTTTTTTCCTTCCTAAGGGCATGCACACAGTTCGGTGTGGGTGTCTCTTCTTTAGTCTAGAGGTAGAGGATACGGTCATCGACATTCTTACGGGAGACTGCTAGAGCTCTAGATTTGAGATCCATCCATGGCAACTTCTGCATTCCTCTCATCTCCCTCTTCTTCTCTCTTCTTCTTCTTTCTGAGAGATTGTCTCTATATATATGGGTACCTTTACAGGCTCGTCTATTTCCGGGACACATCTTTGGCATCTTTCTTAGATTAGAGAGTGGACTTGTCTCTCTTTTGGGGAGTTTTCCCATTGGGTTTTCTCCTTTTACTCCACTTTTTGAGAGTTTCTTGTATGTGGGTACCTCATCAGGCTTTTTGTCGGGACCCATTTCTCATTTCTGACTTGCCGCCTCTCCTAAGTTACGATGAAGGGGGGTGTTGGTGTAGGTGGTATTTTTCTTCACTTATTTAGTGCTATTCCACCTCACCGATTGAGTCATCTAGCTTAGGTGGACATGGATCTAGGTGTGATCTTAGTTATGACAGATTCTCTTATAGAATATGTCATATGTGTAAGTGTGTCATAGGAGTCACATTCTCATTTGGAAAAGTAACTCCTCTTCTCCATTATGGAGGAATATTCTCTTACATGGGAGTTACACATTCCTATATGTACACCCCTCTTTTAATCTATGATAAGCCAATCAAAGCCAAGAAATTCCATTACACTCCATTTTTGAATCTTGAGCTCTCATATGCATGCACATTGCTTTACAAACTTGCTTGCTTTAATCTCGCAACTCCTACACTTTGGTGAATTGTAACTATTCGATGCATGTGAATTCCTTCCAGGTCTTCATCCCTCACTCCTTGAGATATAAATTTATGAATCATCTACTCCCTTTTTGCTTATGATCTCCATTAGAAGCCTCATAAATTGAGAAAGCACCTTACCATGCCCATGCTGATTTTGAGTTTCTTCAAGTGCTTGAGGATCCTGATGTAGAAGTTTTGATTTTACTTTAGGTGCTTGGGAATCCTCTTCAAATTCAGCTCCATTATGATCATTCTCTTCTCCAACATCAGCATAGTAATGAATTATTCCTTGTTCCATCCCTACAGGAAAGGAAGGAAGATTCAAGCTCTGATCTTCTGTGCTAGAAGGTAATTTGTAACCCAAATTTTTCATGGCATCCTGTAACCATTCAGGGGGGTTAACTTGACTTGGCAAGGATAAGTCATTACTACTTAGAAAATCTGCTAGAACATTCATTGTTACTAGTTATGTTATTTGCATTTCCAAAATCACCATTTATCTCCACTCTATGTATTGTAGTTGCCTCTGCATCCTCTCTTGATTCAACAATTTGCATGATTTGAGTTTCAGGTACCACTTCTTCATTATTTGTTAATTGTTGATTCATTCCTTGAGATAGGCTCAAGATGTTTGTGACAACATTAACATCTTCTTCACCTTGTATGTCAAATGCTTGGCTACATGCCATGTCATTTATAAGAGCATCATAATTCAATGGCCAAATACCAATCCTTTTGAAGCCTACAATTATGTTAGATGGTGTTAGAGCCTTTTGTAAGGCTCTACTTGCAAGCTCAGCCATCTCAAACCTTTTGACATTTGCATTTCTATTCTTTGTCATCCATTTGGTTCTCTTATCTCTAAAATATGTTTTGAAAGGGCTGAACACACTTACATCAAGAGGCTACAACTTATGACTAGTATGTGATGGTAGTGTTATCAGATCAATGCCCAATTTATTGGCCTCCTCCATAGTTTGCAATGCCACATGGTTGCCATGACCATCAAATATTAATAAATGTCTATTATTTGGAGAAACACCACCTAGTACAGATCATGTATAATGAAAAAGACAATTAAAAAAAAACTCCTTTTTCATCCATGTATTTGGATGTGCAGACCATGCATGCTCCTAGTTCACAATTTTTAATATACTTCTTAAGCATTATCTTTCCCTTGAACAAATAAAACCATGGTATTGAAAAACATTGCATTGACACAACATAATATAGTGATCCACTCCCTACTCTTAGGTATTACCTTTGGCACATTTCAACTTCCCCTCTTGGCAATAACATGCATTCCACAATTTCTCCCAGCTTGCAAACCAGTTTCATCACAATTCCAAATTTTATGAGCACCATATGCATATGTCTCATAACATTTGGACAAATTGTCATAAAATTTTGTTACTACTACAGGGCACAAGTTTAAAGCTCTATCCCTATCAAGTCCCTCGGTTGTTCGAATTGCAAGGTCAGGATGGCATTTTTGAAACCAGCCCACCATGACTTACTAGGAAACCCATCTTTGAAAGGGTTTTGTCTTGTTTCACAAATATGAGAAACATTCACCTTCAGCTGTATTAGCTCCAAACCATGACCCATCTCAGCCATTTCTTTACACCATTCAACAATTTCCTCCTCTTCTTCTTCAGTTAGAATTGTTGGAGGACCCCTTCTCTTTGTGTGGGTGAGACCATTTAACCAATAGTGTAATGATGTGGGTGGAATTGAATACTTCTTTCTTGCTCCTCTAACTCAGAACCAAAAAAAATTGACATCATCTATTACTTTTTCCATATATTCTTTTGTCTAGCATCCCATGATACTAAGCTTCTTTGATGTGGATGTTCTTTGAACTGAGACAAATGGTGGTTTTCTACATTTTGGCTCATTATCAATAGGTGCAGGAATATCATCTTCATCAATTGCATTATGTGATAAATTTGCACCTCTCACTTTGGGCCTCCTTGACCTTCTAACAACACCGCCCCTAGTCATGACTAAAAGGAAAGACCTGTTTCACAACAAGACATGACAAATATGAGATAAGTACATGGAAACCAACTCAATTATGAATTTTTCATATACGTGTAAGTTGCTTTCTCAATTTATAAGGCTTCCAATGGAGGCCATAAGCAAAAAGGGAGTTTATGATTCAAAAATTTCTATTAGGCTACGTAGCATTCATAAATTTTTGTCACTTTCATATTATCTTATTCTAAATCAGCATGGGCATGGTAAGCCACTTTCTCAATTTTGCTTATGTTAAAAGGAGCTGTAAAAAATACAAAAATTGTTAATGGTTTATGTCTCCTTTGAGACTCATCATTAAGATGGGAATGACTTAATGAGGTGAATCAAAGGAGATATAACACAAAAATGATTTTTTTTTTTTACCAAGATTCTTTCACACAAATTTTATTTTAAGATATTATTAGATGTGAATGATTATCATGCAAAATTTTTTAAATGGTTACAACATCATTACACTTCTATCAAACAAAACTAGAGTTCATTGTAAATTTTCTTTGTTCAAGTTGTTTAGCAAACAAAAAGGGCTACTTTATCTTACCTTTTAGTTTTGTAAACCTTGATCTCTTTTATCTCCAATCACCAATGTTTGCCTTCAAGTAAATTTTGAAAAACAATATGCAACACTTAGTTTTTTACAGTTTAAATTAATTAAAATAAAGTTATTTGAAGCAATTTTAAATCTACTAAAATGAATACAAAATAAAAAAATTGTCAATTGATAGCATAAAACTAGGAAACTTATGGAGTTGAGCATAATCTCCCTACTTGAGTTGCACACAAATTCTACTCTGAAGATGCACCTGCTAGAACCATTTGAGTTGTAATAGGTCACTGGCCTTTTTATAATATGATCTTCAATTCTGATTGGTTAATTTTGGTTGACATGGATCCAAACATGAAGTTAGATCGAATGGATCCAAATGATTTGAAATTTAATCCAATGGGATGTTTTTTTGGTTTATTTAAATAATTCTTTTTGAAGAAATCAGTACTTTAACTGAATTGATTGTATACTTTTTTTCTCTCATCCTAAGTAAGGTGAGTTTGACCATTATGTCATTGATTTTTATGTAGATAGGGAGATGATCCTATAACCGTGCACCTAACTTAGGGGCATGTAAATATATGTAGGTATGTCGGTAGCATAAAAACATTATATTATTGTGTAGCGTATGATCGTTGCATATCAACATATTCGTTTTACATGTTTATTTGGAGGGACAATTAGTTTTGAATTTATTTAATATGAAGAAAATCAATATAAAGCATTTGAAAAGAGGACCAATAGTGAGCGCCTTATGTGTCACATTCTAATTAACTCTTAAAAATGTCATTAACTAAAAAGTGAACAACTATTGGTACTTTTGTCAACAACCTATGCTTTGAAAAGAGATGTACATGTTTTGGTGCATGCTCGGTTATAGGGTCTTCTCCCTAGTTATTGGGGATTGAACACTTTTATTGCAATTTGGTGCACAAAGCCTTCTGAAGTGACTTGCTACAGTGGATGTTTTAAATATGTTGTACATATAAACTAGTTATACTCCTATACAAGTTATTGTAAATATCAAAATATAGTAATGTTATACTCGTACAATAATTTCCTAAGATTAGAGTAATAATAAAAAATAAAAGATGATCAATTATTATCCAACTTATTTAATATATATCCTCGATACTTTGTATACCACCAAATGCTAGAAGACTCGGAAGGATAAGGATATTCATTTGTACACTTAGACCGATTAAAATATTAGTATGTCGATTACGTACAGGGACAAAGCCCAATTTCAGCGTAAAAACAAAAACAAACAATTGTCATTGCATATAATATCCAGTTTGCCACAAATGAGTGGCAAAAGTTGCAGTGGCCATGCGTGCGCGCCCCTGGCATTATTGTAATTCTGGCTTTTTCCTTCAACTCTTTCATTTTCTCCCTTGCCTTTCTTCCCTCTTCTCTCTCCATCAAATCCTTCACTGCTCTTATCTCTTCATCTCTCCTCACAAACCCATCGTTTTCCCTCTTCAAATATACAGCTACCTTAATCTTCTTCACCAGAATGACCCTGCTCATCACCTATTCTGCAGCGATGGGCCAATTGATCATGGGAACCCCATAATAGATGCTCTCCACTGTAGAGCTCTACCTGCAGTGATAAATGAAGCCTCCTATAGAAGGGCGCGAAAGAACATCGACTTGAGGAGCCCAGTTAAGAACCACAACCCCTCGGTCCCTGGTTTGATTCTCAAAACACTCGGGTAAAAGCCGAGAAACTTCTACTTCAAGAGAAAAGATCGCAGATTTGTATCCGCGAACCATCCAGAGGAATCGGTGGCCGCTGGCTTCCAATCCTTGCGCCAGATCTGTAAACTGCGGACCTAAAAAACCTGACCCACTACCGAAGGACACAAACACAAGAGAGCATGCAGGCTTCTGATATATACATTTCAGAAAATATGAATCCTCTGGCCGATCAGTATTTTCCACCATGAGCGGACCGATTGGATAAATATACGGCATTTCGGTGGCGCTCACAATTTTTCCTTCCGTGAGGGCTATTAGGGGTTCTTCCTCCAGTTCATCAAAGGTGTTGATCAAAATCCCTATCGCTTCCTTGAAGAAGGAGCCATGGTGAACGAACCAGTAAAACGCAGGCCCTGTGAAAAAATCAACTCTATGAAGTTAAGATCTAAAAGTTTACTTCCTACACTTGTGTTTCATTTTACCTTCATTATTTAATTTTAAATCATTTAAATAAAATATTATCATCAATCTTAGATATTATTCGAATCCTTGTATGAAATTTTATTCAAAAACTTATTTATTTTCTTCAAACATTTGTGTCCATGTACATGCAATTTCCTTATGTTTTCATTAAAATTATTATGTCACTATTAGAAATGAGTACATACATGCTTATATCTTAGATGTATTAAAAATGAATTAATATTTATAAACTAGATTCAAATTTTCAAAAGTTATCTTTTTATAACATCACAAAATTATTTGACTAAGTGTCTCTTAAAGACTTTCTAAGGTCATGTATTGCAATTTTCATAAAAAAGTGGCAACACCCCTTGCCTCCCTTCACCCCCTGCCTCCCTTCACCCCCGACCCTTATAATGTTACTTCTACATTGTAGTTCTCCTAGTGTTCATGCAAGTGTGTAAACACATCTAACCAAACTATTTATTTATTCCCTATTTTTTCTTAACACAAAGTTATTGGGATAACTATAGAGTTAAAAGGTACCAAGCAAAGTATCTTTGTGATGTGGTATACTTTAAAATATTAGATTATGTCCTTTATTTTTATAATATATATATATATGTCTTGGAAATGCAAGAAGATTCATGTAACACCGCTAAACACACACCATAAATATAACACGGTAAAACTTGGACAACCTTTTTTTTTTACTTGCTTGGAGTTTACACGACACAACAAGAGATCAAAATGGCTACCACCAACTCATGATAGGCTTGACACAACATTGATCACCAAGGTACAAGGAAATATACGATACTCAACATGAAACTATTCACTTCCCATTTTGATAGAACATCACATACAAGTCCAACCACAGAACACACGTTTAGGGGCATCCCACGATGAAAGTATTTTTAAAGTTTCTTGTTTACTAAAACGTCTCTTAATTCTTAACTTATGTTCTTATAAGATTCATGTAATGATTTTCACAAGGGAGAACTTCTTTCTTTTATACTATTGACTAATTAGCTTAAGACCAAGTTTTCTAAAAGAGGATCATCAATTATATGTCAATAACTTGCTTAATTCGTTTGATTTAAAAAGAACATTTTCCATTTCTCAAAAGACTATTTATTCATACTCAAGATATTGAATCTTGTTTCCTACCTCCATTGCACAAGGTGACGAGCACAAGCTCTGGTTGATGGAAGGTACCATTTAGATTCGAATTATAACCTCCTTGTGCAAGGGTTAAACGTTTATCAACACTTAAGAGAAGATTACAAAGCACTTTTAAAAGAAGTTAGGGGAAGAAGATCGAAATGGGTTCATCTTTAAGATCTCATTAGTTATCTTTTAGGATTTTATTGGGGCTAAGAATTTATCCGAATGATTAGAAATTTTACTAGGCTTCACTTGATGAGTTTGACAAAAGAAAACAATTTACTTTGCAACGGTTGAGAGATAGATTGCATGGTTTCTTAAACTATTTCCTCCTACTTATTAAATCTTATTATCTTCTAAAATTTAACAATTGATTTCACCTTGAGACCATGTAAGGACTCCCGATAATAAGGATAATGGTTTATTTTCTTAGCTTGGGGAACCCAAGGTATATATATTTGTTTTACAAAGATAGTTTCCTCTTTGATCACCTAAGGACCCAAATGTTATCAAGAAGCTTGCCTATACAATATTTTACCCATATATACATATGTATTTTATAAATTTTAAAAGAATACCCATCCATCTTATTATGCTTAGCATTGCATTATTACCATGTCCTATAAGGGTTTTCAACACAAAAATTTTATCCCAAGAGCACTTTACCATTACTTATTTTGAGAAAACTACACATCATTACATTGATTCTTTCCAACATGATGCACAAAAATAAGGGACAAAACAATTATATGGAATTATGATTAGGGAACATGAAGGTAACAACTTTTATCAATCCACTATGTTGTTCTAGAATTCCTATAATCCATTAAAAACAATAATGTGTAACAATGCGGTAATCAAATTTCATATTTCTTTCACAGTAGTAAAACAAGTCAAAGTTTCACTAGTTAGGACAACATTAATCCACAGTACATTAAACAACAACACATGCCCTCTTCTAAAATGTCTAACAAGACCCTTTCAGGAGTTTCACAACATAAAAATTATTCGTACATATTGGTGCCATTTTTGAGCTTGCACCTTGTTGCCCTAATTTTTCTAAATCTATATTTGCTCAAAAATGTTTTACCCTTTGAATTGATGGTCTAAAATTCTTCCCCTCCAGTTGGATGCTTTAAAATGCTCACAAACTTGTTTTTTTGCCCTAATTTGAAAGAATAATCCAAGTTTGCCCTTTTTTGTGCCCTAGTGTTTTCAATTTCACAGGCTATGTCGATTTTCCCTCTGCCAGATCGTGGAAAAATTGAATTTGACCAATTCATACTTGTTTTTATTTGAAAAATCCAATCCCAAGGTTGAAAATGTTGTAAAATCATGCTTCAGTTGATTTAGAATCGAAAAATCTACCATCCTTGGTGAAAAAATTGAATTCTAGGGCATCCTTTGAATTTTTGCATTTTTGACGGTCAAATGGGCGTCATTTTCCCATCAATTTCTTCCTCAAACATGCATTGGCAACATGGCAGGTTTGCATTGGCTGAGGAAAGGTGGGGAGGCACTCTAACTTTTCATTTTTCACCTTTTCAAGCAAATGGGGCATTTTCGGGCCCAGGACCCATTTTTTCCAAATTTTCCTACGTGGCATGTTCTAATTGGTAGGCGGGATGGTGGGTGGTCGGATTCCCTTAAGGTTTTTGACCTTATTTTGCAAAAAAATTAAATTCAAAAATTGTCCCAAAACCCCACAGCGAATCGGGAGAGGACACATGTCCTAAAAGTTTCAAAATGGAAGTGTGGGCCAAGGGGGACTTAGAGTTTTTGCCTCTAATTCTATAAAGTTTCAAAAATAGTTTTACCCCGCTCCAATCAGAGGAGGACATGTGGTAGAGGGCACGATGGCGCGAGAGCGGTTTGGCAGGCGGTGGAGGGAAAAGGGGATTTTTCCCTTTTTCACAAAAAGTTAAAGTAAATTTTTGGCCCGAAAGCCCACGACAAATCCAGGTGAGACACGTGTAACATTTTAAGGGTCAAAGGGGGCGCGGGTCAACGTTGAAGTTTGTGAATTTTCAAAAATTTGTAAGGGAGGTTTGAAGGAAGAAAGGGAGACTTGGACCCGCAGTGAATAGGAGGGCGCCACGTGGCGGGGATAGTTTCGAGAGGTGCTGGCCCGAGGAAACAAAGTGAAGAATTTTCCATTGGCTTAAAGGGAATAAAATGAAGATTAAGCCTCCTGGTTCTTGGAAAATGAGAGGTGGACGTGTGGCAGAGGGCACGGCGGGTTGGTGGAGGCAGGAGGGAATTTTTTCCCTTTTGCAAAAAGGACTTAAAATCAAAATTTGAAGCGTTGGCCCGCTAGCGATCAAGAAAGCGACACATGGCAGGGAAAAAATTGAAGGTGTGGGCCCCACGGGAAAAAAGTGAAAATTTTCCCAATTTCCAAAAAGGGTCAAAATGCATAGAATTGAAGCGCGATTTCAATGGGAACAACCATGTGCCACATGTAACCTCTAAAATTCAAAGGCGGAGGGGTGGGGGAAAAATTCCAAATTTTCCTCTTGTTCAAAAATATCAAAAAGTCAAAAATAAGCCCGAATTTGTTCCCAATCATAGTTTGACACATAGCAGATCAAGGGCAACTGTGCATTTTCATTTTTGGCCACCATTTTTCCTCCAGGAAGCTTGGAATCACGAATTTTGCATCAAAATTCATCAAATTTATAGTGATTTTGTGTCGTCTTGGCCTTCCAGGATCATTGGCATCACTTTCATGGCTTAATTCTTTGATTTGAGGTGTTTTTGTAATAAATTTTTAGTCAGCCCAAACACGTGAAATATCAAAATCAAAAGTTGCAGAGTTAGTTTTAAAAGGTGAAAAGATAAAAATGATGAGTAAAAGGTGTTTGCATGCCTCAATGATGAAAAACATGCCTCTAGGATGGATAATGATCCATATATTTGTAATAATTTAATCTTTTAAGACATTTTTGACAACTTTGTGAGTGTTTTTCTGTTTGATGTCATTTTCATTGAATCATGAAGAATTGTTGTAACAGAATTGATCCCATGGCATATTCTTTTCTTGGGAAAGAAGGCTCCAAGATGGAAAGAGATATATAATGCATTTTGGAGAAATTGAAAGGTGTTGGGAATTGAGATTCATGAGCAAAATTTCTGAGAGAAAGCTCATTTTCTGAGAAATCCACCAAAGAACCAGGTTAATGTCACATGTGTTGGAAATTCATGTATGCGAGTTGGTTACAAGTGTATAGCCATCACACAGCTCTGAGATTGTTCATGTAACTCTCCCCTACTGTTGAATCTAACAAGTTTTGAATTAAATCTGTATTTTCTTTGGGTCATATGGTGTCTGTTATCATTTTTAAATGCCTACAAATAATTTTAATTGTTCTTGTTGAAATCTTGCATTGAAAGTCTTTAGAAATCACACGGGATTTCCATTTCTTGTTGATAGTTTAGTGGCATTTGCAATCTCATATTGAGAAGAGCGTTCATCTGATAAGGAGATAAACAAATTTAAAATCACTTTACCTTCCTTGACTGCAGAGATTTCTTGTAAGCCTTTGGGAGTACCTTAGGCATGGTACGATGGGGATTTTTGTGTTTAATTGAGTTCTTTGTTTCAAGCTTTTGTGGTGAGTTCTCAATGATTGTGTGAAGAGTGCTGACAACGGGCTGTCATTTGTGCCTCTTGGTTGAAAGAACATCCCGATTATTTGAGGCATTTCATCGATAGTTGTTCAAGTATTGTAGAGATTGCAAAAGATCCGATCCATCCCAATTTTTCTTGTCAATACCCCAACAAAAATCATCTAAACAACAAAGATCCTATCATGTACTACCCACGATTTTCATTTTTATACCCACGAGAAGATCAAAATCCATTTGCAAAAGTATACATGACATATCAGGATTTCCAATGTTTTTAGTAACCTTTTCCTTGTTTCGAGAACATACCCATGTTTTGAGAAGGGACAACTTGTGAGAGTTCAGATCTGGGGTGTTGGTCATGTTTTCATCAAGGTCTCCATCATAGAATTTCAAGCAAAGAGAAGGACATCTTCATCTCCTTCACCATTACAAGGTTACAAAACAGGTCCTCTTACCTTGGTTGCAAGGCACAACGTAAAACTGCTAGGACAATATCAAGTCCTATTGGAGTGCCATCCATTTCTCCACAAACCTGAGTGCTAGCTAAACCATAAACCCGGCTACCAATGACATACAACATGGTCTAATATGTCTTTGAGCTCCATGACATATCTAAGTGCTACTCAGATCGAAAAGGAGAACAAATTTTCATACCCAAAGATAAAAAGAGCTTTATAACCAAGATTGATGAAATAATTTACATTTCTCTCCCTCATTTACCCGCATAAGCCATCTGCAATGCGATTAATAACCGAGTCGAGTTCATGAGAACTGAGCAAGATAAGACTACAAAATCAACAATAGGCTACTATCTAACAATATCAAGAAAGGAAAACATTCTATTCCAAGGATTAGATAAAAGCTCTAAATACTAACAACTCCTTAAGTTAATAATAAAATTTCCACCATGCCAATCTAAGAAGAAAAACCTTATACTTTAATTATGAACATTGTTTCAAAAGCAAGGAAAGTTTAACAATCATTCGAGAAGGGCCATTGGCCCTATAAGTTAGAAACAACCAACCTAGTGGAACAGGGTTCCCATCGAATAAATAAATAGTCATAAGATTGAAAATTGATATTCAAACCAACAATCTAAAATTATCAAAAGATACCACAAGAAATAGGCTACAATACTAGATTTCTAAAAAATGAAAAAATTGAACAATCAATCCCAGGAGGCACCACGAGATTCAGAGGTTAACATGAAAATTTGAGTGTATTAAAATTTCAATCATGTAATAATATAGATTACATGATTGAAATCTAATACTCGACCACCACTCAACATTGATTAAAAAAGAAAGCAAATAAACTGCTAGTTTCAGACATTGACTCCAAGATATTCCACAATAATTGGGGAAGATGCCATTGACCATATAGGTTTGGTAAAAAAAGTGAGTGAAAAGGGGAATTCCATTAAACAAGAAGCATTCAAAACATCATCCAAGTTTTATAACACTAAGGATTTACAAACCTCCACAATAAGTCTAAGGTTCAGTTTAATTAAAAAGAATATTCTCTTTCTCAACACAAAATATTTTAAAGAATCCCTCGATAACATAATCAAACAGTTCTAACAAAGGTATTAACATATATTACTAAATGTTTCATTCCCATTCCCCAAAGACCTCTCACTCCTCATCATCTTGTTTCACCTCCAAGATCACCCCCACCAAACAATATGGCTCAACCTAGACCTCCATTTGTTCTTAACACCTTTGGTCCTATAAATTTTAGAGGAATGGATGGTTACCCAAATGCTTTGTCCCACAAGATGTCGAAATAGGTTGCCAAAATTCCGAGGTAACAATGATATTTATTCTTGGTGATTAGCATCTCAAAAAAATTTATAATATGATGGAAGATTTTGAGATAGAGTTTGAGGATGTGTATGTCAAATTGTTTATTCATACACTAGAAGAGGATGTTAGGGATTGGTACAAGGCTCTACTGATAATTCTATTGATTCATGGACTGAAATGAAAAATGCATTTAGGTTGCAATATGGTGACAAGACTGATCCTAGATTTCTTTTATCTGAGTTTGAGAATATCAAGAAGAACCCTAATGAATCAAGCCATCACTTTAACACAAGGTTTAAAAAAAAATTGAGAAGGTTTCCTATTGGTTTGAGGCCTTGTGATGAATCTTGTTTAATCAAATATGTAGATGTATTTGATAAGAAGGCAGCCTATTACCTAAGAGACAAGAACCCAACCAATCTAAAACAAGCTTTCACCATGGCATTTCAAATTGAAAACAATATCAAGGCTGTTGGGAAACCTCTCAAGAGAGATGGTGTAAAATTGATAAATCTTGAAAAACCTCAACCTAACAAAGGTGCTGATTTAGAAAAGGTTGTGAAAACTTTGGTAGGGGGTGTCAAAGAAATCGATACAAGTTGGCAAGAGCTGAGAAGGGAATTGGGCAGACTTCACAAGGTGAGCCTAGGCAGCAAGCACAAGATAGATTTGGCAATCATACTAGGTGTAATCAAAGACAAGATGATAGAGGTAAAGGACCTATGTGAGGGGGAAATAGACAACCCCAAACACGTGAAAGTAGATTGGTCCCGACCCTCTAGCTGCCAAGGTTCTTTGCTATTGATGAATTTGCTTATATGGATTGGTGTGATAGGTGTTTTCTTCCTCATCCTCCATGTGAAGTGGACCAGCAGAGTTGATGAAGCTGATAATGAGGATGGAACTGATGATGATATTTACATGATGGGTTGTTCTTCAAGCTCAAGGAGGGAGCAACATCTACTGAAGTAATAAATGCTAGGACTACTACTACCTTTTGGGATTACATCAAGCGGGTACAAGTCTTTCTCCCCCTCATGCTCTTGAAGTTAATGTAGTGCGGGATTTTGAAATTTTTAAGAATGAATTTGAATAATTAAGAGCTTTGGTGATTAAGAAGTATGATGGTGGTATCCCTTTGGAGGAAGATAGAAAATTGTTGATGAATTTTGTTGTAGCTCAAGAGAAAGACTACACACTAGAAGAAAAGTTGTTAAGGGAGTTGGGCCTCAAGCCAAACCTAAAACACCCTTGCTCACAAGCATTCCAAAATAAGCTCCAATGAGAGAAGCACCTGTCAAAATTTTGGTTGTTCCAAACAAAATTACTGAGTCTTCTTCATGCCCAAGTGTCAAGAATCCACGGCCATCTAATGAATCTTATTGTCTCCCTTCAATGTTGTTTTGCCAAAGAGTGCTCCTATGACATATCCCAAGTGTTGATCCAAATTAAAGAGTGTTCCAATCATTGAGTTTCTTAGAATTCCTAAGCATAAGAAGAGAGCATTTGAGTACTTGGGGTTGAAGGAAGAGAAGATCACTCTAGGAAGAAATGTAAATGTTGTTGAGACTCCTCCTCAAATCATTGCTGACCTTGAAACACCACCAGTAGTAGAAGAGCTTGGAGAGACACCTGAGGTATATTTGGGGACATCTTTGGTTGATTCCCAATTGAATGTTGATCCATTTTTCACAACTTTGATTATAAAGGATAGGCTACTTCACAATTGTATGTTTGATTCCAGTGCATCATGTAATGTCATGCCTCTAGAAGTCATGAATGAGTTGGATATCAAAGTGACAGCAGCCTATGGAAAGTGTACTGCTATGGACTCAAGAGAAGTTTTGGTAGTTGGTTGTGTAAAAGGTTTGGTTGTGTAGCTTGCATCTTATCCCAGGAGGAATTTAAAATTGGATGTTGTGATTGTTGATTGCCCTGCCAAATGGGGTATGCTTTTGTCAAGAAAATGGGTTGCAAGTTTTGGAGGGAGTGTCCAAATGGATATGTCTTTTTCCACCATTCCCATTGAGGGCAGCCTAGTCAAGCTCTATGGAGAAAAGAAAATGTTGCACCTAATTGAAGATCCCAACAATGCTTCCTATGAAGTGTTGTTTGCTGATGTAGATGCTGAGAATTTCATTGGTTTTGCTGATGGAAAAGAAAATAAGATGGAAAAATCAAAGTTCCTTGATATGGTATGTTCTCCTTGGACCTTTCTATTTGATGGAGCTTGCTCCAAATTTGGAAATGGTGCTGGTGTAATTCTGATTTCTCCTAGCTTGGAAGAATTTTTTTCTTCAAGCTTAATTTTGAATGTAATAACAACATTGCTGAGTATGAAACCTTGCTGTTGCATATGATAATTTCATGGAAGTATGGTGTTAAGGACATCATTGCACGGGGAGATTTAGATCTAGTTGTCAAACAAATAAGAAAGGCTGTATGCTACAAAATAAAAAAGTGCATGAAGCAAAGTATAAGCATGCAGTTTGGGATCTAGTTGAGATGTTTGATTCCTTCAATATTATGCACCATGACAAAAGTTTGAATGTTCTACTGACAAGTTGGCAGTGTTGGGGTCAAGATTTGGAGTTTGCACCGTTTCACCTTATTGTGAGTACAATGTTGAAGTGTTGACTAGGCCAGCTGTCCCTGACAACATCAAGCATTGGCAAGTGTTTGATGATGATTCTCAAGTGCAAAGGTTCTTGAAAAATAAAGGTGAGTTTGTAGATCAGCATATTGATTGGGAACCAATGGTGTGTATGACTGAAGGAAGAGAGACTTTGTTTGGAAAAGATATCATCCAATTGAAAACAAACACCATTCCTAGAGGTCTTGTTGCACTTGAGTCAAATTTTAACAATGTTGATTGCATCATAAATAGAAACATGTCTACCTCAAGGGATGTGGAAGAGAATAACTTGGGCACAAAGGAAAAACCAAGAAAATTTTGGTTGGGCAGCAGTTTAAACAAGGAAGAAAAATAGTCCTACCTCCAATTGTTGAAACAATATCAAGACTGCCTTGCCTGGTCATATTCAGAGCTGAAAGCATATAGAGAAGACTTGTTTCAACATGAGATTCCTCTTGAAACAAATGCCAAACCATTCAGATAGAGGCAAAGGAAAATTAATCCACTCCTCTCCATGAAAATGCAAGATGAATTAAAGAAGTTGAGAGATGGAGGTATTATTCAGCCCACTAGATATTCATCATGGGTTGCAAACCTTGTGCCAGTCAGAAAGAAAAATGGAGATATCAAAAATTTTGTAGACTTTAGAAATATGAAAAAAGCAGCCATGAAGGACAACTATCCCTTGCCAAATATGGAAAATATGTTATAGCTTGTGACAGGGTCTAAGTTGCCTTCTACATTGGATGGTTTCTCCCGATACAATCAAGTGGTATTCAAAGAATCGAGAAAGACTTAAGACAACATTCACTCCTCCTTGGGGAACATATGTTTTTGTTAAGATGGCCTTTGGTTTGATGAATCTTTGGTGCCACTTTTCAAAGAGAAATGGATGTTGCTTTTCTTTGGTTACATCAATGACTTTATTATAGTTTACCAAGATGATGTATTTGTGTTTTCAAGGCGAGAGAGATGATCATTTGCAAAACTTGGAGAAGATGTTGATTAGATGTAGGGAGTATGGCATTTCTATTAATCTAAAAAAGTTTCATTTTGGCATGTAAAAGTCCAAGATTCTTGGTCACATTGTGTCAAAAGATGGTGTTATGATAGACCCACGAAAGAGTGGAAGCAATTAGCAAAGTACCCATCCCAAGAACTAAGAAAGGCATCCAATATTTCTTTGGTCAAATTAATTTTATTAGAAGGTTTGTTTCCAACTTTGCTGAGTTGACTCTTCCAATCATAAGCATGCTAAAGAAGGACCAAGTTATCAGGTGGAAGGAGGCTGCCATTCAATATTTTGAAGGAATTAAGGATACATTTAAACATGCACCTATTTTAGCAGCCCCAAACTATAAGAGGCCTTTCCAAATCTTTTCCTTTTCCTCTGAATATACCATTGCTTCTATTTTGCTGAAAAAGAATGAGAATGGGGCTGAGAGACCTATTGCCTTCTTTAGCAAGGCTTCTACAAGAGCTGAGCTGAAGTATATAATCATGGAGAAACAAGCATTTACCTCGGTGAAAGAAAAAAAAGCTAAAGGTTTTAGGACTTATATATTGAGTTCAAAAGTTATTGCTTATGTTCCCCACACCATGGTGAAAGACATATTATCAGAGATGGAGATCTCAAGCAAAATATGTAGGTGGGTGAACAAGTGTAGGAGTATGATATGGACATCCAAACCACAAAGTTGGTAAGAGGTTTGGGTCTTGCTAAGCTCATGGCTGAGAGAAACTTGTAGAATGTGGAAGTGAATCAGCTAGAGGAAGAAAGGGTAGATGTGCTTGCAAAGTTGGTAAGTTTTGAGTGGTACAAAGATGTGATCTTCTACCTCAAACACATGTGCTGCCCTAGTCACTTAAATAAAAATCAGAAAAGAGCCCTCAAGCTGGCTTCTCAAAAATATATCATCACAGACCTTGGGCTAGCTTGGAAGAACCCTGAAGGTGTCCTCTTGAAATGCATAACTGAAGATGAAGCTCCCAAGATAGTTGTTGATTTCCATGGGGGAGTTTGTGGAGGACACTTTGCTGGAAGAGTAATAGCACATAAGATTTTGAGAGCTAGTTATTGTTGGCCTACTCTCTTCAAAGATGCAATCTAGCTGACTAGAAAATATGATAGTTGCCAACGTTTCTCTAGAAGACTAAAAGCTTCAGGCTCCCTTCCTTTATAGCCTGTATCAATTGAAGCTCCTTTCAAGCAATGGGGGATGGATTTAATTGGTGAGATTTCAGATCCTTCTAGTGTAGGCCATAAGTGGATTCTTGTAGCCACTGATTATTTTACAAAGTGGGTTGAAGCAATCCCATCTAAGAAGGCAACACACCAAGTGGTAATGGACTTCTTGTTGAATCACATCATATGTAGATTTGGAGTCCCAATCAAGATTGTAGCTGATAATGCCATGTGCTTTAGAGCCAAACCTTTAATGGCAATATGCAATGAATATGGAATCAATCTAACTTATTCTTCAAACTATAACCCTAAGGTAATGGACAATCTGAGTCCAACAATAACAACTTGTTGAAGATCATGAAAAGAACCTTGGAGCAAAACAAGAAGAAATGGGGTGAACTATTGAAATTTGCAGTTTAGGATGATAGTATAACTCCTAAAATAACTACTTTGGTAAAATCCCATTTGAATTGGTTTATGGAACTCAAGCTTTGCTGCCCTTGCACCTGCAATTATCTTCATTTCAGTTTTCCCAACAGTAGGAAGATCAAGAGCTTGGCCCATATGAATCAAGGATCAATTAGATTATTGAGCTTGATGAGGAGAGAAGAGCCTCCCATCAAGGGCATGTTAGATTTAGGGAAAAATTGAAGAGATTATTTGACAAGAAGGTCACTCCTAGATCCTTGATGTTGGAGATGTGGTTTTGTTGTGTGATAGTAGGCATGAAGACAAGGTCAAGCATGGTAAATTTGATGCATTATGGATGGTCCCTTATGCCATTGACATCAGAATTGGTGAACATACCTTATTCCTCAAGGACTTAGATGGGGAATTGCTTGAGCTACCTATTAATGGCAGACATTTGCAGCATTTCTTGGCTTAATTCCCAAATTTGTGGTATGCACAAATTGTACAATTGTATAGTCTTTGTTTTTGTTTTGTTTTTGTTATTTTGTTGGTGTGTGGTCTGCTCTTGTTCTTGGCAGCCATTTTTGTCGAGGTTCTCAACTAGTTTTTGGTGATTTTGGCTCTTGAATCCTTTTCCCAATGGATATTTTGGCACTTGGTCTATGTTTTGTCCTTGTGGCACTCACTGGGAGTGCCCATCCCCAAGCAAGAGTCGATGTTGGTGCCATTTTTGAGCTTGCACCATGTTGCCCTAATTTTCCAAATCTATATTTGCTCAAAAACATTTTACCCTTTGAATTGATGGTCTAAAATTCTTCCCCTCTAGTTGGATGCTTTAAAATGCTCACAAACTTGTTGTTTTTCCCTAATTTGAAAGAATAATCCAAGTTTGCCCTTTTTGTGCCCTAGTGTTTCCAATTTCATAGGCTATGTCATTTTTCCCTTTGCAGATCATGGAAAAATTGAATTTGACCAATTCATACTTGTTTGTATTTGAAAAATCCAATCCCAAGGTCAAAAATGTTGTAAAATCATGCTTCAGTTGATTTAGAATTGAAAAATCTGCCATCCTTGGTGAAAAAATTGAATTCTAGGGCATCCTTTGAATTTTGGCATTTTTGATAGTCAAACGGGAGTCATTTGCCTGTCAATTTCTTCCTCAAACATCCATTGGCAACATGGAGGGTTTGCATTGGTTGAGGAAAGGCGGGAAGGTGCTCTAACTTTTCATTTTTCACCTTTTCAAGCAAATGGGGCATTTTCGGGCCCAGGGACCCGTTTTTCAAAATTTGCCTACGTGGCATGTTCTGATTGGCAGGCGGGATGGTGGGTGGTTAGATTCCCTTAAGGTTTTTCAACCTTATTTTGTAAAAATTTTAAAGTCAAAAATTGGCCCGAAGCCCCATAGCCAATCGGGAGAGGACATGTGTCCTAAAAGTTTCAAAATGGAAGTGCGGGCCGAGGGGGGACTTAGAGTTTTTGGCTCTAATTCTATAAAGTTTCAAAACTAGTTTTCCCCCACTCCAATCAGAGGAGGACACGTGGAAGAGGGCATAGTGGCACAGAGTGAGTCTGTGGGCGGTGGAGGGAAAAGGGGATTTTTTCCCTTTTTCACAAAAAAGTTAAAGTAAATTTTTGGCCCGAAAGCCGCGACCAATCCAGGTGAGACACGTGTAACATTTTAAGGGTCAAAGGGGGCACGGGTCAACGTTGAAGTTTGTGAATTTTAAAAAAAATTAAGGGAGGTTTGAAGGAAGAAAGGGAGACTTGGACCCGCAGCGAATAGGAGGGTGCCATGTGGCGGGGATAGTTTTAGAGGCGCGGGCCTGCGGAGACAAAGTGGAGAATTTTCCCTTGGCTTAAAGGGAGTAAAATGAAGATTAAGCTGTGTGTCCTTGGCAAAGAGAGGTACATGCGTGGCGAGAGGGCATGGTGGATCGGCCTTGGGACGGTGGAGCGGGAGAGAATTTGTTCCCTTTTGTAAAAAAGGATTCAAAATCAAAATTTGAAGCACTGGCCCGCTAGCGATAGAGAAAGCGACACGTGGTAGGGAAAAAATTGGAGGTGCGGGCCTGCTGGGGCAAAAAGTGAAAATTTTCCCAATTTCCAAAAAGGGTCAAAATGTGCAGAATTGAAGCGTGATTTCAATGGGACCCACCATGTGCCACGTGTCATCTCTAAAATTCAAAAGGCGAGAGGCGGAGAAAAAAATTCAAAACTTTCCATTTGTTCAAAAATGTCAAAGAGTCAAAAATAAGCCCGAATTTGTTCCCAATCATAGTTTGACACATAGCAGATCAAAGGCAACTGTGTATTTTCATTTTTAGGCTGCCATTTTTCCTCCAGGAAGCTTGGAATCACAAATTTTGCATCAAAATTCATCAAATTTATAGTGATTTTGTGTCGTCTTGGCCTTCCAAGATCATTGGCATCACTTTCATGGCTTAATTATTTGATTTGAGGTGGTTTTGTAATAAATTTTTACTCAGCCCAAGCAAACACGTGAAATGTCAAAATCAAAAGTTGCAGAGTTAGTTTTAAAAGGTGAAAAGATAAAAATGATGAGTAAAAGGTGTTTTCATGCCTCAATGATGAAAAACATGCCTCCAGGATGGATAATGATCAATATATTTGTAATAATTTAATCTTTTGGGCACACATGGCAACCTGTGAGTAATATTTTGTTTGATGTTATTTTAATTGAATCATGAACAATTGTTATAACAAAATTGATCCAATGGCATATTATTTTATTGGGAAAGAAGGCTCCAAGATGGCAAGAGATATATAATGCAATTCGGAGAATTGAAAGGTGTTGGGAATTGAGATTCACGAGCAAAATTTCTGAGAGAAAGCTCATTTTCTTAGAAATCCACCAAATAACCAGGTTAATGTTACATGTGTTGGAAATTCATGTATGTGAGTTTGTTACAAGTGTATAGCCATCACAAAGCTCTGAGATTGTTCATATAGCACTCCCCTACTGTTGAATCTAACAATTTTTGAATTCAATATGTGTTTTCTTTGGGCAATATTGTGTCTATTATCATTTTTAATGCTTACGCAAATAATTTTGATTGTTTTTTTGTAATCCTACATTGGAAGTCTTTAGAAATCACACGGGATCTCAATTTATGGTTGATAGTTTAGTGGCATTTGTAATCTCATATTCAAAAGAGCCTTAATCTAATAAGGAAATCAACAAATTTAAAATCACTTTACCTTCTTTGACTGAGATATTTCTTGTAAGGCTTTGGGGGTACCTTAGGTGTGGTTTGATCAGGTATTTTTGTGTTTAATTGAATTCTTTGTTTCAAGATTATTTGGTGAGTTCTCAAAGATTGTGTGAAGAGTGCAACCTAGGCTTCCATTTGTACCTCTTCCGGTTGAAAGAACATCCCGATTATTTGAGGCATTTCATCTAATAGTTGTTCAAGTATTGTAGAGATTGTAAAAGATATGATCTATCCTATTTTGTCTTGTCAATCCGCCACCAAAAATAATCTAAACAATAAATATCTTATCATGTAATACCCTTGATTTGCATTTATATAGCCACAGAAGATCGAAATCCATTTCAAAAAGTATGCATAAGATCGGGATTTCCAATGTCTCTAGTAACCTTTGTCTTGTTTTGTGAACATACCCATGTTTTGAGAAGTGACAACTTGTGAGAGTTCAGATATGGGGTGTTTATCATGTTTTCATCAAGGTCTGCATCATATAATTTCAAGCAAAGAGAAGGACATCTTCATCTCCTTCACCATTATAAGGTTACAAAACAGTCCTCTTACCTTGGTTGCGAGGCACAACCTAAAACAGCTAGGACAAGATCAATTCCTATTGGAGTACTATCCATTTCTCCACAAACCTAAGTGTCGGCTAAACCATATCATCGGCTACCAACGACATACAATATGTTCTAATTTTTCTTTAAGCTCCATGACATATCTATGGTGCTGCTCAAACTGAAAAGGAGAACAAATTTGGATACCAACAGTACAAAAAAGCTTTGTAACCAAGATTGATGAAATAATTTACATTTCTCTCCCTCATTTACCCGCATAAGCCATCTACAACAGTGAATAACCTGAGTCGGTTCATGAGAACTGAGCAAGATAAGACTACACAAAGCAACAATAAGATACTATCTAACAATATCAAGAAAGGAAAACATTCTATTCCAAGGATTGGATCAAATCTCTAAATACTAACAACTCCTTAAGTTAATAATAAAATTCCCACCATGCCAATCTAAGAAGAAAAACCTTATACTTTAATTATGAACATTGTTTCAAAAGCAAGGAAAGTTTAACAATCATTCAAGAAGGGCCATTGGCCCTATAAGCTAGAAACAACCAACCTAGTGGAACATGGTTCCCATCGAATAAATAAATAGTCATAAGACTGAAAAATTGATATTCAAACCAACAATCTAAAATTATCAAAAGATACCACAAGAAATAGGCTACGATACTAGATTTCTAAAAAATGAAAAAATTGAACAATCAATCCAGGAGGCACCACGGGATTCAAAGGTTAACATGAAAAGTTGAGTGTATTAAAATTTCAATCATGTAATAATATAGATTACATGATTGAAATCTAATACTTGACCACCACTCAACATTGATTAAAAGGGAAAGCAAATAAAATGCTAGTTTCGGCCATTGACTCCAAGATATTCCACAATCATTCAGGAAGAGGCCATTGCCCTTATAGGCTAGTAACAACAAGTGAGTGAAAAAGGGAATTCCATTAAACAAGAAGCATTCAAAACATCATCCAAGTTTTATAACACTAAGGATTTACAAACCTCCACAATAAGTCTAAGGTTCAGTTTAATTAAAAATAATATTCTCTTTCTCAACAAAAAATATTTTAAAGCATCCCTCGATAACATAATCAAACCGTTCTAACAAAGGTATTAACATATATTACTAAATGTCGTTATCCAACCAACACCTTCCATTATAAATTAATAAGATTATCGATGCATAATTAGTTTTCCCCAAATGTTAATAAACTTCATATCAATTTCCATCGTGAACCATTAAGGTATTTATATGCATATAATCCAACCAATTAAATAATAACATTAACATTATAAAAGAGAAAAAAATGAGATAAAAATTAGAATATGCCACCCAAAAGTATTCCCGAAAGAGAAATAAACCAAAGTAATTCTAGTAATAACTGGGTACTAGAATTGTACAAATGTAACATCAAACTTAGGTGATTCAAAACTAGTTACGGTTCCAGCTTGAGGAGGACGGTCAAGGTATCTCATAAGGAAGACTTTACAAGTCTAGGAAAAGTCTGATGATCAACAGGGATTAAACACAAGCAAGATCCAAATATGTTGCACTTGAATTCTACATTCTAAAAGTTTTTAAACCAAATCTCCAACCCGGCTTAGCCCAAGTATTGGTCACTCCACCCCAACAACCCTTCTTTCCGGAATCAAATGGTTATCGAATGGGGTTTGAGAGTGAGTCATCAAAGTACAACAAAAATATGATAAGCTTGTGAAAACAAGAGGTTCATAGATACCGCTAGGCTTGCTTTCCCAACAGAAATTACTAGCTAAAAACAACATAATAACCTTGATACTTAAACAAAGAAAAGAAGATAAAAAGTTCGAAGGTTGATCACTTGAGAAAGAAAACGTAATAGCCAAAGGAGGGGAAAATACATCTTAGCTGACCACTTAACACTGGAAACAATTATAAAAAAACGCAAAGATTTCAAGAGGAAAGAAGGGATTTCCTCACAAGGTGTCAAACCCACAAAAAAAAAAATGTGATAATGACAAAACAATCCTAGGAAAATGGTGGTTTAATTTAATGATATTTTTAAATCTAGAAAAAGTAGGAATGAATAGAATTATCTTCCTTGTTTCTCTAGCTTCTACAAGTAGCCAAAACAACTCTTAGGCCTCCAAAAAAATTCCTCAGGTCGAATCTCCATCCACATCCATGTTAGCGCTAAATCACCACTCGTTATCACGTTGGACAGGAAGGGATCCCCAAAAAACCACGAGCTACATCTCCCTAAAGGGACGAGAGATCTCAAGGATTGTTCGACTGTGAGTAGTAAAAACACAAAATGTAAAAAAATGGGAAGGCCCAGGAACATGTGGGAGAAGGGGAAAAGCCAAACCCCATAACCTTACAAACTTACTCCCAGCTTGCGTCAAAAGGGACAGTTAGAGCAGGGGCAATAACATTCGTTGGAGCACAAAGGAAAATGTTTTTAAAATATAGCTGTGTAGTTGCAAAAGCCTAAGAGGCCACACATGAAAAAGTGTAAGCAAACACAAGGTAGGTAAACTACTTGTCAAAATGCCTCAAGGAGATGGGGTCTCAAGAAATGCCATGTTTGTAGGATGAGCACACAAGGGGATCTACTACAGCCATTCTTGCTTCCCATAAGCAACCATCAGGTGACAAATTTTCCCAGTCATTTTTTCAACATGTACGCAGCCAGAGACAATAGAACTTTGGAACATGAATGGACATCCATCAAGCAAGAGGAAGAAATCAGACCAAACATCCTAGCTAAACAAAAAAATGCATCCAACCTCCACAAGGGGTTTCTACACCACCACAAAGCTAGAAATAGATCTAAAAGAAACCAAACAAAAACCAATGTAGGCAGCCAACAATAAATTTGCATTTACTCCACCAAACGTATGCCAAGCATGAACGAAAAGAAATAAAGAAAGATAAGGGGCCATAAACTGCTCCACGCCACTACCTAGAAGACAAGGAAATAAAGAACCCAAAGATAGAAAATGGATCCCATATCTCCTCACGCTAATCTTGTCATATCAATAATCTAACGTGGGAGGCAAAACAGTGGAAGAAACAATAAGTTCACCCAAAAAATAACATTTACAACAAGGCATGTGTGTAGGCTCAAATAGCCAAGGTGGGAGTTAGTGGCTGGAGTTTTCAATAAAATATAAAACATGAATACCAATTTCCAAACATTGGAACCACCTACAAAATAAAATCCTCTTCTACGTGAATCGAGGATCACTCTTAGGAACGATCGAAAAGATACAATAAAATAACATAAGGATAATTAATATTAATGTCGATAACATTTGACAATAAAATAATATTAAAAAAATTGTCGATCGACATATAAAATAATAATAATAATATCATTATTATTATTTTTTTTTCTTGCTCACAATAATTATTAACCATGTTAATAATGATCACCCGTCAAGCTCGAAAAAATAATAATAATAAGAAAAGATCGACAATTCAATATAATTATTATTATGTAGATATTCCTTCTAGTTGGACATGCCCTAACAACACCAAGTTGTCATTCAAACCACCTATAGAATTCGAGAACATGATTTTACTTTAATAAGATAATTGTAAAGGATGCCACAATGTCCACAAGTAGAGGCATCGACAATGACATAGGGAGGCAAGACAGAGAGGAAGGATTCTAATCCTTCACTACGATAAGGTCAAAGTGAACCAATGGTTGATGGGGAACACACAACCATTCGATGCTTAGTGACATGGTCACCGAGGCAAGAACTGGGGTAACGTTAAACGGGGCATTGCATTCTCCTCCCCTTAAGAAAGCATCATACCCGATGAGACGTAACACAAAAGGAAAGAAAGGCAATAAGCAACCATGAACATATCAAGATGAAATTACACCCTATGGTTAAAATTTCAGTCCTTAAAGCACGACCACATGTATCCTTAGAAACATTTTGGAAGAATTTTTAACTTTCAAAGTTCTGAGAAGATTGGCACTTCCCTCATATTCATTATCTAATTAAAATCTTTCCATTTACATTATTCTTAATTCAAGTTCTTTAAAATTTCATAATTTTTGTATAGTTTTAGTTTATTCATTCTTGTGGGTGCCTAACATGAGCTTTTATCACAACACCCTACTAGGGTCATACACAACATTAATGATTCACAAACATAATTTTACATAATTTCATGAATGTACCACACCAGAAGAGCTTAACCAAATTATGGAAGGGAAACAGAAACAGTCCACACAACATAGTACTTATCACACATCTCGATTGACAACAATAATACTCTAACAAAAGTGTACTACAATAACTAGAAATTTCCACAATTCCACATATGAGGATTTCACATAACTCAAAACAATAGTTACAAGTACATAGTGTCAACAAGGGAATCAATGCCATAATCACAACATCACACAACATATCTAGCTAACATGAGTAACACATACATCATAGAACTACTCCCAAGACAGCACAACAACTCTGCATACCACCCGAAGCATTAATCACACACACACAAATATCTTATACCTCCCTCAAGTCTGTTATGTATCCATAAATATCTTATGCCTCCCTCAATCTTTTATTCCTCCCTTAATTTAATAATAAAAATAAATTTCCTTTTCACTCCCTAAAGAGGTCAATTTCCTTATGGCCCTAGGCACATAGAGTTTAGACACCCCTAACCCAAGTGACATAATAACTCATGGTTTGACAACCCGCTAGTTATCTATAACTCCTTGAGGCATACCCCCAAACAACGAAGTGGGTCCATAGTTTCAACCATTCCATGGTGCATCTCAAGACCCTATTCCACACATCACAACAATAGAACCAACATAGTAATCTTCAGATGCCAAGTGGTAAAGTACAAGCCTTGGGCAAGGTGGTAAAATTTTAAAATTTTAAAAGAAGATCTAAATCCAAGTAAAATAAATGGCCAAATAGCCATAGTTAGTGCAAAAATCCGTATGTTAGTACCAAAAACCAAGGAAATTCCCAAAATATAAAACATGGCAATCAAGAAAACTGTTGGTCCTTGCAAAAATAAAATAAAAATTTTAATTTATAAATAAAATAAATATATAATAATATCACATTACGATGACTATGTGGCCTTATCTGGCCACCAAGGGGGTACTCAATGAGTATCTGGTACTCAGAACATCAAGCCTCAACTCGCAAAATAACATATCAATAGTACAATTATCATCATCTCTATCTGAATCATCCCACCACCACTTCGACAAGGCTAAACACAGTCATATCTACACTTAGGTTGTATCCATACAACAACTATAAGGAGAGAGAAAAAAGGATTATAGGTCTTCATCTACCGAGCCTAAGATCAGCTTGAGAGTCTTGGCCCATGGTACACATTCCCTCACTCCAAACATACACTTTTACCAATTTCCCTTAGGGTTGGTTAGCATAAGGTTCACAACATAACATGTAACTACATCACTAACACAATGGTGGTTCACACACATTAACCATAGCATCTCACGCATGGCACCAATACATGGTATATCACATACATTACATTCACGGTTTACCACATCACAACATGCTTGCACCTAAATTGAAATCATTGTACGATAGGGATCATATACCCACCATATGTCCCTAAATCACGACATGAATCATTATATATCACATGAATTACAATTATGATGAGCACAATTACAACATATAGTCAACTACCATATAACATGGAAATACACACATTTCTACACAAATGATAATGACATCATTAAGAAATCTAGTTCACTACAACCAACCTGGTCGTACAACATATCAACACACCCACACATCACAAATGCCAAAAGGATCCAAAACTCTGAAATCAAAAATCACACTTCTTTCACACTTGAATTATCATTGAATTCATGAAAAGAAGGAAGAATACTCTCATATCCAACACATCAACATGCCAACAGTCATGCACTAAGTGACATACACAACATGTGTGCTCACAATATCATAATTACGACATAGTTCACATCACGCTTAAATCACATTACTCTTCCAATATTCACCACCATCACGCAACACCATCACAACTCTAATATGTCCCATAGGTTCAAGAGCATGAACCTCCGCTCTGATACCAAGTGTAACACATGCTAAAACACACACAAAAATACAACACAGAAAAACTTGGATAACTTTTTTTTTAATTGCTTGGAGTTTACATGACACAACAAGAGATCACAATGGCTACCACCAACTCATGATAGGCTTGACACAACATTGACCACCAAGGTATAAGGAAATCTATGATACTCAACATGAAACTGTTCACTTCCCATTTTGAGAACATCACATACAAGTCCAACCACAAAACACACTTACATTTAGGGGCATCCCACGATGAAAGTATTTTTAAGGTTTCTTTTTTACTAAAATGTCTCTTAATTCTTAACTTACATTTTTATAAGATTCATGTAATGATTCACACAATTCTTTTCACAAGGGAGAACTTCTTTCTTTTATACTATTGACTAATTAGCTTAAGACCAAGCTTTCTAAAATAGGATCATCAATTATATGTCGATAACTTTCTTAATTCGTTTGATTTAAAAAGAACATTTTCCATTTATCAAAAGGATATTTATTCATACTCAAGATACTGAATCTTGTTTCCTACCTCCATTGCACAAGGTGACGAGCACAAGCTCTAGTTGAGGGAAGGTATCATTTAGATTTGGAATTATAACCTCCTTGTGTAAGGGTTAAATGTTTATTAACACTTAAGAGAATATTGCAAAGAACTTTTAAAACAACATAGGGGAATAAGATCGAAATGGGTTCATCTTTAAGATCTCATTAGTTATCTACTAGGATTTTATTGGGGATAAGAATTTATCCAGAATGATTAGAAATTTTATTAGGCTTCACTTGATGAGTTTGAGAAAAGAAAACAATTTACTTTTCAATGGTTGAGAGATAGATTGCATGGTTTCTTAAAATATTTCCTCCTACTTATTAAATCTTATTATCTTCTAAAATCTAACCATTGATTTCACCTTGAGACCATTTAAGGACTTCCGACAATAAGGATAATGGTTTATTTTCTTAGCTTGGGGAACCCAAGGTATATATATTTGTTTTAAAAGGATAGTTTCCTCTTTGATCACCTAAGGACCCAAATGTTATCAAGAAGCTCACATCTACAATATTTTACCCATATATACATATATATTTTATAACTTTAAAAGGATACCCATCCATCTTATTATTCTTAGCATTGCATTATTACCATGTCCTAGAAGGGTTTTCAACACAAAATTTTATCCCAAGAGCACTTTACCATTACTTATTTTGAGAAAACTACACATGGTTACATCGATTCTTTCCAACACAACGCAAAAAAAAAAAGGGACAAAAATTATATGGAATTATGATTAGGGAATAAGAAGGTAACAACTTTGATCAATCCACTATACTGTTCTTAGAATTCCTATAATCCATTAAAAAAATCATGCGTAACAATGTGGTAATCAAATTTCATATTTCTTTCACAGTAGTAAAACAAGTCAAAGTTTTAGTAGTTAAGACAACATTACTCCACAATACATTAAACAACGACATGGGCCCTCTTAAAATTTCCCACAGGACCCTTTCCAGAGTTTTACAACATAAAAAGTATTCATACAAAAGAGATTTATAACCAAGATTGATGAAATAATTTACATGTCTCTCCTAATTTACCTGCATAAGCCATCTACAATAGTTAATAACTTTGATTCGGTTCGTGATAACCTGAGCAAGATAAGACTACACAAAGCAACAATAAGCTACTATCTAACAATATCAAGAAAGGAAAACATTCTATTCCAAGGATTGGATCAAAGCTCTAAATACTAACAACTCCTTAAGTTAATAAGGAAATTCCCACCATGCCAATCTAAGAAGAAAAACCTTATACTTCAATTATGAACATTGTTTCAAAAGCAAGGAAAGTTTAACAATCATTCGAGAAGGGCCATTGGCCATATAAACTAGAAATTACCAACGTAGTGGAACAGGTTCCCATCGAATAAATAAATAGTCATAAGGAAGAAAATTGATATTCAAACCAACAATCTAAAATTATCAAAAGATACCACAAGAAATAGGCTACGATACTAGAATTCAAAAATATGACAAAATTTAACAATCAATCATGGAGGCACCACGGGATTCAAAGATTAACACGAAAATTTGAGTGTATTAAAATTTCAATCATGTAGTAATATATATTACATGATTGAAATAAGTAAATAAAATACTAGTTTCGGACATTGAATCCAAGATATTCAAAAATCATTCAGGAAGAGGCCATTGCCCTTATAGTGTAGTTCCCACTTCCTTTCAAAACTTTTTACTATTGATTTTGATATTGCTGACTATACTTATGGAAATTTTGTTTTATTTTGACTTTTTGTGATGTTAGTTGTTAGAGATACTGATACTATTGTTGGATTTGATTCATAGTATGATGTGTGTGGATTATTAGAGACATTTTATATTGATGATGATATATTGTTGACATGGTTATATATTTCGGCATGCGATATTTTTGTCATATTGAGTAGACCTTAACAATTGAACTAATTTTGTGATCCTATTGATATTGAGGAAATGTAGAATTAATATGTTGCTAGAAATTGTAAATGATATTGTTAATTTCCTAGATGATTATTTGATTCATATGTAGATTATTGTGGATTTATATTGTATATTTCATTTGGATGTTTTGATGCGGTCATGAGGCCGAAGGAGGTATTATGTGTTTTTCAGGTAAAAAAATAACAACAAAAATAGGGGATTGGAGACCAACCACATTGGAATGCTAGATGAATTCAACAAGGGTCACCATGGCAACATGTATTTTGTTGATTGAGTGTTTTACTTGTTGTTAAGGGGTTCCCATGGGGGGAATTCCCTCCAATTGTGACCAAGGGGTTTGTGTGTTGTTATTTTATTTAGTTTCCCTTATTTAATTTTGTATGTGATTTTATAGTGATGTATTCTTCTTTTATTAATTACTTGATTTGTGTCTAGATTAGTAAATTAATCTTTTTACTAAACTAAATATTGGATGGGTCAAAATAATTCATTTATTAGATTAGATGGCTCTTGGGTTATGTGTTGTAAGTTGAGTGCTTGTGATCTTGAGTGTTGTACACTCTACCCCTTCATGAAAATTCGGATTTGGCCTTAAGGGACAATTTTGGAGGCTTGTGGGACAAGTTAAACTTGTCCCACACCTCTTAAATTTCTATACCAACCCTACCTATGGATTGGGGGTCAAAAATAGACCCCATTATGTGTTTTGGGAAGACAAAAAGGTAAAATTTTATTGCACTTTCTTTCTTGTAATTAAATTTTGTCCTTAGGGGGTGTGGGCTTGGATTGTGTGTGTAAGTAATTTGTCATTCCTCTCACCCACAAATTTATTGTGCATTGGGGTTGAGGTTTGACTTGTGAGGTGGAGTTGAGGATGAGTGATGTGGCATCCTACATGGAGACACCTCACCCTTCTCTCTCCCTTTTCTATTTATTCAAGTTCTTTTTTTTTTTGTTTGGGGTTACTTCATTTGTTTTGTGCTCTTGCATTTTTGGGAGTTGGAGGATTGTGGAGTGCTTGTGGATATTTTTATAGATTGTTGATGATTGTTTGGGATTAAAGAAGTTTGGTGTGTGACTCTTGGATCAAGCTCTACCATGGAAAGGTAGAAGTTATACCCTTGTTTTATTGTTTTCCTTTATTTATGTATATGTGCATGTTATATTGTGTTTTTGGTATGATTTTTGGGTGCTTGGGTATATTGCCTAAGTGTAGTGTAGGAGGGGACTATGGGGATATTACATGTAGGGAGGCATAAGAGTTAATTTCATGCTTTGGAGGGAGTTAGGTGGGTGCCCCACCTTGGACAAGAAATGCTTGCATTTCTTACTTGTTTTATATAAGAGAGGCCTAAGAGAATGAGGGAAGAATAATAGAATGTGGGAAGAATAATAGGATCTTGAGGGAGACATAAGAGTTGTGTAGGAATTTTAAGAGGTATATTGGAGGGCTTTAATGTGGGCACCTATTTCCCATTGGGAGGCATAAGTGATCTCCCATATATTCTTACTCCTTTGGACTTTACATTTTGAAGCCTTGTATATTATGTTGTTGTTTTCCTTATTTTGATTGTAGTTGTGTTGTTTGTATTTTGGTATGGTTGTGAAAACTTTGTTTTGTGATGTGAAAGCTTGTTTCATTGCCATGAGTTGGATCCATATTTCATTGCAATGTGGTTGGGGCTCGAGGGACAATGAGGAGGATAGCTTCTTCTTCTCATTGGATTTTTAGTTGGGTGGAGAGTGTTGCATCTCCCCCTTTTTTGTTGTGGATCAAGAAAATCATGGAGGAGCCCTTTTTTGGTGATGTGAAACTTGGAGCATTGTTGGTGTCCTTAAGGAAACCTTCCTTGTGAGAAATCTTCTTGTTATTCCCACTTAGGGTGGAAGACTTGTAATATTGTATTCCTTTTAGCTTTCATTCATGTAAGTTTTCACACTTTAAGTGGAAGTTATTGTATTAAACTTCTGAAGAAAAGTTGTATTGTTATTGGATATTAAAGTTTTATTTTATGTTAAAAAAAAAAGAAAGAAAGATTTGTGTTTGTAAAGCTAGTTTTTTTGAAATAGAAAATAAGTTTAAAAGGGAAATATCTTATTCCATTGTAGTTAATTTATTCCCACAAAAGTGTGTTTCCTTTGTTCTAAATAAATTATTGGAATTTTTTTGAAAATCTCTTGTGGAATGTTGGAAAATTGCATGAAGAAATAGTATATTTCATTGTGTTACTTGAAAAACATGTAAAGGAAGAAGTTAGACTATCTTGTTCATTTCTTTGCATTGTTGAGAGAAAATTTGTTGAATAAAATGAAAATGATTCTTGTAGATGTTGTGTTATTATTGAAATAGTAAATGTTTTAAGTTGAGTAAATTACTACTATGGAATGAATAGATGAATTTAAATATTGCAAATGGAAACTTTAGGCATATAAAATTAAGTTCAGAATGACCCTTAGAACACCCTAGCAACTTTTTTTGTTAGAAAAATTTTGGGTTTGAAGGTTCTATTTCTAAGGAACAAGACTACCGCCTTGTGCAAAGTGGCGGTCCCGTAATCGCCGCTCAAGCAAGGTGGTAGTATTATAATTGCCTCTTAGGAAAGGTGGAGGTTCGTGAATAATCACCCAAGTTGGGCAGCGGTCCCAAGACCACTAACCTACTTTGGGTGGCAGTTCTTTCACTGATTGTGGAAAACATAAATTCACACCTTTGAAAATTTTAACTTGGTCAAAACACAATTTTAGACTTGTAAAAATCACAAGGAAACCTCCAAAGAACAAATAATGGCTAAATCTCATTGTTTAAAGCAAATAAATCTTCAAATGGTAAATTAAAAGTACTCAATCTTGTATATATTAATGGGGGTAGGGTTTGCCCCAAATAAATAACTCAAAATACAAATAACTTTTGAATAACTCTAGATTTGGAGTGGAAACCCCTTCAATATCGGAAGGAAATAATTTACAAGAGATGAAACTATAACCTATACTAAACTAAGCTTGAATTCTTTGTAGACTCCTCCATAGTTCTTCCTTCTTGTCTCCCATGGCTTCCATTTCTCCAACCTAAACATTAAACAAAAAACAAAGTGACCAAATGAGGAGAATAAGGTAGGAAAAGGACTTAATAAGAATGCATAAGGATATTTAATTTTAGTTTGGAACCCTAGGATCTAGTGGCCACAGTTGAATTGATCCAAGTGTTGAGGACCAACCCTCCAATTGTTTGGTAGGAATGATTTTTGTGGATGTCTTAAATAAATTTTAAAGATATGAGTAGATGGGTGAATGGGGCCATTTAATTTCCTTGGCATGCAAAGTCATTATTAGTTCATAGTATGTGATAGGAAATTAATGAAATAGACATCAAGATAATAAGATAATGAAAATAAAATAACTAAGTATGAGGTTAACCATTTTGTCTTTGAATATTAATTAAAGATGAGAAAACACCTAACTAGGTAAGTTAAATTATTCCACCTTCCTAATTGATTTTTAATTAATCGACCTAAGAGATAAAATAAGAATATTAAATAATTAAACTAGACGTGGTTGATACATTGTAAAGTTTAGATTATCGGTGAAAATTAATTTAATGCACACTAGGGGTTAAAACCCTTGTAACCTTTTAACTTATAACAAAAAAACAATTAGCCGCAATTTTCGGATCAAGTGTTAAGATTTTAATGTGTTTTAGAACATCATTTTTGTGAGTGTTACACTTGGTATCAGAGCCATGGGTTCAAATCTTGTACCCTTGGGCACACTAGAAAACACGAGACATGAACACTTAACCTAGCACAAAATTGTTTTCTTTAAAACATACAAAACCACACTGTTTGATAATTATATAATATAGAAAACCTAGAAAACTGAAACAACACCTACAATGATGAACTAAATATTGCCTTGGTTTGTGCAGGAGGCACAGACTAGATGAGGAATTCTTGCACATAGATATAGATTTACCACCGCCAGATCAGGATGTAGAAACCATTCTACCTCAAAATTTATAGACTCTTTAGGACATCAATACCACTTTACGTAGAGGGTCCTTAGGAGGAAGACTTGATAGAAAGGATAGGGAGCCATCAGTGGAGGCTCCTGCACCTCCTCGACACGGCTAGGAGTATAGTGAAGAGAAATATTGTGTGGAGTCAGCTAGGGTAGAGTCACCACAGAGGCAATATGGAGAAATGATTTCAGGATATAGGGACATATTATGGAGCCCTAGGTAGAGGGAGGAGCATGCAAAGAGACCTAGGGGTCGTCAGTCATCATGCGGACCATATCAAGGAGATCTTTAAGCTACAACCATCTCATTATTCTAGAGATATAGGTGGTTTTCAGGAAGAGGCTTGGTTGGTGAGCTTGATAATATGCTTCAAGCTATGCCCTTGTACTAGCAACATGAAAGCTCATGTTGCGATCCATCTTCTGAGGGATGGAGCAGGTGTTTGGTGGGGCAGTGAGAAGCGAAGCTCCATGTTAACTCGAAGATAGTTACAGGATCTATTTAAGGAGTGGTTCGGAGAAGGTATTTTACCAGGAGGTTTATTCAAGAACAAATAGGCGAGTTCCATGACTCTCAGTAGGCATCTATGACTATAGCTGAGTATGAGATTCAATTTTGGACCTACTCCAGTATGTCGACTATATGTAAGATTAGCAGGTATGGATTCACAAGTTAATCAGGGGCCTGAATTTGGATTTGAGTCGTGTAGTGCACATTCACTGCCCACAGACATTAGCAGAGGCCATGGAGAAGGCCTATATTGTAGAGGAGACACGGAGGAAGACACAGCGAGGCTAATGATAGAGTTCAGAGCCGCATCCAGTAGATGTAGGATAGTAGGTTGAGGGGGTTAGCTCCTCCTCCTCGTGGTGGACGGGGTTCAAAGTATAGTCTTCATTCGAGGCCACCACAACAATGCAGCCACGAGTAGTAGTAGCAGCAGACTGCCCACCTTATAGACCTCCTCGAGATTCGGCGCACAGAGCGGGTAGAGTATGGGGTACCTCATAGGGGACCCATTAGGACATGGGGTGCAACAAGAGCTCAATCAGTAGAGCTCCTTAGTAGAGAACTCGGTAGTCCATAGCTAGGTTGTCGGGATCCACAACACACGGACCTAGAGTGTCTTGGTTGGAGCTGCATCTCAATGGAGGAGGAAGAAGCTGTTATGGTTGTGGCATTGTTGGACATCATTAGAGAGAGCACCCACAGAACCCTAGTAATAAGGATAAGATGCATATTTCAAATCCTACTATTGGTCACATAGGATGTAGCCATCAGATCTATGCGGTGGTAAGAAGCGCCATCTGCCGAGTACCATAGTACCGTGATAGAGACAAGAGGTAGTATTGGTGGTATCTCTTCCTCCATATTGTTTTGTTCTAGTTTGTCTGATTATTTTATTACACCATCCTTTGTAGAGTGTTTTAGGATGGTTGTAGTTAGGTAGGGTCTTAGTTGGGATGTTGAGATGGCTTACGGAGTAACACTTTTCGTAGACTACTTAGTTAAGGAGTGTGTAGTGGATTTTGGACCCATCACCACTACCTCGAGATCTTTGTATCCTTCCTTTGGGTTCATATGGAGTCATCTTGGGAATGAATTGGTTATCTACACATAGATGCGAGTGGATTACCATACAACTATTGCTTGTACGAGATAATCTAGGAGTTGAGTTAGTGATAACAAGAGTTAGGAGGCACGTTTCCATTCACACCATCTCTGCTATGTAGCATAAGTGGTGTGTGTGACGAGGTTGTCGGATATATATTTTTATGGTTAGTGACAGATCCGGGGATGAGTCTAGTGGACCATACCTTGATGATAATTACATCTTGAGAGAGTTTGTTGTTGTTTTTCCAAGGGAGCAATCGGGGTTACCTCCCCACCTAAGATAGATTTCCACATAGATCGGTTTTGAGACACAGAGCCTATCTCATGAGAACCTTATCGGATGACTACCCTGAGCTCTATGAGCTCAAGTTGTACCTTAAGGGCCTTTTGGAGAAAGGCCTAATCTATCCTAGTGTATCCCCTTGGGGTGCACTGGTGATTTTTGTAAAGAAGGATGGATCTCTATGGTTGTGTATTGATTACTGCCAACTGAATAAAGTAACGATCAAGAATTGTTACCCCATTCCATGCATTGATGATTTATTTGATTAGATGAAGGGGATAAATTTTTCTCCAAGGTAGATCTTAAGTCGGGATATAATGAGGTGAGGATCACAAAGGCAAATATTCATAAGATCGCCTTCCGTATGAGATATGGCCACTACGAGTTCACAGTAGTGCCTTTTTTTCTGATGAATGCCCCCGTAGTATTTATGAGCTTGATGAATGGGGTACTCAGGACATTTTTAGATCGCTTTGTACTCATCTTCCTTGATGATCCATAGGGATCCAAAATTACTCTACTATATCAAATCAGCCAACGAACAAGAAAAAAAATATACACAGAGGTTTTATCTGTTTAGTGTCGGGACCGTCACCCTATGCGGGTTGGTGGTTACATAACTACCACCCCATTAGGGTGGTGGTTCAGGACCACTAGTCTACATTGGGTGGTAATCCGGCTCTTGCGAACATAAAATAAAATATGATGTAAAGAGTCCCATAATTCCAAAGGGTGTCCAATTATTGGTGTATGAGTCTATATTCTTTCCTTTTCTACAAATTTTTGATTCTAAGCACAAGTATAATTCATTCACTAGCTATCTCTATTATTTTCTAATAGAAAGTATAATAACAACAATTAATTGTGATTCTATGGATAATTCCAATGTTGAGCAGTTTACAAATCATTTTGGTATCGAGCTAACAATTATCCGTAAGCTGTGGTATTGATTCTTGGATTTGTATGACAGTGACGAGATCTAAAGGCAAAGAGGCTTTACCTTGCGATCCAAAAATTTCTACAAAGAAGTGGAAATAGAGAATTCGGGGACAAATGGAGGAAGAGAACTTGGTCCATAGAATCAAGATGCTGGAGACCATGATGCATAGGATGTTTAGAAGGCAAGAAGAGGTTTCTAATTTACAAAAGTCAGCTTATGTCAAACAAGACTCCATGGACTCGAGTGGTTTGGGGCTTAGCTGAAAATTTTTGCATAGGAAGGAGCCACTATAAGGAAAGTTATGGGGAAGAACATGAAGTAGATAATTCTAACACAAGAGAAAAGGTAAAATCTGATCATACTACTTTTAAAGTTGAAGCGAAAGTTGCGATTAAAATATTTGAAGGACAAGTAGATGTAGAGTTTATTGATAAAAGGTTAAAATGGTTAGAATTCTACTTTAGCATCCATAATGTCACTAAGGCATAGAGGATCATCTTTGCACGTCTCAAGATGGAGGTACATGCTCTTGTTTTATGGGAAACCCATCTACCCACTTGTGAAAAGAAAATAAGCATCCTATTGTGAATTCTTGGCAATAATTTATAGAGCTAACTTATATCCTATTGTCCATAAGACTGACCAAATGATTAAATGGCAATATTTTAGACAATGCGGTGGTCAAAGTGTGTAGGACTATACTACGAGTTTTCAGAGGCAAGCCATGTTGCTTAACATGGACTTAGAGGATGAGGATATTTCGACCAAGTACTTGGGAGGACTTGAGAATCACCTTCGAAGAAAAGTCCTCTCCACAAATCCCAAATATCTCAATGAAGCATGTTTACATGCGTAATACATAGATGATGAAAAGAAGCAAGGAGAAGCAGAGCCAAGGGTAAAGCAATCAACAAATCAGCAGAAGAAAGAGTTTGGGAAAACAAGTAACAAGGGTAAGTTGAAAGGGAAATGTAAAAGAGCTACCACTACTTTGAATACTTGTAAAGATCCCAAGAATTTTTGCAATAACTGTGCTATCAATATTCATAATGATGCTACATGTTGGAAGTTGTATTCGGAGTTGCATCCAATTAACCGAACCAAGGACTCAAGAATTCCATGACAATTATGAAAACAGAAGGGGAGGTGGAAATTGAAGATGAATCTAATGTAGATGAGAGGCTTTGATGCACGGCCACCAACATGGACAGCCAAGAAGAGGAGATAAGTAGACTATTCTAGATCAAAATCCAGATCGGGAGAACTAATGTAAATGCTTTGGTTAATACTGGTTCTCGCCTAACTTGATTTGAAGCGATTGTAAAGAAGCTTGGTCTTGAAACTCACTAGCATCCACACCCTTATCCTTTGGGTTGGGTGAAGAAGGGTGTTGAAATTCAGGTACCAAGAAGATGTAATGTCAAGTTTGGGATAAATTCCCAATTTATTGATGTTTTTGAAGATAACATTATTCCACTTGATGCTTTTGATATTGTATTTGGGATTCCTTACTTTTATATTAGGGATGATATATTTATGAGGAGGAAAAGCAAAGATCAGATGGGTCAAGGATGGGATCAGCTACAACATTTGGGCACACCAACGTAATACACGGGTTACTATGGTAAGTGCTAACCAATAAAAACAACTTATTCAAGTAAATAATAATTAGTTTTGTTTACTTTTATTGAAGGATTAACAAGATGGGGTAGACGTTGTAGAGATTTCTAACCAGGGAAAGCATGATTTGGATAGTATTATTCAAGTATTTTTAGGAAGTATTTCAGGATCCTAGTGGGTTACCACCAAAACGGGAAGTAGATCATGAGATTCAGCTATTGCCAGAATCCCCTCTACCAAACATCGGGTTATATAATAAATCCTTTCTCGAGAGTATTAAAGTAATGAAAAACTTCAGAACTACTACACCAAGGGGTGATACGTCTAAGCACCTCACCATGTGGTTTGCCTGTTGTGATAGTGCCAAAGAAGGATGGTTCTTGGAGAATGTGCATCGACTATCATGTTTTAAAAAAGATCGCCATAAAAAATAGATATCCAGTTCCTCGCATAGATGATCTCTTGGACCAGATTCAGCATGCCAAATTTTTCATGAAGTTAGATCTCAAGTCAAGTTATCACCAAGTCGATCAAGGAGGAGGATATATGAAAGACTCGCCTTCAAGACAAAATAGCATTTGTATGAATGGTTAGTACTTCCTTTTGGGTTATGCAATGCACCCGTTACATTTATGAGATTGATGAATGATTTATCATAGGATTTCATATATTCATGAGTCATTGTATATCTAGACGATATCTTGATTTTAGGGCCACATGGGAAGAACATCTAACTCATTTCAAGCAAGTCTTGCAAGTTCTTAGGGAGAAAAAACTTCTTTATAATATGAAGAAATGTGAATTTTGCAGACAGTCACTTGTCTATCTTGGGCACGTGGTTAGAGGAGGAGATCTATGAGTGGATCCAAAGAAGGTGGAAGCCATCAATAATTTGCCAACACCAACAAGATCCATAAAAACAAGGATTTTTGTGGGAGGATTAAAATACATGTGCAAGTTCATTTTGGGATTCTATGTGATCACAACACCTCTGCAGACACGGTGGCCACAAAGAGTAAGTGTTTTGATAGGGGTAAGGAACAAGAAAAATCCTTTGAGTTATTGAAATACAAGATTAGTCATGCTCCAAAGATCGGCTCTTCCTAATTTGTAGTAGCCTTTTGAAGTAGAGATAGATGCCGGTGATTACGCCATGGGTGTAGTGTTGCTTCAAAGAGGTAAACCCATATGTTATCATTCTGAAACTTTCACTTCAGCAGTTAAAGGATATTCAATATATGATAAGGAAATGTATGCACTAGTTCAGAAATTAAAAAATGGAAGCATTATTTGTTGGGTAAAGAAACTATTGTGCACAATGACCAAAAACTCTCTAGTATTTGCAAGCACAATCTAAATTATAGTAGGAAAGGCACTACAAATGGATGGGGTTCCTTTAGCAGTTCCATCTGGTGATTAAATACAATAAGGGTAGTACAAACTTGGTGGTAGACATGTTGTCTAGGCCACCCACATAGGTGAATTTTTTCCTGTTTGGCCACTATCTCTCAAATCGAGCCCTTCACGAAGGAAGCTTACGGAGAGGCATATGCCCAAGACAAAGACTTTGGGGTGACATTTCAGTAGTCATAGTCCCAAGGGGCTGAAAGGATAGGGATTGAAGATTGTTATCTCAAAGATAGGTTTTTCTACCGATGGGGGAAGCTTTGCATGCCAAAAGAAGAGAAATTTCTATTGATGAGGAAAGCACATACCTCAAAAGTAGTGGGGCATTTCAAAGTGTTTGTAAGACCCTAGCCCACTTGCAAAGGTACATGTATTGGCCCAATATGCAAGAAGAAGTATCAAAATTTATACAGGGATGTAAATTTTGTTATACTAGCAAGCCTAAGACTAGGAAGGAAGGTTTGTATATGCCTTTTCCAAGACCTACTCTTCCATGGGAGGACATTTCTATGCATTTTGTAGGAGGATTGCCTATGTCTAAACATGGCCATGACTATCTCTATGTAGTTTTTGATAGATTTAGTAAGATGTGTATTCTTATGGCATGTAACAAGACAAAGAAAAGCACATGAGGTGGTAGATCGTTTCTTTGCTAATGTATGGGTGCATTTTGGTATGCCAAAGTCTATTGTTTCGACAGGATTCCAGGTTCTTGGGGAGATTTTGGACTACCTTATGAGACAAGATGGATACAAGGTTACTGAGAGGAGCACAACTTTCCATCCAAAGACAGATGGACAAATAGAGGTGGTAAATAGGACTTTGGTACGGATCGATTAGAGGGGTGTGTAAAATACCCAAGGACTTGGGATGAATCCTTAGCCTACATTCAGCATTCCTATAACTGGGAAGTACACACATCCACTATGAAGTGACCATTTGAAGCATGCTTGGGATATCTACCTACAAATCTGCGGACATAATAGTTGGACAACAAGATGAGAAGGATACATGAGACACGGAGGTGACTAGAGAAAAAAATTCATTGATAGGATCTGACAAATCCATCTCAAAGTAAAGGAACAACTAGAGAAATCTCATGCCAAGTAAAAAGCTAGGCACGATCAGCATAGAAGGGAACATAAGCTTCATGTTGGAGATAGATTTTGGCTTTACTTGAGCAAGGAGAGACTACAAGGTCAAGCACAAAAGCTCAAGCCATTACGATATGGACCCTTCACCATATTGGAGTAGGTTGGAGAAAATGCCTTTTGACTTGATTTTCCATCATTCATGAGGATGTACTCTATAGTAAACTGTGAGAACTTGCACCTATATGAGCCATCCATGCTAGATGAAGATGAAGAACTAAATTTTCTACCTTCCATTGATAATTGTGTCTTAGACTCACAAGGTGAATTGGAGGAGGATGTTGTCTTTGCACCAACAAAGTTAGAGAGACTAGGAGAGGTCCGCAGGAGTCTTGGTGGATTAGACTGAAAGGAAAGACACCAAGGCAGGCCCAGTGGTACCCGAAGGAGCAAGTGAGGGAATTATTTCCTCATCTACTTCCCCACTAATATTTTGTGAGACCAAAAGCCTCCTAAGCAGGGGAGGTGTGATCCATAGGGATTTAAAATGACTCTACTTTATCAAATTATACAACATGAAGAAGAGAAAAATATATATATACATGGAGGTTCTTTATATTTAGTGATAGGACCACCCCTTGTACATGGTGGTGATTACATAACTGCCACCCCATTAGGGTGGCGGTCCTGGGACCGCCGGTCTGCATTAGGCGGCGGTCCTGGCTCTTGCGGACAAAAAATAAAATATGATGCAAACAGTCCCAAAATTCTAAAGGGTGTCCATGTCTCTTCTTCTGCATGAGCTTTCCCATTCTCCAGTACAAAAGAGAACATGAGAAATACTATAATTATATGTTATGGAAGAGAACAAAGGCATCCAAACATGAATAAAGTGAGTAAGAAGCTCTTAGTGTTGGAATTGTCATTTGTAAAAGCGAGTAAATAAGACAGAGTAAGCAACTAGGAGGAAGTGTGAGATATTATCTACTTCTCTTTCATACTTATTGTAATTTTTGTACTTATTATTGAATTGGCGAATAAAAGTGGGAAAAAGAGCAATTGCCCTTCCCAACTAGATTTTTTTCCTCCTTTAGAGGTTTTCCAGATAAAATTGTTGGTGTATGAGTCTATATTCTTTCCTTTTTGTAAATTTATGATTCTAAGAAGAAGTATAATTCATTCACTAGCTATCTCTATTATTTTCTAATGGAAAGTAGAACAGAAGTGATTAGTTGTGATTCTATGGATAATTCCAAAGTTGAAGAGTTTACTGAGATCACTTGATGACATTTTGATTTACTCACGTACACATGAGGAGCATGAGGAGAATTTTTTTGGGTTCTTCAAAGTGTCTTCATGAGTAGCATCTTTACGGGAACTTGGAGAAGATTCGAGCTATTATGGATTGGCGGGAACCCACTAGTGTGACCGAGGTGTGCAGCTTCATGGGTTTGGTAGGATATTATAGGAGATTTGTATAGGAATTTTCTTAGATAGCACACCCCATCACTTCCCTTCAAAATAAAGGGAAGAAGTTTGTATGGTTAGATAGATGTGAGCAAGAATTTCGACACTAAAGGAATGCCTCACGATAGCACCTATTCTTGCAAAGTACCAAACCCTCGGTGGTGAATTCTTCATTTACGGGACTTGGAGGTGTGTTGATGTAGGAGGGTATAGTAGTTTTTTTGAGTCTTTCAAACTAAAATATTATAATATCAATTATTTGACTCATGATCTTAAGCTTGAAGCAGTTTTGCATGCCTTGGTGCGGTGGAGACACTTCCTTCTTGGTCAAAGATTTACAATTAGGACTGATCACTTGAGTCTTCACCACCTCTTCATGTAGCCCAATCTTAATGGTCGTCATCGGCATTAGATGGAGTTGCTTTGTGAGTACGATATGGAGATAGAGAATGTGAAGGGGAAGGAGAACGTGGTTGCAGATGCCCTGAGTAGACAGAGACATGTGGCTATGGCTACTTCAGTGGGTACAAATTTATGGAGCAATATTTTGCAGCAACTTCCTCATGACAGCTTCTACCTTGCAGCCAGAGCAGAGATTGAGTCTTAGAGACCCCTTGAGGGGAGATTTGATGGATTTTCATTAGAGGTAGATGGTCTTCTCAGATAGAGAGGTCACAAATATATTCCTAGAGATGGAGGCTTGAGACAAGACATTTTGATAGAGGCTCATCTTGCACCTTATCCAGCCCATCCTAGGGTGAAGAAGATACACGCCACTTTGAGACAATTGTACCATTGGAGGGGACTTTGGAGAGATGTGGCTTTGTTTGTGTCACGTTGTCTAGAGTGTCGAGGGTGAAGGACTGGAATCAAAGCATCCAACTGGCCTTCTCTTTCCTCATGCTATACCGGAGTGGAATTGGGATACCATTTCCATGGACTTCATAGTTCGGTTACCGACATCGAGATACCACCACAATGCCTTCATGGTCATGGTGGATAAATTGACAAAAGTGGCTCATTTTTCTCTAGTAAAGACCACTTACACAACTAGTGCAGTGGCACGGGTATATCTTGATGAGATTATCGGGTTACACGGGATTTCATGAAATATCATATGTGATTGATATGGTTTATACACTTCCCACTTCTAGACCACCATGCAACATGCTCTTGAGACACAGATCAATTTCAACATAGCGTATCACCCCGAGATAGATGAACAGATGAGTAGGTGAGTCATATCTTAGAGGACATGCTTAGGATGTATGTTATAGATGGGAGGATTATTTATACTTGGTGGAGTTTTCCTATAATAATAGTTTCCATAGTTTGATAGTCATGGATCCTTTTCAAGAACTTTATGTCGAGAGTGCAAGACACCTCTTAGTTGGGAAAGGTTAGAGGATAGGGTTTCTCTTACACCGGATTTACTACGGGACATGGAGCAAAGAGTTGTTGTTATGAGTAAGAAGATATTTTAGGAGGCATGAGACAGAAGAAGAATTATGTAGACCTGTAGTGCCGTTTAAACAACCACTTGAGACCAAAGAAACAACCTAGGGTTAGCTAGAAAAATTATGGGATAATTTTTTTATTAGAAGTATATACAACTAGGTTACAAGACATCACTCGCAATTAGCGAGTTTAGGAAAAAACCTATTTACCAAAACATAAATTTCCTTTATTTACTTATATCAAATTCACAAGGTTCAAATTTTAGGGTTACATGTTTAAGTTAGGTTCAGGGATTAATTTACCCCCATAATGCTCTCTAACAGGCTCAGAAATTCAACTGGATTTTTCTCACAATTAACATTTCCAAAATTTCCCTAAACCATTTCCAATGGAGAGGGAATTTTCTCACCTTTCGGTGGTATAAGGAAGTCCTTCTAACTCCTACTGAGAACTCAAGTTATGAGTGGGTAGAGTTCCTAGGGCAATTTTTCCCTAGAGGGACACATGGCAAGAGGAAGGGGAATGCGCCTTGGGTGTTTGGCGGGTCGTGGGGTGGTATGGTGAAAATTTCCAAACACAAGCTCAAGGAAAAAAATGTTTCACGCCCCGTGGGTCCCCGGGAGGACATGTGTCAAGTCCTAGTCCTAGCGCGAAGAAGGGAGAAGGGAAGAGCGGGCGGTGAGTAGTTTTAGCGCTTTGCACCCATGGAAAGGGGAAAAAGGGAGAAAAAGGTGGGGGCTCGTGCACCTGCAAAATGAAAAGCCCTGAAGGGAAGACAGGGAAGCAGGCCACGGGAGAATTTTTAGAAATTTTCCCAAGGCTAAAACCCAAGATTTTCACGGGGCTTCCGCCCTACTAGCCGCACTCCAAAGTGTGATGAGGCACGCCCCCATTCGCCGCCGGGCGGCGGTGGTTAAAAGAAGAACTTTTCCCGAAAACTTTCAAAGATAAATTTTAAAATATGAATGTACCTCCACCGTAGCCACAAGAGGACATGTGGTGCCCTCTGATTGGCTATAGGCCGGCGGAGGGAAAAGGAAAATTTTTCCCGACCAAAAATATTCAAAAGATAAGTTTCAGTTTATGATCCGCCCTTCCACCGCACCACGTGGTAGCATGTGATTGGCTGCAAGCTGGCGGGTTTGCGGAGTAAAACGGGAAAATTTTCCCAAGGTAAATTTTTAAAAGAGACAAGTTTTAAAATTGGTCCACCCCTCCCAGGGTGCCACGTGGCAAGCCTCGATCGGTTGCGGGAAGACGGGACCGCGAACCTTTTTGGGAAATTTTTCCAAAGTTCAAATTTCAAAAATAATTCCTAAGGCCGAAAAGATGGGAAATTTTTGGCTTGCGGGCGTGTCAGGGAAAATTTTCCCAAATTTTCCCTCTCAAGCTCAAAAATTTCAAAGTGCCATAACTTGAGCTACAAAGCCAGTTTTGGGCAAACAATGACTTTTTTTAAATATCTCGATGCCCTCTTTACATAAACATCAATTTTACATTTTGACAAGTTGTAAGGGGTCAATTTTACAAAAACGATCTGCAGGATTTTAATTAGCCAACTGGCAAGTTTTCAACTTTCAATTTTGATTAAATTAGATCTCCTCCTTCACTCAACATGTCAAATAGACATGGAGGTTCGATCTAGGAGAGTTTAGATGTGTTTTAGGATAGTTAATTTTGTTCAATTGATTCCAATTTGGAATTTTGTCCAACAAATAACAGAAAACGGTTGAGGAAGAGATTGAGCTCAAATTTTTAATGGTTTGAGTTACTCTCTTAAATATTCTTGTCAATTTGAGTTCATTACTAGTATATCATGTTGGATTTTAAGGTTTCAAGTTGATTATTAAATGCTGGTCCAAACTGTGCATTTTATTTAGATTTACTAGTTTTAAAAGTCACAATGCCGTGATCAAATTTTAAAAGGATCTATTTGTCAATTTTATCATTTAAGTGTGGCATAAAGTTTCTAAACTAATCCAATGCATTTAGTTGTTTACAACAAACCATTCTGAATCAAAAGCAATTACTAACTTTCATTTTTACACAACTCCAAAAATACAAAATACAACATTGTTTCCATGTGCATTTCTTCCTTTTCCATTTTATAAACAAGATTCCAATCCCAATTTGATATTTCCAATTTATTTTTTTTACACAATGCAAAGGAGAATTGAACTTGCAATTCTTATTGACTTGAATTAAACAACATTACATATTTCAATGTTAGAAACCAATAACAACATATAATTCATTTCTTTCTAATGTACAGAGCAGAATGTAAGTGTCTTGCACATTTCAAAAATATAACTTCATAATCAATTTACATACATCTTTCTTCACAAAATTCATATTACAATTTCATCCACATCATGTGGGAAAGGATTGCAAATGATTGTGTTTCCAAAAAGGACTATCAAACTGTATTTTTCCATTGCTCCAGGATAGCAACATGCACATTTTCTCTTTCTCCAAGTTGATCACAACAAAAGAGGGGGAAAGGCAATGCTCTCCACCCAACCAAGACATCCAATGAAAGGAGAAGCCTTCCTTCATCATTGGCCCCTGAGCCCCAACCAAGATGCAATAAAAGGTGCAATTCAACCATGACAACAACTGGCTTCCACACACAACATTCTTTCACGTACACATTTTCTTTTTAAAAAAAAATGCAACACCAAAAGCAAACAACTGTTCACAACTACATATAAAACATATCAAAACAGAACTCAGGCTTGATCATGCAAGCCAAATGAAAAATTACTATGGGGGAAGCTACTTATGCCTCCCAATTGGGAATTGGGCATCTAAAAAATCATACCGCCAATGTAACATATCATAACCCATAAACCTTATATCTCCTAACCCCTCCTTATGCCCCCAAAATTTTATCCCTTATTCCCCAAAAGTAAGAAATGCAAGCTATTTATTTTCCATGGTGGATACCAAACCCAAAACTCCCTCCTCAAAATTTGATGTCCATGGCATTTCCTTATGCCCCCACAAGAATCCCCGTAGCCTTCTCCTACACCATTCCTAAGGCAGTCTACCATGCCAGCCAACAAATAAAACAATGCATGCACCATACACACAACACAATAAGAAAATAACAACAATAAGGAATAAATAAACTCCTACCTCTCCATGCAAGAATTTGCTCCACACAACAAGCTTTGAATGTCAAAAACACAGTCCCAAAACAGCAGTGCAAAGTATCAAATGCTCTCCAATTTCCTCCAAATCCACAAGAGCTCTAATCACAAAAAAATGCACCCAAAGATGCATACAAACACAGTCCAAAATAGAAAGCTCCCAAGCATGCAAGACTATCTCAAAAAAATCCTTCAAAAACCAGAGCTCCCACAAGAAAACGTGACCCAAGTAAGAATGCAAAAAGGTTCAACAACCCAAAATAAGAAGAGAGTTTGAATTAGATAAAAGAGGGAGAGAAGAGGATGATGTGGATCCATGTAGGATGCCACATCACACATCATCCAATTCAAACACAAAATAAAAAATTCCATTCTCCTAAGCACAATAAAAGAAATGACAAATTAACTTACACACTCCAAAAGAGCCCACACCTCAAGGGACAACTATTTAATAAAATGTAAGAGAGTGCAATCCAAAACAAGCAACATGATGAATAAAATTCATTTAAAAGTCACAAATCACATCTCCATCCATAAGTATGGTTGGTATATTAAATTTAGAGGCATGGGACAAGTTTTACTTGTCCCACAAGTCTCCAAAAACAGCCCCCAAGGTCAAATTCGAATTTCCATGGAGGTGGAGTATTTCATACTCCAAATCTGACTTACACAAGCTCTTACAAAATTAAATACAACAGCCATCAACTCTTATAATTACTTCCCATATCCCAATTTGATTTATTTAAAGTTTAACTATATGATTCCCTCTTTAACCCATCACAATTTTAATTAATTTAAAGGAAAGGAACATATTACTTAATAAAATACATACAACAATAATAAAAGGAAACACATTAATAAAATACACAAACCCACGGTCACATGTAAAGGTAATCCCCCCCATGGGAATCCCTAACAAAATACAACACACACACAAAACAAGTTGCCATGGTGACCATGTTGAATTCACCTAATTCTATTTTGGTTGGTCTCCGATCCCCCGATGTTTTGTTGTGATATTTTTAAACCTGCAAATAACAAATACCTCCTTGGCCTCGTGGCCATATCAGAACTTCCAAAATGAAGATATAATATAATCATGAAATCATCTATACATATGAATCACAACAGTCATCAAGGCAATCAATGAAATCATTTACAATTTATATCGACAACTATGTCATCATCAAATAATTCTTTTCCTTTTCTAGGTTTATTCGTAGTCTCCAAAATCACACGTCGAATAACTTCCATTAAGCATCCATGCCAATAGTATATCATCATGCACACATGAGTGTCTCTAATAATCACCATGCATTATATATAATCAGATTCAACAATAATCCAAGATCGACATCTAACACCATACTAAATCAAACTATTAAAATATTTGTCATAGTCTATAGTATCATGATCAGTAATAAAAGGTGCCAAAGGAAAGTGGGAACTACATCCCCCTCCCCTTAGACTCGACTTCCTCCTAGAAGTACCAATAACCTATGTGGGAAAAATGCAATAGAGAAAGGATCATGCCCTTTTTGGAATTACTTTGCTTCAACGAGTGTGGGTCTACAGAACTCAAGTTTGGTCCAATATAATTCAGAAGAAGAAGGGAGATTATAAGGGATGAGTTCTAAAATTTCAGCATGCAAGGCTATGAACATAAAAATCTAAGGAGTAACTTTACACTATCAACAAGATACCACACATAACAATATAACAAGAAGAGTTCCCAAAAGATCATCAAGAGTAACCACCAAGGAAGGGAATTACAGGGAAAATTTCCATAAACTTGAGATGACCACATAGTTTCCCACTGATACACATACCACACTAATAAAATTTAAGGTTTCTACACATTTAAGCCATGATTTCAAGGTTCGTTGTCCATACAAGGCTAGAAAAATCAACTATGACCAATTTTGCACAAGAAACAAGTCTACACAAGGTCCCACAAATTGAGATCACACAAGATGAGGTTAATCAACAAGGACACCTAAATCAGCAAAACATTTACAATTAAGGAACTATTCAAGGAAAGATATTCTATAACTCGAGAGGGCATAATTAAATTTTCATGGTAATGCAATCGAAGTCAAGACCACAAGGTTTTCCTATAGTCTGATTTTTTTTACACTTTGTTTTAAGAATCGCGCACACCAAACAACAAAATCTAAAGAAGTCAACCATATATCAAAAGAAAATATATACATATACATTTATATCTCCCCTAACAACTAACATAACAATACAAGTACCATACCTTATATCACAATGAGATTTATTTATCTTATTTCCTACTCAAGCTTAGAATAACCATAAAGAGAGCACAAGGAACACCAAGGACCACTCAAGGTTTCTAGGGAGAAGAGCAAGTAATAAGGGGTCCAATCAAATCCAAAGGTGAATAATATCATCTTGCACTTTCCATCCTAATGGGAAGAAGGGCTTCAATAACAAGGTGACCCAAGAAAATATGAAGAAAAGAAGACTTCCCCAAGTTATTCTATATCCTTAACATATGTTGCCTTAAAATTACAATACTTAGGTCTCCAAGGACAAGATAACACGCAAGGAGGTTGCTTCTCAAACAATAGATAAGTCTCAATCCAAAAAGGACCACAACTCACATCCGTCGAGCTATGGGACGATAAGGGTGTGATGACCCAAAACTCCCACAAGAAGGCACATACATCCATGGACAAGAAGTAATAAGCAACCAAAACACATTACTATCCACCGGGTGTTTCACAATTTAGGTAGGTGATAGAACTACGAGTTCGACTATATATTGCACTCAAACACATAAATTTTACCCATTTTATAAATCAACTTATTAAGTCAAAAGTTATAGCTTTGCTTGATAAGAACATTCCTTTCATGCTCCCTTAGTTACAAATTTCTTTCCTTTATGACATCATCAGTTTACATTATAAAGAGCACCACTAAGGTGGGCATGATGTCTCACCATTCTGTATAGGCAGAGAGAATTTAGTTTACTTGCAAGGAAGGTGGGTGGAAAAAGGTTTCCTTTCTATTCTCCTACATATGTTTTTTATTTTTTTTTTATTTCTTCTATTAATCTACCAAGGGTAATACAAGGATCACTTCCCTTTTCTATGCTCTAGTTTATTAGTTAAGTTCCAAGGTCAAATCTCTTTAATTATAGTTTTATGGTGTTTTGGTTGAGTCATCTTATCAATCAAATTTTGATGAGAAGGAAGGTTCAAACACATCACAACATTACTTTTATGGGAATGAGATACAAATCAACACACCACATTTTGATTCTAAAGGAACAAGAGACATTCAACATAGAAAACACACTATTAATTTTCTGTAAGGACTAGGAAACAATGAACCAACATGAATTACACCAAGATTTCAAAAATTCACCGAATAATTTCAAGCATCATTAAGCATTCTTAGTGGGTCTCCGCAAGTTAACACCAGCCAAGCAACAGATGACAATGTAACTATACTCCAAGGAACCACATCCACACAAAAGGCATCCAATGCAATGGGGTAACCAAATAATTTACCAAATCATGAACTTAACAACCAAGAGTTACAGTTTTTTTAAAAAGAGGAAGTACCATATAAGCACCATCGAGATTAACTATTAAGATCTAACCAACTAACATCTCTAAGAGAAAGGTACAAAAGACCCAAAGCATCCATAAATTTTCCAAGTAACCCAAAGATTAATAGGTCATAGATTGTTATTCATAGTAAAGGAATTTTAAGTTGTGTGTAAACTTATTTATAAGTCAAGAGGGTAAAACAAGTACACTTAAATAAACACACTACCTAAAAGGCTTAAATCTATTCATAATTACCAAGATGCATACATTCCATGAGTCAAAACTTTCTATGATGTCACCAGTAACCGATAATATTAACATGCCATCGATGAAAAGTCATTATAAAGATAAACATTGTTCCAGTAACATTTACAGATCAACCAAAGGAAATCCAATCCTAAAAAAATCTAAAAGTCCATAATTAAACACTTCTATTCCGATGAGGGTTAAGCTCTTACCAGATTGAAATAGAATCACCACTACCTCTGTCAGACTACCCTCTAGACCACACTACACGACAAAATTTCTTTCTAGCAAGGTCAAGCAATAAAAAGGGTCGCTCTAAGATCTTAGATACACTTAAGGTTCCATGCATCCATAAACAAGGCAAGACTTTAAGCTCCTAAAATGAGCTTCAAGAAGACACCAGGTGTACCCCCATATGACAATTGTCACCATATATGAAGCATAGAACCAGCTCAACAACACGTAAGAAGGAAACCACGTAATGTTTAGTCAAGTAGCCAACAACATTATGAGCTCTGAGTCATCAATCAAATAAAGTATAAGAAATATCGGCAATCAATAAAAGTGGCTAAGTAGCCGTATTGCAAAGTTTGAAAAATTCTTGCAAGAATTATAAATAAATAAAAGATCCTCAAAGCTTCTTCAATCCAATCATAAAATAAGATGTCGGTCCTTGATAAAATACACAAGATTACGAAAGTAAAACACAAAAGTTAACACCACATTCACTCTGTGCAACCTTTCATGGCCACCAATAGGGGTACTCTACCTCGAGGTTAGTTCCAAGAACACATACATAGGATTGGGTCCTAGACAACACCTAGACTTAGTGTCCACCCTCGCATACGGGTAACAACAAGGAAAACTAACAACCAAACCCTCTTTCTTAACCACTCAAGGAAGGAAGCTCTAAACAACTTCTAATTAACTCTTCCCAACCTAGAACACAACCACTATTGTCCAACCACAAGGGTCACATCTTACAACTCATCATTCCAACCACTCCAATAGGGAAGGGTCTCAACAAAGGGCTTAATGCATCATACAATTAAATCAAGTTTTAGGGCTTGTAAAACAACACATTTTAAAAAGGGAACCGAGTTTCTATTATACTAGAAGTTCACAAAATCAATTTAATCTGACATTCTTAGTTACTCGGGTTTAGAAAAAATGTCACTAAGCAAGCACAACAACTCAAACAACCTATTATTGTTTTACTATCATTTTAATTCTGGCAGTTCAAATGAACAGAGTAATGTAATATTTCTTCATGCTTATATTTTTCTTCAATTTTCAACAAGCTTGTTTTCTTAGATTCAAAAGTGTACTAGGTTTACAGTTCATGTCTCAAGTTTTCTAGTGTGCCCAATGGTCCAAGATTTTAAACCACTACTCTGATACCAAACTGTAGTGCCCGTTTAAACAACCACTTGAGACCAAAGAAACAACCTAGGGTTAGCTAGAAAAATTATGGGATAATTTTTTTATTAGAAGTATCTACAACCAGGTTGCAAGACATCAATATGCCATTGGCAGGTTTTGAAACAAAACCTATTTACCAAAACAAAAATTTCCTTTATTTACTTATATCAAGTTCACAAGGTTCCAATTTTAGGGTTACATGTTTAAGTTAGGTTCAAGGAGTAATTTACCCCCATACCTGCTCTCTAACAGGATCAGAACTTAAACTAGATTTTTCTCACACTTAATGCTTCCAAAAATTTCCCTAAACCATTCCCAATGGATAAGAAATTTTCTCACCTTTCGATGATATAAAGAAGTCCTTCTACCTCCTTACAAAACTCAAGTTATGAGTGGGCGGAGTTCCTAGGGCAATTTTTCCCTAGAGGGACACGTGGCAAGAGGAAGGGGAATGCGCCTTGGGCGGTTTGGCAGGTCATGGGGAGACATTGTGAAAATTTCCAAATGTAGGCTCAAGGGTGAAAAATGTTCCACACCCCCGCGGGTCCTCATGAGGACACGTGTCAAGTCTGACACCAAGTGGAGAAGGGAGAAGGGAAGAGTGGGGCGGTGGGTTGTTTTAGCACTTTGCACCCAAGGAAAGGGGAAAAAGGGAGAAAAAGGTGCGGGGGTCCACGCACCCATGAAAGGACAAGCCCGAAGGGAAGGTAGGGAAGTGGGCCGTGGGAGAATTTTTAGAAATTTTCCAAGGCCAAAACCCAAGATTTTCACTGGGGTTTCCACCCTACCAGCCGCACTCCAAAGTGCGACGTGGCACGCCCCCATTGGTCACGGGCCAGTGAGGTCAAAAGAAGAATTTTTCCTGAAATTTTTAAAAGAAAAAGTTTAAAATATGAATGCACCTCTGCCGTAGCCACAAGAGGACACATGGCGCCGTCCCGATTGGCTACGGGGACGGAGGAGGGAAAAAGAAAATTTTTCCTAAGAATTTTTTTTCAAAACATAAGTTTCAGTTTAATATCCGCCCTTCCACCGTGCTACGTGGTAGCATATTGATTGGTTGCGGGCTGGTGGGTTTTTGGAGTAATACGGGAAATTTTCCCAAGGTAAATTTTCAAAAGAGACAAGTTTTTAAATTGGTCTGCACCTCCTCAGGGTGCCACGTGGCAGGCCCCGATAGGTTGTGGAAAGACGGGATTGCGGACCTTTTTGGGAAATTTTTCCAAAGTTAAAATTTCAAAAATATTTCCTAAGGCCGAAAAGACATGAAATTTTTGGCTTGCGGGCCCGCTAGGGAAAAATTTCCCAAATTTTCCCGCTCAAGATCAAAAATTTCAAAGTGCCATAACTTGAGCTAGAAAGCTTGGTTTTGGGAAAACGAGGAATTTTTGGAAATCTCTTGATTCCCTCTTTACATAGAAACCATCAATTTACTTTTTAACAAGTTGTAAGGGCTCAATTTTTAAAAAAGAATCTGCATACTTTTAATTAGCCAATTGGCAAGTTTCCAACTTTTAATTTTGATTAAATTAGATCTCCTCCTTCACTCAACATGTCAAACAAACATGGAGGATTGATATAGGGAGAGTTTAGAGTGTTTTAGGAAAGTTGATTTTGTTCAATTGATTCCAATTTGGAATTTTGTCCAACAAATGAAAAAAATAGTTGAGGAAGAGATTGAGCTCAAATTTTCAATGGTTTGAGTTACTCTCTTAAATATTCTTGTCAATTTGAGTTCATTACTAGCCTATCGTGTTGGATTTTAAGGTTTCCAAGTTGATTATTAAATGCTGGTCCAAACTCTGCATTTTATTTAAATTTACCAGTTTTTAAAGTCACAATGCCGTTGATCAAATTTTAAAGGATCTATTTGTCAATTTTATCATTAAAGTGTGGCATAAAGTTTCTAAACTAATCCAATGCATTTAGTTTTTTACAAGAAACCATTCTCGAATCAAAAGCAATTACTAACTTTCATTTTTACACAACTCCAAAATACTAAATACAACATTGTTTCCACGTGCATTTCTTCCTTTTCCATTTTCTAAACAACATCACATATTTCAATGTTGAAACCAATAACAACATATAATTCATTTCTTTCCAATGTACTGAGCATAATTTAAGTGTCTTGCATATTTCCAAAATATAACTTTGTAATCAATTTGCATACATCTTTCTTCACAAAATGCATATTACAATTTCATCCACATCACTTGGGAAAGCATTGCAAATGAATGTGTTTCCAAAAAGGATTGTGAAACAGTATTTTTCCATTGCTCCGAGGATAGAAACATGGACATTTTCTCTTTATCCAAGTTGATCACAACAAAAGAGGGGAAAGGCAACGCTCTCCACCCAACCAAGACATCAATGAAAGGAGAATCCTTCCTTCATCATTGGCCCCTGAGCCCCAACTAAGATACAATAAAAGCTACAATTCAACCATGGAAACAATGGCTTCCACACACAACATTCTTTCACGTACATATTTTCTTTTTAAAACACAATGCAACACAAAAGCAAACAGCGAGTTCTGTTGCATATAAAACATATCAAAATAAAACTCATGTTTGATCATGCAATCCAAAGGAGTAAGGACTATGGGGAAGCTATTTATGCCTCCGAATTGGGAATTTGGCATCCACCAAAAAATCATACCACCAATATAACATATTATAACCCATAAACTTTATATCTCCCAACCCCTCCATATGTCCCCCCAAAGGTTATCCCTTATGCCCCCAACAAGTAAGAAATGTAAGATATTTCTTTTCCATGGAATTTCCCTTATGCGCCCCCACAAGAATTCCCCATAGCCTTCTCCTACACCATTCCTAAGGTAGTCTACCCAACCAGCCAACAAATAAAACAATGCATGCACCATACACACAACACAATAAGAAAATAATGACAATAAGGAAGAAATAAAATCCTACCTCTCCATGGAAGAATTTTCTCCATGCATCAAGCTTTGAATGTCAAAAACACAGCCCAAAACAAAAGTGCCAAAGTATCAAATGCTCTCCAATTTCCTCCAAATCCACAAGATCTCTAATCACACAAAAAAATGCACCCAAGGATGCATGCAAACACACATTCTAAAACAGAAAGCTCCCAAGCATGCAAGGCTATCTCCAAAACTTCCTTCAAAAACTAGAGCTCCCACAAGAAAATGTGCCCCAAGGAAGAATGCAAAAGGTTCAACAACCCAAAACAAGAAGAGATTTTGAATTAAATAGAAGAGGGAGAGAAGAGGATGATGTGGATCCATGTAGGATGCCACATCACACCTCCTCCAATTCAAACAAAAAGACAAAAATTTTATGCTCCCAAGCACAATAAAAGAAATGACAAATTAACTTACACACTCCAAAAGAGCCAACACCTCAAGGGATAGCTATTTAATAAGATGTAAGAGAGTGCAATCCAAAACAAGCAACATGATGAATAAAATGCATTTAAAAGTCACAAATCACATCTCCATCTATAATTATGGTTGGTATATTAAATTTAGAGGCATGGGACAAGTTTTACTTGTCCCACAAGTCCCAAAACATATTCCAAGGTCAAATTAAAATTTCCATGGAGGTAGAGTATTTCTACTCCAAATCGACTTACACAAGCTCTTACAAAATTAAATACAACAGCCATCAACTCTTATAATTACTTCCCATATCCCAATTTGATTTATTAAAAGTTTAACTATATGATTCCCTCTTTAATCCATCACAATTTTAATTAATTTAAAGGAAAGGAACACATTACTTAATAAAATACAAACAACAATAATAAAAGGAAACACATTAATAAAATACACAAACCCACGGTCACATGTAAGGTAATATCCCCATGGGAATCCATAAAAAAATACAACACACACACAAAACAAGTTTCCATGGTGACCGTGTTGAATTCACCCATAATTCCATTTTGGTTGGTCTCTGATCCCCGATGTTTTATTGTGATATATTTAAACCTACAAAACACAAGTACCTCATGGCTATATCAACGTTCAAAATGAATATATAATATAATCACAAAATCATCTATACATATGAATCACAACTGTCATCAAGGAAATCAACGAAATCATTTACAATTTATATCGACAACTATGTCATCATCAAATAATTTTTTTCCTTTTCTAGGTTTATTCATAATCTCCAAAATCACACGTCTCGAATAACTTCCATTAAACATCCATGCCAATAGTATATCATCATCCACACATGAGTGTCTCTAATAATCACCATGCATTATATATAATCAGATTCAACAATAATCTAGGATCTGACATCTAACACCATACTAAATCAAACTATTAAAATATTTGTCATAGTCTATAGTATCATGATCAGTAATAAAAGGTGTAAAAAGGAAAGTGAGCACTAAAAAAAAGACCAGCATAGGAAAAATCATAGTTATGAGGTGGGCACGAAGGTGTTTCTTCATGTTAGGAAGCATAAGATATTTATCCGTTATGGAAATTTTTTAAGTTTTCTCTTAGCTTCGTGAGTCCCTTTGAGATCTTGGAGTGCATCGTTATTTTGGCCTATCGTCTAGTGTTGCCACCTAGCTTGTCTCGTTTCCATGATGTGTTTCATGATTACGTGCTTAGGAGATACATTGCTGATCCTTTTCACGTATTATACTGGACAAAATTATAGGTGCAGTGATGTGGAGCCCGTCTGTATTCTAGAGTGCAGAACCATGGGCCTTGAAACAGAGATATTGACTAGGTCCAAGTCCGAGTGGGATAGGTATGATGAGACTTACGCTACATGGGAGGATGATACATTGTTGCAAGTCCAATTTCCACACTTATTCTAGTCACTTCTGAAGGAATTCAAGTCTAAGGGGAGGGGATGTAGTGCCCACTTCCCTTCGACACTTATTACTGTTGATTTCGATACTATTGACTATACTTATGGACATTTTGTATTATTTTGACTTAGCATGATGTTATATGTTAGAGATATTGAGACTATTGTTGGATTTGATTCATAGTATGATGTGTGTGGATTATTAGAGACATTTTATATTGATGATGATATGTTGTTGACATGGTTATATATTTCTAACATGTGATATTTTTGTCATATTGAGTAGACCTTAACAATTGAACTAATTTTGTGATCCTATTTATATTGATGAAATGTAGAATCGAGATGTTATTAGAAATTGTAAATGATATCCTTAATTTCCTAGATGATAATTTGATTCATATGTAGATGATTGTGGATCTATATTTTATATTTCATTTGGATGTTTTGATGTGGCCATGAGGCTGAAGGAGGTATTATGTGTTTTTCAGGTATACATATCACAACAAACAACGGGAGGATTGGAGACCAACCACATTGGAATGCAAGATGAATTCAACAAGGGTCACCATGACAACATGTATTTTGTTGAGTGTGTGTTTGAATTGTTGTTAGGGGATTCCCATGGGGTGAATTACCTCCAATTGTGACCAAGGGTTTGAGTGTTGTTCTTTTATTTAGTTTCCTTTATTAAATTTTTATGTGATTTTATAGTGATGTATTCTCCTTTTATTAATTACTTGATTTGTGTCTAGATTAGTAAATTAATATTTTTACTAAAATAAATATTGGATGGGACAAAAATAATTCATTTATTAGACTAGATGGCTCTTGGGTTATGTGTTGTAAGTTGATTACAATTTTGTACACTCCACCCCTTCATGAAAATTCGGATTTGGCCTTAACGACCAATTTTGAGGCTTGTGGGACAAGTTAAACTTGTCCCACACCTCTTAAATTTCTATACCAACCCTACCTATGGATTGGGGGGTCAAAAATAGACCCCATTATGTGTTTTGGGAAGACAAAAGGTATAGTTTTATTACACTTTCTTTCATGTAATTAAAGTTTTTCCTTAGGGGGTGTGGGCTTGGATTGTGTGTGTAAGTAATTTGTCATTCCTCTCACCCACCAATTTATTGTGTATTTGGGTTGAGGTTTGACTTGTGAGGTGGAGTTGAGGTTGAGTGATGTGGCATCCTACATGGAGCCACCTCACCCTCTTCTCTCCCTTTTCTATTTATTCAAGTTCTTTTTCTTGTTTGGGGGTTACTTCATTTGTTTTGTGCTCTTACATTTTTGGGAGTTGGAGGATTGTGGAGTGCTTCGGATCTCGTTAGATCTTATTGGTGATTGTTTGGGGTTGAAAAATTTTAGTGTGTGACTCTTGGATCAATCTCTACCATGGAAAGGTAAGAGCTATACCCTTTTTTATTGTATTCATTTACTTATGTACATGTGTGTGTTATATTGTGTTGTTGGTATACTTTACGGGTGTTTGGGTAGATTACCTAAGTGTGGTGTAGGAGGGAATATGGGGATCTTACATGTAGGGATGCATAAGAGTTTATTTCATGCTTTGGAGGGATTTGGGTTGGGTGCCCCACCTTGGACAAGAAATACTTGCATTTCTTACTTGTTTTTATATGAGGGAGGCATAAGAGAATGAGGGAGGCATAAGAGAATGTGGGAGGCATAAGAGGATCTTGAGGGAGTCATAAGAGTTGTGTAGGGGTTTTGAGATGTATATTGAAGGGATTTAAGGTGGGCACCCATTTCCCATTGGGAGGCATAAGTGACCTCCCCATAGATTCTTTCTCCTTTGAGCTTTACATTTTGAATCCTTGTATATTATGTTGTTGTTTTCCTTCTTGTGCATTTAGTTGTGTTGTTTGTGTTTTGGCATAGTTGTGAAAACTTGGTTTTGTGATGTGGAAGATTGTTTTGTTGCCATGAGTTAGATCCATCTTTCATTGCAATGTGTAAAGCCCATAAAACTATGCTCTAAGAACACACTACAACCTAACACTTAACCCGAAAATTGTGACTAATTTTTTTTGTTTAAGTTATAAGAAGGTTACAAGGGTGTTTGACCCTTAGGGTTCATTAAATTAACTTACATCACTAAACTCAACTTTAAGATTGATAGGCCAGGTCTAGTTAAAATATTACATATTAAAATTGCTTTACCTCTAAGGTCAATTAATTAAAAGTCAACTAGGAAGGTGCCATAGTTTAATTTACTTGGTTAATTTTTTTCTCTTCTTAGTTAATGTTCAATCCTAATATGGTTAACCTCATGCTTAATTAATTTAGTTTCATTATCCTAATAGCTTAAAGTCCTTTTATTAATTTCCTACAACATACTAAGGACTAATAAAGACTTACACCCCCAAGGCAATTAAATGGCCCCATTCACCCATCTACACATACCCTTAAAGATTTAAAATAAGCATTAAAAATACATTTCTATCAAACAAAAGTAGGTTTAATCATCCACCCTTATATCAAATCAATCTTCGCCACTAGATCCTAGGGTTCCAAGCTAACCCTAAAAATCCTTAAGCATTGTTATTAAAATCTTTCCTTTATTTTATTCTCCTCATTTGGTCTATTTGTTTTGTTAAAATTACAGGTTGGAGAGGAGGAAGCCATGGGAGCAAGAGAGGAAGAACCATGGAGGATTCTATAAGGAGATCAAGTTTAGATTAGTTTAGTTGTAGTTTTATCAATGTAATCTATTTCATTCAAGGATTGGAGGGATTTCCTTTACCAATATGGTTTTATTTCAAGCTATTTGTATTTAGGGTTTTTATTTGGGCAAACCCAATCCCATAAATATAAATGAGAAGGAATGTTTTTAATCTTCCATTTGTAGGTTTAATTGCTTTATACAACAAGATTTGAGCATTATTTGATTGTTGGTAGTTTTCTTGTTAAATTTACAACCTAAAAATTTAGTATAAACAAGTTAAAAATTTGCACAGGCGTGGATCGGAGGAATTCTTCCGTAAGTGATAGAACCCTGCCCGCAGAAAGCGGTGGTGAAGGCTGGGACCATCGCCCTACCTGGGTGACAAACTATGAACCACCGCCCTGTGGAGTGGCGGTTCGAGACCTCCGCCTTGCCTAAGCGGCGATTACGCAACTTCCGCTCTACAAACAATGACGGTCCTGTTTCTTATAAACATAACCTAAAATACGAGATATTTAGAAAAAGTAAAAGTTACTACAATGTTCCAAAATACATTCTGAACTTGATTTTATGCACCTAAAGTTTCTAGTTTTGAGATTTCATTCCATTTGATCATTTCTTAATTAAAACTACTCATTTTAAGCATTATCAATTCCAATAAAAGAACAACTACTTACAAGATCATTTCCATTTTGTTCAACTAATTTTCTTTGAATTCCAAGAGTAAAAATAAAGGATTTATATCTACTTCTACATTGTTATTTTTCTAATACAAAATGCAACAATTCCCTATCTCAAATTTGTTGTCTCTTTCATTTTCACTCAAACTCATGTATTCAAAATAACTACAACCACTTTATTAAACATTCAAATTTACTATGCATACATTTTTAACATCCTACAACTTCTATATTTCTTCTTTCTCTTTTACAATAATGTAAATTTCACAATGAAGTAAACTTTCTTTTCCATTGAGTATAACCCATTTCTTTCAAAACAAAGAACTTCCTTTCACACAAAACAACCAAACTCCAAATAAAGAGAATTACTTTCTTTTCTATTTCACAAAACTAACTTTACAACACAAATATTTCTTCTCTTTTTCAATATATAATACAACTTTCATAACCAACAATGGAATGTAATTTTCCTTCACAAGATCAATACAATGTCCTCCACTTAAAGTGGGAAATCATACAAGAATATAAGCTAAAAATGGAATACAATATTACAAGTTCCTCCACTCTAGTGGGAATAACACAAAGGAAGTTTTATTGCAAGAAGGATTTTCTTAGGGACTCCACCAAAAGCTCCAAGCTTCACAACACCAACAAGAGAGCTCCTTCATGATGCTTGATCCACAACAAAATGGGGGAGAGGAAACACTCTCCACCCAACCAAAATATCCAATGAGGAGGAGAAGCCATCCTCCTCATTGGCCCCGAGCCCCAACCACATTACAATGAAAGGTGGATCCAACCATGGCAACAAACAAGCTTCCACAACACAAAACCAAGTATTTCACAACCATTCCAAACACAACCAAACTCAAACTATAAACACAAGAAGGAAAGAAATAAAAATATACAAGGCTTCTAAATGAAATCCAAAGGAGCAAGAATCTATGGGGAGGCCACTTATGCCTCCCAATGGGAAATGGGTGCCCACCTTAAAACCTCCAATGCATATCACAAATCCCCTACATACTCTTATGCCTCCCTCAAGTACCTCTTATGCCTCCCACATACTCTTATGCCTCCCTCATACTCTTATGCCTCCCTCATACAAGAACAAGTAAGAAATGCAAGCATTCCTTGTCCAAGGTGGGGCACCCAACCCAAACTCCCTCCAAAACATGAAATAAATATTATGCCTCCCTACATGAATTCTCCCCATATTTCCCTCCTACACCACACTTAGGAAATCTACCAAGAACCCCAAAAGCATTCCAAAACACTCAAAATAACAAGCACATATACACAAATAAAGGAAAAACATGAGCAAGAGTAAAGCTCCTACCTTTCCATAGTAGAGCTTGTTCCAAGAGTCAATCTCAAGCTCCTTCAAGCCAAAACAATCACCAAAAAGCTCCCAAAAAGACCACAAGCTCTCCAAAATCCTCTAACTCCCCAAAAATGCAAGAGCACAAAATAATGAAGTAACCCCCAAACAAGCAAAAGAACTTCAATAAATAGAAAAGGGAGAGAGGAGGATGATGTGGCTCCAAGTAGGATGCCACCTCATTTCCTCTCCACTCCACATCACCCTAGTCAACCCCATACTCCAAAGCACAATTAATAAGTGGTTGAAGGAATGACATTTTACTTACACACACAATCTAAGCCCACACCCCCTAAGGACAAAATTAATTTCAAGAAAGAAAGTGCAATAAACATTTTACCTTTTTATCTTCCCAAAACACCTAATGGGGTCTAATTTTGACCCCCAACCCATAGGTAGGGTTTGTATAGCAATTTAAGAGGTGTGGGACAAGTTTTACTTGTCCCACAAGCCTCCAAAATTGGCCTCTAAGGCCAAATTCGAATTTCCATGAAGGGGTAGAGTGTACAACACTCAAGATCCCCAAGCACTCAACTTACAACACAAAATCCAAGAGAAATATACTCTAATAAATGAATTACTTTGGTATCATATTTAATTAGTTTAGGAAAAGGTTAAATTAGCTTTAATTAAGACACTACAACCCATTAATAACAAACGATAAAATACATACACCAAAATACAAATAATTAGTACAATGAATTACATCACTAAAATCACATACTAACATCAATCAAAGGAAACTAAATGAAAGGAAATACATAACCCTTAATCACAATTTCCCCTAACCAAATTCAAACACACACACAAATACATGTTTCCATGATGACCCTTGTTGAATTCACCTAGAATTCCAATGTGGTTAGTCTCAATCCCCGATGTTTGTTTTGAATAAATTTACTGGTAAAACCCATAAATACCTCCTTGACTTCATGGCCACATTAAAAACATCTATGATAAAATATGCAATATAAATCCACAATCATCTAGAAACAAATTAATTATCATTTAGGAAATTACGATATCATTTACAATTTATAGCAACATTTCTATCGTATATTTCATCCATTTCAAAATGATTACAACATTAGTTCAGTTATCAAAGTCTACTTAGTGTGACAAAAGTATCGCATGTCCCAATATATATATATATATATATATATATATATATATATATATAACCATGTCAATAGCATATCAACATCAATATAAAATGTCTCTAATAATCCACATGCATCATATATGAGTCAAAATCAACAACAGTCCAAGTATCTCTAACATCTAGTATCATGCTAAATCAAAAAGCTACAATATATCCATAAGTGTAGTTGACAGTATCGAAATCAATAACAAAAAGGTGTCGAAGGGAAGTGGGCACTACACAATGTGGTTGGGACTCGGGGCCGATGAGAAGGATAGCTTCTTCTCCTTATTAGATTTTTGTTGGGTGGAGAGTGTTGCCTCCTCCCCTTTTTTGTTGTGGATCAAGCAAAGCATGGAGGATCCCTTTTGTTGGTGATGTGAAACTTGGAGCATTTTTGGTGTCCTTAAGAAAACCTTCCTTGTGACAAATATTTTTGTTATTTCCACTTAGGGTGGAAGACTTGTAATATTGTATTCTTTTTAACTTTCATTAGTGTAACTTTTCCCACTTTAAGTGGAAGTTATTGTATTAAACTTGTGAAGAAAATTTGTATTCGTTATTGGATATTAAAGTTGTATTGTATGTTTAAAAAAAGATTTGTGTTTGTAAAGCTAGTTTTGTTGAAATCAAAAAAAGTTTAAAAGGGAAATATTTTATTTCATTGTAGTTGATTTATTCCCACAAAAGTGTGTTGCCTTTGTTCTAAATAAATAATGGCTACTATGGAATGAATAGATGAATTTTTTGAAACCTCCAACAACATTTATTGAAATAGTAAATGTTTTAAGTTTTGTAAATTGCTACTATGGAATGAATAGATGAATTTAAATATTGCAAATGGAAACTTTAGTCATATAAAATTAAATTCAGAATGACCCTTTAAACACCCTAGAAACATTTTATTTTAGAAAAAATCCAGGTTTGAAGGTCCTGTTTCTAAGGAATAGGAACACCGCCTTGTGCAGAGCGGCGGTCCCGTAACCGCCACTCCGATAAGTCAGCGGTCTTAGAACCACTGCTCAAGAAAGGAGGTGGTGGTCCAAGAACTGCCAGCCTGCTTTGGGCAGCGGTTACTGTCGATGGACTGTGGAATAGTAAATCTGCACTTGTGTAAATTTTAACTTGGTCAAAACAAAATTTTAGACTTGTAAAAATCACAAGGAAACCTACAGCAACAAATAATGGCTAAATCTCATTGTTTGGAAAAAACAAATCTTCAAATGGTAAGTTGAAAGTACTCAATCTTGTATTTATTAATGGAGGTAGGATTTTCCCCAAATAAAGAACTCAAAATAAAAATAACTTTGGAATAAATCTAGATTTGGGTAGAAACCCCTTCAATCTTGGAAGGAAATAATTTACAAGAGATAAAACTTCAACCTAGACTAAACTAAGCTTGACTTCTTTGTAGACTCCTCCATATTTATTCCTTCCTTACTCCCATGGCTTTCATTCTCCAACCTACAAATTAAACAAAAAAACAAAGTGACCAAATGAGGAGAATATGGTAGGAAAAGGACTTAATAAGAATGCATAAGGATATTTAGGTTTAGTTTGGAACCCTAGGATCTAGTGGCCACAGTTGAATTGATCCAAGGGTTGAAGATCAACCCTACAATTGTTTGGTAGGAATTATTTTTGTGGATGTCTTAAATAAATTTTAAAGGTATGTGTAGATGGGTGATTGGGCGATTTAATTTCCTTGGTGTGCAAAGTCATTATTAGTTCCTAGTATTTTTAGGAAATTAATGAAATGGACATCAAGCTAATAGGATAATGAAACTATAATAACTAAGCATGAGGTTAACCATATTGGCTTTGAATATTAATTAAAGAGGAGAAAACACCTAACCAAGTAAGTTAAATTATGGTACCTTCCTAATTCATTTTTAATTAATCAACCTTAGAGATAAAGTAAGAATATTTAATCATTTAACTAGACTGGTTGATAAATTGTAACATTGAGTATTGGTGATAATTAATTTAATGCACACTAGGGTTGACACCCTTGTAACCTTTTAACTTATAAAAAAATTAGCCGCATGATTTTGGGTCAAGTGTTAAGATTTTAATGTGTTTTAGAACGTCGGTTTGTGGACATTACATATAGGCTAGTAACAAAAAGTGACTGGAAAAGGGAATTTCGTTAAACAAGAAACATTCAAAACATAAACCAAGTTTTATAATAGTAAGGATTTGCTGGTGCTCAAATTATTCTCACCCAGTTTGTCATTGAAATTCTTTAGTTTGTAGGCTCTTTCATGTTTTCTATCTCCCGTATTGATGCATGAAAATGCTGTCCTCCATTTGATTTCCATGATTAGTCCCTTCCTTGGTTGAGGATCACTTAAAAGTACAGAATTTGTTTTCCATTCTTGTCCATATGAAAGAGTCTATAACTTAGGCGTAAAACACAGTTTTCCTTTACTTCCATTTTCCACAGATCACGTTTTGTTGTCCTATCTTTTGTGTCCCAAATATATGTGGAAAGGTGATAGGATTCAGCTTGGAGTATCACATTTGGGCCCTATGACATTTCCAAATTATTTTTCCTTGAAGAAAGATTCATTTTATGGTTTGACAGGTGTATTTTTCCCCGTCAAGTTTACATCTCAGCATCAATGGAAATGTGGCCTCTTTTGGTTAGATGTGGCTCGGCGGGGCACTTTAAAAACTCTAAGGCTTGCTTCAGACTCAAAGCTTGTCCACGTGGAGGGCCAACGCTCATTTGAAAATTTACCTTTTGGTTTCGCCTTGGAGTTGCGTCGGGGTGACACATGGAGGTTTCCACTGCCTTGCTCGGACTTAGAAAAATTGTTCGTCAGTCGGGGCAATCTTGGTGGAATATGGACACGTGGAGGATTGCGCTCATTTGAGGATCCACCTCAAGGTCCCACCTTAACAATTGCAACAGGGAGACATGTGTAGACTTCCACTTAAGCTTTCAAAGCAATTTTGAAATAACTAGGACACGTGGAGGGATGGCACACTGTTGGGGACCGGCCCTAATTTTTATTTTGAAGAAGCACCAAGAGAACACTTGGAGGCTTCCACTCACTCGCCATTTGCTTCAACTTTTCAACAGCAAAGAAAATGTCTAGGACCCCGGATACATGGCGCCTTCCACCGAACCTTCAATAATTTTAACAAACTCGCTAAACCGGAGAAACGTGTTGAGCCCTTGCTTGTTTCAGGTCTCTACTTTTGGGGACCATCTCAAAATGCTCCATTGAGATGCGGGAAGGTTTTTGCTGGCTCCTTTTTACACAGAGACTTTTCAAAGGCCAAAAGGTGTTTTCTTGGGCTCGGGGGCACATGGAAGGCGTGCGATTATTTGGGACTTGCCTCTTTGTTTCTCCTTTTCATTTGCACCAGGGAAACACATGGACGGCTATGATATAAAGTAGAAAAGGGGTAGAATCAATTGTTTTTGTGCATTGCCTTTGTTTTTCCGCCATTTTTGCTCCAAGACTCCTGGAGACACGAATACACACTATTTTTCATCATTTTTTGATGAAGTTCCTTGTCATATCTATATGTAAAGTGCCTTTGAATGGGTTTGAAACTTAATTTTTGAGTCCAAGGATTGTTAAGATCAATATTTTGAAGTTATAGTTGCTCAAGAACTTGTAAAAATGGGAATTACCAGAGAAGATGGATGCGGGAAAAAGTTGCAGAGGAAAGAAAGGGAAAAGGATGAAATGATGAAATTTCGAGGTGAAAAAAATGAAAAAGGTTTTCCTCGAGAGAAAAAAGGATTACTGTCAGATCCAACTATGCAAATCCTCTAAAAAATGATTTAGAAGGGGATTTCGCAAGGCAAAATCAAAGGATTAGAAGGATTGCCAAAAATTTGTGGCATGGCATCCTAGTCATTAGTCGAGGGCATAAGAAACGTGATCGGTTCACAATTGATCCACTGGCAACATTCGAGATCTGAATTTGTTAAACATCAATGTCTAAAACAAATTAGTAATAAGCAAAGGTCCCTCGAATATTCTTCTCTTTTGGGGGAAAATTTGAGTGAGTAAAATGTATAAATGTAATGAGAATACTCTTACAAAGGTCGGGGTTGAATTCTTAAGAGAAAATTTGAGAAAGTCATCTTCCTGAGAGACCAAGCCGAGATAACCTATTATTTTATTTTGTGTTATATTTTCTATCATGTCAAGTTGGTTGCAGATGTATAGCCATTGATGAGAACTGAGATTTCTCTGGAAGCTTTCCCTTGTTGATGAATCTAAGCAATTTTGAAATTAATTTGTGTCCAATCTCTAGCAATTTTTTGTCTGCTTTGTTTTAGAATGTCTGCAAATAGTTTCTTTCATTCCTATTGCAATATTACATTGAAATCTTTCGAAAATACACAGGATCTCATCCCTATGAGATTTTAATGGTATTTTCAATTTCATTTCAAGAAGAATCTTCATCTTGGATGAGATAAAAAAATTAAAATCAATTCACTATCATTTTTTGATAAAGATTGTCTTTAAGTCTTTGGGTGTACCTTAGGCATGATTGATCAGAGACTTTGGTGTTTAATTGAGTCTTTCAATTTGAGCCTTCATGTTAGAGTCTCAAAGATTATGTGAAAACATGATGATTTGGGCCTCCATTGAAGCACACCTTCTAGTTGAAGGAATGTCTTAATTGTTCTGAAGCTTTTTGTTGTTGCAGTTTTTCATTATTGTGAAGTCTCTTCAAAGATCTAGTATAATCAACTTTATCTTGCTTCATCTCCCACCAAAATTATTCAAAACCATGAATCCACCCTGAACTACCCTTGTTTTCCCTGTGTATCAACAAAGGAACAAAATCTACTTACTAAAATATGCAGAACAATTATGATTTCTTAATGTCTTCAGTAACCTTAGCCTTGTGTTGAAAGTATCTCCATATTTTAGAAGTGACAACTCTAAGAGTTAAATTATGAAGTATTGACCTTATTTTCCCAAGGTTTTCTTCATAAAATTTATCCAAAAGAAATATATCTCCATCTCCTTCATCAAACAGAGGTTACACTAAGGGTCTGCATCGACATTAAAATTTTCCTCCGTAATTTCTATTTTATTAATGTATGTATTAGGAATAGGATGTTGCTAAGTATAATTAGTAGTGGCGTCTAATAGAATATAACGGCACCGTCAATACAGTGCCACCAATAATGTAGAGTACGGTAATAGTCAAAGCACAATAGGAATGTTGTAAAAAGTAAATATTTGTCGTAAGTGGTCCGGTAATGTTAAAATGTCAAGTTGGGATAAGTAGAGAAGTAGGGTCTACATGATTAGGAATTAGAAATATTATTTTATAATAAGGACAAAGAGTGATGTCATAAATATTTTGTATATTTTATTTGTGGAAAAGTCTAAAAAGGTGGAACCCATGTGAGATGATAAGGTTTATCTTATCTTAGAAGATAAGCTTACATGTAAAGGCAAGAGTTTAGGCATGGAATATGATTGGCCGGAAGAGATTTCCTATTCTATCTTAGAGATAAGTGGATAAGCCTGAATTCCTATAAATAAAGATGCCACCCCCTCATTTAGCATAGAGAGAAGTAGTGAGAAATATTGTATGAGTGTGTAAAGGAAGCCATCATTTTGAAGGTGTGTTAAAGAAGCCATTAAGAGGTTTAATTGTGAAGTTTCTCCCATAGTTATTGTTTGAAGGAAAGTGAATTTAATAACACTTGAAGAACCTCATGGGTGAGATTGTAACAATTTCATGTTGATATTATAATTTACACTGATATTTCATATTTATCATTATTCCTTCTTATCATAGTCTATGGTATTCTTGTGTTATGTTTGTTGTTGTGTTTCCAGATTACATCCACCAAACTAAGAGTTGTGCATTAGTTAATAATCATAGGACGAGGAGTTCCTGGTGAATTATTATCATAGTGCCAGATTGGTGTTGACATTTTGGTTCCGTTGCCGAGACCATTACTCATTGGTGGATTTTCTGGAGAATTATTCCCACTTAGTCAGAAACACATTTGGAGGGTAACCTTGTTTTTACTATGAATAGTAGTTACCATGGTAAAGTCACTTTTTATTGTGAATAGTATTTTGCAATAAAGTCACTTTTACAAGTGAATAGTATTTACCGCAGTAACTTCACTTTTTACTGTGAATAGTGTTTACCACAGTAAAGTCAGTTTTTACCGCAATAAGTCAAATTTTACCATAGTTTATCGTGGTCATTTCTATTTTCTATTATAGTGATTCCAATTATTTGTGCACATAAGTCTTGTTGATTGTACTTGTGGGTTGGTATTTCACTTTGGTTACTTTTGGAAATGGGGAAGATTCCTATTTTTCAGCCCAATCTAATGAAGATGCTTCCTCTTTCATTCAAGAGTTTAAACAATCTTGTATTTGTAATGGCCTTATAAGAAGGGAACAATGGACTGAATTTTTTCCTACCTTTTTGGATGGTTCAACCATTAGGTGGTTTGAAACACTAGGTGATAATGTGAAAAACTTATGGGATTTATTAACTAAAAGTTTTCTTGAAGAATTTGGTGAACAATAGAAATATGCAGATCTCATGATTGATATCACAAAGCTAGCCCAAGGAGAGAAGGAGAAGATAAGGGATTATCATGCTCGTGTTCTAGAGCTAAGGAGGAAGCTCGATGCCCAAATCCGGAAGGAAGGATTAGCGGATGGGTTAATGAATGGCGTGGATAATCTCCTCTATAAGCACTTCATTCTTAGGATGAAGCCAGAGATCAGACAACGAGTGAATTATGACCTCCCAGCTACCATTGAACAAGAAAAGGAGATTGCAAGAAGGCAAGAAGAAAGCATGGAAGAGGAGCCCAAAGAAATTGTTGCTAAAGTAGAGCCTACACCAGCACCTTTGGTCCAAAATCCACAACCACTCTCGGTGAGCACAAATATTTCTCCTAGTACATCTACTGAGTATGAAGATCTGCTCAGGAAGATGGGTCAGTTAACTATTAATCTTCTTCAAGGAAAGAATTTAGTTCTCAGGGAGGAGATAGAGGTCCAAAAGAAATATTTTTGAAGTTGTATGTTATGGTTGTTATAAAAAGGGTCATTATAAGTATAATTGTCTAGATAGAGCTTCTACATATGGTACAAGAGATAATGATAAAGGAAAGCACCTGTGAATTCTTTTGATGTAGTAGATAAGAGCATAAATAATGAAGTAGATGTGTTTGTAACAAAAAGAAAGAAAGAAAAAGATAACCAAGATGGAAATGATCCTAAGAAGATGAAAGGAGAAACTAGTAAGAAACATAGGAGAAGAAAGTTAGGTGTGCGGCAGATTTTCTGATTTCATAGGGGACGAGGACCATACTCCATCTTGGAAGATCCGTCAAAAGGCCTCGCAAATATTACATATGGTCAACTCTTGGTTGTCTTCTAAGAAGAGGCGAGAGCTGCGAAGGTGGACTCAATGCTCAAAAGAAAGGAGGTTGAGGTCCCTGTTTTGGAGGCAGAGGCGGATCCCTACGCTCCACAAGCTGAGGTATTATGTAATGGTATTTCAATTCATGATGTCTTAGTTGATGGAGGTGTTGTAGTTAATGTAATGACCGAAGTCTGTAATAAATATGTTGGGTTTAAAAATTGATCGCCCCTCAACACTTATGTTAAGGTCATTAAATAAAGGAAAAACTAAACCAGAAGGTGTAGTTTCAAATGTGGCAATATCTGTTATGGGTGTTGTATGTGTGGTAGACTTTCAGGTGATGAAAAATGGTACTGTTACATACCCAATGTTGTTGGGAAGACCATGGCTAAGGAGATTTCATGCAAGAAACTACTAGAATGAAGGCTTCATGACACTTGGACGTGGTAGAGAGAGGGTGAAGATAAACGTGATCCCTCGGCATCATAAGGCAGAACCTGTGGATTCAAGTGATGAAACTGATGATTGGACATCCTCTGATTACTTGAGTACTAGTGAAGTGGACACCGAAGATGAAGAAAGTGAGGTTGATGTTTCGGTCATGGATATCCTTCCAGTCACACCGACTCATGATCCCATAAAATTATCTGAAGAAGAAATTGATGATCATCTCCAACAAATAAAGATTGGTGATGCTGTGATGGAGAGTGAGAAGGAATCCTACCTCCAGCTCTTTTGAAGGTACATACACATATTCACTTTTGATTACAAGGAACTCCGTCAAGTAAATTGGGTATAACATTCTATTGAGATGGTAGATGGTGCTAAGCCCATAAAGCAAATGCCATATAGAATGAATCCTAATTTTTCCAAGACTGTAAAAGAAGAAATAGATAAGTTGCTTGATGCAAGATTTATATTTGCTGTGGAGAATTAAGAATGGGTTCCTCCCATTGTGATCTCAAAAAAAGAATGGGAAGCTACACATTTGTGTTGATTATAGGAAGTTCAATAAGGCAACAAAGAAGGATCATTACCCTCTTCTATTCTCGATAAAATTTTAGATGAAGTAGTGGCAGAGTGTTATAGTTTTGTTGATGGATATAGTGGATACAACCAAGTTCGTATAAGAGAAAGATCAATGAAGACCACGTTCACCACTCCTTGGGAACATTTGCTTATAGAGTTATGTCTTTTGGGTTGTGTAATGCTCCGCAACATTCCAACACTTGATGAATAGGGTGTTTGAACCCTACATTGGGAACTTCATCGAGTATTTTTGGATGATTTTGCATCTATGGGAGCAAGATGGACCACACGCACTGAGATGGAGACAACATTTCAACGGTTAGATGAAGCACAAGCCTCACTAAACCCTACAAAGTGTGTCTTTGGATGTTCTAAAGGTGTTTTGTTATGGCATTTTGTATCAGAGATGGTATTGGTACGATCCGATAAAGTTTCAAAAATCAAAGAGTTACCATTTCCTATGAATAGAAGTAAGTTGAGATCATTTTTAGGCCATGTGGGTTACTATAGAAGGTTCATTAAGAATTTCTCAAAGATTGCATAACCACTAACCCAGTTCTTGAAGAAGGATGTTACTTATGAACCAGGAAATAAGGCGCATGAAGCTTTTGAACAACTGAAGGAAGCCCTAGTGTCTTCACCTATTTTAAAGAATCCAGATTGGAGCAAGCCATTCATTTTGTATACTGATGCCTCAGATGCAACACTAGGAAGTACTCTGAGCCAAAAGGATGAAAATGGGAATGATCATCCAATTTACTTTGGGAGTAGACAAATGAGCAGTGCTGAGGTAAATTATACTATAACTGAAAAAGAGGCTCTAGCTATCATTTTTGTTGTAAAGAAGTTTAGAAATTACTTGCTAGGGCATAAATTTATAGTTGTAATAGATCATCAGGCTCTAAAATATATTATCAATAAGCCTAACCCATCAGGGAGGATAGTAAGATGGATAATTTTGCTACAAGAATTTGAATTTGATATTATAGATAGGCCAAGAAAGAAGCATGTCAATGAGATGATGCACTCTCTCAAACCTATGCAAAGCATTGTTATCTCTTGACACAATCCCTAGTGAATACATAGATATTTGGAATTATCTAAATGAATTCAAGTTTCGATGGTGTCAATGCAAAGATTAAGAGGAATATTACTCAAGCTAGTCATCCATATTCTATTCTCGCATGGAGTATTATTTCAAATAGGACACGATGGACGAGACAAGAGGACAGTTGGGCGCGATCAAGGGAAGGATCGATAGAAGAATTCCACAATGGTACATGTGGAGGACACTTCTCTGGACAACTTACAGCAAGAAGGATCTTGGATGTAGGTTATCACTGGCCCACTCTTTTTATAGATTGTTATAATTATTGTAAGACATGTGATATTTGTCAAACACATGGTAACCGTAAGACTTCATCAGCTTCATTATGCCCTATTCTTCCACTTGGTCCCTTTGAAAAGTGGGGAATAAACATTTTAGGTCCACTTCCAACTACCCCACGCCAAAATAAGTATATTGTAGTTGCCACATATTATTTAACCAAGTGGGTTAAAGCTAGGCCATTGAAAACAGCTTCCATGGATGAAGTGGCAAGGTTCATATATGAACGCATTGTCACCATATTTGGTTGCCCATTAGAAATTGTAACAGATCAAGGAAGCCACTTCATTAATGAGGTGGTAGAAGCCCTAGTCAAAAAGTTTTCTATTAAGATCAGGAAGGAAACAACATACAAGCCAAGCACAAATGGACAAGTGGAACAAACAAATTTTGTGTTGTGTCAAATTCTAGCAAAAGATGCAGCCTTGCAGGTACATAAGTGGGATAAAAGGATTCATGCAGCATTGTGGGCATATAGGGCAATATCAAAGTCAGCAACAGGATACTCCCCATTTCAGTTGGCTTATGGCATTGATCTAGTTCTTCCTATTGAGTTTGATATTCCCACTGTGAGAGTTATGAAAAATGAAAGGATGGATGAAAGGTATTCAATGAAAGAAAGGTTGGTACATCTTCATTTGCTAGAGGAAATGAGAGAAATAGCGAAGGATACAAGCTAAAATGAAGCAGAAAGAATACTTTGATCAAAATATCCATTGGTCTCCATTTCATGTGAATGACTTGGTTCTAGTATATGATTCCAGATACAAAAAAAGAAGACAGAGAAAATTTCTTCCAAAGTGGATGGGGCCCTACAAAATAGCAGTTGTGCATGAAAATGGTACATATCGACTGGAGGAATTGGATGGTACTCCCATTACAAAATGGGTCAACCATGACAAGTTAAAGATTTTCCAAGCACCAGCTTCAGAATGTCCATAAGAGTCTACTCCGAGGATGGAGTAGAAGTTAGGAAGGGGGAAAATGTCGACATTAAAATTTTCCTCCGTAATTTCTATTTTATTAATGTATGTATTAGGAATAGGATGTTGTTAAGTATAATTAGTAGTGGTGTCCAATAGAAGATAACGGCATTTGTCAGTACGGTGCCACCAATAATGTAGAGTATGGTAACAGTCAAAGTACAATAGGAATGTTGTAAAAAGTAAATATTTGTCATAAGTGGTCCGTAATGTTAAAATGTCAAGTTGGGATAAGTAGAGAAGTAGGGTCTACATGATTAGGAATTAGAAATATTATATTTGTAATAAGGATAAAGAGTGATGTCATAAATATTTTGTATATTTTATTTGTGGAAAAGTCTAAAAAGGTGGAACCCATGTGAGATGATAAGATTTATCTTGTCTTAGAAGATAAGCCTACATGTAAAGGCAAGAGTTTAGGCATGGAATATGATTGGCCAGAAGAGATTTCCTATCGTATCTTAGAGATAAGTTGGATAAGCCTGAATTCCTTTAAATAAAGAGGCCACCCCCTCATTTAGCATAGAGAGAAGTAGTGATAAATATTGTATGAGTAAGTGTGTAAAGGAAGCCATCATTTTGAAGGTGTGTTAAAGAAGCCATTAAGAGGTGTAATTGTGAAGTTTCTCCCATAGTTATTGTTTGAAGGCAAGTGAAGTTAATAACACTTGAAGAACCTCATGGGTGAGATTGTAACAATTTCATGTTGATATTATAATTTACATTGATATTTCATATTTATCATTCTTCCTTCTTATCATAGTCTATGGTATTCTTGTGTTATGTTTGTTGTTGTGTTTCCAGATTACATCCACCAAACTAAGAGTTGTGCATTAGTTAATAATCATAGCATGAGGAGTTCTCGGTGAAGAATTATCATAGTGTCGGATTAGTGTTGATAGGTCCGCCACACCCGGTCAAAGAGGCATGACCTAAAGTATTGAGGACAGGTCAAATCCTCTTTGTGCTATTCATCTCTCCATTAATTTGAGTGACAAATGGCCGTTAGATCTCATCCCCAACTACAAAATGACACACACTATGATCTATCTATCTCTAAGATCCATGTCAAATTTGTGTTGTTACTCGGCTTGAAAGGGAGAACAAATTTGGATACCAACACTCGTGGCACCATTGTCAGGGACCTGATTTGCATTGTCGAGGATGATTTGTTGATTTTTGCAAGTTCATATCCATTTGGCCCATCAACAACACTAGTGGCACCATTTTCGGGGACTCTTTGAAGTATGTTATAAATACAACATGTACAGACCCCGATAATGCTTTTTACAAATTTTAAAGTGTAAATAAATTGTTGAAACATCATTATCTATTTAGATCTGTAAGAATTGTTCAAAGTTGTGAGTTCTGAGTGTAATATTTCCAGCTTATACAATTATTGCACTAAAATTTGTATCATCATTGATAAATTTGGGTAAAAGAAGATCAGATCTTGTAAGATTTGCATGAATCTAGTATTGACAGACATTGTATAGGTCTTTCATAGTGCATTTGCACAAACTAAGGTGAAAATCCTTAGTGGTGACTTTGTGTTGTTTAAATTCTTTATAAATACTAGTGTCTTAACATATATCAAGTAAGATTTGTCATTAATATCTACAAAGCTGGAAGGAAGAATATCTTTCTTCACCAAAGACCCTAGTAGAAGGTTGTTTCAAGAGTTGGGAAAGTCTAATTCAGAAGGAAGAAGAATTTAGAAGGTTGTTGGAGATCAAGCATCAAGAAAAGAGATCTCCATTGGTGAAATTGATCAGCCTGTGATTGAAGATTGTAGTACTTCCTCAAGTGCTTTTGAATCAGGTAGTCTCTTTGTTGAATTGAATTCTCCATCTGGAGAGGGTCCTTCTTTGTAGTTGAAACTTTTTCCTGTCAATCCGCCCCGGTATTTTCCAAATCTAATAAAGTTTTCTAAGAAAAAGATCCTTTAAAAGGAAATCATTCTGAAAATTGCATCCCTGTACCACACAGACTTATCACTCCTCATCAGTTTACATCTCCTCCAAGGTCACCTCCTCAAAATAATATGATTTAGCCTGCACCCATACCCCCATTTGTTGTTAATACTTTTGGTCCCATCAGTTTTAGAGGTCTTGTTGGCTATCCAAATGTTATGCCATAAGATGTAAGAAATAGATTGCCTAAGTTTCAATAAAATAATATAATCACTGGTGATCAGCATTTGAAGCTCTTTATCAATATGATGGAGGACTTTGAAATAGAGTTTGAGGATGTATACATTAAATTATTTATCCATACTCTAGAAGAAGATGCAAGGGACTAGTATAAATATTTGCTAGATAATTCCATTGACTCTGACTAGAGATGAAGAATGCTTTTAGAATGTAGTATGGTGATAAAATAGACCCTAGGTTTCTTTTATCAGAGTTTGAAAATATAAAAAAGAATCCTAATAAATCAGTGCATGATTTCAATACTAGATTTAACAAAACACTAAGAAGACTTCCTGTTAATTTGATGCCATGTGATGAATCATTCCTGATAAAGTATTCAGATGCATTTGATAAGAAAGTTTCTTACTATTTGAGGGATAAGAAACCTAGGACTTTGAGGCAGGCCTTTACCATGGATCTACAAATTTATAACAACATTAAAGCAGTTGGAAAACCTCCTAAGAGGGAGGTGTTAAGCTGATCAACCACGATAAGCCTCAATCAAGTAAGGCTATGGATCTTGATGAAGTTGTAAGGACTTAGGTTGGGGTCATAAAGAAATATCTTACAAGCTAGCTAGGAAGAGAAAGTAATTGGACAAGGATCTCGGGGTCATCGTAGGGCAACAAGGACAAGACAGACTTGAAAATCATATTAGAAATAATCAAAGGTCCGATGACAGAGGTAAAGGACCCATGGGAGCTAGAAAACCCCAAGCTCGGGAAAATAGAGTAGTACATGATCCTCTAAATGCCGAGTTGCTATTATTGAAGAGACAAATCAAATGGATTGGTGCGACAAATTCTTCGTAGCCCACTCGCCATGTAAAATATATCAATAAGTTGAAGAAGTTGATGATGATAACACTAATGATGATGCATGCATGGTGGATTTCGCTCTACAAGCTCACATCAAAGAGCAACATCAATCGAGGTCATAAGTGCAAGAAATGTTGTAAGTTTTTGGGACTGCATTCACCGGGTACCTCTTCTTCCTCCCTCTCATGCTTTATAAATAGATATGGTACAAGCATTTGAACTTCCTAATAATGATTTTGAGTACCTAAGAGCTCTAATGATTAATAAGTACGATGGAGGAATCCCATCAGAAGAGGATAGACAACTATTAATGAATGTTGTTGTTGCCCAAGAAAAGGAGTATAACACAAGAAGTAAATTTGTCAAAGGGGTAGGGCCTCAAGCTAAACCAAAGACCTCAGTTCTCACCAATGTCCCAAAAGAGGCTCCAAAGAAAGATGCATCTGGAAAAGGCCATGTTGTTTCATGTATAACTGGTGTTCCCACCCATGCCCAAAATGTTAAAAATCTTCTGCCATCGATGAGTTTTTCAATCTTTCTCCAAATGTTGCTTTTCCCAAATACATTCCCTATGACATTGCCCAAGTCTTGATTTAGATCAAGATTTATGTCCCAATTGTGGAACTTCTTAGGATTCCTAAGCACAAGAAGAGGGTTTTTGAGTATTTGGGATTGGAGGAAGATAGGAGCTCCTAAGGTAGAAATATAAATAATATAAATACTCCTCCTCTAACCATTGCAGACCTAGAAAACCACCAAAGATTAGAGGAGATAGGTGAACCACATGAAGCTTACTTGTGGACATCTTTAGTTTGGTCTCAATTAAATGTTGATTCATTTTTACAACATCGATTATTAAAGACAAAGTTACTGTTGCACAATTGTATTTTGATTCTAGAGCATCAAGCAATGTTATGCCTTTGGAAGTCATGAATGAGTTGAACATTAAAGTGACATCACTTATGGTAGTGTACTCTACAATGGATTCTAGAGAAGTTCCCATTGTAGGATGTATAAAAGGTTTGGTGGTATAATTTGTAGCTTATCCGGGTAAGAACTTGAAACTTGATGTTGTCATTGTTGATTTCCCGCCAAATGGGGCATGTTGTTATCAAAAAAGTGAGCTGAAAATTTTTGTGGAAGTGTTCAGATGGATATGTCTTTTTCCACCATTCCAATTGAAAGCAGCCTTGTAAATTTGTATGGAGAGAAAAGGATGTTGTACCTCATGAAGATTCCAATAATTCTTCTTATGAATTGTTGTATGTTGATGTGAGATCTTGATAACTTTGTGAGGTTTGTTGATGGAAAGGATCACAAGATTGATTAATGTAAATGTCTTGAACAGTGTTTCTCTTCGACCTTGTTATTCGATGGAAGTTGTTCCAAGTTTGGAAATGGTGTTGGCATTGTTCAAATTTTTCCAGGCCAAGAAGAGTTTTCTTTTCTTTCAAATTTAACTTTGAATGCACTAACAACATTTTGAATAAGGAGCACTATTGTTAGGATTGAGAATTGCATGAAAATATGGTATAAAGGATATCATCGTCAAAGGTGATTCAGAATTGATTGTCAAGCAAATTAGAAAATCTGTATGCTACTAAAAATTAGAGAATGAAACAATACAAGCATGTAGTCTGGGATTTGATTGAAATGTTTGACTCTTTTAATATTGTGCACCATGATAGAAAGTTTAATGTTGTTGCAGACAAGTTAGTAGTGCTAGGATCCAGATTTGGGAATTGTACAGTGTCTCCATTTTGTGAGTATGATGTTGAAATACTAACAAGGCCATTTGTCCCTGATAACGTTAAAAATTGTCAAGTGTTTGATGATGATGCCAGGTGAAATGGTTTCTGCAGAACCAAGGTGATTTTGCTGACCAAAATATAGATTGGGAACCAATGGTGTGTGTTGTTGAAGGAAAGGAAACTTTATTTGGAAAATATATCATCCAACTGAAGACAAACACGATTCCCATAGGTTTGGTGGCTCTCAAATAAAACTTTGATAATGTTGATTATATTATTAAAATAAGTATGTCTATTTTAAGAAATGTGGAAGAGCATGAAGTAGGAACAAAGGAAAAACCATGTAAAATATGGTTAGGAAGCAATCTCAAAGAAGGAAGAGAAGCAATCCTATGTTCAATTCTTTGAAGAAATATCAAGACTCGCTGCCTAGCTTGGTTTTACTCGAGTCAAGGCATACAGGAAGATTTGTTCCAAAATAAATTTCATCTTGAATCTAATGCCAAGCCTTTCAAGAAAAAATAGAGGCCAATCAATCCACTCATGTCTTTGAATATGCGATAAGAACTAAAGAAGTTGAAGGATGGAGTGATCATTCAGCCCACAAGGTACTCATCTTGGGTTACAAGCCTAGTGCTGTCATCTGGAAAAAGAATGGTGATATAAGGCTATGCGTAGACTTCAGAACTTGAATAAAGAATTATTGAAAGATAATTACCCTTTGCCAAACATGAAGAATATGCTACTCTGGATGGTTTCTGTGGTTATAATCAATTTGTTCTGAAGGAGTCTAAAAGAATCAATACTACCTTTACTACTTTGTGGGGAACTTATGTTTATGTCAGGATTCCTTTTGGCTTAATGAATGTTGGAGCAACTTTCTAAAGGGAAATGGATGTAGCAATTGTTGGTTATATTAATGACTTTATTGTTGTTTACAAAGATGATGTAACTGTGTTTTCCAGAAAAATAAATGATCAATCTTGCAACACTTGGAGAGAATTTTGATAAGGTGTAGAGAGTATGGCATATCATTGAATCCCAAGAAGTGTCACTTTGGAGTGCAAAAGGAAAAGTTTCTTGGTCACATTGTATCAAAAGAAGGGGTCTTGATTGATCCCGAGAAAGTGGAAGTCATCAACAAGGTTCCAATTCCAAGAACTAAGAAGGGAACTCAATCCTTCTTTGGACAAATAAAATTTATCAAAATATATATGTCTATTTTTGCTGAGATGACCGTCCCCATTACTAGTATGTTGAAGAAGGACCAAGTTATCAAATGGGAAGAAGCTTCCATTCAAGCTTTCAATGGGATCAAGGAATCACTAAAGCATGCCCATGTTTTGGTAGCTCTAAATTACAAAAATCATTTTCAAGTGTTTTCTTTTTCTTCAAAAAACACCATTGCATCTGTCTTATTATAGAAGGATGATGAAGGGGATGAGAGACCAATTTCCTTTTTAGTAAAGCATTGCAAGGATCTGAGTTGAAGTACACCATCATGGAGAAGCAAGAATTTGCCTTGGTGAAAGAAACAAATGTTTTTAGACCCTACATCTTTAGATCTAAATGTTTTTCTTATGTTCCCCACACCATGTGAAAGACATCTTATCAGAGATGGAGGTCTCAAGCAAAAAGATGTAGATGGGTGAACAAGTTGTAAGAATATGACATGGATATCCAAACCATGAAATTGGTAAGAGGTTTGGGCCTAGCTAAGCTTATGGCTGAGAGAAACTTGCAAACTATTGAGGTGAATGAAGTAGAAGGAGAAAGGGTGGATGTCCTTAAAAAGTTAGTAAGCTCTGAATGGTACAAGGATATAATATTTTATCTCAGACATCTATGCTTCCCTAAACATTTGAGTAAAAATCAGAAAAGATATCTTAAGTTAGCCTCTCAAAAATATGTCATTACTGATTTTGGGTTAGCTTGGAAGAACCCGGAGGGAGTGCTCTTAAGATGAATTGCTGATGATGAGCCCCAAAGGTAATTGTTGATCTCCATGGAGGAGTTTTTGGGGTACATTTTACTGGAAGAGTTACATCACATAAAATCTTGAGGGCTAGTTATTGGTGGCCAACTCTCTTCAAGGATACAACTCTATTGGTTAGGAGATGTGAAATTTTCCAGCATTTTTCTGGAAGAATGAAAGCTTCAGGCTCCCTTCCATTGCAGGATGTGTCAGTTAAAGCCCCATTAAGACATTGGGGAATTGATTTCATTGGGGAAATTTCTAATCCTTCTAGTGTTGGACATAAATGGATTCTTGTAGCCACTGATTATTTCACTAAGTGGGTGGAAGCAATCCTCACCAAGAAGGCAACACACCAAATTATCATGGAATTCATGCTAAAACAAATCATATGTAGATTTAGAGTGCCAATTAAAATTGTTGCTGATAATGCCATGAGTTTTAGAGCCAAACCTTTGATGGAAATGTCCAAAGAGTATGGAATCAATTTGACATATGCTTCTAACTACAATCCCCAAGGAAATGGAAAAATCGAGTCCAGCAATAAAAACTTGTTGAAGATCATTAGAAGAACCTTGGAGCTTAACAAAAAGAAGTGGGCTAAGCAATGAAGTTTGTTGTTTGGGTTGATGACAGAATCACCGTGAAAAGAGATCTTGGTAAGAGCCCATTTCAGTTGGTAATGGAACTCAAGCTTTCTTTGCCCCTTCATTTGCAATTGTCTTCATTTCGCTTTTCCAAAAAAATTGGATATTAGGAAGTTAGTCCATATCATGCTCGAATCAATCAAATTATTGAGTTAGATGAAGAAAGAAGGGCATCCCATCAGAGGCATGTGAAGTTTAAAGAAAATTTGAAGAAGTTATTTGACAAGAAGGTGACTCCAAAAGCTTTTAGCATTGGGTATCTTGTGCTATTATGGGATAATGATCATGAAGATAAGGGAAAGCATGATAAATTTGATCCATTGTGGATGGGACCTTATTCCATTGATATTCGAATTGGTGAAAATACATTCTTCTTAAAAGACTTAGACGGGGAACTGATTGAATTGTCTATTAATGGTAGGCATTTGAAACATTTCCTTGACTGGTTTCTCATAATCAAGGTATAATCCATTATATAGTGTATATTTCTTTGTTCTCGATTTGATTTTTGTTTTTGTTCATTCGGTCCTTGGTGACTTGATTTTTCCGATTTCTCGTTCATTTTTTAGAGGATGGTTATGGTTTCTCTACTCGCAAGCTTATTCTTTGACTTCATTGCCCAATGGTGTATTTTTAAAATTTGGTCTGCTATTTGTTCTTATGGAACTCATAGGGAGTGCCCATCCTTGAGTCGGACTGATGTTGGTGCTCAAATTAGCCTCGCGACGTTTGTCATTGAAATTCTTCAATTTGTGAGCTCTATCGTGTTTTCTATCTCCTCGTATTGATACATGAAAACTCGTCTTCCATTTGGTTGCCATGATCAGTCCCTTCCTTGGTTGAGATCACTTTAAATTCTGGAATTTGTTTTTCGTTCCTTTTTCCATATGAAAGAGTCTATATATTGGGCGTAAACCTCGTGTTTTTCCTTTCCTTCGTTTTCCACAGTCACATTTTGTTTTCCTTGTCATTTATGTCCCAAATATCTATGGAAATGTGATTGGATGTGGCTTAGAGGATCACGTTTGGGCCCTATAACATTTCCAAATTCTTCGTCCTTAAAGAAAGATTCATTTTTGGGCTCAAATGGTGCTTTTCCCGCATTTAACGGTTTAACGGGTGTATTTTTCCCCTTCAAGTTTACATCTCAAAGATGGAAACATGGCCCTTTTTGGTTGGATGGGGCTCGGCGGGGCACATTAAAAACTCTAAGGCTCACTTCAAACTCAAGGCTTGTCCACTAGGAGGGCCGACGCTCATTTGAAAATTTTGCTTTGGCCTAAGAGTTGCACCGGGGAGACACGTGGAGGATTCCACTACCTTTCTCGGACTTAGACAAATTTTTCATGTGGCCGATGTAGTTTTGGCAGACCATGGACACATGGAGGGCTAGCGCTCATTTGAGGATCCGCCTCAGGGTCCCACCTTAACAATTGCAACAGGGAGACATGTGGAGGCTTCCGCTAGCTCCGCTTTGCACTTAAAATTTTCAAAGTAGTTTTGGGGATACGTGGAGGGACTGCGCTGTTTGGGGACTCGGCCCCTAAGATTTATTTTAAAGAAGAGTCATGAGGACACTTGGAGGCTTTCGCTCACTCTACCCTTTGCTTGGACTTTTCAATGGCCAAAAAAATGTCTTGGACCCTAGACACATGGTGCCTTCCGCTGAACCTTCAACCTTTTTAACAAACTCTACCAGAATGATCCCATGCTTGTTTTGGGTCTCTGCTTTTCGGGAACATCTCAAAATGCACCATTGAGATGTGTGGAGGTTTTTGTTTGCTCCTTTTTACACTAAGACTTTTCAAAGGCCAAAAGGCATTTTTCTTGGGCCCAGGGCACGTGGAAGGCCCGCGCTTGTTTGGGACTTGCCTCTGTGTTTCTCCTTTGCATTTTCATTAGGGAAACACATGGACAACTATGATATAAAGTGGAAAAGGGGCAGAATCAACGGTTGGTGTGCATTGCGTCTATTTTTCTACTATTTTTTCTCCAAGACTCTGGAGATGTGAATACGCATGGTTTTTCATCATTTTTGATGAAGTTCCTTGTCATCTCTATCTATAAAGTGCCTCTCGAATGGGTTTGAAACTTAATTTTTGAGTCCAAGGATTGTTAAGATCAATATTTTGAAGTTGGAATTGCTCGGGCACTTGCAAAAACGGGAATTACTAGAGAATATGGATGCGGGACAAAGTTGCAGAGGAAAGAAAGGGAAAAGGATGAAATGATGAAAGTTACAGGTGCAAAACATGAAAAAGGTGTTGCCTCAAGAGTAAAAAGGATTACCTGTCAGATCCAGCTATGTAGAGCCTCCAAAAAATGATTAAAAAGGGGATTTTGAATGATAGAATCAGAATGATTAGAAGGATTGCCAAAAATTTGTGGCATGGAATCCTAGTCATTAGTTGAGGGCCCAAGAAATGTGATCAGTTCACAATTGGTCCACCTGGTAGCTTTCGGATCTGAATTTGTTAAATGTTATTATCTGAAACAAATTGGTAACAAGCAAAGGTCCCTCGAATATTCTTCTCTTTTGGGGGAAAAATTGAGTGAGTAAAATGTATAAATGTAATGAGAATACTCTTGCAAAATGTCGGGGGTTGAATTCTTAAGAGAAAATTTGAGAAATTCGTCTTCCTGAGAGACCAAGCCAAGATAACCTGTTATTTTATTTTGTGTTAGATTTTCTATCATGTCAAGTTGGTTGTAGATGTATAGCCATTGACGAGCATTGAGATTTATCTGGAAGCTTTCCCATTGATGAATCTAAACAATTTTGAAATTAATTTTTGTCTAATCTCTAGAAATTTGTGTCTTCTTTGTTTCAGAATGTCTGCAAATAGTTTCTTTCATTCCTATTGCAATATTACATTGAAATCTTTGTGAAATCACACAAGATCTCGTCCCTGTGACAGTTTAATGGTATTTACAATTTCATTTCAAGAAGAGCCTTCATCTTGGATGAGATAAACAAATTTAAAATCAATTCACTGTCATTTGTTGATAAATATTGTTTGTAAGTCTTCGGGTGTACCTTAGGTGTGATTGATCAGAGACTTTGGTGTTTAATTGAGTCTTTCAATTCAATCCTTCGTGTTAGAGTCTCAAAGATTATGTGAAAACATGTTGATCTGGGCCTCCATTGAAGCACACCTTCTAGTTGAAGGAACGTCTTAACTATTTTGAAGCTTTTTGTTATTGAGTTGTTCATTGTTGTGAAGTCCCTTCGAAGATCTAGTATAATCAACTTTATCTTGCTTCATCTCCCACAAAAATTATTCAAAAACCATGAATCCACCCTGAACTACCCCTATTTGCCATGTGTATCAACAAAGGAACAAAATCTACTTACTAAAATATGCAGAACAATCAAGATTTCTTAATGTCTTCAGTAACCTTAGCCTTGTGTTGAAAGTATCTCCATCTTTTAGAAGTGACAACTCTTAAGATTTAAATTATGGAGTATTGACTGTATTTTCCCAAGGTTTTCTTCATAAAATTTTCCAAAAGAAGGATATCTCCATCTCCTTCATCAAACAGAGGTTACACTAAGGGTCCTCTCACCCTAGTCAAAGAGGCATGACCTAAAGTAGTGAGGACAGGTCAAATCCTCTTAAAGGTGCTATCCATCTCTCCACAAATATGAATGACAAAGGGTTAGTTAGATTTCATCCCCGGCTACAAAATGACACACACTATGATCTATCTGTCTCTAAGCTCCATGACCAATCTTTATTATTGCTTAGCTTGAAAGGGAGAAGAAATTTGGATACCAACAGGATTTACAAACCTCCATAATAAGTCTAAGGTTTGGTTTAATTAAAAATAATATACTCTTTCTCAACACAAAATATTTTAAAGCATCCCTCGATAACATAATCAAACTGTTCTAGCAAAGGTATTAACATATATTACTAAATGTTGTTATCCAACCAACACCTTCCACTATAAATTAATAAGATTATCAATGCATAATCAGTTTTCCCCTAATGTTAATAAACTTCATATCAATTTCCATTGTGACCCATTAAGGTATTTATATGCATATAATCCAACCAATTAAATAATAGCATTAACATTATAAAAGAGAAAACAACAAGATAAAAATTACAATATTTGACCCAAAAGTCTTCCCAAAAGATAAATAAACCAAAGTAATTCTAGTAATAACTGGGTACTAGAATTGTACAAATGTGACATCGAACTTAGGTGATTCAAAAAATAGTTACAGTTCAAACTTAATGAGGATGGTCAAGGTACCTCATAAGGAAGAATTTACAAGTCTAGGAAAAAGTCTTATGATCAATGAGGATTAAACAAAAGAAAGATCTCGAATATGTTGCACTTGACTTCTACATTCTAAAAGTTTTAAAACCAAATCTCCAACCCGGCTTAGCCCAAGTATTGGTCACTCCACCCCAACAACCCTTCTTTCCTTGGAATTAATGGTTATCAAATGGGGTTTGAGAGTCAATCATCAAAGTACAAAAAAATATGATAAGCGGTGAAAACAAGAGGTTCATATATACCATAGGCTTGCTTTCCCAACAGAAATTACTAGCTAAAAACAACATAATAACCTTGATACTTAAATAAATAAAAGTAGATAAAAAGGTCGAAGGTTGATCACTTGAGCAAGAAAACGTAATAGCCAAAGGAGGGGAAAAGTACATCCTAGCTAACCACTTAAGACTAGAAACTATTATAACAAAAAAACATGAAGATTTCAAGAGGAAAGGAGGGATTTTCTCGCAAGGCGTCCAACCGACAACAAAAGTAGTAGTGACAAAACAATTCCGGGAAAAGTGTGGTTCAATTTCATGATATTTTTAAATCTAGCAAAAGTAACAATGAATAGAATTATCTTTCCTGTTTCTCCAGCTTCTGCAAGTAGCCAAAACCACTCTATGGCCTACAACAACATTCCTCAGGTCAAATCTCCATACACATCCATGTTGGTACTAAATCACCACTCATTCTCACATTGGACAGGAAGGGATCCCCCAAAACCACGTGTTACATCTCCCCAAAGGGACAAAGATCTCAAGGACTGTCATGAAAGTAGTAAAAACATAGAATTTAAAAAAAATGGGAAGGCCCAGAACACGTGGGAGAAAGGGGAAAATCCAAACCCCACAACCTTACAAACTTACTCCCACTATGTCAAAAGGGATAATTAGAGCAGGCAAGAACATGCATTGGAGTGCAAAGAAAAATGTTTTCAAAAAGTTGTAGTCACAAAGAGCCTAAGAGGCCACGCATGAAAAAGTGTAAGCAAACACAAGGCAAGTAAAATTCTTGTCAAAACTCCTCAAGGAGATGGGGTCTTGGGAAACACTATGTTTGTAGGATGATCACACAAGGGGATCTCTGCAGCGAATCTTGATTCCCATAAGTAACCATCAGTGAAAAAATTTCCCATCACCTTTTCATCATGTACGCAGCCAAAGACAATAGAAATTTGGAACAAGAATGGACATCCATCGAGCAAGAGGAATAAATCATACCAAACATCCCAATCTGAACAAAAAAATGCGTCCAGCCTCCACAAGGGGTTTCTACACCACCACAAAACTAGACGCGGGTCTAAAATAAACCAAACAAAAACCAATGCAAGTAGCCAACAATAAATTGGCATTTACTCCACCAAATGTATGCCAATCATGAACCAAAAAGCAATAAAGAAAGACAAGGGGCCAGAAATTCCTCCACACCATTACCTAGAAGACAAGGAAATAAAGAATCCAAAGACAGAAAATGGAGCCCACATCTCCTCACGCCAAGCTTGTCACATCAATAATCCAACGTGGGAGGCAAAATAGTGGAAGCAACAATAAGTTCACCCAAAAATTAACAATTACAGCAAGGCATGTGTGTAGGCTCAGATGGCCAAGGTGGGAGTTGGTGGTTGGAGTTTTCAATAAAATATAAAACATGAATACCACTTCCCAAACAATGGAACCACCAACAAAACAAGCTCCTCTTTTACACGAATTGAGGATCGCTCTTAGGGAACGATCGAAAAGATAAAATAAAATAACATAAGGATAATTAATATTAATGTTGATAACATTCGATGATAGAATAATAATAAAACAAAATCATCGATCGACATATAAAATATTATTATTATTACTTCTCACAATAATTATTAACCATGTTAATAATGATCGTCAATCGAAGCTCGATTAAAATAATAATAAGAAGAAAAGATCAACAATTCAATATAATTATTATGTAGATATTCCTTCTAGCTAGAGACGCCCTAACAACACCAAGTCGTCATTCAAGCCACCTATAGAATTCGAGAACGTGATTTTCCTTTAATAGGATAATCGTAAAGGACGCCACAAGGTCCACAACTAGAGGCATCGACAATGACACGAGGAGGCAAGACAGAGAGGAAGGATGCTAATCCTTCACTACGACAAGGTCGAAGTCAACCAACGGTCAACAGGAACACACAACCATTCCACGCTTAGCGACATGGTCACCGAGGCAAGAATTGGGGTAACATCAAACGTGGTATTACAATTCACATTTAAACCTAGTTTGAGTGCCTCAAATTTTAGTGGTGGTTCATCTAGCTAATATGAAACTACTTTGGGAAGATTTAAGAAATACTTTAGAGATTTAGTGATGATATTTAAATTGGATCTTATGAAATTCATGTTGATTCAATATGTGCAAATCACTTAATCATATGAGCTTCTATATATTAAAAATTTACATTATGAATATCATAGGACAATGAAATGAATCTTATAATGTTTTCAAAATTGGAGATTATTCCGTATATGGGAGGTTCTAGAACCATATAGGTCAGTCAAGACCATACTCCATTATAAGTCGGGATATATGGTTTTGGACAAGCTACTAGTGATGAAAACATTGGAGTTTGGAAATGATGTATGGATATGGACTACATTGTTGGATAATTAGTATTTCCTATATGAAAAACATAGAGATGTGCATAAATGATTTATTCAAGACATAGAGTGAGGGGGAGAGATTTATTGGGATAGGAATGTGAGAATGTTTATCATTACATTAAAAAAAAAAAAAAACTTTTCAATACTAAAGGAAAAATTGTGAGATTGTTCTGTGAGGATTAATATGGAATTCCATGCACATTCAAGAGGTTACATTCCAACAAAGTGATATGAATGCTCCAAGTAACCAAAGAAGTGAAATCAAACAAAAAGAAAATCATGCATATGGGAGTGTACATATACTCATAAATAAAAATAGAAGGGTACATATGGGAGTGTTATTTAACTCTCATGTTGCAAAGTAATTCCCTCCATAAGAGAAAGAGAAGTTACATTTCCAAAATTGAATGTAACTCCTATGACACCACTAACACATATGACAATGTAATTAGATTATATGACGAAATCTTTCATGTGTCATATAAATCCTATGTCGTATGGTCTTACGTAAGTGAGATGACTCACCATGTGAGGTGGAGAAGATGTTGAGTGGTGACGATGGTAGTCTCACACACCAACAACCCCTTCATCGAAGGTTGAGTCCAAGGTCATCGAAAGTCACAAAAGAAAAGAGAACTCTCTTACAAAACATAGAAAAATGCGTCGATGGGTCTCGAAACTAAAGGCCTTATAAGATACACATGTACAAACTACATCTTTCCATAAAAGAAGAAGATGAGAAGAAGACTAGAAATCTGATGAAGATGGGTGGCCATGAGAAGACCTTAACCCTAGAAGAGACCACAAGTGAGGAAATTTTGTCTTAGTGAAGGGCTTAGTGGAAATTTCTTCAACTCCGATCATAATTCTTACAATACTACAAATCAATAATGTCTTCATGTATCAACTCCCAAATGAAATTCATGTGGATCCCAATGTGCTTCATCCACTAATGTTGAACTCTGGATTTTGGTAAATTGTTATGGTGTTAATGGTGTCACATTAGATGATAGTAGGTCTTTGCCGCAAGTGAATACCAAACTCTACCAAGATTCCCTGCAACCAGACAACTTTTGTGGCAGTGTTAACTACTCATCTGTACTCTGCCTCTATAGATGATAAGGTAATCACATTTTGTTTCTTGCTAGTCTAATTGAAATGACCCGAACCAAGAGAGAAATTGTAGCCTAAGGTAGATTTCTGATGATCTAGATCACCGATGCAATTAGAGTCTCAGTATATCGAACCAATTCAATCTCTTTCCCTTCTAGATAGTGAATGTCATCAGTGTGAGTGCCATGCACATAGTAAGAGAAGACTCAAAATTGACGATTAATGCATACCGATGAGATCTCTTCCTCTTTCTTGAGAAATCCTTGGTCGGTGCGTGGTTACGTTCGACTCGTTTAAATGAAGTATTTATAAACCAATGCACATCCAAAATATCAAAAGGATGTTTGCATTTAACGTTTGATTCATGTTTCGTACAAGTTAATTGGCTTTCCTTTTATGCTTTATCATGATGTATGCGTTTAAATTTAACTAAGTTAGGACTACTTGGTCTTACGTTCTTTCAATTAATTTAGTTTAAGTTTAGCATCCATAAAGGGAGGACAATGTCAAATCTTGACAATTAAAAAATTGATGACTCATGCCTACTCTTAAGTATTTTATTAAAAACAATGCAACACATTAAATTGATTAGGATATGCGACAAAGTAGCTATGAAAGTCTTTACAACTATCAAAATATTATTTTTTTGAAACTTAAAATTTCCAAAAATTGTAGTAAGATAAGATGTAAAATTTGTCTAATCACTATGATTAACTATTAAAAAGTAGGAAAAACAAAGTTTTAATATTTTAATAAATTAGAATATAAAATATACACATTTAAACATTACAAATAATAATTAGAAAAAAAAATCACTAATAGAAAAGTGATTATTACACTAATTATCAGTAAGAAAGAGAGTAATAATAAAGAAGAAAAGATGATCAATTATAATACAACCTACCCTAAATACATGCTAAAAGACTCGGAAGGATGAGGACGTTCATTTTTCACTTAAAAACGAGTCATTTCATATAATCTAGCGTTCTTGACAAATGGGTGGCTAAAGTCGCAGTGGCCTTGCATGAGCTCCCCCTGCCATTACTGCAATCCTTGCCTTTTCCTTCAACTCTTTCATTTTCTCCCTCGCCTTTCTTCCCTCTTCTCCCTCCATCAATTCCTTCACCGCTCTTTTCACTTCATCTCTCCTCACAAATCCATCGCTTTCCCTCTTCAAATCTATGGCTACCTTAATCTGCTTCACCAGAATGACCCTGTTCATCGCCTGTTCTGCATCGAAGGGCCAACCGATCATTGGAACCCCATAGCAGATGCTCTCCAGTGTAGAGTTCCACCCGCAGTGAGAAATGAAGCCTCCTGTAGCAGGGTGCGAAAGAACGCCCACTTGAGGAGCCCAGTTAAGAACCACAACCCTCGGTCCCTGGTTCGATTCTCAAAACCCTCGGGTAAAAGCCGAGAAAGCTCCATTTCCAGGGAAAAGCTCTCGGATTTGTATCCACGAACCACCCACAGGAATCGGTGTCCGCTGGCTTCCAACCCCAGCGCCAGATCTGTAATCTGCGGACCTGTCAAAACTGATCCGCTGCCGAAGGACACAAACACAACCGAGGAAGGAGGCTGCAAATCTAACCATTTCAGACAATCCGAATCCTCTGGCCGATCAGTATTTTCCACCATGAGCGGGCCGATTGGATAAATATACGGCATTTCAGGGGCGCTCACAATTTTTCCTTCCGTGAGGGCTTTAAGCGGTTCCTCCTCCAGTTCAGCAAAGGTGTTAATCAAAATCCCCGTCGCTTCCTTGAAGCGGGAGCCATGGTGAACGAACCAGTAACACGCAGAATCGGACCTGTCCTGAACCGGAGTCGGCAGATCCGTGGCCGGAGTGGGAGGAAGCCCAGGTACTTCTACCTCAAAATCGACGTCTTTAAACGAAATCTCAATCTCTGAGACGATCTTTGGAAGATGCATCATCAGACAAACACAGGACGCAGCCCCTGGAAAAATTAAGTAAGCCGGTAGGTTTAGCTCGGCTGTAACATCGAGCAGGGCGGTGCAGAAGAAATCTGTAACGAATGCAGAGACTGGCGAAGTCGATTTGAGCAAGGTTTGGAGAACATCCGCAACGTGTGGCCTCGCTTTCAGCACGAACTTCGATATGAGGGTTTCAATTTTCATGTTCTCTTCATCTTCGTCGACAGAGACCTCGGGAATCTCTGAAATGCGGATGTCCAGAGCTGAGGAAGCCAAAGTTTGTGTGAAAGCAGCTTGCTGAGATGTCCACTGCCACTTGCTAATTATGAGGGTTACGGAAAAGCCATGCCACGCACACAGGCGCTTTGCGAATTCAGCTGTTGGACGAAAATGACCCATTCCCTTGCTTAGCGGAAAAATGGCGATATGAGGCTTTCGGCTCTCCTCTGTAAACTCCATCGTTCCCAAAGTAGAAAAGATGATGATGAAGAAGAAGATGAGGATGAGGGATACATATAAATACACGTGGAGGCACTGAGAAGCATCTCAGGAATAAGCAATCGCGACCGTTGAAACGGCATCCGTCTATCTCGGCGAATGTTTTTCAAGGAGAGACGAGCGTAATTGCTACAGCAAACGGAGACCAACTTCGTTGAGAATGGTCGATCGCGGCCGTTCAACGTGCGTCAATCTCTGGTGTCAGAATAGTTTTCAGCAATAAATGGAAATTACCCGTTTATTTATTTTTAATTTGAATATTATTTTTATTATTATTATAGATTGCTAATTAAAAATGATGCGGAAAATGAATCACATCCCATTCTATCAAATCAACGTTATGGATCTTGGCATACCATCATTCAACTTAAATTTGCTTATTATTAGCAATCGTACGTGAAGTGTACGATGGAAACGCCGAAAGCTATCATGCGAGGAAGTCAAAGTGGAGGGAAAGAACAATGCGAGAGGAAAATGGGCGAAGAAGGGGTATGAGGGCGGAGACGTGTAAAGGTGGGGAAATCGAAATTGGGGAAGCAATCTGAAACTTTACACAAGACTAACTTGAACACAAGGTTGTTAAGCATTTGAAGTCGAAAAGGCATGTTGTGCTAGACGAGAATGCACTGTGTACTTCCTCTAGCACTTTGCAAGCATGCTTTTAGTTGTAAGCTCGAGTAATTGTATGGGACGAGCAGATATATGTCATTTTTTTAATTGTTGGGAGAAGGAATAAGTAAGAATTATGGTGGGAGCTGAATGTGGGTGTCATAGAGCGCCCCTGCTTTCCAATTAGCAGGAATTACGTTAGCAACCTTTACCCATTCGAAGCCAGCCCTATGGTAACCTACCAGGAAGAAGCGTACCCCAAGAGCCACCTTTGGAGGGCTTAATGCCTTTGGTCGTAATTGTCATCGGATGGTAGACAATAGCGCATGAATTAATGCTCCTAGAGCAATCGACACATGGAGCTTGGATTGACTAGCTCAACATTTTTTTGTATCGTGTAGCTACCGTCCTTTTAATTCGTTAAACCATAAACAACACTTCCAACTCTTCACCATTGTATTTGGTTGAAATGCATTTTGTTTAACTATAAGGCGACATGAGCATCTAGACAAACGGTTTGCCCAAAAAGCAAGCACGATACCGTTAAAAGACAGATAACTTTAGCTTCCTCGAATGGCTCCAACACATCGATGTCTTTGCTTGTTGTCTACAAATTTGATCGATACATTGTGCTTTTTTTCCTGCTTCATTTTTTCTTTCCACTCCGTAATATTTCACTTTAGGAAATTCATCTTACAAACTCGTACGATATCCTAAATATCCACCACACTGCGTAGCATCAACTGGTTAGCTCTATTATGCTTGGCTAAGTCAGAGAAGGTAGTGGAACTCATAGTTATATCCGTTTGGTTGCATTCAGTCGAGGTCAGTCACAATGATTCCTATTCCGTCGTGTATGCAAAGTTCCTCATCGATGCATCTAACCTGGTAGCAGGCACCACATCCGATACCGTTATTGTATATGTACTGAGAGGCACCGACAAAGCATTAATATTAATATTTCTTCCAAAAGAACCATATCCACATGCTCCTACATTCTGCTTTGGACTCCCATAGTGGGTTGCTCTAGACTTCACATAATCCCCACCGATATCGGCGCTGCTAAAATTAAGTAGGCTCTGTATGACTATCAATAGTAAAAATCAGAAGAAGACATTACAGCCGCTGGAGAAGTCATTCAGTTCAAGAATGAAGTGACGGAGCATTCGCATGTGCAAATGCCTTTCGGCATAATAAAATTTTACGATTTCCAAGCTATATAATTATTTTAGATTTATCCTCATGTTGAGTGCATACGCTAGGACTTGTTCAAATGGTGTCCCGTTAGTTGTCGGATGGGGTGGAGTATTCCGCATGTGCAAATGTCTCATTGCATAAATCTCACCAATACTCGGGAATACTCGACAACTTAAAAAATACTCAAATTTCATTAAAAAACATAAATTTGCAGCGAAAACCATGTATTTGCAAAGTGTTTTCTTTCATTGCTATTAATGCTTTCTTTTTGTTGGGACCTTTGCGATAGCCTTCAGTCTTGTGTCTGAGGATGCGCAAATTGGAGTGTAAACATTAAAAAAACTCTTAAAATAGCAACAAAAAAACCTACGCATTTGTTGATATGTGAAGTCAACATTTGAATAAGCAGGTTGCAGCCAAGCTGGTAGGTGGGACGATTAGTTTGAGCATGGGAGAATATTTTTCGAGTTTTGGAAAGCTATCCAGTATTTCTAATTACTCATTTTTCTACAGGTGATCAAAGCTCGTGATTCTTTCAGAAGATTGCAAGAAATTGTTTGGTCAAAAAAGGTGCAAAAATGGATTTTATGACAAAAATTTGCCACCAATGCATAGAGCTCGAGAAAATATACACTTTTAGAGAAAACGACACCTGAAATGGAGCCACGGAATGAAAGTTATGGCACGTGCAAGTTTTTGCTACTACATCTTCCCGGACCGTCAAAAAAGGTGAAAAAATAGATTTTATGAAAAAAGAAAAAAATTGCCATCAATGCGTAGAGCTTGAGAAAATATACACTTTTAGAGAAAACGACACTTGAAATGGAGTCATGGAATGAAATTTATGGCACGTGCAAGTTTCATTGCTACATCTTCCTAAACCCTTTCCAAAAATGGCAAAAAAATTCTATACTTATGATTTTTTTTCACCAAGCCTCCAAAAATGGGAAAAATCGCTAAAAACGAAAAAAACCGCTGTCTTTGGGGAGATTCTTTGTTTTCGGCCGAATTTTTCCCCCGCGCTAACCGAATTTTTCCATGCGAAAACCGAATAAACCACGCGTATGTCGCCACATGTATGGCTCGCGATCGTCTGTACATCATCAAAAAGATGATCTCGCCCTCCTCATTGTCATTGTCCGTGTCGAGGGAGGGTGGCGTTCTACTCTGTAAAACGCCTTCGGCGTGATTATTAGAACCACGCCATCACAAATCTTTCCAAGTATTATTTAAAATTAATCTAAGAGATCACTTTCTTACGGGAAAGAGTGCAAAACTAAATTTATGTTAACAAGGAAAGAGTAAGAGTAGTTTAACAAGATCTTGGATGGTATCACTATTTACATGCTCCGTTAAACAAGAAAACAAGAATGATCCTTTAAAGATATCTTGTATTTTATCCCTATGTATATGCTCTATGAAACTAGATTTCCTTCATCCCACCCATAGTAAACATATTGTAAATGGTATCTTCATTGCCTATATAACGATTACTCACCCAACAAGGGGTATAATGTCACCAAAATTTTCCGTGGTTAATAAGCTTAATATTAACATGTGTACTCATTTTTATGCAATGTTGGGGTCCCACATTCAAAACAATATGAAATGTCATTTTTTATCATAATCTTGCTCATTTTTCTTGGTGCTTGATTTGTTAGGGTGTTCATATAGATTGAAGGCTTAGTCATTTAAGGGTTGTTTAGCTATAGTGCCCTTTTTGTGTACATAAATAGACAATTTGCTCCTTTCTTGGTTTCTCAAGAAATCTAAAACAAGTTGGTCTTAGATCCATGATTCTTTAATCTCCTTAGACCAAAAACATATGTTGGGAAGGTTATCTTCTTAAGAGATTGGCCTTTTCACCCAACAAAGTTTACATATACGTGTCATAATTTGAAAGTGGATTTTTGTTTTCATTTGGAATGAGAGAAATGAAGTTATATTTTTTGATAGACTTATTGATTGCATTCTCTCAAATTTATCAAAACTAAATTTTTTTCCAAGGTCTTTACTTATATTGAGGGGCAAGCCTAAAAGTTGGCTCTGGAAGAGGCCACTCTCTAGCTCTTCTTGATCATTGGGACAATGCTCACTATACCATGGCCTACGCTTGGACTCCCTCTTCCTCTTAAAAACCTTCTTCAAAAGGACAATACCTTCAATATAATTGTTGTAGGTGGGACTCTTTGTCTCATTAGAACTCGTCACCACTTCCTCAACATGTGGGATAGGACTCATCACCATTGTGTTGCAACAATTGCGATCCTTTATCTTCTTTTTAGGTACACAATCATGAAAATGAGGAATCGACATAAACCATGAATAATAGACATAATTGTTTGCATATGGGACCAACCATCCACATGGTAATAGAGACACCCGTTCCACATGGTAATAGAGACACCCGTTCTTTTGGCGGATGTTTTTAAAGTTTTTGTTTTGTAAATAGTCGTTTTTGTAAAGTGTTCATAGATCACATCACATGCACAGTGTCGTTTGTTTGATGTGCTACCACACCCCGGTCTCCGATCTGTTGTCATTAATATATGTTCACCTTTTATGATTGATAATATAGCTACCATTGCATTAAACATTGTTAACATAAAATATTCCCATGTCGTCTACACACTGATTTCTCTATAAATTCAAGAAATTTATGCGCCTTTTGTAAGGTCTGTGGGTATACTTTAAATTTTACTAAATTATGGTGGGTGCCTTTAGGAATGGAAAAAAAAATGCGTTAATTTAAATACTCACAGTTCAGTGTTTAAATTTCACGACTGGTTCTATTTGTTAATAATGTTGAAATATGTAATTCCCTCGCCAAGCACTTAGTTTGGTGTTTTGGTGTGAAATTACATTTACAAATTAATTGACATTTGGAAATTATTGAAATAACCGTTTCTTCAAACCCGTATCCATTAGATTTTATCTTAATTCTAATCGTATTTCATAATCTCATTAACAGTACCGTTTATATATGTTAAACCACAATATTGCAAAATATTAATTTTTTTCACTAGAACAAGTTACCGTCAAATCTTAAGCCTGAAGGACTACATAGAAATCAGCCATTACGATCGGGTCACAGAAATCCCCATATAACTGCAGATTTTACCTTTACAAGGATGTGGCCTGAGGCCTTCAATAAAGCGTTAATATTATCTACCGTTCTTTTTCTGAAAGATAGTTAAAAAATTTTACAACAATGACATCATTTTACTTTTCAATTTAGCAGTTCCGTAACAAACAAGTTACCTCGTGATCGGTAACCATTGATGCAAACAAATAAGTTGGGCAAGAAATCCACAATTGAGCAGAATTTGAGATGAATGTAGAAAATCCTATGGAAATAAGCGTATTAATTCTACAGGTACGGGATCTTCTGGGATGGCCTCTACATTCAGATCAAACTTACCCTCCGCCTTGTATTTCTGTTTTGAAATGTCTCCATTGAGAGATAAGCCGGAATTGCTCTCCTTGTTGCTTGCACCAGAAGGGCTATCTTCACTGGCCAAGATAGAAAAATCCTCCCACTCGAACGAGGGCTTCCATGGAGAGCTATTTTTGATAATACAGCCACCGGCATTTTTGGATGTTGATAACTCTGCTGCTGTGGCCACATTCATTCGGTTCTGTTTAAAAGCTTACGCATTGCTTGAAATCTGCCTACCAAACAGAAAAATTCTCCCACTTCTTCACCATTGTCATCTCCTCGTGGACGTTTACTCTCTTTAGATCCATCACACGAATTTGGGTCCTCATTACTTCCAGCAGACTCGAACATCCGCTTTGGGCCTTTCGAATCCATATTGATAACTCACAGAGGCGGATTGAAGAAAATTACATCCAGGCCTTGAGCTTGTTTCTCATTGAATTCCTGCATAGAAAAGACCAATACCATCTATACCATTAAAGTCTACTTACAAAACTCATCGTATAAAAGAAGCCACGCAATAAAAGGAGCCACGTAAGCAGAAGGGAAACCACAATAAAATAGGCATTAAGGTTCGGGAGCCTTTGATTTATTCTTGCTGTGGGCGCGCGAAAATATTGGAAAATAAATCAATACCAAACAAACAAACATTCAGAACGGTGAAGCAGAGAAACATAACAAGCTGGCACATCTGACTTACCTACTAGTAGGAAACCATTTATAAGTGCTAAAGAAGAAGCCTTCATTTTATTTGGAAAATATTCTGGTTTATAAAATAGGCATTAAGGTTCGGTAGACTTTGATTTATTCTAAATAAATTTGCTGTGGGCAAGCCCTAAAAAAAAATACAAAGCGAAAATATTGGAAAAATAAATCAATACCAAACAAACAAACATTCAGAACGGTGAACGATCAAGACGGAAAATGAAAAAGAAACATAACAAGCTGGCACATCTGACATTTACCTACTAGTACTAGTACTACCATAGGTCATACGGCAAACCAACAATTTGTGGAAATTTTGTGAAGACGCACGTATTGCGCGCTTTTTATCTTTATTTAAATTTAATTTCTGTATGCAACTGCCAACTGTAAGCAACTGTAAAAAGCAAATTTTTGATGTCATCACCCTTACGTTAGCGTCACGAATGGCATAAATTATAATAAAGTAATATTATTTACTTAAATTCTATAATTAGATTACTAATATTATTTCAAACGAGAGGTGATTTCGCACTGCAAATCATTGCTAATTTATACGCGCATTATAAAAATTAACTCGAACGTAAATCAGTTGAAATTTACGGTTGATTTTATATACTGGTGACAGGTGCCCTCCAATTGGTCTAAAATCTCAAAAACGTGTAAACGGGCGCTGCTTTTTATCCGGCACCGACACGTTCTGATTTCGCACTGCAAATCATTGCTAATTTATACGCGCATTATAAAAATTAACTCGAAAGGCGCTGACAGGTGAGTTAAATTTGACGGCCACTTATTCTTGTCCTATATTTTTGGGCGATGGTTATGTTCCAATATAGAATAGTGTTATTTATATTATACTAATAAAATATTATTATATATTTATTTGACTATATTTAACATAAATTACATATAACACGATATAAAAAATGAGGGTAATATTGTAAATATACAACTCACGGTTATTTCAAAATCTGCAATAGTATTTTGTGTCTAAAATGATGAAAAGTGATTATTTTGAGAAAAACTAAAAAGATAAAAAGTATGTGTTGGGTAGTCTTCAAGCGCGTGTAAGGTAACTTAAGGAAGAGAATGAACACAATAAAATTCTATGTTCTCATTCATGCTTGGAATTTCAAATTACTAATGTCTCTTAAATCAAAATTCGCGATGACTTACCTATTTTAGGTAATAGTAAATTTTAATACGTTTTATATATTTTTCTATGGTTTGTTCACATACATATATATAAATTTAATATTTTTACATATTATGTATATTTATTAAGATATTCAGGCCTAGAAATTGACATGTTGTGGGCCATTTTTTTAATGATTTTAACGATATATTGATCAATGTTCGGGTATTGTGTTGCACAATTTATCACATGCTCAGAAGGTGATCTGAGAGAATGCTCACCATTGAAGACCTCCATGAAGCCACCATGCAAATGGCTAATGATAAAGCGTTGGGTTGCGATGGGTTCCCTTGCGAATTCTATAAAACCCTTTGGGATTCGGTTGGTCAAGACCTATTTTAGGTTTATCTTGAAGGTTTTCAGAAACAATCCTTAGGGCCACACATTAATAAGGGAAACATCAAATTCATCCCTAAACAAGGAGACCCCGAGAAAACACGGGGTTCATTAGTTAGGCAATATCCTAGCACGTGAATTCATATTGAGGTAATTAAAATTAATAAAAGTAAAGTCAATATATCGGTAGACAAGAGGGGGTGAAAGGGTTTAATTTATTAATATTTTGAATTAGGTATTGGGGGTAGGTTAGAGAGGTGGGCCAAAGGAAATGGAGGTTTAATTTTAATATAAAACTAAAACATTTGAACCCTAGTTTTTAAAACTAAATACCTTAAAATTTCAATTTAAGGAGTGTGGTCATAAAGTTAAATTATAATCTCTTTTTGAATAAAGAAATCTCAATTAAGAGATTCTTAACCAAGAAATAATAAGATGGTAGAAAACTAGGATTGAGTATGCTTTTCAACATAAGTGATATTATTTCACCATCTTAATTATTTGAAAAAATATTGATAAATGATTAAAGCTTAACATTTATAAGGTAATTGGTAATAGGTATTGAATGGATTCAAACTATCTTTCGAGAGAAAATACATATTAAAAAATTGAGTGAGAAACATGATATATTTTTTGTTTAATATATTAGGGTAGAAATAAAAAGAGGTAAATAAAATTTTCATTGAAAAATGGGTAAGTAAGGTACACGAAAAAATATAGGGGATGTTTTCGTTCTAATAATATAGCATAAGAGGGTATTATAAATTGAATAATTAGAGGTAAACACTAGAATTAAGGGTATTCTTTAATACCCTTCGAATGAATGTGTTATACCATTTACTAAGTGAAACCCCGTGCAAGAAAATTACCTATTGGCATCCGATTACACTGTTGAATGTCTCTTATAAAATCATTTCCAAAGCGTTAGCTCTACTGAGCTTATGCAATCTTCGACTATTATTATTTAACTAGAACAAATAGAATTTATATGGGGTCAATACATCCGGATAACATCATTGCGGTGTGGGAAGGCATGGAATGGGCTCGCAGGTCTAATCAGGCCACCATGTTTATCAAAATTGATTTTGAGAAGGCTTATGATCAGATTGAATGGCCATTCATACTCGTCATGCTCCAAGCCCTTGGCTTTGGTCCCATTTTTATTCAATCTGTCAATATACTTTTATAGATGCTTCTACTCAGATCTCTATCAATGGCCTTAGCTCAGAACCTTTTGGGCTTTTTCATTCTATTCGGCAAGGCTGCCCTCTTTCCCCTGCACTGTATGTGCTTGCATGGCCAAAGGTTTTGGCTATCTGTTAGCTCATGCCAAAGCACAGGGTCTTGTTCGAGGAAGCTTCGAGGAATCTCGCTTCCTACTGAGCCCACTTCTCAAATTCTTAAAGGCATTTTGTGGATGATTCCTTTCTTATGCTCATTGAAGACGAAACCAACATTCGCAATGCTATGCAATGTTTGGATATTTTCTGCTTAGCTTCTGGCTCATCCATTCAATGGCAAAAAACCCAGTGTTATCGGTAATCTTTCCTTCCTCGCAAGATTGGCTTACCACTTTTGAATGGAAAATCCTGACAGATGATGATATTTTTAAATTTTTAGGTACTCCTTTTACTTCTCAAGACTCGACCTTTGTGAGCTATGACAATATGTCTTTGCGTGTGACAAAAAGTTGGAATATTGGATCATCGGGCCTTTATATTTTGGGACGACAAGTTTCAATTTTTTCCAAAGATCTTGTAGCCACACGTGTTTATTACTCATCATGTTGGGTTCCTTCCAACGCATCCATTTAGAAGCTCGAAAAACTAATCAAAGCTTTCTTGTGGGCTAATGCTTCTACAAACAAAAGTTTTCATTAGGTACCCCAGAAATTTGTTGTTTTCCTAAAAACTTTGGGGGTCTCAACATTATTCACATTCATTGCCATTGAAAATCTCTTTGGGCTAAATGGATTATCAAAATCATTACTAGCCAAGAATCTTGGAAAGTTCTTATACGGACCCGGTATTGTTGTGGTTCCCTTTATGACCACCTTGCGTGGAAATTATTGGGTTTGCCAATATGCTCATTACCCTAGTGCCTATCAAAATTGTTGGCACCTTTGTGCTTAAGATGATTTAGGGTTCTTTGGAATGTGTTAAGCCTTGGATTTTATGGAAGAGGGACAACTTTCAAATGGGGCTTTCACAACCAACAATCTCTCTAGTGGTCACAGGTTTTCGGTCTCGGGACAAGTTTCTAGTAGAGGTCCCATGAATATTCACGCTCAAATTATTCAAACACAGAATTCACACCATGAAGGATGTCTCCTACAAACTGTTCAATCCTGGTTCTCTTGGTTAGATTTTAAAGCTCTATTTTGGCTTTCCAACCAGGACCAAGATAATTTTACTATTGTGATCAGTTCGGTTCTTGACCACATGTTGTATAAGATTTTTGTGCATTCCTCTCACCCATGGTGGATGGACTAGAAGTGGTATGCAGATACCCCATTCTATAATTACAAAGCCAACAAAGGCTATTGTTGGCTCTTGCCTCATTTTCCCATGGTGGATAAACTTAATACACGTTGGGGAATTCATTCCACTTTGTCTCCTTAGAGTAGGTGATTTCAATGTTTTTGGAATCTATATGTGGAGCCTAAGATTGCTCATTTGCTTTAGTGTATTCTTCACCAAGGTCTTCCTATCGAGGCTCGTCTTGTTCAAATTGGGATTCCAACTCCCAAATGTCCTTTCTATGGCCATCTAGAAACAATCTTGCATGTTTTATGGTTTTGTCCCAAAGCTCAAAAAATCCTGGAATTGGATCCATTCATTTTTCTTCTCTTTACGGCCTCATTGCTTCACTTGGTAGCATATCCTTTTAGTAGACAATGCTAACCTTCTACCTATGTTCACCCAAATTTGGCATATTTTTAGAGGGGATATTCTATTTTGGATATGGAAAGAAAGAAATGTTTTTTTTTCTAATTCGTAGTTGATCAATCTTTCTCAATTTATAATAAATATATGGTGATCTCCAATGTGCTTATGTAGATACAAGTTCAGGCCAACAAGGTTGTGCTGGAGGTGGACCACCTTTACACCCTGTTGCGCCACCGGGGAAAGCCCTATGTAATGTTTCTCGAGTGCCTCTATCTCCTACCAAGTGCTCCTCACTTTCCTCCCATGGTGGCCAACACAACTAGTTTCAACGTCATGCTTTTAATCGTGCTCGCCACTCCTTAGGCTTGTTACACATCAACGCAGATTACTCACCGGCTCGTTGTCATGGCTAAGGATCACCGCTGCATTCATTAGCTTGCCAACGTGGTGGAGCTGACCACCCCATCAGTATGAATGGGGCTTTCTTCTTTTCATCGCTTCGCATCATGATGCTTGGAACCCACCGCCTCAACCACCACCATCAAAAAAATTCCCTCGCCTCAACCTTGCCATTCCTACTTGTGGGGAAGTGGACCTAGAGGAAGAAATTACTTTTTGTTGGGATATTTCAAATAATGGCAAGAACCTTCTTGGTTTATGGTGGCCAGATGACCATGATATGCCCTCTTCGGGCATGTTTCTATTGTTGCTACTTGATTGTGTTTTAAATGCGTCTGCTTTTAAACGATGCCTATATTTTGTACTCCCTTAGGCTCGGCCCTAACTTTATTCATGGTTACGGGGCATGCTCTCATAACGCCGAGTTTTTTGTTAAAGTTTATCTTGTATCATATAATATAAGATCCTTTTCATTTTTTTTTAAAGAAACTATAACAATTTTATATAGTTCTTAATAAATATATTTATATAATGTACAAAGATATAACTTATTTATATGTGCATAATCAAACCACATAAAATACTGAAATGTATAGCCATAATTAAAAACTAAATCATCAATGAATTTTGATTTAATAGGAACTCATATATTGAAACTCTAGCATTTATAAAATCATACGATTTTCTAAAATTTTAACCTGTCACTATCAACAATTTCCTAAATTTTCTATTAGTAGTTTATAGTTAATATCACAAAAAACGAACGACATCTTGTCGATTTCCGTGTCCAGTATCATCCCTCACCACATTTTAAGTTTTTCTTGAAGTTAACAATTAAATGCAAATATGACGCTCCACGTAAGCACGGAGAAATGTTCTTCTAGAATTTTACTTGTTTATTTTCACGTTAAGTTTATATTTTCATTAATTTATGAGGAGGTTTATGATGCATCCATGAAATGTTATAATGTTATTATGAATCAATTATGTCAATATGCATTTTTAAAGAAGACATATTACGATTGCATTTGTCCTAGATAATTGACTATAAAGATTGGTTGTGCAAGCATCATTAATGCATAACATAATCTTATCCATTCACATTGTAAACTATAATCGATATTGTATTAATCATTATTTGAATTTTTAATGGTTGGTAGGAAAATGATATTTTGATGAACCAACATAGTGGTGCACAACTAGGGAGGTGCAAGATAAACTAGACAATAGGCTAAGAAAGCACAAAAGCATGAGGGATTCGAACATATATAATATTCCTATCTATAGGTAGTCATGAAGGAGAATGTTAGAAGCCTTCAAAGGGCGCAAAATGTGGATGTCAAGAAGAATGGTATGAGGTTTTCCTCATTAGGTGTGGGATATTACAATCCTTTAGTAGCCTACAATGACACAAAATTTGGAATATAGTAATGCATTTCACAATTGTGTTTCCTCTAATGAAGACCACCTACATAGCTAGTGTAGTGACATGGGTATATCTAGATGAGATTGTTAGATTGCATGGGATTCTGCGAAAGATCATTTGTGACTACGATCCTTTGTACACTTCCCACTTACGGACTACCACGCAGCATGCCATAGGGATGAGGATGAATTTTCAAGACAACGTATCACCCCGAGACACATGTACTAACCGAGCAGTGAATCAAATCTTAGAGGACATGCTTAGGATGTATGTTATGGATCACCGGTCAAGATGGGATGAGTATCCGTACTTGGTAGAGTTTTCCTACAATAATAGTTTCCGAGTTCGATATGCATGTCTCCTTTTCGGGACCTTTATGGCAGAGAGTACATGACACCTCTGAGTTGGGACAGGTGAGAGGACAAGGTTTGCCTTGGGCTAGCCTTATTGCAGGACATGGAGCAGTAGGTTGTTTTGATCAGGTAGAGATTACAGGAGGCACATGACAAGAAGAAGAAGTATGTGGATCAGCATAGGATAAATTGTAGTTATGAGGTAGGCACGAAGGTGTTTCTTTGTGTCAGACCACATAAAAGCCCTATCCATTACAGAAAAGGTTCTAAGCTTGCTCCTAGGTTTTTGGGTCCCTTCGAGATCTTAGAGCACATCGGTCCCTTGGCCTATCATCTAGCGTTATCACCTAGCTTGTCTCACGTCCATGATGTGTTTCACGTTTCTATGCTTAGGATATATATTTCTGATCCTTCTCACGTATTAGATTGGACCACATTGCAGGTGCAGGATAAGGGGTAGGTGATGGTGGAGCTCATCCACATTATAGAGCACACGGGACCACGGGCCTTCGTGGTAGAGAGATTGACTAGGTTCGGGTCCAGTGGGACATGTATGATGAGATTGCTACTACGTGGGAGGATGCTACACTACTACAAGTTTAGTTTCCACACCTATTCATGTGACTTCTAGGAGGAAGTTCGGTCTAAGGGGGGGGATGTAGTGCCCACTTCCCTTTTACATTTATTTCTGTTGATTTCAATACTATTAACTATCCTTATGGACATTTTTTATTATTTTGACTTAGTATGATGTTAGATGTTAGAGATACTAAGACTATCGTTGGTTTTCATTTCTTAGTATTTGTGTGTGGAATTTAGAGACATTTTTATACGATGATGATATGTTGTTGACATGATTATATAAATTTCTCACATGTGATATTTTCATCGCATTGAGTAGATCTTGATAACTGAACTAATTTTGTGATCCTATTGATATTGATGAAATGTAGAATCGAGATGTTGTTAGAAATTTTAAATTATATCATAATTTCCTAGATGATGGTTTGATGCATATGTAGATGATTATGTATTTATATTGCATATTTTTTCTTAGATGTTTTGATGCGGCCATAAGGTGGAAGGAGGTATCATGTGTTTTACAGGTAAGTATATTCGCAACAAACATCGGGGGATTGGAGACCAAATACATTGGAATGCTAGGTGAATTCAACAAGGGTCACCATGGCAACATGTATTTGTGTGTGTGTTTGAATTATTGTTAGGGGAAAATTGTGACCAAGGGGTTATGTGTTGTCTTTTATTTAGTTTCCTTTATTTGATGTAGTATGTGATTTTAGTGATGTAATTTCCTTGTTTTAATTATTTAGAAAATGATGTGTTCTTTCCCCTTTATCTTAATGGGTTTAAGTGTCTCAATTAAAGTTAATTAATCTTGTTCTTAGCTAACTATAGATGTGACCAAAAGAAGTTCATTTATTAGACTAGATGGCTCTTGGGTTTTGTGTTGTAAGATTGAGTGCTTGTGATCTTGAGTGTTGTACACTCTACCCCTTCATGGAAATTCGAATTTGGCCTTAAGGGTCAATTTTGAAGGCTTGTGGGACAAGTTAAACTTGTCCCACACCTCTTAAATTGCTATGCCAACCCTACCTATGGATTGGGGGTCAAAAATAGACCCCATTAAGTGTTTTGTAAGTCAAAAAGTGACATTTATTGCACTTTTCTTACATGGGTTTTTAAGTTTTTCCTTAGGGGGTGTGGGCTTAGATTGTGTAAGTAATGTGTCATTTCTCTCACCCACAAATTTATTGTGCATTGGGGTTGAGGTTTGACTTGTGAGGTGGAGTTGAGGATGAGTGATGTGGCATCCTACATGGAGCCACCTCACCCTCCTCTCTCCCTTTTCTATTTATTCAAGTTCTTTTGCTTGTTTGGGGGTTACTTCATTCTTTTGTGCTCTTGCATTTTGGGAGTTAGAGGATTTTGGAGTGCTTGTGGTCTTTGTTGGAGCTTGTTGGTGATTGCTTGGGTTTGAAGAAGCTTGGAAATTGACTCTTGGAACAAGCTCTACTATGGAAAGGTAGGAGCTTTACTCTTGCTTATGTTATTCCTTTATTTTGTGTTTGTGTGCTTATTTTTTTGAGTGTTTGGAATGCTTGTTGGGTGCTTGGGTAGATTTCCTAAGTGTGGTGTAGGAGGGGACTATGGGGATAATTCATGTAGGGAGGAATAAGATTTATTTCATGTTTTAGAGGGAGTTTGGGTTGGGTGCCCCACCTTGGACAAGGAATGCTTGCATTTCTTACTTGTTCTTGTATGAGGGAGGCATAAGAGAATGAGGGAGGCATAAGAGTATGTAGGGATTTGAGATATGCATTGGAGGTTTTTAAGGTGGGCACCCATTTCCCATTGGGAGGCATAAGTGGCCTCCCCATAGGTTCTTGCTCCTTTGGCTTTCATTTTTAAGCCTTGTTATTTATTTTTCTTCCTTCTTGTATTGTAATTTGAGTTGAATGTGTTTTGGAATGGTTGTGAAATACTTGGTTTGTGATGTGGAAGCTTGTTGTTGCCATGTCTTGGATTCACATCTCATTGCAATATGGTTGGGGCTTGCAAGCCAATGAGGAAGATGGCTTCTCCTCCTCATTGGATATTTTGGTTGGGTGTAGAGTGTTACCTCTCCCCACATTTTTGTTGTGGATCAAGCAAGTATGAAGGATCTCTCTTGTTGGTGATGTGAAGTTAAGAGCCTTTATTGAAATTCTTTCTTGTGAGAAGCCTTATTGTTATTCCCACTCAAGGTGGAAGATTGTAATATTGTATTTTGTTTAAAGGAAATGTTGTATTGTAAGTTGTAATATGATTTGAAGAAGTTCATTGAAGAGTTGTAAAATTTCCTTCTCCTTAGATTGTAGTATGGAAAGAAAAGAATCAAGATGGAAAGTTTGTGTAAAAGCTTAGTTTTAGTTGTAATGTGAGAAAAGAAGTTCTTTGTTTTAAAAGAAATGAGATATGCTCGATGGGAAAAGAAATTTAACTTTCATTGTGAAATTGTATTATTGTAAATGAAAAAGAATAAATATAGTTGTAAGATGTTAAAAATGTATGCATAATAAACTTGAACATAGAGCAAAGTTGATTTTAGATATTTTGAACATATAAGTTGTAGTGAAAATGGAAAGAGGCAAAAATTTGAAGTGTATTGTAATTTTGGTATGTTGCATTTTGTAGTAAGAAAAAATATAAATATTAGAAGTAGATTTAGATCCTTGTTACTTTTGGAATTGCAAGAAATGTAGTTGTACAAAATGGCATATATCTTGTAGTTGTTATTTACACTATTGGATTTGAAAATGCTTTAAATGAATAGTCCCAACTAAGGAATGAATAAATGGAACTAAAAATTACAACTAGAAACTTTAGGTATATAAAATTAAGCTCAGAATGAATTTTAGAACACTTTAGTAACTTTTGTCTTTTGGGAAATCTCATAATTTTAGGTTCTATTTATAAGAGATAGGATCGCTGCACTTGCGTGCATAGCGGCGATCTCATAACCACCACTCAGGGAAAGCGGTGGTCTCTAAACTGCCACTCAGTAGGGTGGCGGTTTGTGGTTTGTCACCCAGTAGGGCAACGGTTCATGGTTTGTCACCCAAGTAGGGTGGCAGTCCCAGGATCGCTAGCCATTCTGGGCAGCAGTTCTATCACTTTTGATAGAAAGCTCCAGATCCATGAGTGTACTAATTTTATCTTGGCATAATAAAAATTTTAAGCTTGTAAATTTACCAAGGAAACTTCCAGAAAATAAATAATAGCTAAATCTTATTGTTTAGAGAAAATACATCTATAAATGGTAAATTAAAACCACTCTTTTTCATTTATATTAATGGGGGTAGGGTTTGCCCCAAATAGAAAACCCCAAATACAAATGGCTTGAAATAAAACCAGTTTGGAAGGGAAAACCCCTTCAATCCTTGAATGAAATAAACTACATTAATGATAAACCTACAATTAAACCAATCTAAGTTTGATCTCTTTGTAGAATTCTCCATAGTTCTTCCTCTCTTGCTCCCATGGCTTCCTTCTCTCCAACCTGCAAATTTAACAAAGGAAAAGTGACCAAATGAGGAGACTTAGGTAAAGAAAGAGATTAAATAAAAATTCATAAGGATATTTAGGGTTAGTTTGGAACCCTAGGATCTAGTGGTCATAATTGATTTGATCTAAGGGTGGAGGATCAACCCTACTTTTGTTTGGTAGGAATGTATTTTTTTAAATGTTTAAATTAAATCCTTAAGGGTATGTGTAGATGGGTGAATGGGGCCATTTATTTTCCTTAGGGTGAAAAGTATTTATTAGTTCTTAGTATGTTTTAGGAATTTAATTAAAAAAGGGCGGACTTTAAGCTATTGGGATAATGAAACTAAATTAATTAAGCATGAGGTTAACCATATTTGTAACACCCGCTAAAACATCCCACTTGAGACCCATAAACAACCTAGGTTTAGTTAGAAAATTATGGAATAATTTTTTTAAAGTGTTAATGATCAAAGTCTCAAGGACAATTAAATTCATCGATAACTTTTCCCATTATAATAATTACTAATTCCGCATTATAAAGCAACAAGTGTAATAAGTCCACACCTAGCTCAAATCTCCTTAGGGATTAATTTAATCACTGATTACATTGACATTTTAGCTTAATATTTCCTAATTAAAATTTTAGGGTTAAGGGACCAAAACAATTAAATACCCAAGGTATTTAATTCCAAAAGATCTAAGACAAGAGCAAGGTTTAATTATAGTGGGGAAAAAATACATATTTAAAATCATCAGAGTAAATTCTTACTTACCCACTCCCAAAACATGGTTAAAGATTCAATTTGATTTCTCCCATAATGGACATAATTAAAAATTCCTGAAAAATTCCCATTAGGTAGGGAATTTCCTCACCTTTCTGGTGATATAAGGAAATCCTCCTAACTCCTCATATTTCTCAAGTTATGGACCGAAGGAACTTGGGGTGAAAATTTTCCCAAGAGCAGGCTTGCGGGCTTGGGGAGAAAATTTTTCCCCAAATTAGGCCTACGGACATCGGAGAGAAAATTCACCTAGAGGAGAAAAGTGGACCAACGGAGCGGGAAAGACTTTTAGTGCTTTTGTCCCAAAAGTACAAAAGCTCAATCTTACAACTTTCATATTCAATACAACATATTTCCATTACAAAACATATACAAGTTCATCCACTTCAAGTGGGATGGTTACAATAAGATTTATCTCAACAATGGACTGTCAACAACATGTAGATTTATCATCCTTCCAATTCGATCACAACAAGAGTAGGGAAAGACAACGATCTCCACCCAACTAAGACATCCAATGAAAAGGAGAAGCCATCCTTCTTCATTGGCCCCGAGCCCCAACCACAAAGAAATGGAAGATGTGATTCAACTCATGGCAACAACAGGTTTCCACAAACACACATGCAAATTTCACATTCAAAACACGATCTGAAATAAAGCGCAATTTGCCACCACGAGAAAAAAACATAAAACAACACTCAAGTTTCATCACGCAAGCCAAAGGAGTAAGAAACTATGGGGGATGTTGTTTATGCCTCCAAAAGGGGAAATGGGTATCACCACTTGAGAAAAAACCACCAAAATATATATCATTTCAAATTCTGACATGCCCTTATGTCTCCCCCAAGTACTCCTTATTCCTCACATTTCCTTATGCCTCCTCAACCTCTTATGGCACCCCATAACGAGTAAAGAAATGCAAGCTAGTTTTTTGTAAGGTGGAACCCAAATCCTAACTCCCTCCACACTTATACCTCCTGTTATCACTCGAATCACAAGCACCCTTATGTTTATACAAGTGCATATACTTGAACTCACGGTGTGATTGGATAACATGGGTACTATCATCAAGTTGTGGGACTTGCTACTTGAGATAGACCTCCGCAGAAAGCCTGGTTCTTGCTCCTAAACTACCCGCCACAATCTACTCTAATACAGGGAAACTAACTATTCTAAATTAAATTTCCAAGGGACCAGAGAGAGAGAATGCATAAAATGAAAGCCTACACTAAAGCGGTGATACACCGGAAAGGAGGGTGTGAGAGTAGTCTCCAAATGCATGAAATACAAGAGGCAAAGTACACACTAGAAGAAGAGGTGATGACAGTTCTCCATAATCTAGCAAAATGCATTCACAACGATATTCCAAGCACACACAATGATAATGGATCCTGCAAGAACACAATAATAGACACAATATTCTTGTAGAAAGATTAAAGGGGGCAAGAAGAATGCAAGAAAACACAGCAGGGGAAGATATATCCACAAACTGATATTTTATTGCTTCATGATATGCACAGTTTAATCTATTATAGGATAAGGGCCTGGATCACCATGCAAGGAGTCCACTACAAGGGCTTGCAGCACATTGGCTTCACAAAGCAATTTTGACAGAGCTTTGCTATTTGAAAACTCCCCTTTACAATGAGCCCAACACTCCAATTTATAGAAAAATGAGAAGGGAAAATGGAAATCCTGAAATCTATCCTTCAACCACCTGTAAGGGGCATTAAATGGAGTAAAATGATTATATATTACTTGTAAAAAGGCTCCCCATACTGTCCCAGTGCTTCATGTAGAGAGAAAGAATGATGACCATGCGCATTAATTGCACTCCCAACCACCAAATGAAACACCTGTTATGAACCCAGCCACGTTTTCTAAAAAATCTCAACTAATTTCTCATCAAATATAGAATTTATTTATTGCTATGCATCAAACTCGGAGTCATGATTCCAATAAAGAGTACCAATTTTGTGTGATTTCGTTGAGAAATACAAAAGTTATGGCCTTCTCGAAAGGGTAACTGTTTTAGGTCAGCGGGCATTTTTTGTCATTTGATGGGAATGAGCATTAACTAACTGGAGCCAAATATGTTTCTTTTTGTGGCATAGAGGACATCGTGCTCATTCCAGAAAGTCCAATTTTATGAAAATCGGAGCTCGGAGTCAAAAGTTATGGCCGTTTGAAGTTTCACGGGTCAAACGTTGACTTTTCTTCTTTGCCTTCGGCCGCTTCGGCTTTCCGCGTCCCTCGCATCCCACGCGTACCTTTGTCCCAACTGTCCCAGATGAAAATCTCCTGCTTCGGCCGATTCGGGCTTCCTTGTCCCTCTTTTGCTGCCTTTTCACCTTTTCGGCCGGTTCGCGTCCCGCGCGTACCTTTGGCCCGGATGTCCCAAACTGTTTCGGACGAAAGACTCCTGCTTCGGCCGAATCGGCCGGTTCGCGTCCTCCACGTACTTTTTTCCCAACTGTCCCAAACCACGCGATAACAAAACTTGGCAAATTTTCCCACTTTCGGCTGGTTCACCTTTTCGCGTCCCACGCGTCCTATATCGTCGTGAATCGCTCCATGGATCGCTGGTGGCTTTTTCGGCCGATTCACGCCCGACGTTCCAACTGTCCCAACTGCTGTGCAGACTAGGACTTAGCCAATTTTCTTCATTTTTTCGGCACCAAGCTTGGCTTTTGCAATTTTTTCACATTTTTAAAACTTGTTGGGTTTTCTTCTTGGACAAGAGAGTTAGAAAGAAGCTAAGGGGACCTTTAAACTCGATTTTTTACCTTAAATCAATCTATTTGCTTGGGACTAAAGAATTTGATGCATGTTATCAAAATTACCTTGAGGGGTGAATTTTGGATAACACCTCCCCAAAACACTTTTTCCTCCCACAAAATGTCCCATAGTCTTCTCCTACATCATCCTTAGGCCATCTACCCAACCACCAACAAATAAAACAACACATTCAAACATTCAACCATTCACATATGTATACAAATAAAAGGAGAGTATTTCCAAGAGATAAACTCTTACCTCTCCATGATGGAGTTTGTTCCAAGTTCAAACCAACAAGCTCTCAATGCTGCTACGTAAACTAGGAGATCAACAATCAACAAGTATAATGCAACAATCTCCAAATTTCTCCCAATTTGCAAGAGCTCGAAAAACCCAAAGCAAGTCACCAAAAATGAAGTGATAAAAGTGAAGCAAAAAAACCCCAGAAACAAGCCAAGGAATTCAAATATATAGAAGAGGAAAGAGAAGAGGATGAGGTGGATCCATGTGGGATGCCACATCATACATCCTCAACTCTAACTCATAGGTCAACTTCAATCTCCAAGGCACAATAAATAAGCAGGTGAATAAATGACAGTTTCACTTACACACTCAAATCAAACCCACACCTCATAAGGACTGAAATTGAAAGCATGTAAGAAAGTGTAACTAAAGCATACAACTTGACTTACAAAAATGCATAATGAAGGCTAGATTTAAACCCTCCAACCATAGGTAAGGTTGGCATATAAATTTAATAGGTACGGGACAAGCTTAACTTGTCTCATAAGCTTTCAAAATCAGCCTCCAATGACAAATTCAAATTTCAAAAGGAGGTGGAGTGTTTCATACTCCAAAATTAGTTTACACATCACTTACACATTTCTTACAACACTTTAAGTTTAGGCCAACAACTCTAATAATTACTTTCCTATGTCCCAATTTGATTAATTAATTTTAACAACATGTTTACTCACATTAATTTACCACAATTAATAAATAATGAAAGGGGTAAACACATCACTTAATAAACACATACAAATATCAATAAAAAGGAACCAAATAAATAAATACACATAACCCTTGGTCACATTTAAAGGTGATCCCCTCATGGAATCCCTAACAATCAAACACACACACACGAACAATACAAGTTTCCATGGTGACCTTATTGAATTTATTTAGATTTCTAATGTGGTTGGTCTCAATCCCCGATGTTTGTTATGATATTTTTAACCCGCACAATGCAAATACCCCTTCACCTCGTAGCCATATCGAACATCCAAATAAATATAATATAATTTCAAAATAATCAATATATATGAATCACAAAAACTTCCATATAATCAAAAATATCACTTACTCAGCCTACTCAATATATTTAAATATCGCATGTCCTAACAACATCCATACATACATATATATATATATATATATATATATATATATATATATATATATATATATATATATATATAACCATGTCCAACAACATGTCAACATCTATATAAAATGTCTCTAACAATATATGAATCTAAAGTCAACAATAATCCATGATCTGACATCTAACACCATACTAAATCAAAACTATAATAATTTCCATAATATAGTTAGTAGTATCATGATTAATATCAAAAGTGTTGAAGGGAAGTGGGTACTACATCCCCTCCTTAGACTGACTTCCTCCGGAAGTCACTGGAAAGAGAGTTAGGAACAAATGCAATAGAAAAAGGATCTCTCCATTATGGGATTGCTTGCTTCAAACAAGTGTGGGTCTACATAACCTAAGTTTCATCCAATGCAATTCAGCAAGAAGAAGGGAGATTGCAAGGGATGAGTTCTAAACTTTCTGCATGCAAGGCTATGAACACTTAAATCCAGAAAGTGAATTTACACTATCAACCAAGATACCACATATAACAATATAACATGAAGAGTTGAAAAGAGTCTTAAGAGTAGCCACCAAGTAGAGGAACAATAAGGAGAATTCCATGAGTTTGAGAATGACTACATAGTTTCCCAAGGAATACGACATAATACATTAATAAAAGTTAAGGTTTCTAATAAGTTTAAGCCATGATTTCAAAGTTTGTTGTCTAGACAAGGCTATCAAAAATCAACTATGACCAAATTTTCATGAGGAACAAGTCTACTCAAGGTCCCACAATTTGAGGATCACATAGGATGAGGTGAATCAACAAGGACACCTAAATTAGCAAAACATTTAAAATCAAGGAACTATTCCAGGAAAGCACTTCTATAACTCGAGAGGGTACAATTAACTTTTTATGGTAATAAAACGAAGTCAAGACCACAAGTTTTCCTATAGTTTGATTTTTACACTTTTGTTTTAAGAATCGAACACACCATACCAACCAAATCTAAAGAAGTCATTGTTTAGCAAAATATATATATAAAATATATATATATATATATATATATATATATATATATATATATATCTCCTAGCAACTAACATATCAATACAAGTACCATACATTATAGAAAAATGGGATTTATTTATCTTATTTCCTACTCAAGCTCGGAATAACCATAAAGAGAGCACAAGAAACACCAAGGACCACTCAAGGTTGCTAGGGAGAAGAACAAGTAACATGGGGTCCAATTACAATCCAAGGGTGCATCGTATCAAAAGCGAATAACATCATCTTGCACTTTCCATCCTAATGGAAAAGGGGCAACAACAACAAGGTGACCCAAGAAAATATGAAGAAAAGAAGACTTCCCAAAGTTATTTTATATCCTTAACATATGTTGCCTTAAAATTACAATAACTTAGGTCTCCAAGGACAAGACAACACGCAAGGAGGTTTCTTCTCAAACAACAGATAAGTCTCAATCCAAAAGGACCACAACTCACATTCGTCGAGCTACGGGATGATAAGGGTATGATGACCCAAAACTCCCACAAGAAAGGCACATACATCTATGAACAAGAAGTACTAAGCAACTAGAACACATTACTATCCACAGGTGTTTCACAATTTTAGGTAGGCGATAGAACTATAGGTTCAACTATACATTACACTCAATACACATAAATCTTACTTATTTTATAACTCAACTAATTAAGTCAAAAGTTGTATTTTTTTTTCCTAGCACATTCCTTTACGAGTTTTCTTAATTAAAATATTCCTTTTATTCTGATATCACATGTTTGCATTATAAGGATCACCACTAAGGTGGCCATGATATCTCGCCATTCTGTATAGGCGGACAAACAAAATATTTATTCTACTCCTAGGGGAGGTAGATGGACAAATTTTTTCCTTTTCTATTCTTCTACATGGTTTTTATTCCTTCTATTAATCTACCAAGGTTAAAGCAAGGACCATTTTCTCTTTCTATGTTCTAGTTTATTTGTTAAGCTTCAAGGCCAAATCTCCTCAATTACAGTTTTATGATGTTTGGGTGAGTCAATTTGTCAATTAAAAAAATTTAATGAGAAGGAACAGTAAACATATCACACTATTACTTTTATGGGAGAGAGAGGTAATTCAACACATCACATTTTTAATTCTAAGGAAACAAGGGACATTCAACATAGAAAGCACATTATTAATTTAGTAAGAAATATGAAACAATAAACCAACATAGATCGCAAAAATATTTCAAGATTTATCCACTAATTACAAGAATCATAGTACGCATGCATAGTGGGTTTCTACAAGTTCTCAAAAGAAGTTACGAGGAAGACCCATTAAGGAAGCATAATTACTTTTACTAATCTACTAGGGTTTAACATTGTTTGTTGTTTTGGTGAAAACATTTTACTCACCTGATAAGATAAGGAAAGTTTTCAAATCTACACCCATATTACCATAGGATACCACCAACCAAGCAATCAAAATGACAAGGAAATATTTTAACTATAAGAACACCACATACTCATTAGAAGCATCAAATGTAAGTAGACAATCAACCATCTTATTCAACATGGCTTTACAACCAAGAGTTACAGTTTTACAAGAGAATCACATTATAAAATACCACCGAGATTAAATTATCAAGGTCTAATTACACTATCATCACCAATGTCATGGTCCAAAATACTCAAAGCATCCATAAGTGTCTCCATGTAATCCAAAATTAATAGGTCATAGAGTATTATTCATAGTAACTAAAAAAAGTTAAGGAAAGGGTAGACTTATTTATAGGTCAAGAGGGAAAACAGACACACTTAATTTACACACAATACTCGAATGGGATTAAATATAACCATAATTACCAAGATGCATACAATTCTCAAGTCACTAATTAGTATAATGAAATGAGGAACTCTTGATAAAACTTAGCATGCCATTGAAGAGAAGCCACTACCAGACAAACACTTTTTACTAACATCCAAAGCCAACAAAAAGAAAATTGATCCCACCATAATTCATCAACCCACAATTAAACACCTCTACTCCGACGAGGTTCAAGCTCTTACCATATTGTAAGAGAATCACCACCATTGCTAACAGGCTGCCAACTAGAACACACAACACAACGAACTCTCTTCCCAACAACGTCAAGTAATGAAAAGGTCACTCTAATATCCTAGATACACTCAAGGTTCCATGCATCTAAAACCAAGGAATAACTTTAAGCACCTAAGAGGACATTCAAGACACCTAGGGTGTACCCCATATGACAAAATGTATGGATACAAGTAGTATAGAACCAGCTCATCATTATGCAAGAAGAAATCCACATAACGTTTCGCTAAGTAGCCAACAACATAACGATCTCCAAGTCACCAATCAAAATAAAGTCCAAGAAATATCGACAATCAAGGAAAGTTGCTAAGTAGCCGCATTGCAATGTCTAAAAATTCTCACAAAAATATAAATAACTAGAAGAGCCTTAGAGCTTCTCAATCCAATCATAAAATAAGATGCTGGTCCTTGATAAAATGACACAAGTTTACGAATATAAAATACAAAATGTTAACACCACATTCACTTCACAGCCCTTCATGGCTGCCAATAGGGGTACTCTACCTCGAGGTCAGTTCCAAGGACACATGCACAAGATTGGGTCATAAACTACACCCAGACTTAATGTCCACTCTCCCATACGGGTAACAAAATGAAAAATTGACAACCATATCAAATTTCCTAACTACTGAAGGAAGGAAGCTCTAAGTAGCTTTTAATTAACTCTTCCAGACCCTAGGACACAAGCACTATTGTCCAACCACAAGATTCACACCATAAAATTTATCATTCCAACAACTCCAATAAGGTAGGGTCTCAAAAAAGGGCTTAACGCATCATACAATTAAATAACGTTTTAGGACTTGTAAAACAACACATTTTCAAAGGGGAACCAAGTTTCCACTACACTAGAAGTTCACAAAAATCAATTTAATTTGACATTCTTAGTTACCCAGGTTTAAAAATGCCACTGAGCAAGTACAATAATTCAAACAACTTATTATTTTATTATTATTTTAATTTTGGTAGTTCAAATGAACAGAGTAATGTAATATTTCTTCATACGCATTTCTTTTTCAATTTTCAAACAAGTTTGTTTTCTTAGATTCAAAAGTGTGCTAGGTTTACAGTTCATGTCTCAAGTTTTCTAGTGTGCCCAAGGGTCCAAGCTTTGAACCCACGGCTTTGATACCAAGTGTAACACCCGCTAAAACAACCCACTTGAGACCCATGAACAACCTAGGTTTAGTTAGAAAATTATGGAATAATTTTTTTTTTAAAGTGTTAACAACCAAAGTCTCAAGGACAATTAAATTCAACTGATAACTTTTCCCATTATAATAATTACTAATTCCACATTATAAAGCAACAAGTGTAATAAGTCCACACCTAGCTCAAATCTCCTTAGGGATTAATTTAATCACTGATTACATTGACATTTTAGCTAAATATTCCCTAATTAAAATTTTAGGGTTAAGGGACCAAAACAATTAAATACCCAAGGTATTTAATTCCACAAGATCTAAGACAAGAGCAAGGTTTAATTACAGTGGGGAAAAGAATACATATTTAAAATCATCAAAGTAAATTCTTACTTACCCACTCCCAAAACTCGGTTAAAGATTCAATTTTATTTCTCCCATGATTAATACAATTAAAACTTCCTAAAAACATTTCCATTAGGTAGGGAATTTCCTCACCTTTCCAGTGATATAAAGAAGTCCTCCTAACTCCTCATATTTCTCAAGTTATGGACGGTGGAACTTGGGGTGAAAATTTTCCCAAGAAGGGCTGCATGGGCTGGGAGGAAAATTTTCCCCAACTCGGGCCTACGGACTTCGGAGAGAAAATTTTCCTAGAGGAGAAAAGCGGACTGGCGAGTGGGGAAGCAAAATTTTCCTAGATGCTGGGCCGGCGGAGCGGGGAAGACATTTAGCGCTTTTGTCCTTTTGGGACAAAAGGCATAATTTGCCTCCACACTCCCGTGAGTCCGTAAGGGAACACGTGTCGTCATTTCCAAATTTTGAGAAAGTCAAAGTTCTCTTGGAGAATTTTAAGGTTTTTATCCTTTTTTGTAGAAAAGTGCTAAGAGATCAAAATGATCCATGCCTCCACCTGATGCCAAGGGTGCCACATGTCACACCTTGATTCACATGGGGAAAATGGACCGGTGGGAAACTTAGGAAATTTAGACTTTTGCAAGAAGAGCATTAAGGGTTTAAAACAACCCACACCTCCGCCGATGCCATAAGGTGCCACATGTCAGAAAACCATTGACTACGGGTTGGTGGGCTGGTGGAAGAAATTAAGAAATTTTGCCAAAAAATTTCTTTTGAAAGAGCTAAGGTTTAAAGGGATCTGCGCCTCCGCTGACGCCTAAGAAGCCACGTGGCGCGCCGATTGATTGTTGCGGGAATGGAGCTGCATGAGGAAAACTTACAATTTTTTCAAATTTATTTTTGAAAAAGCTTAAGGTTAAAATCAATCCGAGCCTCCGTCGACACCCAATGAAGCCATGTGTCGATCAATGATTGGGCTGCAGTGTGGTTGGGCCGTGGAGGAAAAAGTACCACATTAACTTTTTGGACTTAGATCATTTATAGAAAAATGAAGGCTTATGGATTAGAGTGAGCGGTGAGAAACTTCATGAATTTTCACCTTTTGGGAAAAAAAAAAAAAAATGGAAAGGTTTAGCCCGCAGGTCCGCCTAAGAATATTTTATTTATTTAAAATTTGACAGTTAGATTATTTTGAGCCCGAAATGAAGTAAAAACTTCAAATGGCCATAAATTTTGATTGGGAACTCGGTTTTGGCAAACAAGGACTTTCTGGAAATATCTCGACGTCCTCTTTTCATAAAAACATTAGGAATTTTATTTTGATAAATTTTAAAGGGTCAATTTTGAGAAAACGTCTTTCTGTCACTTAGAAAGTGAATTGGTATTTTTAACTTATCAATTTTGTTCAAATTTGTCATTAATTATTTTTCCACTTGCCAAACAGGCATGGAGGATTTTACTTGGAAGATTTTAGAATAGATTTCAAGGGTTAAATTTTTTGATTGAAGATCAATTCGAATTTCCCCAATTTAACAGCAAAAACGACTGAGAAATTGTTTGAGCCCGATTTTGAAAGGTTCTATGAAAATTTCTTAAGTATTATAGTTTGTGTGGGATCATTTTGATATTTCTTAGCTTGTATTAATGTTTCAAATGTCTTTCCTAGTCTGTAGGGTCATTCTGTACATTTTCTGATAATTATTTGCTAGTTTGAAAATGTCTAACAGAGATCTAATTCGAAAGGATCTATTTTCCATTTTCTTCTTCCAAGTATTAGGATACATTCCAATTCCAATCTAATACATTTAGTTGATTCAAATCAAACTATTCAAAACCAAAATGTAATTCTGATTTCTAATTTTACACATTTCAAAAGACAGAGCTCTGTGTTTTCCTCACACGCATTTCTTCCTTTCAAACAGAGATTTCAAATACATTTAAATGATCAGATTCAATACCACAATGCAATTTGAGAAAGGTAATACAATCATTTATTGGTTCCCAAAAGACAACTTACAACTTCTTTCTTTCATTCTTCAAATTCATCATACAGAATACAATTATTTCTTTCAAAAGAATAGAAATAGAGTATATCTCTTTCACATTTCAATCTTACAACTTTCATATTCAATACAACATATTTCCATTACAAAACATATACAAGTTCATCCACTTCAAGTGGGAAGGTTACAATAAGATTTATCTCAACAAGGGACTGTCAACTATTTTATTTCATTTTCCTTTGCTCCAGAACAACAACATGTAGATTTATCATTCTTCCAATTCTGATCACAACAAGAGCAGGGGAAAGGAACACTCTCTACCTAACAAAGAAATCTAATGACAAGGAGAATCCATCCTTCTTCATTGGCCCCCGAGCCCCAACCACAAAGCAATGGAAGATGTGATTCAACTCATGACAACAACAAAGCTTCCACAAACACACATGTAAATTTCACATTCAAAACATAGTCCAAAACAAAACTACAGTTTGCCACCACAGAACAAAACAACAAACAACACTCAAGCTTCATCATGTAAGCCAAAGGAGCAAGAAACTATGAGGGGATGTTGCTTATGCCTCCCAAAGGGGAAATGGGTATCACCACCCGAGAACAAACCGCCAAAATATATATCATTTCAAATCCCTGACATGCCCTTATACCTCCCCCAATTACCCCTTATTCCTCACATTTCTTTATGCCTCCCCAACCTCTTATGGCACCCCATAATGAGTAAAGAAATGCAATCTATTTCTTTGTAAGGTGGAACCCAAATCCCAACTCCCTCCACACTTATACCTCCCCAAAACACTTATGCCTCCCACAAAATGCCCCATAGTCTTCTCCTACACCATCCCTAGGCCATCTACCCAACTATCCAACAAATAAAATAACACATTCAAACATTCAACCATTCACATATAATTATGCATAAAAATAAAAGGAGAGTATTTCCAAGAGCTAAGCTCTTACTCTCCATGATGGAGTTTGTTCCAAGTTCAAACCAACAAGCTCTACAATGCTACACAAACAAGGAGATCAACAATCAACAAGTATGTGACAATCTCCAAATTTCTCCCAATTTGCAAGAGCTCGAAAAACCCAAAGCAAGTCACCAAAAATGAAGTGATAAAAGTGAAGCAAAAAAAAACCCAAAAATAAGCCAAGGAATTCGAATATATAAAAGGAAAGAGAAGAGGATGAGGTGGATCCATGTGGGATGCCACATCATACATCCTCAACTCCAACTCATAAGTCAAGTTCAATCTCCAAGGCACAATAAATAAGCAGGTGAATAAATGACAGTTTTACTTACACACTCAAATCAAACCCACACCTCATAAGGATTGAAATTGAAAGCATGTACGAATGTGTAATTAAAGCATACAACTTGAATTATAAAAATGCATAATGAAGGCTAGATTTAAACCCTTCAACCATAGCTAAGGTTGGCATGCAAATTTAAGAGGTATGAGACAAGTTTAACTTGTCCCATAAGCTTCCAAAATCAGCCTCCAAGGACAAATTCAAATTTCAAAAGGAGGTGGAGTGTTTCATACTCCAAAATTAATTTACACATCACTTACACATTTCTTACAACACTTTAATTTTAGGCCAAAACTCTAATAATTGCTTTCTTATGTCCCAATATGATTAATTAATTTTAACAACATGTTTACTCACATTAATTTACCACAATTAATAAATAATGAAAGGGGTAAACACATCATTTAATAAACACATACAAACATAAATAAAAAGGAACCAAATAAATAAATACACATAACCCTTGGTCACATTTAAAGGTGATCCCCCATTGGAATCCCAAACAATCAAACACACACACATGAACAATACAAGTTGTCATGGTGACCTTGATGAATTCATCTAAAATTCCAAATGTGGTGGGTCTCCAATCCCCGATGTTTGTTGTGATAATTTTAACCCGCACAATACAAATACCCCTTCGCCTCGTGGCCTCGTGGCCAAATATGAACATCAAAATGAATATAATATAATTTCAAAATCATCAATATACACACACACACACACACACACACACACACACACACACACACACACACACACACACACACTATCACATCAACAATTTTACAATAAACAATATCACTTACAATTTCATCAACAACTATATAATCATCAATTTTAAATTCAATTTTCTCGGTCTACTCAATATATCCAAATATCACATGTCCTAACAACATCCATAAATATATATAACCATGTCCAACAACATGTCAACATCTATATAAAATGTCTCTAACAATCATCATGCATCATATATGAATCAGAGTCAACAATAATCCATGATCTGACATCTAACACCATACTAAATCAAAACTATAATAATGTCCATAATATAGTCAGTAGTATCATGATCAATATCAAAAGTGTCGAAGGGAAGTGGGTACTACAATATTAGGATTGAACATTAACTAAGGAGGAGTAAACATTAAACTAAGTAGATTAAATTGTGGCACCTTCCTAGTTGTTTGTTGATTAATGGACCTTAGAGTTAAAGTAAATAAAAATATTTAATCATTTAACTAGATCTTATACTTCATTTGTGAAGTTGAGATTTATGGTTTAAATTAATCTAATGTACCCTAGGGGTTAACAAACTGTAACCTTTTCTATCTTTTATCTAAAAAAAATTAGTCACAATTTTTGGCATAATCAGTTAGGTGTTAGCATGTTCCTTGAATGTCATTTTTGCGGGGATTACATATTTTTAAAATAATATTAAAGTAAAATAAAACTATTGTAAAGTGCATTTGGTGGGGAAGTGGGGGAAGGATGGTGGTCCTTGTTAAAGCCATATTTTTAAGTGTTTAGCTAGTATGGAGAGAGACCTTCATCCCCTGTCATTTTCCTTATAGAATAATTCAAGCACTTTATTGATAAACATGGGTGTTTTCCATGATGAACCCGAAGTTAACATTGTAAATTTACTAGTAATTGGATGGTCACAACAAGTGCAAAGGGGGATGCACACTCATAATTAAATAAGTAGAATGTGTGGGGAAGCGTGCTTAATGGATGTTCGAGACTAGCTATCCCCAAATAAGTCCCATTCTCGGGTTAAAGAAGCCCCGCACATGGAGAAAAATTTGTATCTCAGTAAATCTCCTCATTTTTTTTTTTCTTTATACAAATTCACTGTCGGATATTTTTTTGTGCTCAAGCGGTTTCATTTGTCTCTCGGGTTTAAAGGAAACTATTTCTGTTGTTTCTTTGTTGTTGGATGTAGAGGAAGAAGAAGATTGAAGTTAAAGAGGTGCTTCCTTAGGTGTACGTTCCAGCTCTAATGTTTTTCACTTCTTACGCAAACCTATGCTACATGCACTTTAACCTTTATAACACCATTGTCTAGGTCTTTACTAGATGCAATTTTTGTTTCCTCTTATTTACCCATTTTTGGTTTAGCTGATGTTTTGGTTTAGACATTAGAAGCATCCATTCCTACTAATATGTGTGTGTCTATTTCAGATATGTTTCTTTAATTATTCCTCCACGTGAGACCCCTTTTTGTCCTTTCTATGTCCACCACAACCCGCCAACATCCTTCCTCACATAAGTTAAATTAAGAGCTTTATTACAGGGAACAAATATCCATCGCAAAAAAATGGAAGGGATTTTTTTTGAGATGTTGTAATTCAAAGTTCCCTATTGTTTTACATGTATGCAAAATGTGGAAGATAACTCAAGCCACGTGAACTGTTTGACACATTACCCAAAATAAAAAAAATGTGGTCTCTTGGAAATGTGTTGCTTGCTTAATATGCTCAGAATGGTGTTTATGAGGAGGCTTGAAGATTTGCAAAGAAATACCTCAATTGGATGCCTTCTAATGGAGTGCCATGGTAGAAATATATGGATGAAAGGGTCCTTTTTGTTTAAATGCCATAAAATCTTCGAAGAAAATGTAATTAGTAGGGGGAATCCGTTTTCCACAGATGTTGTGAGTATCCCACCTTTTATGTGTCTAATGAGGGATTTTGGAACAGGAAAAAGGACTGCATAAGCATATGATCTGATGGTTTTCTGGCCACTTCATTATCTTGGGATTGTATAAGTGCTTAAGTTCGTAAGTTAGGGCTTCGGTCATGTCTTGAAAGTGTTTTTGGAATGCATAATATCTTGTTAATTGGCTACGGAAACATTGGCTTTTTATTACTCGAAAGATGTATTGGATTTTGAATATGACAAGAGCTATGTTGGTGGGGGATAATATTTCTAAATGACAATATGTTTTATTTGGTGATTTTCTTTGGTTGGAAGTATAGCGAGTTGGTTGATTTTATGGAAAGTTCATTGGTTTAGTGGAGCTCATCGTGCTTAGTGGGATAGCACATATGTGGCCTTGATGTTTTCTTGAATGGTACAAAATGGAGGGGTTGTGAATGCACACAAAATGTCTGGAAGAATGCTTGAAAGAGAGTTAGAGCTTTGTGAAATGCAAGTGACACTACAGATGCTAGTATTTCTAGGCATGGTCTCCTTACCTTCATCTTTTATAATTTTTATATAATTTGGTTCTTCATTTGCAATATAATAGAAATATTAAACCATTAGATACTTAAACAATTGGATATTTTAACTAGACTGTTAGTGTGAAACAATAAAACTCCACCTTGTGATTTATGTTACCGATTTACAATTTGACCATCAAACGTGTTGCTACCACAACCTTATGCATTGCTAAAATAGGGTATCATAATTAGGTGTTTGTGTCCACTGGTACCAATGAGAGTTAGATGAGTCATCAACTAAAATAACCATTTTTCTACCTTGCAAAGTTAGAAAAATGCAATATTTAAAGACTCACAAAACAACATTCTGAAACCCAAAAAGAGATGTTGAGTTTTGTTTGTGTCCCTTGTTATATGGGGAGTCGCATCGAGATTTATATTGACCTTGATTAACCATTTGTGCTCTCTTCTATACCCCTCTAGGTGGCTTGTTACCCCATTTTGTAATTTTAGGAAGTTGCTAAAAGTGAAATGGTTGTTTTCGTTTCGTCTTACTGTTTGGATCCTAAGTTAAGGAACATTTTTCCGCCATTGAAAAGCTCTACTATTTCTACTAGACAATTGATTACAACATTAAGTTTTGGGGAAAGAGATTTCTAACTAGTTGTGCAAATGTTGACCTTTGGTCACAGTGTGACTAGGTCATACTGGACCAATTATGACTTGTGGCTCCATAAAACCTATCGTCGTTTGTAACTCATTTGCTAGTTTTTAGTATCGTCGACTCTTGTGAATTCTCTATATATAGGAGAACTTGTAGGAATTTTTTTGTTGTGTGTTCATCCATCAAATTTCAGTTTTTGAAAAGGTTTTCTAAGCCCTTGAACTAAAATTGGTTATTTTTGTAAGTAGGCCAATTATGACCGATGGCCTCGATAAACTAGCCGCCAATTGTAAACCATTCGCTAGTTATGAATTCCGCCAATTCCTGTGAATTATTGGTATATAAAAGGACACGTAGGAATTTACTTGTTGTTCATTTTCTCATTGGAAGACTTTTTTGAATGTGGTTTCTTAGCCTTCGAGCTAAAATTAGATGATTTCACTACTAGTAGGAAAATGTAAAATAAGGTTGTATGACCTTAGTAAAGACAATAAACCATCATGAAAACTTATTGAAACTTAGAAATAACTATATTAAACTCTCCCTTGTGGCTTGTTGTATGAAATGTGACTTTTGGAAAAATAATGTTTCTCTCTATTCTCTCTCTTCTCTATCTCTTTCTCTCTCAACACTTAGTTATGAAATGAAATGAATATGTCCCTAAACCTCTCTTTTTATGTGTTTATTATCATGTAAATAGAAAAATAAAAATCATAAGTATGCTAGATTTAGGTGGATGCCATGCCAACGATTTTTTGTTGTCTATTTCTCACATGGTTTTACAGGATGGAAATAAGATGGCGAAATGGCATGGTCATAATTTATTTGCATATTATTGAAATTTATATATGATAATGAAAAATAATATGTATTGCTATGTTTATAGTAAAGTTTCATCTTTTTATTGCTTTCAAATAAAATATTGTCCTTGTCGTGTATGTAGTTTAAATAAAATTGTAATTGTTCCTTGTTGTCACATTTTACGAGATAGTCCATTAATTACTTAATGCTCTTGTTGACTTCATTTATAGATATGTTGTGAAAATTACATCATGTATGGAAGGAAGAAGTATCTCTTTATAAATTAAAATGGAATTGTGCTTTAAACCCCTTCAATTCTACATCCTCCCTCGATTATTGCATGACTAATAGGTGAGCCTTGATACTAGATAGTTGAGAGCAACATGAGATTTCTTCCATATTGAGTGATCCCCACTCTGACCATGACCATCATAAGTACAGGTGCTAGTATTTACCAACTAATAGTTCTTATCTCATGTGTCGCGCTTCAATCGAACCTTGTGATGATGGGTTGTGCCCTTGTGTTTCGCTTTGTAAATCTTGTATCTAGTATAAACCTATATACTTGGTCCTCACGAGATGTTGAACAAAATGTAAATTAAAACTCATGATTCATCCCATAGACTTAGTGTTAAGCATGTTATGTACTTATGAAATGAGGGTTTGGAACATGAGTGGAATCCACATCGTAAGATACCTATGTATGAAACCTGCAGTTTGAATTCCTTTCTCCTAACAAATAGGGGTGTTATCATGACAGGAGTGTTCTAGTTGTGTATAAGTTGTGGGGTAAGCATAATCATTTTCTATAGTTATCCTTTTGGTATGGTGTAGGCCCCTTTTCAGTGTCAATTGAAATTAGTCGAATGTGGACCTCTTATAGGAATTAGGATGAATCACACACACTAATATATTTTTCCAGTGAGAAGGGTAGTCGCTAAAAGATCATAGGGTGTATAAAATTATAATTGCATATCACCTTGTAATACACATCTAATACTTAAATTTCCCAGTAATAATCCAAGCTTGGTTAAGTGTGAAATCATACCCCTTAGGAGCCCTCATGACTTAGTAAAGGACAAATAGTATATGCACCTTAGTTGTTTTAACAAGAAGTCACTATGAAGTCAAAGTAATGATGTAAGGGTTACAAGAACACGAGAGGAGACTTTGGAAACTGTTGTTCAATGTCACTTACACTTGTATGATGTCAACATTCTAAGATGACTAAGATGACTTTATAGCAAATAAAAGTAAAGTAATGTCTCCTTAGTGAACTTTTAACCTAGTAAATGGGGAAACTTGAGATTCATAAGGGATGAACACAATCACCACACCCCTCAACATGGTTTAATTATGTTGTTAAATTATTAAAAATAAGAAAAATGAAATTTGAGGATTGATCCCTTTGAATCAAGAAAAATTCTCTATTCCATATCATGATCAATGCAAACTAAGCATCTAAGGGAAGTAGTTAGAATATACAGCTAGTCATAATAACTCAAAACAAAATAGGGTAACCCTAGTGATTAAATGTTATCATGAAAGGAACATGTAATCTATTTACCTTTGAACTAATAAACTTCCTTTGTTCCATGTGAACCTTCCTGGTTGCATCTAAGATAAATTGCAAAACCAAATGAACATACAACTTAGAAAACAAATCCGTAGGACAAACACTAGTAGCCTCATGTATGCACATATGTTCCTACCAACAATCAAAGCTACATCATTTTATTGTGATAAAGGGAAACAAACAAAATTAGATGGAATCATCACCAGTGAAATGTTAAGCAAAATAAAGATAATGTAGTCTAGCTTGAAGAAAAATGAAGGACTGCATAACAAGTGATTATCAAATGATTAAGGTCAATAACGAAATATGAATGTAATAAATATGTAAACCGGGAAAGTGTTGTGTCATGGATGGTGCCTATATGGGAGTTTATACTGTATTTGGATCGTTATGTTGTGCCTTGTCGTTTGGGGAAAAATGGCCTTGTTGTGCATCACATATTTTCATGTTATCTATGTGGGTTAATGTTTGTGCAAACATATCATGTGTTGTGTGTTGTCCTAAGTAATCTCATGTGGTGTCATGTATACAACAACGGAAATAAAAAAATTATTCCGTTATTTTGTGTGTTTTATCTTTGTTTATAAATATGTGGGTGTTTCATATCCATTAAGATATCAAATATTAGGTAGAGAAAAACATCCAATTGGAAGCCTCTTAGAAGTAGAGCTAGCATTGCCAAAGTGCACAAGGGTGCACACAACCCAACAAATATTTGTTTTGAAGGCTCTCCCACTTATAATTACAGTCAAAGACCTCATTCAAGATGTTCAAAAAGCTTGTATCATAACCTACAACTAAGATTTTGAGAACGATAGACATGTTAACCCCGACACATTATATAAAAATGTACCATTAGAGACTATATAGAAATGATCCAAGACCAAACAAACAAACATTCCCAAGTTGATGACAATAAAATACAATTGCTTGCTAGATGGGGCGGTAGATAGATAAAAGTAAGAGAAATAAAAAGTGCCCTTGACCTTGCTCCCGTCCACAATTTCCTTGAATGGTTGGTTTGCAGTAGGTACGTATGGTAGATGGTCCACTTCATTACCTTTCCTTTATTTTCCAGGTTAGTTGTTTTTCGTTGAGATTCCACCCTACTTTAACGTCACGTGATTTCACACTGCCGATCATTGGGATTTTTACAGGATTATAAAAATAACTCCAGTCTCCAACCATCGAAGTAAAGCGGTTGAAATTTACAGCCGGTGGCAGGTGCCCTCCAATTGGTCGGCAGTACGAAGAAATAATCTTCTAGAATTTTACTTACTTATTTTCACATAAATTTATATTTTTATTAACTTATTAAGAGGTTTACAATGCAACTACTGAATGTAATACCGATATTTTTAATTAATTAAGATGATAAGCATTTATAAAGAAGACACGACATGACTGTATTTGTGATAGACAATTGATTACAAAGATTGGTTGTGTGGCGCCGTTAATACATAACAGGCTCTCGATCATTTATATTGTAAATTATAATTGTAATTGTGTTAAAGATTGTTGTAATTTTGAAGGTCAGTAGGAAACAATATTTGGATGAACCGACATGATGTTGAACAACTAGCGAGGTGCAAGACGAGGTAGGAAATGATATTTTGATGAATCGATATGATCGTGCACAACCAAGGAGCAAAGACTAGCTAGAGAATAGCTCGAGAAAGCAAAAAGCGTGAGGCACTTCAACATATACTTACTATCTTCATATCTTAAGCAGTTGTGAAGAAGAATCTCTACAACAAACAAGCCTTTTTTCAACAATTTTTCTACATTATTTTTGTGGCTATAGAGAATTGGAAACATATAAAATGTAGCTTTGAGTTTGTAACTAATCTACAATTTCATCTAGTTACTAGTCCACAATTTATTAGATTATTGATGCTCCACAATTAATTTAATTTGTAACTAGCCTACAATCTTTAGTGGTGTAGATTAACCACAATTTTTACAATATGGAACTTGTCCAAAAATTTTATGATTGTATTTATTCCATTATTTTTATAAATGATAGTTTTTCCATATATTTTAACATTGTGAATTTTTACATTACATACATATTTGTTTCATATCAATATAATATATGTGGCAATGTCCACAATTTTTTTATCAATATAATATGTGGCAATATTATAAGCCTTTGACGATATGTACTTAATATGTTATTCTTGCAAATATATCTTTCGAAACCACACCATCATTTGAAATGAAGAGTGTACACATCGAACCTATATAGTGCTACATCAAAACTATGAGAATGTAAGAAGGAAAACCAATATTTTAATATTTTATTAGAACTATAAACACCCATCTATAAATTGATATGATCATATTATCACTAAATAGACAACCGTAAAATAAGGTTTGATGATCATCAAGATTTAAGAGACCTCTTATTTTTGGTAATATTATTATGAAGTATATCAAAATCAACTATTATGATAATGTTTTAACTCAATCGGGTAACTAATTAAGATGCTTAAGATCCACCAATTGTCGTGTCGAAGATAAATATATATAAATTAGATGAGTTACTCTAATATCATGGATTATCAACAATTAAATAAAAATAAAAATTTATTCTTTAAACTCCGCTCTATAATATTTATGTATTTTATCACTATTTTCCTTTTTCACGTGGTCTTTAGTATCCATTATTTTTCAATCATTTGCTAATTTGTGAAAAATTATGATAAACGTGGTGAATTGATGGAATTCAAAACAATAATATTATAGTGATGTATATTGCTAAAATACATAAAACTCTCATTTGATAATTATTGTCTTATTTTTTACAAATAAATTAGTAGTAAATATAATTTATTTTTAAATTTGAAATATGGATTTTAAATAATTAATATATAATATTTCATTTTACACTCATACTTAATATCAAGCTCACTAAAACAAAAACTACACATATTTATTTTGGAAACCAAATATCATAAATTATGGAAATATTTATGGTATGTAACACAAATCATACTAAATTTTTATGGGAGGGTAGAAAGCTAGCACTCCTAGTTGTAGTTGAGTGGAAAACTCTTCACTTTAATATTAACAATATCGTGGTATGGCAAATCTGGTAAAGAAGTATTTTGTATAGAAATCAGGTAACATATTTGTTTGCAATATTAAAATTGGGCATGTTTCTAATAAGACTAGCCCACAAAGAATCTTAATAGACCGTACAAGAAAAATTTGACACCAAATTGCAAGCGTTGTCAAGTTATTATGTAAAAATAGGATATAAATGTGAAATAAACACACATAAAATGATAGTCATTATTACAATAACTGTCAAATTATTATGTAACAATAGAATAAAAATGCATAATAATCAATTATTATTGTGGTACATTTCACAATTTTTAAATTCGGCAGCCCACCTCCTTTTTAAAAATTGTGATAAAATATTTGGAAATGAGTCCCTGAAATGAATCCCTAAAAATTGCAGCAAATCCTAAAAATAAAACAAACCCTAATCCCAGTGGACGATGATGGGGGCACTCAACTCCTTGTAGGGTGTAGTTTTGAAATGTGTCAACTTGTTTGGTGATCCTTTTGTGGTAAGCGAGGATGACTTAGTCCTCAAGGGTAGGAGTCTATCGACCGTGGAAGCAGAGGAGATGGATTTGGCTTGATATGTGGTAGAGTGTCCGGATCTTCCCTATTTGTCTTGGAACCGAGCCATCTTTGGTGCGGTGAAAAAAATTTCAATGTGTGGTTGTCGATAGACCTTCCTTTCCCTACTACTAGTGACCTTCCTAACGATGGAATTGATGGTGGCTATGATATTATATCTCATTCCCTCTTCGGTTCTTTCTTGAAAAGTGGAAATTCTACGAAAATAGGAGAAATGGGTGGTGGCGGATCCCTATCTATCTTGCTATTTTTTTCCCCTATCCTCAATGAGTTGGTTGAAGTTGTTCAAAATGAGAATCTCTCTTTTTGACAAGTGTTGAAGGGTGCCAAACCCTCAAGGTGGCTAATAGCTCTCCTTTGTTTACCTTTCAGGAGTAGGTGATTAAAGCTAAAAAAATTCACCAAAAATGATATTATCTTCCGGTTTAATGGTGTGGATAGGACTTCCACTACTACATTCCTAGATTTCTTTAGAATAGAGACCTATTATGGAAGGTAGAGTCTATATTTATCCATGCAAAAGGTTTTTTTATTGTGGTTTTTAATCTGATTGAAGATAGATATAAAATTTTTTCTATGCTTTGGGAACTTCAGAATCATCTCTTGCTCATGAAATAGTGGATTCCTTATTTCAACCTAACTCGTAACGTCCACAAAAATGGCGTTCAAAACCACACGAAAACTATCAATTTAACTAATGAAAAATATGCAGATTTTTTTATTTTTCTTAGGTAAAACATTAGCCACAATTTAATTAATTTATGATTACAAATTTTACACAATTACATGACGATCAATTCAACTAATAACTAATTTTTATTGAACCATTCTCCAATTAATATTACAATTTCATTATTCATACTAATTTCCATTACTTCATTTAAATATTTTCTATCTTGACTCACATGACTTAGCCCCATTAATCTCTTTCAAATTTATTTACTTAAATGTTCCCATAAGTAAACTACAATTTAATTAGACAAGACTAAATACCCTATGGTTTAAAACCATGCACAATAATGTTGATTTATTACTCTAAAATGACAAGGGTACACAACTTGGTCTAACCCTCTTAGTGGCCTTACTAAACTAATACCCATAGTTTTTGTCTATTCTCATTCCCATAAAAATCCCTATCACTTAAAGTTGTAGGGTTCATCCTAAACCATTGGTTTTTATTTTCTTTTCCCTAATCCATCTCATTTTTGTTTTGTAGGTTTTAGGAGCATGGAGGACATGAAAGGTTGCTCATTGGTCATGGATGGATACATGTAGATTTGGAGGGTTGGTTTTTTTGCATCCCTCTCCTAGGGTTTGTATTTTAATGGATATTTGCATTTCACTTGAGAATAATTACCCTTTTCGGGTTGTGGGAATTTTTCCCCATTTTATTTACGGTTTTATATGAGGTATATAATCAAATGCGGGGTTCATGTGTGTGTGTGTGTGTCTTTTTGTTTGTGTATATGTATGATGTACCACCTTTGTAACACATTCCATATAACAACCTTGACACATATGACATTAGTCTATCAAAAGCACTTCACAATCTCCTTCTACCACTCCGGTGCTCAAGCTATCAATAAAATAAAACAAGATGGCCAAAAGATGGGGGTTAATTAGTACATTCATCACTCAAGATACTTTTAAATAGTATTATGACACTAGGATAAATAATGTCTAAAGTGCACGATTTTTGTGACTATAGGGGATGTTTAGAAAAATAGTGTGTGTGATGGGTGTTGGATGGAAAAAGTACAAGAGGAACTATCATAGGTTTATAGAAGGTTGTTGAGTGTTTTGGTATCTCTAGGAAAGTGGGGAATATAAACTAGCCCTGTGAAACTAGAGGCATCAATCCATTGTGAAAATGAATTGGGATCTGATAGGAGTTTGTATAGTTGTGTAAACACAAGGATCCTATAAGATAACTTGTGGATTTAAGCTTGAGGATGTTCCTGCACTCTGAAAATGGTCTTCTTTCTCAACATTTTTTGTAAAAACATGAATATACAAATAGAAATTATTGTTTATCCACTGGATATAACCTTCTAATTTTGAGATCACCTATTTGTTTTGGACTTTGGACATAGAGTTCCTTGTTTGGAGATGTCTTTGGTCTAAGGCTAGTTGTTAGAGAATGGGAGACTTGATTATTAATTGTTCTAAAAAATAAATGAATAAGCTCAATCGATTTCTATGGAGAAATGGAGAGGGTGCTACCATCCGGTATCATGAATTTTTTCTGAAGGTAAATTTTTGCATGCTAACGGTGACAAAAATATTAATGCTAGCAATAGAATTGAGTATGAATTCTATAGGTCGGTGAGTACTCGAATGCTACCATCCAAAAACACAAAGAATGCTACTAGCCGATAGCATGAAGAACACTACCGGTCGGTAGTCTAAATGATGTAACCAACCAGAGCATACATAATGCTCTTGGTTGGTGTCATTAATCTACGTGTCGCATGATTCAAGAACATTCTATATGTTCTCACTATGCTATCACCGATAGGATGTAGAATGGTGTTGGCGGTAGAATGCGAATACCACCGAGAAGCTTATAGAATGCTACCAGCTAGTAGAAGCACGAGCATTTTGTATGCTACTATCTAGTAGCATTCTACGTATTACAGGATGGTATAATTTTTAATGCTTCCAATCGGTGGAATTTTAGATGCTACCTTCTGATTGAATTATGGATGCTTCCGACCAATTGCATTTAGGATGCTTCGACCAATAGCATGTAGAATGCTACCATCTGGTAACATGTAGAATGCTACCAACCAAGAAAGCATGAAGACTTCTACTAAATGGTAGCTTGTAGAATTTCTAGTGACATGTAGCATTTTAGTTGTTAATAGAGATTATCATGAAATCTTGTGCTACTACCTTTGCATCATCAACATTTAACTCATTTTCCTCCAAAAATTCCATGATCGGAAAAAAATTCATAACGTTCTCCTTACATTTGAAATTCATTTTCATGAATTCGCTAAGTATTATCTACGTTGTTTTTATGGGGGTCTTAAAATTCACCCTAGTTTATAATGGTTTAGGATTTATTATTTTGGTTTTAAGGTTTAGGGTTTATAGTTTAGGTTTTGGGACCAAAAGTGGACAAAAACTGAAAAAGCAGACAAAATGCATATACGTTTTGCAAAAATACACCAGCGTTTTAATTTTTTTGGTTTGGTGATTACTTAACCAATAATGCATACACATTTTAAAGAATAGAAAATGCATACGTGTTTTAGAGAATTCAAAACGTGAACGTGTTTTAGAGAATGAAAAATGCGTACGTGTTTTAGCGAATTCAAAATGTGTACACATTTTATAGAAGTCAAAACACGTGTGTGTTTTAGATAAGTAAAGACGCGTACATGTTTTATAGAAGTCAAAACTTGTAAGTGTTTTATATAGTATGGACTACGTATGTGTATTTGGGTGTCTTATACTTACAAAAATAGATGTTTAAGTATAAGAAATAATTTTTTTAAAAATTATTTATTATTTCTTATACTTTTCTAATTTCTTATAGTTTAAACTTATTTTAGTAAATATAAGAAATTAGGGTCACTTTGCACCTATTAGAAGTGGTCTCATAGCTCCAATCAGTTATAATCTAGAAGATAGTTTTTCAAAATCTAATTTGGTCAATACTTACTCATTTTCAAGATTTCAACAAAGAACCTAAAACTTTCAAGGCATATATGTTGTAGTCGGTCTTTGTTTTGTGAAACCATATAGTCATTTTTAAAGGTTTTTGACCTTCTAAATTGGATTTTTTCCCTACTACTTTGCTTGAATTGGTACCAATTTTTAAATTTGGTCCATAATTCACTTTAGTGACCATGAATCAACTCTATAATGCTTTTATACTTCTTATTAAGAATATATCCTCATATTGTAGATAGAGGATTGTTCTTGAATGGGATTCTGTCTATTGCCAAAATAAGGTGATTGTAGTGTGTCTCCTCCTTAAGGTGTGATAACACTACTAGGTGTTGAATGATTTTTTTGGAATAGTACCAAGTGAATTGTATTAAGTGAACTTAGATGATTGCTCATTCTTAGAAACATGGTACTCCATATAAAGATCATTTCCTCACCATTCCTAGCTATAAAAGCATCCTTTCATGGAATCAAATTCATGATTATCATACATGTTTTTTCTCATATGTCTCTTATGGAGATAAATGATGCCTTAATACTTCACACATGATGGTCATTGATACCTTTGTGACGTGACTAGCTCATTTTAGCTTGTTCTGAAGGGTGTTCAATTAACTACAAAATGGCCAAAAATGCCTTTTAGGTCTTCGAGGAGGAAGTAGTCTCTCATCAAAAAATGAGTCGATTGATCACCTTAGACACTATTCCATATACACCTGAAACATGTTGAATGATCTTATTAGGACTTTCCTTTGGGTGCTTGTTTATGATTTAGGGTTTAGGGTTTAGGGCCCGGGATTTAGATTTTAGGCCTCAATGTTTAGGACGAGCAAGGTTTAGAGTTTATAGTTTAACGTTTAGTGTTTAAGGCTCATAGTTCAGATTTTAGGGTTTGGGGTTTATCATTTTGGTTTTATGGTTTATGGTTTAGGGTTTAGAGTTTAGAGTTTATGGCTCGGGGTTAAGGGTTGAGGATTTAAGATCAGGGTTTAGGGTTTAGGGCTCAAGGTTGGATTTAGGGTTTAGGGATCGGGGTTAATGGTTTAGTGTTTATGGCTTAAGGTTTAGGGTTTAGGGATTAAGGATTAGGGTTGAGGGTTTAGATTTGAGAGTTGAGGGTTGAGGGTTTAGGGATCGTGGTTTAGTTTTTAGGGTTTAAGGGTTGATAGGGTTAATGTTTGAGGCTGAGGGATTTAGGGTTTTAGTTTTGGGCTTAGGGCTTAGAGCCTAGGGTTAAGATTAGGGTTTAGGTTTTAGGTTTAGGTTTTAGATCGGGGTTTAGGTTAAAGGTTAAGGATTTAGGATTTAGGGCTTAGATTTTTTTAGGGCTAATGATTTATGGTATATGATTTAGGGTTTAACACTCATATGGTTTAGAGTTTAGGTCTAAGGGTTTAAGGTTGAGGGTTGAGGATTTAGTTCTTACGGTTTATGGTTTAGGGTTTAGGGGTTTAAGCTTTAAAGGAATTAGGGTTTAAGGTTTGAAGGTCATTATTCAAGGTTTAATGACAAAGGGTTTAGGGTTCTGGTTTGGTCTAAGGCTCAAGGATTAGGCTCACCCATTCACTTAATGTAATGTTCTATGTCTTACCCATTCTTATAAGTATTGACAAAGAGTATTCAACTAAAAGGGCTCATCTACTTCAGGGTAGAACATTGAAGGAGTCATCACAATTTAATGCCTTTTATCTAGTGATATTTTAAAGGAGGAAATTACAGATATCCAACAACAATTTGGTTCAAATAAATGTTACCTAATATACCTATCTTCTTTTTCCCATTGGATGTGAACTATTTCGCTCATTTGTAATGTTTCGTGTCTTACCCATTCTTATTAGTATTAATAGAGAGTATTCATCTAAAAAGGGTTCATTGACTTCTTTGGAGAAAAACTCAAAGAGATTTATCAAAATTTTATGTCTTTCATCTTTTAATCTTTTGAAGGAGGGAAATTCCCACCTCTCATAAACAAGGTATTTGTAAAATCAAACATTATGATGGTTATAGGCACAAGACTAGGAAATATGGTCTTGAGATATTCAAAAAGATGAACTCACTCATGAGACCTACTAGAAATATCTGAGGTTTAAGGGATAGATCTTAGGGTTAATGATTCAAGGTTTAGGGTTTGACTTAGGGCTCAAGGCTTAGGGTTAAACATTTAGTATTTAGGGTTAAGGGTTTAGAGTTTAGGGTTAAGGATTTAGTGTTTAGGGTTTAAGGTTGTTATTTTTGTTTTTAGGTTTTAGGGTTTATAATTTATGGTTTAGGTCTCATGGTTAAGGGTTGAGCATTAAGGGTTAGGGTGATTTCAAGATTTAGGTTTAGGGTTTAGTGTTTAGGGCTTAGGGTTTTGGGTTTAAGGTTTAGGGTTTAGGGTTAAGGGTTTAGGGCTAAGGGTTTAGGGTTTATAGTTTATTTTTTAGGGTTTAGGGTTTAGCATTTAGGGATCATGGTTCATGGGGATTCATGGTTTAGGGTTTGTGACCTTTAGGATTTATTATTTTGGATTTGATAGTTTAGGGATGGAGAATATATATTGCTATTTTAATGAATTAGCAGAGCACGCCTTTATATAGGGCGATAGAGGAGAGGTGAGGAAGACAGGTTATACAGGTTCTGTCTACTAACAAATATTAACACAAAATGTATTAACTCGCTAACATTCCCCCCCTTAATACATTGCTCTTACAAATGTACCCCCTAAACAAATCAAACTTCACCTTGCCGAGAGGCTTGGTGAGAATATCTGCAACTTGAGAATCAGTAGGGCAGTACTGGAGCTGAATTTGGTGGTTCAAGACCTGTTCACGAATGTAGTGACATTCGACCTCAATATGCTTTGTTCGTTCATGGAAAACAGGATTCTTCACAAGCTTCAACACACCTTGATTGTCGCAGTGAATGATGGGAGGTTTCTCTTCAGGAATCCCTATATCTGCAAGAATGCGACGTAACCAAATTGCTTCGCACACAGCTCCTCGTGCGGCAGCACGGTATTCAGCCTCAGTGGATGAGAGAGCAACAACAGTTTGCTTCTTGCTGATCCACGAGATAGGTCCAGATCCGAGATGAAAAACATATCCTGAAGTGGATTTCCTGTCATCAACGGATCCTGCATAGTCCGAGTCTGTATATCCCTATAAGAAGAACTGAGTGTTCTTCTGATACTCCAGACCAAAGTCAACTGTACCTCGGACATATCTCAACACATGCTTTGCTGCTATCCAATGACATTTCTTCGGCTCCTGCATAAATCTGGCGAGATAGCTCACTGCAAAGCAAAGATCTGGCCTGGTATAAGTCAAGTAAATGAGACTCCCCACAAGCTTGCCTGTAGTGAGTGCCATCTACCTGTGGTGAATCCTGGAATCTAGATAATTGCAAACCTTTTTCCATAGGTGTGGACATTGGTTTACAATCTGACATTCCATACTTTTCCAGGAGTGTCTTTGCATATTTCATCTGGGAGATGAAGATATGATTCTTCTTCTGCCATATCTCTAAGCCAAGACAATAGTGAAGTAGCCCCAAATCAGTCATGTCGAAGGATTTCTTCAGATCATTCTTTACATCATCTACAAGATTGTCAGAACTTCCTGTGATCACAAGATCATCTACGTACAAAACCAGAATGACAATCTCTGTTCCTACCTTCTTGATATACAAATTTGTATCTGAGGGGCTACGAGTGAATCCATGCTGCAATAGGTGATCATCAATTTTTATATACCATGCCCTAGGTGCTTGTTTGAGTCCATAAAGAGACTTTATCAGATGACATACCTTGTGTGGTTGATGCTCGTCTACAAACCCTTCAGGTTGGGCCATGTATACTTCTTCTTGAGATCACCATTTAGAAAAGCACTCTTGACATCCATCTGCTGAAGTTTCCATCCATTTTGCAGTGCACAGACAACTCTGATGGTTTTGATCTTCGCAGTGGGTGCAAAGGTCTCGTCATAGTCAATTCCTTCTTCTTTGAGCATAACCCTTTGCAACAAGTCGTGCTTTGTGTTTGTCGATTGAACCATCTGCCTTATATTTTGTTTTAAAAATCCATTTGCAGCCAATGGGTTTCTTACACGGAGGTAGATCGACAAGTTCCCACGTCATTTGATTGAATAGGGAATCATATTCAAGCATTCCATAGCTTGTTTCCACTGTGGTTGGTCTAATGCCTCACGAACAGTGTCGTTCGGTTGCTCTCAACAATTGAACTCATGAGTGCAAAATTTACCTCATGTCTAGCTTGACTTCGTGTTCTAACTCCGTAGAAGTACCAGAAGTGAGTTCAGGTGTGCATCCCCAATAGTATTCTGGACCCATTTCGGATTTTGATGTGAAGATGTGTTTTCCGGTGTGCCAAGATCAACGAACAAATCTCCACTCGGCTCTTCTTCTCTCGAGAAGAATCATCTTGCTCATCATCTGGATGTGTGAGCAATCTATGTGACGAAATCTTGGATCTCCATTGTGTGGCAGGGAGTCAAAGGATGACTCATCACACACCACATCTCGACTCTCGTAGATCTTCTTCATCTCAGGATCCATGAGACGATATGCCTTTGAGGTAGTACTATACCCCAAGAAAAGACATGGCAGTGTCTTTGGATCGATCTTCTTCTTCTTTTATCATCGGAACATGCATATATGCAGTCTGACCAAAAACTCTTAAATGATGAATAGAAGGTTTACTGACCAGTCCATACCTCTTAGGTGTCTTGTTCGCAAGATCTTCGTGGGTGCCGGTTGAGTAAACATTTGCTAGACTGCTTCTGCCCAAAACTGATCCTCCAACTTGGCGGTCGAGAGCATACAACGAGCCATCTCCATGACAGTCCTGTTGTGGCGCTCAGAAATCCCATTCTGTTGGGGCGTATAGGAGCGATCAAATGTTGTTGAATGCCATCTTTGCTTTGAGGTATGCTAAGAACTTCTTTGACACAAATTCCCCCTCGATCTCGAGCGGAGGAGAAGAAGAGGCTTCTAGATGCCTGGTGGCTTCTTTGGTAGAAGGTTTAGAAATTTGCAAGTGCCTCACTCTTCTTCGAAGGAAATATACCCACATTTTCCATGAGTAATCATCAATGATGAGCTGAAAGTACACAAAACCTTTGAAAGCTAGGCAGGGGGTCCGCATGATCGGTGTGTGAACGACCTGAAGATGCTCTGTAGAATGATAAGAGCTCTGTTTGAATGGACCTCTATGTTGTTTGCCCGCAAGACATCCTGAGCAAACAGGTAAGGAATGGGAGAGTGGAGGAAGCCCTCTTACCATTTCCTTCGCCTTTGAGTTGATTTAGAGCAGAAAGATGACCATATCGAAAGTGCCAAAGTGGACTCTGCCGTTGATGCAGAGAGAGCAATTTAGATGAAGTGACCGCATCCGGTGCAAATAGACGGCCCTTCGTAAATTGAGCAATGACCGACTCTCCACGGGAAATGATGCGGGACTTGACCCCTTTTCAACAAAGAATTCAACCTGCATTCTATGGTTAAGAAGTTGACTTACAGACAAAAGATTTGAAGTCAAACCTGGAACATAGAGCACCTTTGTGAGTGTACATCTTCGTGTTCCAAGAGGAATGATGACATCACCAATCCCTGCTGCAATATACTCTTGATTGTCTGCAATGGTGATCCGATCTCCAGTGGGCCGGTCACTCAGAGTATGGAACAACTTCTTGTTGCCAGTCATGTGTTTTGCCCGGCACTGAATCAATCAACCAGACATCTTCTGACGGCTGCGAAGTCTGTGAGACTAGAACAATGTCAGAATGAGTCGTATCTGGTACCTCTTCATCGGAGGTGGCATCCTGCTGAGCAGCAATGTGGCCCTTCTGCCTCTGATTACGAGCATGCCATTGGGATTTCTTAGAATATCCGCGGGAAGTGCTCTCTTAGGGAATTTCCATACTTGCGGCCGTTGTAATAACGATTGCGATCGTGTGCGTATCCGTGGAGCAAATGTGGCACCACCGATCCGCCTTGTGATTATCTTTATGCAGGGTGGCAGCATGTTGTGAAGATGGCTGCTTGTAGGAACATCTTCGATTAAGGGGTGATTGCCCTTTCCGAGGCTTATGTTTTGCCTCGTGATAAGAGCCTTGTCTTGAAGGCTTCTTGTACATTTTGCATGGCTTCTTCCTGCGGAGATAATTCACCGGGTTAAACTCACCTCTGTTGAGTGATTGTCAACGTGGTGGTTGTCCGAAACCGTGAACGGAAGAGCTTTGTGAGCGGACAAGCAACTTGTCGTCCATGGTTCTAGTGCGAGAGAGTTACGCACGTTTACACGCCGCAAGAAGGCCTCTACTGATTCGCCTTCATGCATACTCATCGTATAAGCTTTGTCAAGTTGCAACTTTGACGTCGATTCTTAGCCGTAGATGGTACACAATGCGCTCCATGCACGAGAAGAAGCAATTGCTTCTCGAATGTATGGTTGCGCCTCATCGAAAAGGCGAGGGTGATGAGCATGAGTGCTTTCGCATCGGCCTTTTCATATTTTCCAACAGATCATCGCGTCTGCAGGAGGGCGTTTTGCTGGAGACAATCCCCCAAAGGTCTTCGAATTGAAGAATCGTCCGCATTTTGGTTTTCCATGCGGCGAAATTTGGCCCTTTCAAGAGTTGGGCATCAGATAGCAATATTTTTGGAGCAGACATGTTTCAAAAAACTCAAAAATGTATCTTTATTTATTTATTTATTTTCAAAATGGCTACAATTCTTACTGAAGGAATCTGTCCCGAAGATGGGCTCTATAGGCTCGTGCAGTGAGACGCCGACGCTCCTGTGGGCGTTCTATTTCGCGTTCGTCATCTGCATCATAACCACGTTCAAGTTCTGCACGAATCCGCCGTGCTTGACATCGAACGTCGAACAGAAATATTCAACAGTTTGGCGCACAATCTCACAAAGAGAATGTTACGGTGTTGTGTAGCTCGTTCAAGGCAAAGAATAGCCCAGTGGTGTCCTCGTTGTCATTCAATGCCCAAATATTTGGTGCATTGCTCGCAGTGCTTTGTGCATCGGAAAACTGAGACATACACCTCCTTTCGTGAGTAGAAGACGGACAGTTGCTCCAGCAATGAGTCTCCTCTCCTGAATCTCCACGCATCTGCCCAACGAAGGGTTCCTCTCAAGAAAAGAAATGACGGAACAGGCACTCAAGCATGCACAGCAGCAAAGAAACGCTCAGCAAAAACGTTTTCTTCACGCACCAGACCAACAGGCACACTCCTTCACGCATTCACGGGCAACTGCACCAGCAAGCAACGTTTTTCCTTCACTCACGCAGGTTCCTCGCCTCCTTCTTCACGCCGTCCTCACGCACAGCAAAGACGAAAAAGGGACAGCACGCACAGCACAAGAAATGCCAAAAGCACGGGACAGGGAACTCAAACTCACGTTTTGAGTCTACTTCTCCATGCACGACTTTAGTACGCATGAAAAAAAAACGCAGGTTCTTCCTCCTCACGCCTCAACCAGGGCACGCACTCCTCCTCACGCCTCAACTAGGCACGCCTTTGTTGCGAAAAGGAAATGGCGTTTTGGGCTCCTTTTCTTCCTCCACGCACTTGCTCTGATACTAATGATAGACGCTGGACAGGAGAATATATATTGCTATTTTAATGAATACAGTGTGCACGCCTTTATATAGGCTGATAAGGAGAGCCGTGAGGGAAGATTACAAATTGTCTACTAACAAATATTAACACAAAATGTATTAACTCTCAAGGATTAAGGTTTAGGGTTTATGGTTTAGGGCTCAAGGCTCGTGGTTTTGGGTTAGGGGTTAGGGTGCATGTTTTAGGGTTTATGGATCAAGTTTTAGGGTTCGAGTTATAGGTTTAAGGTTTAGGGGTTAGAGTTGAGGGATATGGATTTAGGGTTTAGGGCTCGAGGATCGAGTCTTTAAGGTTTAGGGTTTAGGGCTCAAGGATTAGGGTGTAGAGATCAAGTCTTAATGTTTATGGTTTATGGTTTATGGTTTAGGTTTAATGGTTCATGGTTTATGGATTAAGGTACGGGGTTCAAAAATACTAGTTTAAGGTTTAGGGGTTAGAGCTCAAGGCTCTAGATTTAGTGTTTAGGGTTTAGGGCTTAGGGCTCAAGGTTTAGGGTCTAGGTTTAGGGTCAGTGTTTAGGGTTTATGGTTTTTTGGTCTAGGATTTAGTGTTTAGGGTTTAGGATTTATTATTTTGGTTTTAGGGTTTAGGGTTTATAGTTTAGGGTTTAGGTCTCATGGTTAAGGGTTAAGGGTTTAGGTCACAAAGTTCAGGGTTTAGGGTTTAGTGTTTAGGATTTAGGGCTTATGGTTTAGGGCTTAGGGCTCAGGCTTTAGGGTTTAAGATTTAGTGTTTAGGGTTTAGGGTTTAGGTTTTATGGGTTGGGGTTTAAAGTGTAGTATTTAGTTTTCAGGGTTTAGGGTTTAAGGTTTAACATTTAAGGATCATGGTTCATGGTTTAGGGTTTAAGGGTTAAGGATTTAGGCTCAAGGTTTAGGGTTTAGGGATCATGGGTAAGGGCTGAATATTTAAGGATTAGGGTTTAGGGCTTAGGATTTAGGGTTTAATGTTTATGGTTTAGGTTTTAGGGTTTAGGGATCATGGTTTAGGGCCTCGGGTTTAGGGTTTAGGGTTTTGATTGTAGAATTTAAATGCTAAAAGATTTAGGTTGAATGCTTGAAATCCTTAAAATTGCCTATGTATTGACCAAATTATACTATAAAAACTATCTCCTAAACCATGACTAAAGGAGCTGTGAGACTAGTTCCATAAGGTGCAGAGTAATGCTAATTTCTTATATTTACTAAAATAAATTTAAAGTATAAGAAATAATAAAATATAAATAATAATAAATGAAAAATTATACTTACACATTAGAACACGTATGACTTATAACATGTACACATTTTGCGTTTTCACTTTTTCCAAGCCATGCCTCAAGGTATGGGAATTGGTTTGGATCCCCAAGCCTGAGGCATGGACCTACAAAAACACAAGAAACAATGGATTTTTGTAGGAAAATGTAAAACTGCCACTTCCTCCATGATAAATAAACATAAAACAATCAATTCATTCAAAAAAATTATACCACGACGTAGAGCAGAGTTTTTTCTTTCTAAAAATATATTTTTTCAAATTTTCTCACTAATGTAAGGTTCCCATATTATTTATTTTTGAACTATTCCTTTTTATATCTATTTTTGAAGTTTACATATGTCTATCTTTCATCGTGTATCTTTTTATGGGTCATCGAAAGTGAAATAAATTATACTAGCACAAACTAGTCCAAATTCTATACATATTCAAAAACAAAAAAATCTAATTTTTGATATTTTTGAGGTAATTAGGGGGCATGATTGGAGCTCCATTATTTTTCAAAACAGAAACTTTTTGTAATAGAAAAATCATAAAAAATAAATATTTGCTAAAAATTTATTAAAAGCTTCTAGCACAAACTAGATGCTCCTAACTATCTTTCTACCAAATGGATTTCATAACGACTAAATGGTGCTAAAAATAGTGGGGGCACGAAAGTCACTATGTTATGTCTTTAAACAAAAATAGGAGCACTTGTTGGTATTTTAGTTATTTGAGCCACTTAAACTTATCCATTTTTAATAAAATTTAGTAGCTTAAAAACTAGACTCAAAATGATAAGATTTATGTTTCCACAACATCTTCCATTTTTAAGTGTAACTATTTCAAAAACTTGTACAATTTGAAGACTTTTATTTTTCGAAAAAGTGTGTCCTCTTAAGACCCCTTTTTGACCACCCAACTTAGTGTACTTACCTATGGGCATAGAAGTAATGGGATCTATGTGATAGTATTTGAATGGCTTTGTATCGACAGTCATAGTATGTTCATAGCCATCATGAAAGAACTTTACACATTGGTGAATAGTAGATTGTACCATATGCATTACGTGAATATAAGTCCTACCTAACAAGAGATTAAACTAAAATGAGGCATTGATAACATAGAACACAGTGAGAACAATCTTAGGGCTAACTGAATATGTAATGAGAAAGTCCCTTGGCATGTGTGAGTGGTAAACTTATAACCTCGAATGAGGATATAATTCTTAGAAACTAAACTATCGTTAATACTAAATTGTTTTAAAAGAGAGTGAGCATATAAATTTATACCTCATCCATTATTAATGAGGACTTGTTTAATGCAAGTAGTGCTAATAACAATAGTAATGAGAAAAGGAGAACACAAATTGCTTTTAGCAAAAGGCGATAGATCCTCATCAGTGAAAGATATGGCATGTGATAAATTATGAAGAGTCTGTATGAGATGTACATAGGCCACAAAAAATAATCAGTTTAAATATGAATGAAATGAAGGAAATCTTCTTGCGTGTTACATAAACTAGTTTATTATGCAACAAGTCGCAAACATATATCTTCGTAGGCGTATGTTTAAGTTGCTCAATAATGTGATAGCCATTAGAAGTAGTATGATGAGGTTCCAAAGTAATGGGTGGAGGAAGAGAGGTGGTTAGAGCCATAAGAGGATTAAGACAAGCACTACAATTAGTAACTACATTAAGGAACGGATCATCCTAAGGTGTGATAAAGTGAGGAGGATGTTGGGTACACACATGCATGAAATCAATAGTAGTAGTAACCATGCCTAAGAACTTAGTTGAAGCAAGGTTAGGATAAGAGGATTGAGCCATAACTTGTTAAGGGGATGAAATTGTCAAAAGGTAGTGTTGAAACGAGGGTTCACCAAAATGATAAAATAAAATTAACAAAAATGTGGAATAATAGTAATTAATCTAAGCTAGAACAACATACAAATGCAATAAATAAATTAAGTAAATGTCATGGAAAATGGCCCTAGAACTAAGCTAATGTAAATAGAAACCCTAATATGTAAGAAGAGTGAGGAAGTGACTCTGCTGATAAGAGGAACTCACTAGATTGTGTTACTGAGAATAATCTGGAAGCAGGAGCAACTATGTAGACATCCTATAAAGGATAGATCTGGGTGATACTCTAGAGTGGGCACCTAGAAAGGGACTGGGGCACTGTGGGTACTGTGGTTTGTAGAATGGGTGTCATGGTCTATGTGAAAGGTCTGAAATTGAATTTCATAGGTTCTATAAGTGGTTTGAAACCCTCATTGTCTTTCGCATCAGATTCATTGTATTGCGTTGAGTGTCGTCGATAATCCAAGATGAAGAGAAGTCTTGCAAGACCCCCAAAAATCATCAAATCCTAAAAAATAAAAAAATAATTCAAGGAGTTGGACTGAACTTAGCTATGAGAATGGTGGACTTACTAACTGGGTATTGCACTACATCTCGGACTCCAATGTAGTTCTATGTTCAAGTGTGTGCAATCATGCACTAGGTGTTCTTGGTCCAGTCGCACTTTGTGAAAGTGGCGAAAGATAATTATGCGAAGAAAATTTGATAGAATGGTGGATGGAATAGAATAAAATTCCCTCCTATGATTGTGTAATGCGAGATGAACCAACCTTGTCTCTAGTGACAGGTTGAGTGAATGCTAATGATCTCCAAATGCCTTAGATGGATGCAACTCTAGATGGATGATAGTAGTGACTAGTGTTTAGTCCCTCATTATGGTCTCATAACTTTATATTTATAGGGTTCTCTTGATCTAATTTCGTAATTAACCCCGAAATGGCTGACCACTAAAAATATAAGAATCTAAAATGGCTAAAAAGTGCCCAAAAAGTGGCAAGAAAGTTCAAAAAGGATCAAGGTGCCCCTGGTGGGACCAAGGCGCCCATGGGCGCCCTACTACTAGCCCAGGAGCTCTGTCAAATCTCAAATAGCATGAAATGACAAAATATCACTAGGTATGTGGGTGCAAGAGGTTGGAAATGACGAAAGAAAATAAATTAAGATGGCCAAAAGATAGGGGTTAATTAGTAATTTCTTCACTCAAAAAACTTCTAAATAGTAGTATGATGCCATGACTAAATAGTTTCTAAAGTGCATGATTTTATGATTACACCTCCTTGTATCTACCCACAGGTTTTTACTACTGATCTATAGAAAAAACTAAAAAATATATGTCTCCTTACCTTGAAATCAAGTCATAGAGCTCTATAATCACTTCATCACAGTCCCTAAAGACACATTTTAGTGTTACTCTACCCTTATTCATGATGTTCTTCACTTGATGTATTAATCGGTTATGATACTCTGTTTTGGCTACATCTCTTGGAAAAATATTTCTTAGCTTCATACATAGGACTCAATCTTATTAGATCCAAATATGATTCATCAAAATTTCTTACCTCATGATCAAGGAGTCTCTCCATGTCTTGATAATCACCATACGAGACCTATAGCTTCTTTTTTTTTAGTTCCAGTGATCATTTGGTACAAAGTAATAACAAACCATCAACTGTTCTAAGTCATAACAGGCCCTTGTACACATAGAACCCTATTACAAAATATCTTAGTGGACCCAACACCTTTTATAAAAAGTTAAAAATAGTCTTTTCTGATTTAAAAGTTACTTTCAAAAATGAAAGGGATTCATTATAGAAAAATCATCTTACAACTACACCTTTTCTTACATTGATTTAAGGACCTACGGTCCTAAGCTTGGATATGATTTAGATTACACAAATTCAATGCCACTTTACAATTTATTCCTTCATGCTAATGAAGTTCATCCACTATCATGACATCATAAGTTAGTTTTAGAGCTTGGTAACACACTTTTAAGCTTACACACATGGATTATAATCTAGGCAATAACAATATCTAACTTCATCATTCACAATAGTGTATGCATGAATCTCATACATCATATATAGTCATAGGATTCTCATACACTTTTTTATTAAATAGCAATCACTTTGTAGATCTCTCTCACATTCATTTTGACATGTAGAATCCTTTTGGTCGAGAAAACCCTTGATTTAACCATTTTGCACAAGACACGTGCCTTAACGACACCCTAAGATCCTTAAGAAAAACATTTCCTCTCAATATGCACATAAGTCCTTAGATACAAGTAACATACTCTTAATATGATATCAATATGAAAGAACATCACGGAACCTCATAAGTACCTTTAATCTTAGATATTGAAGTCATGTAGCGTACCCAACTCTTCATGACTTTAAGCATTTGACACCTTCACTATCCTATAGGGTCACATCTCACATCGGTGCAACTGTACCATCCATTTGGATATTTATTACCTCTTCCTTGCAACTTAATCACTTAACCAAGTCTCCTCTGTTTCAAGTACTCCTTATAATCCTACAGGTCTGCGCAGATCGGGCTTCTCAAGGATACTAAACCAGTCATGAAACTCTTTAAATGTTATCCGGACATTAGATAGAGACTTTGAATGTGAATTTCAGTTTCATTACCCCCATCTCAATTTACACCAACCCTTAGGATCTCTTTATGACTATAAAACACTGTCATTTTAAACTTTTTGACCTTCATAGTAACTTTGAGCATTAACCATAACAATTTGAGACTCAAGACTAGCATCCAAATCCATGAAAATGTATCTTGAAAAATCTTGTCACTTTGGTAGCTAACATTGAAGCCTCTAGAACCCCTCTTGGAACATTATCACTATCATAGTTAACATATAAACTTTTAGCACATAAAGTCAAACTCTGTCACTTTCAAAATTTGAACTTGCCTAAGAGTTATCACCAATACAAACTTCAAGAGAAAAATTTCCATGTACATTCATACACAACTTATGAGTTGATAGTAACCTCCTCTATCTGTAGACCATTCTTCATGACCAACAACTTGTGAGAAACCTTGACCTTGCAAATAACATTCACCATTTACATGGTTCACCAAATATTTATGTCATTTAATGGACTAGGACACTTCTACAAGTTCAAACCACACCTTTTGACTAAGGTTCCAATGTAGCACTATATTCAACCTTGTATTTTTCCACTATACCCCGCAATAAATATTTGTCTCAATCAATGGTGGAGTAAAGTAACTACATCTAACCATACATGAGAACCACTGAATTACCGGACTAAAAATATACAATAGACCATATTAACACTTCCATACAACAATTAGATTCCCTTTGAATATTATACTTCCTTTATTCACTTTTAACTAAGACTTGACTTCATAATGATCCATCTATATAGGATTGGAAGTTCAATATTTTACTATGCACATAAAAGCATGTCAAAAACTCTATAACACCAATTTGCATTCACGTAGAATAATATTTCATACCACATGGAATAATTTACCACTTCAAGATACTCCTTACACCACTTAGAATGATATTAAATTTCCATGACTTTAGCTTTGTTGAATTAAATCCTATTTCAAGGAATATAGCTCTTATATGCACTTAAGACTTCACTATCATACATCAAAGCCATACTTCAATTCTTTACCTTAAGTGAAATTTTAGACACATGTCTAACTTTTTCTATTCTTCCATCTACTCCATGCTCTAAAATCCTTTTCAAAGACATATACAAGCATTAGGTCTTCTTTATTTTTGAGATCCATTTCCTTATAACATGAAAATTGGGAGAAAGAGCCATCCTAGTTAACATTTGACTCTTCTTGATACCAACAAAATATGTAAATCCTTCAAGCACAGATCTCTATAATATATGAAATAGATCATGACTCATATAATGCAACTTTGTCATACCCTTTGAGACAAAAAATTTAATTCTCTCACTTTTAAAAACTCTTAGTATCATTACACTAACATGTAGCTTTCACTTTCTCCTTGATATAACATTGAAATTTTGATGCAAAATGAGATTACGGTGAAAGGAATATCAACACATTCAACTTTGATTATTTTCTTCATATTTTTAACTCATTAGACCTTTAGCAAGACTTGATGATGACAAATACTTGAAAATTTTGCATAATAGTATAGACTTGTAGAGCATTAATTTCACAAACCACTAACCTTGATGATACTTCAAATTCTTCCTTTCAAAATAACTGTAGCACTTATAACATCTAGAAGCACTTTTAGATATGTGAATTCACTTACACATTCGCTCCCTTTTGACTTGAAACTCGATTGTGATATACTCTAATACAAAGCTTAGTGATTGTGTAATGCCCACTTCCCTTCGACACTAAATGAACCATGAGTATCTTTTCCAATTGTTTATAATCGTAAACATGATTGTTGTGTTCTAGTTAGCATGAAAATAAAATATGCAGACATGATGATTTCTATTGTGTTTTGGTTATTATTATTATTACCTTGACTCGATGTCGTATTGTGGACCTTGATGGTAATTTAAGGATATGATGATGATGATCTAGAATAGTTACCTTGTTACAGACTGATTGTTATGTCATTACTATTGTTGTATTGTTTAGGCTCTGGTCACTCTTTATTGGATCCCTAGACCTTGATATCGTAATAAAAATTAAACATTTCTAGATGGACATTGATACACTCATTTTACTTATTGGATAGACAGTACATACATGTTATACTTGTGACATGATGTGACTATTGCAGTAAATTTATATGCTTGATTCCTAAATCAGTATTCGATGTTCTAACTGTTACTACTGTATGGATGTATTAGACATAAATTATGGATATTTCTAGATGATTGTTGATGTTGTGATCTTAGTGCAAAGTGATGGATTGTTATAATCGAAATGTTAGAAAATTAAACAATTGGTGAATTAATTGATTCTAACATTGGTTTAATTAGGATGTTCAATGATGTAAATTGTTATGTATACGTGCATGTGTTTTATTATTTCGACGTCACTAATATGGTCACGAGGCCAGAAAGGTATTGTTAGATTTTGCAGGAAATTATATCACAACAAACTACGGGGGATAGGAGACCAACAACGAAGGAATGTGGGGTATTGGCAATAGGTCACCATGGCAACTCGTGTATTCGTATGTTGTGTATTGTTGTTGATTGTTGGAGGTCCCCATTGGGGGGTGACCTCAATAGTGACCTTGGGTAAGTTTGTGATTTTGTCTTGTTGATTTTTATTTTATTTGTGAGTTTTGTATTTTTATTAGTATGTGGAGTCACTTTATTATTATTGTTTAACACCCCTCTTAAGTTAATTAAAATTGTTTAACTAGTGTTAATTAGGATGTGACAAAAGGGGGAATAAATGTGAGTTGGTAGCTTTATTATGTGTATGGGATGAGAATGAATTAAATTTGTTTGAAGTAGTGTGTACTCAATCTCTCATGTGAAATTCGGATTTTGACTTTCTAGGCCATTTTGGTGACTTGTGGGACAAGCTAAGCTTGTCCCACACCTCTTAAAGTGACCCACCCACTAGGCCTATGATGTGAGGGACTTATTTTAGGTCCTATTTTGTGTTTTTATGGAGGAAAAGAGAAATTATGTGCACTTTTCTTACATGGGTATTTAATTATTGTCCTTAGGGGTGTGGGTTGGGTTGAGTGTGTAAGAGGGTGGTCTTTTCCCAACCACCAATTTATTATGCTTTGGGGTTTGGGTTTGACCTTGGTGAGGTGGGTTGGAGGAGTGATGATGTGGCATCCTAAATGGAGCCACATCACCCCCTCTCTCCCTCCTTTCTATTTATTTCATTTTGTGTGAGGATTTGGGGGTTGCTCATTTTTATTTTTGGGAATGCTTGTAATTTTGGAGAGCTTGCTTGAGAATGGAGCTTGGAGTGGATGGTGGTTTCTTAGGAATTTGGAAGGCTTGGAGCTTGTTGTGTATTGATACTCTTCATTTGTGAGGTAGATCTCCACCTTTGTTCTTACCTTGTTATTTTGTTGTGCTCTTATGTGTAGATGTTGATCCTTAATTTGGTTATGCTTGTTGGAAATAGACTTGATTCTTAGGTTGTGGGAGAAATGGAAATGGGGGTAAAATTTGAGGGAGGCATAAGAGAAATGTTATTGGGATTTTGTGAGGGAGTTTGAGAGGGATGCCCATCTTGGGTGAGAATGTTTACATTCTTACCTTGTTCTTGAGGGAGCCATAAGAGGAGGGAGGCATAAGAGTATGGGAGGAAAAAGGGGTACTTGAGGGAGGCATAAGAGACATAGGGGCTTGAGTTTTATTGTGGAGGGTTTTGGATGGGCATCTCATCTCAATGGGGAGGCATAAGGAAAACATTCCCATGTTCCTTTCTCCTCCATGGCTTTAGCATGAAGCCTTTGTGTTATGATATTTGTTGATTGGTTGTAAATAAATTGGTATTGTGTTATTTCATTTTTGCCTTGATTGAATGTGTGTGTGGAAGCCATTTTTGAGTTGCCATGGTTGTCTAATAGCCCTCATTGCTTCCTTGTTGGGGCTCGGGGGCCAATGAGGAAGAAGGCTTCTCTCCCTCATTGGATATTTTGGTTGGGTGGAGAGTGTTGCCTACTCCCCCATTTTGTTGTGTGTATGAATTGATGAAGATGGTGATCTCAATGGAGAAAGACATGTAAAGTTGCACCTTGTGTCATTATGATTCTTCTACTTGTAAATTGTATCAATGGTTTTGGATGTAATTTCTTTCATTCTTGGAAATGGTTTATTATGGCTTGCATTCCTTTATCGAAATGGAAACCTTGTAGTTAATTTGAAATGCAAATAAAGCTCCTTTAAGTATGAATGTTATTTAAGATGCATGAAAAGGGAGTGTTGATATCTTTGGCATTACTAACAATCTTGTTTGAATAAGATAAATTTCATCTAGGTATGTTTATTATCCTCTTATTCAGATGATGTAAACAAAAAAAATATATAGATGGAATGGTTTTCATAAAATAATTTCCCTTTTGTGGCAATAGGATTTGACTTAAGTAAATAAATGAACCACAACTAGTTATATCATTAAGATGGTTATATAAATGAAATTTGAAGTGATAAATTGTTTAAACTTGATAGATGCCCAAAATTTTACTCTACCATATTCACCTTTGTGTATGCAAATTGTACCCATGTGAATTTTATAATTTCAAATTTATCCTTCCACACAAATTTGCAAACCTACCATGTTAATGATAAACATAATTAATAAATTAATACATATTATTAATGTAAATTAAATACATGTTAATCACATATATTGATTTTATTATAAATTTATAAAATCAATGTGATCATATAATTAATAAATATTAATAGTCACAAAATATTAACATATATTAATAAATATATATAAATGTAAATACTCATTATATTTATATATGAATTATTACCTATTAATAATAAATAAATAAATATAGATATATATTAAAACAATAAAAGCTATTTGAATCGGCTAAGTGGGAAAGTCCATGTTTTAATAAATAAAACAAAATAAAAGTGTTTTAACTAAATTCGGTTGGGAGCATTTTGTTAAAGAAAAGTTATAAGACATAATATATGTATTATATGGGTGGGCCGTATGGCCTTCTAAAGTCATCTTTTTTTAAAAAAATATTAAATAAATAAAGTGGGTGGGATTTTTCCCCACCCCAAATGTATTCTTTTACCCTATCAAAAAGGGCTACAACCGTTCCATTACCAGGCCGCATATCCAATTAGTTGCAGGTCACGGTTTTATTTTTGTACAGTTGGCTTCTTTATATATACATACATACATACATATATATATATATACATATATATATATATATATATATACGTATATATATATATATATACATATATATATGCATATATATACATATATATACGTATATATATGCATATATATACATATATATACGTATATATATGCATATATATATATCGATTTTTCTTATTTTTATTTTTTTTCCTTTTAGCTGAACACCATTTAAAATGGGTATTACAAGATAAGGAAATATATTAAATAAATATATAAATACATATATATTTGTAAAACGTATATATGTATTCACACATTTAAATGGTATATTTACAAAGTGATTATTTTCGGGCCTGCAACCCAAATAAATCTCTTGTATAAATCAGAATAAAATGAGTAAATACCCACAACCCGATTTGGGTAATTTCTTTACAAATGAGGTGCAAATAAAAATAAAAAAAAATGTATGGAAAACCCTAAGAGAGGGAATGCAAAACAAATCTCCCTATGGTGAATAGCCATCCTTGACCTTGGAACATTATTCCTTGACTTTCATCCATGGCTCCCTCTTCTTGCCTTCTTCCTTAACCTGCAAGTGAAACAAAGAAAATGAGAGAATATGTTTAAGAAATGAATTTATGAGATCTCATAAGGATTTCTAGGGTTCTTTTAGACAACCTAGATCTAATGGTTTAGATAGATTAGATCCAATGGTGTAGGATGAACCCTACATCACTTAAGTGATGAGGTATTTAGGTGGGAATGAAATAAATAAAATGAGGTGTGTGTAATGTTAAATGGGGCCTAAGGGGTTAGATTAAGTTGTGCACCTTGTCCTTTTAAATAATGAACTAATAATAATATGCATGTCTTTAACTTTGCAAGATTATTATCATTTTCTAATTTAATTTAAATTTGATATTGGACTTTTAAATAGAAAATTAAAATGGGATTAATGGAGTTAAATAGTGAAAAGCTAAATGAGGATTATTTAAATAAAATTTTGGAGTATTGTTGGTGAATGAATATAAACGTAATATTGATTTTGATTATTGGGGCAATTTTAATTGCTCGATATTCTTGTCTAATTTAATTTAAAATTTATTTATGGCCCTTAAATAATAATTTTAAAGGAGATTAATGGAATAGAGCAATTAAAAGCAAGATGAGAAATATTATTGAAATATTGAAGCTTAGTAAGAAAATTTAAATCATGATTCGAGTTTTGGAATGGAGTCAATATTAATCGGTCATTGTTTGAATTTTAGTCTACCTTGAAAATTGTATAGAACGTTATTATCAAGAATTTAATTTAATTCGATGAATGTTATTGTCGTTACCTTTTAAAAAAAAAAATATTCCATAATTTTCACTGTTTGTTATCGGGTTTATCGTGTTTTCTTGTTGAGAAAATACGGGCGTTACACTTGGTATCAGAGCCGTGGGTTCAATGCTTGGACCCTGGGCCGACTTTGAAACCCGCAAACTAGTTAACAGAATTTGAACCGCCATAATTAATATAATAATAAAATAATAAATTTGTTTGAATTATTGTACTCACCTAATGGCGTTTTGTCAAACTCGGGTAACTGAAAATGTTAAATTAAATTAATATTTTTGTGAACTTCTAAGTGTAGCGGAACTTGTTACTACTTAGAAAATATGTTGTTTGATGAGTCCTAACTCATATTTAAGTTCTATGATGTGATAAATCCACTGAGACCCTTCCCTGTTGGAATGATAAAATTTTATGGTGCGACTCTTGTGGCCTAGTGCTAGTGGTTGTGTTCGGGAGTCTAACAAAATAAATTAAAAGTTGTTTAGTCATCTAAAGCTCCTTTTTTTTTTTCCTTCAATGGTTAGACGAGCTAGTTTGGTTGCCGCTTTGGCGACTTAATCCCCGTGTGAGTAACTAGATATTAGGTCTTGGTGTTATTTTTGATCCATCTTTGCGTATGTGTTATTAGAACAAAGCTCGAGGTATAGTACCCCTATTGGCGGCCATAAGGGACTGCAAAGTGATTGTGATGTTGACTTTTTGTATTTTATATATTTGTAAATTGGTGTTATTTTATCAAGGACTAGCATTTTATTTTATGATTTGATTGAGAAGCTCTGAGGCTCTTTTAGTAATTATAATTTTTGCGAGATTTTAGACATTGCAATGCGGCTGCTTATCCACTTTCCTTGATTGCCAATATTTCTTGGATTTTAATTTGATTGGTGACTCAGAGCTCGTTTATCTATTGGCTACTTAGCTAAACGTTACGTGATTCCTTCTTGCATGTTGTTGAGTTGGTTCTACACTGGTTGTATTGTGGCATTTTGTCGTATGGGGTTACACCGTAGGTGCCTTGAATGTCTTCTTAGGTACTTTAAGTTATGCCTCAGCTTTAGAAAGACAAAACCTTGAGTGTGTCTAGGATCCTGGAGAGTTCGTTGTGTAGTGCATTCTTGTTGGTAGCTTGATAGCGGTGATAGTGACCCTCTTACAACCTAGTAAGATATTTTATCCTCGTCAGAGTAAATGTGTTTAGTTATGGGCTTATGGATTGTGTTAGGATCGGATTGACTCTTGGTTGACTGTATATTTTAAGTGGATAAATGTTTGGTTGGTAGTGACATTCCATCGATGGCATGCTAATTTGGATCATGGTTTCCTTATTTCTTTATAGAAGGTATTGACTGATGGATTGTATGTATCTTGGTAATTATGATTAGACGTAAGCCCATCCGGGAAATGTGATTAATTAAGTGTGCTTGTTTTTTTCTCTCATTGACCTATAAATAAGTCTACCCTTGCCTTAAATTTGTATATTGTTATGAATAAAACTATATGACCTATTAGTCTTTGGATTACGTGGAGACACTTATGGATGTTGTTGGGTCTTTTTGTCCTTGCTCTAAGAGATGTTAGTTTGGTGGATCTTAATATTTTAATCTCGGTGGTGTTTATATTGTGTTTCTTCTTTTAAAACTATAACTCTTGGTCATAGAGTCCATGGTTGGATAGATTAGTTGATTGTCCTCTTGCATTGATGATCTCTAATGGGAATGTGGAGTCCTTGGAGTAAGATTTGCATTGTCATCTTGTTTCTTGGTTGGTGGTATCTTGTGGAAATATGGGTGTTGATTTGAAAACTTTCCTTATCTTATTATGCAAGTAAAATGTTTGAGCCTAAACAACAAACATTATTAAACCTCATAAATTCGTAGAAGCAAATATGCCTCCTTAATGGGTCTTCCTTGTAACTTCTTTTGAGACTTGTATAGACCCACTAGGAATGTTTAATGATGCTTGTAACTATTTGGTAAACCCTTTAAATATTGGTGTGATACATGTTGAATGATAGATTCCTAGTTCTTACAAAATTAATGATGTGTTTGTTATGTTGAACATCTCTTGTTCCTATAGAATTAAAAATGTGATGAGTTAATTCATCTCTCTCTCCCCTAAAAGTAATAATGTGATATGTTTTAATCTTCCTTCCCATTAAAATTTAATTGATAAGATGACTCACCCAAACACCATAAAACTATAATTGAGGAAATTTGACCTTGAAACTTAACAAATAAACTGGGACATAGAAAAAGGAAAATGGTCCTTGTCATAACCTTGGTAGATTAATAGAAGAAATAAAAGATATGTAGAAGAATAGATAGGAAACTTTGTCCATCTACCTTACCTAGGAGTAAAAATAAATACTTTTTCCGCCTATACAAAATGACGAGATATCATACCCCCTTAGTGGTACTCCTTAGTGGTATTCCTTAATTGAAAAAAAAAATCATAAGGAATGTGCTTAGCAAGAAAAACTATAAATTTTGACTTAATAGTTGGTTTATATAATGAGTAAGATTTATGTGTATTAAGTGCAATGTATAGTTGAACCTCAGTTCTGCCACCTACCTGGAATTATGTAACACCTTGTTGATAGTAATGTGTTCTAATTGCATAGTACTCCCTTGTTCATAGGCGTATGTGCTTTCCCTTGTAGGAGTTAGGTATTCGTACCCTTGTTTCCTCATAGCTCAATGAGCGTGAGTTGTGGCCTTTTAGGATTGGGTCTTGTCTCTTGTTTTTAAGGAAAGAAGCCTCCTTGTGTGTTGATTTATTCCTTGGTGACCTAGGTTATTGTAATTTTAAGGCAACATATGTTAAGGATATGACATAACTTTGGGAAGTCCTATTTCCTTCGTATTTTCTTGTGGCACTTTGTTGTTGTTGCCCTTTTTTTCGTTGGGAAGGAAAGTGCAAGTTATTTCCGTAACTGTTACTTGCTTTTGGTATGAGGCACTTTTGGATTGTAGTTGGACCCCTCTTGTTACTTGTTCTTCCCTCTAGCTCCTTTCGAGTGCGCTTTGGTGTTACGATTTATGTATGTACTCTTTTATGGTTACTTAGAGCTTGAACAAGAGTTAAGATAAATAAATTCCATTGTGTTATAATGAATGGTGCTTCTTGTATTGGTATGTTAGTTTCTAGTGGAAATATTATCTAAATGTTTGACGTTTCTAAATCAGGATAGTGTTTTGTGTTCGATCTTGAATGTAAAATAAAGTTATAGAGACCTTATGGTCATGTTTTCCTTAGTATTACCATGAAAATTTGATTATACCCTCTCAAGCTATATAAGTGCTTCCCTTGAATAGTTTTCTTGATTGTAAATGTTTTTCTAAATTAAGGGTCCTTCTTCTTGTCAAACCTCATCTTGTGTGATCTCAAAATTGTGAGACCTTTGGGTAGACATGTTTCTCGTACAAAATCTTGGTCATGGTTGAGTTTTCGAGCCTTGTCTAAATAACGAACTTTGAAGCATAACTCAACCTTAGTGGAAACCTCAAATTTTATTACTGCAGTAAGTAGTATCCATGGAAAACTATGTGGTCATATCCAGATTCATGAAATTCTCCTTGTTAGTACTTTACTTGGTGTTATTCTTGAGACCTGTTGTGTCCATTTCATGTTTTGATGCTATGTGTTGTAACTCGGTTGATCACGTAGAGTTACTCTATAGAATTACATGTTTGCAACCTTACTTGAAGAAAATTTAGAACTCATCCCTTACAATCTTTCTTCTTCTTGTTAAATTGCATTGGGCCAAACTTGAGTTCTATAGACCCACACTTGTTAGAAGCAAATGAATTCCACAAAGGGCGTTATCCTATTTCTTTTTTTGTATATATATTTTTTCTCTCTACCTCTTTCTCCATGACTTCCAGGAGGAAGTCAAATCTAAGGAGAGGGGGATGTAATGCCCACTTCCCTTCGACACTAAATGAACCATGAGTATCATTTCCAATTGTTTATAATCGTAAACATGACTGTTGTGTTCTAGTTAGCATGAAAATAAAATATGCGAGACATGATGATTTCTATTGTGTTTTGGTTATTATTATTATTACCTTGACTCGATGTCGTATTGTGGACCTTGATGGTAATTTAAGGATATGATGATGATGATCTAGAATAGTTACCTTATTCAAACTCGATTGTTATGTCATTACTATTGTTGTATTGTTTAGGATCTGGTCATTCTTTATTGGATCCCTAGACCTTGATATCGCAATAAAATTAAACATTTCTAGATGGACATTGATACACTCATTTTACTTATTGGATAGACAAGTACATACATGTTATACTTGTGACATGATGTGACTATTTTAAAGTAAATTTATATGCTTGATTCCTACATCAATATTCGATGTTCTAATTATTCTACTTTGTATGGATGTATTAGACATAAATTATGGATATTTCTAGATGATTGTTGATGTTGTGATCTTAGTACAAATTGATGGATTGGTAGAATCGAAATGTTAGAAAATTAAACAATTGGTGAATTACTTGATTCTAACATTGGTTTAATTAGGATGTCAATGATGTAAATTGTTATGTATACATGCATATGTTTTATTATTTCGACGTCATTAATATGGCCACGAGGCCAGAAAGGTATTGTTTGATTTTGCAGGAAATTATAGCACAACAAACTACGGGGGATAGGAGACCAACAACGAAGGAATGTGGGGTATTGGCAATAGGTCACCATGGCAACTCATGTATTCGTATGTTGTGTATTGTTGTTGATTGTTGGAGGTCCCCATTGGGGGTGACCTCAATAGTGACCTTGGGTAAGTTTGTGATTTTGTCTTGTTGATTTTTATTTTATTTGTGAGTATTGTACTTTTATTAGTATGTGGAGTCACTTTATTATTATTGTTTAACACCCCCTCTTAAGTTAATTAAAATTGTTTAACTAGTGTTATTTAGGATGTGATGAAAGGGGGAATAAATGTGAGTTGGTAGCTTTATTATGTGTATGGGATGAGAATGAATTAAATAAAATGAGGTGTGTGTAATGTTAAATGGGGCCTAAGGGTTAGATTAAGTTGTGCACCTTGTCCTTTTAAATAATGAACTAATAATAATATGCATGCCTTTAACTTTGCAAGATTATTATCATTTTCTAATTTAATTTAAATTTGATATTGGACTTTTAAATAGAAAATTAAAATGGGATTAATGGAGTTAAATAGTGAAAAGCTAAATGAGGATTATTTAAATAAAATTTTGGAGTATTGTTGGTGAATGAATATAAACGTAATATTGATTTTGATTATTGGGGCAATTTTAATTGCTCGATATTCTTGTCTAATTTAATTTAAAATTTATTTATGGCCCTTAAATAATAATTTTAAAGGAGATTAATGGAATAGAGCAATTAAAAGCAAGATGAGAAATATTATTGAAATATTGAAGCTTAGTAAGAAAATTTAAATCATGATTCGAGTTTTGGAATGGAATCAATATTAATCGGTCATTGTTTGAATTTCAGTATACCTTGAAAATTGTATAAAACATTATTATCAAGAATTTAATTTAATTCCGATGAATGTTATTGTCGTTACCTTTTTTAAAAAAATATTCCATAATTTTCATTGTTTGTTATCGGGTTTATCGTGTTTTTTTGTTGAGAATATACGGGCATTACAGATTACATACTAGGTTATCAATGACCTTACACACCTTCACACTTAGATCATTATGAACTCATACCTTTAGGATAATCATACATTCACTTAGATCCATGCACAAACACGAGGTCATATGATCATACAACTTTGCAATCCTAATACCATGACCCTTCACAACTAATTTGAATTTATAATTGACTCATAATTTTGATAGAGACACACACATAGAAAATAAAAACTTATTTGACACTACTTGAAGTACAACATAACCTTAAACACAAAAATATCCCCTTCATAATTTTTTTTTAATCTACACTTCATTGATTCAAGAGGGAGAGGCATATAACATACCTAAAAACATCTTAAGACATGTTAGATGAACCCATGTTGTATAATCACCTTCTTATAAGTTAACACAACCTTATGAGCCTCGAAACAAATATTGGACCTATATGTCTTTCTTGCACAAATTTGACAAGGGACCAACCACCCTAAGTAACAATGCATAATCCTTAATGACTTATGAAACCTCATACTTTATTAAAATCACCAGAGAACTTGATACTCTCGAGGAAGACACAAACATCTAACATGTTGATTCTTGTAAGAATGAAAAATATCTAGACAACTTAATGCTCTTCACAGGACTTTAACAATGATACCTTATTGAACCAAACTCGTCAAATATCTTTTGAGATACGTGCTATGATCATATTTCATACTTCAAGAGACCTCGAAGTAACTCATTGTGACCTTTATAGAGGTGTGAAACCAATATATCACACCCTTTAGCATTGAGAAAAGGATTACATACTTACAACAGTCTAAATTCCTTTGGATGAGACTCAAAGAAAAGAAACACCTTAGAATCACTTCAGCATGATGAAGACATGCCACTTATATTGGATCTTAACAAGACCATGAAAAACTCTAGGATTGATAAAAGAATACATTGAGAAGCTAGGAACACTAAGAACACACATAAATTCATACACCTAGAAAAACCCAAGAACTTAAAGACTTCATGAAAATATCAATTACCATACCATATAAATTTTGACGTGTCCCATAGACCAAGTTTTTTCAATTTATCTTACACAGGAACTTGAAAACCATTCAAAAACATGTGGTCTTCTTCAAAATTGCAAACATACTCCCTTGAGGTGACTTGGACTTGTTGACCATGTTCTCAAACTTGATAGCATTGGAATATTCCTTTATAGGATTAATACAATGTATAATATCTTGAGAACCAGTATTGTTGACCTCCTTCACTCGAGTAACCTCCCTATTACTCTTTGGATCAGATATAACTTTCTTAGACTTATATATGGGACTGAATTTCCTTTTGAACACCCTCCCATTTGATGCTTGAAAGATAATAGCACTTATTTGAGTTCCACCTTGGACATAAAATTTTGCAATATGTCCTTGTTTGTGACACTTATGGCATACAACACCATTCTAGATTCTCCTTGATTACAACACTTCTAGATTCCATCCCTAATCCTTAACTCTATGCCTATACTCACAACATGAGTAGCATTCACCCTTGAAGAACTCCTTTTACAATATCTAGCTATATGACAAAAATAATGAAAAACATAACAATATTCGTTAAATGATGAACCATACCTCATAGAAATAGGTTGTCTAATAAAGTGATATCTTCTCAAATCACTCCTCTTAGTCACCTTTACATCTGATTTGGAAATTGAACCATCTTCATGATCATGATTACCTTGAAACCCTAAGCATGTTTTGTCAATTGAATCTATTTTTCCTTCTAAACACTTATATCAAGAGCCTTAAATGTTTTCTAAAATATACAACACATCTTCAACTCACTAGATGCATCCTTCAAATCTGATTCAAGGTATTTCAACTTATCTTCATACCTAGAAAAAGCATCCTCTTTCTCATTAAGGGAATTATAACCCTTGATGGCTTGATCATGCTCTCCTTTATTATTTTAACCTAACTTTGATAGGCCTCCATACATGACTGAGCTATTCCATTCCTTCTTCTCAATGTGGCCTTAATATATGAAGACTTACCCATTTTTATGCTTCAAAAGTTCTCCTTCATGCATCTAAACTTGCTTTGCAAGGACCTTCTCGATACTAATTTTTGAAGCACACAAAACTAAGAGGGGGTGTGAATCATTCCTTCAAATATTTTACTTTAATTTACCAAACCATACATTCATTAATTAGATTGTTCATACAATATTCATCACCATGTGTGCTTATTAAGATTTACAACATCAACCACAACAGCAAGAAACAAAGTACTTAAAACAAGAACACCATATATAAGTGGGAAACCCTCTTGGGGAAGAAAACCCACTGAAACTATGCTTATATTACACAAACTAAATAATTTTAGTGAATCATGAACTTCACAAGGAGAAGCAACCCCAAAAGTAGCACCAACCCTTAGTTTAATAGAGCACCAACCCCTAATTTAGTGAAACACAAACTACACAAGAGGCTATAACTCTCTATGATGACCAAACACCAACTCATACACCTATAGATGTTTTATCTCTGATTTCTCTTCTTCCACAATTGAAGGAGATCACTTATTCTCCTCAAAATCCTAACTCATACCCTAGGCCATAAAACTTGCACTATCTTCTTCCTTCTAAAAATTTCTTTCTTTTAAACTATTTCTCTCATGCTTTCATTCCTTCCTCAATATGAAATTCACTCTCTCAGCATTCTATTAATTCCTTGATACCTATAAAAACTTTCCTCTAGGTCACACTACACCCCCATGCAAAACTAGCTCCTAAAAACACGAAAATAATTATTTTATAAGTTCCTCTTCATTTCAAATTAAAAATCAAACCTTTTTCCTCCTTTTTCATGACCCATACATCATAAAATCTAAATTCTAAATATAATAGTCACATGTGACCCATTAGGTCAACCTAGCTAAAAACCTCGTTACATATATGCCAAATATGGCTCAAAACCCCAAAGGCACAAAGATTAAAATTACCTTACATTGAATCCATACTTATTAATGAACCTAAATCATTAAAAAATATTAAAATATAATTTAACATTCATAAATGGTTGCAATTTATCTCAACCAATAAAATTATTTTATTTAATCGGCCTAGTGCTCTTTGTATTTCTCAAAACTGATGTTTCCTACACCCTTCAACATCTTGGAAACTTCATTATGCCACCAAATAACTTGAAATCAACCAAACCATTCCAGATGACAACTTTATGGAATTTATATAACATGTATAACACTTATAATGAAGTTATAATCCTTCAATCAACCACCTACTTAAACCACAACCACGTTTTTTTTTCATAAAATCAACCTACCAAAAATTTTGTTTCCAAAGATTAGATCATAAAATTACTTTATATGAAAAATATACCTCTAAGTGTGTTGATTTGAATCCAAATGCATCCCTCTTAAAATTCCAAGTGATACAATGCATCACCCAATCCATCGTATGCTCAAAAATCTCAATACTTTCATAAATTCACTCCTGTCCGGGTGGCTAAAACCTTCATGTCCAAAGAATGAAATAGAAACCTCATCAAAATACGTAATCATGATATAATAATTATATCAATGGAAATATATTTTAATCCTATTTCAATTTTTTTAATCATATCAAAATTCCACATTTAGCTCGAGTTATGCCCATTTTACTAAACATTATGTTTTAAGGCACAGGAAATGACCTTTGACCTTTCAACTTGAATGGGCCTTATTTGACCATGTACTTGAATTAAAATTTCCTAAAAATCCTTGTAAATAAAGATAATCTCACATACATTCCATAACATCAATCTAGATCACACCTCATTTGGAAAACCTTGTCCCAAAATATTCTTATTTAAAAATTGACTGCTGTTTGAGTGGGGCCAACTCATCACCATGACCTACACCATAAATCTATGGAAATATAATAGAGTCATATAAATCATAAAACATCACTTTTGAAAAATAAATAAAAGCTGGTTTGATACAAGATATTTTCTGCAAATTGCTCCTAACTAGGGAATAGCTAAGGTTTTAAACCACTTTACCTTCTTAACGATCGTTCATAAAAATGTGATGATCAAACCACCTAATTTTTTTTGAAAGATTAATAAATTACCTGATAATATACCAAAAATATTTTAGTTCCCAATGCAAATAAAAAATTCACAACGAGCAACAAAAGGTCAAACTTTGCTTGAAAATCACACTGAAACTTACCCAGTTTCACTAAAACTTTCATTTCCTTAAAAATATTCTTTAGAATGACCTTAAATTTGGCATGAAGAACCATGACAGCCTTATCTAACTATATATTCTCGTCATCTACCTCAAACATTCCTCCAATTCTCCATCCACAATGACTAACCTATGTAATCCTTCCCGATTCTCACTTTTTGCTTCCCAAGGACCTCAAATATGCATCTAACCTATGAATTCTGACCTAAAACTCAACATACGCCTTAGGTACACTGTCATCATGCAATAAAAATTCTTAAACAAGAATCACTAGCTCCAAATATCACACCTCTACCTCATTCTATATGTTCTAGGGCTAGAAACATGCATAGAGTGGCCCGAATCATCATAAAGCGACAACACTTGACTCATTGTAGAACCATGTACACTCTGTTATCACTTTGAGTCACAAAACCCTATGGTTTTCACAAGTGTTTTTGCTTGAGGTAACAGTGTGATTGGATAACATGGGTACTATCTCTAAGTTATGGGACTTGCTTTACTTGAGATAGACCTCCGAGAGAAAGTTGGTTCGTGCTCTAAACTACCTGCCACAATCTAATTTGATGCAAGAAAAAATATATATCCTAATCTAACTTTCCAAGGGATGAGGAGAGAGACAGGTGGATGAAAACAAAGCCTACACTAAAGAGGTGATACACTAGAAAAGGAGGGTGTGAGAATAACTTCCAATGTGTGAAAAATAGAAGCAAAGTGCATTCTAGAAGGGGTGATACTTGAGTTCTCCACAATATACAAAATGCAATCACAAAATATTTTATGCGAAAACACAATGAGAATGAATCCCTCAATAGAAAAAGTAGACACAACACATTTGTAATGAGTTTGAAAGGGCAAGAAGAATTAAAGCAGCAGACACAACAAGGAAGATACATCCACAAAGTTGCATCTATTGCTTCATGGCACAATTCAATCTATTACAAGATAAGGTCCTGGATCACCAAGGAGTCCACTACAAGGTCTTTGCAGCACACTAGCAAAAAAAAAAGCGACAAAGTTTTGCTACCCCAAATATCTCCACTTTATAATGATCCCAACACTCCAATTTATAGAAATGCGAGAGAGAGAGAGAGGGAAAATGAAAATCCTGAAACTGTCCTTTAACAACTTGAAAGATGTAGTAAATGAAGTGAAATGATGTTTTGTTGCTTGCAAAGGCTCCCATACTGCCCTATAACTATTTACGGTGAGAAATGTCCGGCCATGCTCAATTGAATGTTGTTAGCATCGAGTTAGTTTAATACATTGTTGATTATATTTGTTGATGGATAGTTATAACTGTCCTCCTTCCTCCCGCAACCTTTATATGGCTATGCTTTTTTTTACACACATATACATTGAATACATTGTTCTTTTTCTGCTATCATTGGTATCAGAGAATTTTTCCACCCTCAGGCGTGTGTGAAGACCTGTTCCTGAAGGAGTGGATGTGTTGAAGGATTGGCTATCTGTTTGGAGACATGGACGTGACAATGACCAACTAGTGAAAAGTAGATCTACACTGAAATGTTGGGCAAAAGCACCTGCAGTCAAGAGAAAATCCTATAGACCTGTGAAGATAGACATGGCAGTATGTGTTTTCCTTTTTGGAATTTTGCTATTTTATTTGGCTGCATGACGTGTCTACTTGAGTAAATTGATGACAAAGTCTATTCGCTGGTACTTCCATGAAGAAGCGTTTGTGCAGTGATTTCAGATTTTTATGGTCTGTGTTGTATTTGGCATAGATGTTGAATGCTTGAGTTGATATTCATTCAATAATACAGCTCAAATTTCTCTAAAATACATGGCTGAAAATGTTTTGTCTGTTGTTTTTGTAATTTGGTAAAGCGTTTAGCGTGAGAAAGGGTATAGAAGAAGCATGTGTGCAGGAGCAGTGTGAACTCTACCACCACGTCCATGGCCCTCACTACCACTGCTGCCACCACAAGGACCTCCGTCCTTCACCTCCAGAGCCACGAGACAGGAGGAGAACAATGGAGTGAAGAAGGACGCAGATTGGAGTGATCAACGCTAATGGGGACGATGTGGTCTATTCCGTAGAGAGTGGTTGCATAACTGATTATCCCTCTCTCCTTACAAAATTTAAGGGGAGGCTCGTCATTGAAAAGAATGCTGTGAAAGATAAGACCATGCCTTTTCAACAGAAAAGGGTGTCAAGAAAGTAGACAATGGAGAAGTGTGGAACATATGATCAGAGAGTCTTGACTAGTAATTTACTTCCTACTTCACCATTTTTTTTGTTTCTTAGTAGTTATTATGGACATTCACTTGGAAAAATACTCGGGGTTAAAATTTCATACATGGAAGGTGAAGATCCAAATGCAACTTATGCATAAAAACTTATGGGGTATAGTAGATGGGAAAGAGAAAATCCCACAGACGCCGCCAAATTAGCAGAATGGCAGTGCAGAGATGATAAAGCAAAATCCATTATTGGCCTTGCTCTCTCCGATTCTGAACTCCATCATGTTGATCTCAATAAATCTTCCAAGGACATGTGGGATAATTTAAATCAATTATTTGGAGTGAAAGTAGTGAACGCGAAGTTTTCCCTAAAACTTCAGTTATATCAATTCAAAATGGAAGAAAGAGTTTCTATGTCTAGCCACATTAATAATCTTCGGTCTCTTCTCACGAAAACTAATGAAGTAAAATCCATGATAGAAGACAAGGATGCAAAAGCTATCCTATTAAATAGTCTATCTTCCAAATACGGTAATGTTGTTTTTACTCTCAGTCAAATTCAGTCTAAATCTTTAGATGACATGATCGTGGCTCTTCTCATAGAGAAAAAATGCATAAGCCGACGATCTTTGTAGAGGTGATACTCAACAAGAAAGTGCACTTTATTCCACAAACAGAAAATTTTGTAGGTGATCAGATAAAAATAAACAAGGGCCTAAACAAGAGATTGAATGCCACTATTGTCAGAAGAAAGGTCATACAATGTGGAATTGTCATAGCCAAGCAAGAGATGTTCTACAAGGAAATATAAAACACAATGGAGCTAATACTACTCATATAGAAGATCCACAAGATTCTGACGAGAGTGAGGAAGTTGTTGATGAGATTGGCTTCACATCATCTCTAGTATTATAAGCAACAAAGAAGGAGGACAGAGGACAACGGAGGCTGGAGGAAATCCAGTGACCTCTTGCAAGCCGTAAGTGACAAGGCCGTTGACAGATATTGTGGCGAATAAGGTATTGAGGACCAATTCCTCAATTTTGGTTTGTTTATTTCAGTTTTGTGTTGGTTGTTCTGTTGTTTTTCAATAAAGTGTAGATGTTGCATAGTTTCCTATTTGGGACCTCCTAAATTGAAAAGCATCGTGGGGAACAGAAAAGCACTGAAAGCAACGCATGGTACTCACACTAGGTTCATGGTAAACCTGTAAAACCACCAAGGTAAAATCCTCTTGGTTCATGGTAAACTGTAAAACCACCGAGGTATCATCCTCTTGGTTTGTGGTAATCTTGTAAAACCACCGAGGTGAACAGTCAGAAAGTGCTCCTATCCCTCTACATTTATGGTCAACCTTAGAAAAACCATGTGTATCGAGACCATGTAGGTGCATGCTCGTATGAAGACCCTCTTTGCGGTGTTCTCATTAAGGGGGGGACATCTAGTATCAGGAAATGTATGTTTGTACAAAGAATGTAATAAGGAGGGGAATGTTAGCATTAGTTAGTTTAATAAATTGTTGATTATATTTGTAGATGGATAGTTATAACTATCCTCCTTCATCCCACAGCCTTTATATGGCTCTGCTCTTTTGTTTTACACACATATACATTGAATACATTGTTCTTTGTCTGCTATCAAATGCCTCCCAACTACCAATAAAACATTGTTTTGAACCTGGGAATGTTTTGTACAAAATCACCATCAATTATTCATCAGATTACGTATTTATTGATTTCTATGGATCGGAATTAGAACCATGATTCCAATGGTACCAATTTTGTGCATTTTAGTTGAGAAATGCAAAAGTTATGGCTTTCTGAGTGTGGACAGCTATTTTAGGTCTACCAGGCATTTTTGTCATTTGACGAGACTGAGCATTTACTTTACTTGAGCTGAATATTTTTTGTAGAGGACATCATGCTTTTTCCATAAAGTCAAATCTTGTGAAAATCAAAGCTCAGGGTCAAAAGTTGTGGCCATTTGAAATTCGGGAGGGTTAGGCATTGAATTTTCCTTTACATGCAGGTATTTCAGCTATATTAGGTCCTTGTGTCCCGGATGTCCCTTATACGACTTGGGATGAAAATATCCACTTCACCCGTATCACACTTGACCCACTTTGAAAATTGGGCAAGTCAGATTTTGCTATCCCGCTTGTCCGTTGTTGACAAGGTTGTCGGGGCGTTGGCCATTGCTTCACCCGCATCCCTTTGTGATCGATTATTTCAACATTTTGGAGCCCACACATCCCTGTGTCCCAACTATCCCAAGTGTTTCCTGGGACATTTCAACCTGACCTTTCCGATTTTCTCTTGGTGTGGCAATTTTGGCCTTATAGCGAACTCTTGTCCCAACATCCCGCGGACATGCGGGAAAAAAATAGCAAATTTTTTCAATTCCTTCTACCTATGGCAATTTAGGCCATGCGGTTCTGGCTGTCCCGATGTCCCATGGACCACGCGGGGAAAAAAATACTTGATTTTTCGATTTGAACTTCTGCGACCATTTCACTTTTGGTCTCGGATGTCCCATGCTTCCTCTGTGCGGCTTGGGCCAAAAATATCCGATTTTCCGCAATAGACTAGCGAGAATCCAATTTTCATATTTTTAAAAAAATTTCCAACTTCTTGGATTTTTCCTTGGATGGGGGTGTTAGAAAGGAGCCCAAGGGAACCCCTAAAAATCCAAATTTTGTCCTTCCATCATTTATGCCTGCTCAATCATGAGGAAATTATGCAAGTTATCCAAATTACCTTGAGGGCATAATTTTGGATAAAACACTCATGGAACATCACTTGGACTATGTATAATGTCATGGCACACTCCAACCAGCTTGGGGCACCTCATACCATGATTCTTCTTAGTAAACCAAACAACGGGACCTCTTAGAATACTCCAAATCTTGAGATGACCAATCAACCTTCATGTTTGACATCGATAAAAACTTGATAGGAACTCATACCATGCCATGACACCCTTTTCCAACAATGGGAGTTGAAATAAATGACAACACTAATACACAATGGCCAACAATTACCTCTAGCATTTCCATCACATGAATACTTTTAAAATCCCCTTAAAATGGCGTGGCCTTTCTCTATCCACGAAATTAAAAGGGTTAACACTGCAAATTATATTTTTTGACATTTGGGAGTATTAAATGTCGGGAATCATTTTCTAGATAGCCCAAGAGTATGTTGTTCTAATAATGTGGATATTATACATTCTTTCTTATTACGAAATAAAAATCGTGGTTTATACATGACTTACAAGTAGAAAGTGGAGGATCACATATTTTTCCCTTGATAGTTTCACCAACAATCAAACTCTTCTATGTTAATTCCATTTTCATCATCCTCTTATTCTTACGATGCTTCACCATCATTAGAATTTAAAATTAACTATCCTTGAATACAAAAAAACAGATCTTCATTAAATTATGTTAACAATATAATTCGACAAAAAAAAATATTTTCTCGTGGAATAATTTTATTCTTGTTTCCCAATTATATGTTGAAAATGGTCTAATGAATAATGTAATTTAGTAAATCATCCTCATTGTCTACAAAAATTGTGAAAAACATAGGAAAAACTAAATTAATTTTTTATTATTAATTTGGAAACCTATTTTGGCCCTCCTAGAACATCAATCCCGATTTGATGTGTTAGTCTCCTTGATTATATGGGAATATATAGAAAAGTATGGCTACAAATAAAATGAACTCTAACAATATACAAAGTGTGTTACTAAAATGTGGAAATCAAATAATTAATTATTTGTTATTGGGTTTTCCTTAGCATATCCCAACATCTATAACATGTTAACCTCACCCCCTCGTATAAAAACAAAGATCAAACAACATATCATCTAAGACTCACGAAAAATAAAGTTCCTTTCTTCAATTGGATGAATGAAATACTTTATCCCAGATCCATGCGAGAAAAAACATGAGACTTGATGAAGTTTAAATTATTATCCACCATGACAATGGCATCCACTATGGTTCGAATAAGAAAGATGTTTAACCTTTTCTTGTAATAGATTACACCTTCTTACATAGATTTTAGTCAATCAACCACTATTAGATCTCACAAAAATTCCTCTCCAATTACTGATTCATTTTCACCTTATGATAAGATGGATTTGATACGATTCTTCAATACTTTTTATACCAAGAAAAAATCCTTCCTTTATACCTAATTATTCAAGGCACAAATCGAATAGAGAAATTTTATCTCATCAATACAATCAAATTTTCACTTTGTTTTAATCAATGTGTAAATAAATGCTCTTTCCCCTTGTTGGTACCAATTTGCTTTTCCATATCACATACGAAGCCTTTGACTTCATATTAAAAGGAAATAAAACAACTTGAATGCCGATCCACTATTAGCTTTGTAGGACACTCTCAAATATTTGCAATATATTCTCATTAATGAAACAACATTTATATTCCCCAAATAACTTTTCCCCTATTTACTTGCTCATATAAAAGGCTTTCCCCATCATAAAACAACCCTTTTTAGTAATTAGTCTATAACTCTACTTGATGATCTTGCCTAACTACATGTATTCAAGGATATACTAACTATGTATGTTGCCCATTCATATGGGCCTATCCTTTGGAGGATCTTTCAAATATTTTTTTCACTTTGCGATTATTCTTCCGTCAACAATGTTTTAACCCCACCACTTGTATGATTTTGCTAATTTGTTATCTATATCGGAAGTCGAGACCTCGTTTCGACTATTAGAAAAATGATATGCCCATATATTTTCTCTTTATTTAATAATATGAAAATAAATAATCATGTAACACACACTTTTTTATGTTCAATAACCACATTAATCCTTAAACAATTATCCGAAAGTTGCGACAATTTTGTTTTTTCCTTTGTTTTAAACGGGTTTCAAGGGTGTCCAACTCTAATGTACGTTAAATTAATTTATACCAATAAATACTACATTACAAAGGATAGATCAGATCTAAATTAATGATCAACTATTCTTAATTTGTTTCCAAGGTCAATGTTAAATTACAATCTGTTAGGATTGTGTCATAAATTATTTTACTTGGTTAAGTGGTTTTCTCCTTCTTAAATTAATATTCAACCTTATGATTAATAAACCTTATACTTGGTTACTTTAATTCCAATATCTTAATATCTTTAATGTCCATTTAAATAATTACTAAAATATACTAGGAACTAAATAAATTTACTTAGCATACAACGGTATTAAATGGCCCCATTCACCCATCTACAACTACCGTTAAATTATCTAAACACCCATAATACATATTCCCACTTAAGAAATGTAGGGCTAACTCCTAACCCTTGGATCAAGTCAATTGTGGCCACTAGATCTTAGAGTTTCATACTGACCCTAAATATCCTAATGAAATCTTATAAAACCTTTTTCTTTTCCCTAGCCTCCTCATTTGGTCACTTTTCTTTTGTTTAATTTGCAGGTTGGAGAAATGGAAGCCATGGGAGAAAGAAAGGAAGAAGCCATGGAGTAATTTCACTAGAATCAAGCTTAGCTTAGTTTACATTATGGATTTGTTGGTGTAATTCCTTCCATTTGAAGATTTTAGAGGTTTCCACTCCAAATCTAGAGTGTTATAAAGTTAATCCCTTTTTGAGTTTCCTACAAGGGAAAAACCCTACTTCATTTTTACTCCATGAGATTGAATGATTTTAAATACCCATTTAAATATTTACAAGTTTGAAACATTGAATTTATTCCTTTATTGCTTGTTGGAGGTTTCCTCTTTAATTTTCGGGCTTAAATTTTTAGTTAAACCAAGTTTAAAATAACATAGACAAGGATTGTATTTTTATGTTGTTAATGATGGAAATGCCACCCAAAGTAGGTGATGATCCTAAGACAAACACCCTACGGGTGACGATTCACAAACCTCTGTCTTACGAGTGGCGGTTCGAGACAACCGCTCTGCACGGGGTGGCATTCTTGTCCAAAAAAAAAGAACCATCATTTCCATAATTTTTCCAAAAACAAATTTTACTGGAGTGTTTTAAAGATTATCCTTAGCTTGAATTTATATTCCTAAAGTCTCCAGTTGAAAGGTTATTCCATTTATTCATTCCATGCCTAAAATTACTAAATTTAAAGATTTTGTATATCCATAGTAACAAGAAAATAACTACAAGATCATTTTCATTTTCTTTCAACAAAATGATTTTTTTTCAACACAATAACTTACTTAAATTTTATTTCATCTTTCCATCTCTACTACAACCATTTGTTAAAATGACCATAAGCAACTCTATATGACATTCAAATTTTTAATAAATACACTACTAATGTTTGACAACTTCTATACTCTTCTTTTCATTTTTACAAAAATACAAACACTTACAATGACAATGAACTTTATTTTTAGCATGACTCATTCTCTTACAATGTAAAGAGATTTATTTCTACAATAAATTACAACTTAATACACAAAATACATAATCAATGACAGCTCTTTCGAATACAATACTACAAGTCTTCCACCTTAAGTGGAAATTACAAGAAATTTTTTCTCCCAAAGAAGGATTTATTTTAGGAATACAACAAAAGCTCCAAATTCAAAATATCCAACAAGAACTACACCATGTCTTCACTTGATCACAACAATAAAAATGGGTGAGAGACAACACTCTCCACCCAACATTTAATCCAATGACGAGAAGAAGTTATCCACCTCATTGGCCCTCGAGCCCTGACCAAAATGTAATAAAAGATCGATCTAACTCATGGAACTATTACAATTATTTCACATCACAATAAAAAAATTTCACAACCATTTAAAAACACAATCAACACAAAATAAAATCACAAGAAGGAAACTAACAAAATATATAAGGATTCAAAATGCAAGGCCAATGGAGCAAGGATCTATAGGGAGATCACTTATGTCTCCCAAATGGAATTAGGTGCCCACCTTAAAACCCACAAATATACATCTCAAAAACCCTACAAAACTCTAATGCTTCCCTCAAGATCCTCTTATGCCTCCCACATTCTCTTATGTCTCCCTACTGATCTCTTATATCTCCCTCAAAATAACCAAGTAAGAAAAGAAAGATTTCTCTTATCCAAGGTGGGGCATCACTCTCAACTTCCTCCAAAACATGAAATAAACTCGAGGATGCATCCCTACATATAAGATCCCCATAGAAATATCCTACACCATACTTAGGAAATCTATCAAGAACGCACAAGAATGCCAAAAGCAATCGATAACATACAAATATACACATATAATAGGAAACAATTAAAACAAGGGTGTAGCTCCTACCTTTCCATGGTAGAGCTTGATCAAAGAAGTCACATACCAAGATCCTTTAAGACCAATCCAACTCCAACATGCTCCAAACATTCAACAAGTAGTACTCCAACTCCAAAATACAAGACCACAAATAAAATAAAGTAACCCCAAGCAAACAAATAAAATTGCATAAATAGCAAAAGGAGAGAGGAGGGTGAGATGGCTCCATGTAGGATGCCACATCACTTATCATCAACTCCACATCACAAGTCAAACCTCAACCTCAATGCCTGATAAATTCGTGGTTGAGAGGAATGATAAGCCTCTTACACATATAATCTAAACCCACACCCCCTAATGACAAAATTTAAAACCCATGTAAGAAAAGTACAATAAATGCCACTTTTTATCTTACAAAAAAACATAATGGGGTCTATTTTTAACCCCCAAATCCATATTTAGGGTTGGTATAAGAAATTAAGAGGTGTGGGAAAAGCTTAGCTTGTCTTGCAAGCCTCAAAAATGGCCCTTATGCCCAAATCCGAAATTCCAAGTTAAGTTAAAGTGTACAACACTCAAAGTCACTTAAAATCAATGAAAATCAAATAGACCAAAAGACAAACAACTCTAATAAATGACTCCATTTGTCACATCCCCAAATAACTTAATAACACGATTTATTTACTTAATAAAAGCACACTAATAAAAAATGATGAAATAAATTATTGTTAATGCAGAATCAAAGCACCCTCCGAATGGCTTGATTTTGAATGGGGCATCTGATGTAATCTACATAACATTGGACCATCTCTCAAGTTGTGGGACTTGCGGGCTTGAGATGGTCCTCCGGAGAAATCCGACTTCTTCTTCCTAAACTACCTACCACAAGCTACTCTAATGTAGGAAAACTATCTAATCCTAATCTATCCTTCCGAGGATCGGGAGAGAGAAGCTGCGAATGAAAAAGAGCCTACACAAAAAGGTGATACACCGAGGAAAAGGAAGTTGCTGATCAGAGGTGAGAAATGGAGAGGATGGACAAGATGCATCGAAGCCAATAAATTTCACACAGAACACCACTTCAAATAAACACAACTCTCAAAACCTGCAATAGACATCAAAAATATGCACAGTATACCTTGAAATGGTGAGAGGAAAGAAGAGATAATAAAATAAGTGAAGGATGGAAAAATTGCATCACGGAACAAATTTTATTGCTCCATGAGTTTACACAATACATCATTAGTGGGAAAGAGGCAATAAAATGCCATTATAAATCAAAGAGAGGAGGCTTAAACTCCACATTTAACCCTAGAGAAGAAAGAGGGAGGGGAACAGGAGAGAAAAAATGACCAACTCTTAGAAAATTTCCCCCTTTACAATATATAGAAGAATGAGAGAAAGAGAGAGGGAGAATTCAAATTTCTGCTCCAACCACCCAAGAAAAATGCATTGAATTCACCTACAACAATGATGGGTTCCACTACAAAACCCATGCCTCTATGTGTTGTTCCTTGTTGGGCAAGAAAGGAAGCCCATACTTCATTATGGTGGTAGGTGAGAATCCTAACAACCTAAAAAATGACAGATTGTACTTTTATTTTTAAGAACTTAGTCCCACTAATTTAAAGATATCCAGTTGTAGTTGAGTAGCAAACATCGAGAGATTTCCAAAAATTCCTGTCTGCTCGATTTGAGCTTCCATTCGAAAGTTATGATCATCTCCAAATTGTTTTGGGTTTGGAGTCTATCTGTGCAAGAACCACTTGGAAGCCCTGCGCATTCTTAAGATTTTTCTTTGCCTTTTAGGGTCCTGGGAATGCGACGTGCCGACACTTGGCACCGTTTGCAAACATGCTACTTCATTCCGTTGGGTAAGTAAATGGCCCCACTATATATAATATAAAAACCTCTTATCGGGTGGGACCTTTGTAGTTAGCTCCTGAAGTTGTGACGGTGGGACACTTGGCATCGTTCATGAGCTTGCTTTGCTTTCTTTGTGTTTTTGGCTTTTCTGCCTATTTAGGAGAAACTTTGTTGGACCCAAGACACGTGGAGGGATCACGTTTGTTTGGGACCTACCTTTGGATTTTACCTTTGAAGTTGCGCAGATGAGGCATGTGGAGGCTTCCGCTGACTCTTCCCATGTTTATACTTTTCAACGGCCTGTGTAACTTTCTTGAGCTTTGACCACATGGAGGGCTTGCACTTGTTTGGGGAATTGCATTTTGATTTTACCTTTAAAGTTGTGCCGATGAGGCACATGGAGGCTTCCGATGACTCTTCCCATATTTAGACTTTTCAACGGCTAGTGAAACTTTCTCGAGGCTCGACCACGTGGATAGCCCGCATTCATTTGGGAACTGCCTTTGGATTTTACCTTTGAAGTTGCATTGAGTTGACACATGGCACCTTCCGTGGTTTTATTGCTTTGCTTAGAGTCGACTCACTCTGGGCTTGATTTTGAAGTTCGGGAGTCGGGCACAAGGCACGAAAGGGAAATAGAGGGAAGGCGCATGCGAGGAGGGTGTGTGGCACAATAGGGTGTACGTGGGTGCTTAAAGGGAAGAGAAGGGACAAAAATTTTAAGGCATGTCGAAGAAGGTTGTATGGAGAGGGCACGTGGGGAAGGCATGAGAGGTGTGCTCGGAAGAGGGAAGCATGAAAGGGAAAATAAAATGAGAGAAGAATGTGAAATAAGAGTATGGAAGCAGGGCACGAATATCCAAGCGAGGAAGGGCATACGATGGAATAAAGGAAAGAGGGCATGTGACAGAAAACTGAAACTTATCAATTTGGAATGCATTTGCAGATGGGCGTGCAAAGTGCATGGGAGGACTATAGCCTCTGAAAAGTGCCAAATGAGCAAGCTTGCGGGCATGCAACCTAAAATGTGATTCATTAGAGCCAGAATGAAAGTAAAAGTCATCCAAATAGCTAGAGAGTTATTTTGATAACAATTACATAACAAATAAACCACATACTCTATAATAAATAAAATAAAAGGGAACAATTACACACATTGCCATGATCACAATTAGAGGTCATCACCCCCATGGGGTCCCCTTGGAAAAATAAAACACACAAAACACAACACAAGTTTTCATGGTGACCTTTGTTGTATCCATCTAGTATTCCACTGTGGTTGGTCTTCGATCCTACTTTTGATTGTTTTGATATAGTCACCTACAAAATAACACAATACCTCCTTGACCTCGTGGCCACATTAAAAAATCAAAGATAAATATATTCCCATAAATCAATAACCATCCCCATATAGATAACTCATCATTTCTACTAACAATGCTATCATTTGTCTAAAATTTCAACAACATCTCAATTTTATCTTTTTATCAATATCAACAAGATCACAAGATTAGTTCAAAAGCTATATCATAGTCAACATGATGAGAATTCTGAATGTCAGTAATATATATGCCAACAAAACATCATCGTCATCAATATAAATTATCTCTCAAAATCTCTAAGAAATCACACAAATCAACTATGAATCAAATTCCATCAATAGTCGAATATCTCTATTAGCTAACATCACACTAAACCAAAATGATATAGTAATCATAATCAACATAGAATAAGTATCGAAGAGGAGTGGGCACTACATCCCCCTCCCCTTAGACTTCAATTTATCCTAGAAGTCACCTAAATAGGTGTGGAAATTAAACTCGTTGCAACATAGCATCCTCTCATGTAACAACAGTCTCATCATACCTATCCCATGGACTTGCTCCTAATGAATCTCTTAGCCTCGAAGGCATAGGGTCTTACACTCTAAAATATACATGGCCTCCACCATCATGTGCCCCTACTCTTGCACATGCAATGTAGTCCAATACATGAGATAGATCTAGGATATATCTCCTAAGAACAAATACGTGAAAGACATCATGCACACGAGACAAGCTGGGTGGCAAGGCTAAATGATAAGCTAAGGGACCGATTTACCCCAGTATCTCAAATGGACCCATGAATCTAGGAGACAAATTAGATCCTTTTTCATAATGGAGAGGAATCTTATCAGGTCTGAAACAAAGAAACACCTTCGTGCCCACCTCATAACTATGATCAAATCTCCTCTGATCTACATACTTCTTCTACCTATCTTGTGCCTCCTATAACCTCGACAAATCAAAACAACCTGCTACTCCATGTCTTGTAACAAAGTTGGTCCAATAGATAATTTGTCCTCAAGTCTATCCCAACTCAAAGGTGTCATGTACTCCCTGCCATAAAGTTCTAGAAAGGTGCCATCCCAATAAAAATCTAAAAGCGTAGTTGTAGGAATATTCCACCAAATGTAAGTTCTCGTCCCACTTCAACTGATGATCCATGTTGTACATCTGAAGCATGTCCTCTAAAATGTGATTCACCCGCTCTATCTATCAATTAGTATCTAGATGATAGGTTGTGCTTAAGTTGATACTCATCCCAAGGGCCTACTACATAGTAGTCCAGAAGTGTGATGTGTACAAAGGATCGTGGTCACAAATGATCTTCTACGGAATCCCATGTAGTCTAACAATCTCATCCAAGTACACTCTTGCTACTGCACTAGTTGTATAGGTGTTATTCACCAGATAAAAATGAGTGAATTTCGTCAATGTATCCACCATGACCATGATGGAATTGTGGTGGTATCTCAACATCGATAGACCTACTATGAAATCCATGGAAATGGAATTCCATTTCCACTCCAGAGATAACATGTGGGTAAAGAAGGCCAACTAGATGTTGATGCTCGGCCTTCACACTTTGACACTCTAAACAACACAACACTGGCTGAGATACATATCTCCAAAGACCTCTCCAATGACAAAGTTGTCTTAAGGTGGCATGCATCTTCTTCACCCTTGGATGGGCTGAATAAGGTGCACAATAAGCCTCTACTAAGATATCCTAGCTCAAACCTCCATCCCTCGGTACATAGATCCGACCTCTATGTTTGAGAAGTCCATCGAATCTACTTCATATCCATCAAACTTCCCTTGAAGGGTCTCGAGACTTAATATCTACTCTAGTTGCACGGAGAAAATGTCAAGCGGAAGCTGTTAGAAAATCTGCTTCGTAAATCTATACCCACCCTTTGAAGTAGTCCAAACTAAATGTCTCCATCTACTCAAAGCATCAACAACATCATTCTCCTTCCCCTTCACATGCTCTATCTCCATGCCATACTCACATAGCAACTTCATCCAATGCCGCTGATGAGCATTGAGATTGGGTTGCATGAAGAGGTGACATAATCTCAAATGGGTTTTCTGAGAAAACCTCCGCCCAAAAGGAAATGTGTCCATCAAACCAAAACATGCACAATTGCTGCACTTCGGTCACACTATTTGGCATGGGATAATCAATAATAGCTCGAATCTTGGAAGGATCAATGGCGATGCCTTCCCTAGAAATGATTTGACCTAGGTATTGCAGCTATAACTGAAAGAATGCACACTTCTCTAGGTTCCCGTAAAGTTGTTGTTCACGAACACATTGCAGAACCTAGCGAAGGTGCTCCTCGTGATCCTCATGCATACATGAGTAAATCAAAATTTCATTAAGAAATATGATCAAAAAGTGATCCAGAAAATGTTTGGAATACCTCATTCATCAAACTCATGAATACTACGAGGGCATTCTTTAGTCCAAAAGGCACTACTGTGAACTTGTAGTGACCATATCTCGTATGGAAGGTTGACTTATGAATATATTCCTCTATGATCCTTAGTTGATCATATCCAGCCTTAAGATCTATCTTGTAAAATAATGTGGCCCCTTCATCGATCAAAAAAATTATCAATATGTGGAAGGGGATAATAATTCTTAATCGTTACTTTGTTCGGTTGTGATAATCAACACACAACCGCAAAGATCTTTCTTCTTCTTTACAAAAATGACTGGTACACCCCAAGGAGATACACTAGGATGGATTAGGCCTTTCTCAATAAGGACCTCTAGCTGTAACTTGAGCTCATAGAGATCAAGAATAGTCATCCTATAAGGTGCTCGTGATATAGGCTCCACTCTTGGAACAAAATCAATGTGAAAATATACCTCACGTGGGAGATGTAACCCTAGAAGCTCCCCTGGAAAGACATCTGAAAACTCCCTCAAGATATGATGAGTGTTAAATGACAACCCACTAGAATCATCCTACGATATGTCATTGACCATGACAACATACAACTAGAAACCTTGTCACGCACACCACTTAAGATGCATAGCGGATATGATATGAATAGAGGTGGGTCTCCTAACTCCCATTATCACTGACTCTACTCCTAAATCATTTACACATGATATTACCTTACTATAACAATCAACCCTAGCCCTATGTGCAGATAACCAATCCATGCCCTAGAATAATCCCATAGGAACCCAACGGAAGGACGAAAGATCAAAGGTCGAGAAAAGGGTCCTAGGTAAACTATGCACTCCTTGACTAAGGAGTGTACTATGAGCTTCAGCTCCATAAGCCCATCGACATCCCAACTATGGCTCTGCCTAACTATCACCAACCTGCATCACTCTACTACAAATGGAGAAATAAAATAATCTGAGGAACCTAAATCAAATAAAATAGGAATAGAAATGCCATCAATGCTACCTATCATCTCAATCACCAGTGCTCTAGTTCTCTGCATGTGGTTCTCGACCACTGCATATATCCTATGACTCGTAGCCATGTCACTTACTGTAGGCTCTGAAATTTATGCCTTACCCTTGTTGTTAGGGTTATGAGGGCACTCTCTCTAATGATGCCCAAGTACACTGCACCCATAATAACTACTAGGTCCCCTCCAATGAGATGTAAATCCTACAGGTACTCTAGTGGTCTATGTCATAGATCTTGATGATCCTGCTATGGACTGATGTGGTCATTGCTGATGAGCTTGTATTGAGTGAGCTTTAGGTGGTGCCTGAGTCCTGATTGGTACCCTAGGAGGAGGCCCCATATTGCATCCCCTATGAGCATCGAATATCCATGGAGGCCTAAATGGAGGAACTTGTTAGTGTTGCTTTATTGAGGTTGTTGTTTTTTGGTTTGAATGAAGACTGTGTAGAACCATATCCACCACAAGGAGGAGGAGCTGACCCTGTTTACTCTATTATCCGCATCTATTGGATACGAATCCAAACTCTATCTATGGCCTGTTGCGTCTTCCCCCTAGTCTCCTCCGCATGATGTAGGCCTTCTCAGCGGCCTTTGATAGAGTCTATGGGAAATAAATGTGCATTGCCCATCCAATGTCAAGGTTCAAGCCTCTGATGAACCTGTGGATCCTCACTTGCTCATCCTACATGTAGTCCACGTACTGAAGCAAGTATAGAAAGAGACTCTCATACTCCGCCTCTATCATGGATGTCGAACGTAGGTTGTAGAACTCATCTATCCTCTTCTGAATGAACCTCCTGAACAAGTATATTCTCCTGAGCCACTCCTCGAAGAGCTCCCAAGTCACTGTCTTGGAATCCACATGGAGCTTTTACTCCTTGGTCATCCACCAAATCCTAACTCTGTCTCATAGAAGGTGGATGGAAAGATGAGCCTTCGTGTTCTTTAGTACACAAACATAGATTTAAGCATTCAAACAAGTTGACCAACCATGCCTCTACCTAAAATCCTCCAATGTCCCCAGCAAAATGATATGGATTGAGTTTTAGGATCTCTCTTATGTGATCTTTTGTTGTAGATTATCTGTCTCTAGGTCTCTCAACACGATCATCACATTGTCTCGGGCTTCTAGATCTCTCCCTGTGTCCTATAGCCCTGTCTCCAAGACCTCTTTGTGGTGAATCTCGTCGACTTAACTGTGTGGGAATTATCTTCCCTATGCTCATCACTATATTGGAAGGTACAACATCCTTTTACCGATGGATCTCTATCTTGTCTCATTGTGTCTCCCTCCTAAGTATCCTCCGTGTATAGCGGCATTAATATCCTATAACATCGAAGTATCTAAGGAAATATATGGTCATTCTTGCTTGATCGTAGGGGGTAAGTCTAGGACCACGTGTAAAAACCAATAAATGCAGTGCGGCTCTGCTCCCCCATGAGACCAAAGCGAGAGTTAGTTTATTACTCTATATTCTGCGTTTTGATTGTCTAGGTTTTCTACATTTTAAAACATAATGCAATGTCGGGTGATCTAGGTATAGAGTTACACCAAGTTTTCCTTATGCCTTATGTTTCAAAGTGTACTCGGGATCTAAACGTTGAACCCATGGCTCTGATACCAAGTGTAATGCCCACATTTTTTATGTTCTAAAACCACATTAATCCTTAAACAATTATCTAGAAAGTTACGGAAATTTTGGTTTTTCCTTTGTTTTAAATAGGTTACTGAGGGTGTCAAACCCCAATGTATGTTAAATTAATTTCTACCAATAACTACTACATTAGAAAGGATAGATCAGATCTAAATTAATGATTAATTATTCTAAATTTGTTTCCAAGGTCAACGTTAAATTACAATTCTGATCATGTTATGAATGTGCCATAAATTATTTTACTTGGTTGAGTGGTTTTCTCCTTCTTAAATTAATATTCAACCTTATAATTAATACACCTTATACTTAGTTACTTTAGTTCCATTATCTTAATATCTTTAATGTCCATTTAAATAATTACTAAAACATACTAGGAACTAAATAAATTAACTTAACATACAAGGGTATTAAATGGCCCCATTCACCCATCTATAGCTACCCTTAAATTATCTAAACACTGTAATACATATTCCCACCTAACAAATGTAGGGTTGATTCCAAATCATCGAGATCAAGTTAATTGTGGCCACTAAATGTTACGGTTTCATACTAACCCTAAATATCCTATTGAAATCCTATAAAACCATTTTCTTTGCCCTAGCCTCCTCATGTGGTCACTTTTCTTTTGTTTAATTTTCAGGTTGGAGAAATGGAAGCCATGGGAGCAAGAAAAGGAAGAACCATTTAGGAATTTCACTAGAATAAAGCTTAGCTTAGTTTACACTATGAATTTGTTGGTTTAATGCCTCCCATTTGAAGATTGTAGAGGTTTCCATTCCAAATCTAGAGTGTTGTAAAGTTATTCCTTTTTTGAGTTTCCTATAAGGGAAAAACCCTACTTCATTTTTACTCCATGAAATTGAATGCTTTTAAATACCCATTTAAAAATGTACAAGTTTGAAACATTGATGTTATTCCTTTATTGCTTGCTGGAGGTTTCCTCTTAAATTTTAGTTAAACCATCACCGCCCAAAGTAGACCGGCAGTTCTGGGACCACCATCCTACCTAGGTGATGATTCACATATCGCCACCATTCCTGAGCAGCTTTTCAGAGACTACCACTCTGTACAAGGCGGTGGTCATGTTCTTCAGAAATAGAACCATCATTTTCGTAAATTCTCCATTAACAAATATTACTAGAGTGTTTTAAAGATTATCCTTAGCTTGAATTTATATTCCTAAAGTCTCAGTTGAAAGGTTATTCCATTTATTCATTCCATGCCTAAAATTACTAAATTTAAATATTTTCTATTTCCATAGTAACAAGAAAACAACTGCAAGATCATTTTCATTTTCTTTCAACAAAATGCAATTTTTTTCAACACAATAACTTAAATTTTATTGCATCTTTCCATCTCTACTACAACCATTTGTTCAAATGACCATAAGAAACTTTATTTCACATTCAAATTTGCAATAAATACACTATTAATGTTTCTGACTTCTATACTTTTCTTTTCATTTTTACAAAAAACAAACACTTCAATGGCAATGAACATTTTTTTGGCATGACTCATTCTATTACAATGTAAAGAGATTTCTTTCTACAACATATTACAACTTAATAAAAAAATACACAATGTAACTTTTTTTTCAAATACAATACTACAAGTCTTTCACCTTAAGTGGAAATTACAAGAAAGGTTTTCTCCCAAAGAAAGATTTATTTTAGGACTACAAAATAATCTCCAAATTCCAAATCTCCAACAAGAGCTCCACCATGTCTTCACTTGATCACAAAAACAAAAATGGGGAGAGACAACACTCTCCACTCAACCAATAATCCAATGAGGAGAAGAAGCTATCCTCCTCATTGGCCCCGAGCCCCAACCAAAATGCAATAAAAGATGGATCCAACTCATGGAAACTATTACAAAGCTTCCACATCACAATACAAAGATTTCACAACCATTTCAAAACACAATCAACATAAAATAAAATCACAAGAAGGAAACTAACAAAATATACAAGGCCAATGGAGCAAGGATCTATGGGGAGTTCACTTATACCTCCCAAATGGGATTAGGCGCCCATCTTAAAACCCTCCGATATGCATCTCAAAACCCATACACGACTCTTATGCCTCCCTCAAGATCCTCTTATGCCTCCCACATTTTCTTATGCCTCCTTACAATCTCTTATGTCTCCCTCAAATGAACCAAGTAAGAAATGCAAGCATTCTCTTATCCAAGGTGGGGCACCCAACCCAACTCCCTCCAAAACATGAAATAAACTATTATGCCTCCCTACATATAAGATCCCCATAGCCTTCTCCTACACCATACTTAGGAAATCTACCCAAGAACCCAACAAGCATACCAAAACATTCAATAACATACAAATATACACATATAAGAGAAAATAATTAAAACAAGGGTGTAGCTCCTACCTTTCCATGGTAGAGCTTGATCAAAGAGTCACACACCAAGCTCCTTCAAGCCCAATCCAACTCCAACAAGCTCCAAAAATTCAACAAGCACTCCAAAATCCTCCAACTCAAAAATACAAGAGCACAAATAAAATCAAGTAACCCCCAAACAAACAATTAAACTTACATAAATAGAAAAAGGAGAGAGGAGGGTGAGGTGGCTCCATGTAGGATGCCACATCACTTATCCTCAACTCCACATCACAAGTCAAACCTCAACCCCAATGCACAATAAATTGGTGGTTGAGAGGAATGACAAGCCTCTTCTAACACACAATCCAAACCCACACCCCTAAGGACAAAATTTAAAACCCATCTAAGAAAAGTGCAATAAATGTCACCTTTTGTCTTACAAAACACATAATGAGGTCTATTTTTGACCCCCAATCCATAAGTAGGGTTGGTATAATAAATTAAGAGGTGTGGGACAAGCTTAGCTTGTCCCACAAGCCTCCAAAAATGGCCCTTAAGCCCAAATCCAAAATTCCAAGGTAAGGTAGAGTGTACAACACTCAAAGTCACTTACACTCAATCAAAATCACATAGACCAAAAGATAAACAACTCTAATAAATGACTCCATTTGTCACATCCCCAAATAACTTAATAACATGATTTATTTACTTAATAAAAACACATTAATCAACAATGATTAAATAAATTACATCACAAATAAACCACATACTCTACAATAAATAAAATAAAAGGGAAGAATTACACACATGCCCATGGTCACAATTAGAGGTCATCCCCCATTGGGACCCCCTTAGCAAAATAAAAAACACAAAACACAACACAAGTTGCCATGGTGACCTTCATTGTATCCATCTAGTATTCCGTTGTGGTTGGTCTCAATCCCCCTTTTGATTGTTGTGATATAGTCACCTGTAAAATCACACAATACCTCCTTCGGCCTCGTGGCCGCATCAAAACATCAAGGATAAATATACGCACATAAATCAATAACCATCTGCATATAGCTAACTCATCATTTCTACTAACAATGTTATCATTTGTCTAAAATTTCAACAACATCTTTTTATCAATATCAACAAGATCACAAGATTAGTTCAAAAGTTATATCATAGTCAACATGACGAGAATTACGAATGTCAGTAATATATATGCCAACAACACATCATCATCATCAATATAAATTATCTCTCAACATCTCTAAGAAACCACACAAATCAACTATGAATCAAAGTCCATCAATAGTCAGAATATCTCTATCATCTAACATCATGCTAAACCAAAATGATACAATAATATCCATGTCTAAAGTCAACAGTAATCAAAATCAACATATAATAAGTGTCGAAGAGGAGTAGACACTACATCATAAAATAACCCTTTTTAGTAATTAGTCTATAATTCTACTCGTGATATTACCTAACTACATGTAGTCAAGGATATACTACCTACGTATGTTGGCCATTCATATGGGCCTATCCTTTGGACCTTTGGAGGATATTTCAAAGATTTTTTTCACTTTGCGATTAGTCTTCCATCTACAATTTTTAACCCACCACTTGTATGATTTTGCTAATTGGTTATCTATATTTGGAAGTAAAGACCTCGTTTCGACTATTGGAAAACTGACGTGCACATAGAGTTTCTCTTTAGTTAATAATATGAAAAGAAAGAATCGCTTCCATCGGCATAACTTTTTGTAAATAAGAAACTAGTTGAGCACAACAATAAGGAAATCATGTGATGTAAACCCCTCTCCACATTCCTCTCAACTGATTTCATAAAGCAACTATACATTAGTCCCTTTGAAAATAACACTGACTTTGTGAATCCGCAATGCTTGAGGTCTTGTCTTACACAAAGAAAATATAGATATTGGTTGTAGAGAACAAGAAGGCCTTACTTTGATAACTATCCCCAAGGTCATATCCCTTAACGTTTTGTGCATTGCATCACCTTTCTTATTCTAACAAATCTCAAAGATGACTCTCATTCGTAAACTTCAAACTTGTAAAAGAATAATAAGATTGCCAACAATGACTCCAACAGTTTTGTGCCATCTACACTTCCACAACTCGCACAAGCTCTTCCAAAAGTGTTCATGCTCTTCAAATTTCCTTCGCACATCCTATTCCACTTCTTTGAACTTATTGCTAGCCCTATTCAAATCCCCATTGGGCTGGAAGCCACTTACAAGTTACGTGTGATTGTTATTAGTTCATAAGAAGAACTATACTATATGATCCAACAATAGAGATTCTAACCATTTAAATGTTATAAATCGCTGGATAGTGCAGCCCCTTCTTAACCCTTCCATGCTGGATATCCAACATTCTTTGATGGCAGTAGCACTATGGATTGGTGCGGAATCTGCGGATCTCATAGGGATTCCACATTTATTGATAAGCTTCGATTGTGCGCGCCGTTCGGAACATCTTAAACATGTGGTTTTTAAGACGAACACGTAACGAATCAATTTGAATGGAATTGACAGCAACATTAATTCTCTATACAAAAGCGTTTTCAACTTGGGAGTTGCAACTTGCGATTCGCTAACCTACCATAAAGTAGATATAATTGTTAGCGACGTAATTCACAAAAAAAACAAAAAGCATTTTCAACCTGCCATAAAGTAGATATAAAGCATTTTCAACATGCGGATAAAGTAGAGAGCGGGTTGCGGCATGAGTTCGAAAATATTTGATGCAAAAGCTTGGCAATGGCGGTTAACTATTCCATCTGTAATTAGCAGGATCGTCCATATCCTGCACGTTTTAAATATGCTGTTTGGAAGGGCCGGTTGAATGTATGTCTGTAATTTTTATGGACTTAATTAGTTGATTCTCATAACTAGATAAGCATACTGTTTTACAAATGCGAGTCGGAATTTTCGGCACCACATATTATAAAATGTGTTTCTCACGCTGTCGTCATCAAATCCGATTGTCAAAATATTATCACCGACTGTCCTAGTCGAGACTCGAGACTCGTGATCGCTTTGTTTTTGGCTTTGATGCTTTAATACATTTTCACTAAAACAATTTCTATATATTCCATTCCCTTTAATAAAGCTGTTTATCATGGCCGCAATTCCAACAGTATTTCTAAATTCCCTCGTGAAGTGTTATATAGCTTTTGCCTTTACTTTATAAGCATTACCGTCGATAAAATCCCCAGTGGCTGATAGCTCTTTTTCTCGTGCTATAATTCTCCTTTTAAGGGCATTTTCTTCTACATCAACATGAACTTCAATGGAGAAAACGACGATTGCAGGAGTTCTCATTTTCACAAAATCAGAAGGCTTCACAGATCGAGTCCAAAGGCACACCAACGGAGGACCGAGAAGAAATGGAGCAATTTGTAGCTTTGATTGACAGAATTGAAGAAACTAAGAAACTTTGTAAGCAAAGGCGCATGAATTACAGTTCTGCAAAGGACGAGCTGACTGTAAAATGTATTTCCCCATGGAAGCCCTCATTCCAGTGGGAGGATTTCTGTAGCAGTGGTATAAAGGATAGCTTCGCTGGACAAAGGGTTTTACTTTCTTCTACAACTAACAATCCAAGCATTTCTTCTAGTTCTAATATTGATTTGAATGTAGAGGCTGCACCAGAAAGCAAAGATCCGCCATTGTTGCCGCTATTTCGTTAGGATGTTTTATACAAGTACAATAAAATATATACGTTGCTCGTTGCCCCGCAGATCAGACTCCAAGAGTATATGTGTTGTTACTTCAATGCTTATTGATTGCAGGTAAACCAGACGCCCCAACTGTAAACTCACATGATTGTCACCCTTTTTACGTGAGTAACAGGCAAGCAATAAGAAATTTATATCGTTATTATCAATCCATTTTGTGGGTAAGAATCTATCTACCCTATATTGTATATAAGATGTAGATTATATACCAGCAATTGGAATATGTTCGCGCTATGAGTTTGTTCATATTCTTTTCTTTTTATCTTTTTGCAGAAACCTGGTATATGTTAAATCTCTGTATACCCTTCTGCCCCACATACAAACTCGTTACAATTGAATGCACTCAGCATGTTTTTATGACACGTTAATGCATAATTGTTTGTAACTCGACTGTAAAATTAACAACTGACTTATTGAGGAATTAATTACAAAATTATTAAATATGTAAATATTTTCATTGTTTTAATAAATTTATAACATTGTTTACTTGTAGAATTACTTTTAACCCTTTTGTAAAATATAAAAGGATTGGTTGTCAAGGAAAGATTCGGCAGGTTTGAATTAAACATTTAACTTCTTCATATTAATTTTACTATACCAAAATATATTTGTTTTTTTTTTAATGATACAAATAAGTATAATTTTGTTATTAATAACAGTAAACAGTGAAAAAAATTAATATATTACATTTTAATTCTTTCGCCAACAAGTTTTCTAAAATTTTATTTAAATAATCTTCATTAGCTTTTAAAAAACGTAACTCCATTAATCCTATTTAAGGTACAAAACAAACTTATATTAAATCATACTAGGATAATAACCTTGCTTTGTTAAATACATGTAATTTATAATAAGTTCATTATTCTAATGGGGCAAGTGCTCAACTTATTCTAACCCCTTAGGCCCCCATATAATAATACACACCCATCTTTTATTTAAAAACATTCCCACCTAAATACCCCATCACTTAAGTGATGTAGGGTTCATCCTAGTCCATTGGATCTATTCTTTCCTAGCCCTTAGATTTAGGTTTGACAAAAGTAACCCTAAGAATCCTTATGGATTGTCATATTTTTTTTTCTAACTCTACTCTCTCATTTCTCTTGTTTTGTTTTGCAGGTTAAGGAAGGAGAAGAAAAAGAAGCCATGGAGGCCATTATAGACACTAAGCTCTTCTTGGTTAAACTTGTGCTTAAGAATGGATCTATTCATTTCCACATTTGGGTATTGTTTTCTCTTTGTTATATGTCTATTAAAAACATTTTATTTGCAGATTTAAAGTGTATATATTATGTGTATACCCCTTTAGGTAGTATCTAGAAATTCAAGTAATTTATTTTCTCACATATTTCTATATATATAATTACTCATATATATAAATTTATATGTTGGTATAAATATATTTCAATATATTTGATTTATAAAAATTTTTTTCACAAACTATATATATAACCTACTCATGATGTCCTTCTCGGGAGCTAGAGGAAGTACATCTAAGGTACCACGATTAGTAGGTTATATATATATATATATATATATATATATATATATATATATATATATATATATAACCTACTAATTGGTGAACCTGAGATGTACTTCCTCTAGCTCCCGAGAAGGACATCATATGTACTGGATTAAAAGGATCAGTCATCCTAAAATTTGGATTCATTTCTCGTCTCAAATATTCACTGGTAGCATGCCATATCTCGATCAATTGACGTAATTTTTCCACTGCATGTACATTCCCATAATCATGATGTTTTTTCGAATATATATATATAAAATTCGGCTATGAGAAAGAGAAAAGCACACAAGATTAAACCTTGGTTTGCTATTGCATATCTTCTGAAGTTTAAAAAGTGGCCACATTTTTTTTTGTGTGGGGAAGGGTCAATTTAGGGTTTGGTGGGGGTGGATTAGGGCTTGGGGGTGTTGGGGGTTTGATTGTTGCATGGGGTAGCTTATGGGACTATGGTGTGGTGGGGGGCATCGATCCCTCCCAAACCCCTTATAAAAATAAGGGTTGGGGGTGGGGTCTGCGCCCTCCCCCAACCATTAAAATAAAACATTAACCACGGCCACATACATTTTTTTCTCTTACTTACTTTTATATAAAAAGTTGAATATATTTATTTAAAGCAAACCTTCACCTTGGATGCTTCAGTAAGGTATGAAATGGAACATTAATTCTTTTATATATATTCCCTTTAAATGCCTACACAAAAAAAAAGAACTACTTTCCAAAATGCTTGAGGGGAAATTTGGGGAAGAAATGATTCGCAGGAGTTGCACCAAATGGATGCATTCAGTATCACCTTGGAAACTTTCAAGAAAATGCAATCGACTTGTTTAAATTATTACCCCATAACCATGCAAACAAACCCACCCTTGTCTTATGATTCAGTTGTAAGTGTGCTTACAAGGCATGAATGCAAAGAAAGGACGCATACACAGGGCCCACCAACTATTTGTCAGAATGCCTTAAGCGAAGGTAGTCTCATGGAATGAGCCGGTTATTGGATATACACAATTAGTTGTATTGAAACAACTTTTGAAACTTCCAAGAAAATGCTTCCTACAAGTGTCCAAGTTGATTCATTTACCTTGGACAACATCCTCCTTGGTTGTGCCAAAATAGACACCTTGGTACAGGGACTGCACAAATGGTTTTTATTAAATGGCATGAGAAAATTTCAAGAATGTTTTTGGAAGGTATAAAACCAAACTCCACAATCTTTATTACCCTCTTCTAAGTCGTTATCAAACGGGGAATTTTGAGTAAGTTAATGAATCGCATACCCATATGACCCAATGGTTGTTGTTGAGCGTAATAGCTTGTTGAGTGTGTGTGTCCACAATGGCTTCATTTTTGAAAACATATTTTGGTGTTCGAATCTTGAAACCATTATGATTGGAGGAGACAATGTGTTGAGATAACAAATGTATATTTTGTGGAAAGTTGTTTAGTTGGAAATATAGCGATTTGGTTTAATTTAATGAATTTCATTAGTTTATTAGAGCTCATTGTGCTTAGTGGTATATCACATATGTGGCCTTGGATGTCATCTTGAATATTAAAAATGGTGGATTTTTGGATGCATGTGAATTGTTAGGCATAATGATGAGAGAGAGGGAGAGTTGGAGCTTTGTGGAATGTTGGTGAACCATTTTGGAACACCTCTTGCATTACAAATGTTATTATATTCTTGCATGGTCTCCTTACCTTTGTCTTTTATAATTTTTATATAATTTGGTTCTTCATTTGCAATGTAATAGAAATAATAAACCATTAGATAAATATATAGTTGGGTATTTTAATTAGAATGTTAGTGAGAAACAATAAAACTCCATCTGGTTATCTACGTTTCGATTTACAATTTGACCATCAACCATGTTGCTACCACAACCTTTTACGTGCTTGTGTCCATTGGTATTGGTGAGAGCTAGATGTTACATCAACTAAAACAACTATTTTTGTTTAACTTGCAAAGTTATAAAAAAAAATTTCAGGAACTTACAAAACAACCTTCTATAACCCATAAAAGAGATATTAACTTCCGTCTATGTTCCTTGTTATGTGGGGGGTCATATCAAGCTTAGATTGACCCTGATTGACCATTTGTGCTCTTTTGTCCACCCTGTCTAAGTGCCTTGTTACACCATTTTGCACCTATAGGAAGATGCTAAAATTGAAAAGTTGGGTTTCGTTTCATCTTGCCATTTGAACCCTGACCAATGAACTGCCTTTCACCTTCACAAACCTCAAGTATTTTTACTAGAAAACTTCCTGGAACCTTCAGTTTAGGAAAAAAACTATTTGGTGTATTTTGGAAAGGGAATTTTGTAGGCCTTCGGTCGCAGTTTGACTAGGTCAAACTTGACCAATTACGACCGGTGGCTCCAGAAAACCCGTCACCATTTGATCCCCTTTTTTGAGTTCTCAATCTCATCAACTCGATCAATTGTACATGTAAAGGTGAACTGTAGGAAGTTTCTTATTTCTTGTTCATCCATTGAACATTAGTTTTGAATGTGGTTTTCTGAGCCCTCGAGCTAACTTCTGATTATTTGTAACTAGGCCAATTACGATCGATGACCTAAGAAAACTAGGCGTCAATTGTAAACCACTCCCTAGTTCTAAATTCTGCCGGCTCTTGTGAACTATTGGTGTATATATGGACACGTAAAAACTTACATTATGTATTTGTTCCTTATAAGACAACATTTGAAAGTGGTTTCTTTGCCTTCGAGCCTAAATTGAATGTTTTTGTAATTTGAAGGAAAACATAAAAAATAAAGTTATAGGACGCATGTCGGGTTACCAAACCATTGTGGAAAATTGTTGATAGTTGTAAATAAATTCTTGAAACTCTACCTTTTGGCTGTTATGTAAGATTTGACTTTTTGGAAAATAGCATTTCTCTGCCTCTCCTATCTCTTTCTCTCTCCTTGGTTATGAAATGAGGTGAAATGAAATGAAATGAATACATGTCTCTAACCATTTCCTTTCAAATGAAAATTATCATTAGTATAATGTAAATGGGAGACTAGATAACATTAATTATGCTATATTAGGGTGGATACCTTGCCAACGATTTATCGTTGACTTCATGCTCACATGATTTTGCAGGATTGAAGTAAGATGGTGAAAAGGTGTGGTGTAATTCATTGCTTACTATTGTAATTTTTATATGTCATTGGAAAATGTATGTATGTATTTTTATGTTAAGGTAAATTTTATTATTGCAAATTTATAATGTGTATGGGATGCTACTTTTAGGAGTGCTTTGGAAAATGTGCATGTAACTAAAGGTGTTATTTTTATTCATACTTACATATGGAAAAATGAGGGTTGGATATATATATGTTAAATGAAATAGAGGAAATTCCAACATTTGTAAAGTATGAAAAGGTTTATAATTGAAGTTTTGTAATATTTTAGATGTCAGGGTTTAAGGGGATGTTCATCCACATATGAGTTTTATTTTGATCCTCAAATTTTGTATCATAAAATTTGGATATGTATGTTAAATGAATTTTAATTTAAAATATTGTAGTGCATTTCCAATGTTCAATAGACGATTAATTAATTAGTGTGTTGTATTCTTACCTTGTAAATGTAATAAAGAGATCTAAACGAAACACTCAACCCTAGTATAAGACTCATGTATAACTACCTTTCTTGAGTGAATCATTTTAGTGTGGAAAAATAAAACCTTAAGATAATATTCTTTTGCTACACTCGATGTATCCTTTTGGCTTGAGTAAATAAGACCGCAATTTTTAATTATCTTCATACTTGGTATGTTTAGCGACATCGTTGTAAACCCAACTTGATTAGGAGTGACATGGTCAAACTAATTATGGTAAGTAGAGTAAACACTTCCTTAGCATCCTAGTGTGCTTTCTTATCTTACGAAGTTAGATCTAGAAATGAACTTCATGATCAAAATGAATTCCTTGTGGGATCCAAATTACACAAATGAAACTAGGGAAATATTTTTCTATGATTTAAACTCTGGTTAATGATCCTTTTAGTTTCTAGAGATAAATGTGTTACCTTGGTTACTAATAACATATCACCTTGGTCTTTCATGAACGTTGTTTAGCCTAAATATGTACTCTCACCTTAAAATCATATATAGTTGGGGTATCGATCCTTATGTGTAATTGGAATTAAACAAAACCTTGGCTAATTACAGGATTAGATTGTTGGCGAGAGAATGGTAAGTAACTTCTTATAAATAAAATTGATTAGAATTATGTTGACTTTAGAGATCCCAAAGAACCAGAAACTTGGTCCTGTAATCCCTTGTTATGCCCTTTTTGACATAAAAAATAAATGAAATTTCATAGGTGGAATCGTGAAATGTAGAAACATGGGATCTTACCTTTAACACAAATCACTTACGGGTCATGCATATTTTATAATGCTTCCAATCATGTACTTCTGCAAGATGTTAGAAAAATAATTTTGTAACTCCTTTTATTATAAAAAAATGCTAATAATGAGACCATAATGCGATGTAAGTGTAAAGCATACAAGAGTGAAACGAGATTTGAGGTTAGTAATAATGTCACTCTTGGAGTCCTTATAACTCAATTAGACATTTCCTTGTGTTAAAAAAGAATATGATTTACCTTAAAGAGACAAACTTTCAGAAAACAAAAGATATTTATAAATATATATAACATTTCTTGACTTGGAAATGTAAAATGGATTCGATAATTTATCAAACTATATTAACTATGGTAGGGAGATTGTCCTAAGATATAAAGAGCCAACATAAAAGGTAAAAATCTAAGTTGAATGTGAAATGAATTTAAAATCTATAGGTGGAAAAAAGGATAAAATTACACTTGCACAATAATCTTCTTGGAATGTTAATCGTTACTAAGATGTAATCATGGTAATGACGTGTTGTGGGTTTGCCAACTATTGAGTCCTTTTATTTTTGTTGGGTAATTACTAACATTCGTTCATTGGGGAAAGGTTGGAATCAACATTTATATGGTGTAGTTTTGTGTCTTAGTTAGTCTATGAATTATGTAAGTGTCTTGTGTGTTATTGAGTTTCTCTTCTTTAAGTTAAAAAAAAAATTGTTCTAGTATTTTAACTATTGTATTTGTGGGTATAATTTGTGGGCATGAACAAAATCATAAAGGTTGTGATTGTTAACTTTCGTTGAACTCAAGGAGCATAAATTTGTTAAATTAAAAATTGGCCTAATTATGGATAAACAAAGGGTTTCATGCAGAGGAAAAGTGAGAGAGATAAATCTTGTAGAGATATAAGTGGCATGGTAGGAAAGAACACTTTCAATTACTTAATAAATATAAATATTTGAAAGATAAATATAAAGATCAGGAAAAATGAATTGGTAGCGAAAATGGTACTACAAAGGTTACATTGTGTAACACCCACTAAAACACCCATAAAGAAAACAAAAAAATTATCAGATAAGTTTTTTTTTTTTGAGTTGCTTGAATTTTATACGATACCATAGGTGATATCAAAGGACTACACCCAACTCATGATAAGATTGACACAACACAACGACCCACGTAGGAAAAAAGGAAACATAGGACACCCATCAAGACCAATACTCTATTCTTTTGACTAGGCACAACATAACAAATTCAACGATAGTACACACATACAATTAGGTTCTTCCCACGGATTAATATTTATGATTACATATTTTCTATAATCATATTTCAATTCTTAACTTAAGTTCTATAAGACTCATGTTATGATTCATACAATCCTTATTATAAAGCTAGACTTCATTTTTTTACTATTGAAGATTAAGCTTAAGATATAACTCCCTGAATTAGGATCACCTATAAAATTTCAGTTTCTTGATTTATGTGGTTGTTAATTAAATGGGGGTATTCAATTACTCACAACAAAAAGGATTAACCATACAAAAGAACGACCTAACAACACTCTTCTCCTAGCACACTAAAAGAGGTTACAATCCTACAAACCAATCACCATTCAAAATGGAAGTATAGTTCACAAGTATCTCAATATAATTATCCATAGAACCAAATGATAAATAAGTTGGGTATTGGATTTATTAATGACTCCAAATCTTAAGATGACATATAAGGTTAGTTGGCGGTCTTTTCCAATCAACAAGTGAGTTCGATTAAGAGGGTTTTAGAATAAGAAAGAATTTTGTTTTCTAAGGACACTACCTTAGAAGAAGGAATTATCCATAATGCACACCCAATAATCAATTATATAGGGGAACAACATATGCCAGGATAAGGTATAACTATGTCATTCCTAAATTTCAAGTTTACTGACGATTTTACCAAGCATACCGGCTATGACAACTATTAGTGTAAAATCACAGCACACGGATGTAAATCAGGTTTCTAAGTTGATGTTGGGCATCTAGTGTGATTGCACAACATTGAAACCTTCCTCCAAGTGTGGGACTTGCAAATATGAGAAAGGAATCTCCAGAGAAGGTTGGTTCTGCTCCTAAACTACACACTGCCACAAGCTATTCTAGTGCATGCAAGCTAATCTAAACCTAATCTAACCATGCCAAGGAGAAAGAGAGAGAGAGAGAGAGAGAGAGAGAGAGAGAGAGAGAGAGAGAGAGAGAGAGAGAGAGAAGGGAAAAGAAAAAAAGCCTACACTAAAAGCGGTGATACACCAAAGAAGGAGAATGTTGAACATCTATCAAAGCGCCATGGAACAAGGAGAGGTGAGCAATGGGGAGGATGGATAGATGCATCACATGGCCCAAGGATAGATTTCACAGAAAATGTCCCAAAAATCCATGAACACGACTCCAAACCTGCAATGAACATTCAAACGTGCAAAAATACCTGCACGATGAAGAGTGGCAAGAAGAAAACAAGCAAAAAACAAGCAAGGATGGATAGATGCATCACGAAACACGTTTTTATTGCTCCGAAGTTTTGCAGAACATCATTTCAATAGTAAGAGGCAAAAATGCCATTACAGAGCAAGGGAGGAGGTTAGAACTCCATTTTCAACCCTAGAGAAGAAAAGAAGGAAGGGCAGAGCTGAAAATATGAACAACTTGTAATCTATATCTTTCAAAATGAGCCAAATCGGCTTTTACATGGCATGGGTCAAGCCTATGAGAGAGAAAACGTACAAAAATTGTGGGAGCCCATTCCTCCTTACACGAAAATGCATTAAATCAGCATGGGGACCTTACAAACCCATACCCTGTCATTTCGACCATACTAAAGAAAAATGTGACCCATTACGCATTGAAACCGGTTGTTGAAACGTCACTTTTGGCCATTATCCCACGCCGAGACGTTTCCTATTTTTTATCCTCCAAAATGATCCAAAATGCAAGATTGACCATGGAATCATGCAGAAATTTTTTCCAGCTTTCCATTGATATAAAGAACGTGAAAATCGAGCTTTAGATCAAAAGATATGGCGATCCGAAGATTTAATGCGTAAAGCAGACCAAAACGGATTTTGAATATTTTCCCGTGCTCTGCCACTAGGATGACACGTGTCGGGCCTTGATTAGATGAGAAATTCTCTCTCCTCCACCTTTCTATGGGTCTCCCTTTGAAATTTTGACATTTTTATCACTTTGGAAAAATTTCCATTTTTTTCCCGCGCCCCCGCCACTTTGGGACACGTGGCGTGATCTGGTTGGAGGATGGGGCGCAGGTCATCCTTTACCTTTTAGTTTTTTGGCCAAAAATTTTGCTAAATTTTCCAATTCCTCCCCGAGCTCCGCACTTCCCCGCCTTAGGACACGTGTCCTGTGTCTATTGGCTCGGGCCGATCCTCCAAACTTCGCCTTTGGAAACTCGGCAAAACATTAAGTAAAAATCTTACCCTCTCCTCCACCACTCTGATCCACAAAGACACATGTCACATTCTGATTCGTTGGTGGCTTTTCCGGGTCTTCATGTCCCTCACGTATTTTTGGCCCGGATGTCCCAAACCGTCTGGGACAAATTTCTCCGATCCACCCGATTCGGGCTTCCCTGTCCCTCTTTGAGGTGAAGACACGTGGCATGCTTTCGATTGGCTCTCGGCTCCTTCGGCCTTTCGTCCCACGCATCCCTTTGTCCCAACCGTCCTGGATGAAAGTTCCCTGCGCCGGCTAATTCGGGCGGTTCGTGTCCTTCACGTCCTCACGGCCCGAGATGTTCCGGCCTGGCTGCGTGGGACCGCTGGAGGCTTTTCGGCGGTTCGCGCCCCGACATCCCAACTGTCCCAAGGACTGCCTTGACTAGGACTTAGCTGATTTTCATGATTTTTTTCTCCCCAAGCTTGGTTTTATGCATTTCTTCCATTTTCTCGACTTGTTGGGATTCTTCTTGGATGGGAGAGTTAGAGAGAAGCAGAGGGACCCCAAAAACATGATTTTGGGCCTTAAATCAATCTATTGCACAGGACTTGAATATTATGATACATGTTATCAAAATTACCATAGGGGTGAATTTTGGATAATAGTTTGGCAACTCTGTGGGGTCACCCGCCTGTAGGTGAAGTTACCGGTTGCTGAAGCATCCATTATGCATGGAGTCATGAGTTGTAACTGCAATCGATCTAAACTTTGAAAACCTCCTCTCGAGCCACTTGAAACCTCATTGATATGGAGTCGTTCTCACCAAATGCCCTTTGGAGCAGGCGTAATGCAAGAGCAAAACCAGCACCACAAAAACTATGTACAGGGTGGAAATCATACATGCTTCAAATGGAACATGCGAGTGTGCACAAGCACTTCTTCTCGCTGAAAGCAAACCTACCTACTCTATTCTAACTAGGAGCAAAGGCAAGCTAAACAAACCCTGCAATTGGTTGTGAGAAATAGCTTCCCTTTCTCAAAAGTGGGAGCCATGCAATTGATTTGGAGCTGATCATGGCTGTTAGGATGAATGGAAAATCAACAAGAAGCTGGTCTTCCACCTGAATCATCAAGGTATTAGCTGAAGGCAAATTCAATACCTCTTTTAGTTGCTCTACATTTGGATTGAAGAGGTATGACAGCTGATCCTTGGTACTTTGTAGCTCATCCTCATGCTCAGAAGCAAGCATTACTATTTGTGACTTCTCCTTTGGCTCAATGAAGCCAAACTACACGATTGGGCAAGGTCCGATCCGTTCGATATGCCCATAGCCCTGATTTTCAACTCCAAAATGGATTCTTCTTGTAGACCCTCTTGAATGGATGGTGTGGAAGAAATGGTGAAATTCCTTTGTCCTTTCTCTTCCTCCAATGAAGAACATGAAAGATTAAAATCTTCCAATCTTGGTTCCAAAGAGCTGTTATAAGATGCAAGCTGCTGCAAATGAATGTTCTCCTTCATGACAGTAGACTCTTGTGTTTGGAATGTGGATGATGAAAGAGAGAATGGTGGAAACTCAACCGGCTCTTCTCCATCAAAACAGTCCTCCAAATCTGATAGATAAACTACCTCATGGCTGTCCTGCTGCAAATGCTCAATCTCTCCCATGGTGTTCTCTTGATCTGTAACTTGACCACCATGGTTTCTTTCTCCCTCCAACATTGAGTTTGAGAGATCAAACTCCTCTTCAGTACTAGAACTTGAGAGAGGTGAAGTAGAAGGAAGAACTGAAGGTTCTCCCATAGCCTGCTTTGTGCTCAAAGCCCTTGGATCTGCAATTTTTTCCTCCTCAACCAGAATGTGCTCCTCTTCTTGCTGATTTGGAGCAGCTTCTCTTTCATCCAATGTTCGAAGACAATCTTGCTCTTGATTGAACTCTTCCTCCAACATGAAGTTTGTCAAGTCAAACTCTTCAATCTGCTGCTCTTGATGACAAGTTGGGACTGCAAGAACTTCTTCTTCTTTCGCTGCAACAAAATCAGCTCGACCACCATTTGTTCACCCTTAGCCTCTTACTCGTAGGTTTAACCATTAAGGGGATTTTTGTCATCCAAAATTTGGCAGCCCAAACCTTCAAGTTGTCTGTCATTTCTTTTCTATTGGGCTCCTCTTCTTGATGTCCTTCATGGCCAATTTTTTCAATTTCTTCTTCCCCACATGGAATTGGGAATGCAAGAGGAGGGATGGGTTGAAACTTGATTGATTTGGCAATTATTCTTGGTGGTGGAGGAGATGGAAACTCTTGTTTCTTTGGAGGAGGGGGTATTTATGTTAGCTCTTGTGGAGGGGATGACTGTTTGGAAGGAAAAAGGAAAGAAGAATTGAGATGAGGTGGAAGACTAGGGGGTGGAGAAATGGGATCAACATTTGGGAAAGCAGATGGGGAGTTTAGAATTTGCAATTCCAAATGAGATGATGCTACTTGAGTAATGGGAAGAAAAACCGGATGATGGTGTAGAACATACCCATTGACAAGGTTGCTCAACACCAAGTGTATAGGTCTCTATTTCTGCTTGTCCATTGTGCAAGTTGGGCAGCATCTTCATCATGAAGTCCGGCTTCTCACGAGGGCTGAAGTGTCTTGGAAAAGGGCCTCCCCATGGACAAGGAGACTGCAACCAATCCCGAAAGCTCTCATTTGAGTTGTTGCTCTGGGTGCACCATCTTTACCTCCATCTTTGGATTTTCTCCAACAGATCTACATTTTCTTCTTGACTTCCCTCACAACCAGCATACCCTTGTGCTTGACATGCTTCATATCCAAACTAACTTTTTGCACTTTGCTACTCATATGGGTATGCATATTTGATCGAAAAGAGTTGTAAAACGTGTTGGAGGTGGAATATACTCTTTATTGTAAATGTGAGTTCCATGATGGAAATGAAGTCATGATTGCACAACTTCATGGAATGGAAAAGAATGAAAGGGATGAAAGAAGGATGGGTGGGAATGGATGAAAAAACAAGTCTGTAACTTCAGAAATGGGTTGCTGATCAGATGGAGTCACCAGATGTGTTTGCAAGTGCCTCCAAAGGCTGAAATCTTCACAGGAACACACCAACCTGCAAAAGATGAAGTGGAAGACCTCTAAGGTCCCACCGGGCGTGCCAAAACTGTTAGTGCAAAATCACAGCACCCCTGGATGTAAATTAGGTTTCTAAGTTGATGTTCAGGCATCCAGTGTGATTGCACAACATTGAAACCTTCCTCCAAGTGTGGGACTTGCAAATATGAGAAAGGAATCTCTAGAGAAGGCTGGTTCCTACTCCTAAACTACCTGCCACAAGCTATTCCAGTGCAGGCAAGCTAATCTAAACCTAATCTAACCATGCTAAGGAGAGAGAGAGAGAGAGAGAGAAGGGAAAAGAACAAAAATTCTACACTAAAATGGTGATACACCGAGAGAAGGAGAATGTTGAACAACTATCAAAACTTGCCATGGAACAAGGAGAGGTGAGCAATGGGAGGATGGATAGATGCATCACGAGCCCAAGGATAGATTTCACACGAGAAAATGTCCCAAAAATCCATGAACACAACTCCAAACCTGCAATTAACATTCAAACGTGCACAAATACCGCAATGAAGAGAGGAAAGAAGAAAACAAGCAAAAAATGAGCAAGGATGGACAGATGCATCACGAAACACGTTTTTTATTGCTCCAGAAGTTTGCACAGAACATCATTTCAATAGTAAGAGGCAAAAAATGCCATTACAGAGCAAGTGAGGAGGTTCAAACTCCATTTTCAACCTTAGAGAAGAAAAGAAGGGAGGGCAGAGCTGAAAATATTAACAACTTGTAATCTATATCTTTCAAAATGAGCCAAATCTGGCTTTTACATGGCATGGGTCGAGCCCATGAGAGAGAAAACGTACAAAAAACATGGGAGCCCATTCCTCCTTAACGAAAATGCATTAAATCAGCATGGGAACCTTACAAACCCATACCTGTCATTTCGAGCCATACCGAAGAAAAATGCGACCCATTCGCATTTGAATCTGGTTGTTGAAACGTCACTTCGGCCATTATTCCGCTCCGAGACGTTTCCTGATTTTTATCTCTCCAAAATGATCCAAAATTCAAGATTGACCACGGAATCATGCAGAAAATTTCACCAGCTTTCCATTGATATAAAGAACATGAAAATCGAGCTCTGGATCAAAAGATATGGCGATTTGAAGATTTAGGCGTAAAATCAGACCAAAACGGATTTTGAATTTTTTCCCGCACTCTGCCACTAGAATGATGTGTCGAGTGCTGATCGGGTGAGAAATTCTCTCTCCTCCACCTCTCCATGGGTTTCCCTTTGAAATTTTGACATTTTTATCACTTTGGAAAATTTTCCATTTTTTCCCCGCACCCCTGCCACTTGGGACACGTGGCATGATCTGGTTGGAGGACGGGGCGTGGGGTCATCCTTTACCTTTTAGTTTTTCGGCCAAAACTTTTGCTAAATTTTCCAATTCCTCCCTGAGCTCCGCATTTCCCCCGCCTTAGGACACATGTCCTGTGTCTATGTGGCTCTTGTCGGCCCTCAAACTTCGCCTTTGGAAACTCGGCAAAACATTAAGTAAAAATCTTACCCTCTCCTCCTTGCTCGCTCGATCCATGAAGACACGTGTCACATTTTGATTCGTTGGCAGATTTTCGGGTCTTCACGTCCCTCGCGTATTTTTGGCTCGGATGTAAACGTGGCAAATGCAGGACAAATTTCTCCGATCCGCCTTTGATTCGGCTTCCTGTCCCTCTTTGAGGCGAAGACACGTGGCATGCTTTCATTGGCTCTCGGCTCCTTCGGCCTTTTGCGTCGCACGCGTCCCTTTGTCCCAACCGTCCCTGACGAAACTTCCTGCGCCGGCCGACTCGGGTAGTTCGCATCCTTCGCGTCCTCGCGGCCCGGATATTCCGGCCGTTGCGTGGACCGCTAGAGGCTTTTCGGCGGTTCACGCCCCAACATCCCAACTGTCCCAAGGACCGCCTGGACTAGGACTTAGCCGATTTTCATGATTTTTTTTCTACCCCAAGCTTGGTTTTCTGCATTTCTTCCATTTTCTCGATCTGTTGGGATTCTTCTTGGATGGGAGATTTAGAGAGAAGCAGAGGGACCCCAAAAAACATGATTTTGGGCCTTAAATCAATCTATCACCTGGGACTTGAATATTCTGATGCATGTTATCAAAATTACACTGGGGCAGGCAATTTTGGATAACAACAACCACACAAACTTGGGCTCTTATAGATTTAAGCTAGGAGATGTAATTAAACGTAAGGATAAAAATTCGTTAATGATTACAATTCATAATTTATAACTGATAAATTATATTTAAAGTTTTCTTGATCTCTTATCCTATTTAGCATGACCTAAATCAACTTTAAAAAATTCCAAACCTTGGTTTATAACTTAATATAATTTTATATCCCAACAACTCTAGAGATAAAACTACAAGTATAGGATAAGATTAACAAGGTATATCTATGACACAAGAATATAGTTTCCCGTTTTCCCACTTGAGGACTCTTTACTTCATCGATTTTTTTACAACATCACACACACACACACACACACACACACACACACACACACATATATATGGAATGCAATAACATTCTATCATACCTATGTGCAAGTGTTGTTTTTAAAATAATGCTAATGTAAACAAAGACTAACACCTAAATAGTCTTAATTAACAATAATTAAACAACATTATAAACACCATCATGATAAGAATTAATCAAGGGTTAGATGCTAAAAATTATCAATACAAAACTATGAAATCAACTATGTAGACACCTATAATTATGCCCAATCGATAGAAGAAATCAAGGGGGGGAAATTTAGACACCTATCATTATAGAAGAAAAATTAGTAGGAGGGAGAGATGCCCCCTCGAGTGTCGATGGGGTGATGAAAGAAGTCGATCGATGATCGAAAAAGGTGAGATATAGATAGAAGAATGGGAGGAGGCAGGATGCCCCGATGAGAGAGAAAATTAGGGGTGAAAGGGAAGTGAAGTAGAAGAAATGAGGAAGAGGGGAGAGAAGAGCTTAGCCTCTAGCCACTTATTTATTTGGAACAAATTTGATGTCATCATATTGCCATAGGAACTACATCATCGGTCCTTATGAAAAATATAAGCATACGACAAAGGTAGAATGACATGAAAAGCCATAGTATGAACAATTGTCCATTGCTGAAAACACTAACTCCATGCAACATACAAAATGCAATGCAATACGAGAAAGTGAAAGATGCCTAACTCCATGCAACATACAAAATGCAATGCAATATGAGAAAGTAAACAAGCTAAACTAATAGAGAAACATAATATAATGTTTTTATTATTGAGCTTTAGTTACGACCTGTGCAAATTAATGACAAGGGTTGATGATGGTGCCCAAAGTAAGGATACATGTGAGGGAATAACGAGAGGACACTTGGGTCGATGGAAAAGCAATGTGCACTATGAAACGAGTACTAGACAACAACTCGTTGTGCCCCAGAGTACGGATGAAGTAAGCAACCTAGCTTTTGTTGATGGAGGTAGATCAAGATGATCCACAAGTCACACACATGAACAAGTGAGAACCAAAGAGTGATGTTTTGTAGGATTATTTTCAATTTTTAGAAGTTTTTGAAACATATTTAAATGTTTTTTTTAATTTTTTTAACATATTTGAATGTTTTGGTTTATTTTAAAAGTTTTATGAAACTATGTATAAGAAAACGAAAGTGTGGATTCCCCCAACGATAGATGGGATGTACAAGGGCATAAGGCCACATGCATACCAGAAAGGTGAAGATGCAAAAATGTCCCAATGATAAGGTGGGAGTATTCAAAGGTAAAATCTTCATAGGTAGAAGTGGGACCCAAGGCCATTATGGATAGGTTCAACATGATGATGAACATAAACCAATGAAATGCTGGGAAGAAGCAAGGATGCCCCTAGCGTAAGTTGGCCTAAGAGCATGTGATAGAAAGGAAGGAGAAGATTTTTTTTGTGGAAGGGGACAAAGGTGTCCGCAAACATGGAAAACAAGTAACCTTATACACATGGATGTTTTGAATGAAGTAGAAAAATGATGATATAAATGTAGCGTAGAAGCCTCGTGGTGAAGAAGTGATTAGCCAAAGGCATAAATCGTGAGACGAGATATGGACTAGAGTAAGAGTCTGAACAAGGTCCAAAAAAACACACACACTTGGTAACATACTAATCCTGTTTACTCATAGAGATCCAGTGTGTGCACGTGGAGTTTATTACCTCTTGAAGTGAAGATTTAATAGACAAAAATTTAAGATACCCTAGCTATTGTGTAGGAATGGTTTATTATGAAAGGTGATTTTGTGAATGGATGGTGAAAGGATAGCCGTACATTGCTCCACTTCCAGCCAAGCGTCCATAGCCCCAACGGAGATGTATTTGATTATAATCGTAACATTGCTCTATTTCAGTCAGGCGTCCATAGCCTCGATAGATATTATTAGAAATACGCCAAGAGAGAGTTATATATCAATTTTCTTTTGCTTTGTAGCTTTTAGCTTTTGATTTTTGATTGATTTTGATTCTTTTGCTTTTTGAAAAAACTTATTTCAGCTCTCTTGTTTGCCGAGGGGTTAAGAACCACTGATGGCTTAATGGAAGGAGGTGGAAGTGTTGATGATGACGCCATTGGCTAGTGTCAACAAATATGTCCGAAAGTTCTTTGCAACAAGTTTATTAGATGTTGAATGTGATAGGATCTATAAGAGGTCAGTTGTTCTTTAATTTACCAAGGTGATAAAAGACCAAGGTCAAACATATACCATAGAGATAAATGTCACAAAATGCATGTGAATAAGCTAACAAAAATATCACCGAAGGGATGAAAATGATAGGAAGACTTGCAAAAGAATAGCAAGGAAGGGAATAAATAAATATATTTGTACCTTTGATTTTTGTTGTGTTTTGTCAATGTTTTTTATATTTTTGTATTTTTGCATTATTTTTTATTTTTAGATTTTTGATATATATTTTTTGAACCGTTGTTACTAACAATGATGTTTGTGAATTTCTTGATAAGGGAGACTAAGCGTGTTTGTTTATCAAGAGTCATGTTTTCCCCAATCTCGATGATCGTGGTGAGTTCACACTCAACAAAGGACTGTGATTTATCCTGAAACATGGATTTTGTATGCGGGAGCTTGAGTTCCCTATCTAGAGGTTTATGTACTTTGCGCCATACTTGATGGTTATGTTGATGTGCATTCTTGAATCGTGCTTGATTTACAACTTTGAGATTGTTCCAGTTGTTGGGGGATTTTGAGCTCTTGGAAGTTTTGACCTGAGCTTGATAATGAACCTGTTTGGGTTTCTTATAAGCTGATGCTTGAATTTTATGACCTTGAGAAGGAGAAGAATGTAAACATTTACGATTGATGATAGGAATGATAGAAATGGTAGTGGGCTTGCCACAACCATTGATAGAAGAAATATGTGATAGATGAAAAGGATACGGTCCAAGAATTGAAGAGGATGGGCTACCAGGAGGTGAACCACGAGATAGAAGGTGAAAGGCTACTAGGATGTGGCCCAAGAATAGAAGAAGAAGGGATACTAGGATGTGACCCATAAATAGAAGATGAAGGGATACTAGGATGTGGCCCAAGAATAGAAGAAGAAGGGCTACTAGGACGTGACCCATAGATGTAAGATGATGGACTACCAGGATGTGGCCCAAGAATAGAAGATGATGGACTACCCGGGGGTGATCCATACATAGAAGATAAGGGGCTAGTTGGACATGCCCCAATAATCGAAGATAGTGGGCTACTCGAAAATGTCCCACAAATAGAAGAGAGAGGGCTACTAGAAGGTGACCCACACCTAGATGAAGATGAAGGGCTACTTGGCATTGACCCCACAAGAGATTGTGATTGAGGAATTATGATAGACGAAGAGTTATTGGGTGATGAGAAGATAGGCCATGGATCTATGCAAGACCAAGGAGTTTCATCACATAATGAAGAATGTGAAGATGGAAGAATAAGAGGAGGATCAAGTTACATGATCTGAGGCTCTTCCTCCATTTCTTGATCAAAGGAATCAACCTTTTCCTCACAATATGCAGACGCATAAAATTCTAAAGAGAATCCTTTTTGTAATCTACTAAAGGAATATCTTCATATGCCCCTATAAATGCCCTGATTGTTTCTTCATTCTGAAAGAGATCAATTGGTATGAGTTGTTGATCGATCCCTAGGGGTTTATTGGAAGAAATAGGTTCACTTGGTGTGGAAGGCTTAGAAGATGTTTGATGATTATTGATAGAAGAAGATGATGTGGGGGACGAAGAATATGTGTAGCTAGATGTCTCGAAGTAGCGAGAAGGTGGTGCGGACCTACCTACACAATGGTATGTCATATGTAAAATAGTAGGATTAATACCAAAGTCTATAGATTGTGACACATGGGTCGATTCAGATGTTTGTCTCGACGGAGTTTGAGTCACAAGAATCTTCATAGAAGGAAGATTCCATGGGGGTGATTAATGAAGAAGGTCCTACAAAGAAGGGGATGACTGTGATTCAAGCATCGCATTAGATGAATGATGACAAGGGTCTTGTGAAGAAAGAGAGGACCATGATTCAAGAATTGTATTATACTTCTGATTGGAGGGATTTGGAGTCGTGTGTACTTTCAAAGGAATAAGACATCATTGGGGTGACTGATAAGAGGGTTCCTACGAAGAAAGGGAGGACCGTGACATAAGAGTCATATTAGATGACTTAGGAGTCAAATTAAATGAATCCGAATAGTAGTTTGGATCTAAATCCTTAGAAGAGTCAGAGGAAATATTTGGATTGGAATCCTCAGAAGAAGAGGAAATGTTTGAATTAGAATTAGAAGAAGAGTGGGGGGAACTCGAATAATAATTTGGATCAGACGTGTCCAAATCATACCATTGACTATGAGATGAAGGTGGGAAGCTGTCATCACCAATCCGGCACTATGATAATTCTTCACCGGGAACTCCTCGTGCTATGATTATTTACTAATGCACAACCTTTAGTTTGGTGGATGTAATCTGGAAACAAAACAACAACCGAACACAAGAATACCATTGACTATGATAAGACGGAATGATGACAAATCTGAAATATCAAAGTAAATTATAATATTAACATGAAATTGTTACAATCTCACCCATGAGGTACTTCAACAAGACTATGGGAGAAACTTTACAATTACGCCTCTTGATGGCTTCTTCAACACACCTTTAACTGATGGCTTCCTTTGCACACTTCCTACAATATTTCCCACTACTTCTTTTTATGCTAAATGAGGGGGGTGGCCTCTATATTTATAGAACTTCCAGGTCTTATCCATCCTATCTCTAAGATAGGATAAGAAATCCATTCTAACGAATCATATTCCATACCTTAACTCTTATACGTACATGTAAGCTTATCTCTTAAGATAAGATAAACCTTATCATTTTACATGGGTTCCACATTTTTAGACTTTTTACAAATAAACTACACAAAATATTTATGACCTCACTCCTTGTCCTTATTACTAATATAATATTCTAATTCCTAATCATGTAGACCCTACTTCTCTAATTACCCAAACTTTGACATTTTAATATTATTAGGACCACTTACGACAAATATTTACTTTTTACAACATTCCTATTGTACTTTGATTGTTACCATACTCCACATTATTGGCGGCACACCGCATCGTGGTCTGTTATCTTTATCGACGCTACTACTAATTATACTTAACAACATCCTATTCCTAATACATACATTAATGAAATAGAAATTATGGAGGAAAATTTTAGTGTCGACATCTTCCCCCTTCCACAAGCTTCTACTCCGTTCTCGGAGTAGACTATTCAGTGCTTTGAAAATCTCAACTTGTCGTGGTTGACCCATTTCGTAATGGGAGTGCCATCCAATTCCTCCGGTCAGTACGTACCATTTTCATGCACGATTCTTTATTTTGTAGGGCCACATCCATTTTGGAAGAAATTTCATCTGTCTTCTTTTTTGTATACGGAATCATATCTAGGACCAAGTCATTCACATGAAATGGAGACCATCGGATCTTTTGATCAAAGTATTCCTTTTGCTTCATTTTCTTCTTATGGCTTGTATCCTTTGCTATTTCCCTCATTTCCTCTAGCAAATGAAGATGTACCAACCTTTCTTTTATTGAATCACTTTCATCCATCCTTTCATTTTTCATAACTCTCACAGTGGGAATATCAAACTCAATAGGAAGAACTGGATCAATGCCGTAGGCCAACTGAAATGGGAGTATCCTGTTGCTGACTTTGATGTTGCCCTATATGCCCACAATGCTGCATGAATCCTTTTATCCCATTTATGTACCTGCAAGGCTGCATCTTTTGCTAGAATTTGACACAACACAAAATTTGTTCGTTCCACCTGTCCATTTGTGCTTGGCTTGTATGTTGTTGCCTTCACATGTGCTTAATAGAAAACTTATTGACTAGGGCTTCTACCACCTCATTAATGAAGTGGCTTCCTTGATCTATTACAATTTCTAATGGACAACCAAATCTGGTGACAATGCGTTCATATATGAACCTTGCCACTTCATCCATGGAAGCTGTTTTCAATGGCCTAGCTTCAACCCACTTGGTTAAATAATATGTGGCAACTACAATATACTTATTTTGGTGTGATGTAGTTGGAAGTGGACCTACAATGTCTATTCCCCACTTTTCAAAGGGACCAAGTGGAAGAATAGGACATAATGGAGCTGATGAAGTCTTACGGTTACCATGTGTTTGACAAATATCACATGTCTTACAATAATTATAACAATCTTTAAAAAGAGTGGGCTAGTGATAACCTGCATCTAAGATCCTTCTTGCTGTAAGTTGTCCAGAGAAGTGCCCTCCACATGTACCATTGTGGAATTCTTCTAGCAGCTCCTTTCCTTGATCACGTCCAATTGCCCTCTTATCACATGTCCATCGAGTCCTATTCGAAATAATGCTCCATGCATAATAGAATATGGACGACTGGCTTGAGTAATCTTTCTCTTAGTCTTTGCATTGGCACCATCAGGAAACTTGAATTCATTCAGATAATTCCAAATATCTATGTATTCACTAGGGATTGTGTCAAGGGAGAACAATGCTTTGCATCGGGAAATCATCATCATCACAAGATGATCCTAAACCATCATAGGCTCGAGAGAGTGCATCCACATTGACATGCTTCTTTCTGGCCTATCTATAATATCAAATTCAAATTCTTGTAGAAAAATTATCCATCTTACTATTCTCACGATGGGTTAAGCTTATTGACAATATATTTGAGCTTGATGATCTGTTACAACTATATAAATTTCTGCCCTAGCAAGTAATTTCTAAACTTCTTTACAGCAAAAATGATAGCCAAAGCCTCTTTTTGATTCTGATTTAGTTTACCTCAGCACTTTGCTCATTTATCGCTCCCAAAGTAAATTGGATGTTCATTCCCATTTTCATCCTTTTGGCTCAAAGTACTACCTAGTGCTTTGCATCCGAGGCATCGAGTGTACACAATGAATGGCTTGCTCAATCTGGATTCTTCAAAACAGGTGAAGACACCAGGGCTTCCTTGATTGTCCAAAATCTTCATGCACCTTGTTTCTGGTTCATAAGCAACATCCTTCTTGAAGCTGGGTTAGTGGTATGCAATCTTTGAGAAATTCTTGATGAACCTTCTATAGTAACCCACATGGCCTAAAAATGATCTCAACTTACTTCTATTCATAGGAAATGGTAAATCTTTGATTTTGAAACTTTATCGGGATCGGTACCAATACCATCTCTGGATCTGACATGCCCTAACAAAATGCCTTTAGAACATCCAAAGACACACTTTGTAGGGTTTAGTGAGGCTTGTGCTTCATCTAACCTTTGAAATGTTGTCTCCATCTAGTGCGAGTGGTCCAACTTGCTCCCATAGATGCAAAAATCATCCGAAATACTCGATGAAGGTCCCAATGTAGGGTTCGAACACCCTATTCATCAAATCTTTGGAATGTTCTTTGGAGCATTACACAACCCAAAAGGCATAACTCTATAGGCAAGCGTTCCCCAAGGAGTGGTGAACGTGGTCTTGACTGATCTTTATCTGCTATACGAACTTGGTTGTAGCCGCTATATCCATCAAGAAAACTATAGCACTCTGGCTAGCTACTTGGCCGTCAAGATCTGATCTGAAAATGGAAGAGGGTAATGATCCTTCTTTGTTGCCTTATTGAGTTTCCTGTAATCAACACAAATGCGTAGCTTCCCATTCTTTTTTTTTTTTATTGAGATCATAATGGGAGAAACCCATTACGAATTCTCCATGACAAATATGAATCCTGCATCAAGCAACTTATCTATTTCTTCTTTTACGGTCTTGGAAAAATTAGGATTCATTCTATATGGCATTTGCTTTATCGGCTTAACACCATGTACCAGCTCAATACAATGTTCTACCCAACTTACTTGTGAGTTCCTTGTAATCAAAAGTGAATAGGTGTATGTACCTTGAAAGATTTGGAGGTAGGATTCCTTCTCACTCTCCATCACAAAGCATCACCAATCTTTATTTGTTGGAGACGATCATCAACTTCTTCTTGAGATAATTTTATGGGGTCTGAGGTTGGTGTGGCTGGAAGAATATCCATGGTGAAACATCAACCTCACTTTCTTCATCTTGAGTGTCCACTTCGCTGGTACTAGAGTAATCGAGAGGATGTCCAATCATCGAGTTTCATCACTTGAATCCACGAGTTACGCTTTATGATGTCGAGGATCACGTTTATCTTCACCCTCTCTCTACCACGTCCAAGTGTCATGAAACCTTCATTCCGGTAGTTTCTCGCATGAACTCCCCTTAGCCATGGTCTTCCCAGCAGCATTGGGTAGTGCGCTAGCATGATACCATTTTCATCACGAAAGTCTACCACACATACAACACCCATAATGAGATATTGCCACATTTGAAACTACACCTTTTGGTTTAGTTTTTCCCTTATTTAATGACCTTAACATAAGTGTTGAAGGGCGATCAATTTTAAACCCAAATATTAATTACGAGACTCGGTCATTACATTAAGCTGCAGCACCTCCATCAACTAAGGCATCATGAATTGAAATACCATTACATAATACCTCGGCTTGTGGAGCATAGGGATCTGCCTCTGCCTCCAAAACAGGGACCTCAACCTCCTTCCTTCTTCAAGCATTGAGTCCACCTCGTAACTCCCGCCTCTTCTCGAAGACATAGCCAAGAGTTGACCATATGTAATATTTGCGAGGCCTTTTGGATGAGATCTTCCAAGATGGAGTATGGTCCTTGCCCTGTGAAATCGGAAAATCCCTGCACACCCAACTTTCTTCTCGCGTTTCTTACTAGTTTCTTCTTTCATCTTCTTAGGATCATTTCCATCTTGATTATCTTTTTCTTTCTTTCTTTTTGTTACAAACACATCTACCTCATTATTTCTGCTCTTCTCTACTACATCAAAAGAATTCACAGGTGCTTTTCCTTTATCATTATCTCCTTTACCAGATGTAGAAGCTCTATCACGGACAATTATACTTATAATGACCCTTTTATAACAGCCACCATAACAAACAACTTGAGAAATATTTCTTTTTGGACCTCTATCTCCTCCCGAGAATTAAATTCCTTTCCTTGAAGAAGATTAATAGTTAAGCGGCCCATCTTTCTAAGCGAGATCTTCATGCTCGGTAGATGTACTAGGAGAAATATTTGTGCTCACTTTGGGAGTGGTTGTGGATTCTGGACCAAAGGTGCTGGTGTAGGCTCTACTTTAACAACAATTTCTTTGGGCTCCTCTTCCATGCTTTCTTCTTGCCTTCTTGCAATCTCCTTTGCTTGTTCAATGGTAGTTGGGAAGTCATACTTCACTCGTTGTCTGATCTCTGGCTTCACCCTGAGAATGAAGTGCTTACAGAGGAGATTATCCACGCCATTCATCAACCCATCCACTAATCCTTCCTTCCGGATCTAGGCATCAGGCTTCCTCCTTAGCTCTAGAACACGAGCATGATAATCCCTTATCTTCTCCTTCTCTCCTTGGGATAGCTTTGTGATCTCGATCATGAGGTCTGCATATCTCTGTTGTTCACCAAATTCTTCAAGAAAACTTTCAATTAATAAATCCCATGAGTTTTTCACATTATCACCTAGTGTTTCAAACCACTTAAGTGTGGAACCATCCAAAAAGGTAGGAAAAAATTCAGTCCATTGTTCCCTTCTTATAAGGCTATTACAAATACAAGATCGCTTAAACTCTTGAATGAAAGAAGAAGCATCTTCATTAGATTGAGCTGAAAAAACAGGAATTTTTCCCATTTTCAAAAGTAACCACAGTGAAATACCAACCCACAAGTACAATCAACAAGACTTATGTGCACAAATAATTGGAATTACTATAGAAATGACCACGGTAAACTATGGTAAAACTTGACTTACTACGGTAAAAACTGATTTTACTGTGGTAAACACTATTCACGGTAAAAAGTGAAGTTACTGCGGTAAATACTATTCACGGTAAAAAGTGACTTTACTGTGATAAATACTATTCACAGCAAAAATGACTTTATCATGGTAACTACTATTCACGGTAAAAATGACTTTACCATGGTAACTACTATGCACAGTAAAAACAAGGTTACCCTCCAATTGATTTTTGACTAAGTGGGAATATCTCTCCAGAAAATCCACCAATGAGGAATGGTCCCGGCAATGGAACCAAAATGTCATCACCAATCGATCTATGATAATTCTTCACGGGAACTCCTCGTCTTTATGATTATTTACTAATGCACTGCCTTTAGTTTGGTGGATGTAATCTGGAAACAAAACAACAACCGAACACAAGAATACCATTGACTATGATAAGACGGAATGATGACAAATCTGAAATATCAAAGTAAATTATAATATTAACATGAAATTGTTACAATCTCACCCATGAGGTACTTCAACAAGACTATGGGAGAAACTTTACAATTACGCCTCTTGATGGCTTCTTCAACACACCTTTAACTGATGGCTTCCTTTGCACACTTCCTACAATATTTCCCACTACTTCTTTCTATGCTAAATGAGGGGGGTGGCCTCTCTATTTATAGAACTTCCAGGCTTATCCATCCTATCTCTAAGATAGGATAAGAAATCCATTCTGACAAATCATATTCCATACCTTAACTCTTATCTGTACATGTAAGCTTATCTCTTAAGATAAGATAAACCTTATCATTTTACATGGGTTCCAAATTTTTAGACTTTTTACAAATAAAATACACAAAATATTTATGACTTCACTCCTTGTCCTTATTACTAATATAATATTCTAATTCCTAATCATGTAGACCCTACTTCTTTAATTACCCAAACTTTGACATTTTAACATTACCGGACCACTTACGACAAATATTTACTTTTTACAACATTCCTATTGTACTTTGACTGTTACCGTACTCCACATTATTGGCGACACCGTACTGATGGCGCCGTTATCTTCTATCAGACGCTACTACTAATTATACTTAACAACATCCTATTCCTAATACATACATTAATGAAATAGAAATTATGGAGGAAAATTTTAGTGTTGATAGAGCGAGTTACTGGATGGGTTCTCCGGCGCATGAAGAACCAATCAAGGTTTGGTCATGATGGGTGTCCTTTGATGTGAATGCCAAAAGTTGGATTCCTTATTGTCGTAAGCATGAGGAACCGTGCAATAATCAGTCATCTCTTGTGTCATTTACAAACAAATGTCTAGACCTAGATAGTGTGATCAAACTTCTTCAAAGTGAAGAAGGCTCCATGCCGATTTGGGCAGCACAATGGCAGCCAACTAGACATTCATTATGTACAGAGATGTGTGTGTGATTTTTTCGAAGGGGGCTAAGGAAAATAAACATCGTGATGACGCAATCTCGATGAGATCAAAAGGGATTTTCCTAGAAAACAAGTTTTTGAATGAATAATCATAAAGAACAATCACGAAAGTGTGAAACACAAAGCCAATTAATAAGTAACTACTTCCTATGTAAAATGCACGTGAAAAGTGATAGTCGATGCAAAAATGATCAACACAATGGCAATATTTAGGTCAAGCTCAAAATGAACAAGGTGTAAATATTAACAAAGGGTAGATGTGACTCCCAATTAAAGGATAGCATGACAAGTTTAACAACCAACTAGGCGTAAATGTTAAATGGTGAGGATTACAAATGTAAGCCACGTAACCACACCAATTGGACACGTTAATCAAGCTTTACGACGAAGTGAGATATTAGTGTCAAAGTGGTATTGAAACGACAAAAACAAAGTGAGCGACACTAAAACAAAGCATAAAAACATCAAGATAGAGAACTAAGCAAGATATAAACTAACATTATAACTTTCAAAACATGAGATCAAAACTATGCATGCTATTTTAACATCTCTACTTTCCTAGATTACCAAAAAAATGCATGGACCTATTTAGCTCCAATGGAAATCAACAATTTCATTGTTTGATCCTTAGAAAATGCAAGAATAGGAAGCTTTAGCTCTTAACAATGGTGACCTCTCAAGAAAACAAAAGGCAAGCTCTTAGTCTCTTTGCTATATGCTTTGTATTTTCTCTCTTAAGAAGTTTAGGTGTAGGTAAAAAGGTAGGTGGAGGGCTCTTTATATAGCCCAAAGGATAAAGGATTCAACACATTCTCATGAATGTGGGATAAAGGTAAAACATGATTAGGAATGGATAAGGTTGCTTTATTAAAGGTAACCTTACTTTAGAAGGGTTTAATACATGTTTAGCAAGTCATGGGAGTTGGGGGGTATTTTAATTAATCAAAGGTGATTAACTAATAGGTAGATGTAAGCTTATAGAAGATAATTAGAGGAATATTAGTACGATTTAGGCTATTAGAAGGGGATTAAATCAATTAAATATTGATTTATTGGTTAAATGGAAGGGAAAGCTAATTAATTAATAATCTAGAGCTTAGGAAAAAAATACATTAAGGTACCTCTAATAAAAAAATTGGGCCCCCTTTCCCTGCATGTGGACTAAATACTACTTTTAAAAGTATAAAAGATAAGGAGGGTGTGACCCACATACAAGTGCTAACGGTTGTCTGCATAGAGCTCTTGAAAAAACAAATCTCACCCTTATTGGAAAGTTTTTAGGAGCCAGACCCAATGTTGATATTATCAGAAAATGGGCCATGAGACGCTGGAAACCAAAAGGGGATTTAAATATCACCACCATGGAAAAGGGGTTTTCTTAGCCCATTTCAATCAATAGGTAGATGTGGATTCAGTACTTCTGGGTGGCCCCTGGTGTATTGGAAATATGGGACCTTTTTATAAAAAAATGGTATCCAGGGTTTAACCCTAATACTAAGAATATACATACCATCCCCATTTGGTGTAGACTCCATCTTGCCCCTTCATCTTTGGGATGATGAAATCCTTCTCCATATTGCTAGATCGATTGGTTGTCCAATCGGGCTAGATGGGCCTACAAAAAATAGATCCAGACTTGCCTTTGCAAGATTTTGTGTCTCGTCTGAAATGGAGAAGGAGTTCTTGAATACATCATTCTTCAATCAAAATTTGGGGCATGGAAATAGTTAATATAATATGAGGCATTTCAGCTAAGATGTTCTAAATGCCATAAATTAGGGCATTTTGCTGAAAATTGTCTAGAGAGCAGGAAGTAACAACATGATAAACCTTAAGATCTTCCTGAAGAGTAAGGCCAAAAATAGATAGAAGAGGCTGAAAAAGCCTCTTGGACCGATATAAATACTATCAAAAAGAACAGGAAAGATCAACATGCAAGGGTTAAAGACCGATGCATGTAGACAAATCTGAAAATCAAAGGGGAAAAAAAGGGGTTTAAGACCATAATAAAGAGGCCACCGGTCTATAGAAAGCTGTGGAGACCAAAAAACCCTCCGTTGGGAAAGGGTGAAGAAGTTTGAAAGGAAAAATAAAATGATCAGACAAAGGGTGAAGAAGCTTTGAAGGAAATGGAAAAATATCAGGAAAAGATGCTTGAGAATACAAATCCTATAAAACTGAACATGGAAGTGGATGAAATAAATGAAAAAGTTTACATCCATCTAACCATTTCCAATGAAGAAGAGATGGAGAAAATTACTCCCCTCTCTCATCAAGAACATGTTATTCAGAACAATTCTTTGAAGAATACAAAATTGAACAAGCTGAGACAAGAAATGGATAAAGAACTTCTGGAATCCATAGCAAGAGATCTAAATGAGGATTCAAAGTTTAAGGAAATGGAGGAGCTCATAGACAATGAATACAACAGAGAATCCCCTTTAGCTCAATAGCTTGAATTTGATAAAGGAAAAGAAGAAGGAGAAATTACCCCTGCTTCGACAAAGATCCTTTCTGAATGTGAAAAGGATGGATTCATCACAGTTCGACGAAAGACACGACAATTGAAAGGCTTTGAAGAAATCCCTAGAATCACTATATAGTGATAAAAAGAAACAAATAGGAAACTGGGAAGCTTCCACTTCAAGAATCACAAGAGCTACTGCAAAAAGAGTTGCGAATATTGGAGTGATCTATAAAAAAGGCAGACCCTCCAAAAGTGATGTGAGGAAAAAAGAGACTGAGAAAGAAATTACAGATGGTACTCAAAGTCTTTTGAGCCATCCAACAACCGCCTCCCCAATCCTTTTTTAATGAAAGTTATATCTTGGAATGTCAGGGGACTAAATGGAGGTCCTAAACAAAGAATGCTTAAGGAACTTAGAAGATCAAGTAGACCTAGTATCCTTCTAATTCAAGAAATGAAAATGAAAACTAAAGCTATTGAAGAGTGCAAAAAGACTTTCTGGGAGAATGTTGCTTTTGCTGCTTCTGATTCTCAAGGGGCTTCTGGAGGTTTAGCGGTCTTCTGGGACACTAAAATTGTTCATGGTAATGTGTTTTTCTCCTCTCAAAATCATTTAGCTATAAATTTTAAAAGTCTTGAGAACAATTCTAGTTGGATCCTTTCCAATATCTATGCTCCAAATACTGTTGCTGGTAGAAGAAATTTATGGAAAGAATTAGCTTGGTTTAGAAATAATTTTGAGGATTCTAACTGGCTGATTATGGGGGATTTTAACACTCCTCTAAACCCTAGGGAAAAATTTGGAGGGAACTCTGATTTCTCTAATAGCATGGAAGATTTTTCTGACTTCATTTCATATCTCAATCTTATGGACATTGAACTTCATGGTAATCAATACACTTGGTCTAACAGAAGAATTGGAGAAAATTTGATTTAGGTAAGATTGGATAGAGCTCTCATTACTGCTAACTAGATCTTAAATCAGAATTTTCATCTCTCCTCTTTACCTAGAATTGGTTCTGACCACAATCCTATTTCTCTTAACTTCTTCAATTGGTCTAAGCCTTTTCACTGTAACTTTAAATTTGAAAAGATGTGGCTTGAGCATGAGGACATTCTTGATAGAATTAAGGAATGGTGGACTTGGGAAGGGACAGGAACAACTCAATTCAGACTTCTTCAGAAGTTGAAAAATGTGAAGAAAAAGGTTAAAACTTGGAATAAAGAGGTTTTTGGCAACATCTTTGATCAGAAAAAAGAGATTAAGTGAAAAATGGAAGAGTTTGAGCTAAAAGTTTCAATGAAAGGTATGACTTATGAGGATCACCAAAATGAAAAGAAACTTCTTGTTGAACTGCATAATATCAATAGTTGTGAGGAAACCTTTTGGAGAATGAAATCTAGAGCTCTTTGGTTAAAGTCTGGGGACAGAAACACAAAATTTTTTCATATGACCACTCTCAAGCATAGGGCTTGCAACAGAATTACTAAAGTCTCCAAGGGGAATGGTACCATTACTAAGGATGCTAAGGATATTAAAGTGAAGCCCTAAAATTCTATGAGAATCTTTAACTGAGAACAATTCTTATAATGAGCAAGCAACCTCCTTCCTTTTAGACTCCATTCCTAACAATTTGCTTCCAGAAGAGAGATTTAAGAGCCTTTCTAAAGTTGTCACCATTGAGGAGTTGAAAAAAGTTGTCTTTTCTCTAGAAGGTGATAAGGCTCTGGCCCTGATGGATTCTCTACTAATTTCTTCCAAAGATGTTGGGATATATGCTCTGAAGATTTGTTGAAAGTTGTAAATGAGTTTTACAGAACTAGAAATCTAATTAAGGAATTAAATAACACACATATTGTGCTTGCACCTAAGAAGTTGGATGCAAAGGATTTTAAGGATTTTAGACCAATCAGCCTGGTTAATGTGGTTTACAGAATTTTCACTAAAATTTTAACCACTAGACTACAGACCTATTCTCATAGAAATTATCTCCCAACAGCAAAGTGGATTTATAAAAGGTAGAATTATCCAAGATGGGGTAATTATGGTCCATGAAACAATTCATTCAATGGCTAAAAGAAAAAAAGCTAGGATGGCAATAAAGATAGATATGCATAAGGAATTTGATAGAGTCTCTTGGAAATTCATGGATGAGGTACTGACCAAGTTTAGATTTCAAAATAAATTTAGAAAAATTGTCCAATCTTACATATCATCTCCTAGATTTTCAGTGTTTGTTAATGGTGAGCCTGTTGGTTTTTTTTCTGGCAAAAGAGGCATTCAACAAGGGGACCCCATGTCCCCTCTGCTATTCATCATAATGGTTGATAGTCTCAGTTGTTCTATTACAAAAGCTATATACTAATGGTATGATAAAAGGATTTCAACCTACTTCAAACAATCAGATTTCTTCCCATCAACAGTTTGCCGATGACACTATTATGCTCCTTTTGACCTCTATCATTGAAGCTAAGGCTATCAAAACCATTCTCCGATTCTATGAGGAAGCCTCGGGGTAGAAAGTAAAATTTGATAAAATCTCGGTATACTTCTTCAATACCCCTATTGAAAGACAAAAAAATATTGCCCTCATTCTTGGTTGTAAAATCAACTCCCTCCCAACTACTTATCTAGGACTCCCTATGAGAACTAGTAAGGTTTCTCTTGATGTTTGGAATTATTTTCTTAAGACATTTGAAAAAAATTATTTGGGTGGAAAGGGCTATCCTCTCGAGTAATGGTTGTTAGGAAATTATAATATTAGTGCTCCATTAAGTTTATTTGTGACAGGTGGAAAATAATATATGGAGAATATTATTGTTGTAAGTTGTTTTAACAACTCACGTACATAGTAGTTTGTAGAGAGATTTGTGGGAGTGTTGTTGAACAACCTCCTTGTTTTTAGGAATACATATTCCTATATATGTGTAACCTGCTCCGCATGAAATTGAATAAGAGAAAGATTGTTGTGTTCTGTATTTTGTGAATATGTACCAAAATTATTATTTGGTATCAGAGCGAGCAGTCTATTAGAATTTCTGTGAAAAATAATGGTTTAAGTGTGATGGATGTTTATTAGATTTGTGAGGAGAAGTCACAATGATTTTCTTTCTGCCCTCATGGATGCAAGAAACATGGTGTGTTCTGGCATAGAAACAGGCTTCATCGATTGCTTGAGTTCCTTCTCATACTGGAGTTTCGAAGTAACTGGATCCGTAGACCCAAGTTGACAGCAATACCCATGCACTATTGGACACGTCCCATAAGTTCGGCATCAAATCTTTCTATGTATTTTTTTTGCTCAGATATGTTATTTCAAAGTTATTTACCAGGGCATCTTTATGCAAGCATCAGATCCGTATAGAAAGAAGATTAAACATATATGAAGTAGACTAATTATTTGCTTTTGTAGATGCCTTGTCCTAAGCATTCACTTGGTTTACCAGCAAGCACGTAGTGGTATTCGGATTCAGAGTTTGATTATGTGATAATCATCTAAACTTGTGATCGGTTCAGTGTTTATTGAGTTTCATTATCTTTGAGCAAAGCATGAGATATATGAGAAATGTGTTTTACTGGTTCATGGTCGATCTATCAAGAGTATCTCTACTAGGCAAGACAATTTTATTGGCAGATCTATGTCAAATTTTAATGGCAGCGTTTGAAGACATTATGTGTTATTCATTGAGCTCCTGAAGGCACTACATCCTCCTTTGAACTATACGAACTCCATTCGTGTAGTATCTACAACGTGTTTTCCGATTTACAAATTTGATCTTTAACGCATACATAAAAGATCTTGTCTTTCTTTAGCGCCCATTCACATTATTGCGTCCAAGATACCAACTGGTAGCCTTAATGTAGACTGCAAATGTCATACACGTGGATATGCACGTGGAAGTGAAGGATTCATGAACGAAGGACAGTAATATTCTCCCTCCATTCATTTTATATTATTTTGAGTAGGTCAGTAGTGTCATTAGTTTTACAAGTCGTTTTATTAAAATTCATGCCTTGTCGAGTTGTCCAAAGTTTTAGGTTGCTATTTAAGTTTAGTCAATTTTAGAGTCCCCATAGTCGGTTCTTTTATGTTTTTGACTGCAATTAATGTGTGTGTCAATATTCAAGTCATCTAAATAGTGTTTATATTATTTGTTAGTCTTGTGTCATCATTGAAATATTAATGTTATTATTGTAGATATTATTTTCGTCAAGTGTCATTAAAAATTTGAGGTCATGTAAAAGAGTGCATTTTCGGTTGAAACCGACGCTCTAAGATATAATGGACATTCCACTAGAAAAATTCAATGGTCTCAATTTTCACACATGGAAAGTCAAGATCCAGATGTAGTTGATGAACAAAAATCTTTGGAGGATAGTAGATGGAAAAGAACCAGCACCTTCAGATCCGACCAAATTGGCAGAATGGGAAACACGAGATGATAAAGCCAAAGCCATTATTGGCCTTGCCCTTTCGGACTCTGAATTACATTATGTTGATCTAGATAAAAAATCGAAGGATATCTGGGATAATCTGAGCAAATTATTTGGTTCAAAAGTAGTCAATGCAAAGTTTTCTCTAAAACTTCAGTTGTTCAAGCTCAAAATGAGTGATGGAGATACAATGTCTAGTCACATCAACAATTTACGATCTCTTCTAAGACAACTTGCAGAAGTAAAAGCCCTAGTAGACGACGAGGATGCAAAAGCTATTATGCTGAAGAGTTTACCACCCAAATACAGTAATGTTGTTTTCAATCTTGGTCAGATACCTTCTAACTCATTGGAAGATATGATATTAGCTCTCCTAGCTGAGGAAAAATGGACCAAAGAAGATGTAGAAGAAGAAACAACAATGTATGTAAAAAGGAAGTACAATTTTTTTCTAAATATAAAGAGGAAAGAGAATGTTTCTACTGTAAGAAAAAGGGGCATACAACTTCATTTTGTAGAGCTCGAGCTCAAGATATACTTAGTGGAAAACTCAAAGGAATTGAGGCCAACTTTATTACTGAAGAAAGATCAGAGAATGAGGAAGAACAAGTAAATGAAGACAGTGGTTCTGAAGACTTCTTGTTCTGAGCATGAAACTAGAGGCAGGAGGCATTGGAGGTTGGAGGTCATTCAGCGACCTCTCGTCAGTTGCCAATGACGGGGCCGCATATCAGCTTTGGTGACAGGTGTGTGTGCAGTTTGATTTTAGTGCTTCCAGTGTGGTGTGCCTCAGTTTGCAATAATCTTGTTTTCAATAAGTGGAAATTTCACATTGAGGGGGGGAACATCATTCCAATGTTCCATTTCCAGTATGTCAGTTTTTTCTATGTATGTATGAGCAACAGATGTCAGCAAAATTTCCTATGTTATTCCCTACAGTGAAATGTGATGAGGGCCGATGATAGTACTTGGCACATCATGATGTGGTTGTAGGTAAACCACTTGAAAACCTTCATTTGTGGTTTGTGGTAAACCAATAGCAAAACCACCATTCTTGGTTGTTGGTAATCCATTTGCAAAACCATCACTTTGTGGTTTGTGGTAAACCAATTGAAAAACCACCATTCTCGGTTTGTGGTCAACCATTTGCAAAACCATCCCTGAGGTTTGTGATCATCCTGTGAAAATCACCAGATCATGAGCGGAGTGCAAAAAGTATAAGGCAGGTTTTCCCCATGTTTGCACTAAGGGGGGGATTGTTAGGAAATTATAATATTAGTGCTCCATTAAGTTTATTTGTGACAGATGGAAAATAATATATGGAGAATATTATTGTTGTGAGTTGTTTTAACAACTCACGTACATAGTAGTTTGTAGAGAGATTTGTGGGAGTGTTGTTAAACAACCTCCTTGTTTTTAGGAATACATGTTCCTATATATGTGTAACCCGCTCTGCATGATATTGAATAATAGAAAGATTGTTGTGTTCTATATTTTGTGAATATGTACCAAAATTATTAATGGTAAATGTTTATTGATTAAAATAACTATTCATAATTTACCCATCTATATCATGTCACCTGCTTCAAAGACATTCAGTGGCGGTGGTGAATAGCATTGAAAAAATTCAAAAATAGTTCTTATGGCATGGGACAAAATAAAGGTTCATATATCATTTAGTAGCATGGGATCAGGTTTGTAAGCCAAAAAGGATTGGGGGTTAGGAATCAAAGATATCAGAAATATGAATGTTGCTTTAATTGCAAAGTTGGGTTGGAGGCTAATCAAAGAGCAGAAACTATGGAATGAGTTGATCAAAGTCAAATATCTTTCTAATAAAAACATGAATTCATTTCTCTTTGACCAGCTGCTTCCAAATGGATCAATTTTTTGGAACAATCTTCTTCGCACAGGAATATTATCTCTCGGGCTATAGATGGAAACTTGGAAATGGTAAAGACATTGATTTCTAGCATGACATCTATTCGACATAAGTTGGGATACCACTTTTAGTTCAATTAAAGATAACCTTATTAAAAATTATGGAAATAAAGTCAAAGACTACATTGAGGTGTCTAGTAACTGAAGGAACTGGAAGCAACTCACAGTTGATGAGGAAAATATGCAGCCATTGTCTCTTCCATGCAGACTCATCTTTCCCTAATACATATCAGTCAACATGATAATAAGGATGAGATTATTTGGGTAGATTCCTTTGATGGAGAATATTCAGTTAAATCTGGTTACAATTCTTTTTTTGCTTCTATTAAAAGTGAAATTGATTGGCACAAGCTCTGGCTGCCTGAGCTAACTCCTAAGGTAAATTTATTCTAGTGGCTTATCATCAAAGGTAAGATTCTAACTAATGAAAATATTATTAGAAAGGGTTTTATCATGCCTAACAGATGTTGCTTGTGCCAAGAAGAAGCTGAAGACATTAAACACCTCTTTCTGCATTGTAAGTATACTTCCAAAGTTTGGCATCTTATTTTTGAGAATTTCAAGCACAATTGGATTTTCCCCCATACTTGTCTATAGGCATGGGAACAATGGAACTCCCCATATAAGCATTGTGTGATTAGGAGGCTATGGCAACTGGTTCTCCCCTACACCATGTGGAGAGTCTAGAAAGCTAGAAATGATGTTATTTTTAGAAATACCAGAAGGCTATGTAAAAAATTATTTAAAGAAATTATCATTGCAGTGAAAGACAACATTGAAATATTTAAGCCTCAAAAAAATGAAATTTATCCCAAGGAAGAGGAGCACATTCTTGGTGCTTGGAACATTGGCACTCACTAGAATTAAGCATAAGGATAACAACAACATTGATAGATCTTCTATACTTTGGATTCAGCCACCTACTACATGGTACAAAATGAACTTTGATGGAGCTAAAAATGTAATCCTAGGGATTCGGGAGGTGGTGGGGTTATCATAGATCATAGAGGCTGCTTTGCTGCTACTTTTCAGTAAGATGGGTAAGCAAACAAATCATTACTCAGAAGCTTTGGCTACACTATGGGGAATAAGGTTGGCTAGAGATTGTAATATTTCTAATATTATAATTGAGGGGGACTCGTTGAACATTATTAATTTGTTAAATAAAAAGAAACCCCAAGCTAGTCTATCAGAGATTTCATTAATGAAGCTATTGAAATTTGCAATTGTTTTGATAATTGTACGATTATCCACACCTATCGTGAAGGCAATAGAGTGGTTGATAGTTTAGAAAATATTGGTGTCAACAACACAATGTAAACATGGTTAAGCGGCGACCCTCTTCCAACTAAAGTACTTGATGACATCACTAAAGATATACATGATTTTGCACACAATCATTAATAGTTACAAAGAAGGTGCCAAGGACGTGATTATTAATTTCAATGGTAAGTTTAATGATGTTTTTAAAATTCTGCACGCTTCAGAGGTCCCCAAAAGTAGAGACGGTGTAGAGTCAAACGGAATTAAAATTTCTACCATTGTGTAGATCGAAACAATACTAGCAAAATGGGGGACCTCCATGTAAGACCAAACCCATTCACGATCCATCTTGGAAAAATGACACAATTCTTTGGAATTATCTACAAATGGGGGGTATTTCAAATCTCATTGAAAAGATGCAGGGTTTTGACCAAGACATCTTGGTGAAATTCACAAATGGTTGGAGAAAACGTATTGTTGAGTATGGAGAAGTCAAGGTCGAGATCTCTGAGGAACTCATCACTCAGGTCATGGGGCTAAACCTGGATGGAGCCAAGTTTTTCAACAAAAGAGTCGACCATGAGGTTGAAGCTAAAAAATTTCTCGAGGAAGGGGAACACCTGGAATTTTCCATTGATGGAATAAAAGTGGCCATTATCCCTAAGCCATTTTCTGAGATAGCGCAGATGATGGTTAGGTACGTCACAGTTGAGGGAAGATATGACAACATTATTTTGAAGCATTTAGTATTTCCCAATCATTTATGTAGGAATATAACCCTAAATTTCCCGCATTATCGTTGAATTCCTTGGAGAATTCTATTTTAGAAGTCTAGAAGCATACCTGAGTTGCACCCTATATCGTGGTCTGATTCTACACATCCATCATCATTGTATCTCTTGCTCTCGCCCTCTTCCTACTCCAACTATTATTCTCCTATCCTCATTGACAAAGGTTTGGATTCTTCTAGCAAAAATATTAAAGGAAAAAAGGATAAGGTTTTCTGCCTTCTTCGCAAAGGATTCTGCGTAGCCATAGGGATATTGAACTTGCTGAAAACTTATTGCATATCAGTAAACTTGTTGACAAATGCAGAGATGTGGATCTTCTTACCAAGGTTAGAAATCTTGAAGAGGAGATTAAAGACCTTAAAAATGCTCCTAGGAATTTGGAAAAAACAAAAGGAAAGAGGAAGTTACAAAATTTTGAGGACAATGATACTACTGCTGATATTTTTAAGAAGCTCCTGTCACTTGATGCTAGGTTGGGCAATGCCAAGGGCCATCACAACTACATCATCTCTGCACTGAAAGAGGTTTATAATTTTATGGAGCAACATGTGAGAAGTGTTTGTAGTCTTAGTGGCATTCCGGATGACATCTAGGATTCTAATGAGACTCGTGACCTTGCACTTTCTCAGGAGGACATGAATGATCCTTCTCATGCCATGACCATTGTGCTATTCACCTCTCTTCAGAAAATTAAGGGCAAGATTGACAGACGGTCAAATAGTGCGGTGCCAGAGCCGTTTAGTTCTTTGTGAAGTTATTGTTTTTTGGAGATTTTGATGTTGTTTTCTTACTGGGATGCCCTTTTTTGGATCCCTCTTTGAAGTATTTTGGTCCTTTTGTTCTTCTTTGGATCTCTTTTTGGATGGATCTTTTTGTACTCACTTCTGACCTACATGTTTAAGGTGTTTAGCCTTTCTTAGTTGGGTTTTCTCTTACGGTATCTCGGCTACTTGAGCCTTTTTTACTCGGGGTATAGTCGCTTAAAAATATTTATCCTTACTAAAAAAACATTTCAAAACTTTTCATTGTTATAACAAGAAATTTTAAGGGCAAAGGAGGGGTTTCATAGGAAAGCTACTAACCCGAAATAAATTTTAAGGTAAAATTACCCGAAATACCAAACCAGAGAATAATCAAGGAAAAACCAACAAGGAATAAAAAAAAGGACTGTACACCATCGAAAAAATCCCACTTGAAACTCCAAATCAGGAAAGAGAATTGATTCATTTTAGGAAATTGTTAAAGCTAGCAAATATTTAAATGGGTAGTAATTATCATGCATGCTATAGGCTTCCAAAATATCAAATATGTCTACTGAGGCCCTTATAACATAAATTTATGGTGACATTCCTCTCTTCTTTATTTGTTGTGCACTCATGCTTCATTCTAGGCTCACCATGATATGACACGGGATGAGAGTATGTGACAAGTATTCATAGAGTATTTCCCGCATGTGCAAATCACATTTTCTTGGAAGTTAAATACCTCTTCAACAAATCCAAACTACAAATCTTCCCCAAAATAAGCTCATACAACCATTCCCCTCTTGGATTAATTAGACCACAAAACACATGCGAGTTGGTCTTTAGTAAAACAATAAATGCAAATCGGAGACCAACATCCCCATGCCCCAACTTTTCAGCTAAAACAATATTAACCATGGAATTCAATGATGGAATAAATAAATCAAGAGTGCCCAAAAAAGCTAATTAATTGTTGTGGTGCTTTCAAGAGTGGGCAAGGTCGGTGGTTGAATCTATTAAATTCAACATTTAATTTGGTATTAAAAAGGAACATGCATGGAGGACGGGTTGTTGAAAGAGGGAAGCTAGTGGTTATAGCATTAACCAAACATTGATCTTGTAATCCACCTCCTAAACATTGGCGCCACCAAAAGGACTCTCCTCGTATTTCATGCAAGTCAAGTCTAGGTCTAAGGGGATGGATCAACAATTACTTAAACTTAGCTTAAAATAATATTAGGTCCCCTTTTTAAAAATAACACGCCCTAAACACTTTTGGAAAGGTTTTCAACATTCCTTTAGAGCTATTACACCAAAACATCATTACGTAACCTATTTAAATCGAGAACACGATTATCCTTCAAAAGAATAATCATAAAAGATGCTATGAATATCCTCAACAACTAGAAAGCATTAAAAATGATACTAGAACGTAAGATGGAAAGAAAATACTTTAAAATAACTTCACAATAAGATCATAATAACCTAATGATCAAAGGGAGTACACACAAAGATTCAACTTTTAGCAACAATGGTTGTTATCAAAAATTCACCCTCAAGTCGGGACATAAGGGACATCTGGGCGCGAACCGGCCGAAAGGCCGCTAGGTGGTCTGCGCAGCATTTGGGACATCCAAGCTACAGGGGCGCATGGGACGCAGAAATCCGAACTGGCCGAAAAGTGGAAAAAATTGACTAACTGTTGAAACAGGCAGTCTGGGACATCTGGGCAATTAGTACGCGGAGGACGCAAGTCAGCCAAAAAGACTTAAGGCAGCCCGGAACAGTTGGGCTGAAGGTACGTCGAAGTACGTGAACCGGCCGGATCGGCCGAAATGAGAACTTTCGCACCGGGACAGTTGGGACAAAAGTACGCGAACCGGCCGAACCGGGCGAATCGGGAAAATTTGTCCCAAACAGTCCGGGACAAGTGGGACAAGAGTACGCGGAGGACGCGAACCGGCTGGTTTGGCCGAAATAGGGGACTTTAAATCTTTGGGACATCTGGGCCAAAAGTACACGAGGGACGCGAGAAGCCGAAGGAGCCGAGAGCGAATCAGAACGTGCCACGTGTCTTCGCCGCAAAAGAGGGGCAGGGAAGCCCGAATTGGCCGAAGGAGGAGATTTTCATCCTGGACAGTTGGGAAAAAGGTACGCACATAACGCAAGGGACATGAAAAGCCGAAGAGCCGAAGGCAAATAAGAAAAGTCAACGTTTGACCCGTGAAACTTCAAACGGCCATAACTTTTGACTCGAGCTCCGATTTTCACAAAATTGGACTTTACGGAACGAGCACGATGTCCTCTACGCCACATATTCAGCTCATTTATTATTTTTAATGAGGGTAGATATATTCAAATAAAATAAACATATTCGGCTCCAGTCAGTCAATGCTCATTCCCGTCAAATGATGAAAACGCCCGGACCCAAAATAGCTGCCCGCACTTAGAAGGCCATAACTTTTGCATTTCTCAACCAAATCGCACAAAGTTGGTACTGTTGGAATCATGGCTCTAAGTCCGACACACGAGAAATCAAGAAATAATAGATTTGATGAGAGATTGATCGAGATTTTTAACAAAACATGGCCGGGTTCGAATAGTGTTTTATTTGGTAGTGGGAGTGCAATTAAGAGGCATGGTAATCATTATTTCTCTGCTGCAGCACATGGGATAGTATAGGGATCCTTTTTCAAGTAATATATAATCATTTTACTCCATTTAATGCCTCTTACAGGTGGTTGAAGGATAGATTTCGGGATTTCCATTTTCCCTTCTCTTTTCCTTCTCATTTTTCTATAAATTGGAGTGTTGGGCTCATTGTAAAGGGAGAGTTTTGGGTAGCAAAGCTCTACCAAAATTTCTTTGTGAAGCCAGTGTGTTGCAGGCCCTTGTAGTGGACTCCTTGCATGGTGATCCAGGCCCTTATCTTGTAATAGACTGAACTGTGCATATCATGAAGCAATAAAATATCAGTTTGTGGATGTATCTTCCCCTGCTGTGTTTTCTTGCATTTCTTCGCCCTTTAATCTTTGTACAAGAATATTGTGTCTATTATTATGTTATTTCAGGGATCCATTATCATTGTGTATGCTTGGAATATTGTTGTGAATGCATTTTGCTAGATTATGGAGAACTGTCATCACCTCTTCTAGTGTGTACTTTGCTTCTATATTTCACACATTTGGAGACTACTCTCACACCCTCCTTTTCTGGTGTATCACCTCTTTAGTGTAGGCTTTCATTTTATGCATTCTCTCTCCCTGGTCCCTTGGAAATTTAGATTAGAATAGTTATTTTCCTCTGCATTAGAGTAGATTGTGGCAGGTAGTTTAGGAGCAAGAACCAACTTTCTCTGGAGGTCTATCTCAAGTAGCAAGTCCCATAACTTGGAGATAGTACCCATGTTATCCAATCACACTGTGAGTTCAAGTATATGCACTTGTATAAAGATAAGGGTGCGGTGATTTGGTGATAACAATGGTCAAGGAAGAAACAAGCCAAGTCAACACCGAAAGGGGCATTACTTTCGTCCTCTTATGAAAGCATCGTCCTTGATGCGACATAATGCCAAAGAAAGAAAAAGGGGAAAGTAATAAAGAAAAGATAAAGATGATAGTTCTTCATATGGTTAAAATTTCTATTATTAAAGCATAACCCCAGGAAAGCCTTGAAAATTCAGCTATTTATTTAACTTGCAATGATCTATGAAGATTGGCAGTTCTCCTTTAGTTAATTATTTAATTAATCTCTTTTCCTTTACATTATTTCTAAACTCAAGCCCTTAAGATTTCATTGTTGAAAAAAATCAGTTTATTCATTCTTGTGGTTGCCCAACATGAACTGCTATCATAAAACCATACCAGGGTCATATGCAACACTAAATATTCACATACATAATTTTACATACTTTTATGACTGTACCACACCACAAGAGCTTAACCAAACCACAAAAGATAACATACCTGGTCCACATAACATATTACTCGTCACATATATATGATCGAAATAATAATACTTAGACTTAGGTGTACCATAAGAACCATAATTTCCCCAAAATTCACATATGAAGGTTTCACACAAATCAGAACAATAACTATAGATACACAAAGTGTCAAAAACAAATCCAAAGCATCACCAAACATAACCAAACTCACATGAGCACACATACATCATAACACCACTCCCAAAACATCACAAACAACTCTACATACCTCCCTAAGCATCACAAGACAACTCCATATACGTCCCAAGCACCAATCATGCACATAGATCTCTGATGCCTCCCTCAAATATTCTATCTTCCCTCCAATCTCTTATGCCTTCCTCATGTAGTAATATAAAGATAAATTTTTATTTTCACTCCCCGAAGAGGTCGGTCACCCTATGGCCTTAGGCACATAGAGTCTAGACACCCGTAACCCAAGTGACACAATAACTCATGGTTCAACAACCTGATAGCCATCTGTGACTCCTTGGGGAATAACCCCATAGAAAGAAGTGAATCCATAGGTTTAACCATTCTAAGGAGCATCACATTACCTTATTCTAGACATTACAACAATAGAACCAACATAGCAATCCATTTCAAATGCTAAGTGGAAAAAACACAAGCCTTGGGCTAGGCTATAAAACTTTGAAATTTAAAAGAAAATATAAATCTAATAAAAAAAATGGGTAAGTAGCCATAGAGAGTGTAAAACTCGACATGTTAGTACAATGACCAATGAAAATTCCCAAAATATAAAAACATATCAATCAAGAAAAATGTTGGTCGTTTCGAGAAAGAAAAAAAAAGTTCAATTTACAAATAAAATACATCTATATTAGTAGCACATTATGATGACTATGTGGCCTTATATGGCCACCAACGGGTACTCAACAAGTGTTTGGCAATCATAACATTTAGCCTCGGCATGTAAAATAACATATGAAGTAATACAACTATCATTGTTTTATGCCTAAATCATCCTGTCACCACTTCGACAAGGATCAACATAGTCAAAACTACACTTAGGAAAAATCCATATGATAACCACATAGGCAGAGAGAGAAATAAGTACATGTCATCATTTATCGAGCCTAGGGTTAGCTCGAGTGACTAACCCATGGTACAAATTTCCTCACTCTAAACATACACTTTTACCAATATCTCTTAGGGTCGGTTAGTACAAGGTTCACACCATAACATGTAACTACATCACTAACGCAATGGTGGTTCACACATAGTAACCATAAAGTCAACGCACAATATCTATATAGGGTATATCACAATCATTACATTCACGGTTTACAATACATCACATTACCATATGTTGCACCCAAAGTGCAAACAATGCACCATAGGGTCATACGTTCACCATATGCCCCTAAATCGTGACATGAACCATCAGAGATCACACAATTTCTACTTATGATGAACATGATGTCTAACATTACAACATATAGTCAATTGCAATACAACATGGTGATATACATGTTTCTTCACAACATGGTGATGACATCACTATACAATCCAATTCACTATACACCAACCTTGTCATGCAACACACCAAACACCTATAGATAAAAAGTGCCAAAATACTACAACACCCCGTAATACATAATACATTACTTTCACACAAAATAAGATATTTCATCAAACACGAATTCCTCATTGAATCTCGCAAAGAGGAGAGAGGTTAATTTCATCTTGACATCAACATGCCAACAACCACGCACTAAGTGACATACACAACATGTGTGTTCACAATATCACAATTATGACATAGTTCACATCACGTTTATATCACATTACTCTTCCAAGTATCCACCACAAAAATGCAAAAACCACCACAAATCCAATCTGTCTCGGAGGTTCGAGAGCATGAACCTCCTCTCGATACCAAGTGTAATGCCCACTAAAACACCGATAAAGACAACACGAAAATTATCGGATAATTTTTTTGACTTGCTTGAAGTTTATACGACACCACATGTGATCTCAAAGGGCTACACCCAACTCACGATAAGCTTGACACAACACTAACCCACATAGGCAACAAGAAAACATACAACACCCATCAAGACCAATACTCTATTCTTTTTGACTAGGCACAAAATAATAATCCAACAACAGTACACACATACAGTTAGGGTCTTGCCATGGTATAATCTTTAGGATTAAGTTTTTTCAATAATATTATTTCAATTATTAACTTAAGTTCTAGAAGACTCATGTTATGATTCATACAATCTTTCTTATAATGTTTGAATTCTTTTTTTTAGTATTGAACATTTAGCTTAAGATATAACTCTCTGAATTTTGTTCATATATAAAATTTCACTTTCTTGATTATTTCATTTTTTAATTAAAGGGTGGTTGTATTCGAGTTACTCACAACAAGAAGGATTAACCATACAAAATAATGACCTATAAACACTCTTCTTCTAGCACACTAAAATAGGTTACAATCCTACAAACCAATCCCCATTCAAAAGGTTAGTATGGTTCACAAGTATCTCAAAGTAATGATTCATAGAACCAAATGATAAATAAGTTGGGTATCAGATTTATTAATGACCCCAACTCTTAAGATGACATACAAGGTTAGTTGGTGGTCTTCGCCAATCAATAGGTGGTCAGAACAAGAGGGTTTTTACATTAAGAAAGAAGTTGGTTTTCTAAGGACACTACCCTAGAAAAAGGCATTATCCATAATGCACACCCAACAATCAATTATACGGGAACAACATACACCAGGATAAGGTATAACTATGTCATTCTTGATTGTTGGGGTTACGGTGATATTACCAAGGATACAGCTATATGACAACCAGACAAACTTGGGATCTTATAGATTTAAACTAGGAGATATAATTAAGCATAAGTACAAAAATTTGTTAATGATTACAATTCAAAATTGATAACTGATAAATTAGATTTAATTTTTTCTTGATCCTTTATCCTATTTAGCATGACCTCATTAACTAAAAAATTCCAAAGCTTGGTTTACAACTTAATATAATTTTATATCCCAACAACTCTAAAGATAAAACTACCAGTATAGGTTGAGAGTAACAAGGTATATCTTTGACACAAGAAGATAGTTTCCCTTTTTCCACTGAATGAATCTTTACTTCATCAATTTTTTTACAACATCGTATATATATATATATATATATATATATATATATATATATATATATATATATGTATGTATGTATGTATTTTTATAACCATTATAAGGATTGCAATAACATTCTGTCATACCTAGCATTATATTATTGTCAAAATCTACTAAGATTTACTAATTCAAGTTAGAACTCAGTTTTCTTACCATTATACTTTATGATAACTAGCCATGGATACATCGTTCCCTATCCAACACAACACACAAACCAAAGGTGGCAAAAAGATTTTAATGTACTTTGACTTGGGAACAAATAGGAAAACAATATTGGTCATATCAAAGCTAAGTTATCTTTCAAAATTGTAATTATACAATAAGATACTCATAACAATGTTGTGATCATTTTATATCATTCACAATAATATTTTACAATTTTAGTTTAAGTCGATTCTACAATAACACTACTCCACAAATAAAAATACTAAGGCATTGTGCCCTTCTAACTTTCCAACAAATACTATTCCAGAGCCTTTCAACACATTTAAGCATTCGAGCAAAGGAAATTCATTAGAAAACTGATGCAACTTTCTACAAGTCATTCCCTTTTCTACTCACAAAAGCTATCTCGCATAATTATTAGGCTAAGTCGGTTCATGAGAACTCGAGCATTATAAGGACTAAACATTGGAATAGAATGCCTGCCATTAACAATATCATGAAAGGAACCCTTATATTTAATGAAATGAATCCAAGATCGACACACTAACAACCTGTTGGCCATGTTAAAATTTCCTCCATGTCAACTAAGATAGAAGTTATATGCTTGATTATGAGCAATGTCTCGAAACTACAAAATTTTAACAATCAATCAAGTAGGGCCATCGGACTTATAAGTCAAACACGGGTTGTCGAGTGCATTAGAATTTTAATCACGCATCTGAAATAGATTATATGATTTAAATCTAATACTCCAACCGTAGATCAAAATTTCCTTAACTAACAAGTGACTCCATAACTATTAAGGAGAAAATGAAGGTTAACAAAATATCGAAATAGTCATTACCTAACAACTAAGTTCTTGGATATATCCAATAGATTTTCTCACAAGTAATGAAAATGAAAAGTCTCTAAAACTATCCAAGTCATTCATGCAAGTTATCATTCTAAACATCCATCAAGGCTTCATAGTAGTTTTAAATCATAATCCTCTGTATTAATATATAATTTTGATTAAAATAAAAAAGGAACACCATTTTCTCATCACAAGTTCTTTTAATGTAACCATCATTACCATACCCAATGCCACTCTTATATATACATTTACATGTACCACCAAATTCAATTAACAATCTTAACAAAAATTTCCATCCTAAATCAACAAGATATATGTGTCACCAAAAGTCATTAATAAAGATCAAGACAACCACGTACCAAACCTGATCATATTAATAGAGGGTTTTGAGATAATCATCAACAAGCCATCATATTGCAAGGTTCATAACCAAGTTACCAAAACTTAATTCATAATATAACAACACAATAACCATACTTTAATCATAAAGACAATTAAAACTACTATTCACTGTTGATTAGAGAGTTTCAACAACCTAGCCATAATAACAATGTTTGATCCTTACTCCCTATTTGAGCCTCCACAAGGTCATACAAATTCTAAGGTTAGAACAACCATTTTGGACCAAGACAAAGAGAATTTGACTATTCTAAGGTAAATTACATTTACCTTATCCAATTAATAGTTTCTCAACTACCTATAATGGGTAAAAACTTTTACCTTAACCATTGAAGACACATCATTCACGCTTCCATAAGGTAATAAGATATAGAATCCCATCAAGGGAAGGCTTTTAAGCCACACTGGTAAGTTCGATATCCCAAACAAATCACATACCAGATCAAGATTATGAGGGTAAATTTTATTTACTTTTATTCTATCAAAGTCCTACATCCGCCTAATCCAACAAGGTTCACATTTACGAACTCGTTTTAACCTTGTCACCAAAGTGAGGAGTCAATGATAAAGTCAAGAATTACTATTCCCTGTTTATAAGGTGAATATGTGCACCTTCCTTATGATAATATTAGGTTGATAAAATTTCCAAAAAAAAAAAAATCCATTAAATCCCGTAAATAAATTAGTGGTTGAATAAAATAAAATTTCTAGATACCTAAATATAATATGGTTACCAAAAATAGTAGAGATAATGAAATCCAAGAAGTAGGATTTGATTAATCAAACCAAAAATTAACAACCTACAATGTGTAGCAAAAAAACAAGTAAGCCATTGGCTTGCTTATATAAAAGCAACTTACGATTTCCCAACATTTCAACTAGATACAAATAAAACCTAGGAAAACCACCGCTAACATTTGGAAAATTTTTATTGTTATGATAAGAAATTTCAAGGGCAAGAGAGGAGGGTGTCATAGGAAAGCTACCAACCCAAAACAGATTTTTAGGGAAAATTACCCAAAAGGGATTGTTATCACCGAATCACAACACCCTTATTGTTTATACAAGTGCATATAATTGAACTCACGGTGTGATTGGATAACATGGGTACTATCTCCAAGTTGTGGGACTTGCTACTTGAGATAGACCTCCAGAGAAAGCTGGTTCTTGCTCCTAAACTACCTGCCACAATCTACTCTAATGCAGGTGAAACTAACTATTCTAATCTAAATCTCCAAGGGACAAAGGAGAGAGAATGTATAAAATAAAAGCCTACACTACAGCGGTGATACACCAGAAAAGGAGGGTGTGAGAGTAGTCTTCAAATGCGTGAAATACAGAAGCAAAGTGCACACTAGAAGGGGTGATGACAGTTCTCCATAATCTAGCAAAATGCATTCACCACAATATTTCAAACATACACAATGATAATAGATCCCTGCAAGAACATAATAATAGGCACAATATTCTTGTAATCAAGGTTAAAGAGGCAAGAAGAATGCAAGAAAACACAGTAGGGGAAGATACATCCACAATTTATATTTTATTGCTTCCTAATATGCATAGTGCAATCGATTTACAAGATAAGGGCCTGGATCACCATGCAAGGAGTCCAAAACAAGGGCCTATAGCACATTGGCTTCACAAAGAAATTTTGGCAGAGCTTTGCTACAAAAACTACCCCCCTTATAATGAGCCCAACACTCCAATTTATAGAAAAATTAAGAAGAGAGAGAGAGGGAAAATGGAAATCCCAAAATCTATCCTTCAACCACTTGTAAGAGGCATTAAATGGAGTAAAATGATTGTATATTACTTGAAAAAGGGTCCCCATACTGTCCCAGGTGCTGCAGCAGAGAAAGAATGGTGACCATGCCTCTTAATTGCACTCCCAACTACCAAATAAAACACTTTCGTTATCAACCCGGCCGTGTATTATGAAAAATCTCGACCAATTTTCTCATAAAATATGGAATTTATTGATTTTTGTGCATCGGGCTTGGAGCCATGATTCCAACGGTACCAATTTTGTGTGATTTCATTGAGAAATGCAAAAGTTATGGCCTTCTGAGTGCGGGCAGCTATTTTGGGTCTAGCAAGCGTTTTCTATCATTTGACAGAATGAGCATTAACTGAATGGAGCTGAATATGTTTCTTTTATTTAAATATATCTAACCTCATTAAAAATAAGAAAGTCCAATTTTGTGAAAATCGGAGCTCGGAGTCAAAAGTTATGGCCGTTTGAAGTTCACGGGTCAAACGTTGACTTTTCTTCTTTCTTTCTGCAAATTTATTTCGCAAATCGGCCGATTTGCGTCCCGCGCATACTTTTGTCCCAGATTTCCCAAATGAAAATATCCGAACTACCCGCAATAGACCGTCTTGCCGCAAATCAGTCAATTCGTGCCCCGCTAGATGAAGAACGGCCTTGTTATCTCCTAGTAGATGAAGAATGGCCAATTTGCTCGTAGCAATCCATTGGGCATGGAGTCTCTTTGATAATCTCTCAGCTGATTTTGAAAGTTGAAAACTTGTATCCTTGAGCCATTGAAACATTTGTTGAGCTAGTTTTCCTATGGATGCAAATTCTTTTCCAGGAGCTCGATGAACTGCAAACATGCACATACTAGAAGCAATAGGACATGTGCACAAGCACTTAGGGAAATAAAAACTACTCTAACAACAATACAATGTGCATAAGCACTTAGAGGAATGGAAATTCTAAATTAATATTTACAAGGGTGAGAATCTATCTTTCTAGTAGCAACATTTGAGATAGATTCCATTGACCGGAATCTGTAACTCTTCACCATCCAACTTAGCCAGTCTGAAGGCATTGCTACCTTTGCATTCAATGACCATGTACGGGCCACTCCAAAAGGCATCAAACTTGGAATGCTTTCCTAGTTTTGCACGATCTGAATCCCATTTCAACACTAGATCTCCAATTTGGAAGGTTCTAGCCTTGGCTTTCCTGTCAAAAGTCTTCTTGATCAAGGCTTGATCCTTCTCTACTGCTTGGGCTACATACTCTCTAATTTCTTGGAGCTCCATTAATTCTGCATATCTAACCTCCATGGATTCAAACTTAGCTAGTTCCAACTATTTCATGAGTTCCAATGATGGCAACTTGAGTGACATAGGTAGAACTGCTTCTTTCCCATACACAAGCTTGTATGGAGAGCTTCCTATAGACCTCTTGGGTGTGATTCTATCAGCCCATATGGCTGATTTGATCTTTGCATGCCAAGTCCTTTGATTTTCATCCAGAGTCCTTCTGATGATTCTTAGTAGGTTCTTGTTCGTAGACTCGGCTTGACCATTACCTTGAGGGTAATAATTCGATGAAGTGCTGAGATACACACAATTCTTGACAGCCCATTCAATGATCTTTGTGCCAAGGAATGCCAACACATTGTTTGATATGATAGTGGCGGGGGCACCAAACCTCATGACTATCCCTTCATAAAAATCCAATATGTTGGATTCACTTGCCTCCTTGAGTGCCACTGCTTCGGTCCACTTGGTGAAATAGTCTGTTGCCGTAAGTATCCACTTGTGGCCTTGACTTGAATTGGGATTGATAACCCCAATGAAGTCCAATCCCCATTGCATGAATGATTGATCTACTGAAATTGGATGAAGGGGCAATGTTGCTAACCTTTCCTTCGTTGTGAAGAATGCACATTTCTTGCATTTCTTGACCCATGAGTAGAAATCATTGAACACAGTAGGCTAATAGTAACCAGCTTTCATGATTTTGAGAGCTGTTACTTGTAGGTCAAAGTGGCCTCCTTCTTCCCCATCATGGAACTCATGTAAGATCTTCTCAACTTGACATGTTCTAATGCATCTTAATAGAACACCATTGATGTCCTTCTTGAACAAGATAGCATTAATGAGTACATATGAGATGGCTTGTAATCTAAAGTATCTCCTCTTTGCTTTGCTTATTTCTGGAGGGCACAAGCCTCTTTGGAGGTAATGCACCAAGTCTTGAGTCCAACATGGAATGGGTGCATCATCAGTTGGTTGTTCTTGATCATTCTGTAGTAGTAGGATAACATCTTCTTCACCTTTTGAGCCATCTGGTTGTTTGGAAGCGCGTTGCTCACACAAACCTTTGCCATGAACTAGCTTGGTCACTTTGATTTCAATATCATATTCCATCACCCGAGTGATCCAACCTGCTCTCTTCTCATTTAAATCCTTGTTTAGGAGAAAGTCCTTGACACCAGCAGTTTAATCTTATTGTTCGAGACCAAGTGTCTGAACTTCTTCAAGCTCCTGATAACAACAAGGACATGATTTTCGATGAAAGAATACTTTATTTCGTAATCTTCCAAGATTTGACTGAAGAATGCTATGGGCTGTTCTGAACCTTCTCTATTCAGTTGTGTCAAGATAGCTGAGATTGTATCTGACCCTCCAAAAGCATACAACATGAAATCCTTTGAAAATTTAGGGTTGATAAGAGTTGGAGCTTGTGATATTACATGCTTGATGTTCTCAAAATTCTCTTTGCCTTCTGCTGTCCATTTGAATGCAAGACTCTTCTTCAACATCATTGTTAAAGGCTTCACAAGAGTGGCAAAATTAGGCACAAATATGCGAACAAAATTTATCCTTCCCAAGAAGCTTTGAAGAGATTTCTTGTGGTGTGGCAATGGAAGTGTTCGGATGGCTTCAACCCTTTCAGGATCAATTGTTAGCCCTTCCCTAGAGACAATGTGGCCCAACAATTTGCCCTCGTGTGCCAAGAATATACACTTCTTTGGATTCAATGAAACTCTGAACCTTCTACACCTCTAAAACACTTATCTGAGGTGAAAGAGATGGTCTGCTACATTCCTTGAGAAGACGGTGATATCATCTAGGTATACCAGCACTATATTGTTGATTAAGCCTTTGCACGCCATATCCATAGCTCGCTGAAATGTTGCTCGCATTTGACAGTCGAATGGCATCTTCTTGTAAGCATACATGCCCCATTTTGTAGTGAAGGCCGTCTTGAATTGATCTTAACTAATAGGCATTTTCTATCATTTGATGGGAATGAGCATTAATTGACTGGAGCTGAATATGTTTCTTTTATTTAAATATATCTACCCTCATTAAAAATAAGAAAGTCCAATTTTGTGAAAATCGGAGCTCGGAGTCAAAAGTTATGGCCGTTTGAAGTTCATGGGTCAAACGTTGACTTTTCTTCTTTCTTTGCATGCGATTTTGCCGATCGTTCCGAATCGCCCACAATGGACCGTCTTGCGGAAAATCATCCGATTCACGCCCCACGCGTACTTTTGTCCTGGCTGTCCCAAACGAATATTCCCGCATCGGCCGATTTGGGCTTCCTTGTCCCCTTTTGCGGCCTTTTTGCCTTTTCGCATCCCTCACGTACTTTTGTCCTGGCTGTCCCAAACGCGAAACAAAAGACTTGACGATTTTTATTGCCTACAACCGTTTCACCTTTTCGCATCCCATGCGTGCCGACATCCCAACTGTCCCACGGACCGCCTGGGACAAAAATGTTTGACTTAGCCAATTTTCTTTGTATTTCGGCCGCGAACTTGGTATGACGAACCTCGGTACGACCCGCACTGGTACGATCCGCACCCTTTAGACCCGAAATGCTTTAAAACAATCCTGTAACCTTATTTTTGCATTTTTTTCCATTTTTTCTAACTCGTTGGGATTTTTTCTTGGATGGGAGAGTTAGAGAGAAGCCAAAGGGGCCCCAAAAACATGATTTCGGGCCTTGAATCAATCTACTTGCTCGGGACTGAAGAATTTGATGCATGTTATCAAAATTACCTTGAGGGGTGAATTTTGGATAACAGGATTTCTCATAAATGTATGCATCCATAGCAACCAAGAAATACCAAACCAAAGAACTAACAAGGAAGAAGAAAAATGATTGTAAACCATCAATAAAATCCCACTTGAAAAGCCAAATTAGGAAAGAGAAACAATTCATTTTAGGAGATTGTTAAAGCTAGCAAATATTGAAATGGGTAGTACTTATCATACATGTTATATGCTTCCAAACTTGCAAATACATCTACAGTGCCCTTGTAATAACAACGCCGGTGACATTCCTCTCTTCTTTACTTGTCTTGCGCTCATGGTTCATTCCTGTGCTCCCCTAATATGACATAGGTGGGAGTATGCGGCAGAGCCACATGGAGGATGGCCCCGCACCTGCAAATCACATTTTCTTTGAAGTTCAATGCCTTTTCAAAAATCCAAACTAAAAATCTTCCCCCAAATCAGCTCACATGGCTAGACCTCTCTTGGCTTAATCAGACCAACAAACACATCCCAGAATAGGTCTTTAGTAAAACAACAAATGCAAAGCAAGGTAAAGCCAACATCCCCACGGACCCACTTGCCAACTAAAACAGTATTCACCATGAAATTCAATGATGGAAGAAATAAAACAAGAGCACCCAATGAAGAGAATTAAGGGATGTGGTACCTTCAAGAGTGGGCAAGGTCGGGGACGGATCTATTAAATTCACCATTCAATTTGGTATTAAAATGGAGTGTGCATGGAGGCCAGGTCGTTGACAAGGGGGAAGCTGGTGGTTGGAGCATTAACCAAACATTGATCTTGTAATCCACCTCCTAAACATTGGCACCACGAAAAGGATTCTCCCCTTCTTTCACGCAAGGTAAGGCTAGGTCTACGGGGGTGGATCAACAATTACTTAAACTTAGAATAAAATAATATTAGGTACCCTATTTAAAAAAATACACCCTAAACACTTTTGGAAAGGTTTTCAACATTCCTTTAGAGTTATTACACCAAAGCGTCATTGCACAACCTATTTAAATCGAGAACATGATTAGCCTTCAAAAGAATATTCGTAAAAGATGCTACGAAGACCCTCAACAACTAGAAAGCATTAACGACGACACTAGAAGGTAAGACGGAAAGAAAAATGTTAAATTAATTTTGCAACAAGATTGTAATCACCTAACTATCAAACGGAGCACACGCAAACATTGATCTTTTAGCAACAAAGTGGTCAAGGAAGAAAGAACGAGAGTCTACGCCGAAAGGGGCATTACACACTACACCGAAAAGAAGCACCTCCTACACCTTAATCTTCTTTTTCTTTATCAGAATACATAAACAAAAAAATGGCACACAGTAGTTTCTTCTAAGAGAGAATTTAACCTGCTTGAGATACAGATACAGACCCAAATAAATCAATTTGTATATAGTAAAATTAGGAGATATTTATCTCCGTGTGCAGGGCTGATTTAACCCATAATGGTACTATTTTAAGGACGGCTACAAGAGAGATCCATAACATTCTGTTTATTTAATTATCAGTGCCTAGGACCCTGCTTTACCATTATTAGTAACGAAAATCTCCGACTTCTACATTCGCTGCAACTATCTAATTACTGCTAGTTTTACAACGTTACATAGGGTTTCAGCGTGGTTAATAGCTTTGGATCTCAAATAAAGTGCTTGTATTGTTATGTAAATGACAGGTCTAAAAGTCCGTTTAGGATGTTTCGCTATCCATGTTTTGCTTTGGGTTTTGAACGTATACTATACGCGTTGAACTTATGGATTCCACATTGTGGCTTGGTTGGTTCTCTTAGCATTATGCAGGCTCTGAGTACAAGTTAAATACCGGTTGAGCCAACAGAAAAGGTGACTGTATACTGTATAGCCTTTGAATTTTCATTAACCATTAGTTGGTGCGCTTAAACATTGGTCTATGGAATAAAATTATAGATGAATTGACAGCCCCACTTACCCTACTCTTAACCTCTTAGATTGGGCTTCCGTGTGGCCGCTGAGGTAGCAGCTTAGCTTTAATTTCCTATCATTAGGCTCTGTAGTGTGGGAGTTAGCTCCTCCCGCGGTTTGAGTTGACTGTGTGCATTAAAGTTGAACATGTCTTCGACCGCATTTGTATTTTCTTGGCCACCTTCAACACTTACATTATTCGCTATGTATTTTTTGGTTATGGCTTTAATGCACTCTACTTAATATTTGCATTAATTTTTTCATTTTATAATAAACATAACAATAGTTTTAAAATCATTTTTAATTAATTATTTTTTCGTATCTAACATTTAAAAATAACAATCAAGCAAATTATTATGTATTAGATGAGTATTTTTGTTTGTTTTTGGATAATTTAAATATAAATGAGAAATAGTGCATTGTGTTAACAACAATCAAGTAAGTTCTATTGTTGCAAAACTAAGAAAAATTAACTTACATTTAAACTAAATATGCCTTTTAGTCAAACTAATATATTTTTGTAAGTATTCATTTGATAAGTCAAAGTTTGACGTGAAAAAGGAAAATCATCAAGTACAACTGAAATATGCAATTGAATGACATGGGGATTGTTTCTAAAATCTTTTTGCAATGTTTTTCCTCTGTAAAACCTAATTTATTATCGAAAATTTGATCATACAAATTATCGTAATAATCATGTTTTTTTCTCACAAAGAGTTGTTTTTTTCAATTTTAAAGGAGTAAGTTATAAATTGGGCTTTACATCGAGTGGTGTTGCCCCTTGATCCTCGCCATGTATCGTGATAGGGAGTGCATCGGGGCATTGCCCTCAATCCCGTGGAAATGTTGCCCCCAAATCCCCACTCCCGATCCAAAGTTGTTCAATAACTATGTGAACAAAACCTTACCTTTGTGTATGCAAAGTGCTTTCTCACTCATGATTTAGTTATCTTGTTAGATATGTTATCTAATAGTCTTATCACATTTTTTAAAGGCCTAAAATAGATAATGCAGATTATGTTTATGTTTAATTGTTTATTTATTAATGAATTTATGTTAATTCCAATTACTATTTAATCATACCCCAAGAACTTAGTATGTTCATGACCCATGGGGTCATTTAAATATGGTAGTGGATCATATTGTTTTCACCAAGAGTGAATCAAGAGAAAATTAAGGGAAGGAGATTTACTAGACTGTAATTTTTCTTGGATAATGAAAATATATATATTATGTGGTTTTTAGCCCTCACACTTTTCCACGTTAAATATTGCCTTTGTGTAATTTCTTTTACTGCATTTTATTTCCTATTTAAATGTGTTATATTGTTTAGTTAATAAATATTTAGTAAACTACTTTACACCCTCAATCTTGACAAAATGGATCCTTACCCCAAAGTCTTGTCAAGACCTCACATTAGTATGTAATCGATGTAAGATGACATTCTTACATGAACTATTAATCCCCTTCACACAATAGATGATTCCTTGGATGGGGTGAATATTCGTACCTCCATATAGTTCAATAATAATGTATTGACCACAAATCCTAAGACTCCTATTTTCAATAATAATGAAAATGCATAAAAATTTCTAACAAAATATCATGTGTCCTCACAACCTAACCCTACGCAATAGAAATTCAAGAAAGTGATTTAATCCTCACCTCATGATGTTATTTATACTTTAGTAGGGAGGATTAGAAGATTGGATAGTGCCCAATCGTTACAATCAACTTATGCAATAAGGAAGAAAACGGGGTATCTTATTGAAAAAATAGGGTACACCCTACCAATGCACAACCAATTCAACATCATGTGCAACAAGGTTATCCGATCTAATCGAATCGAGTGATCTTCTCATGAGTTCGGCACATCGTGGATGTGTCTTCATGCATTGATGCTAATCATATGCATGGTTTTGCTAGAAGTTTGTTGTCAAATGTCGTTCCTTAGAGAAATGTGACACTCCCTAATTTTACTCACTAGCCCATATCCTAATGTTGTTCCTCCTTACATTCATATGTACTCAAAATACCCTTGATGGACATATATAATTTATCTACTCCTTATAAACCATATCAAGGAGCTCCATATATTTCGGTCAATTCCTACATTATAGCTTATCCATCTCCTCGTCCTCCTCATTATGGGGGTCAATGGTGGAATATTATCGATGGGAAATTATGCTACGTATTTTAAAGAACCCCTTAATTTAAAAATATGGAGAGTCATGATTTCACACCCATTTCCTAATCTTCTTGTCTTTGAGATAAAAGGAAAACCTAACGCTCATATCAAGGCCTATGTTCTTTGTAATTAGGGAATTACTTATTTTGGTTGTTGTAGTAGATAAAGTATTTATGAAGAATCTTTAGGTAATTGTGTTAGATTAGTACTATCAAATTCCATAAGATTTTATATATTGATTTAAACAACTTCTTTCTCAATTCAACATATCATTTGACATGAATAAGTTTCTATGTACAAGGATTATGAATTCTTTACATATTACACAGAATTAAATGAATTTTCTTCTGATTTCATGCATAAATGGCGTCAAATTCTATACTCATATGAAATTTCACCTAACATAGACCAAATGGAAATTACAACCTATTACTACACTAAATTAAATGAGAGACCAAGGAGGAAGTCGAAAAGTTTCCTTTTCAGATCTTTGAGGAAGTGTTGCAAGGCACACTTCAAATCAACCAACTTGCTTTATCGATAATGGATGTAAGACTTAGGGTTTTAGTGGGAAGTTGGTGTTCCCTAAACAACAAAATTAAAACCATGAAAATAATAGAGCCAAAATATAAGGACCCAAGGTTTTGAATGTCAAGCACGATGTTACCAAAGATGGTGTTAACAATTAAAAAAATAATATTTTCTTTGAAAAAATGTTAACACTAACAATAGTAACAACAATATGGTAAATTATGGAGGCACTAGTTTTATTTCCTATATTAAAATGGTTTATGTCAACTGCCCTCCTCTACAAGCTCAAACCCAAGGCTAGAACCAATACCAAAATCCTAACTAAGGGGAAACAAATTACCGCTTATAACAACCGTTTAATACTACAATCTGGGGTTATAATAAAAATAGAACTTAATTCAAAGGCCAATAGATTACGATCCCAATATTTACTATGGATTTAATTGTGTCATTGGTCATGATGCTAGGTCTTGTATGGATTGTAACACTCTCAATCAATGATTCTTCTCCTCCCTCCTAACCCCATACTTGGATGACAAGTGATCTCCATATGTTAAGGAAGGATTCACATATGAATAAATATGGATAGATGTGTGGCTAATATTGCATCATATAAATGACCAATCCTATTGTGCAAGGAATTATTTCTACACACTTCACTATGGACTCGCTAAATTTGAGAAAATAAATGTCTCGGGATAAATATATGGTTCACATAATAATGGTTGAAAAAATTCAAATTAACCATACTAAGGTGAAAAACACGAGTTGTAGTGCCCACTTCACTTTGACACCTTGTGCTATTTATCCCGATATCGCTGACTATATTATGGACATTGTTATAGTTTGATTTAGCATGATGCCGGATGTTAGATCATGGTTTATGTTATCCAAAATTCACCCCCAAGGTAATTTTGATAACATGCATCAAATTCTTTAGTCCCAAGCAATTATATTGATTCAGGGTGAAAAGTTATGTTTCTAGGGTCCCCTCAGATTTTGTCTAACTCCCCTGTCCAAGAAGAAGAGAGCAAGTTCTGAGAAAATGTAAAAAATTGCAAAAACAAGCTCGGGCCAGGAAAAATCACGAAAAATGGCTAAGTCCTAGTCTAGGCGGTCCTTGGGACAGTTGGGACATCTGGGCGCAAACCGGCCGAAAGGCCACTAGGCGGTCTGCAGCATTCGGGACATCCGGGCCAAAGGGACGCGCGGGACGCAGTAAATCTGAACTGGCCGAAAAATTGAAAAAATTGACTAATCACAAACAACCGGGATAGTTGGGACATAAGGACACAAACCGGTCGAACCGCGTGAATTTGTCCGGAAGGCCCGAAAGCAAATGGGACATCTGGGCCGCAAGTATGCGAACCGGCTAGTTCGGCCGAAACAGGGAACTTCAGCATTGGGACAAATGGGACAAAGGGACGCGTGGGACGCGGATAGCCGAAGGAGCCGAAAGCCAATCAGATCACGCCACGTGTCACCGGCAGAAAAGGGACATGGAAGCCCATTTCAGGCGGTTCGGAAGAATTTGTCCCATTCATCATTGGGACATTTGGGACAAAGGGACGCGCGGACGTGAAAAGCCGAAGCGGCCGAAGGGAGAGGAAGAAAAGTCAACGTTTGGTCGGAAACTTCAAACGGCCATAACTTTTGACTCCGAGCTCCGATTTTCACAAAATTGGACTTTCTCGGAATTTTAACGAGGGTAGATATATTTAAATAAAAGAAACATATTCAGCTCCAGTCCAATCAATGCCCATTCCCTGGCGTCAAATGACAAGTAAAACGCCGCTGCAGACCCAAAATAGCCGCCCGCACTCAAAAGGCCACAACTTTTGCCTTTCTCAACGAAATCGCACAAAATTGGTACCGTTGGAATTTTGGTTCCAAGCCCGATGTATAGCAATAAAGAAATTTCAGATTTGATCAGAAATTGATTGAGATTTTTAAGAAGACGTGGCTGGGTTCGAGCAGTGTTTTATTTGGTAGCTGGAGTGCAATTAAGAGGCATGGTCATCATTCTTTCTCTGCTAAAGCGCATGGGACAGTATGGGGAGTCTTTCAAAAGTAATATATAATCATTTCACTCAATTTAATGCCTCTTACAGGTGGTTGAAGGACAGATTTCAGGATTTCCATTTTTCCATTCTCTTTTCCTTCTCTTTTTTTTTTCTATAAATTGGAGTGTTGGGCTCATCAGAAGAGAGAGAGTTTTTGGGTAGCAAAGCTCTGCCAAAATTGATTTGTGAAGCGGTGTGTTGCAGGCCCTTGTAGTGGACTCCTTGCATGGTGATCCAGGACCCTTATCTTGTAATAGATTGAAACTGCATATCATGAAGCAATAAAATACCGGTTTGTGGATGTATCTTCCCTGCTTTGTGTTTTCTTGCATTCTTCTTGCCCCTTTGATCTTTCTATAAGAATATTGTGTCTATTTATTATGTTCTTGTAGGGATTCATTATCATTGTGTATGCTTGGAATATTGTTGTGAATGCATTTTGCTAGATTATGGTGAACTGTCATCACCTCTTCTAGTGTGCACTTTCCCTCTGTATTTCACACATTTGGAGACTACTCTCACACCCTCCTTTTCTGGTGTATCACCGCTTTAGTGTAGGCTTTCATTTTATGCATTCTCTCTCCCTGGTCCCTTGGAAATTTAGATTAGAACAGTTAGCTTATCCTGCATTAGAGTAGATTGTGGCAGGTAGTTTAGGAGCAAGAACCAGCTTTCTCTGGAGGTCTATCTCAAGTAGCAAGTCCCACAACTTGGAGATAGTACCCATGTTATCCAATCACACCGTGATTTCAAGTATATGCACTTGTATAAACACAAGGGTGCTGTGATTCGGTGATAATAGTTTACTATGGACTTTGATTCATATATGGTGCATGATGATTATTGGAAAATTTTTATATATTGATGTTGATATACTGTTTGACATGGTTATATTATAGATGTGGTTTGGACATGTGATATTTGGATATTTTGAGTAGACCTAGAAAGTGGAATTAATTTGATGATCATATAGTTGTTGATAAAACTACAAATGATATTGTTGTTTTCCTTGATGATGTTGTGATTCATATGTATATATGGTTTTGGAATTATATTTATATTCATTTTGGATGTTCTGATGTGGCCACGAGGCCGAAGGAGGTATTTGTATTTTGCAGGTTAAAAATATCACAACAAACATCGGGGATTGGAGACCAACCACATTGGAATTCTAGATGAATTCAACAAGGTCACCATGACAACTTGTATTTGTTTGTGTGTGTTTGATTTTTGTTAGGGATTCCCATGGGGGGGAATCACCTTTGAATATAAATGTAAATGGATCAATTCAAGTGGAAGTTGTAGAGCTGTTAGATAATTTTCATACTTGGCAAATATTAATCAGTAAATGAATAGAACGACCCTACAAACTATAGAAGGAAAATGAAATATAAATTTGAATCTAATATGATCAAGATGTTCCCAAACAAGCTAAAATACTTAAGAAATTTCCTTAGAACCTTTCAAAATCGGGCTCAGAAAAAAAAAAACTCAGACTTTTACTGTATAAAAATTGGTAAATTTGAATTACAAATCAATCAAACAATTTAACCCTTGCAATCCATCCCAAATTCTTCCAAGTGAAACCCTCCATGTCTGTTTGGCATGTTGAGAAAGAATTCATGGTGGATTTGAACAAAATTTATAAGTTTAAAAAGACCAGTTTACATTTTAAGTGATAGGAAAATGTTTTCAAAAATTACCCTACAAAACTTATCAAAATTAAAATCTTGAGTTTCCTATGCAAAGAGGACTTCGAGAGATTTCCAAAAAGTCCTCGTTTTCCAAAACCTGAGTTCCCAATAAAATGTTATGGCCTTCTAAATTTTTCACTTCATTTTGGCTTAAAAATAATCTAACTATCAAATTTAATTAATAAAATATTACTAGGCAGACCCACTGGCCAAAACTTACCTTTTTCACTTTTTTTTCAAAAACGAAAAATCACGAAGTTTCCCACCACCCCGCTAGCCTGAAACCTTCTTTTGGGTGGAAAAATAATCTAAGTTAAAACAAAAATTGGGAAAATTTCTGATTTTTCTGGCGCCTCTCATGCCCACAGCCAATCATTGAATAACATGTGGCTTAGAGAGGTGTTGGCGGAGACGCGGATCCTTTTTCTACCTTAGCGCTTCAAAAGAATTTTTTTCCAAATTTTCCTAACTTCTCCCATAGACCCACCGAGCCATGACCCAATGGCTCACCGACACGTGTCTCCACAACGCATCGACAGAGGCGCAAGTGTCCTGAAGCTTTACACTTGAAAAGTCAAATTTTCAAAATCTCCGTATCGACCCGCCGATCCGTAGTCAACGAACATATGACATGTGGTATAGTGAGGTACAAGTGGAGGTGTGGGTGGTTTTTATCCCATGCGCCTTTTTACCCCTTAAGGCAAAAAGGCTTGTTTGTCCTTGCTAACCTACTTCCCCGCATTGGTTTAGAACATGCCACATGTCCTTTGCGGCTCGGGTTATAATTTCATTTTTTGGGCATAGAGTCCTACAATAGAATCGAGGGCATGTAAGGGTATAGTGTGCTTTTCACCCCAAGCACCAAGAATCCAACTTTCCTCCCAAACTCACATGACGACTGATTATCTTTAGGGAAAATTTTCCTCCCAAAGTCCGTCGGCCCATAACTTGAGTTTTATAGGGAGTTAGAAGGACTTCTTTATATCACCAGAAAGGTGAGGAAATTTCCTATCTAATGGGAATGTTTTCAAGAATTTTTAATTGCATTAATCATGGAAAAATCAAATTGAATCCTTAACTAAGTTTTGGGAGTGGGTAAGTAAGAATTTACTCTGATAATTTTAATTATGTATTTTTTCCCCTATAATTAAACCTTGCTCTTGTCTTGGATCTTGTGGAATTAAATACCTTGGGTATTTAATTGTTTTGGTCCCTTAACCCTAAAGTTTTAATCAAGGAATTTTTAGCTATAATGTCAATGTAATTAGCAATTAAATTAATCCCTAAGGAGATTTGAGCTAGGTGTGGATTTATTACACTTATTGCTTTATAATGTGGATTTAGTAATTGTTATAATGGGAAAATTTATTAGTTGAATTCAATTGTCCTTGAGACTTTGGTTGTTAACACTTAAAAAAATTATTCCCGGGTCTTAAGTGGGGAGTTTTAGATGGGCATTACATGAGTGATGGAAGAAGATGTATCTATAGATGTCAACTCTTAATATAATATAAAGAGTTATATTTCCCTTTCATAGTTAATGTATGTACGGGTTGAACACTATCACTATGGGGTTTTGAACTCACATTCCTTTACTTCGTTAATGTGAATTCATCCTAAAATATAAACCTAATTTTTTTATAACTTATGTGAGTGTTTATTTAGTATAATCGAACTCAAAGATCAATTATTAACTTGTTTATAATTTATACATATGTCCAATCATGTGATCAATCTTGTATTAATTGAATTATAAATCAAAATTATTGTCAAGCATCAAAATTAGAAAAGACACCTACAACATTAATTTTCAAAATTATTGTTAAATTTTACTTTCTTTATAAATTCCTTAGAAACATAAAAATTTTCTACTCTTTATTGATTTATTTGAGAATGGTCGAGTAAGTTAACATTTCTATTTGAAAGATATTTTTTATTTTAAGAATAATACCTCTTCTATTTGTTAATGTGCCGCCTTTACACTAATTTAGGCACTCCATAGTCATATTTTATGAATTGGAACACATACCATCGGAGATTTTTTCCATTGAGCTTGTAATGCCCATTTAAACAACCCGCTTGAGACCCAAGAACAACCTAGGATTAGTTAGGAAAATTATGGAATAAAATTTTTTGTTTAAAAGAGTCTACAACCTGGTTATAAGAGAAAAGTTGTCACTAACAGGTTCCGTAACAATCCTAATCCACTAGGATATAATTTTCTTTTATTAGAAATTATTAGAGGTCACAAGGTCCAAAATTTAGGGTTAGAAAGTTCAATTAGGTGCAGAGGGTAATTCCTCACCATACCCACTCTCTAACAGGCTTAAAGATTCAACTAGATTTTTCCCAACATTAATGCATTCAAAAATTTCCTAAATCATTCTCATTGGATAAGAAATTTCCTCACCTTTTCATTGATATAAAGAAGTCCTCCTAACTCCTCATATTTCTTAAGTTATGGGCCGGTGGGCCTTGTGGTGAAATTTTTTCCCAAGAGCGGGCCTATGGGCCCACGAAGAAATTTTGCCCCAGAGGCGGGTCTCTGCGGGCCGTGGGTAGAAATATTTCCCCACAGGAAGGTCTGTGGGCCAAGGGGAGAAATTTTTCCCGGAGGATTTGGGTCAGGTCAGTGGAGCGGTAGGAGACATTTTGGAAAATTTCCCGTGCGTGGTGAAAAGTGATATTGCACCCACGAGTTTGCAAGTCCACAAGTGACATGTGGTGCCTCCTCACCAACATGGGGAAATCTGGGGTAGCAGGAAGAAAATGTTTTAATGCCCTGAAGGAAAAAGGGATAAAATTCATCCGCACCTCCACCGATGCCTCGCAATGCCACACTAAGCTCCTAATTGGCTACAGGTGGTCAAGATAGAAACTTAGAAAATTTTCCAATTTTTTTTTGAAAATGAAAAAGGCCAAAAGGAACCCACTCCTCTGTTGATGCCTCGTGATGCCATGTGGCTGCTCCTGATTGGCTATGGGCCGAAGGGGCAAGAAAAATTTAGAAAATTTTCCCAAAATTTTCCATAAACAAAAAAGGCAAAAAGGAACCCGCTCCTTTTCCGATGCCTCATGACCCCACATGGCAGATATTGATTGGTTGCAGCGTAGGGGCAGCCTGGGAAAATTTAGAAAATGTTCTCAAATTTTATTTTTTGAAGCGCTAAGTTTAAAAGGGGTCGCCCATCCGCTAACACCTTGTGGTGCCACGTGGAATCCCTCGAATGGGTGTGGGTCATGGGCAAGGTTGGGAAAATTATGGAAATTTTCTCAAAAATTTTCTGAACCACAAGGGAAAATTTGGGCCCATAGGCTCGCCAAGGTCCCAATTTTTATTTTAATGCCAAGTGAAGGAAAGAATTGAGAAGGCCATAAATTTTAATAGAAAGCTCAGCTTTGGGAAAATGAGGAATTTCGGAAAGCTCTTGATGTCTTCTATACTTAGAAATCATTAAATTTTTATTTTGATATTTTTAAGGGGTAAATTTATAGAAAACGATCTGCAAGATTTTACAAAGGTAAACCGGTAAAAATTAAATTATAAAATTTGTTCAATTTGATCTTCTTCCTCTCTCAACATGTCAAATAGACATGGAGAATTGTTCTTAGGTGGTTTTAGGATAAGTTTGTGAGGTAGATCTATTTGATTGAGTTCTAATTTGAAATTTTACAACTTTGACAACAAAATGACTGTGAAAGCTTTGAACTCGGTTTGCCAGGTTTTGAAAGATTTCTTTTAAGTATTTTTGTCTAATTGAACTCATTTATATCCTAGCATGTTCAATTTTAATGTTTCATTATTATTTCTTGATTGCAGGTTCGGTCTGTGCATTTTGGATTAAATAGAGTGCCAGTTTGAAAATACAAAACAAAGATCAAATTTTAAAGGGTTTATTTGCCATTTTCTTCTTCCAAGTATTATAATACGTTCCAATTCTAATCTAATACATTTAGTTGATTCAATTCAACTATTCAAAAGCTAAAGTACATTTCGATTTCCAATTTTCACATATTTCAAAAGACAAAGTATTCCACTTCTTCATACGCTTTTCTTTCTTTCAATTAGAGATTACAACTCACATTTAGATGATTAAATTCAATACAATGATGAAATTTGAGGAAGGTAGTGCAATCCTTTATTGATTTCAAATACAACTTTACATCTTTTCTTTCATTCTTCAATTTCATCATACAGAACACAATTTCTTGCTTTCAAAAGATCAGAACAGAGTATGTCTCTTTCACATTTCAATATACAACTTGCAAATCAATACAACATCTTTCCATTACAAAACATATACAAGTTCATCCACTTAAAGTGTGAAAGGTTACAATAAGATTTCATTTTACAATGGACTAACAAACTAGCTTATCTCAACTCTAGAATAAAACATGCCTACTTCTCATTCTTCCAAATTGTGATCACAACAACAAAGTAGGGGAAGGGAAACGATCTCCACCCAACCAAGACATCCAATGAAGAGGAGAAGCAGTACTTCTTCATTAGCCCCCGATCCCTAACCATAATGTAATAAAAGATGCGATCCAACTCATGGAAACAACAGGCATTCACAAACACACAAGCAACATTTTCACATTAAAAACACAGTCCAAAAGAGAATGTAGTTTACAACTACATTAAAGCATGACAAACATTATTGAGGCTTCATCAAACAAGCCAAAGGAGCAAGAACTATGGGGGATACTTCGTATCCATCCCAAAAGGGGAAATGGGTATGGCCACTTGAGTTACAAACCTCCAAAATATAGCATATAAAAACCCTGACATTCCTTATGCCTCCCCAAAGTCCCCTTATTCCTCACATTTCCTTTTGCCTCCCAAACCTCTTATGGCACCCCATAACGAGTAAATAAATGTAAACTATTTCTTTGTAAGGTGGAACCCAAATCCTAACTCCCTCCACCCTTATACCTCCCTAAAACACACTTGTGCCTCCCACAATATAAACCCCATAGTCTTCTCCTACACCATTCCTAGGCCATCTACCCAACAACCCACAAACATGCCAAAACATTCACACATTAACATTTACATTCATAAAAGAATAGCATTTCAAGAGCTAAGCTCTTACCTCTCTATGATGGAGTTTTCCAAGTTCCAAACAATAGTTGTTTCCAAGAAAAAATCCAAAAATCCACCAACCAACAAGCATGCAACAATCTTCAAGCTTCTCCAAAAGAAAGAGCTCCCAAAACAATAAGGAATTTACCCAAGAATGATGTTTCAAGAGTGAAGCAACCCAAAACAAAGAAAGAAATTCATATTTTATAGAAGAGGTGAGAGAAGAGGATGAGGAGGATCCATGTAGGATGCCACATCACACATCCTCAACCCCAACCCCAAAAGTTAGCTTCATCCTCCAATCCATAATAAATAGGTGTGTGAATAATATGATAGTTCACTCACACACTCAAATCCAACCCACACCCCAAAGGATTGAAATTAAAACATGTAAGAAAATGCAATTAAAACCTACAATTTTTCTTCCCAAAATGCATTATAAAAGTCTAATTTTAACTCTCCAACCATAGGTATGGTTGGTAAATAAATTTAAGAGGTATGGGACAAGTTTAACTTGTCCCACAAGCCTCCATAAATAGCCTCCAAGGACAAATTCGAATTTATAAGAAGGTGGAGTGTTTCACACTCAAAAGTTAACTTACACATCACTTACACATCTCTTACAACACTTTAATTCAAGGCCAACAACTCTATTAATTAATTTCTTATGACATATTTTAATTAATTAACTTAACAACATGATTACTCATAATATTACACACCATTTAATGAATAATGAAAGGGGTAAAAACACCACAAAATAAACACATGCAAACATTAACAAAGGGACCAAATAAAATAAATACATAAAACCCCTTGGTCACATTTAAAGGTGATTCCCCCATGGGAATCCCTAACAAAATACAAACACACACAAACAATACATGTTGCCATGGTGACCTTGTTGAATTCATCTAGAATTCCAATGTGGTTGGTCTCCAATCCCCCGATGTTTGTTGTGATATTTTAACCTGAAAAACACAAATACCTCCTTCGGCCTCGTGGCCATATCAGAACATCCAAAATAATATAAATATAATTCCCAAAATCATTTAGATATATGAATCACAACAACATCAAAGCAATCTAACAATATCATTTATAGTTTTATCAACAACTATATCATCATCCAATAATTTCCATTTCTAGGTCTACTCACAATATCAAATATCACAAGTCCGAACAACATCCATAATATAACCATGTCAAACAATATATCATCATCAACATATAAAATGTCTCTAATAATCATCATGCATCATAACTGAATCAAGTCAACAATAATCCATGATCTAACATCTATCATCATACTATAATAAGGTCCATAATCATGTCCATAATATAATCAACAGTATCATGATTAGTATTAAAAAGGTGTCAAAGGGAAGTGGGCACTACAGAGCTTGTTATTTATATTTTATTTTTGTAGGATTTTTATAATTATTCTTGCCAAGCATATATAATGAGAGAGGTACTATTACAAGAGAAAAAAATTGAAGTTAACATTTTTATATGTCACGACATGTTTACAACATGTAGTGCTCTCTTATTTTCATAACAAAATTTGTAAATAAAATAATAGTAAGAAATAATAGAAATTATTTTCTTATTTTCTATGAACAAATCCTGGATTAAGAAAAACTATGAATTTATTAGACAAAATATATCCGTTATTAATCAAAATTAAAATTTTAATGGATGAATAACTCAACTTCTCAATTGTAAGGGAATATGAAACATATTTAGTGCAATTTAATACTATAATGAAATTGCTAAGTGGGGTTCTTGGTTGTCCCCAACTTTGTCTACAACTCTTAATTTGTGAAATTAGTTTCCTCTTTCTATTTTTTATATTTTTGCTTCTTTGAAATGAATGCTAGGAATAAATTTTCAAAGGAATGAACTCAAGCTAGAAGTAGTGGAAAGATCGAAACAAAAATTATTATTTTACCAAAATAAATTGACAAAGGCATCGATAGCTATATTTCAAGTTAAATGAGCAACATGGAAGAATATTTTAATTCTTGTTTCTTTTAAAATCAGATTAATGGAGCTTCAAAGTTTAAACTTCTACATATAAAATTTTGATTACCACATTGATTATAGATAATGACATTTTGATAGAGATAAGGGTAAAAGGAGGAGTAAAATAATATAAATAAGTATAAATAGATTAGGTTGCTCCCTTCTCCGATTCCAAGTGCTCCCTTGTTATATTATTGCTATTCTACTCACTTCCTCCAAAAAAATCCCCAGATCTCTTCTTGCTTCTAAAATTTCCTTCCCTTTAAACTATTATAATTTTAAGGATTTTTTTATTCTTATGAATTGATATTTTATTTAAAACCTTATGGTATACCATAATGTATTAAAGCATGCAACATTAGACATTTATATTTTCCCATATTATTTATTGAAAGGCACACCTTCCAATCCCCTTTTGATCGAGCAACCATAAAAATTTAATTTAAATTTTTTTCTTCTCAATAGTTAAAGTTTTTTTAAATGACAACCATCTATCTTTGTTAAAAATTTATATCCTTTTTTTAATTTCTCTTTATTAAATTATTAGTGACATTAATTTTTCAATGAACTTCTCCAAAATTAGGAAAACACTATTAAAAGGAATAATTCATTTTAAAATAACTATTTATATGTTTTGATTTATTTTTATGTATAATTAATAATATACATCTAAATTTATATTATAAATAAAAATCATATTTTAAATGCACAATTCAGAGGAGACAGTTAGTTTAAAAATTTGTAATTATATTATGGTTAAAAGCATGAAACATACATAAGATTTAAAAATGTATTTGGGTTGCACCTATAGAAGACCTATGTCAAGTTGGGGATTCAAAATTTAACGAGGCCATCCAAATAATCTTTGGAATTGTTGCATGTTAAGAAAGAAAAAAAATTATTATTAAGGGGATTCATAAAATAGCAAGAAAAATCTTACCTTATTTCCAAATGTTATATTACTTAAAAGTTACTAAGTTTTAGGGGTACAAATTTCCCTCTCTCATTTAGTAACATAAATTTGTATCTACTCTCCTCTCTTTGATGATGCTCTCCCTCTACTTGAATTGAAATATATCATGTAACCAACTCATGACAATAAAAAACAAGTCATTAATCGTATCATGACATGAGATCGACATGATCTAATATAAGAAGTGTTACTCATCCAGATCACATTTTGATAAGAAAAAATTAAGTACTATAGCATAATAATAATAATAATAATTCATGGTTCCACATAATCAAAAACTTATGCAAATTATTACATCAATAGTTCAATGCTATGGAGAGGGATGTGACATCCCTCCACCATTGAAAAAGACATCGACTCGATAATCGTTGAAAACAAAATGAAACAAATAAATGTGGAAAATTATTAAATAATTAATCATAGTCTTCCCATGTTGCACTCTCCTAAGAGACTTCCTATTTCATAACGTGATTTTGCGAGTATCAATTCTCTTGAAGGGGTTCTACTAAAAACACCCCTAAATCCTGTTGTCCTCTCAAAATTTCCCCTCTTTTGAAAGAAAAAAAAATTGAAAATTTTGAGTTAAACAAACTTTGATGATGTTTTAGTGAAGTGAAAAGTTAAGCGCTTAGTGAAAATTCACGTTTTTGGAGTCATTTTGGTGATTTATGTGTCTATGGAACATTCTTGTCTCGTATGTCCCAAGTTCTCGCTGACCATCTGTTCTTCGATCAGCCACTTTCCTTGAAAATATTTTTACTTTCGGTTATGTCAAAACTTTTTGGTCTATTTTTTCCAAGTTCACTCGGGCTTTCTGTTCCCCAATCTCGCACTTCGGCCGCATCAGGTCTATCACGTACTTTTTTCCCATATGTCCAAAAAGCATCCATGCCCTTTGACCCACTTTTCCCGCATCGCTACATCGGCCGCTGGCCACATCTTCATGTTCCCATGTCCCAAATGTACCAAAGACCATCTGGGCTAGTTTTTGCTACTATTCCCAATTCTTGTCTTTTTGAGTCGGTGCATATGAATTTAATGCGCATTTATGAAATTCTCTCTCCTAAAAGGCCATTTAATGGGAATACCCTCTACGCATTTGGCACACTACTCAATTGTTATCATTCTCTCAGATCCTTGTAATTAAGACCGTCTGCTCATGCTCCCATTCCCTTTACATTTTTCACTATGGATTCGATCTGTGAAGGATGTTTTTCTGTACATTAGAAATATGAAGATTAAATTCTAGGGTCAAGAACAAATTTCACCATTTGAGTCCTCTCTTCCCGATATCGGGGTTAGTGAGGTTGAACACTTGGATTTTGGTGATTTCTAGAACAGATTGATTAGCCCTAATCCTTCCCCCATGGTGTAAATGATCAATGACAGTGGCCTTGCATATGTTGCGGGTTTCCCAATCTCAGTACGATGTGCCGACAACGTTCTCACCTACAGGGCTCACTTTAACCCTGACACCATGGAATTATCTACCGTACACGGGAATTGATTGCTAAATTAGATATCGCTACCATTGTTGCTTTGAAGACTCCATTTTTATCACTCAGGCTCAAGCTCAGACTCTATTCAAGTAGGATAGTGATAAATATAAAGCAAGGATAGCAAAATCATGGTTGAAGAACCCTAAGAAGGGAGCATCCCAACTTTCCAAGGCGTTATTTAGAGCTGATTTCAATGAAGAGCTATCTGATTTCATTATCTTGCTAGCTCATGTCATGGGATTGCCCTCTACCAATGAATTTCACTTTTGGATGTGCCCTCTCATCAACATCCTTTCATGAGGGGAGTCAGAACATAAATTGGGCAGAAATCATTTGCATAAATTTGACAGAGTAATTGTCCAATGTGCAACAAACTAGGAAGTTCTATATGACCTCCTATCTCATGTATACCCTAGCAGCATCCCGATAGTGGTTTGGATTCACTTACATAGAGGGTCAGAAGGATGAACCTATTTATGCATACTACCCTAAATTCACCCTTGAAACTAGCAACCACAACTTCAGGAGGGTCAATGATGCCTTTACCATGTATATTGTGAGGATTTTAGAAAGTGATACCGCCAGGATATTTTATGATGAAGCCATGAACCTAATAGAAAAGTATGGGGATTTCTTCATTCAGTTCAGGAGGTTTTCATATATCAAGTTGGCTGGTTATGAGAACACACGTCCTGGAGCTCCCCATGTTTTGTAATGACAAGATGGCTTTGATTGAAGTGTGCAGGAAATTGGATAAATTACATAGAACCTGTAGGGACAAGAAGATCTCTGGTCTACATTTCCCTATTTTCTTGAGTAACTATGCATACAAAAAGCCTTGGGTGCTCAAAATATAGAAAGGGCCCTCACTCCCATCACTGCTTCAATTTTTCGTGCCTAAGACCTATTTTGATTTAAATAAGTTCATTGAGTTGAATCTGAGGATTAATTATCATTACATGTCAAATACTAAGGACTACTTGGCTGATTGTGCTGATGAATTTGAAGCAAGGCAGAGGCACTATGGCAGATTCTCTCTGAGAATGATACAGAGCTCAATCTCTACCAAATTCCTGAAGGGTTCCAGGATGATATTGAAGACTTGTTGTCTTATGAATATGAGACATTGATCAAGCATACTCCCTTGGAAGATTTGGACTGGTACAAGAGGGAGAAGGATGACTTGGCTGAGATTTTGGCTCCTGTCCTTGTAAGAACAAAGGTCTGGTTTGACAAAAAGTTCGCAAGCTTAGGAAGAATCGAAGTGGATCTTCCTCCAAAGATACTTCAACACCTAGGAAGGAATCACATACTCCTGAATGGAGGTACCTTTACAAACCCCTCCTCCTCCTTCCTCAAACAAAGAACCTGAATCATCCACTCCTTCTTCTACTCAAGTGTACCAAAAGAAGGTAAAAGAGGTTAAACAAGAGCCAATTGAGGAAGAACCCTTCTAGAGCATTCAGAACTACCTTCAGGGCCAGAGAATGTTATTGTTCTTAGTGAAAGTGATGATGGTGAGGTACCAGATCCTGCAGGAACTTCAGAAGTTACAATAGAAAAAGAGAAGGAAGTGCCTAGCACTGAACCTCCAAGTGCCACTGGTTCCTCTGCTCAAGAAGCTCCAGATACCTCACTCACATCTCTACTAGAAGCAACAATGGTAAATAATTTGAGTGCCATGAGTTCACTTGCTCTTGGATCTCTTGCTCCTCCTCCTTCTTCCTCCACTTTTGCATTGGTGCAACCCCTGTTAGCAAGAACAAGAAAAGAAAACCTTCTTCTCGATTGACATGGCCAAATTTTGATGCTATGGAAGCCTTTTTGGGCACTACTCCTCCTGCTCCAGGAAAGAGAGAAAAAGAAACTTCAAGGATAGTGACAGATGCTTAGGGCCAACAATTTCTAGAGGTTGCAAAACCTAAGGTTGATAAGGTAGAACAAGATCTATTAGCCTCTGATCTAGAGCTTTCTAGGATTCCAATGGGAGAATCTACCCCTGAGAGTGAGGTGCATAACCTCTAGGAAATAGTAACCAAGGTCATTGAGAGAGTAGAGAGGAGTAAATAAACTATAGAATAACTAGAAGAACAAAATAAAGTTTTTTTCCACTTCATCAAGTCATTGTTGGCTAAGGACAAGGTTTTGGATCCTATTCCATTGGCTTCCCTTCGTCCCCTATGATTCTTAGTCAAGATGAAGTTCAAAGCATCAAGTGTATTCCACTTATGGGAGGGATATGGAAGCCATGGTTGATGACATGATCATTGCAGGCTTGAATTTCATTGCGAAGGCCTTCAAACTCAACAAGAAGGTGACCAACCTAAAACAAAAAATCTCCTCCTTAATTGCAACTATGGACAAAGAGTCAAGCTTTGGAGTAGCCGCATTGTAGATCTTCACCGATGGGACAGGCTGATGAAAATATATTCATGGCCAATAAGGTATTTGATGATGCTAAAGGCAACTTGTCAAAGTTATGGGTTTTCAAAGTGTGGAATGGAAAATAAAAATTCTAGAATTAGCCTTGGGAGAATCGAGGAACGAGTTGGCGTAAGGAGAAGCCTTCAAAACTTGTGTTGTGTTTGCCTTCAAAGATATTCTTTGTCATCTTCATGATGAAACTTCTGATGTTCCTTTCTCTCTCCAAGAAATCAAAACTCAATTAAGGGCATTTGTTAAAGAAAACTTGTTCAAGGAGGAATCGGTTACCAAAGAGAAGATAAAGGAGATGTTCTCTCTTGAATCTGCTATTGAAGAGGCTAATAAAGAATATCATGCACATAATGAGTTTGACAAGGACATGGAGAAATGTCTAGGTACTTGGTCTCAAGCCACTGCCAACACATAAGTCCCGTGAGGCAAAGAGATAGCTGAAGCATTGAAAAGATTCAAGCAATGGATCCTCAAGTTAGTGGGCCCTCCTCAAAGCAATAAGTGGATGTTTTCCCTTCTATCTTCTATCCTCCTTATTTTTCTCAAATCAAGCTCATTGTAATTAATTAAGGATCTTGTTTTAAGAACTTCCTTGATTAAAATTTTAGTTAAAAGAAATAGTTACCAAGTGTAACTAATTTGTAAGTTATATAATGGGCTCTCTGTGCCATTTTCAGGGGGCTAGAACTTTGTTTATTATTGAAAGTGTAATGGAGTAAACAAGCTATTAATACAAAAAGATATTTGTTTCTGTTTCCATCTGCTCTTGTTCTTTCATTGCTATCTATTTAAACTTATTGAATCGTTAAGTCTGTTTTAATTCAAGAAGCTTTGTATTCTTGTGGATGTCATCTCTAGAACTTTGTGTCTACGAAATAACATCTATGTTCTCAAATGCAAATGATTTTGTTGTATATGATTTCGTTCTAGAATGCATAAAGAATTATTTTGTTATCTATATTTCTTGAGATTGTTTTTCTGCCTCCTCCCCTTCCTTAATTCTTCTATCCTTTTGTATTGATGAGCTGTTATATTATAACACTTCCATGATATCAGAGTTCCTCATTAAAACTACATGGTGTACATTTGTAAATAGGTTTTTGCCTTTAATAAGGGAACCTCTCCCATTAAAGAGGAGGGATTTCTATCCCCTAACTATTTCTTTCAATAAAGTCCTTATTTGATAACCAATAGTTTTTGGTGACTCTACTGGGGATTCATTTTGAACGTATTCTAGTTTTATGAACAATTTCTTGATCATTATTTGATCTGGTGACTCTACAGTTTACTCATGGCAGGAGGGCCCTTGGTATCAAGAGTCTCGGCTTTCAGCTCTTAGAGAAGCAAGGTTTGCATCTTCCTTTAACAAGAAGAAATAGAAGAACTTGTTATACAAGCACTCCTCCTGTTGAAGATAGAACCTCTATAAGTGGTATCCCTCTAGAGTAACCCATCCATAATGTCCACGCTTTGATTCTCACTGGTGTTTCAATTCCCCTTCTAGCAGTCTTTCCAAGGATGACAGTTCCATTACCTTGGGGCCGTCATGTTGGGCCTCTCACTCTTCCTCGGCCTTTGCATGAGTTACCTAGGTGTAACAGAATAACTTCCCAAGTTCGAGGTGATGGTAAGGTCCATCCCGATGAACATATTGTAGCCTTCATAGTTGTGTGTGGAGTGCTAGGAGTTGAACATGAAGATGTCTTAGTGAGGCTTTTTATAGAAAATTTTCAAGACAATGCAGCGGATTAGTTCTATCACCTTCCTACTTGGGTCATTACCAGTTGGACCGTGATGAGAACAAGGTTTGAGAACTATTTCAAACCTATAGGGGATGTGCATGTGTTGCTGGCCAAAGATTTCTTAAATAAATAAAGAATCACAAGAGCCCATGAGGGAATTTGTGGCTGTGTTCAACAAGTTGATTAACAAAATCCCACCAAACACTCAACCTATAGATCAAATTCAACAAAATTTATTCCTAAATGCTCAATTTCCGATGTTAGTTACAGACTAAGAAGGGCTAATCTTGCAACATTGGTTGAGGATTATAGATTAGCTTTTAGCATTCAAGATGACCCGATGATGTCTAGTAAGTTGAAAAGAGATCCTTCCAAGTATAGAGCTTCTTCTTCCTCTTCTTCTATCCCTGGAGCTAATACAGATCCATTGGTAAAAAAGCATTCTAATGACCTCATTGCCATCAAGAAATAATTGTCCCAACATGCCCCTTACGCAGATGTTCCAAGGAGGAATTTTTAGCCTAGAAGTCATTTGACTTCCTCTAAGACAAGGCTGGAAATTGAGGGGCCACCCATCAATGTCCCTGTCAATGGAACTTGTGAGGTCAAAGAGCCTTAAGATGAGGAGATTAACGAGGATTGTGAAGAAATTAAAGAAGAAGTTGATGAAGAATTGGAGGAACTTGAGGGATCTTGAGTTAATTTCTTCACCACTGAAGGTTTTGATGAAGAGGATGATTATGATGAAGTAGTAGCATAATGAATAGTGAATCATACATTGTCATGACTCAGAGTAGAAAAATAAGAAAGATAAAGTGATACATCCCACTAAGAGATCCAAGGATCCTCCCACAACTATCCCCATTGTTGCAAGAAGAGGGTCTCTTATTCCCACTACATCCACACAGAAGGTGAGTTTTGCTAATTCTTCTTTTCCTAATGCTACTGCTAAAGCTTTTTCTTCTCCAACTCCTAAACCTGATAAGCCTAAGATTCCTAGTGATGATAGCCCATCCACCTCTAGATCTTTTGATATCATTGATCACCTTAAGAAGACAAAGGTTCAAATTTCAGAGGCTGAGTATTATCAAACCCATCCTAAAGCCTTTGCCAAAATGATCCACTTTGTCAATTCCCATTCCAAAACCACCTCTAAAGGCCTTTTTCCTACTCCATCCTCTACACCCCAACCCAACCTTGTAGCTGTAGTCACCTCACCTAATGAGAAGATCAAACCATTTTATGTGACTCTTCTTACAAGAGCCATAAACTCAAAGAATCGTGTTATAGATTCGTGGAGCATTAGATAATGTAATACCTATCAAATTAGCTCATGCTTTAGGTCTTACTCTCACACGCACTTATGGATCCTGCTATTCTATGGAGAGTAAGGAGAGTAAGTAGCTTTTGCCACTTTACCAGAGAAGAAGGTTTTGGCTACTATTCTAGTAGCAGATATTCCTCCTTCATATGGTATGCTGTTAAGTAGGAATTTTTGTAAGGATGTGGGAGGAGAGATTCAAATGGATTGGTCACATGCCCTCATACTAGTCAATGGAAAGATGAAGAAGTTGTTTCTGAGAAGCACTTAGAGTATATTGTGGTAAAAATGGATGATTGCAAAGTCCAGATACTTTACGAGGACATTGGACAAGGTAACTATATGATTATGTCTCTAGAGGAAACTCAGCTTCCCAATGAAGTACTTCATGATCCTAATGGTGTTTGGAATCTAGAATTTGATGGAAGCTACTCCTCGGCTGGTTCTGGAGCAGGTGTGGTGTTGATATCTCCTGAAGGAAAGATTCATCCTTTCTCATTCAAGCTACAGTTTGAAAATACCAATAATACAACAGAGTATGAAGCCCTCATTCTTGGACTTAATGTGGCAAAAGAAAAGGTGTGAAGAATCTTCTGGCTCATGGAGATGTAGAACTAGTTGTTAAACAAGTCAGAGACCTTTTTCAAGTAAAGAATAGAAGGTTGAAACATTACCGGAATCAAGTTTGGGATTCTATTGAATTTCTTGACACCTTCTCCATTGAAGTTGTGCCGAGAGAAAAGAACACTAGGGCTGATTTACTAGCAGATCTCAGGATCGTTGCTGATACCTCACCCTGATTTCTCTCAGGATAAATTTACCATTGAAATGATTCATAGGCCCAGTGTGCCTGATAATGCAAGTAATTGGAAAATCTTCAACGATGATCAACATTTGCTCTCTTTCTTGGAGCTCAGGGATAACTTTGAACAATTGTACTTCGAAGGCAGTGACAGTTTACCTCGTGAGAGTGTATCTCCCAATGAGAAAGGTGTTTAAGAGGAGACAGATCAAGATGGGTGCATCAAACTCAAAGGTAACAAGATTCCTAAGGGGCTGGTGAGTTTGGAGGAATTGTTTGATAAACAAGACAAGTATGTTAATTCTAAAGCTTCTACTGGAGTGTGGCAATCAAATGAGTATGAATAGGTTAACATTGGGAGTGCCACTGACCCCAAAATGGTTAACATTGGAAAATGTTGTACGTAAGAAGAAAATAAGAAGGTGGTGAACCTCTAAAATAAGTATAGGGATGTTCTTGCATATTCACATGAGGATCTAAAATCCTTCAAGCAAAAATAAAGGCAAGATAATCAAGATTCGGGCGACACCATTTTTAGGAAATATAGAAGTTATCAAAGCCGAAAAATTTCCCATTCACCATTCAACATGGATTACGAATATTGTGCCTTTTAGGAAGAAAAATGGTGAGATTCATATCTGTGTTGACTTTAGGAATCTGAATCAGGCCTCTTTAAAAGATAACTACCCTCTACCCATGATGGATCAAGTTTTGCAAGTCTGTTATAGGATCTGAAATTTTGTCTATGCTTTGGATGGCTTCTCGTGGTATAATCAGTGGAAGTTAATACCATAGATCGAAAAATATTGCTTTCACCACCCCTTGGGGTACTTTTGCCTACAAGAGGATGCCTTTTGGACTCATTAATGCTGGTGCCACTTTTCAAAGAGCTATGGACTTGGATTTTGGAAGTTTGAAAGGGAAATGTATTGTTGTGTATCTAGATGACCTGACTGTGTTTTCCAAAACTAGAGCAGATCATTTTCATCATCTAGAAACTGTTCTCTTGAAATACAGAGAACATGGGGTTTCTTTGAATCCCAAGAAATCTGTCTTTTTTGTTATGGAGGGAAAATTTTTGGGACATGTTGTCTCTAAATATGGAATCCAAATTGATCCTGAACGATTTCAAGCTATTCAGTAGATTCCTCTTCCCACAAGTAAGAAGGTAGTGCATTCTTTATTCGGTAAGATTAACTTCCTAAGAAGTTTGAATCTCGATTTTGTAGAGCTAACTTTGAACATCTCTCAAATGATGAAATGAAAACAAACATTTGTCGGTCCTCTCAAGGGAAAGAATCCTTTTCAAGGTATTAAAAAGGCTATTGCTAAAAATCCTATCTTAGCATGTATATATTTTAGCAAATATTTTATTATTTATTTATATGCCATGGAAAGCTTAATCGTTATCCAAAATTCACCCCCAAGGTAATTTTGATAACATGCATCAAATTCTTTAGTCCCAAGCAATTATATTGAGTCCGGACAAAATTCATGTTTCTAGGGTCCGCTCATATTTTTTTCCAACTCCAAAGTGTCCAAGAAGAAGAGAGCAAGTTCTCGAGGAAATCTGAAAAAATTGCAAAAAATAAGCTCGGGCCGAAAAATCATGAAAAATGGCTAAGTCCTAGTCCTTGCAATAGTCGGGACATGAGGGACATCCGGACGCGCGAACCGCCAAAAGGCCGCCAGTGGTCCGTGCAGCATTTGGGACATTTGGAACAAAGGGACGACAGATGCGGAAATACGAACTGGCCGAAAAATGGAAAAATTGACTAACTGTTGAAACAGGCAGTCTGGGACATCTGGATAGTTAGTACGCGGAGGATGCAAGTCGGCCGAAAAGACTTAAGGCAGCCCAAAACAGTTGGGCCGAAGGTACGTGAAGTACACAAACCGGCTGGATCGGCTGAAATGAGAACTTTCGTACCGGGACAGTTGGGACAAAAGGGCGCGAACCGGCCGAACCGGGCGAATCGGGAAAATTTGTCCCAAACAGTCCGGGACATGCGGGACAAGAGTACGCGAACCGGCCGGTTCGGCCGAAATGGGAAATTTCAGCACTGGGACAGGTGGGACAAAGGGACGTGTGGGACGTGAAAAGCTGAAGCGGCCGAAGGTAGAGGAGAAAAGTCAACATTTGACCCGTGGAACTTCAAACGGCCATAACTTTTGACTCCGAGCTCCGATTTTCACAAAATTGGACTTTCTGGAACGAGCACGACGTCCTCTATGCCAAAATTAGACTTTATTATTTTTGATGAGGGTAGATATATTAAAATAAGATAAATATATTCAGCTCCCAGTCGCTTAATGCTCATTCCTATCAAATGACGTAAAACGCCCTGCTAGGCCCAAAGTAGTTGTCCGCACTCAGAAGGCCATAACTTTTGCATTTCTCAACGAAATCACACAAAATTGGTACCATCGGAATCGTGTTTCCGAGCCCGATACACAGAAATCAAGAAATTCCAGATTTGATTAGAAATTGATTGATTTTTTTAAGAAAACGTGGCCGGGTTCAGAACAGTGTTTTATTTGGTAGCTGGGAGTGCAATTAAGAGGCATGGTCATCATTCTTTCTCTGCTGCAGCACATGGGACAGTATGGGGAGCATTTTGCAAGTAATGTATAACCATTTCACTCAATTTAATGCCTCTTATAGGTGGTTGAAGGACAGATTTTGGGATTTCCATTTTCCCTTCTCTTTTCCTTCTCATTTTTTTATAAATTGGAGTGTTGGGCTCATTGTAAGAGAGAGAGTTTTTGGGTAGAAAATCTCTGCCAAAATTGCTTTGTGAAGCCAGTGTGTTGCAAGCCCTTGTAGTGGACTCCTTGCATGGTGATCCAGGCCCTTATCTTGTAATAGATTGAACTGTGCATATCATGAAGCAATAAAATACCAGTTTGTGGATGTATCTTCCCCTGCTGTGTTTTCTTGCATTCTTCTTGCCCCTTTGATCTTTCTATAAGAATATTGTGTCTATTTATTATGTTCTTGCAGGGATTCATTATCATTGTGTATGCTTGGAATATTGTTGTGAATGCATTTTGTTAGATTATGGTGAATTGTCATCACCTCTTCTAGTGTGCACTTTGCCTCTGTATTTCACACATTTGGAGACTTCTCTCACACCCTCCTTTTCTGGTGTATCACCACTTTAGTGTAGGCTTTCATTTTATGCATTCTCTCTCCCTGGTCCCTTGGAAATTTAGATTAGAACAGCTTAGCTTATCCCGCATTAGAGTAGATTGTGACGTGTAGTTTAGGAGAAAGAACCACTTTCTCCGGAGGTCTATCTCAAGTAGCAAGTCCCACAAGTTGGAGATAGTACCCATGTTATCCATTCACACCGTGAGTTCAAGTATATACACTTGTACAAACATAAGGGTGCCGTGATTCGGTGATAACAAGCACCTTGACTGCTATCTTGACTAAGAAAATTCGATGATCATGAACTCCCGATTGCGTTCATGAGTTTCATTCTTAAAAATCATGAGTTGAAATACATGATGATGGAGAAACATGCTTTTACAGTGGTTAAAGTTGTCAAGTAGTTTCATTTTTATATTCTTAACTCTCACTCCATGGTGCTTGTGCCTGATACAACCGTCAAGTCTATTCTTACACAACAAGAATTTTGAACTAAGATAGGAAACTAGGTAGCAAAGGTTCAAGAATATGATATTGACATCAGACCAACCAAACTAGTTCGGGGTAAAGGCTTGTGTGAACTCATTGCTGAAGGAGCTAGTCATGAATTATCCAAGGTGGAAGTTGATATTCCTATTGTTTTATTTCTTATCTCGATTGATGAATGGTATGCTGATATTGCACATTTTCTCACCTATGGTGAGTGTCCCCCTAACTTGACTACCAAGGAGAAGAGAGATATCAAGCTAATATCAGCCCAGTACGTATTATGGGAGAATTCATTATTCAAACGTGGAATGGATTGAAGATTTCTGAAATGTGTTGACAAAGAACAACAAAAGAAGCTTTTCTCAACTTTTCTTGATCAAGCATGTGGAGGCCATTACTTGTCTACTGTTATTGCCCACAAGATTCTTTGTGTTGGATAATATTGGCCTACCTTGTTTAAAGATGCATCAAAATGGGTTGATAAATGTGAAGCTTGTCAGAGATTTGTAAGCAAATCTAAGTTGGCTGCCTTGCCACTTAAACCAGTTGTCATTGAAGAGACCTTTCGACAATGGGGTTTAGATTTCATTGGAACACTCAACCCATCTTCAAGTGTAGGACATAATCATGTCTTGAGTGCCACATATTACTTCACTAAGTGGTGTATGGTGTGGAAGCTCAATTACAAGTCACAATGGAGCTACCAGATTTGTATTTAATGAAGGCCATTAAAAACACTAGCTTCAATGATTCTTTAGATAAAGGATCATGCATCTTCATAAGTTTGAATGAAGATAGGCTACAGGTTGTTGATATAATATCTACCCACCAGCAGAATGTAAAATCTTTGTTTGATAAGAAAGCTAAGTATAGGTATTTCAAAGTTGGAGACATTGTTTTACTGTGGCATAAAAGACATGAGCCTCAAGGAAGCCATGGAAAGTTTGATTCTCTTTGGCTCGGTCCTTTCAAAATCAGGCACTTTGCTAGTGAGAATTCTTTCTATCATGATTACATGGATGGTTCTTCTCTCCCACTTCCTTATAGTGGGCAGTACTTGAAATTGTTCAAGTCCTAGGTGGATAGGAGGTCTCTTTGTATATTATGTATAGGGTGTGTCCTTTCTCTTGCTTCTGGCATGTTTCCTTTCTTTGCTTGTGTGTTGTCTTCTGTATTGGTTTAATTTTTGACTCCGTGGCCCAATGGATAAGGCACTCGGTATTATTCCCTAGTTTTCTAAGAGTTCCTACCTTGTCTCATTCTTCTAATCTAGCCAATTCATCCCCGTAAAGATTCAATTTGTTGTCCTCTCAAAATTTCCCCTCTTTTGAAAGTAAAAAATTGAAAATTTTGAGTTAAACAACCTTTATGATGTTCTAGTGAAGTGAAAAGTTGAGGAGTTAGTGAAAATCACGTTTTTGGAGTCATTTTGGTGATTTGAGGGTCTGGTCCGACATTTTTTCCCCATGTACCAAGTTCTACTTTGGACCTTCTATTCTTCGATCGACCGCTTTCCCCAAAAATATTTTTACTTTTGGTTTTATCGAAACTTTTTGGTCTATTTGTTACAAGTTCACTTGGGCTTTATGTTCCCGATCGCGTGCTTGACCACATTGGGTCTATCGTGTACTTTCATCCCATCTATCCCAAAAGCATCCATTCCCTTTATCCCGCTTTCACCACATCACCCACGTTGGCCACGTCGTGTCTTCACATTCCCCATGTCCCAAATGTACCAGAGACCATCTGGGCCGCTTTTTCTACCCTTCTCGATTCTTGCCTTTTTGAGTCGGTGCATATGAATTTAATGCACATTTATGACTTTCTCTCTCCTAAATGGCTATTTAATGGGACTACCCTCTACACATTTGGCACACTACTCACTTGTTATCATTCGCTCGAATCCCTGCAATTAAGACCGTCTGCTCGTGCTCCCATTCCCTTTGCATTTTTCACTACGATTCGATCTGTGAAGGATATTTTTGTACATTGCAAATATGAAGATTAAATTCCAAGGTCAAGAACATGTTTTACCGCTTGAGTTCTCTCTTCCCGATATTAGGGATAGTGATGTTCGACACTTGGATTTTGGTGATTTCAGGAATATATTGATTAGCCCTAATCCTTCACCCATGGTGCAGATGATCAATGATAGTGGCCTTGCGTATGCTACGGGTTTCCCAATCTCAAGACAATGTGTCGAAATCGCGTGCTCACCGCGGGCTCACTTTAACCCTAACACCATGGAATTATCTAATGTACACAGTGGAACCGATTTCTAAATTAGATCTGCTGCCATTCACGCTGCTCTTCGATTCCGTGAAGTTGAAGAATCCATTGTTATCACTGAGGCTCAAGCTCAGAATCTATTTGAGTAGGACAATGATAAATATAAAGTGAGGATAGCAAAATCATGGTTGAAGAACCCTAAAAAGGGAGCATTCTGACTTTCCAAGGCATTAAATTTAGAGCCGATTTCAATGAAGAGTTTTCTGATTTCATTATTTTACTAGCTCGTGTCATGGGATTTCCATCTACCAATGAATTTCACTTTTGGTTGTGTCCTCTCATCAACATCGTCTACAAGGGGAGTCAAAACATAAATTGGGAAAAAATCATTTACATAATTTTGATAGAGAAATTGTCCAATGTGCAACAAAGTAGGAAGTTCTATATGACCTCTTATCTCATGTATACCCTAGCAAAGATCCCAAAGAGTCATTTGGATTCACTTACATAGAGGGTCAGAAGGATGAACCTATTTATGCATATTGCCCTCAATTCACCCTTGAAAATAGCAACCACAACTTCAGGAGGGTGAATGATGCCTTTACCATGTATATTGTGAGGCTTTTAGAAAGTGATACTGTCAGGAGATTTTCTGATGAAGCCATGAACCTGATAGCAAAGTATGGGGATTTCTTCATTCAATTCAGGAGGTTTTCATATATCAGGTTGGCTGGTTATGAGAACATGCCTCTCAAGCTCCCCATTTTCTGTAATGAAAAAATGGATTTGATTGAAGTGTGTAGGAAAGTGGATAAATTGCATAGAACTTGCAAGGAAAATAAGATCTTTTGTTTGCATTTCCCTATTTCTTTGGGTAACTATGCATGTAAAACAACCTTGGATGCTCAAAATATAGAAAGGGTCCTCACTCCCATCACTGTTCACTTTTTTAGGCCTAGGACCTATTTTGATTTGAAGAAGTTCATTGAGCTGAATCTCAGGATTAATTATCATCACACGTCGACACCGAGGACCACTTTGGGCCAATTGTGCTGATGACTTTGAAGCAAGGTAGAGGCACTATGGTAGATTCTCTCTGTAGTTGATACAGTGCTCAATCTCTACCAAATTCTTAAAGGGTTCGAGGATGATATCAAGAATTATTGTCTTATGAATATGAGACATTGATCAAGCATAATCCCATTGGTCAATTTGGACTGATACAAGAGAGAGAAGGACAACTTGGTTTAGATTTTTCTTGTCCTTATAAGAACCAAGGTCCGGTTTGACAAAAAAGTTTATTAGATTAGGAAGAATTGAAGTGGATCTTCCTCCAAATATACTTCAACACCTAGAAAGGAATCACATACTCCCAAAGACGGAGGTACCTACACAAACCCCTCCTCCTTCCTCAAACAAATAACCCTGAATCATCCACTCCTTGTTCTACTCAAGTGTACTAAAAGAAGGTAAAAGAGGTCAAACAAGATCCAATTGAAGAAGAACCCCTTCTTGAGCATTTAGAAATACCTTCAGTCCAGAGAGAATGTTATTGTTCTTAGTGAAAGTGATGATGGTGAGGTACCAGATCCTGCAGGAACTTTAGAAGTTACAATAGAAAAAGAGAAGGAAGTGCCTAGCACTGAACCTCCAAGTGCCACCAGTTCCTCTACTCAAGAAGCTCTAGATACCTCACTCACATCTCTACTGGAAGTAACAGTGGTAAATACTTTGAGTGCCATGAGTTTACTTGCTCTTGGATCTCTTGCTCCTCCTTCTTCTTCCTCCACTTTTGCATGGGTGCAATCCCCGGTTCTACATAAAGCAGAAGAGAAAACTTCTTCTCAATGTGACAGGGCCAAATTTTGATGTTGTGGTAGCCTTTTTGGGCACTACTCCTCTTTCTCAAGAAAAAAAGCTAAAATAACTTCAAGGATAGTGATAGATGCTCGGGGCCAACAATTTCTAGAGGTTGACAAGGTAGAACAAGATTTATTAGCATTTGATCTTGAGCTTTCTAGGATTCCAATGGGAGAATCTACCCCTGAGAGTGAGGTGCATAACCTCCAGGAAATATTAATCAAGGTCAATGATAGAGTATAGAGGGGTAAACAAACTATAGAATAGCTGGAAGAACAAAATAAAGTTTTTTCTAGCTTCATCAAGTCATTGTTGGCTAAGGAAAAGGTTTTGGATCCTACTCCATTGGCTGCCCTTCTACCCCCTATGATTCTTATTTAAGATGAAGCTCAAAGCGTCAAGGATATACACAGGTATTCCACTTATGGGAGGGATATGGAAGCCATGGTTGATGACATGATCGTTGCAGATTGAATGTCATCATGACGTGCCTTCAAACTCAATGAGAAGGTGACCAACCTGTAACAAAAAATCTCCTACTCAATTGCAACTATGGACAAAGAGCTGAAGCTTTGGAGTAGCTACATCGTGGATCTTCTCCTGAAGGGTTTGGCTGATGTAAATATATTGATGGCCAATAAGGTATTTGATGATACCAATGAAAACTTGTCAAAGTCATGGGTTTTCAGTGTGGAATGGAAAACAAAAGTTCTAGAAGAAGCCTTGGGAGAATTGAGGAACAATTACCAGAAGGGAGAAGCCTTCAAAACTTGTGTTGTGTCTGCCTTCAAAGATATTCACTGTCATCTTCATAATGAAACTTCTGGTGTTCCTTTCTCTCTCCAAGAAATTAAATCTCATTCAGGAATTTGTTAAAGAATTTTTTTTCAAGGAGTAATTGGTTACCAAAGAGAAGATAAAGGAGATTTTCTCTCTCAATCTGCTATCAAGAGCATAATAAAGAATATCATGCACATACCGAGTTTGACAAGGACATGGAGAAATGTCTAGGTACTTGATCTCAAGCCATTGCCAACACATCAGTCCCATGAGGTAGAGAGATAGTGAAGCATTGAAAAAATTCAGCAACGGATCCTCAAGTTAGTGGGCCCTCCTCAAAGCAATAAGCGGAGGTTTTCCTTCTAGCTTCTCTCCTCCTTTTTCTCAAATCAGGCTCGTTGTAATTAATTAAGGATCTTGTTTCAAGAACTTCTTGATTAAACGTTTTTGTTAAAAGATACGATTACCAAGTGTAACTAATTTGTAAGTTATATAATGGGCTCTTTGTGCCATTTTTGTGGGCTAGAACTTTGTTTATTATGAAAGTGTAATGGAGTAAACAAGCTATTAATATAAAAAGATATTTGTTTCTTCTTCCATCTCGCTCTTGTTCTTTCATTTCTATTTGTTTAAACTTATTGAATCATTAAGTCTATTTTAATTCAAGAAGCTTTGTATTCTTGTGGATGTCATCTCTAGAACTTTGGGTCTGTGAAATAGCATCTATGTTCTCAAATGAAAATTATTACGTTCTATATGATTTCCTTCTGCATGCATAAAGAATTATTTTGTTATCTATATTTCTTGAGATTGTTTTTCTGCCTCCTCCTCTTCCTTAATTCTTCTATCCTTTTGTATTGATGAGCTGTTAAATTATAACACTTCCATGATATCGAGTTCCGATTAAAACTACACAAAGTGTACATTTGTAAATAGGTTTTTGCCTTTAATAAGGGAACCTCTCCCATTAAAGAGGAGGGATTTTCTGTCCCCTGACTTTTTTTTTCAATAAATTCCTTATTTCACAACCAACAAATGCTAAACCTGGAATAATCTCCAGTCAATTACATGTGACATATTAGCATCATATCATATAAGAAAAGATACATGAAAATCATTATGGAGTCAAGCAAGAGATGGAGGTAAAGCAATATTGTATGCTATTGGGTTCACAACTTCTATGGCATAAAAGGGTCCTATATAATTTTGAACATGTTTGGTTAAAATGCTAAATTTGATAGAAATTTTATTGGGTTTGAATCGCAATAAAACCTTATCTCTTACTTCAAAATTTCTTAGGGTTTTTTATTTTTATTTGCATAACTATTTTTTCCATCTCGTGGATTTGAACAATCTCTTTGTAATTATCTTTACTTTCTCCTTTATTTGTTGAAGCATTTCAAGACCAATCACAACATGATCTTCTTTCTTGTCCCAACCTGATATGTGTATGAAACTTCATTCCATAAAGTGCTTCAAATGGTGAAATACCTAGAGTGGAATAGTTATATTTATTGTAATCATGTTTTACTAAAGGAAAGTACTCCTCCCACTTGAATTGTTGGCCCATGAAGCACATGCAAAACATGTATTCTATTATTTTATTAACTCTCTCTATTTATCCATTGGTTTTAGGGTGATACACTATAATAAAGTTGAGATTTATTCCTAAACTTGCATGCAAGGTCTTCTAGAACCTTGACATCATCCAAGTGTTTCGATGAGAAATAATATTTTCAGCACTCCATGAAACTTGAATGTCTCTGTATAAACCTCCTTGCTAAAATTGGTGAATCATCCTTCAAGTTCCCAGGGATGAAATGTATAACTTTGGTAAGTTTTTCAAAAAATACCAATATCACATCATGCTTATTCTTGGACATCGAAAGACCTTAAACAAAATCCATACCAATAACTTTCCACTTCCAATTGGGTGCATCACGGGATAAATTAAACCCGCTAGATGTACATGCTCATTTAATTTGTTAACTCTCCGAAAACCTTGTTACAAAGCTAGTAACATCTCTCTTAAGCCTAGGACAATCATACAACTATTTTATATCAAACCTCATCTTTTTCACACCAGGATGACCTTAGTAAGGAGAATAATTTTTTCTTCCCAAACTATGATTCAAAAATCACCATGGTCATGAATATAAATTCTTCTATTAATCCTTAAGAAACCTTCTCTATTAATCTGATATCCCTCATGCATATAATCTTGACTATCAACTTCAAGGGCATCCTAGACATGTTTATAAATATCATCAAATGGTAATTGATCTAAAAAAATTTGTTTAAAAGTGGTTCTCATTGTGGCCATAGTAGTTATATAGAGAAGATGGATAAGGGTATCTATAAATCTATTTTCCTTCCCTTTACGTAGATAATTTCAAAATCATACTCACTTAAAAATCCCAACTAACATACTTCAAAGACATTCGGGTTTGGTTGGGTAAATATATAATTGAGTCCTAAGTCATCAAGTATTGAGCTGAAATGGTGTTCCAATAAGGAAATACCTCCACATTTGTAATGCATGGGAAATTTTAGAAAGCTCCAAATTATATGGTGCATAATTCAACTCTCCTTTCTAGATTTTTCGAGACTGTATGACACCACATGGTCATATTATATGAAAACACCCCGAAAACTTCACAATATGCATCCGTGATGAAAATGAAATTGCCATTTGGATCGGGTACCATTAGGATGGGTGTTGAAGTTAAATTTTCCTTCAAAAATGGAAATTATTTTCACAAATGTTGGTCGATACATACGTTTTACCCTTCTTTTACAAGTATTTGATTGGACTCTCTGTCTTAGAGAATCCTTCAACAAACTTTCTATAATATCTTACAAAGCCCATAAAACTTCAAACTTCATGCATATTATTTTGGGAAGGCCAGTCCATGATAGATTGTACCTTAGCTAGATCAAGTGATATACCTTCCACGAAAAAATGTGGTCTAGATAAATTTTATTTGTTGGAAAAAAGAACATTTTGACAACTTTCCATAAAGCTTATGTTGCCTTAACCTTTCCTACACTAACTCAAATTCTGATGTGTTTTTCTTCCGTGTTTGAATATATCGAATATCATCAAAAAAAAATTACACTAACTTATCTAAATAATCATTTAATATACTATTCATTATATTCATGAATGCTTAGAAGCATTCATGAGTCCAAAAGAAAGTTCAATGAACTCATAATGCTCATAACGATTACGAAAATTTGTTTTTAAAATTTCTTCCTTACTAATTCTAAGTTGATGGTAACCTGATATCAAATAAAATTTTGAAAACACTGTTTCCCCTTGTATTTGGTCAAATAGATCATCTATACATGGCAATGGGTGTCTATTTTTCACAACAGCTTTATTCAACATCATCTAGTAAATACAAAGCCTAAGAGTTCCACCTTTCTTGTTAACAAAAGTCACTAGTGCATCATAAGGGAATACAATTGGGAAAACAAAACCCTTAGATAAAAATTCTTGTAATTGTGTCTTTACCTCAAAAAACTCAGTTGTTATCATTCGATAAGGTGCCTTGGAACATGGTTCTAATCCTGGCACAATATCGATGGAGAAATCAAATTCTCTACGAGGTGGAAGTCCTAGTAACTCATCAGGGAAAACATCACTAAAGTCTTGGAGGAAAGGGTAATCCTCAAGAGTTGGTTCTGCTTTAGTTTCTATATCATTGATATGGAATAAAATCATTACACACCCTTTCCTCTTGGTATTTTTAACTACATTGCTGAAATTTTCCTTAGAATCACTTCTCTTTTGATTCCATGGATATGCATAGGGTAAACCTTGTCATCAAGACAATAAATTTCTTTTGAAAAACAATCAAATTTTATACATTGTTTCCATAACTAGTAAACTCAAAGGATAACATCATAAAATATGAAGGGTGCAACATATAAGTTAACAAAGAGTCACAAATTTTGGAAGTTCTAACTCAACAAAAAAACACATCGATCTACCTTTCTCTCTTCTCGGTTCCCATATTGAACTGACCAAGATTTTTCCATATATCCATATTTTCTAGAAATTTTACTAAGAATCTCAGGAGCTACAAAACACTCGATGCTTATGTATCAATAAGAATAGAAACTAGATAGCCAAAAAGTTTACCTGATGCTTCTATCGGTGTCACTTGAAAATCAACTTGGCGGTTATCTACTGCTACATGAATCTTATATTGGAACACTTATTGTTGTCTTAGAAGAGGTTCCTTAGTATTTCCGCTAGTTATTTTACAAGGTAAATGATTGTCGAAGTGATCACCTCCACAATTAAAACATACTCTCGTTGGACCTTTCCTTTATATAGGATTTCCTCCATTGTTAAAACTTCCATTTTTGTTTCCATTTTCTTTCCTATCCTTAGGTGCGCCATTTTTATTGAAGAAGTTCCCAGGTTTGAAATTCCTTCCCACCATATGTTCCTTTCCCCTCATTTTTGTTATGCTTCCAATTTTTAGTTTAAAATGGATTTGAATTTTTATGTTGTTGGCCTCTTCCTCCTTCCTTTAAATCTCTCTTTATTTCAGCTAAAGATTTTAGTTTCAGCTCTTACTTCATGGCTTGTCAAAAACTTGGTTTGTGGAAGTGGGTCCTTTGATGTCAACATTTGTTCCATTTGAGGGTCCAAGCCTAAGATAAAATTCTTGATGCTAAACCTTTCATAATTTTGATACTAGGACATGTAATTGAGGAGACATGAGAACTTTCGCAGAAGTAGTAAGGAACATGTCTCCTTGTCTAAGGTTCTAGAATTTCATCATTTTCCCACCAAACCGTATTTGAGGTATCCATATCTTCGGAAGAAGTAAACAAAATTTTCCTTATTGTGTTCTCAAAAGTTAATTTTCTTTCGATTTCAAATTCTCTAACTATGTTGAGGCTTCTCCAGAGGGTTTATATAAGCCCCAAACTTCATTGGTTTCCCAGAGAAATTACGAAGATGAAAATATTTCTCCATTTAAATGAGCCAATATTTTGCACCATCTCTCGAGTGCCATCCCATTTGTACTTTGGTGGATCTATTCTCTTCATGTATCTTTTTATTTCTATCTCAACCCATTCCCTCTTAGGTGGGGGTACATTTTTTTCATTCAAACTTTCTTAGTTTTGATTCACCTAACACGGATTTTATTCATTCATATTTCCATTTTATTGATGGTGGTATTGATATTGTCTATTCCTTAGTTCATCTTCTTGTGTTAGATCATGTATCCTCTGTTTGAGGACACCAATCCTATCCTAGGTGTTGGATACCAACAAAAGGATTTGATTGACCTTAATTTGAAGTTTATCTCCTTGATGGTCCTCCTCCCCATTTCTCTAATCCTATCCATCACTACCAGAAGGGACCAATGAGACAAAACATAGAAAGTAGTTGGTGCTATTAGGCTTGAGTGTTGAACCTACGCTATGATATAAAAATAACCACATTTTTAAATTATTAATATACATTCCTTCATGTGAATTTCAATAACTTTTCTAGAAAAAATGAGAATCAATTACCTAGTTCTTAACTTAAACTATCCATTATGTAGAAACCAAAGGGAACAACTAGTGTTTTTTTATTCAAGAGAAAGTATAATATTCAAAGGGAATCATTTATTTGTAATTGAATCAATTCAATAATATTTTTGAAATTAGATAAGATAATTACATAGGAAGATGAATTCATTCCACATTTTTCAGTTCACTAAGCAAAGAGATAATTATATCATATGAATGTAATGACATAGGAACTAATTTGTTACCCACTTAATTTTATAATAAATATTGAAAGATTTTGTGTTTTCAACTTTGTACATATTAGTTTTCAAGTACACTACATAATCATTATGCTCAACATGATTTTGTTTTATAATATAGATTACAAATAAGAATACAATATTTTGCTGAGAGACACTGATATGGAAGAACATAAGGATAATTATCAATGCGGCCACCATCGAGATAACACCATTATCATGTTGAGGTCGCAGTAATGAAGCACGAGAGGGAGCACATCATCATAGTACTTTTCTTCCAACCACAGAGGAAATTTGGTTCCCCTATGCAACTATCATATCCTTAGAGTGACCATACCCTTCATGAACAAGGTAGATATAAAAAAATACCAATAGAGAGAGTGCTCTATGTATAAAAATCCCTATATCCTATATCTTGTATTACGTCATGACTTGTTATTTTCTTTTTGTAGTTTTTTTCATTTTTTCTTGTCAAGTACATAACCGAGGTACAATTACAAGATAAAAACAATTGAAGTTAAATTTGTTATATGTCATTGACCCATTTACAATTTACACCTTTGTTGTCTTACTCTCACATCAAATTTTGTAAATAAAATAATAGTAAGAAATACTAGAAATTGTTTTTGTGTTATATGAACAAATCTTGGATTAAGAAAAACCATGAAATTATTGGAAAAAATATATCCATTATTAAAAATAAATAAAAATTGAATGGATGAATAACTCAACTTCTCAATAATTAGGGAAGATTTAAATATAGTAAGTGCAATTTACTACTATAGTGAAATCATTAAGTGAGGTTCTTGGTTGTCCCAAACTTTGTCTACAACTCTCAATTCGTGAAATTAGTTTCCTCTTTCTATTTTTTTATATATTTTTATTTTTTCTTCTTTCAAATGAATGTTGGGAATCAATTTTCGAAGGCATAAAATTTTTGGAAGTAGTGAAAATATTTAAAAACAATAATTATTAGTTAAAAAAATAAACTATTAAAGGCATCAATAACTATGTTTCAATTTAAATGAGCAGTATGGAAGAATATTTGAAACCCTGTTGCTTTAAAAATCAGACTAATGGAACATACACAGTTCAAATTTCTACATAAAAAAATTTGATTACAACGTTGATTATAGATAATCATAGTTTTAGAGGGATAAGGGTAAAATGAGGAGAAAGAGAACCTAAATAAGTATAGTTAGCTCAAAGTTGCTACCTTCTTTGATTTTGAGTGCTACCTTGATATATGCTTTCTCTTCGACTCGTAACTTCCTCCAAAACATTTCTCAAACATACTCTTGCTTCTAGTATTTGTTTCCCTTCAACCATTTATAAGTCTTGAGGATTTTTTTTAATTCTTATGAATTGATATTTTATTTAAAACCTTAAGCATTACAGATTTATAGTTTCCCAAATTATTTATTAAAATAAACACCTTCCAACCCCCTTCTATTCCAAGAAACCATAAAAGTTTAATTATATTTTTTGTTTCTATTCTCAATAGTTAAGAAAGTTTTAAATGAAATCTAGCTATCTTTGTTAAACAACTTATATATATTTTTTCTTTCTTTTAAAAAATTTGTATTGACATTAATTTTTCAATAATGTTCTCCAAGATAAGGAAAACACCATTAAAAGGAATAATTCATTTTAAAATAACTATATACATGTTTTGATTTATTTTTATGTATATTTAATAATATACATCTAAATTTATATTATAAATAAAATTCATATTTTAAATGCGCAATTCAAAGGAGACAAACTAGTTTAAATTTTTCTAAGGATATTGTTGTTAAAAACATGAAACATACAAAATATTTTAAATTGTATTTTAACTTGACCAATAACACACCTAAGTCGAGATGTAGGTTCAAACTCTAATGAGGTCATCCAAATACTCTTTGGCATTGTTGCATGTTAAGAAAGAACAAAGTGTCTTAATAAGGGTATTCACAAAATTGCACAAAAATACTTACCCTATTCCCAAGTGGTATACTATGGAAAGTTGTTAAGGTTTTGGGGTAAACATTTCCATCTCTCTTATAGTAACATAAATTTGTATCTATTCTCCTCTCTTTGTATCCAACGGAAATATATACTTCAACCAAATCATAACAATAAAATAAAATTAGTTGACAGGATCGGGATATGAAATCGACATGATATAATATAGGAAGTGTTAATCATCCAAATCACATTGTAATAAAAAAATTAAATACTCCAAGTATAATAATAATAATTCATGGTTCTAGATAATCAATCACATTTTCCAATTATTACATCAAAAGTTCAATGCTACAGAGAGGGATGTGACAAACTAGGTCAAAAGACTATACTAAAAATAATGGTCATAAAGGTAAAACAACTGATGATATGTAAAGGGAAACATAAATCTAATCACCTTGAATGATAAAATCTCACATTACAAACCAACCAATCCTATTTTGGATGACATTCTATCTGGTTTAAGTAATGCTCAATATCATCCCTATAAAGGTAAAACATTTATAAAATGTTTGATTTTTACTTCTAGGCATGATATCAGTAGCTAATATGAAGAAATTTAGGACCAATCTGAATATGTTCTAGAGTCATGGATTTTATGGTCAATTTGAAAAAGGGAAAATTTGAAGGAACACATATGAAAACATGTTATAGAAATTGTGGCGAATATGTTTGGAACTGACTACATTTGGGTTGGTGAATTATCTAAAATATGCATTTGTGACATTGACAAAATATAATATATATTTTTGAACAAAGTTATAGATGAAGTGAAGAATGAAGGATATTTATTGCACAAAACATATTTTAAGTCCAAATGGATGTATGACACATGTTCCCAGACTGTCACTCTGCTTGTCTAACCACAAAATTGAAACTTTATTTAATTGTTTCATTTTGTGGGCTTATAGTCCATTGAATTATTTTTCATTCAAGATTCCTAGAATCTTGCCACATTTCTACCTGATTTTTAATTGCGTTCTTATCAAAAGTTTTAGTGGCATCGTAGGAAGTTAATAGAGTCTTTTTAATTTGGTGGTTCTTCTAAATATTTAACAACTTCCGATCTAGATTTGTGTGTGTGTGGAGAATTTAATAAAATTTCAAAAAAATCCTAAACATGTCACCTGAATGATACCAAATGAACAAGAATGCTCCATAGATTTCTTGGCAATCCAAGAATGGTTTAAAACAATGATGCATATATCACATGATGATTCCATAAAAATATATTTTAGGATTGGATATCATTTATATATTCACATGGGAAAATTCTTGTTTTCCGAATTTTTGGATGAAACGTGGTCATTTTTATGGTTATATATATAGCCAAATTAATATTCTAGAATTCCTACTTTTGTCAAATTACAAATATTAGCCACTAAAATTTTTCCTAATCTCAAAATTGTAAGATGCTCAAACAAATAGATTTGAACATAAATCACTAGTAGATTTCAAGAAAATGAATATGAATGTGAATCAATAACTCGATGAATACCAAGTAATGAGTCAATCCAATTCCGCACCTCATTACATTCCACTTTTCTATGTGCTAGTTAAAATTTAGAATAAACTTGTTCATAATCGCATATTAGATACAAGTGTTTCCAAGAACATTATGCTGAAATCTATTGTTGATCAATTGGGCAATCCATATGAACATGAAAATAAGAAACTCGACTAGTTTTGAATTTTTTCAAACCAATTTTTCGGTAAATTTAGGGACAAATTAATTAAGATAGCATAAGATGAAAGAGTTAGATTTATTGGAAATGTGCATATCTTAGACATACCTTATAATTATGATATGTTGCTAAGAAGGGATTGGTCTCAAGCCATAAGTGATTTTTTTGGAAATTATCTTAGTTGGAAACTAGTTGGAAATTCCATAGCATTCATTTACAAAGAAGAATGGTTAGGAATACCAATCATGTGAATTTCATCATTTGTTTCCTTTGTAAAAACTAGTATGGGAACTTATTGTTTAAATTATTTTGAAATTAATGCTTTCGATGATGAAGAATATCAACATGATAGATTATTACCACCTGATGATGTTTGGAAAATATTCTTTTATGAGAGCTCCGAAAGTGTAGTGTAGTCATCAAGTAAACCATAGGAAGATACTTTAATAACACATTTCAATTGGAATTTGAAGCAACAAATAATAAAATTGAGTTTGAAGCATTATGTTTAGGATTGCAATAAGCCTTAAATTTGAAAATTAAATAGTTAATTGTTTTTGGATACTTTGAGAAGGTTATCAAATGAGCTAAGAATATATAAAAATCAATCGTAAACGCGTCTTTATCGTTACATTCAAAAGGTGTTTTCAATTGTTGAGAAATTTGAAGAGTTTAACATTAATCAAATATGTCGATAATTCAATTCCAAGGATGATATAATTGTTGTTTTGTTTCTAATCCCAATTTTACTAATCAAATTGACAGCATTTTTACTAATTAAATTTATTAATTAAATTGTTAGGTTATAATATAATATCCTTTAATCGTATGACTCTAGCTTAATAAATATAGGTGCCACGTTTCAAAGAGCAATTCATGTTTCTTTTGACTATTTAATGGAGTAATAATTCAAGTTTACTTGGATGAATTAACTATGTATTCCAATAAAATGAAGAGCCATTTGGACCATTTGTATGAAATTTTTATTTGTTGTCATAAATATGGTATATCTATCAACCTGCAGAAATATGTTTTTGGTGTTACTAAAGGGAATTTTTGGGTCATATCATCACACAAATATGTATTTCCATTAATCCAAAGAGAGTTAAAGCTATTATGGAATTACAACCTTCGAAAAACCAATGTGGTTTACATTTTTTTGGAAAGATCAATTTTGTTCATAAATTCATATCGATTTTTCTAATAAGGCTTCTCCATTACATATTTTTGTGAATAGGAATCATGGTTTCACATGGTATTATTATGCAGATTATGCATTTTCTAATGTTAAAAGTGTTATTGCTTCCGCACTATCTCGGATAAACCCGACTCGTCAAAACCTTTTGTCTTGTATTTAAATGCTACACATAAAGTTATGGGTGATGGCATAACTCAATATTTTGAGTCAAATAATGAAAAAACCATTGCTTAATTCAATCAAACCTTAAAAGATGATGATTTTAGGTATCCTTTTATTGAAAAATTTATTCTCGCTAGTTTTAGTCGTAATAAAGTGCAATTATTTTCGATGGGAAATTAAATCATTGTTTGTTCTAATGTTTCTGTTTTAGCATACTAGTTTAAGCATCTAGTGATTGAAAAAGAATATCCAAGTGGATTTTAAAATTCCTTTATGGAATTCACACACCTCATTTAGTCTCTCAAAAAATTTCACATGCTATAACATTTACTAATGAGGACATATCACCATTTCCTCTTGACAATCTATCTGCACATTTTCTTATCACTCCTATTATAGGCACCACTTTTATCAAGTGTGTACTTAATTAAAATGGCTTGACTGTTAATTTATGTGCTTATTCTCTTCTCAAATAACTCAACATTGTAGAAAATTTAATTTCTAAGAGTTCTACTCTTATTTTTGGGTATGATTCAACTACTCATAAATTCCTAGGAACTATCACACTATATATCAAATTCAGGCCTAATATTGTCCATTAAAAACTATTCATTATAGATACCTTGTTTCAATTCAATCATTTATTGGGTAGATCTTGTATCCATGTAATGTTCGAATTTCCATCCATTTTTGATCAATGCATCAAATTCCTACATGATGGATATTAACATAACATTACTACAGACTCTGATCCATTTAAAATCAATCGCATAGATCTTATTACTACTATGTGTATTCATCCATCGCAACTGTTCATATAATTGTATTGATACATATGACATTAGTCAATCCAATACTTCAAAAACTTCTTCCAATCCTACAAGAACTCTAGCTATTTGTACTCATACTACTACCATCATTTCACCCATAGTGTATTCTCCTATACATAATACTCCTCCGCTTGTTGAGGCTCCTCTCGCCCCTACTGACTAGTTAACCTCATACCAATATACTTAATACATCTAAACAACACCGCAATGCCAACACAAATGATTAATATGATTCTTATGATTGTTAGGAGAAATTAGTGGAGGAAGAATAGAGATCATATATCTCTCATATTATTTTATCATAAGCACGTTACAAATATATAGGTGAGGAGCATAACAACATTCCCCATAATTATAGGAGAGGTTACAAAATAGACAGAGAATAATGGGATATGATTAAACAACTAAGCCTAATAATATATAATTATTTTCTACGTAATCTATGCCAACATTCCCCCTTATTACATTATTCTTGCAAATGTAACCCCTAAAAAGTTCAAATTTCACTTTTCCAAGAGATTTGGTGAGAACATCAGCTACCCGTGCTTCTGTAGAATAGTGCTAGAGCTGAATGTGATGGTTCAAGACGTGCTCTCAAATGAAATAACAATCAATCTCAATATGATTTCTTCTTTCATGAAAAATAGGATTTTGCACGAGCTTCAACATACTCTGATTGTCATAATAGAGCATAAGTGATTTTTTTTTCAGGAATGCCCATGTCATCCAAAATGCGACGTAACCATATACCTTCGCACACATCTCCTCATGTGGCATAATATTCTACCTCTATCGATGAAATAGAAATAACATTCTGTTTCTTTATTATCCACAAGATAGGTCCAGATCCGAGATGAAAAATGTATCCAGTGGTTGACTTCCTGTCATCAACATATCCGACATGGTTTGACTCGACGTATCCTCGTAATAATAATTGATCACTCTTCTTATATTATAGACCATAATCAATTTTACCTCAGACATACCTCAAAATGTGCTTTATCGCACCCGGTCGGTGACATTTCTTTGGATCTTACATGAACTGGAAAGATAGCTAAAAACATAGCATAAGTTAGGTTATGGTTTATGTCAAGTAAATAAGTTTTCCAAAAATTGTCTATAGAGAGTAGCATGTACTTGAGGTGAGTCCTTGACTAGTGAAAGTTGCAAACCTTTTTCCATGGGAGTGGATATAGGTTTACATGAGACATTCTGTACTTTTCTTGGAGTGTCTTGGCATACTTTATCTAGGAGACAAAAATAAGATGCTTCATTTGCCATATCTCTAAGACAAAACAATAATGAAGTAGCCCTAAATTTGTCATGTCAAAGGTTATTTTGAGATCATTCTTCACAATATAAACATGACATTCGAACAACCATTGGTCACAAGATCATCCACATACACAACTAGAATGAAAATTTCGTTACCTACCTTATTTATATACAAATTTGAATATGAGGGGCTATGAGTGAATAGATTCTACAAAAGGTGATCATATATATTGATATACCATGGCCTTGGAGCTTGCTTCAGTCCATACAATGATTTGATGAGACGAGATACCTTTTTAGGATGCTCTTCATCAAAAAATCCTTCAAGTTGGGTCATGTACATTTCTTCTTTCAGATCACCATTTAGGAAAGCACTCTTGATGTCCATCTATTAAAGTTTCCATCCTTTCTATGCTACTAGTGTGTAAATAACTCTGATGGTCTTGATCTTTGCAGTGGGTGCAAAGGTTTCTTCGTATTCGATACCCTCTTTCGAGAATATACTTTTACTACAAGTCATGTTTTATGTTTGTTGATGGATCCATATACCTTATATTTCATCTTGAAACCCCATTTTTATCTTATGGGTTTCTTTCTTGTAGGTAGATCGATAAGTTCCCATGTAGGATTTTGCATGAGTGAGTCATATTTTGTATCCATGGCTTCCTTCCACTGAGGTTGATTGAGTGCTTCATGAACATTATTAGGCTTGGAGTTATTAATCAGTGAACTCATGAGTGCATAATTTACCTCATTTCTTGTTTGAATCACTTTTAATTTGGATGAAGTATCTGGGAGTTGCTGCAAACGAGACTCTTAGATGGTACTTTGTACCCACTTTGGACAAGAACTCAGCTTCTTTCGTGTAGAACTATTTTGTTGACGTGAGGATGGATGTGGAGTAACATTATTCAGTTCTCCAAGGTCAACATATAGTTCCCCTTGTAACACATATTTTCTCTGATTAGTCTCCTCTGGCTGATCATCTGATTCAGAGACTAGTCAGTGAGAGGTTGTTGGTAATGGTTCTTCTGTTGTAACTTTTGAGTCAAAGGATGACTCGTCATAAACCACATCTCGACTTTCATATATTTTATTTATCTAAAATGAAAGATATATTATGCCTTCAAGGTAGTGCTATAGCCATGTAGGATGCATAGGAGTGTCTTTGGCTAAATCTTATTTCTCTTCTGAGATGGTACATGAATATATGTTGTGTAACCAAATACTCGTAAATGAAAATTGATGGATTTATTCTAAACCATACCTCTTCTAAGCATTTTATTTTATAGAATATTTGTTGGTGCCTTGTTGAGAAGATAAATAGTTATCTCAGTACTCTCCAATTTTGCTATTCATAGCATGTAACGAGCCATCTCAATCACTATGAGATTGCATTGCTCCACAATTACCTTTAGTTGGGGTGTGTAGGGAGTATTCAGGTTATGCTTAATTCCTTATTGGTTTAGGAAGGCCAATAAATTATTTTATGTGAACTCCCCTCATTTTGAGAATAGTAGAAGAAGTGGGTGTCTAGTCTCTTTCAAAACACATTGATATAAATTCTAAAAATGGTGAAGAGAGTCACTCTTCTTCTCCAGAAAAACACCCACATATCTCGACAAAGTGGTCATCCATAAACAATTAGAAGTACTTGTATCCTGAAAATGAAGGATGAAGTGGTCCATTCAGATTGGTATGAACTACCTCTAGACGATTCTTGGCATAAAAGGTGCTTGCCTTAAATGGATCCCTGTGTTTTTTTCGTGCAAGACATCCATGTAAAATAAGTAAGGAACTGGACATTTTTTGAAGTCAGTGTACCATTTATTTTGAACTTATCGATGAAATGAACTAAATGACAAGTGACCATATCAAGTAATGCCATAAGGTAGTAGATTATACTGTTGAGGCAGATAAAGCTACTACAAAAGATGAAACGATATATAAAGCAAATAACTTGTCTTTTATAAAATATCTAACAATAACCGTACCTTATCTTGAGATCAAGCATGATTTGATTCCATTTTGAACAAGAAATTATTCCTTGAGATGATTATTTAGGAGATAAATGATTGACAAGAGGTTTCTAGTCAATATAAAAACATATAGTACCTCCTGTAAGTGTACATTTTCGTGGTCCTAGAGGAATAGTAACTTTGTCTATTCTTCTGCAATGTACTCTTTGTCATCTACTATCTGGACCTAACCTTTAGTGGGCTGTTTGTTCACTGAATCAAATAACTTCTTGTCACTAGACATATGCTTACTGGCACCCAAGTCTATCAACCAAACTCTCTTCATGGGTTGCGAAGTCTGAGAGACTAGTACAAGATTTTTACCACAATTTTCCTCCTTGGTGTCTCCTCATCAGAGTCATCATCTTGTTGAGCTATGAGATGTCCCTTCTACTTTTTCTTCAAGCAGGGGACGTCATTTTGAATTTTGAAAATCATCGCACCCGGATGGGATTGATTGACTCGAAGACCCTTGTTTCAAGCCATTCTACCAAAGAGTAATAATAAGTGTCGTGAGTGTTGGTTTTGTAGATTTGACACCACCTCTTTGACTTTTGAGCTTGTTCTTTGTTGATGCTTTGATATGTTTGTGTTTTCTTCTCTTGGTGACCTTTCCAATTCTTCTAGCCACGATGTGGGTTTGTGAAAAGGGATTTTCCTAGGCGGCATCTTGGATTGAATTTATGGCCTCCCTCTTCGTAATAAGGTAACACATTATTCGAAAGTAACTTTCCATTTGGAAACATTCGGTTTCGTAATGATCACTTGGAACCGAGAAGGAGTTCCTCAAGGTGATCGAAACAAGAATATTTTCTTCTAACTTTTCACCAAGCACTAGGAACTCCATTCTCAGCTCAACCACCCAAGGTAAGAAATCCTCCACTTTCTCGTATGACCCCATAGATAGGGTGTGAAGTTTTAACTAAAGATGAAGTATCTTAGTCGATTCTTCACCTCAAAGATGGTTACAAGTTTTTCCCATGCTTCTTGTGGTTTATTTGCAACTTGAATATACGGTTGCACATCATGAGTGATACTTAACATGATTGACATCAATGCTTTCACACTAGCCATCTCATATTTTATGAGTTTATCAAGGGTAGTGGGAACTTTCATTGACCCTGTGATGATGCCCCATAATCCTTCAAACCGAACGATAGTTCACATCTTTGTTTTCGAGGATGCATAATTTGGCCCTTTAAGAAATTGAGCATAAAAAAGAACTAACTTTAGAGCAAACATAGTAACAAAATAAAATAATATTTATTTACTTATTTATTACTTTGCAAGAAATATTACAGTCTATACTCACTGGTGAGAGATATTATCTCGTAGATTTTATCGATACTCACATGTTGAGAGATGGAAACTCTTCGTGGGGCATTCATACATGTCTTCACAATCTGCGTTGTAAGTAGCTTCTAGCTCAACTCGAAGTCTTTTTGCCGGCAACTGATGTCAAAAAGAAAGTACTCTAGAATTCCTCTTCGAACCAGTTTGTCAAATACAAGGTTGTTGGTGTTACAAATCTCAATAAGAAAGGAGAAATAGAACCCGGGTCTATCTTGAGCATCTTGAAGGTGTTCTTGGGCTTGTGAGTCTTCATTTGGTTCCCTACATTCTCGATATTCTCATGCAAATTCGACATTCAGCATTGTCTTGAGAGACTCAACGTTGCCTCGGTGGAGGCCTCTTCTTTAGGAAACAATGGCATCTCTTTTTTTAAATTATTTATCCATGTCCACGGAAGAAATGAAGAACCAGGTCCACACTTTGCATAACACTGGTCGCTGGGATGTGGAAAGGTCCAAAATGCCTTCACATTTATAATTCAGTACCCATTCTCTTCCACATAGTAGCAACACATGTTTGTCAAAGAAGAGCACAATTAGTTTACCAATAAAAAAATGCCTCGTCCTCTAAAAATTCCATGTAGGTTTCAAGATCCTCCATGTACCAGTTAAGCATCACACTTTGTATTTTATTAGAGACTTCAACCAGTTGTCTTGTCAGCAATATTTTTTTGAGTCAGTTGTCTTGTCAGCAATTCCCACGTAGAATTTTCTTCAGAAAATTTCACGCAGAGACTTCAACCTCCCACGTCTAGCAAAAAATAGAAAAAAATTACCTTTCCACGGAGGAAAGAATTAAATGTACAGGTCGTTAGAATCATTTGCAATTCACTGACATTTAAATGCAGGTTAAGGAATTGCATGCAGGTCGCTCCTTCACGCAACATTCTCTCATCCTCACATGTCGCTCCTCCTGATTCTCTTTCAAAGCTTTGTTTCTTTCCCACAGGCCCAGATAGAATAAGCACTTTGATACCTGATTGTTACGAGAAATTAGTGGTGGAAGAATAGAGATCATATATCTCTCATAATATTTTATCAAAAGCAGGTTACAAATATATAGGTGAGGAGCATAACAACATTCCCCGTAACTACATGAGAAGTTTTAAAACAGACTAATAATAATGGAATACGATTAAACAACTAAGCCTAATAATATACAATTATTTGCTACATAATCTATGCCAACAATGATGAAGTCGATACGTTTGAACTTACTAAGAAGTAGTTGTGTAATCTTAATTTAACTCCTATCGATGTAGACGAAAGATATTTCAATGAATATTTCATGACCAATGGCTCTGGTGAATACAAATTCTAAACTCCTCCTCCAAATTTTATAGTTACAATACGTGTGTAGGATGCTATTTCACCTTCTCATGGGAAATTTGCGTCCATACGACTTCCTTTCTCATGCAAATTTTTGTCAATAACTCTTATTGGGATTATATTCCATTAGATCATACTTTCTCTCATACTATTACACATACGAAGTATTTATTAGGCTGAAATGTAAACTCAACGATATCCTACTATTGCCTTACTCACCTCATCTCTATCATTGATATGTTCACATTACGAATGTCTATGATCTTCGCATTTTCCATTTAATAGTATTCATTGCATGAACCCTGTGTGTTTCTCCACTAATGTTTGGGAAATTTTGGCTTGATTAAATTGGGGGAACTTTAGTCTCTAGACACACTTCTATAACTTTTCCTATGTTGTTTGGTTGTGTTTCTATCGGTAATAATTCTTCCCTTGGATTTTTACAAAATCTCACTCATTTCTATGCACATGGTAACTGTTGACAATTTTTCACTAATGCAAAATGGGAAACTCGAAACATCATTTTTTAGATGGAAGGAATTGATGTGATATACCTATCTAAGGAAAAGATGGAATGTTTCTTAATGTTCTGAGTTGCAACAAACTGAAAAGCAATGCAATATACAACTATGTGTGTTGTTGCAGAATGTAACAAATCACATGCGTTGTCATTCACATTTGTCTTCAGCAAAGAAATACAAAATCCCCTAAGGACTAGCACATTTCCTTGATGAAGTCAAGAATCACAACAGATGAGGGATATTTCATCCCATTAAAACAAACAAAGTTGTTTATTAGATGCAAAAGAATTCATTATTGAGTTACATTTACATCAATTTTATTATTTATTTAAGTGTTATTAATTATGTATCATGTTTTTTAGTTCACTATACAATCAATAGTTATCATAAAGATGAATGCAAAAATAAATAAACAACTCAATTACCGAAATTAATGTGATTTATTCATAAAGAAATTCATTGTTTCCCACAAAAGTCATGGGATGTAAATTATGTTTAATTAAAGTAAAATATGCATGTACATAAAGCTAAAAGTAAAATAATATATAGAAAACACATCATTTCCATTTTGGTCTTCTTTTGTTCAACGACATCTCCAATCGCAACTTCTTCATCTTTATCTTGTGCATTTTCTCCACTAGCTACATCATTATCCCTAGAGAAAAGAAAGAAAATGGTTTTCAATAATTGAGCTCCATATTTAATCTATATGCTTGTGGTATTAGTTTTAGATAAATGAATCTTTTGAAGCCAAGTATGCATAAGGTACATCGAAATGTTTTTAGAATCAAGTCGACAAGAAAAAGTAAAATCAACATGTTATAGAAGAGAGGCTATAAGCCTGTTATTTTCTAACCATATTTCTTAGGTGTGCAGGTATATGTAGCAAATAAGGAAAGAAAAAGTATCTTTGCGTGATTTAAATATTGTACTAATAGGTATATATTTTCTTAAATTTGGTTCAAAATGAATATACACGAAACAAAATAATAATTCTTCTATAAGTTGTTGCACATTACAATTGGCTAATAAATAGCCAGTACAATAGGAGAACTACTTCCTAGAAAATAGGAAGTCAAACAAGTAACTTACCCATTTATAATTTACAGGTATGATAAAAATATGTTGCTATTGTAAAAATATATTCTATTAATCATACAATCGTAAGTTATAAGATTTACCAAATAGTAAATCACCTAAACAACTAATAACAATGTAAATATTAATTTTCCTAACATTCTCGCCCCTTAATGTTTTCATTGTAGAAAAAGAAATTTCACACTTGCTCTATAGCTTTGTCATCTCTACATGCTCATGATCTTGACACACACTCAAATTGAAGGTAGAAGAAAAACACATCAAATTCTTATTAACCATGCATTTTTGGGAACATATCTCGACCGATGATGATGGGAACACACTCATGAATCCTTTGCTTATCAACCAGTCACTCTTGGAAACACATCTGACCTAATAGTGTGGGAAATCAAGTAAGAACACATCTGAGAATCCTTTAATGGTTTTCACGAGGATAGCCACAGACCTAGGTATGAACAGGGACACATCTGACTGTTCTACCTCATCTAGACTCATGATGATGCCTTTCACTATGCTATCTGTTCTTCACTATGTTTTTGCATTAGGGAAATAGGAATAATCACATACACAACTGATAAACATGAAATGGAACATTGTATCATGTTGATCATGCTCCCTCTCAATGTGATATTTCCACTTATTGAAAAATACAAACTATAAAAAGTGAAGTGCATGAAACAACTAAAAGCATATACTCACACTATATATATGCCAAAAAGGTTTTTTAGGATCATGGTGACTCGACAAGAGGTTTTTATTTGACCTCCACCTCTAATGCCACCATCCTCTAATGATAAATGAATTCATTTGCTCTATATTTTGGTCTTCGCGGGCTTCTCCTCTACCATCAAAACAAGAAGATTTGAAACCTCGACCTACTTGTCGTTACGCAAGAGATTTAGTGGCCTTTGAAAGATTTGTGAAGCGTTGTATGCATTATTCACACTGGTACAATATTGATTAGGAACCAACAACACATGTTTAACAACACAAAACAATAAAGTGCAATGTATTTAATGTGAGTGCCTCAATTTACACACCTACACCCCTCTACCATTTTCATAACACATAAAGGACTCTCATTACACTCTCTCTACGATAGCAAATCTTAAATTTGGTTTAGAATAAATATACATGGAATAAAATAATAATTCTTCTATATGTTGTTTGACAATACAATTGGCTAATATATAGCCAGTATAATAAGGAGAACTACTTCTTAGAAATTAGGAAGTCAAACAAACAACTTACCAATTTATAATTTATGGGTATAATAAGAATATATATATTTTGTAACAATATATTCTATTAATCACACAATCGTAAGTTATAAGATTTATAAAATGGTAAATCACCCAAACAACTGATAACCATGTAAATATTAATTTTCCTAGCAGATTTCTATCGGTTCGAGAAGAAGAAAAAGACACTTTACAGTGAATAAAATCCTAAATCATCCAAAGGAATGACTTCATTTACTGATTCAAGATTTAAGTTACCAAGTACAAACCATGAGATAAGTAGTTAAGTAATGTAATGTTTAATACACTAGACAAGTGTATCCAAAGAAGTATAGGTTGAATAAACACTTCGCTATTTAATTACAAAGATCTAAAAAATGAAAAGGTATAACTTTTATGCTTTGAAATAATATGGAGTTCAATCTTCACCTTGCATGAGATCAAAATCATACACCTAAGAAAAGAGAAACCAATTTTAAAGTCTTAACATTGATCAAGGGATTAAATAACAAGTCTTATAAAAAGTTTTCAAAATGATTCAAATACAACTTTAAGACCTCAAGATAAGCTACCAAGTGAAATGAAATGAAAAATCATGGTTACAGTGAAGTATACAATTTACAGTCATGAAATAGCATTCAAACTTTCAAATACATATGACAGTCATGATTACACCATAATCATCTAATCATATTGCAAGTATTAAAAGGTTTAACTTTTTATCAGTAGAAAGATACAATTCATTTTGCAAAAATACAATTATTCAGGTTCACTTAAACAAATTTACTAGATTACAAAGATCTTTTCCATGTTGAAACCAATAATCTTGATACAATAGGAACTCATTCAAGCTCAAAACATTCCATTTTATTCAAGCACATGTATTTCTAGAGATAAAGAAGTAAATTTTTTTCAAGTCATGTGCACCTACAAATGGGAAATGTAAACAAGATCATAATCCTTTTAGAGATTTCAAATGAGCTTACAAATAATGTGCGTAAAGAAAACACTAACTGCTATATCTAAAAGAAAAGGAAAAAATCTCTAATAAGCAAATATTAAGGAATTCATGAGGTTATGAAAATAAGAAAAATCAAGTTACAGGTGTAATGATAAGGAAATAAAAGGTTATAGAGATGATTTTAAGCTACAGACATGAAAAACAAATGTCACAGATCTTCAAGTGACAAAAAAATCAATACTATAACTTTGAAGAGATCAAATCCATCAAGACATTATTCAAGGTCTCCCTTATGCATCTCAAACAAAATGCATTACAAAGTTTAGAAGAAAGAGAAAGAAAACTTTTCAATCCTAAGCAACTAATCAACTACATTATAAGAAGGAACACATCATAAGCTTGAGTTCCATCCTTATGATACATTTAAGTATCCTTGGAGAAGGAAAACTATAACAACCGAAAGATAATAATTTTTTTCAGGAGTATATATTGCAAAGCTTCCAAAATCATCAATTAAGTAAGACCTCATTTAAGTAAAAGTGAAATATGCATTAAGAGCTGAGTGAAAGAATCACATGAAGATTCATACATTTGTCAAAATTCAAACTACAACAATGAGATAAGTCTTCAAGAAATCAACTCTAGAAGTACAATCTAGGTAGGGAATTTCAAATCTTGCCATGATTTTAGAAGGTTAAAGTTAAGAGTGATGCAAAAGAAAAGTATACTTCAAGAGCATAAAGCTAAGCCAAATCTACGGTATGAGAGAGCCATAAGCATGAAAATATTCTCATTATACAAGATACAAAGTGATAAAAAGAGTGAAGTAGGATTCCGGATGCCAAGTCATAAAGATACATATTTATTTAAAAATTTTATAATTACCTTTGAAATAATAGTTGTGAATTTTTAGTTCTTTATAGTGAAATCAAAGTACAAGTCAAAGAAAAGATGCTCTGGAAGTACAAGATCAAAAAAATCTTAAAAATAAATCATAAAGAACATAGTATGACATACTTGAACAAATTACTCAAATAAAAGTTTACAACATACATTAATTCATAACTATGATAATGCAAAAATCAATTACGAGAAGAGCAATTCCATAAAGTACTAATAATAATGAATTCAAGATAAATGTTCAAGATAAAATCTAAGAACACCTTCAATTATGCAAGAATATTACAATTTCACAAGAATAAAGGTATGGCCCAATAGGGATGATAATAGTTGACCATGGAAGTCATCTTCTTCTACCGAATACAACTAGCAGAGATGCGAGAAATGAAACCCTTAGTTATATAATGGAAAAATGACAATCTAGATCTGCGAGGACAATGTTCATAAGTGTGAATGAGCTGAGAAAATATATAACTCATCTTAAGGAGAGATAATTTGTGAAAATTGTCCAAGGATAAAACAATTTTTTTGAGACTATGGTGATAAAATCAAGCCATTATCGTCTATCTATATCAGTTACCAAAGAAAATATTCAAATACCCATTTCATTTGCAGCTCCAGATTTATGCATTTTCAAAAAGAAAAGGAAACTAAAATCTGGGTAGAATCTCACACAACTAAGAAATGACATTTAGCCCATAAATTAAACAAGTTCAAACTCATGGAATTACTGGACAACTAGAAACAGAAAAAGAAAATCATGGATTAAGGTTCAAATCACATGGTAGAAACAAAGTTCATAATTCCCCCATGGTGGCCATATTCAGGGAAAACCAACAAAATACAAGAATGAAACAAAATACTCATGTCACCATTTGTTCCAAAATGGGAACAACCAAGTGAAGCTTCATATATAAGATTGGAAAACAATACAAAGCTTAGACGTCAAAGAAGCTATAGTTAATAAAAAAAAGATCCCTAAAATTTGAAAATGGTGGTCTTATTGACTTATTGTTCGTAAGAAACCTCCAAATAACCAAAGCAAAGAAAACCAAGATGTGGGTGGTATTAAAATAGTTCAAAAGGGATTTTATTTTCCACGGCCATTAAAGATTTTTATTTTTTTGTAAAAATCTCAAGATGGAGCAAACTTTCCATTTTTATGGTCGAATCAAGAAACTGTCAAGTGTAAAGTCAAAGGAGTAAAAACCAAGGATTATTTTCAAAGCTTGAAGGTTCCAATGAGAGAAAAATCACAAAACACAAGATGTTTTAATAATATTTGGTATCGAAATGGATCCCAAAATTCAATAAACAAAAGAATGAAAAAATTATTGCGGAACCAAACTAGAAGCTCACCTTTATTGACAATGGATCAGATATGGTTAAAAATCTTGTAAAGAAAGGAATAAACCGAGCTCAAGGGTTTACAAAATGGCAGTCACCTCTTAAGATATCTCATGAGCCTTCATATCCACACAAAATACAATATTTCATGCTCGAACTTCATAGAACAAGAAAAAATGAGCACAAAATATTACAGTAAAGGCATTCAAAGAAAATTTCTCCCGGCATTTGCAAGCCGCTTGGCTCAATAATGGAAAATGATCGAATTATTAGGTCTCCAAACATTTTACCCTCCAAACCTAAAGGTAGAGTTAATATAACTCATCTCAAATCAAAGAACAAGAATCAATGGTGCACATTGAAACCCTAACTCAATTAGAGTTATTATTTTTACCAAAAAGTCAAGGGTCAATCCATCATGAGCAGGGAAAAAAATTATTTTGTAATAATTAAATCTTCAAGTATAGGCCATGCCAAAATAAAATATGCTAGGTCAACAATATGATTGTGATGCCATGGTTAGCACTGATCCACGTGACCCAAAGGCCACATCGAGAAAAGAGGTGACAATTAATCGGATGGACAAAAAATATAAGGTTTCAACCTTATAAAAAACAAAATAATCATGCCTTGATCAAATATAGTCAGGTCTTTTAGCTCATAACTATTAAAATTTGGTCAACAAGGATTAAGGTCTTTAACATTAATACCAAGCAAATTCTGCCCAAGAAAACTTAAGGGGGTTCATTGATCAAACAAAGAAAAGGAATTATTGTCTTAAATGTACACAGTGGCCTTTCTAGGACAAGAAAAACTATACCATGCTGCAGATAAAACAAAATAGATGTCACATCGGGACGCATGAAAAAGGCAAAATGATATGACTATTTTAATCATTCACTAGATGAAAGAATTAAAGATGAAAACAAACATGATGCTTTACATGCTTGTTAAGGATTACTTGTAAATGAATAAAAAGAATAAAACAACAATTATTTATTCACCCAAGTACTTTTATTTTCTCCAAATTGAGACCATACTATTCATGTACGAGTAAAATAAGTTTGACTTAGATTATTTTTAGAGAAATAAGACTATTTTGTACATTGCATTAATCATGCATTTTTTTTTGTCATTTCATTATTTAATCATGTTTAGGGCTATTAATATCATATAAGTGGGATTCTAGACTCGTAGTCTATTTTTGGGGCATGGGGGTGAATAGTTTTGCTATATATTGTGTTCCTTGGAAAAACATAAGCGTAAAATTTTTAGAGGAGGACATTTGTACTAAGAGTTGAAGCCATTGGCCATTTTACCATTGAATAAGAACCAATTATTTCCTTTACATTACTTTGCGGTGGTGTTTATTATATTATTAACTCTTGTAAATTGTATTCCATGACTTATTAATCTTACCTTGGTGTAAATTGGTGCTTGTGCATAGTCTTAGTGTGTAATAATCTGCAATGTTATTGTGATTTATCCCTCAATAGTAGAGTGTTTTCCTTAGGATAAAGATGAAACCAATTGGATCGTGCTTCATTAATTTTATCTCAGTATATTGTGCATGTTTATTAGTCAAATACCTCATTAATTTTGGTGTATCACCTCATTCAAATTCCATTTTCAGCCACCTTTTTACCCTTAAACCCATAAAAATCAGTTTTATGATACATCAAAAAGGAACCCACATTCTAATCTTGGAGACATACCTTAATATAGGGATACCCACAACCCTGAGGTGTTTCCATTGTATTTATAGAAGTGAGGGAAAAGAAACTCCGAGAACATCTGTTATCCCTCAATCACAAGGTGCACTTTTGGGAGATAATATTTTTTTGCATGCTCGATAGGACCCTAAATTGTATTTGCAGAAAATCTACATAATATTTGTAGCAAATAAAACAAAAATTTTGGAAGGAAAAGCTATGAACATCCACTAAAAATCAAAACAAAATTATTTAGTGATTCGTAAGGCTGATTTTAGACGGAGTTTTCAAAGCATGTTCCATGCCTAAGTTGACTAAAGATCCATAGTAAGAGGAATTCCTCATAATTTTGTTTCATTGCCTATAAATTGAGAAAAATAAGAAGATTTGGCAACACCTTACCCTATAATAGGCTTGGTTTTCATAACCCCTGCTCTCCGCTTACTTCACCACGTATCAATCTTAATGTTCAAATCCCAGTGATTCCAATGGCTCAACAACCACTTATATATATTTTTAACTTTTAATAATGAGAGCCCCTTAATAATTCATGTTTATCATGACATACCCACTCCCATCTTAAAGGGTTTACGCTTATTCACTTGTTGAAATCATATAACCCCTTCTCGATTATATTAAAGACATCTGCAACCCTTTATTCTATCCATAACATCAGTCATGAAGATGTAGCATAAAAACTCTTAGTTGCATCATTTAAAGGACAAGCCTTGTAGTGGTATAGAAATTTACTAGTAGGGACTATAACAACTTCAAATGAATTGGGGAATCAGTTACATAAGTAATTTAGATAATTCTGATCATTTTTCTCTCATAGAGTAGTTGTCTACAATTAAGCATGCTCCTCATGAATTTATGGCCAGTTTTAACATCAGATTTGCTAGAACATGGGAAATAATTCCAGCCACTGTTAAGCCTCAAGTTGATCATGCATTTCTATATTATCTTAGAGCCTTAATAAGTGATATTTTAGGAATTATAAATTCCATCGGAGGAACTAAACTTCTAAAGCAACTTATGATATTGCTATTAGAGTTGAAAACAACCTTATTCAAGATGGTAAATTAGCCCCAAGGCCCTCTATGCCTATTATAGTATATTTGGTACGAATTCAATGACCTCTTTCCATAATAGAGCATGTTGTTATAAAGCAACTCAAGATTATATATATAAGACCTTGAAAACACTTTGGAATAAGCTAACATCATTTTAGAATAAAATGGCCTAGCCTAGCAGGTGTTATACAACACCTTATTAGCATAATAGGAAGTCATACAGAAAAATCAGAATTATAGGCAGCCTTATCAATAAAGAAAATTTGACCCTAAAGTTGGTAGCTCATCTAGTGCTCGTGTACAAGCTAGTATGGCCTCATAAGCATGTTGTTCACATTGCAATCCACCTCATCAATCTACTAGTTGCACAAATTTCTTCTTGAATTTAAGACTTTTTTTCCAACCATAATCTGAAACATTATTCATGCCACAAATGGAGGGTGGGAAGCAATATTCTCATAGTTAAAAACTAGCTAAATAGAACTTGTTAAGTTTTGGAGAGGAATGTTGTATTGTGGTTACAACTAGAGCTCAAAAGAAGGCCCAAGATGAAGAAAAACAATAGAAATGACTTATTCTACATACCATTTCTGAAAAAAAAAAACAAAGATTCCAAATGCAGCCCCTAAAGAGCAATAAAAATAGCCACAAACAGATCCTAAACAGTTAATCCTATCTCATATTTCTAAAGTATAGAATTAGAATCAATTTTTACTAAAGCTTATTCTAAAACTGTTGCAGCTTCATTTAATGTTGTTGAGGTTATGAAAAAGCATAATATCAATATTTCTTTATGGGATGCTTTGAGTATTCTAGGACAACAAGAGTTACTTTCTCATGAGCTTGCTAAGTTACAGATTTCTTCCAAACCAACAGAGAAAGAAGCTCAGAAAGTTGATATGGTTCTCAAGATCTGATTGATCAATATCATATGAAAGAAGTTAAATGGATGGTACAAAAAGTGTTGAATGCTCATGACATAAGAAAACCACCTCCTTTTTATCTTTCTCTTATTATTGGTGATCATTTAGTTCATAATTGTATGGTTGACAGTGGTGTAAGTAACACAGTCATGCCTAAAGCAATTGTAGAAAAATTGGGCCTACAAAGTATGAACCAAAAGGAAAGAGTGGATTACATCTTGACGGGATAGAACAAAAATAGTTGGTGTCATTACAAATTTGGAGGTAACATTACAGGCTTGTCCTAATGTTTCAATTTTACAAGATGTAACTGTTGTAGATCTACCTCCCTATTTTCTCTTTTCTTGTCAAGATATTTTACAAAGCAAAAATAGGTGGTTATCTTTCTTCGGATTGGTCTTTTTTGTTCTTCACCATGAGGTATGGAACTAAGGTTACAGTAAATTCATAACCTTTAACTAGATTCCACATTGAGCCTCATGTTTCAAATGTTGCCATAGATAAAAAAAAATTTGATGTCAAAGGATAAATTTCTGCATTAGATTGTGTCTCAAACTTGTTTATGGATGAAAAAATTCAAGAAGAACATTCTTATGATCTTTACAAGTAAAATATTATTCGGTGTTTACAATATTCGTGATAAAAACACACCCATACACATGTTGTCTCAAATAGAAAGCATTGTAGAATTCTTATAGCATCTTCATTTTGATGGAGAAAAGAACAAGAAAAAAAAGCTATAGGTTTGATGCTGACTTCCCCTTCAAAAGAGGTATTTTTCAGCAATAAGTCTATAATTTTCATGTCATTGTAACGTGGTTGAATATGAAGCATTGATTCAAATCCTACAATGGGCCAGAAAGAGAGGAATCAACATGTTACAAATATATGGTGATTCTAAATTAATTATAAATCAAGTTTAGAACTATAATGTTTGTAAGAATTCATTGCTAAAATTTTACAAGCATAGAGTTTAAGACTTGATGGATGATTTTGAAGCTATTCACATTCAATCGGTGCAGGAGCGGAGACAATAATCATGCGAGATAGACTTATAATAGTTGAAGCTGGATTTGAAGTGGTAGAACACATTGAAAAATATAAAATATAGCCACATATAAAGCTGATAATAAGACCTTCAATGCTTGTTAATGAAGAAAATTGTCAAGTTTTTGAATATGATAAAAAAATATTCAGATTTTCTAAAGAAGAAGATGAATTTTCTATAATTAATCAAGAGAAATTACAACACCAATATGGTGAACAAATTTTTTAGTTAAATTCCAACAAATTACCTCAAGTGTTTGTCACTTTAGAAGATATTTCCATTATGATGATCAGCTCGAGAAAGGAAAAGAAATATCTCAACACATGTTGATAACTATGAATAGATTGTAGTTGATGATGGAATGTAATTACAAATTGGAAAGGTATGTTCCTTAGCTGAAAAAAAGTATTTTATTAGCTTATGCAAAGAATTCAAAGATTTTTTTTCTTGGAAATACCAAGATCTTAAAGGTTTTGATCCTAGTTTAAATAAACATAATATAGAGTTAAATCTAAATTCAAAAGCTGTTAGGAAAAAATAGAGGCCTATTAACCCCAAGATTGATCCATTAATGAGAAAAGAACTATCAAAGTTAATTGAATCTGGAATTATTTTTCCCATCAAGCACTCAAGTTGGGTTCCCAACCTTATGCCTGTTTGAAAAAGAATGGAGAAATTTAGTTGTGTGTGGATTTCTCACATCTTAATAAATCTTCATTAAAAGATCCATATGCGTTTGCCTAGTATGGATCGGATTTTAGGAATAGTTTAAGGTTCAAATAGGATATTATAGTGGATATAATGATATTCTTGTGTTGTGTGTGTGAATAAGATATATACAAGCCAACCTTCACCGCAAAGTAGAGCACCTATGCGTACAAGAAGAGGCCTTTTGAACTTTATAATATTTGGTGCAACGTTTCATTGTGCAATGGATATGGATTTTCATAGTCTCTTGAATAAATTAATATTTCTATATTTAGATGATGTTACTATATTTTATAATAACTTTTATGATCATCTTATGCATTTAAGGAAGACTTTTCATATTTACGAGGAAGTTTGGAATCGATTAAATTCCAAAAATTCCATTTTTCAAAGTGCATGAAGATAAATTACTTGGACATATCATTTCTAACAAGGGCTTACCTATTGATCCTTTTTGAATTGATGAAATTTTGCGATTTTCCCTACCTCATCATAAAAGGAATTATAAAGTGTTCTTGGATAAATAAACTTTATTAGAAGATTTTTTCCATATTTTGTTACCTTGCTATTACAAATCCATTAACAATTACGCTAAAGAAGAGTAAATTCTTGTCCTTGACCAGCGAAGGAAGAAAAGGATTTGAAGCCATCAAGTTGGATATTTCACAAGCTCCTATTTTGGAAAATCCCAATTTTGATAAATATTTCACAATGTATGCACTTGCATGAACTGAAACCATTTTAGCCATTTTGACTCAAAGTTAATGATGGATATATAGAACAACTAATTACTTTCTTTGGGAAAAACTTACATGACTATGAAACAAGGTACACTTTTGTTGTCAAATATGTAATGTTAGTAACTAGAGGATTAAAGAACTTTAAGTACATGCTCTCTAATAAAAATATTCATGTTTTAGTTTCTCACCCAACGGGTAAAGCATTCCTATTGAATAAGGAACTGGATGAGAAATGATCAAGTTGGATTAAAAAAATTATGGAGTACAATGTTGATATCCATGTTGCTAAAACACTCCATAGGAAAGGACTATGTGGACATTGGATTGCTTATATGGGACAACAATAGGCTACAGATTCATTACAACAAGTTGTAATTTCATACCAGAAACCTAAAATGTAAGTACAACCCCAAAATCAGCAACCAGAATTCAATCCAGAGCTTATAGGATAAAGTTGGATGACTGATTTGATCAATTACTTGCAGGATGACACCTATCTGGAAGGTATGGAAAAGATAAAATGAAGTTATTTCAGATTATAGGCCATAGCTTATGCTTTTATTGATGGTTTGTTTCTCAAGAAAGATATCGATGGAGTTTTGTTGTGTTGTGTTGAGTATGATAGAGTGCAACAATTAATCTATGAATTTCATGAAAGACCCGCATAAGGCTACTTTTTAGTAAGTACTACAACCCTTAAGATATTGAAAGTTGGTTAGTTCTTGTTGGCCCAACATATTCAAGGACTATTATGAGTGGGTATAAAAGTGTAAAAAATATGCATTCTATGTCAGGAAAGATTAGCTCCACTGTATCGTTGCAGCCTATTTGGTGGATCAATCATTCATGTAGTGGGGCCTTTACTTCATTGGCATGATTAAACCTACTTCATCTCAGAGACACAAGTGGATTTTAACTTCCATAGATTATTTCACTCACTTGAGTGAAGCAGTCACTTTGAAATAAGGCAATGAAACTTCAATCTTATCATTCAACAAAGGTATAGTCTCCAGGTTTAGTGTTCCAACAACTATCATTTCATTTAATGCTTTATCTTTTCCTTGTGCAAAGGTAACATATTGGGATGTCAAGCATGGTATTTATCTAAGTACTTCATCTACTTATTAAGCTGCAAGGTAACAAATTAGCTGAAATTACTTATAATTTTTTTCTCAAGCTTATCAAAAGAAAACTATATGAAAACCGAAGAGCTTGGTATTTGATATTAAATTCAGCACTTTGGGCTGATAGAGTGACTCTAAAAGATTATTTGATAACTCACTATACAATATTGTTTAGGATGATCTTATAATTGTTTATTAGAGTAGGAATTCCTTTTCAATAAGTGCATTTCATGCATATTGTAGCTTTAAATTTCAATAAGTGCATTCATGCATGTGATCTAGTTTACTAGATCTTTTCACAGCTTTAGTTTTTTTTCCAGAAGGGTCAATTTTCAAAAAAGAAAAGAATTTGATTATAGGATTTTGACTCCATGACTAATGGAAAAGAGAAAGGCATTTATCTTAAAAGCTTGTAGGTAGCGTTACCCCACATGATTGTGAGAAATTTTGACAATTTTTCACTCATGCAGAAAGGGAAAATCAAAACTTTATTTTTCAGATGGAAGGAATTGATGTGATATACCTAAGGAAAATAAGGAAGTTTCTTAATATTATGAGGTTCAACAAATTGAAAATCAATGCAATATGTAGCTATGTGTTCTATTACTAAATGGAACACCTCACATGTGTTGTAATTCACATTCATATTCAACAAAGAAATACAAAATCCCTAAAGGACTAGTGCATAACCTTGATGAAGGAGGGAATCACAACATATGTGGGATCTTTCATCCCATAACATAAAATAGAGTTGTTTATTGTATGTAGAAGAATTCATTATTGAGTTAAAAGTAAATCAATTTTATTATTAATTATTTATTGAGTTGTTTAGTTCATTATACAATCAATATTTACCATAAAGTTGAATGTAGAAAGAAATAGACAACTCAATTACAGAAATTAATGTCATTTATTCATAAAGAAATTCAATGTTTCCCACACAATCCGTGGGATGTAACTTATGTTTACTTAAAGTAAAATATGCATGTACATAAAGCTAAAAGAAAAAGAATATAGAGAAAACCCATCATTTCCTTTTGGGTCTTCTCTTGGTCTTCATCATCTCTAGTTGCAACTTCTTCATCTTCATCTTTTACATTTCCTCTACAGATACATCATTGTACCTTGGGAAAAGAAGGAAAATGGTTGTCAATAATTGAGCTCCAGGTTTAATCTATATGCTTGTGCTATTAGTTTCAGGAAAATGAATCTTTTGAAGTCAAGTATGCATAAGATACATCAGAAATACTAAATTCAAAGTCATATCCTTCAAGCACTGAAATATCCTTAGAATTAAGTTCTGAAAAGAAAAAGAAAAATCACTATGGTATACAAGATAGGTCAGTTGAAGCCTATTATTTTTCTAACTATTTTTCTTAAGTGTACGGTATATGTGGTAGATAAGGAAATAAAAGTATCTTTACATTATTTAAATATTGAACTAATAAGTACATATTTTTATCGATTCGGGATAAAAAGCAAACATACATGCTATAAATAAACACTCAAAAAAGAGACTTTACAGTGAAATAAAGACTAAAATATTCAAGGAACAACTACATTTTACAGTTCAAGTTTTAAGTTACAAAGTACAAACCATGAGATCAACAATCAAGGAATGTAAACTTCAAGACTCAAGACATGTGTATCAAAGAATTACATGTTAAATAAACACTTGATTATTTAATTACGGATATCTAAAAAGTGAAAATTTACAACTTTTATGCATTAAAATAATATGGAGTTCAATCTTCATCTTGCATGAGATCAATATCATATAGCTAAGAAAAGAGATAATTTTATTTTCAAGTCTTAACATTGATTAAGGAAACAAATAACATGTCTTCTACAATTTTTTCAAGCTGATTCAAATACAACTTTCAAACCTCAATATAAGCTACCAAGTGAAGTGAAATGGAAAACTATGGATACAATGATAGAAGCATACAATTTACGGTTATGAAATAGCATTCAAACTTTCAAATACATATGATAGTCATGATTACAAAGAAAAGCAAGAAAGCATGTAATATATAATAGATCTCCAAGTAGATGATTAAATGATCAAAGAATATATGCATCTAATCAGATTACAGTGTATTGAAAGGTATAAATTTTTATCATTCTAAAGATACATTTCATTTTTCAAAGTACGATTGTTCGGAGTTCACTTAAACAAATTTACGTGACTACAAAGATCTTTTCTAGGTTGACATCAATCATCTTGATACAATAAGAATTCATTAAAGATCAAAACATTCCATTTTATTCCAACACACGTCTAACTCGAGATAAAAAATTAAAAAAATTCAATTCATGTGCAACTATAAATGGAAAATTACACAAGCTCATAATCCTTTCATATATTTAAAATGAGGTTACAGAAAGGGTAAGAAAAAAATACGAAATTCTACATCTCAAAGAACAGAACAAATTTCTAAGAAGAAAATATTAAGGAATTCATGAGGCCATGACACCAAAAAAAGTCAAGTTATAGTTGTAATGATCGATAAATGAAACGTTAGAGAGATTATTTTAAGTTATAGAAATAAAAAAATGTCACAGTTTTCAAGTGACTTAAAAATATCCATACTATAACTTTCAACAAATCAACTCCATTTAGGATTTATTCGAGTCTCCTTATGCATTTAAGAAGGAATGCATTACAAAGTGCGTAAGAAAGAGAAATACATCGTTTCAAGCCTCAAGAATTCATTATGTACATTGAAGGAAGGATTAGGTCGAGTAAATAGTTACATCCTTACCATAAATTTAAGTATGTTTGTAGAAGGAAAACTACACCAACTAGAAAGGGAATAAAAATTTCAAGAAGTATATATTGCAAAGTTTCTAGAATCATCATTTAAGTAAAAATGAAATGTTTATCAAGAGCGGAATGCAAGAATCACATGCATATTCATACATTCATCAAATTTGAAAGTACGGTAGTGAGATAAGTCTTCAAGAAATCAACTCTAGAAGTACATTCTAGGAAAGGAATTTCAAATCTTGCCATTGTTTTGAAGGTCAAAGAAAAGAGTCATGCAAAAGTAAAGTAAACTTTAAGAGCATGAAGATAAGCCAAATCTAGAGTATAAGAGAATCATAAATACAAAATCTCCTCATTATACAAGATATCGTGATCAAAACAAGTGAAGTACAGATTACAAATGCCAATTCATAAAGATACAAATTGTTATAATTGTTTTATAATTTAATTTGAAAGAACAATTGTCAATTTGTAGTCCTTCCCATTGAAATCAAAGTACAAGTCAAAGAAAAGATGCTCGGAAGTACATGATCAAAATGAAGTCTTCAAACAAATGTCATTTAGCACAAAGTATGAAATACAAGAACTAATTAATACTTAGGTACAAGTTTAAAACAAAAATTACTTCATAACTATGATAATGCAAAAATCAATTACCGGAAGAGCAGGTTCATAAAGTTCCAATACCAATGAATTCTAGATATCACTTAAGATCAAATCTAAGAAAACCTCGACTTTGCAAGAATATTAGAGTTTCACCTGAAATAAAGGTATGAACCAACAAGGAGGATAACACTTGACTATGGAAGTCATTTTATTATACCTAATACAACTAATAGAGATGTCTGAAATGAAACCATTTGTCATATAATGGAAAAATGCAAACCCATATCTATGAGGAAAACATTCACAGGAATGATTCAGGTGAGAAAATATAAAACTCATCTTAAGGAGAGATAAACTATGCAAATAGTCTAAGGATTAAACAATGGTGTTCCAGACTATGGAGACAAAATCAAGCCATTATAATCCAGCCATATCAGTAAACAAAGAAAATATTCAAATACCCATTTCATTTACAACTCCAAAAGTAAACACTTTTGAACTCGTGGAGTTATAAAACAACCATAAGAAAAACATGCAAAACATGGATTCATGTTGAAATCACATAGTAGAAATAGAGTTCAAAATTCCTCCATAGTGGCCATATTCAAGGAAAAAAACAAAATACCAGTATGAAATAGAACACCCATGTCGCCATTTGTCTCAGAACAGGAAAAATACAGTGAAACTTCGGTTCCAAAATAGGAAAATAATGCGGCACTTAGAATTTAAAGAAGCTACATTCAATACAAAAACTGAGCCCTCAAAATTGAAAAATGGTGGATTTATCGAATTGGTGCTCATAAGAAACCTCCAACTCACTAAATCAAAGAAAACCCAGATGTGGGTAGTATCAAAATAATTCAAAAATATTTTTCATTTCCATGGCCTTTAAAGGTTTGCCAATGATTTTGCAGAAAGATCAAGATGGAGAAAACTTACCACTTTTTACGGCAAAATCGGAAGAAATACGCGAGAGAAAAGTTGGAGTAAAGACCCAAAATTCTTTACAAATCTCGAAGGTTCCATAGAACCAAAAATTATAGATAGCAATACTTTTCAAAAATATTCAATATCGAAATGGAGGAAAAGAATGAAAAAAATTACAGTGGAACCAAAACAAAATCTCACCTTCAACGATAATGGCTGAGATAGGGACAAAAATCTTGCACATAAAGGCATAAAACAGAGCTCAAGGGTTTACAAAAATCACAAACACCTCTTAAGATATCTCATAGAGCATTCATATTAGTAGAGAATATAAAATTTCATTCTCAAGCCATCATAGAAGAAGAAAAATGAGCTTAAAAGACTACGGTAATGGTGGTCGAAAAAAATTCACCACGGCCGCCTACTACTGGCTCAACAATGTAAAATGATTGAATTATTATGTCTCCAAACCTTTTACCCTATAAATCAAAAGGAAAAGTTAATCTAACTCACCTCAGATCAAAGGACAAGAATCAATGGTTCCCATTGAAACCCTAAGTCAATCAAAGTTAGTAGCTTCCACCAAAAAAATCTAGGTCAATCTATTGTGAGAGGGGAACAAAATTATTTCATAATAATTATATCTTTTACTATAGTCTATGCTAAAAACAAAATACACCATTTCAAAAATATGATCATGATGTTAGTGTTAGCACTCAAAACCCAATCATGAGTCAAATCTTGAGCCACATGACCCGGGCCACATAAGGAAAAGAGGTGACGATGAATCGTAGGGATCTGAAAATTATAAGGTTTCAACCTTAGAAGAAAAAAATCATGCCTTGAACAAATATAGTCCAGTATTTTAGCCCATAACTATTAAAAGGTGGTCGAGCAAGATTAAGTTCTTTGACCTTAATACTAAGAAAATTATGCCCAAGAATAATTAAGTGGGGTCGTTGATCAAACAAAGAAAAGGTATTATATTATTACATATACATAGGTGGTCTTTCTAGATCAAGAAAAAATTATACCATGCATGTAGATAAGACATAATAGATGTCAAATTAGGACTCATTCAAAAAGGTAAAAGGATATGACTATTTTAATCATTCACTAGAAGACCTGAAATGAAGATGAAGACAGACAAGGTGATTTGCATGCACATGAAGGATTACTTCCAGTTGAAGACAAAGAATCAAAATAGCAATTATTTATTCACCCAAGTACCTTATTTTTTCCAAATTGAGATTGTATTATTCATGCAAGAGACAACTCAGTTTGACTTGGATTATTTTTAGAGAAATAAGACTATATTTACATTGTATTAATATTACATTATTATTTTTAGTCCCCTTTTATTATTTAATCATGTTAAGGGCTATTAATATCATGCAAGTGGGAGTCTAGACTACAAAATATTTTTAGGGGTGGTGGTGAATATTTTTCTATATATTGTATGCCTTGGAAAACCACAAGGGTAAAATTTTGAGAGCGGGACTTATGTACTAAGAGTTGAAGCCATTGGCAAGATTTTCCCTTGAATGAGAACCAGTTATTTCCTTTCCAATACTTTACAGTGGTGTGTATTATTTTATTAACTCTTGTGAATTGTATTCCCTGAATTATTAAGCTTACCTTGTTGTAAATTGGTGTTTCGTGTAGTCGTTGTGTGCAATAATCTGCGGTGTTGTTGTGATTCATCCCTCAATAGTAAAGTGTTTTCCTTAGGATCAAGCTGAAACCCATTGGATCATGCTTCATTAATTTGTTCTCAATATATTGTGCATGTTTCTTAGTCAAAGCCCTCATTAATTTTGTTGTACCACCTCATTTAAATTTCATTTTTAGCCATCCTTTACCCTTAAAATCTATAGAAAATCAGTTTTAGGATACATAAATAAGGAACCACCTTGTAATCCTAGAGAATCACCACAACATAGGGATATCCACTTTGCCATGATTTATTTCCATGGTATCTCGAAGAAGTGAGGAAAATCAGGCTTAGAACACTTGTTATCCCACAATCACAAGGTGTACTTCGAAAGAAAACAATAAGCTGCTTAACACCTTTCACCAATGAAGACTACGAAATGACCATTTACACTTTATGTCATAATGGCTCTTTATATGATCCACCTCATACTATTTCTTATCAAGTATCCAATGCATCTCCAGTTGGTTTCAATTAGGACATTGATTATCTTTTAGAAAATTTACTTGATCACTCTTATCATCACACACTTGAAGTGGTGTCCCAATTATCTCCCCATGTCCGCATCGACGTGTATCTTATATCCTCATCATTTCACATCTAGTCTCAAACACAAAATATACACATCTTGATACATGATCGTATTTTCATTACGACGATGCACTCTTGTGTTAAAGTTCACACTTGACTATTGAGGGCATCCTATGAACATGAACCTTACACTCTACACAATAAAAAAATTATAACACCTTATTCCTAACACACATTTAACATAACACTTGAGACACTTATAGTACATACTTCTCACACATATCTATCAATACAAACTCAAAGACAATAGTAACACACAATATTTGCACAATCAAATCAAACATATTAAACAATCTACATATTAGTACGCATCCAACACAACATACTACACAAGTGACACATTCACGAAACCTTTCTCTTAGACACAAATAACACTACACATTGCACATCTAACACATCCATCGCACATTCAAAATGCACTATCCTATGTGGAAATCTAAATATTGGTTCATACTCGACTACTAGTTGTCTAAAATTCATATCGACCTCACAACATTCATTCACTCAATCACACATACAATCTTCATGTTGTATACTTTGGAAAACATATCTTTCTTACACCCTTGTTCAAAAATAAATTACGATGACAAAATCTTCCTTTACGAGTTCATTCTTGACTTCGAGGGCCATATATAAATGAACCTTATCTCATACATACAAATCCACTAAGGGGTCACGCTTTACTCCTATCACTCACTCTACATTCAATTCTATCTCATCTACAACATACTACATATCTTTGATGGATTTAGTATTATCTGCATTTACATGTTACATACACACTTTATTACACATGTTAGTCATATATCTTGTATGTTATTATCTTTATCATAAACACATGTGAATTCACTTTATTTATAGTTGTGATCAAAGATTCTATAGATTCACACATGCGTCATCGATGTTTAGTGCAATACATCTTACCAGTCCCAAAGTGGCTCTCAAGGGAATTTAATTTCATGCACATTGGATGTTGTATCGTTTTAGTTTTCATAGCACACTACTATATTATATCATACACATTTTGACATACTTTTTTATCTTTTTAACATGAAAACAAGTGCTTCATGTGCAACATTGTATTGAATATCTAGGTGTTTCTATGCATCTCTGTTACATTGCTTTCTTGTTCTTGTTTTCCACTATTTAAGGGCATTTCCCTTTGTCTTGTGTCCACACATGTATTCTTTTGGCCTAGTTGGCCTTGATTGTCTTGTGAAATTGTGAGTGACGTCCCATGTTTGAAACCTAATTTTTGTGATCCACATTATCTTCTTACGTCTTAGACTACACATTGTCTTCTTGTTTGCTCATTACCATTTTACATGCATTATTTTCTTATTTTTACCAACACCTATCTCTTAACCACGTTTTTTAATGTGCCTTAGTTTATACCAAATACACTCCCTCGTTATACGGGGCATACTTTTAGATAGTATTCATTCTTACTTTGGGCCCCATACTCCTCGATTCACGTTGCATGCACTCCAAATGAGGAGGAATCGTTTGGGTGAATCTATCATCCCACGTATCAGCTCATAGTCACCACACAACACAACTCATTATGGTAATACATAATCATGAGTCTTAGACAATGATTATATCTTTACTTGGGTCCTTATCACAACACAAACACTAGCCCTAAGACTAGGATAGTAACACCGGGTGCTCCTAACCCTTCCTAGATGCATGTGACCGTGGGGATGGTTAAAGATCACTTTTTACTTCAGAAAAATATTCATTACTTCACACGGTGAATTTAACAGGCATACGAGTCCCTGAGCCCTCAAAGATAAACACAATACACAACATTTTATACTTTAACATTGGATTGGAATTCGTTGAATTGAATTGGATTCTTACACACCATCTGCGGCAGTGGTGTTTACATTCATGGAAAGAAATTCATGGTTTCGGATGACACCAGACTTTTCTCCCTACACTTCTTCAATGTATTAGTGTGATATCACCAAAAACATTGCATTCTTCATAGATGGTGCGAGATCCCCCAAAAAAATGTTCTTCTACATCATCTACAAGATCATCTCTATCTCTTTTCCTCTTCATGGATAAGGGGCATATGTTCCTTTTTCATATTTTTCACATTTTACATACTTTATTACATGTTTTTTACTTATACACACACACATATTTCATTACTTGTTCGTTCTTCTCTTTTGTAGGTCCATACTTATGGGAAGCACTAGTCACATCATCTCGACATCAACAATATCAAAAACATCAAGCACATCACCATTTCTAGGAACAACGGTAGGAAGGTGACATATACAGATGTTTTTTTGCCCTAAGTTCATCATTCATCATTACTTTTGTATCTTCTCCTCAATAGTTTCCATGCTTCACATTTTTTTAACTCCACGCATTATCTTGTATGTTGACATGCTTTCATAATTGATATTCATGGTTAACAAGTATGAATGTCTTATCAAATTTATGTTATCATCTATTCTCTCAACAACATAAATTGGAGGCAAATTTACACACAAAATCGTGCACTTTGGGTAATTATCTACTCTTAATTACATACTACTATTCATATGATTCCTAAGTAAGATAAGTAATAACTAACCCATGTTCTTGTTCATCTTTTCTTTCTTTTTTATTAACTTTTGGTCTTACACTCTTTATATCTTAGTATTTCATTTCACACCTCGAATTTGTCATCCGGATGCAATCACCTAGCCAAGATACCGGTGCAAGGAGATCCTATCCTCTTTGGGTACTCGACCTCTTTAAACTTTATTCACATGTTTTGGGTCATTTCTATAAGTTTGAGAATATTATCTTTTTGGTAGTTTGAATTTTCGTGGTTAATTAGGAAATTAAAAAAGGGAATCTTATAAATATAAAGTTATGAGACCGAGAACAAGGGACCAAACACTAAGCATTAACTATCACCACTTGAGGTTACATCCAAAGGTTATTCAAGAGCATTCAAACATACTTTAAAGGAAAGGAAACATTCTTCTACATACACTTCATAGGATGCAAATTTTATTCTATTCTATGGACACCTCTACTTACATCTTCTACATCTAGATATCTTCTCACTTTCAAGTGTGACATACACACAAGCCACCTAGGGAATATTATTAACACACATATACACACATACATATATAACCACATTGGGTATAAAATGTAGTGCATCACTTAGTCATAAGTTCATTTGTTTGAAAATTTAGGATAGTGTGACCCGTCATTTGCATTATTTTACTTTTATGATTTATGCACTCTTAAGGGGTTTACAGGTAAGTTTTTCAATGCAACTTATCGATTACATCGTTGATCATTCTATGACATACTAGCAATAATAAGCGAAGCACAACCAACATCTTGTGAACTTGCGAAGGAGGTTCCTTGAGGATTTGAGAAGTCACATGCACCCCAGTAGTTACGTGGCACCCACAGTGCCCCCGACCCATTCTAGGTGCCCGGTCTAGGAAAATATTCTGGTCCGACATTTTTTAAGGCTCTGTGTGACACTTATCCTCTCTATTATTTATTTCATCATTACAACATAGTCTAGAATTTGTTGCAAATTATCTTAGTCATTTTGTCTCCTCTTTGCAACTAGGGTTTCATAATTTCTAGCTTAATTTTATTCAATCATATTTATTCATATTCCATATTCATTGCAGATCTACATTGTAATTAGAATTATGCATCTATTTATTCAATATTTTCTTAATCACTATGAAATTACAAATTTCACCTTAAATATTTAACTTCCATCTCATGCATAGTCATTTGGAATTTCACCCAAGGACATTAAGTATCTCTGGAGGACTATCACATAAGGATGTGGATCATGTCACTATGAAGGTTGTTTTATAATATGAATATTTCAAGTATTTGGATTTTCACTTTGAATTATCTATTGATACAAATACAATCAAGTATTCTTGTTTGTAATTTGAATTTGAATTTTACAAAATTTTGATTTTGATTGTTTTCAATTCTACATATTTTGATTATATTTTTAATTAACTATTAATAAAAGTTTTGTCTCCTTACATTTCTAGCTTCCAAAACCCTTCAAATATGGGAATTAAACTCAATAATTTGGACATCCATTTCTACAAAGTCATGGTGAATTTCTTCCCGCCTATAGTTATATTACAAGGTCTATATACAAATATTTTGTTGTGAGCTTTGGCTTATATCATTCGCACCCTAAGTGGGAAGAAATTTGATTGGTGCATTTTATTATCCTCCATTATAAGATATCATTTGTCTAAAATTCATTTGAATGAAAATGTTACTATCGCCTCAACATATTTTATTCTCTTTTTATATTATGAATCTCTTTATAATTTATGTGGCACCACTTCTCTAATAACGATGCATGAAAAGCTATCATATTTTTGTTAAAAATTCAAGAGCGGGAGGAGGTGAGTCCCAAGTTTTTATTATTATTCTTTATTTTTAATATTTATCTATTATATTCAAGATTAATAATTAGTTTAGTGTGTAATTGCAATAGAAGATAGCTGATGCGGTTATATCATGAAGGAAAGTTGCTATCGGAGGTGATTTTCCACTAGGTTCCATAGATTCGAGATATTGTTTTAGATGATCAACACAAAGAGGAGAACACCACTCAAAAAATAGTCAAAAGGATGAGGAGTACATTGAAACTTCAAATTGACACGTCCATTATACCACTTCCATTAACAATAGGTATTTATGATGTATATATGTTTGAAAATCTTTGAAGATAAATGTGATTAATTATTTAAAAATTGGATATGTTTCAATATTATTTGTAACTTATATTCCTTAGATGTAGAAACATCTAGTAGCACAAGATTATATCACGGGATCATTTTAGCCCAATAAAAATATATATATGAATTTAATCAAATAAAGAATGTAAAAGTATATTGGGTACCTCACTCTTTGGCTCGGTATGAATCTCATTCTTGTATATTTTTCTTATTATTTTTTAAACAAAGATTCAACAAGATAATCAATCATTAATACTTAATTATTTTTTAGTTCAAACCTATTAGTACAACACACTGAAATCTTTAGACTACTTCTCTCCAAAAACCACATCAACTACAATATGCTGCATTTGTACCTCATCTAAGTAATTTTTATGATGATATATAATATAAAGTTTTATTTATGGTTATTTATTTCATATTATGTTTTTATTTTTAAATTTCTCATGTTATTTCAAAATTACAATTGATTATTCTGGGGCCTCTTCCACATCGCATTCAAAATCCATCCACTACTATGAAGAGCAAGTGTAGTCACAAAATCATGCAATTTAGATGTTATTTATCCTAGTCTCATGCTACAATTTAAAATGTTCTTGATTGAATACAATACGAATAAACCCTCATCCTTTTTCCATCTTTTTTATTTTATTTTGTCATAAGCGAACTCTTACACTTCTCTCCCTAGTCATATTTTTTTCTTATCACGTTATTTTATTCTTAATTGAGGTGCCCACATTAGTATTGGGGTATTCATGGGCACCTGTTCCCACGAGAGGCACCCTGGTCCCTCTTTTATTTTACCACCTCTTTCGGGATCTTTATATCCGTTTAAGATCTTTATCCTTCTTCCAGTCAGCTTTTTTCCGGTTAATTGCAAAATCAGATCAAGATTACCCTATAAATATAAATTTACGAGACCATAATGAGGTACTTAGCATCATTCACTACTAGCACTCATCTAGAGTTGCATCCATATATTGTATTAAAAATCACTTGCATTCACATAGATCCATCATCAAGGCACAAGGCCAAGACATCTGCGTCACACCTCATAGGGGGAGGGACTCTATTATATTTAATACATGCACTCTATTACATTCTCTACATCTACTTATTACTTGCCACTTCACAAAGTTTGATTGCGATAAGAGAACCTAAGAAACATTATCCACACACTAACTAGAACTACATTTGGTTCCGAAATGTAGTACAACGCTCGATTACTAAGCCCACTTTTGTGGCAATTGATGTCATTATGATCCATTCATTTTCATCTTTTTTTTAGGGTTTTGATGCTTTTTTTTCTTTTGTAATGCTTTACATCATATTGGAATATTGGAGACATCCAGTACAAGACAATGAACTTGATGTGATAGAAATCAAGGGTTTTAGACCACCTCTCAACCCTATAGAGATCAATTTCAAATATTTTTCATAGACCATGGTACTCATATTGGAAACTAGAGTGCTCGCAAGCACCCTAGTCCCTATTAAGGTGCTCTAGTCAAACTATATCCTCTATATCGATCCTTTTTTGGACTTACGCAGTTGTTCCTGCTTTCAAATTTTCTAGTCATCACTATGACATTGTCGCAAGCATATTCCATTCAACTGAGTTATTTCCTTTTCCTTCTTCGAGGTTAGGCGTAGCATTTCCTTTTGTATAGTTACTTAGATCATTTACATACTTTATTTATTGTATTTATTTAATCCATTTCAATTGTTCATAACTTAGATTAACTATCCCCATGTACTACATATTTAGTTAAATTTTAACTAATCATTTTGTGAACCAAACTCGATAATTCACACTTCTAGATTGTCCCTTCATTTTTATCACCCAAGAATCAATATTTATTTTCTTTTAAATTCTGAATCACTACATAGAGTGCAAGATTTTCTTCCTACTACTTGCATTCATGCTACCATGCATCCAAATATGGTTTTTCAATCCTACGATGATGCATTTTCATCTCATATTGTATTCAAGTCTAACCTTACCTCTCATTTTCAGACTATAATTATCAAAACTTAACTCGTGTCATATGTCATTCGTGAGGTATCAAGTTGGACCTCTCATGATTTATGTCCATCTAGTATTTCATTGCGCGATTATGATGGTTTTATTTGTCCTTGTCTCCATCATATTGCATTACCTATCACTATTGGTCCAAATACTATCCACACTATCTTTTTCGTTGTTGATTTCCTAGTCTCCTACAATTTTCTACTTGGTAGGGCATGGCTCCATCCCATGTAAGTTGTCACATCTACTATTAATAATTGTTTAAAAAATTTACATGAGAGCACTAAGTACACTATTTTTGTGATCGTGATCCATTCTACTTTTTCGACTGAGCTCATAACACTAATATTCCTATCCCACATATAGATATTATAGATGAGCCCAACCTATGGAAGAAAAACCTCACTTACAACATCTTTATGGTACTATTTATGTGATAGATGTTGTTCCTTATTTTCTACCTACTACCATTAGTACTATGATTCCTTATCAAGGGCCTTCTAATTCTATGGAAATCACTCTATACATCCAAATTCACATGCACCATCTACCTTAGCACACCCACCATTCACTTCCAAAGTTATCATGAATGACTCATATTGGGAACATATTATATTTGATACTACATGTGATGTCACTATATGTTCCCATGATATTTTAGCTCATCTTGGTTTCACCTTTGAGTATCTTCATCTTTTTATTCATGACTCTCATCTCTTATATGACTTTATCAATATTATTGGCAATTATGTTTTACATGTATTTCATCTTCGATTTTATTTATCACATACTCATCACTCTTTTCCACTCACGTTAGTGAAATATTAGCTTATTTATATTGGAGGAGCATTAGATTCTATTTATACATACATTTCAATTCTTATGCCCTTTGGTCATGTTTTTATTTGTAATAGTTATTTTATTGTATATTCACAAAATCTCACTTGGTATGCACATGGTTTCCCACTTCCTCCATTTACCGATGAGGATTACACCATCGGCATCTACAAATTATTCCTTATTGGCTCATTGAATGATCAACAAGACATGATTTCATACCAGGTCACCGATGCTTATACATATGACTTTGACCAAGAGGATGATGATCTTCTCGATGAATTTACATGATCTTCTTACACGAACATTTTTGGGGCATAGCACTTGATACATCTTCCCCCATTTATTATAGTATACTTACATCATATTGTTCACATTCATGTATTGTATCATCTCATCTTACACAACAATACAATGTTCTAGTTTTTTCATTACCCGATGAGACACTCTTGTGCTTTGGTTCACACTTGACTGTTGAAAGCTTACTACACATGAAACCCACACATTTCATTTCACACAATCTACATTTAGCTATATCATTTCAATATTTTCACATATATACATCATACATCATACTTGTCTTCATCACATGCATCTAAAACTGCATACTACACATACTATATGCTCTTATGCGTACTACACATATTTCATTCAATACTATATACTACATACACATAACATGGTCATTTATCATCTTCATTACCTATACTACGTAATTTTCTACATACTACACTCATTACCTAATGATACACTTTAGTTCCTCGGTCTATACTAAACTTTCGAGGGTTTAAAAATCAAATGGCCGTTACACAAATCACACATTTACTATTTGACCTTTCATCATGCAAAATTCCTAGCCTAGTTGCATATGATTTAGGCTGAATCATCACCTATTCTATAAATTTGTAGTGGTATACACCTAAGATTACATCACCACTTGCTCTTTTTATCTTATAGAGATATACGCTTAGGGTTAAATCATCACTCATCCATTCATGTTGTAGTGATATATGCTTAGGGCTACATCACCACTCACCCATTTATCTTATAGTGATATACACTTAGGATAAATCATCACTTATACATTTTATCTAGTCATGCTATACGCAATAGAAATAGGTTTCACGTAAACATCATCACTAGGTTGCATCTCATTAATACACATACACATTCACCACAGCGTAGTAGACACACAACACACTCCAACCATTTCATGATGAAACACTCTCAATCATGGTTCATTCTTGACTACGAGAGGGAAACAAAATGAACCTCACTACATACATTTATATCTACTAGTGGGGCACACACTTCTTATCACTCCATTTTGCATTCCATTCCATCCATCCACAACATTCTACATATTACGGTTGCTTATAGTTTTTCTTACATGTTCTTGTTCATGGTCACTTTATTACACATGCTAGTAAGATCACTTATATGTCATGTATATACATCCTCTAGACATGACCGTAGATACAAGTCTCTTACATGCAACGTAGATGCTCACCTTGTTACCTTCACTACACTACTCATTCAAGGAATCCACATTCATCTCTTCTAGGTGTTATTGTTTCATTTTCTTCCTAGCACTTTACATTACTTTCTTATACACGCTCTTGAAATGCTGGTTATCTTTCAAATATGTTAGTGGGTGCTTCATGTGCAACATTTTTATGCGGGGTATTTTTGTTTCCATACTTGTTTGTTAAATTGTCTGCTATTTTTTGTTATTGTTTATGGGACTTGCCCTTTTCTTGGTGTGCACACTTATTTATTGTTTGTGACCATGATGGCCTTGCATGTCTTCCGACATCGTGAATGAAGCCCCATGTTTTCTACTGGATTTTTGCAAATTACTTGTCTTCTTGCATGTTTACATTACTTTCTTGGTATCATACACCTTTGTTTGTGTAGCTTACATATTGTTTTCCATATGCATGCATTTTTAAACATGTCTTTGCCTAGCATAATTTTTTTTTGTGTTCCTTGGTGTTTACCAAGAAATTTTCAAGGTTAAATCATACATGTTCTTGGTCCTCTTTTAATGTTGCATTTATCCTATCTATGACATTAGATGTTCCCCAAAGAGGGGGCATCATTTGGGGGGTTTTTAAACAATAAAACCAATATTCTACACTAGTTTGGTTCAGTTATATACATGGAGTGGGTTAAGATAGGTGTACGAACCCCATTTATAGTGGAATTTACAAAACATGGTTTTCTTATAATTTTGGGAAGTAGTTATAGGCTTAGAGGTTATAGTGGTTGTGCCTCTCTACACTACTTCAGCCAAAGTGGCATCGAGATCACTGAAAAATTAGGACGATATAAAGACCTATTCAAACATATTAAGGGAAGTAGTTAGATCTTGGAAGACACATATCATTTCCTCCCTACACTTATTTAGATAGGATGACATGAGATCACCAAAAAGGTTACTGAGTACATGATATCCTTATACACTCTCTTTCTCAACATGGGTTAGGTGCACAAGTTCCATTTACACTTTTTCATTTTTCTATTTTACATTCTTTTTACATTCATATGAATGTGTCTTTTACATTAAATTTGACACATATGTACTTACATATTTGAATACTTGATAATTTTCTCCTTGAAGGTTTGGTTGTATGAGAAACAAGCTGACCAAATGGGGGCAACAACAACAAATGACAACATTAACAACAACACTTAGTGACATCACACACCGCATCAACTACACATGCTTTTGGATTAGGTTCTATTGGTGCTCAAAAATAGTCTCACCCCATTTTTCCATTAAAAATCTATTGAATTACTGACCTCTACCATTTTTATCCCTCGTGTTGTGCACGAGAAGTCTCTACTTTCGATTTCTGCCATAATCAATCCTTCTTGGGTCAAGGATCATATATGGCTCCATAGTTATCCTTTGTTTCTCTTTTTATATAGAAGGGAGTCTGTAATTAGGGTCCCATGTTCTCTTTTCACCTAACAAAAACTTGGGCTCTCCGTTCTTTCCATTTTCAATAGTCAAGATTTGTTGTCCTTATCATTTTCACCCTAAATACTTGAAGAAAAATGAATGGATGTAGCACGGAGAAATTTATTTGAGCCTTCTAGCATTCATAAATTCTCTTTCTTTGGAGAAAATTTCATCTCAGAGCTCAAATGGTGATTTTTCTTCAATTCTACGGTTTGATGAGCATTTCAATAGTAAGCGTGGCATCTTTTAGTTGGACACTACTCAACGGGTACTCTAAAATTCTATGGATTTCCTTGACCTAAAACCTTTCTACGTGGAAGAGTAGCACTCATTTGAAGATTTTCTTTTTGGTTTGAGCTTGGAGTTGTGCCAGGAGGACAAGTGGAGGTTTCTGTTGCTTTTCTCAGACTTAGGAAACATTTTATGTAGCTAGTACAGTTTGGTAGAATAGGGACATGGGGTGAACCCTCACTCATTCAGGATCTGTGCTCTTGGGCACCATTTTGAAAATTTTCCATGAAGACATGTGGAAGCTTCCGTCGGGGCTTCCCATACTTAGTCTTTTTTCAAAAGGTTTTGAGAGGCCTGGGACATGTGGAGGCGCCATGCATGTTTGATGACTGGCCCTCAAATTTCATTTTAAAGAAGCACCAGGATTACACTTGGAGGCCTATGCTCACTTTGTATTTTGCTTGGAATTTTCAACGGCTAAGGAAGATTAGCTCGGACCCTGACACATGGGGCCTTCCACTGAGCTTTAAGCCTTCAAACAAATTTTGTCGGGCCAGGACACATGGTCAGCCCGTGCTCATTCAAGGTCTCAACTTTTGAGGACCATTTCCAGTGCCCTATTGTGATGCATGACGGTTTGAAAAGTTAAAGGCAGGATGCGAGACCATCAAGGGAAAGTTTAATTTTTCCCTCTTAAGGATTAAAGTATCAAAATGGCACGCAAGCCCATACAAAGGGAGGAGGTCAAGGTTGGCTTCAAAAATTCTATGGGATGAGGAAGAAGACAATAAGAGGAAACTTGGATTTTTGCCTCTTGTTACTAAAACGATTAAAACATCAAAATGGCTGAGCTCAATAGAGAGTAGTCAAATTTTTCCCGATCAACAATGGCGGAGGTGCGGACTTTTGAGGGTAATTTGGAAAGTTTTCCTTTTGTGGAGAAAGGAGTCAAAATTGTAAAATAAAGTGTGATACCACTAGGACCCACATCGAAACTAAAATTGGAAGGGCGGAGTGCGGGGAAAACTTGAAATTTTTCCCTTTTCTAAAAAAGAGGTGAAATAGTAGAATTTAGTAGTAGGTTCCTTTGGGACACACCTTAGGACACGTGTTAGGCTCATTTCTCAATGGCAGAGCTTGAGAGAAAAATGTAAAATTTTTACATGTTTCCAAAAGTTGTAAAATGAAAAGAGGAACCTGCAAGCCTGATCTCAAATGGATCTCCCATGTGGACGGTGAGAATTCAAAATAGAAATCAATGACAGTTGTGCATTTGTATTTGATTTTTCCACCATTTTCACTCCAGAGCTCCTAAGGATGCATATTTTGATGGTTTTTATCATTTCTTGGATTCTCCTCCATGTCAAATGAAGAGGAATGTTAATTTGGTGTCTTGGTTTGGTGGTAAAGGTCTGTAAATGTCTCTCACCATTAATATGCAATCTGAATGTCAGATTCAGCCTGATTTTTCTTTCCTTGGAACGCAAAAGACCTATTGATATCTTGGTTGGGTGAGTAAAATATGGGGATTTATTTTACCATTAAGATGAGATTTGACCTCTTGGCTTGATCTGATCTTCCATTTCTTCTTCCCAGGCACACAAAGAAGCATATTTGATAGATTAGGGGTAGAAGTGGTTAGTGATTAAAGGGAAAAGTGATCTATCAGATAAAGAAGTTGAATGCGAGAGATATTTGAAGAAATTTACCCCTTGAACACCTAACAAATTTTTACAGATTTGATTGTGGGAATCACGATCGAGATCATGGCGAGCACTATTACACTCAATGCCTCTAGTTTTGGGGGATAAAGGCTCTATTGTAAAATGTTATAAATACGCATGATTTTTCTGTGAAAAGGGTTAGAGGTTGAAAGGTTGGAGTTTTAGAGGTCGAACTGATTTTCTACAAAGGTTGATAGAGCCCATATTTTTGAGGGACTGTTTGGGAAACCTGTAGGTCTCTTTTGTGTTAAAATTTATCGTGTCAAGGTGGTTGCGAGTGTACTGACCATTTGACAAGCTCTAAGACTATCCTAGAAACTTTCCCCTCTGATAAGTTTAATAAATTTTGCGTTATCTGTGTTGACTTTGGGCAATTAGTGTCTCCTTTATTTGAATGTCTACAAATAGTCTTATTTGTTCCTATTGCAATCTTATACTGAAATTTTTGTTAAATCACACATGATGTCATCCATAAGGCAGTTTAATGGTATTTGCAATTTCATTTCTAGAAGATCCTTCATCTTGGATGAGATAAAAAAATTAAAATCAATTCATTGTCATTTGTTTATAAATATTATCTGTAAGTATTCATTTGTACCTTAGGCATGGTTAATCAAAAATAGTGTTTAATTGAGTCTTCTAATTCAAGCCTTCGTATTGGATTCTTAAAGAATTGAAAACATGTTGATCCGGGCCTCCATTAAAGCACACCTTCTAGTGAAGGAACCTCTCTTGTTTATTCTAAAGCTTTCTAATGTGAAGTCACCCATTATTGTAAAGTCGGGCTCCAAATATCTTGTGTAATCAACTTTATCCTTCTTACCTCCCGATAATTCATTTAAAAACAACCAATCATACCCATACTACCCATAATGTGTGTATACAAATGCATAATTTTACTGTATGGCACATCACAGCACCCACCTGAGTGTCGCTGAACTTGATGGGTTGAGACTCTTCGGTGCGATTGCATAACATGCCAAGCTTTCTCTTGTGAAGTCACCCATTAAAAGCTCTCTTGTGGATGAAGGCGGTTCCTATTTTACCTGTTGATGTTTCACAGATGCACACGTAAAAATGTAACATGGAGCTTTTCCCAAGGTTTAATCAAAAGCTCCTAAGGCGGTTCTATTCCTCTGTTTAGATGCACACGTAAAATGTAGAGGATCCTAATCTAACAAGGGAGGTAAGAAGATGCATAAAATAAACCTAAACTAACAGAGGTGATGCACCAGGAATGAAGAACACTGTCTTACCAATAAACACAAACCATTAAAATGCAATGCAAGATCATGCCTGAGATAACATATTTGCAGTGAAAGATCAAGAGGATGCAAATGAACACAGAGAGGGTTGAGAATCATCCTGAGACATGCATTATTTTACTCCAAATATTGATACAATACACTACAAAATGCCAAGAGGTAAAGTTGCATTACGAGTTTTAGATGGGAGGTTTGAACTCCACAAATTCACTGCCAAAGATAAGAAGGGAGGGGAAAAAAGAATGTCAACCTTTAGAAAGAAGCCCCTCCTTAAAATTTATAGAAGAATGAGAGAGGAAGAGAGAGGAAATCCAAATCTACCCTGACCACCCGGGGTTGCATTTAATTCATCTCATTATGGTGGTAGGTGAGAACCCTAAAAATCCCAAAAAGTGGCTAATTGTATTTTACATTTTTAGAACTTGTTCCCACCCAATTAAAGATATCCAGTCATAGTTGGATGAGAGGACCTCATAATATTTCTGAAAATACCAACCTTGCGTGAATCAAGCTCCTATGAAAAGTTATGGCCATCGAATATCTGCGTGGGGTTTGCTTTGCTTCTGTCGGCGCTCAAAATGTTGCGCCTCTTGAAGGTGCGCCTTGGCACTTCCATGTTTGTGTTAACAACCCATTACCTATGCCATATGTGCATCCATGTTTATGTCGACAAACTTTTACTGCATGCCATAGGTGCATCCATTTTTTATCGAAAACCTTTACTGCTGCCTGCGCCATAGGCGCATCCATTTCATGTGTCATCGACAACCTTTTAGCCTTTTACTGCGCCTTAGGTACATCCATTTCCATGTTTGACATGTCGATGTTTGCATATGCCTTTTACTGCGCCATGGCGCATCCATGTTTCATGTCGACACCTTTGCTATGCGCCATTTACTGCGCCTTTTGTGTGAATTTTCCCTTGTCGACACATTTTCGTGTCGACGTGTTGTGTGCCCTTTACTGTGCGCTTGGGCACAAATTTTCCCATGTGACACTCCGTGTTGTCGCCCTTTACCTGTGCCTTGGGCATGAATTTTCCCTTGTCGACACTTTGAGTTTCTTTGATTTATATGCTTGTCTATATCTACCCGGGGGAAGATATATACAACAATTTGGCGACTCAGCGGGATCACTGCTGCTTAGGTAGAAGATCGGTGGCCTTTTAGCAATCCATTGGGCATGGAGTCATAAGCAATAACTGAAACCAACTTGATATCGATCTCGAGGCTAATACCACAACTCCTCTCTCGAGAGCATGTTGAGCTATAGAAATTCAACTTTGAGAGCAAAAAAAACTGTGCCAAAGCACTTAGGGAAAATGAAACCTAACAATAACAAGACAATGTGCACATGCACTTAGAGGAATTTGAAATCTAGGCTAATATTTACAAGGGTAAACCTTTTCCTTTTAGTAGCGATGTTTAAGATAGATTACGTTAAGCTTAGGAATCGGGAGTTATTCTCCATCAATGTAGACAATTGGAAGGCATTACTACTTTTACATCCCATGACCATGTAGGGGCCACTCAAATGGCATCAAACTTGGAATGCCTTCTTGGTTTTGCCCGATCTGCATCCCATTTTAGAACTAGGTCCCCTTCCTGGAAGGTCTTTGCTCTTGCCTTCTTATCAAACCATCTTTTTACTAAGGCCTGATCCTTCTCAATCATCTAAACTGCATGTTCTCTGATTTCTTCCAATTCCATCAACTCTGCATACCTGGCCTCCATTGGTTCGAACTCAGACAACTCCAACTGCTTCATGAGCTCCAATGTTGGCAATTCTAATGATATAGGCAATACTGCCTCTTTCCCATAGACCAACTTGTAGGGAGAATTACCAATAGACCTCTTTGGTGTTATCTGTCAGCCCATAATGCTGATTTTAGCTTGGTATGCCATGTCCTTTGGTTTTCATCCAGAGTCCTTCTGATGATCCTTAGCAAATTCTTGTTTGTGGACTCTGCCTGTCCATTACCCTACGGGTAATAATTTGAAGAGGTGCTCAAATAGATTCCATTCTTGACAGACCCATTCTGTAATCTTGGAACCTATGAATGCCGATGCATTATCGATATGATAGTGGTCGGCACACAGAACACTGGTCACTATTCCTTCATAAAAGTCTAGTATGTTAGACTCATTTGCTTCTTTAAGCTTCTTTGCTTCGGTCCACTTGGTGAAATAGTCATTGCTTTGTGAGAATCCACTTGTGGCCTTGGCTTGAGTTTGGGTTGATGACCCAGATGAAATCCAATCCCCATTGCATAAATGGTTGGTCGACCAAATTGGGTGCGATGGAAGCGCTTTTGCTAGTCTTTCTTTGCACTGTGAAGAGTGCACATTTCTTACACTTTCTTATCCATGTATATAGTCATTAAACACTTTGTGGGCCAATAATACCCTGCCTTCATTATCTTGAGAAATTTGTTACTCGTGGGGTGAAATGTCCTCTCAGGAATCTCCATCATGAAAATCTTGTAACACCCTCTCAATTTGACCTATCCCAATGCACCTCAATAGAACTCCATTGATGTCTTTTTTAAACAAAACACCATCAACAAGCACATATGGAATGGCTTGTAATCTGAAGTATCTCCTTTTTGCTTTGCTCATTTCTGGAGGGCATAGGCCTACTGTAGGAAGTGTATCATATTCTGAGTCCAACAAGGAGTGGGCACATCATCATTTTCTTGTTCTTGACCATCCTGTAGTACCAAGGCAGTCTCTTTTTCATCACCTACTTCAACTTTGACTCAAAGCTAGTTGTTCACATAATCCCTTTCCACGTACTAGCTTAGTGACCTTAATTTCGATGTCATATTCCATGACACGAGTGATCCATCCTGCACGTTTCTCATTCAGATCCTTGTTTAGAAGGAAGTCCTTGACTCCCGCATGAGAGACCAACAATTGGATCTTGTTGTTTGAGACTAGGTGCTTGAATTTCTTTAAGCTCCTGATCACTACAAGGACATGATTTTTAATGAAAGAGTACCTTGTTTCGTATTCCTCTAAGCCTTGGTGAAGAAAAAGCAAGCTGGTTGTTCTAATCCTCTTTGTTTTTGTTGTACCAAGATTGCAGAAATTGTGTCTCCACCGCGAAGGCATATAACATGAAGTCCTTGGAGAAGTTTGGATTGACGAGAGTTGGAGCTTGAGATATAGCCTCTTTTATTGCCTCAAAACTTGCCTTGCCTTCAGATGTCCACTTAAATGCCATGCTCTTCTTCAACATCAGCGTTATTGGCTTTATGAGAGCTGTAAAGTTTGGAACAAACCTGCAGACAAAATTGATCCTTCCCAAGAAGCTTTGAAGAGCCTTCTTGTGACTTGGCAATGGCAATGCTCGAATTGCTTCAACTCTTTCGGTCGATCATCGACCCCTCCTTTGAAACAATATGGCCTAGAAGTTTTCCTCGTGAGCCAAGAATATGCATTTTTGGGATTCAATGATACCCAAATCTTCTACACCTACGAAATACTGCCTCGGATGAAAAGGTGATCCACTTTGCATTTTGGAGAATACAGTGATGTCGTCAAGATATATCAGAACTATTTTGTTGATCAATCCCTTGAATGCCATATCCATTGCCCTTTGGAAAGTGGCTCCAGCATTTGATAGCCCAAATGGCATCTTCTTGTAGGCATAGGTGCCCCATTTGGTGGTGAAATCCATCTTGAATTGGTCATCTTCTTTCACCATTACCTGATTATACCCTAAGTAGCCATCTAGGAGAGAGAATCTCTTGAACCGGATACTACTTGTAATATTTGTTCCATTGAAGGAAGTGGGTAATGGTCTTTGAGAGATGCCCTGTTGAGGTCTCGGAAGTCCACACACAACCTGATTTCTCCACTCTTCTTCTTGACTGGAACCAAGTTTGCAACCCAGCTTGAGTGCTTGATCGGGAATATAATGCTTGCCTCTATTAGCTTGTTTAGCTCTTTCTTCATTAGAGGCTCAATGTGAGGGTTGACTAGTCTCTGCTTCTGCTTGATGGGCTTAGCATCTGGATCTAGTTCTATGGTATGTTGTGCCAACTTCGGATTGAATCCTCTCAAGTCTTCATAGCTCCAAGTGAAGACATCTGGAAATTCTTGGCAAAGTTGTATGAAATCTGATTTCTCCTGCTCAGTGGCCACTTTACCAATTTGAAGTGTTTTGCCTTCCCCAACTGGAATTGGCTTTGAATCTTCTCTCTTGACTTGTATGTTAGCCTTTTCCTTACGAGGCTGGTTGTTAGGGTTGAAGATAGACTCAATGTTACTAAACCCTTGGGAAGCTTGTTTGTCGTATGCATTTGCACTACTGATGATCCCCATCTTGCTGCTCTAATTTGTCTGATTCCTAGGTGAGAATTCAGCCTCTTCTTGTAAGAAATTGATGATTTGATCGTTCTCAAACACTGCCCGACTTGTGTTATTATCTGGAAGCTGCTGGCCTCACAATCACATGGATATGTGGTTATGTTTTTCCTTACGATGTTGTCAACCACATCAAATGTTGCTCCAACTGCTGTGAGCTATCCATGGCTTCATTTTTTTCTTCTGGGTATGGACACGATGTTGAAAGCTTTGAAATCCTCAATGAGGTCCCATACCCTGTTCTTGTAGTTCTTGAGGTCATTCTTTGTAGCATGTTGTCCCTAACTTGGTTGTTGATGATTAGCTCGCTATCCCCAACACACTGCAAGTTCTTTATGCCCTTTTTCTGGCCCAATGAAGTCCATGAATCAAGGCCTCATATTCAGTTGTGTTGTTTGAACAGGAAAATGGAAATGAAAAGATGAATAATATTTGATGCCTTGAGGTGAAACAAGCATAACTCCTCCTCCTGCACCTTGCCTACTCCTTGATCCATCGAAAAATAATTTCCATACCTCATTGTCATCCTTATGGTCTAGTTTGGTGATGTTAGGAATAGGCTGGTTTTCTTCATGTATGCAATAGACTCCTAGCTCAGATTCTTCTACTTCTTGGTAGGGATCAAAAGCATGTACCTTGCTTGCCCATTCATCAAGAGTCAAATCTGGGATGCTTCCAACTTTGGTGTCAGCTTCATCTGTGCTTGGATAATCTTCTTGATCAAATGTTGAACAGTTGGCATTGATTTGGCTTGGAGTATGAGGCTCAATATGAAAGTTTGCAATTGGTTCAGATCTGATTGTGACCTTAGTACCATATCTTGTTCTGAACAACATGTGTGACCAATCGGCAGATAAGTAGCCTCCAATTTTAGTTGTGAAATCCCTTGATAAGCATAGGGCAAAGAGTGGTGGAAAATCTATCACTGACACATCTTGCAAAATGGTAACGTTGGGGCATGCATGCAAGGTAAGATTCAAACCTTTAATCACTCCCACCATTGCTACTGTTGTCCCATCCAATTGCACTACCCCCTTTGATATGACTTCATATTGGAGACCCAGTTGATCAGCTATTTGCTTGGGCATGACAGAACTACTTGCCCCAGAATCAATCATGCAATTGTGTACTAGTTTATCCCCAATGATTAATGAAACATAGAATGGAGGGGGTTTAAAAACTTTACCTTGTTGTCCTCCATGATTCCCTTCAGGCTGAGCAGCATTTGTGAGGACCTTCTCTTGCATATGGACCTGTTGGTTGAAGTTGACCAATTCTTCATGGCAGCTTGTAGAAGATCTCTTTGGCCTGGGATGGATAAAGATTCCCACATTGATATATTCACATTTGTCTTCTTCATTTGATCAATGATGTTAAATGGGGATGAAACATCTCTTTGTTGTCCTTTAGTCTATGCACATTCCTTTCTTGTGCATGGGCAGCAACAAGCTGGCATTTGAGTTGGTTTAGAAGGTGGTTTGGGCTGTCCTTGCATGTTTGGAGCTGTATTTTGCTTACCAACACCTTGTGGAGTGATGGAAGGTTGTAGATCACTTGGAGCCAATGACTGCCCTTCACCAATATTCCTCTTCTTTGATCTTGTGTTAGCTGCTACACTCTGAGAAATTGTTTGATTCATGCCACAAAAATCCTCAGCTTGCCAATTCACAAGTGCGGTATCATTTGGAGTTGTGTTTTGTTGAGATGTCCCTTGTTGCTGATTTGTTTCTTGACTCACTTCACCCCTCTACACGCCAGTAGTTGTCACCATCAAGGCTTGGTTCAAAGCACCATTAAAGCACATAGATTGGTTGTGAGGTTCATTGCATGGGAAACACCAATCATACTCTTGAGCTATGTTGTTTTGCACTGGCACTAATGCTTTAGAAGTAGATGCAACATTGGGGTTATAGGGCTGAAATGGTCTATTGGCGGGAGGCCTTACTTGGCTTTGATTTGTAGTTGGATTGGGTGGCCTATTGGGCTGGTATGGTGGCCTAGCCTGGTACTACGCTTGAGGCTGATATGGTCTAGCACTTTGAGCTTGTTGTCTTTTGATAGTCACCAGCTCATTTCCAAGGTTCTGTAATTGTTTCATAACCTCTTGGAGTTCATTTGAAGCACTAGAGGATGAAGTAGAAGTTTCATTTGAACTTTGATTTCTAGGAGTGGGAATAGGAGCCAAAGTGGGTGTTTGACTAGTGCTTGGATTTTCTAAGTTTGGATACAAGGGCATGGGAGGCCTAGGAGCCAACTTACCAGCTTGAATAAGACAGTTTTCAGCCCTAATGGCAATGTTATAAGCAGCAGGTAAGGTTGTGCCTCCCATAGATTGAATTAACATAGAAATATCAGAATTCAAAGCCTTAAGATAATATAGAAAAGCACCTTCAGCTGTTGGCCTGATGGCCACTGGAATCCTATCCCAAGACCTTTGAAATCTGAAGTTGAAGTCAGTCAATTTGCTCATTGGGAGCTCTCTTGATAGTTGTCAATTGTTCAAGTAGAGACAAATTGTCTCCCTTTTCTCCAAACTGCTCATGGAGAACTATGCATAACTGATTCCAATTTTGGATAGAACCAGCTCCAAGGCTCCTAAACCATTGCAATGCCTTCCCTTTGAATGAAGATGCCAGTAATTTGACAACAACATCCATTTCATTTATCTCATGGATTGCACAAACGTTAGCAATGTCTTTGACATGATCACCAGGAGTGGTATGATTTTCTCCAGTGAAAAATGGAATGTTCTTAATGCTTTGCAATTGGGCTGGATTTCTATGCATTGAGGGCAAGTGGGCTGCTTTGCCGGTGAAGTTGACAAAAGGGTTTTGTTGCACCATTCTGATTGGCCTGAGAACCCTTGTTGATTGGATGAAAGGTCTACCAGGTGGAGGGTTGATAAAGTCTGTTAGGTGGAGATGGTGATCTTTGTGGTCTTCTTCCTCTCCTTCCTGCACAGTGATAGTTTTAAGTGGACAAATAGCCCCTCTTCTCGAGTATCGGACTGGTTGAATTCTTCTCATGTACAGGCAACTTGTCTTCTTATACCTTGAATTCTATCCCTTCGGAGTTGCCAGATGTGTTAGATAATGAGCCTCAAAAGGCTAGATTCTGCCAAGTTACACACCAAACTTGACAATATTAAAAATAGAATTTAAAACTTTGAAGGACCTGAAAGATACAGTTCTTCAATTCAGTTATCGGGTCTTGTTGTGCAGCTACTAATCCCCGGGTGAAAAGGTCATAAGGGTTGAAAACTCGAGGAACATGCAAGGCAACTGGGAAAACCGAAATACTAAAAACCATGAAATTTTGAAAGTCAAAATCTCAAAAATCTAAGAATACCCTTTTGAATATTATCCCCCGATCTATCAACTGGTGAAATTTTGACTTGTTTTGAGCAAGTTAAGTCCTTGAAAATCGATTTCAAAGTTCAGCCTGGAAGGTGAAAAATCTGAAATTGTAAAACCTGCAATTTTTAGTCCAAATTTCTTGAAAATTCCTTCAAATCTTGTGGAATGACCTCTTGGTCCCATCGGGCATGCCAAAATATGTTGATGGTGAATCACAGCACCCCTGAATGTCTGCAACTCGATGGGTTGAGACTCTCAGTGTGATTGCATAACATGGAGCTTTTCCCAAGTGTGGGACCTTGCGAAATCGGAAAAGCTCTCGGATGAAGGCAGTTCCTATTCCTCTGTTCGAGATGCACACGTAAAAATGTAGAGGTTTACTCAAAAACCTAATCTAACTTTCCGAGGAGAAGGGGTAAGAAGATGCATAAAATAAACCTAAACTAACAAAGGTGATGCAGGAATGAAGAACACTGTCTTGCCAATAAACACAAACCATTAAAATGCAATGCAAGATCATGCACTGAGATATGATTTGTAGTGAAAGATCAAGAGGATGTAAATGAACACGAGAGAGGGTTGAGAATCATCCACAGACATGCATTATTTGCTCCAAAGATTGATATAATACACTCTACAAAATGCTAAGAGGCAAAGTTGCATTACGAGTTTTAGATGGGAGGTTTGAACTCCACAAATTCACTGCCAAAGAGAAGAAGGGAGGGATAAACAAGAATTTCCAACCTTTAGAAAGAATCCCCTCATTACAATTTATAGGAAGAATGAGAGAGAGGAAGAGAGAGAGGAAATCCAAACCTACTCCAACCACCCCCAGAGGTTGCTTTTAATTCATCTCATTATGGTGGTAGGTGAGAACCTAGAAAGCACAAAAAGTGGCGAATTGTATTTTACATTTTTAAGAACTTGTTCCCACCCAATTAAAGATATATCGAAAAGTCCAACCGAAAAGTTGTGTGAATCCGAGCTCCTGTGAAAATTTATGGCCATCCGAATATCTCTGCGCGGGGGTTTGCTTCTTGTCGGCACTCAAAATGTTGCGCCTCACGAAGGTGCCTTGGCACATCCATGTTTGTGTCAACAACCCTTTACCTACGCCATAGGCACATCCATGTTTGTGTCGACAACCTTATACCTGTGCCATAGGTGCATCCATGTTTGTGTCAACAACCTTTTACCTGCGCCATAGGTGCATCCATGTTTGTGTCGACAACCTTTTACCTGTGGCATAGGCATATCCATGTTTGTGTCGAGAACCTTCGTTGTGTGCCCTTTACCTACGCCTTGGGCACGAATTTTCCCTTTTCGACACTCCATGTTGTGCGCCCTTTACCTGCGCCTTGGGCGTGAATTTTCCCTTGTCGACACTCCGTGTTGTGCGCCCTTTACCTACGCCTTGGGCGCGAATTTTCCCTTGTCGACACTCCGTGTTGTGCTATATCGACCCAAGGGGGAAAATATATACAACACTACCAAAGTATGCAGAAACAATAAGGTTTTCATTTCCTTTAGTGGCACGAACCTTGCTTAGAAAATATTTCCATTATCTAGAGTGATAACTCGTGAGAGTTAGGTTTTGTTGCAATGATCATATTTTCTTGAGGTCTTCTTAAAATTTCACAAGGAAGGATATCTCCATCTCCTTCACAAATAGAAGGCTACAAAAAGGGTCCTCTCACCATGGTTGAAAGGAACAACCATAAAGTAGTGAGGGTAAGTCAAATCCTCTTGAGGGTGTCTTTGTTATCCAAAATTCACCCCTCAAGGTAATTTTGATAACATGCATCAAATTCTTTAGTCCGACCAATTATATTGATTAGGGCAAAAGTCATGTTCTAGGGTCACCTCGGATCTTTTCTAACTCCTGTCTAAGAAGAAGAGAGTAATTTACGAGAAAATGTGAAAAAATTGCAAAAACAAGCTTGAGCCAGGAAAAATTGCGAAAAATGGCTAAGTCCTAGTCCTTGTAATATTCGGGACATGAGGGACATATGGGCGCAAACTTAGGCAGCCGAAAGGCCGCGGGTGGTCTGCGTAGCATTTGGGACAAAGGGACACGTGGGATGCGAAAATCAGCTGGCTGAAAAATAGAAAAATTGACTAAGCTGGCCCAAACAAAAAGCAGCTGGGACATCTGGGCAAAAAGTACGCGAACCGGCCGGATCGGCCGAAATGAGTCAAGGCAGCCCGGAACAGTTGGGCCGAAGGTACGTGAAGTACGCGAACCAGCCGGATCAGCCGAAATGAGAACTTTCGATCGGGGGCCGGGGCGAGAAATACGAATCGGGCGGCGAAGCAGGCCCGGGCGAATCGGGAAAATTTGTCCCAGACGGTCCGAAAGCAAATGGGACATGTGGGCCGCGAGTACGCGAACCGGCCGGTTCGGCTGAAATAGGGAACTTCAGCACTAGGCCAAAAGGGACAAAGGGACGCGCGGGATGTGGATAGCCGAAGAGGCCGAAAGCGAATGGATATGTGACACGTGTCACCGGCCGAATGAGGAACAAGGAAGCCCATTTCGGGCGGATCGGGAGTTTATGTCCCAAATGGTTTGGGACATCCGGGACAGAAGGATGCAAAGGGTGTGAACGGATGGCAGACTCGTGAGTCAATCAAAGCATGCCACGTGTCATCCAGGTGGTAGCGCGTGGGAAAGATCTTTAAAATGTAGTTTCGCCTGTTTTGTGCCCTAAAACTTCAAATGGCCATAACTTTTGACTCCTAGCTCTAATTTTGATAAAATTGGACTTTCTGGAACGAGCACGACGTCCTCTACGCCACATATTCAACTCATTTATTATTTTTAATGAGGGTAGATATATTTAAATGAAGGAAACGTGTTCGTCTTGATCGATTAATGCTCATTCCCGTCAAATGACAGAAAACGCCTGCTAGGCCCAAAATAGCTGCCCACACTCAAAAGGCCATAACTTTTGCATTTCTCAACGGAATCACACAAAATTGGTACCGTTGGAATTGTGGTTCGAGACCGATACAAAAAAGTAAATAAATTCCAGATTTAATCAGAAATTGATTGATATTTTTGAGGAAACGTGGCCAGGTTCAGAACAATGTTTTATTTGGTAGTTGGGAGTGCAATTAAGAGGCATGGTCATCATTCTTTCTCTGCTGCAGCACATGGGACAGTATGGGGAGCCTTTTGCAAGTAATTTAAAATCATTTCACTCAATTTAATGCCTCTTATAGGTGGTTGAAGGAAATATTTTGGGATTTCCATTTTCCCTTCTCTTCTCCTTCTCTTTTTTTCTATAAATTGGAGTGTTGGGCTCATTGTAAAGGAGAGAGTTTTTGGGTAGAAAAGCTCTGCCAAAATTGTTTTGTAAAGCTAGTGTGTTGCAGGCCCTTGTAGTGGACTCCTTGCATGGTGATCTAGGCCCTTATCTTGTAATAGATTGAAGCTGCATGCATACCGAGAAGCAATAAAATACAAGTTTGTGGATGTATCTTCCCCTGCTGTGTTTTCTTGCATTCTTCTTGCCCCTTTGATCTTTCTATAAGAATATTGTGTCTATTTATTATGTTATTGCAGGGATTCATTATCATTGTGTATGCTTGGAATATTATTGTGAATGCATTTTGCTAGATTATGGTGAACTGTCATCACCTCTTCTAGTGTGAACTTTGCCTCTGTATTTCACACATTTGGAGACTACTCTCACACCCTCCTTTTCTGGTGTATCACCACTTTAGTGTAGGCTTTCATTTTATGCATTCTCTCTCCCTGGTCCCTTGGAAATTTAGATTAGAACAGTTAGCTTATCTGCATTAGAGTAGATTGTGGCAGGTAGTTTAGGAGCAAGAACCAGCTTTCTCCTGGAGGTCTATCTCAAGTAGCAAGTCCCACAACTTGGAGATAGTACCCATGTTATCCAATCACACCGTGAGTTCAAGTATATGCACGGGGTCTTTGTGATTCGGTGATAACAGTGCTAAACATTTCTCCACATCTAATTGATAAAGAGCAAGCTGCATCTCATCCATGGCTACAAAAATACACACTACATGCTCTACTTTTCTCTAAGCTTCCTACCAAACCTGTGATGTTGCTCAGCTTTTGAGAGAGAATCAATTTGGGTACCAACACTTTACTTGCACCATTACCAAGGAATGGGTTATTACGATTCATATTCAAACCCTGGTTAACACTTCTTATATGCTCTAATTTCTAATACATTTTTCAAACATCATCTTTCATTAGGGCTCGTAAGAAGTATTTCAATGTTACAAATGCTATATGTAATTATTTCAATTTCCACACCTAGTGCACTAGCCTTCATTGATAGATCTGGGTAAACAAAATTTAGATCATCCCATTTCCAGTTTCTAGTATTGAGATACATTTGATAGATCATATTTTAGTGCATTTGCACAACTAAGGTTGAAATCCTTAGTGGCGACTCCCTGTTGATCTCATTCTTCATGATTACCGGTGTCTTAACCTCTGTGAAGTGATATTTCTTACTAATCTTAGCAAAGCTAGAAGGAAGAAGATGTTTCTTTGCTAAGGATCCTACAAGGACATTATTTCTAGAGCTAGGAAAAATAAATTCAAAAGGAAGAAAAGCCTGGAGAGTTGTTGGAGATCGTGAGACAAGAAAAGGGATATCCATTGATGAAAGTGATCATCTTCTCATTGAAGAATGCAATTCATGTTTTTCTTAATTAGGTAGCCTCTTTCTCGAATTAAATTCTCAAAGCTGGGAGAGGCACCTTCATTTGATTTTGAAAATTTTGCTTCTCGATCTGCCCCTATCTTTTCAAAAGTTGATAGGGTTTTCTAAGAAACAACGCCTTTAGGGGATATCCATCTTGAGTCCAAGCGACACTGCTTGAGGTCAGCTGCTGCGCTTCTAGTTTGGGATCAAACAACTTGTTGATGTTGTCCAAATAAAATTTGAACTTTTTGACAGTCTATATGATGCAAATATGCATCGGACAACCCAAGTCCAATGATTGTTGTTGCTTTACGATCTCTACTCTCCCATTTGGTTGCTTCATCAGCATCGGTTGGTTTCTTGAATGTTCCATCTGCAATGTCCCACAAATCTTTGTTAATGAGTGTCAACTAAGTTCGTACTTGCCAAGTGTGAAAATCCTTTCCATCAAATTTTTCAACATAACCCAATTTATCCATTATGAATCTCCACAATTTGACACAAATAGGTGTCAGTTTCAACTGAAAATACACCCTTACAATAATAATCAGCTTTATATTTATTCAAAATAATAAAGCATATCAGATTTTAATTGCTAGAAATCAGTCACTATTTTTTTTACAGAATAAATAGAAACTGTCAGAATTGTTTCCATGATTTCTCGTAAAATACGAAATGGGTTTCTGTAATTTTTGAAAAAGTTTTAAAAAATATAAATTAACAAACCCAAAAAATTTCAGTAAATTTCGAATCTGGGTTTTTGAGAAAAACGTGAATTACCAGTCGTTTTTTTTTCAGATCAGAATTCTGAAAAAGGCAATGAAAGCTTCAAAACTCTCATATCTGCATCTTAGAGGCTGCGATTTTGTCCTGTAATGAATCTCATAAATTTCCCTAGCCTGCTCTGATACCAAATCTAGAAGTTGGTTCAGTTTGCATGCACAAAAAACTAATCACATAACACCGGAAATAATACAAGACTCCAATTTTATTCATCCGGGATATTTTATTCATATGAGAGATTACATTATATAGAGATTGACCTTCCTATTATGGTGGAGTCAAATCTCATCTTGAATCCACTTATCTCTCCACAAATCTCTCTCCACAAATCTCTCAACTTATCCCACATATCTCTCCTAATCCCCACAATATCTCACTCAAACTCTCAATCCCATTATTTTCTCACAACAAACATTATCTAGTTACAACTATTTACATGAGTTAACAACTCATAAATAGTTGTATTACATTAGACTATATTATTTATTTCCACACTCATAATAATGTTCACAATAACTAATATTATTCTTAACAAGACCGCACTAATTTGACGGAGGCCTTCACCATGGCTCTGCAAATAAAGAACAACATCAAGGCAATTGGAAAGCCTCCAAAAAGGGAGGGTGTAAAATTAATTAACCCGGAAAATCCTCAAACAAGTAAGGCTACTGATTTGGAGGAAGTTGTGAAAAATATGCCAGGGGGTGTTAAAGAAATATCATATAAGTTAGCCGGGGTAGAAAAGAGAATTGGGCAGAGTTCACAAGGTTAGTACAAGAAACAAGTCCAAGAAAAGTTTACAAATCATCATAGAAATGATCAGAGGTTTGATGACAGAGGTAAGGGACTTGTTGGATTTGGAAATAAACAGTCCCATGCCGGGGAAAATAGAATGGTATCGATCCTTTGGCTGCAGGAGTTGCTTTAGTGTGGAGGATACAAATGTCATTGATTGGTGTGACAGATGTTTCATGCCCCATGCTCCATGTGAGGAATATTAGCAAGAAGAAGAAGAAGCTGGTGATGATAATGATGATGATGTTTGCATGATGGGTTGCTCCACAAGTTCACAACAAGGGGCAACTTCCATTGAGATAACAAGTGCTAGAAGTGCTGCTGATTTTTGGGATTGCATCCATCAGGTACCTATTCTTCCTCCCTCTCATATTTTATAAGTAGATATTGTACAAGATTTTGAATTTCCCAATAATGAATTTGAATATTTGAGAGCTTTAATGATAAAGAAATATGATAGAGGAATCCCATCTGAAAAGGACAGGAAGTTATTGATGAATGTTGTTGTGGCTCAAGAGAAGGAGTACAACACAAGAAGTAGGGTTGTCAAAGGGACAGGGCCTCAGGCCAAGCCAAAAAATCCATTGAATTCAAATATTTCTAAAGAGGCCCCTAAGAAAGATGTAGCTGCTAAGGACCTTGTTGTCCTAAACAAAACTCATGCCCAAGCTATCAAAAATCGTATGCCATCTAATGAGTTTATCAACCTTCCTTCCAATGCTTCCTTTCCAAAGTATTTTCCTTATGATATTTCCCATGTCTTGACTCAGATCAAGATCTCAGTTCCAATTTTTGAGTTGCTTAGGATTCCTGAGCACAAATAAAGGGCTCTTGAGTACTTGGGGCTGAAAGAGGAGAAGACTGCCCTAGGTAGAAATATAAACATTGTGGAGACTCCAACAATCATTGAAGAACTAGAATCACCACCAGCATCAAAACAGATATATGAACCACCTGAGGTTTATTTAGGGACATCCTTGGTAGATTCCCAGGTGCATTTGGATCCATTCTTCACCACTATGATAATTAAGGATAGACTTTTGCTGGTTGTATGTTTGATTCGGGGGTATCTTGCAATGTTATGCCTCACGGAAGTTATGAATGAACTAAACATCAAGGTAACAACATCATATGGGAAGTGCACTACCATGGATTCCAAGGAGGTGCCAATGGTGGGATGTGTGAAAGGTCTAGTGCTACTGACTTGCAGCCTATCTAGGCGGGAATTTCAAGCTTGATGTACTTATTGTTGATTACCCGGCCAAGTGGGGTATGCTATTGTCTAGAAAATTGACTACAAGTGTTGGTGGGATTTTCAAATGGATATTTCCTATGCCACCATCCCAATTGAGGAAGCCTTGTCAAATTGTATGGAGAAAAGAAGATGTTGCACCTTATTGAGGAGCCGAACAATACATCTTATGAAGTATTGTACACAAGCATTGATTTGATAACTTTGTAGGATTTGATGATGGAAAAGAGAACAAGATTGAAGAATGCAAGTGTCTTGAACACGCAGAATTTCCTTGGAATTTATTGTTTGATGGATCTTACTCCAAGTTTTGGATTGGTGCTAGTGTTGTTCGATCTCCCCATGTCGGAAGAGTTTTCTTTTCCTTCAAACTTAGCTTTGAGTGCACTAATAACATTGCTGAATATGAGGCACTATTGTTAGGTATGAGGATTGTTCGAAATATGGTGTTAAGGACATCATTGTTAGAGGAGATTCATAATTAATTGTAAATCAAGTGAGAAAATGTTATGCCATAAAAAATCAGCGAATGAAACAATACAAGCATGCACTTGGGATATAATTCAATTACGCACCTCATTACATTCCACTTTTCTATGTGCTAGTTAAAATTTAGAATAAACTTGTTCATAACTGCATATTAGATACAAGTGTTTCCAAGAACATTATGCTGAAATCTATTGTTGATCAATTGGGCAATCCATATGAACATGAAAATAAGAAACTGACTAGTTTTGAATTTTTTCAAACCAATTTTACGGTAAATTTAGGGACAAATTAATTAAGATAGCATAAGATGAAAGAGTTAGATTTATTTAAAATGTGCATATCTTAGACATACCTTATAATTATGATATGTTGCTAAGAAGGGATTGGTCTCAAGCCATAAGTGATTTTTTTGGAAATTATCTTAGTTGGAAACTAGTTGGAAATTCCATAGCATTCATTTACAAAGAAGAATGGTTAGGAATACCAATCATGTGAATTTCATCATTTGTTTCCTTTGTAAAAACTAGTATGGGAACTTATTGTTTAAATTATTTTGAAATTAATGCTTTCGATGATGAAGAATATCAACATGATAGATTATTACCACCTGATGATGTTTGGAAAATATTCTTTTATGGAGCTAGTTCTCAATTCCGAAATGGTGCTAGTGTAGTCATCAAGTAAACCATAGGAAGATACTTTAATAACACATTTCAATTGGAATTTGAAGAAACAAATAATAAAATTGAGTTTGAAGCATTATGTTTAGGATTGCAATAAGCCTTAAATTTGAAAATTAAATAGTTAATTGTTTTTGGATACTCTGAGAAGGTTATCAAATGAGCTAAGAATATATAAAAAACCAATCAGAAATGTCTTCATCGTTACATTCAAAAGGTTTTTTCAATTGTTGAGAAATTTGAAGAGTTTAACATTAATCACATATGTCGATAATTCAATCCAAGGATGATATAATTGTTGTTTTGTTTCTAATCCCAATTTCTTGATCAAATTGAATGACATTTTTACTAATTAAATTTATTAATTAAATTGTTAGGTTATAATATAATATCCTTTAATCGTATGACTCCTAGCTTAATAAATATAGGTGCCACGTTTCAAAGAGCAATTCATGTTTCTTTTGACTATTTAATTGGAGTAATAATTCAAGTTTACTTGGATGAATTAACTATGTATTCAATAAAATGAAGAGCCATTTGGACCATTTGTATGAAATTTTTATTTGTTGTCATAAATATGGTATATCTATCAATCTATCAGAAATATGTTTTTGGTGTTACTAAAGGGAATTTTTGGGTCATATCATCACACAAATATGTATTTCCATTAATCCAAAGAGAGTTAAAGCTATTATGGAATTATAACCTTGAAAAACCAATGTGGTTTACATTTTTTTGGAAAGATCAATTTTGTACATAAATTCATATCTGATTTTTCTAATAAGGCTTCTCCATTACATATTTTTGTGAATAGGAATCATGGTTTCACATGGTATTATTATGCAGATTATGCATTTTCTAATGTTAAAAGTGTTATTGCTTCCACACTATCTCGGATAAACGACTCGTCAAAACCTTTTGTCTTGTATTTAAATGCTACTGATAAAGCTATGGGTGTTGTCATAACTCAATATTTTGAGTCAAATAATGAAAAACCCATTGCTTATTTCAATCAAACCTTAAAAGATGATGATTTTAGGTATACTTTTATTGAAAAATTTATTCTCGCGCTAGTTTTAGTCATAATAAAGTGCAATTATTTTCGATGGGAAATTAAATCATTGTTTGTTCTAATGTTTCTGTTTTAGCATACTAGTTTAAGCATCTAGTGATTGAAAAAAAATATCCAATTGGATTTTAAAATTCCTTTATGGAATTCACACACCTCATTTAGTCTCTCAAAAAAATTTCACATGCTCTAACATTTACTAATGAGGACATATCACCATTTCCTCTTGACAATCTATCTCGCACATTTTCTTATCACTCCTATTATAGGCACCACTTTTATCAAGTGTGTACTTAATTAAAATGGCTTATTTGTTAATTTATGTGCTTATTCTCTTCTCAAATAACTCAACATTGTAGAAAATTTAATTTCTAAGAGTTCTACTCTTATTTTTGGGTATGATTCAACTACTCATAAATTCCTAGGAACTATCACACTATATATCAAATTCGGGCCTAATATTGTCCATAAAAACTATTCATTATAGATACCTTGTTTCAATTCAATCATTTATTGGGTAGATCTTGTATCCATGTAATGTTCGAATTTCCATCCATTTTGATCAATGCATCAAATTCCTACATGATGGATATTAACATAACATTACTACTGAGCACGATCCATTTAAAATCAATCGCATAGATCTTATTCTTTTATGTGTATTCATCCATCACAACTTTGTTCATATAATTGTATTGATACATATGACATTAGTCAATCCAATACTTCAAAGACTTCTTCCAGTCCTGCAAGAACTCTAGCTATTTGTACTCATACTACTACCATCATTTCACCCATAGTGTATTCTCCTATACATAATACTCCTCCGCTTGTTGAGGTTCCTCTCGCCCCTACAGCTAGTTAACCTCATACCAATATACTTAATACATCTAAACAACACTGCAATGCCAACACAAATGATTAATATGATTCTTATGATTGTTAGGAGAAATTAGTGGAGGAAGAATAAAGATCATATATTTCTCATATTATTTTATCATAAGCAAGTTACAAATATATAGGTGAGGATCATAACAACATTCCTCATAATTATAGGAGAGGTTACAAAATAGAGAGAGAATAATGGGATATGATTAAAAAAATAAGCCTAATTATATATAATTAGTTTCTACATAATCTATGTCAACATTCCCCCTTATTACATTATTATTGCAAATGTAACCCCTAAAAAGTTCAAATTTCAATTTTCCAAGGGATTTGATGAGAACATCACTACCCGTGCTTCGTAGAATAGTGCTAGAGCTGAATGTGATGGTTCAAGATGTGCTCTCAAATGAAATGACAATCAATCTCAATATGATTTGTTCATTCATGAAAAAATGGATTTTGCACGAGCTTCAACATACTCGATTGTCATAATAGAGCATAAGTGATTTTTTTCGGGAATGCCCATGTCATCCAAAATGCGACGTAACCATATACCTTCGCACACATCTCCTCATGTGGCATAATATTCTACCTCTATCGATGAAATAGAAATAACATTCTGTTTCTTTATTATCCACAATATAGGTCCAAATCCGAGATGAAAAATGTATCCAGTGGTTGACTTCCTGTCATCAACATATCCGGCATGGTTTGACTCGACGTATCCCTGTAATAATAATTGATCACTCTTCTTATATTATAGACCATAATCAATTGTACCTCAGACATACCTCAAAATGTGCTTTACTGCAGTCCAGTGACATTTCTTTGGATCTTACATGAACCTGGAAAGATAGCTAAAAACATAACATAAGTTAGGTTAAGGTTTATGTCAAGTAAATAAGTTTTCCAAAAAATTGTCTATAGAGAGTAGCATGTACTTGAGGTGAGTCCTTGACTAGTGAAAGTTGCAAACCTTTTTCCATGGGAGTGGATATAGGTTTACATACGAGACATTTACAGTACTTTTCTTGGAGTTTCTTGGCATACTTTATCTAGGAGACAAAAATAAGATGCTTCATTTGCCATATCTCTAAGACAAAACAATAATGAAGTAGCCCTAAATTTGTCATGTCAAAGGTTATTTTGAGATCATTCTTCACAATATAAACATGACATTACGAACAACCATTGGTCACAAGATCATCCACATACACAACTAGAATGAAAATTTCGTTACCTACCTTATTTATATACAAATTTGAATATGAGGGCTATGAGTGAATAGATTCTACAAAAGGTGATCATATATATTGATATACCATGGCCTTGGAGCTTGCTTCAGTCCATACAATGATTTGATGAGACGAGATACCTTTTAGGATGCTCTTCATCAAAAAATCCTTCAAGTTGGGTCATGTACACTTCTTCTTTCAGATCACCATTTAGGAAAGCACTCTTGATGTCCATCTATTGAAGTTTCCATCCTTTCTATGCTACTAGTGTGCAAATAACTCTGATGGTCTTGATCTTTGCAGTGGGTGCAAAGGTTTCTTCGTATTCGATACCCTCTTTCTAAGAATATACTTTTACTACAAGTCATGTTTTATGTTTGTTGATGGATCCATATACCTTATATTTCATCTTGAAACCCCATTTTTATCTTATGGGTTTCTTTCTTGTAGGTAGAGGATAAGTTCCCATGTAGGATTTTGCATGAGTGAGTCATATTTTGTATCCATGGCTTCCTTCCACCGAGGTTGATTGAGTGCTTCGTGAACATTATTAGGCTTGGAGTTATTAATCGGTGAACTCATGAGTGCATAATTTACCTCATTTCTTGTTTGAATCATTTTTAATTTGGATGAAGTATCGAGAGTTGCTACAAACGAGACTCTTAGATGGTACTTTGTACCCACTTTGGACAAGAACTCAGCTTCTTTCATGTAGAACTATTTTGTTGACGTGAGGATGGATGTGGAGTAACATTATTCAGTTCTCCAAGGTCAACATATAGTTCCCCTTGTAACACATATTTTCTCGATTAGTCTCCTCGGCTGATCATCGATTGAGAGACTAGTCTAGTCGGTGAGAGGTGGTTGGTAATGGTTCTTCTGTTGTAACTTTTGAGTCAAAGGATGACTCGTCATAAACCACATCTCGACTTTCATATATTTTATTTATCTAAAATGAAAGATATATTATGCCTTCAAGGTAGTGCTACAGCCAAGTAGGATGCACAAGAGTGTCTTTGGCTAAATCTTATTTCTCTTACGAGATGGTACATGAATATATGTTGTGTAACCAAATACTCGTAAATGAAAATTGATGGATTTATTCTAAACCATACCTCTTCTAGCATTTTATTTTATAGAATATTTGTTGGTGCCTTGTTAAGAAGATAAATAGTTATCTGTACTCCTCAATTTTGCTATTCATAGCATGTAACGAGCCATCTCAATCACTATGAGATTGCATTCCTCCACAATTACCTTTTGTTGGGGTGTGTAGGGAGTATTCAGGTTATGCTTAATGCCTTATTGGTTTAGGAAGGCCAATAAATTATTTTATGTGAACTCCCCCTCATTTTGAGAATAGTAGAAGAAGTGGTTGTCTAGTCTCTTTCACAACACGTTGATACAAATTCTAAAAATGGTGAAGAGCTTCACTCTTCTTCTTCAGGAAAAACACCCACATATTTCAAGATTGGTCATCCATAAACAATTAGAAGTACTTGTATCCTGAAAATGAAGGATGAAGTGGTCCATTTAGATTGGTATGAACTACCTCTAGACGATTCTTGGCATAAAAGGTGCTTGCCTTAAATGGATCCCTGTGTTTTTTCGTGCAAGACATCCATGTAAAATAAGTAAGGAAGCTGGACATTTTTTGAAGTCGGTGTACCATTTATTTTGAACTTATCGATGAAATGAACTAAATGACAAGTGACCATATCAGTAATGCCATAAGGTAGTAGATTATAATGTTGAAGTAGATAAAGCTACTACAAAAGATGAAATGATATATAAAGCAAATAACTTGTCTTTTATAAAATATCTAACAATAACCAGTACCTTATCTTGAGATCAAGCATTATTTGATTCCATTTTGAACAAGAAATTATTCCTTGAGATGATTATTTAGGAGATAACAGATTGACAAGAGGTTTCTTGTCAATATAAAAACATATAGTACCTCTGTAAGTGTACATTTTCGTGGTCCTAGAGGAATAGTACCTTTGCCTATTCCTTCTGCAATGTACTCTTTGTCATCTACTATCTGGACCTAACCTTTAGTGGGCTGTTTGTTCTTTGAATCAAATAACTTCTTGTCACTAGACATATGCTTACTTCGGCACACGATTCTATCATCCAAACTCTCTTCATGGGTTGCGAAGTCTGAGAGACTAGTACAAGATTTTTACCACAATTTGCTCCTTTTGGTGTCTCCTCATCAGAGTCATCATCTTGTTGAGTTATGAGATGTCCCTTCTACTTTCTTCAGCGGGGACGTCATTTTGAATTTTGAAAATCATCGTTCTCAGATTGGATTGATTGTCTTGAATACCCTTGTTTCAAGCCATTCTACCAGCAATGAGTAATAAGTGTCGTGAGTGTTGGTTTTGAAGATTTGACACCATCTCTTTGACTTTTGAGCTTGTTGCTGTTGATGCTGATATGTTTGTCTTTTCTTCTCTTGGTGACCTTTCCAATTCTTCTAGCCACGATGTGGGTTTGTGAAAAGGGATTTTTCCTAGGCAGCATCTTGGATTGAATTTATGGCCTCCTCTTACTGTAAAAAGGTAACACATTATTCGAAAGTAACTTTCCATTTGGAAACATTCAGTTTCGTAATGATCACTTGGAACTGAGAAGGGAGTTCCCTCAAGGTGATCGAAACAAGAATATTTTATTCTAACTTTTCACCAAGCACTAGGAACTCCATTCTCATCTCAACCACCCAACGTAAGAACTCCTCAACTTTCTCATCTGACCCCATAGATAGGGTGTGTAGTTTTAACTAAAGATGGAGTATCTTAGTCTGATTCTTCACCTCAAAGATGGTTACAAGTTTATCCCATGCTTCTTGTGGTTTCTTTGCATCTCGAACATGCGGTTGCACATCATCAGTGATACTCAACATGATCAACATCAATGCTTTGGCACTAGCCATCTCATATTTTATGAGTTCATCAAGGGTAGTGGGAACTGTCACTGACCCTGTGATGATGCCCCATAATCCTTCAAACTGAAGGATAGTTCACATCTTTGTTTTCCAGGATGCATAATTTGGCCCTTTAAGTAATTGAGCATCATAAAGAACTAACTTTAGAGCAAACATTGTAATAAAATAAAATAATATTTATTTACTTATTTATTACTTTGCAAGAAATATTACAGTCTATACTCATTGGTGAGAGATATTATCTCGTAGATTTTATCGATACTCACATGTTGAGAGATGGCAACTCTTCGTGGGGCATTCATACATGTCTTCACAATCTGCGTTGTAACTAGCTTCTAGCTCAACTCGAAGTCTTTTTCCTGGCAACTGATGTCAAAAAAGAAAGTACTCTAGAATTCCTCTTCGAACCAGTTTGTCAAATACAAGGTTGTTGGTGTTACAAATCTCAATAAGAAAGGAGAAATAGAACCGGGTCTATCTTGAGCATCTTGAAGGTGTTCTTGGGCTCGTGAGTCTTCATTTGGTTCCCTACATTCTCGATATTCTCATGCAAATTCGACATTCAGCATTGTCTTGAGAGACTCAACGTTGCCTCGGTGGAGGCCTCTTCTTTAGGAAACAATGGCATCTCTTTTTTTAAATTATTTATCCATGTCCACGGAAGAAATGAAGAACCAGGTCCACACTTTGCATAACACTGGTCGCTGGGATGTGGAAAGGTCCAAAATGCCTTCACATTTATAATTCAGTACCCATTCTCTTCCACATAGTAGCAACACATGTTTGTCAAAGAAGAGCACAATTAGTTTACCAATAAAAAAATGCCTCGTCCTCTAAAAATTCCATGTAGGTTTCAAGATCCTCCATGTAGCAGTTAAGCATCACACTTTGTATTTTATTAGAGACTTCAACCAGTTGTCTTGTCAGCAATATTTTTTTGAGTCAGTTGTCTTGTCAGCAATTCCCACGTAGAATTTTCTTCAGAAAATTTCACGCAGAGACTTCAACCTCCACGTCTAGCAAAAATAGAAAAAAATTACCTTTCCACGCAGGAAAGAATTAAATGTACAGGTCGTTAGAATCATTTGCAATTCACTGACATTTAAATGCAGGTTAAGGAATTGCATGCAGGTCGCTCCTTCACGCAACATTCTCTCATCCTCACATGTCGCTCCTCCTGATTCTCTTTCAAAGCTTTGTTTCTTTCCCACAGGCCCAGATAGAATAAGCACTTTGATACCTGATTGTTACGAGAAATTAGTGGTGGAAGAATAGAGATCATATATCTCTCATAATATTTTATCAAAAGCAGGTTACAAATATATAGGTGAGGAGCATAACAACATTCCCCGTAACTACATGAGAAGTTTTAAAACAGACTAATAATAATGGAATACGATTAAACAACTAAGCCTAATAATATACAATTATTTGCTACATAATCTATGCCAACAATGATGAAGTCGATGCGTTTGAACTTACTAAGAAGTAGTTGTGTAATCTTAATTTAACTCCTATCGATGTAGATGAAAGATATTTCAATGAATATTTCATGACCAATGGCTCTGGTGAATACAAATTCTAAACTCCTCCTCCAAATTTTATAGTTACAATACGTGTGTAGGATGTTATTTCACCTTCTCATGGGAAATTTGCGTCCATACGACTTCCTTTCTCATGCAAAATTTTTGTCAATAACTCTTATTGGGATTATATTCCATTAGATCATACTTTCTCTCATACTATTACACATACGAAGTATTTATTAGGCTGAAATGTAAACTCAACGATATCCTACTATTGCCTTACTCACCTCATCTCTATCATTGATATGTTCACATTACGAATGTCTATGATCTTCGCATTTTCCATTTAATAGTATTCATTGCATGAACCCTGTGTGTTTCTCCACTAATGTTTGGGAAATTTTGGCTTGATTAAATTGGGGGAACTTTAGTCTCTAGACACACTTCTATAACTTTTCCTATGTTGTTTGGTTGTATTTCTATCGGTAATAATTCTTCCCTTGGATTTTTACAAAATCTCACTCATTTCTATGCACATGGTAGCTGTTGACAATTTTTCACTAATGCAAAATGGGAAACTCGAAACATCATTTTTCGGATGGAAGGAATTGATGTGATATACCTATCTAAGGAAAAGATGGAATGTTTCTTAATGTTACGAGTTGCAACAAACTGAAAAGCAATGCACTATACAACTATGTGTGTTGTTGCGAGAATGTAACAAATCACATGCGTTGTCATTCATTTGTCTTCAAAGCAAAGAAATACAAAATCCCCTAAGGACTAGCACATTTCCTTGATGAAGTCAAGAATCACAACAGATGAGGGATATTTCATCCCATTACAAAAAACTAAGTTGTTTATTAGATGCAAAAGAATTCATTATTGAGTTACATTTACATCAATTTTATTATTTATTTAAGTGTTATTAATTATGTATCATGTTTTTAGTTCACTATACAATCAATAGTTATCATAAAGATGAATGCAAAAATAAATAAACAACTCAATTACCGAAATTAATGTGATTTATTCATAAATAAATTCATTGTTTCCCACAAAAGTCATGGGATGTAAATTATGTTTAATTAAAGTAAAATATGCATGTACATAAAACCCAAAATAAAATAATATAGAGAAAACACATCATTTCCTTTTGGGTCTTCTTTTGTTCAATGACATCTCAATTGCAACTTCTTCATCTTTATCTTGTGCATTTTCTCCACTAGCTACATCATTATCCCTAGAGAAAAGAAAGAAAATGGTTTTCAATAATTGAGCTCCATATTTAATCTATATGCTTGTGGTATTAGTTTTAGATAAATGAATCTTTTAAAGCCAAGTATGCATAAGGTACATCGAAATGTTTTTAGAATCAAGTCGGACAAGAAAAAGTAAAATCAACATGTTATAGAAGAGAGGCTATAAACTGTTATTTTCTAACCATATTTCTTAGGTGTGCGGTATATGTAGCAAATAAGGAAAGAAAAAGTATCTTTGCGTGATTTAAATATTGTACTAATAGGTATATATTTTCTTAAATTTGGTTCAAAATGAATATACATGAAACAAAATAATAATTCTTCTATAAGTTGTTGCACATTACAATTGGCTAATAAATAGCGATCTAATAGGAGAACTACTTCCTAGAAAATAGGAAGTCAAACAAGTAACTTACCCATTTATAATTTACATGTATGATAAAAATATGTCGCTATTGTAAAAATATATTCTATTAATCATACAATCGTAAGTTATAAGATTTACCAAATAGTAAATCACCTAAAAACTAATAACGATGTAAATATTAATTTTCCTAACATTCTCGCCCCTTAATGTTTTCATTGTAGAAAAAGAAATTTCACACTTGCTCTATATGCTTTGTCATCATGCGTGCTCATGATCTTGACACACACTCAAATTGAAGGTAGAAGAAAAAACACATCAACTTCTTATTAACCATGCATTTTTGGGAACATATCGACCGATGATGATGGGAACACACTCATGAATCCTTTGCTTATCAACCAGTCACTCTTGGAAACACATCTGACCTAATAGTGTGGGAAATCAAGTAAGAACACATCGAGAATCCTTTAATGGTTTTCACGAGGATAGCCATAGACCTAGGTATGAACAGGGACACATCGACTGCATTCTACCTCATCTAGACTCATGATGATGCCTTTCACTATGCTATCTGTTCTTCACTATGTTTTTACATTAGGGAAATAGGAATAATCACATACACAATCGATAAACATGAAATGGAACATTGTATCATGTTGATCATGCTCCCTCTCAATGTGATATTTCCACTTATTGAAAAATACAAACTATAAAAAGTGAAGTGCATGAAACAACTAAAAGCATATACTCACACTATATATATGCCAAAAAGGTTTTTAGGATCATTGGTGACTAACAAGAGGTTTTTATTTGACCTCCGACCTCTAGTGCCACCATCCTCTAATGATAAATGAATTCATTGTGCTCTATATTTTGGTCTTCACGGGCTTCTCCTCTACCATCAAAACAAGAAGATTTGAAACCTCGACCTACTTGTCGTTACGCAAGAGATTTAGTGGCCTTTGAAAGATTTGTGAAGCGTTGTATGCATTATTCACACCGGTACAATATTGATTAGGAACCAACAACACATGTTTAACAACACAAAACAATAAAGTGCAATGTATTTAATGTGAGTGCCTCAATTTACACACCTACACCCCCTCTACCATTTTCATAACACATAGAGGACTCTCATTACACTCTCTCTACGATAGCAAATCTTAAATTTGGTTTAGAATAAATATATAGGAAACCAAATAATAATTCTTCTATATGTTGTTGCACAATACAATTGGCTAATATATAGCTAGTATAATAGGAGAACTACTTCCTAGAAAATAGGAAGTCAAACAAACAACTTACCCATTTATAATTTATGGGTATAATAAGAATATATTTTTTTTGTAACAATATATTCTATTAATCATACAATCGTAAGTTATAAGATTTACCAAATGGTAAATCACCCAAACAACTAATAACCATGTAAATATTAATTTTCCTAGCAGATTTCTATCGATTCGGAAGAAGAAAAGGACACTTTACGGTGAATAAAATCCTAAATCATCAAAGGAATGACTTCATTTTACTGATTCAAGATTTAAGTTACCAAGTACAAACCATGAGATAAGTAGTTAAGTAATGTAATGTTTAATACACTAGACAAGTGTATCCAAAGAAGTATAGGTTGAATAAACACTTTTGCTATTTAATTACAAAGATCTAAAAAATGAAAAGGTATAACTTTTATGCTTTGAAATAATATGGAGTTCAATCTTCACCTTGCATGAGATCAAAATCATACACCTAAGAAAAGAGAAACCAATTTTAAAGTCTTAACATTGATCAAGGGATTAAATAACAAGTCTTATAAAAAGTTTTCAAAATGATTCAAATACAACTTTAAGACCTCAAGATAAGCTACCAAGTGAAATGAAATGAAAAATCATGGTTACTGATGAAGTATACAATTTCTGAGTCATGAAATAGCATTCAAACTTTCAAATACATATAGCAGTCATGATTACACCATAATCATCTAATCATATTGCAAGTATTAAAAGGTTTAACTTTTTATCGAGTGAAAGATACAATTCATTTTGCAAAAATACAATTATTGAGTTCACTTAAACAAATTTACTAGATTACAAAAATCTTTTCCATGTTGAAACCAATAATCTTGATACAATAGGAACTCATTCAAGCTCAAAACATTCCATTTTATTCAAGCACATGTATTTCTAGAGATAAAGAAGTAAATTTTTTTCAAGTCATGTGCACCTACAAATGGGAAATGTAAACAAGATCATAATCCTTTTAGAGATTTCAAATGAGCTTACAAATAATGTGCGTAAAGAAAACACTAACTTGCTATATCTAAAAGAAAAGGAAAAAATCTCTAATAAGCAAATATTAAGGAATTCATGAGGTTATGAAAATAAGAAAAATCAAGTTACATGTGTAATGATAAGGAAATAAAAGGTTATAGAGATGATTTTAAGCTACGAGACATGAAAAACAAATGTCACGGTCTTTCAAGTGACAAAAAAATCAATACTATAACTTTGAAGAGATCAAATCCATCAAGACATTATTCAAGGTCTCCCTTATGCATCTCAAACAAAATGCATTACAAAGTTTAGAAGAAAGAGAAAGAAAACTTTTCAATCCTAAGCAACTAATCAACTACATTATAAGAAGGAACACATCATAGTGTGAGTTCCATCCTTATGATACATTTAAGTATCCTTGCAGAAGGAAAACTATAACAACCGAGAAAGATAATAATTTTTTTCCAGGAGTATATATTGCAAAGCTTCCAAAATCATCAATTAAGTAAGACCTCATTTAAGTAAAAGTGAAATATGCATTAAGAGCTGAGTGAAAGAATCACATGAAGATTCATACATTTGTCAAAATTCAAACTACAACAATGAGATAAGTCTTGAAGAAATCAACTCTAGAAGTACAATCTAGGTAGGGAATTTCAAATCTTGCCATGATTTTAGAAGGTTAAAGTTAAGAGTGATGCAAAAGAAAAGTATACTTCAAGAGCATAAAGCTAAGCCAAATCTACAGTATGAGAGAGCCATAAATAGAAAATATTCTCATTATACAAGATACAGTGATAAAAAAGAGTGAAGTAGGATTCCAAATGCCAAGTCATAAAGATACATATTTATTTAACAATTTTATAATTACGTTTGAAGTAATAGTTGTCAATTTTTAGTTCTTTACAGTGAAATCAAAGTACAAGTCAAAGAAAGATGCTCTGGAAGTACAAGATCAAAAAAATCTTAAAAAAAAATCATAAAGAACATAGTATGACATACTTGAACAAATTACTCAAATAAAAGTTTACAACATACATTAATTCATAACTATGATAATGTAAAAATCAATTACCAGAAGAGCAATTCCATAAAGTACTAATAATAATGAATTCAAGATAAATGTTCAAGATAAAATCTAAGAACACCTTCAATTATGCAAGAATATTACAATTTCACAAGAATAAAGGTATGGCCCAATAGGGATGATAATAGTTGACCATGGAAGTCATCTTCTTCTACCAAATACAACTAGCAGAGATGCGAGAAATGAAACCCTTAGTTATATAATGGAAAAATGACAATCTAGATCTGCGAGGACAATGTTCATAAGTGTGAATGAGCTGAGAAAATATATAACTCGTCTTAATGAGAGATAATTTGTGAAAATTGTCCAAGGATAAAACAATTTTGTTTGAGACTATGGTGATAAAATCAAGCCATTATCGTCTATCTATATCAGTTACCAAAGAAAATATTCAAATACCCATTTCATTTGTAGCTCCAGATTTATGCATTTTCAAAAAGAAAAGGAAACTCAAATCTGGGTAGAATCTCACACAACTAAGAAATGACATTTAGCCCAGAAATTAAACAAGTTCAAACTCATGGAATTACAGACAACTAGAAACAGAAAAGAAAATCATGGATTAAGGTTCAAATCACATGGTAGAAACAAAGTTCATAATTCCCCCATGGTGGCAATATTCAGGAAAACCAACAAAATACAAGAATGAAACAAAATACTCATGTCACCATTTGTTCCAAAATGGGAACAACCAAGTGAAGCTTCATATATAAGATTGGAAAACAATACAAAGCTCAGACGTCAAAGAAGCTATAGTTAATAAATAAAAAGATCCCTAAAATTTGAAAATGGTGGTCTTATTGACTTATTGTTCGTAAGAAACCTCCAAATAACCAAAGCAAAGAAAACCAAGATGTGGGTGGTATTAAAATAGTTCAAAAAGGATTTTATTTTCCACGGCCATTAAAGATTTTTATTTTTTTGTAAAAATCTCAAGATGGAGCAAACTTTCTATTTTTATGGTCGAATCTGAAGAAACTGTCAAGTGTAAAGTCAAAGGAGTAAAACCAAGGATTATTTTCAAAGCTTGAAGGTTCCAATGAGAGAAAAATCACAAAACACAAGATGTTTTAATAATATTTGGTATCAAAATGGATCCCAAAATTCAATAAACAAAAGAATGAAAAAATTATTGCGGAACCAAACTAGAAGCTCACCTTTATTGACAATGGATCAGATATGGTTAAAAATCTTGTAAAGAAAGGAATAAACCAGAGCTCAAGGGTTTACAAAAATGGCAGTCACCTCTTAAGATATCTCACAGAGCCTTCATATCCACACAAAATACAATATTTCATGCTCTGAACTTCATAGAACAAGAAAAAATGAGCACAAAATATTACAGTAAAGGCATTCAAAGAAAATTTCTCCCGGCATTTGCAAGCCGCTTGGCTCAATAATGGAAAATGATCAAATTATTAGGTCTCCAAACATTTTACCCTCCAAACCTAAAGGTAGATTTAATATAACTCATCTCAAATCAAAGAACAAGAATCAATGTTGCACATTGAAACCCTAACTCAATTAGAGTTATTATTTTTTTACCAAAAAGTCAAGGGTCAATCCATCATGAGCAGGGAAAAAAATTATTTTGTAATAATTAAATCTTCAAGTATAGGCCATGCCAAAAATAAAATATGCTAGGTCAACAATATGATTGTGATGCCATGGTTAGCACTGATCCACGTGACCCAAACCACATCAGAAAAAGAGGTGACAATTAATCAGATGGACAAAAAAATATAAGGTTTCAACCTTATAAAAACAAAATAATCATGCCTTGATCAAATATAGTCAGGTCTTTTAGCTCATAACTATTAAAATTTGGTCAACAAGGATTAAGGTCTTTAACATTAATACCAAGCAAATTCTGCCCAAGAAAACTTAAGGGGGTTCATTGATCAAACAAAGACAAGGAATTATTGTCTTAAATGTACACAGGTGGCCTTTCTAGGACAAGAAAAAACTATACCATGCCTGCAGATAAAACAAAATAGATGTCACATCAGGACGCATGAAAAAGGCAAAATGATATGACTATTTTAATCATTCACTAGATGAAAGAATTAAAGATGAAAACAAACATGATGCTTTACATGCTTGTTAAGGATTACTTGTAAATGAATAAAAAGAATAAAACAACAATTATTTATTCACCCAAGTACTTTATTTTCTCCAAATTGAGACCATACTATTCATGTACGAGTAAAATAAGTTTGACTTAGATTATTTTTAGAGAAATAAGACTATTTTGTACATTGCATTAATCATGCATTTTTTTGTCATTTCATTATTTAATCATGTTTAGGGCTATTAATATCATATAAGTGGGATTCTAAAGCTGTAGTCTATTTTTGGGGCATGGGGGTGAATAGTTTTGCTATATATTGTGTTCCTTGGAAAAACATAAGCGTAAAATTTTTAGAGGAGGACATTTGTACTAAGAGTTGAAGCCATTGGCCATTTTACCATTGAATAAGAACCAATTATTGCCTTTACATTACTTTGCAGTGGTGTTTATTATATTATTAACTCTTGTAAATTGTATTCCATGACTTATTAATCTTACCTTGGTGTAAATTGGTGCTTGTGCATAGTCTTAGTGTGTAATAATCTGCAATGTTATTGTGATTTATCCCTCAATAGTAAAGTGTTTTCCTTAGGATAAAGATGAAACCCATTGGATCGTGCTTCATTAATTTTTTCTCAGTATATTGTGCATGTTTCTTAGTCAAATCCCTCATCAATTTTGGTGTATCACCTCATTTAAATTTCATTTTCAGCCACCTTTTTACCCTTAAACCCGTAAAAATCAGTTTTATGATACATCAAAAGGAACCCACATTCTAATCTTGGAGACATACCTTAATATAGGGATACCCACAACCCTGAGGTGTTTCCATTGTATTTATAGAAGTGAGGAAAAGAAACACGAGAACATCTGTTATCCCTCAATCACAAGGTGCACTTTTGGGAGATAATATTTTTTTGCATGCTCGATAGGACCCTAAATTGTATTTGCAGAAAATCTACATAATATTTGTAGCAAATAAAACAACAATTTTGGAAGGGAAAAGCTATGAACATCCACTAAAAATCAAAACAAAATTATTTAGTGATTCTATAAGGCTGATTTTAGACCAGGTTTTCAGCATGTTCCATGCCTAAGTTGACTAAAGATCCATAGTAAGAGGAATTCCTCATAATTTTGTTTCATTGCCTATAAATTGAGAAAAATAAGAAGATTTGGCAACACCTTACCCTATAATAGGATTGGTTTTCATAAACCCTGCTCTGCTTACTTCACCACGTATCAATCTTAATGTTCAAATCCTAGTGATTCCAATGGCTCAACAACCACTTATATATATTTTTAACTTTTAATAATGAGAGCCCCTTAATAATTCATGTTTATCATGACATACCCACTCCCATCTTAAAGGGTTTACGCTTATTCACTTGTTGAAATCATATAACCCCTTCGATTATATTAAAGACATTGCAACCCTTTATTCTATCCATAACATCAGTCATGAAGATGTAGCATAAAAACTCTTAGTTGCATCATTTAAAGAACATGCCTTAAAGTGGTATAGAACTTTACTAGTAGGGACTATAACAACTTCAAATGAATTGGGGAATCAGTTACATAAGTAATTTCAAGATAATTCTGATCATTTTTCTCTCATAGAGTAGTTGTCTACAATTAAGCATGCCCCTCATGAATTTATGGCCATTTTTAACATCAGATTTGCTAGAACATGGGAAATAATTCCAGCCACTGTCAAGCCTCAAGCTGATCATGAATTTCTATATTATCTTAGACCCTTAATAAGTGATATTTTAGGAATTATAAATTCCATCGGAGGAACTAAACTTCTAGCAACTTATGATATCGCTATTAGAGAAGAAAACAACCTTATTCAAGATGGTAAATTAGCCCCAATGCCCTCTATGCCTATTATAGTATATTTGGCAACGAATTGACCTATTTCCATAATAGAGCATGTTGTTATAGCAACTCAAGATTATATATATAAGACCTTGAAAACACTTTGGAATAAGCTAACATCATTTGAGAATAAAATGGCCTAGCCTAGCGGTGTTATACAACACCTTATTAGCATAATAGGAAGTCATACCGGAAAAATCAGAATTATAGGCAACCTTATCAATAAAGAAAATTTGACCCTAAAGTTGGTAGCTCATCTAGTGCTCGTGTACAAGCTAGTATGGCCTCATAAGCATGTTGTTCACATTGCAATCCACCTCATCAATGTACTAGTTGCACAAATTTCTTCTTGAATTTAAGACTTTTTTCCAACCATAATCTGAAACATTATTCATGCCTCAAATGGAGGGTGGGAAGCAATATTCTCATAGTTAAAAACTAGCTAAATAGAACTTGTTAAATTTTGGAGAGGAATGTTGTATTGTGGTTACAACTAGAGCTCAAAAGAAGGCCCAAGATGAAGAAAAACAATAGAAATGACTTATTCTACATACCATTTCTGAAAAAAAAAAACAAAGATTCCAAATGCAGCCCCTAAAGAGCAATAAAAATAGCCACAAACAGATCCTAAACAGTTAATCCTATCTCATATTTCTAAAGTTGTTAGAATTAGAATCAATTTTCACTAAAGCTTATTCCAAAGCTGTTGAGCTTTATTTAATGTTGTTGAGGTTATGAAAAAGCATAATATCAATATTTCTTTATGGGATTCTTGCAATAATCTAGGACAACAAGAGTTACTTGGTCATGAGCTTGCTAAGTTACAAATTTCTTCCAAACCAACAGAGAAAGAAGCTTAGAACGTTGATATGGTTCTCAGTACAGTTGATCAATATCATATGAAAGATGTTACATGCATGGTACAAAAAGTGGTGAATGTTGATGACATAAAAAAACAACCTCCCTTTTATCTTTCTCTTATTATTGGTGATCATTTAGTTCATAACTGTATGGTTGACAATGGTGTAAGTAACACATTCATGCCTAAAGTAATTGTAGAAAAATTGGGCCTACAGTATAAACCAAAAGGAAAGAGTGGATTACATCTTGACGGGATAGCAACAAAAATAGTTGGTGTCATTACAAATTTGGAGGTAACATTATGGGCTTGTCCTAATGTTTCAATTTTACACGATGTAACTTTGGTAGATCTACCTCCCTATTTTCTCTTTTCTTGTCAAGATATTTTATAGCAAAAATAGATGGTTATCTTTCTTCGGATTGGTTTTTATTGTTCATCACCATGAGGTATGGAACTAAGGGTACAACATATTCATATCCTTTAACTAGATTCCACATTGAGCCTCATGTTTCAAATGTTGCCATAGATAAAAAAAAAAAAAAAAAAAATTGATGTCAAAGGATAAATTTCTGCATTAGATTGTTTCTCAAACTTGTTTATGGATGAAAAAAATCAAGAAGAACATTCTTATGATCTTTACAAGTAAAATATTATTCGGTGTTTACAATATTCATGATAAAAAAACACCCATACACATGTTGTCTCAAATAGAAAGCATTGTAGAATTCTTATAGCATCTTCATTTTGATGGAGAAAAGAACAAGAAAGGAAAAGCTATAGGTTTGATGCTGACTTCCCCTTCAAATCAGAGGTATTTTTCAGCTCTAAGTCTATAATTTTCATGTACTTGTAACGTGGTTGAATATGAAGCATTGATTCATGGCCTACAATGGGCCAGAAAGAGAGGAATCAACATGTTACAAGTTTATGGTGATTCTAAATTAGTTATAAATCAAGTTAAGAACTATAATGTTTGTAAGAATTCATTGCTGAAATATTACAAGCATAGAGTTTTAGACTTGATGGATGATTTTGAAGCTATTAACATTCAATCGGTGCGGGGAGCGGACAATAATCATGCGAGATAGACTTATAATAGTTGAAGCTAGATTTGAAGTGGTAGAACACATTGAAAAATATAAAATATAGCCACATATAAAGCTGATAATAAGACCTTCAATGCTTGTTAATGAAGAAAATTGTCAAGTTTTTGAATATGATAAAAAAATATTCAGATTTCTACAGCAAGAAGATGAATTTTCTATAATTAATCAAGAGAAATTACAACACCAATATGGTGAACAAATTTTTTAGTTAAATTCCAACAAATTACCTCAAGTGTTTGTCACTTTAGAAGATATTTCCAGTTATGATGATCAGCTCAGAAAGGAAAAAGAAATATCTCAACACATGTTGATAACTATGAAGAGATTGTAGTTGATGATGGAATGTAATTACAAATTGGAAAGGTATGTTCCTTAGCTGAAAATAAGTATTATATTAGCTTATGCAAAGAATTCAAAGTTTTTTTTCTTGGAAATAGGAAGATCTTAAATGTTTTGATCATAGTTTCGTACAACATAATATAGAGTTAAATCTAAATTCAAAAACTGTTAGGAAAAAATAGTGGCCTATTAACCCCAATATTGATCCATCAATGAGAAAAGAACTATCAAACTTAATGTAATCTGGAATTATTTTTCCCATCAAGCACTCATGATGGGTTTCCAACCTTTTTCCTATTCGAAAAAAGAATGGAGAGATTTAGTTGTGTGTGGATTTCTCACATCTTAATAAATCTTCATTAAAAGATCCATATGCGTTGCCTAGTATGGATCAGATTTTAGGAATAGTTTAAGGTTCAAATAGGATATTATAGTGGATATAATGATATTCTTGTGTTGTGTGTGTGAATAAGATAGATACAAGCCAACCTTCACCGCAAAGTAGAGCACCTATGCATACAAGAAGATGCCTTTTGAACTTTATAATCTTTGGTGCAACGTTTCATTGTGCAATGGATATGGATTTTCATAGTCTCTTGAATAAATTAATATTTCTATATTTAGATGATGTTACTATATTTTATAATAACTTTTATGATCATCTTATGCATTTAAGGAAGACTTTTCATATTTACAGGAAGTTTGGAATCGATTAAATTCCAAAAATTCCATTTTCAAAGATGCATGAAGATAAATTACTTGGACATATCATTTCTAACAAGGGCTTAGCTATTGATCCTTTCAGAATTGATGAAATTTTGCGATTTTCCCTACCTCATCATAAAAAGGAATTATAAAGTGTTCTTGGATAAATAAACTTTATTAGAAGATTTTTTCCATATTTTGTTACCTTGCTAAATCCATTAACAATTACGCTAAAGAAGAGTAAATTCTTGTCCTTGACCAGCGAAGGAAGAAAAGGATTTGAAGCCATCAAGTTGGATATTTCACAAGCTCCTATTTTGGAAAATCCCAATTTTGATAAATATTTCACAATGTATGCACTTGCATGAACTGAAACCATTTTAGCCATTTTGACTCAAGTTAATGATGGATATATAGAACAACTAATTACTTTCTTTGGGAAAAACTTACATGACTATGAAACAAGGTACACTTTTGTTGTCAAATATGTAATGTTAGTAACTAGAGGATTAAAGAACTTTAAGTACATGCTCTCTAATAAAAATATTCATGTTTTAGTTTCTCACCCAACTGGTAAAGCATTCTATTGAATAAGGAAGGCTGGATGAGAAATGATCAAGTTGGATTAAAAAAATTATGGAGTACAATGTTGATATCCATGTTGCTAAAACACTCCATAGGAAAGGACTATGTGGACATTGGATTGCTTATATGGAACAACAATAGGCTCTGATTCATTACAACAAGTTGTAATTTCATACCGAGAAACCTAAAATGTAAGTACAACCCCAAAATCAGCAACGAGTAATTCAATCCAGAGCTTATAGGATAAAGTTGGATGACTGATTTGATCAATTACTTGCAGGATGAAACCTATCTGGAAGGTATGGAAAAGATAAAATGAAGTTATTTCAGATTATAGGCCATACCTTATGCTTTTATTGATGGTTTGTTTCTCAAGAAAGATATCGATGGAGTTTTGTTGTGTTGTGTTGAGTATGATAGAGTGCAACAATTAATCTACGAATTTCATGAAAGACCTGCATAAGGCTACTTTTTAGTAAGTACTACAACCCTTAAGATATTGAAAGTTGGTTCTTTGTTGGCCCAACATATTCAAGGACTATTATGAGTGGGTATAAAAGTGTAAAAAATATGCATTCTATGTCGGGAAAGATTAGCTCCACTTTGTCGTTGCGGCCTATTTCGGTGCATCAATCATTCATGTAGTGGGGCCTTTACTTCATTGGCATGATTAAACCTACTTCATCTCAGAGACACAAGTGGATTTTAACTTCCATAGATTATTTCACTCACTTGAGTGAAGCGGTCACTTTGAAATAAGGCAATGAAACTTCAATCTTATCATTCAACAAAGGTATAGTCTCCGGGTTTAGTGTTCCAACAACTATCATTTCATTTAATGCTTTATCTTTTCCTTGTGCAAAGGTAACATATTGGGATGTCAAGCATGGTATTTATCTAAGTACTTCATCTAATTATTAACTGCAAGGTAATGATTAGCTGAAATTACTTATAATTTTTTTCTCAAGCTTATCTAAAGAAAACTATATGAAAACCGAAGAGCTTGGTATCTGATATTAAATTCAGCACTTTGGGCTGATAGAGTGACTCCTAAAAGATTATTTGATAACTCACTATACAATATTGTTTAGGATGATCTTACAATTGTTTATTAGAGTAGGAATTCCTTTTCAATAAGTGCATTTCATGCATATTGTAGCTTTAAATTTCAATAAGTGCATTCATGCATGTGATCTAGTTTACTAGATCTTTTCACTGACTTTAGTTTTTTTTCCGGAAGGGTCAATTTTCAAAAAGAAAAGAATTTGATTATAGGATTTTGACTCCATGACTAATGGAAAAGAGAAAGGCATTTATCTTAAAAGCTTTGTAGGTAGCGTTACCCCACATGATTGTGAGAAATTTTGACAATTTTTCACTCATGCGTAAAGGGAAAATCAAAACTTTATTTTTGGATGGAAGGAATTGATGTGATATACCTAAGGAAAATAAGGAATTTTCTTAATATTATGAGGTTCAACAAATTGAAAATCAATACAATATGTAGCTATGTGTGCTATTGCAGAATGCAACACCTCACATGTGTTGTCATTCACATTCATCTTCAACAAAGAAATACAAAATCCCTAAAGGACTAGTGCATAACCTTGATGAAGGCGGGAATCACAACATATGTGGGATCTTTCATCCCATAACAAAAAATAGAGTTGTTGATTGCATGTAGAAGAATACATTATTGAGTTACAGGTACATCAATTTTATTATTTATTTATGTTTAAGTGTTATTAATTATGTATTGAGTTGTTTAGTTCATTATACAATCAATATTTATCATAAAGTTGAATGTAGAAAGAAATAGACAACTCAATTACAGAAATTAATGTCATTTATTCATAAAGAAATTCAATGTTTCCCACACAAGCCGTGGGATGTAACTTATGTTTACTTAAAGTAAAATATGCATGTACATAAAGCTAAAAGAAAAAGAATATAGAGAAAACCCATCATTTCCTTTTGGGTCTTCTCTTGTTCTTAATCATCTATAGTTGCACCATCTTCATCTTCATCTTTTACATTTTCTCTACCGGATACATCATTGTACTTGGGAAAAGAAGGAAAATGGTTGTCAATAATTGAGCTCCATGTTTAATATATATGCTTGTGCTATTAGTTTGAGGAAAATTAATCTTTTGGAGTCAAGTATGCATAAGATACATCAGAAATACTAAATTCAAAGTCATATCCTTCAAGCACCTGAAATATCCTTAGAATTAAGTTACAAAAGAAAAGAAAAATCACTATGGTATACAAGATAGGTTCAGTAAGTCCATTATTTTTCTAACTATTTTTCTTAAGTGTACGGTATATGTGGTAGATAAGGAAATATAAAAGTATCTTTACATTATTTAAATATTGAACTAATAAGTACATATTTTTATCGATTCGGGATAAAAAGAAAACATACATGCTATAAATAAACACTCAAAAAAGAGACTTTAAAGTGAAATAAAGACTAAAATATTCAAGGAACAACTACATTTTACAGTTCAAGTTTTAAGTTACAAAGTACAAACCATGAGATTGACAATCAAGGAATGTAAACTTCAAGACTCAAGACATGTGTATCCAAAGAATTACATGTTAAATAAACACTTGATTATTTAATTACGGATATCTAAAAAGTGAAAATTTACAACTTTTATGCACTAAAATAATATGGAGTTCAATCTTAATCTTGCATGAGATCAATATCATATAGCTAAGAAAAGAGATAATTTTATTTTCAAGTCTTAACATTGATTAAGGAAACAAATAACATGTCTTCTACAATTTTTTCAAGCTGATTCAAATACAATTTTCAAACCTCAATATAAGCTACCAAGTGAAGTGAAATGGAAAACTATGGATACAATGAAGCATACAATTTACGAGTTATGAAATAGCATTCAAACTTTCAAATACATATGATAGTCATGATTACAGCAAAAGCAAGAAAGCATGTAATATATAATAGATCTCCAAGTAGATGATTAAATGATCAAAGAATATATGCATCTAATCAGATTACAGGTATTGAAAGGTATAAATTTTTATCATTCTAAAGATACATTTCATTTTTCAAAGTACAGTTGTTCAGGTTCACTTAAACAAATTTACGTGACTACAAAGATCTTTTCTAGGTTGACATCAATCATCTTGATACAATAAGAATTCATTAAAGATCAAAACATTCCATTTTATTCCAACACACGTACAACTCGAGATAAAAAATTAAAAAAATTCAATTCATGTGCAACTATAAATGGAAAATTACACAAGCTCATAATCCTTTCATATATTTAAAATGAGGTTACAGAGCAGGTAAGAAAAAAATACAAAATTCTACATCTCAAAGAACAGGAACAAATTTCTAAGAAGAAAATATTAAGGAATTCATGAGGCCATGACACCAAAAAAGTCAAGTTATAGTTGTAATGATCGAGTAAATGAAAGGTTAGAGAGATTATTTTAAGTTACTGAGAAATAAATAAAAATGTCACGAGTTTTCAAGTGACTTAAAAAATATCCATACTATAACTTTCAACAAATCAACTCCATTTAGGATTTATTCAGAGTCTCCCTTATGCATTTAAGAAGGAATGCATTACAAAGTGCGAAGAAAGAGAAATACATCGTTTCAAGCCTCAAGCAATTCATTATGTACATTGAAGGAAGGATTAGGTCGAGTAAATAGTTACATCCTTACCATAAATTTAAGTATGCTTGTAGAAGGAAAGCTACACCAACTAGAAAGGGAATAAAAATTTCAAGAAGTATATATTGCAAAGTTTCCAGAATCATCATTTAAGTAAAAATGAAATGTTTATCAAGAGCGGAATGCAAGAATCACATGCATATTCATACATTCATCAAATTTTAAAGTACGGTAGTGAGATAAGTCTTCAAGAAATCAACTCTAGAAGTACATTCTAGGAAAGGAATTTCAAATCTTGCCATTGTTTAGAAGGTCAAAGAAAAGAGTCATGCAAAAGTAAAGTAAACTTTAAGAGCATGAAGATAAGCCAAATCTAGAGTATAAGAGAATCATAAATACAAAATCTCCTCATTATACAAGATATCGTGATCAAAACAAGTGAAGTACAGATTACAAATGCCAAATCATAAAGATACAAATTGTTATAATTGTTTTATAATTTAATTTGAAAGAACAATTGTCAATTTGTAGTCCTTCCCATTGAAATCAAAGTACAAGTCAAAGAAAAGATGCTCGGAAGTACATGATCAAAATGAAGTCTTCAAACAAATGTCATTTAGCACAAAGTATGAAATACAAGAACTAATTAATACTTAGGTACAAGTTTAAAACAAAAATTACTTCATAACTATGATAATGCAAAAATCAATTACCGAAGAGCGGGTTCATAAAGTTCCAATACCAATGAATTCTAGATATCACTTAAGATCAAATCTAAGAAAACCTCACTTTGCAAGAATATTAGAGTTTCACTTTGAAATAAAGGTATGAACCAACAAGGAGGATAACACTTGACTATGGAAGTCATTTTATTATACCTAATACAACTAATAGAGATGTCCGAAATGAAACCATTTGTCATATAATGGAAAAATGCAAACCCATATCTATGAGGAAAACATTCACATGGGAATGATTCGGGTGAGAAAATATAAAACTCATATTAAGGAGAGATAAACTATGCAAATAGTCTAAGGATTAAACAATGGTGTTCCAGACTATGGAGACAAAATCAAGCCATTATAATCCAGCCATATCGTAAACAAAGAAAATATTCAAATACCCACTTCATTTACAACTCCAAAAGTAAACACTTTTGAACTCGTGGAGTTATAAAACAACCATAAGAAAAACATGCAAAACATGGATTCATGTTGAAATCACATAGTAGAAATAGAGTTCAAAACTCCTCCATAGTGGCCATATTCAAGGAAAAAAACAAAATACCAAGTATGAAATAGAACACCCATGTCGCCATTTGTCTCGAACAGAAAAATACGGTGAAACTTCAGTTCCAAAATAGGAAAATAATGCGGCACTTAGAATTTAAAGAAGCTACATTCAATACAAAAACTGAGCCCTCAAAATTGAAAAATGGTGGATTTATCGAATTGGTGCTCATAAGAAACCTCCAACTCACTAAATCAAAGAAAACCCGGATGTGGGTAGTATCAAAATAATTCAAAAAATCTTTTTCATTTCCATGGCCTTTAAAGGTTTGCCAATGTTTTGCGAGAAAGATCAAGATGGAGAAAACTTACCACTTTTACGGCAAAATCGGAAGAAATACGCGAGAGAAAAGTTGGAGTAAAGACCCAAAATTCTTTACAAATCTCGAAGGTTCCATAGAACCAAAAATTACAGAATAGCAATACTTTTCAAAAATATTCAATATCGAAATGGAGGAAAAGATTCAATAATAAAAAGAATGAAAAAAATTACAGTGGAACCAAAACAAAATCTCACCTTCAACGATAATGGCTGAGATAGGGACAAAAATCTTGCACATAAAGGCATAAAACAGAGCTCAAGGGTTTACAAAAATCACAAACACCTCTTAAGATATCTCATAGAGCATTCATATTAGTAGAGAATATAAAATTTCATTCTCGAGCCATCATAGAAGAACAAAAAATGAGCTTAAAAGACTACAGTAATGGTGGTTGAAAAAAAATTCACCACGGCTTCGCCTACTACTGGGCTCAACAATGTAAAATGATTGAATTATTATGTCTCCAAACCTTTTACCCTATAAATCAAAAGGAAAAGTTAATCTAACTCACCTCAGATCAAAGGACAAGAATCAATGGTTCCCATTGAAACCCTAAGTCAATCAAAGTTAGTAGCTTCCACCAAAAAAATCTAGGGTCAATCTATTGTGAGAGGGGAACAAAATTATTTCATAATAATTATATCTTTTACTATAGTCTATGCTAAAAACAAAATACGCCATTTCAAAAATATGATCATGATGTTAGTGTTAGCACTCAAAACCCAATCATGAGTCAAATACTGAGCCACATGACCCAGGCCACATAAGGAAAAGAGGTGACGATGAATCAGAGGGACTGAAAATTATAAGGTTTCAACCTTAGAAGAAAAAAAAATCATGCCTTGAACAAATATAGTCCGAGTATTTTAGCCCATAACTATTAAAAGGTGGTCGAGCAAGATTAAGTTCTTTGACCTTAATACTAAGAAAATTATGCCCAAGAATAATTAAGTGGGGTCGTTGATCAAACAAAGAAAAGGTATTATATTATTACATATACATAGGTGGTCTTTCTAGATCAAGAGAAAAATTATACCATGCATGTAGATAAGACATAATAGATGTCAAATTAGGACTCATTCAAAAAGGTAAAAGGATATGACTATTTTAATCATTCACTAGAAGACTGAAATGAAGATGAAGACAGCACAAGGTGATTTGCATGCACATGAAGGATTACTTCCAGTTGAAGACAAAGAATAAAATAGCAATTATTTATTCACCCAAGTACCTTATTTTTTCCAAATTGAGATTGTATTATTCATGCAAGAGACAACTCAGTTTGACTTGGATTATTTTTAGAGAAATAAGACTATATTTACATTGTATTAATATTACATTATTATTTTTAGTCCCCTTTTATTATTTAATCATGTTAAGGGCTATTAATATCATGCAAGTGGGAGTCTAGACTACAAAATATTTTTAGGGGGTGGTGGTGAATATTTTTTCTATATATTGTATGCCTTGGAAAACCACAAGGGTAAAATTTTCAGAGCAGGACTTATGTACTAAGAGTTGAAGCCATTGGCAAGATTTTACCTTGAATAAGAACCAGTTATCTCCTTTTCAATACTTTACATTGGTGTGTATTATTTTATTAACTCTTGTGAATTTTATTCCCTGAATTATTAAGCTTACCTTGTTGTAAATTGGTGTTTCTGTGTAGTCGTTGTGTGCAATAATCTGCAGTGTTGTTGTGATTCATCCCTCAATAGTAAATTGTTTTCCTTAGGATCAAGCTGAAACACATTGGATCATGCTTCATTGATTTGTTCCCAATTTATTCTTCATGTTTCTTAGTCAAAGCCCTCATTAATTTTGTTGTACCACCTCATTTAAATTTCATTTTTAGCCATCCTTTACCCTTAAAATCTATAGAAAATCAGTTTTAGGATACATCAATAAGGAACCAGCCTTGTAATCCTAGAGAATCACCACAACATAGGGATATCCTTTGCCATGATTTATTTCCATGGTATAAGAAGAAGTGAGGGAAAATCAGGCTTAGAACACTTGTTATCCCACAATCACAAGGTGTACTTAAGAAAGAAAACAATAAGCTGCTAACACCTTTCACCAATGAAGACTACGAAATGACCATTTACACTTTATGTCATAATGGCTCTTTATATGATCCACCTCATACTATTTCTTATCAAGTATCAATGCATCTCCAGTTGGTTTCAATTAGGACATTGATTATCTTTTAGAAAATTTACTTGATCACTCTTATCATCACACACTTGAAGTGGTGTCCCAATTATCTCCCCATGTACGCATCGACGTGTATCTTATATCCTCATCATTTCACATCTAGTCTCAAACACAAAATATACACATCTTGATACATGATCGTATTTTCATTACTGACGATGCACTCTTGTGTTAAAGTTCACACTTGACTATTGAGGGCATCCTATGAACATGAACCTTACACTCTACACAATAAAAAAATTATAACACCTTATTCCTAACACACATTTAACATAACACTTGAGACACTTATAGTACATACTTCTCACACATATCTATCAATACAAACTCAAAGACAATAGTAACACACAATATTTGCACAATCAAATCAAACATATTAAACAATCTACATATTAGTACGCATCCAACACAACATACTACACAAGTGACACATTCACGAAACCTTTCTCTTAGACACAAATAACACTACACATTGCACATCTAACACATCCATCGCACATTCAAAAATGCACTATCCTATGTGGAAATCTAAATATTGGTTCATACTCGACTACTAGTTGTCTAAAATTCATATCGACCTCACAACATTCATTCACTCAATCACACATACAATCTTCATGTTGTATACTTTGGAAAACATATCTTTCTTACACCCTTGTTCAAAAATAAATTACGATGAAAAATCTTCCTTTACTGTTCATTCTTGACTTCGAGGGGCCATATATAAATGAACCTTATCTCATACATACAAATCCACTAAGGGGTCACGCTTACTCCTATCACTCACTCTACATTCAATTTCTATCTCATCTACAACATACTACATATCTTTGATGGATTTAGTATTGTCTGCATTTACATGTTACATACACACTTTATTACACATGTTAGTCATATATCTTGTATGTTATTATCTTTATCATAAACACATGTGAATTCACTTTATTTATAGTTGTGATCAAATATTCTATAGATTCACACATGCATCATGGATGTTTAGTGCAATACCTCTTACCAGTCCCAAAGTGGCTCTCAAGGGAATTTAATTTCATGCACATTGGATGTTGTATCGTTTTATTTTTCATAGCACACTACTATATTATATCATACACATTTTGACATACTTTTTTATCTTTTTAACATGCTAACAAGTGCTTCATGTGCAACATTGTATTGAATATCTAGGTGTTTCTATGCATCTCTGTTACATTGCTTTCTTGTTCTTGTTTTCCACTATTTAAGGGCATTTCCCTTTGTCTTGTGTCCACACATGTATTCTTTTGGCCTAGTTGGCCTTGATTGTCTTGTGAAATTGTGAGTGACGTCCCATGTTTGAAACCTGATTTTTGTGATCCACATTATCTTCTTACGTCTTAGACTACACATTGTCTTCTTGTTTGCTCATTACCATTTTACATGCATTATTTTCTTATTTTTCCCAACACCTATCTCTTAACCATGTTTTTTTAATGTGCCTTAGTTTATACCAAATACACTCCCTCATTATACAGGGCATACTTTTAGATAGTATTCATTCTTACTTTGGGCCCCATACTCCTCGATTACGTGCGCATGCACTCCAAATGAGGAGGAATCGTTTGGGTGAATCTATCATCCCACGTATCATCTCATAGTCACCACACACAAAATTGGAGGCAAATTTACACACAAAATCGTGCACTTTGGGTAATTATCTACTCTTAATTACATACTACTATTCATATGATTCCTAAGTAAGATAAGTAATAACTAACCCATGTTCTTGTTCATCTTTTCTTTCTTTTTTATTAACTTTTGGTCTTACACTCTTTATATCTTAGTATTTCATTTCACACCTCAGAATTTGTCATCCTGGATGCAATCACCTAGCCAAGATACCGGTGCAAGGAGATCCTATCCTCTTTGGGTACTCGACCTCTTTAAACTTTATTCACATGTTTTGGGTCATTTCTATAAGTTTGAGAATATTATCTTTTTGGTAGTTTGAATTTTCAGGGTTAATTAGGAAATTAAAAAAGGGAATCTTATAAATATAAAGTTATGAGACCAGAACAAGGGACCAAACACTAAGCATTAACTATCACCACTTGAGGTTACATCCAAAGGTTATTCAAGAGCATTCAAACATACTTTAAAGGGAAAGGGAAACATTCTTCTACATACACTTCATAGGATGCAAATTTTATTCTATTCTATGGACACCTCTACTTACATCTTCTACATCTAGATATCTTCTCACTTTCAAGTGTGACATACACACAAGCCACCTAGGGAATATTATTAACACACATATACACACATACATATAACCACATTGGGTATAAAATGTAGTGCATCACTTAGTCATAAGTTCATTTGTTTGAAAATTTAGGATAGTGTGACCCGTCATTTGCATTATTTTCCTTTTATGATTTATGCACTCTTAAGGGGTTTACGGGTAAGTTTTTCAATGCAACTTATCAGTTACATCGTTGATCATTCTATGACATACTAGCAATAATAAGCGAAGCACAACCAACATCTTGTGAACTTGCGAAGGAGGTTCCTTGAGGATTTGAGAAGTCACATGCACCCGAGTAGTTCTCGTGGCACCCACAGTGCCCCTGACCCATTCTAGGTGCCCCAGTCTAGGAAAATATTCTCGGTCCGACATTTTTTTAAGGCTCTGTGTGACACTTATCCCTCTCTATTATTTATTTCATCATTACAACATAGTCTAGAATTTGTTGCAAATTATCTTAGTCATTTTGTCTCTCTCTTTGCAACTAGGGTTTCGTAATTTCTAGCTTAATTTTATTCAATCATATTTATTCATATTCCATATTCATTGCAGATCTACATTGTAATTAGAATTATGCATCTATTTATTCAATATTTTCTTAATCACTATGAAATTACAAATTTCACCTTAAATATTTAACTTCCATCTCATGCATAGTCATTTGGAATTTCACCCAAGGACATTAAGTATCTCAGAGGACTATCACATAAGGATGTGGATCATGTCACTATGAAGGTTGTTTTATAATATGAATATTTCAAGTATTTGGATTTTCACTTTGAATTATCTATTGATACAAATACAATCATATTCCTGTTTGTAATTTGAATTTGAATTTTACAAAATTTTGATTTTGATTGTTTTCAATTCTACATATTTTGATTATATTTTTAATTAACTATTAATAAAAGTTTTGTCTCCTTACATTTCTAGCTTCCAAAACCCTTCAAATATGGGAATTAAACTCAATAATTTCAGGACATCCATTTCTACGAGGTCATGGTGAATTTCTTCCCAAAGCTATAGTTATATTACAAGGTCTATATACAAATATTTTGTTGTGAGCTTTGGCTTATATCGTTCACACCCTAAGTGGGAAGAAATTTTATTGGTGCAATTTCTTATCCTCCATTATAATATATCATTTGTCTAAAATTCATTTGAATGATAATGTTACTATCGCCTCAACATATTTTATTCTCTTTTTATATTATGAATCTCTTTATAATTTATGTGGCACCACTTCTCTAATAACGATGCATGAAAAGCTATCATATTTTTTGTTAAAAATTCAAGAGCAGGGGGTGAGTCCCAAGTTTTTATTATTATTCTTTATTTTTTAATATTTATCTATTATATTCAAGATTAATAATTAGTTTAGTGTGTAATTACAATAGAAGATAGCTGATGCGGTTATATCATGAAGGAAAGTTGCTATCAGAGGTGATTTTCCACTAGGTTCCATAGATTCAGATATTGTTTTAGATGATCAACACATAGAGGAGAACACCACTCAAAAAATAGTCAAAAGGATGAGGAGTACATTGAAACTTCAAATTGACACGTCCATTATACCACTTCCATTAACAATAGGTATTTATGATGTATATATGTTTCAATATGTTTGAAAATAAATGTAATTAATTATTTAAAACTTGTATATGTTTCAATATTACTTGTAACTTATATTCCTTTGCTGTAGAAACCTCTAGTAGCACAAGATTATATCATCGGGATCATGGTAGCCCAATAAAAAATGTATATGAATTTGATCAAACACAGGATGTAGAAATATCTTCGGTACCTCACTCTTTGGCTCCAGGTATGAATCTCATTTTTGTATTTTTTTCTTATTATTTTTTAAACAAAAATTCAACAAGCTCATCAATCATTGATGCTTAATTATTTTTAGATCAAACCTACTAGTACAACACCCGAAATGTTTAGACTACTTCTCTCCAAAACCACATCAACTACAATATGCTGCATTTGTACCTCATCTAAGTAATTTTTATGATGATATATAATATAAAGTTTTATTTATGGTTATTTATTTCATATTATGTTTTTATTTTTAAATTTCTCATGTTATTTACAAAATTACAATTGATTGTTACAGGCCTCTTCCACATCCAATTCAAAATCCATCCACTACTATGAAGAGCAAGTGTAGTCACAAAATCATGCAATTTAGATGTTATTTATCCTAGTCTCATGCTACAATTTAAAATGTTCTTGATTGAATACAATACGAATAAACCCTCATCCTTTTTCCATCTTATTTTATTTTATTTTGTCATAAGCGAACTCTTACACTTCTCTCCCTAGTCATATTTTTTCTTATCACGTTATTTTATTCTTAATTGAGGTGCCCACATTAGTATTGGGGTATTCATGGGCACCTGTTCCCACCGAGGCACCCTGGTCCCTCTTTTATTTTACCACCTCTTTCGGGATCTTTATATCCGTTTAAGATCTTTATCCTTCTTCCATGGGTTTTTTCCGGTTAATTGCAAAATCGATCAAGATTACCCTATAAATATAAATTTACGAGACCATAATGAGGTACTTAGCATCATTCACTACTAGCACTCATCTAGAGTTGCATCCATATATTGTATTAAAAATCACTTGCATTCACATAGATCCATCATCAAGGCACAAGGCCAAGACATCTGCGGCCACACCTCATAGGGGAGGGACTCTATTATATTCAATACATGCACTCTATTACATTCTCTACATCTACTTATTACTTGCCACTTCACAAAGTTTGACTGCGATAAGAGAACCTAAGAAACATTATCCACACACTAACTAGAACTACATTTGGTTCGAAATGTAGTACAACACTCGATTACTAAGCCCACTTTTGTAGCAATTGACGTCATTATGATCCATTCATTTTCATCTTTTTTTTAGGGTTTTGATGCTTTTTTTTCTTTTGTAATGCTTTACATCATATTGGAATATTGGAGACATTTGGTACGAGACAATGAACTTGATGTGATAGAAATCAAGGGTTTTAGACCACCTCTCAACCCTATAGAGATCAATTTCAAATATTTTTCATAGACCATGGTACTCATATTGGAAACTAGAGTGCTCGCAAGCACCCTAGTCCCTATTAAGGTGCTCTAGTCAAACTATATCCTCTATATCGATCCTTTTTTTGGACTTACGCACGAGTTGTTCCTGCTTTCAAATTTTCTAGTCATCACTATGACATTGTCCTGCAAGCATATTCCATTCAATCGAGTTATTTCCTTTTCCTTCTTCGAGGTTAGGCGTAGCATTTCCTTTTGTATAGTTACTTAGATCATTTACATACTTTATTTATTGTATTTATTTAATCCATTTCAATTGTTCATAACTTAGATTAACTATCCCCATGTACTACATATTTAGTTAAATTTTAACTAATCATTTTTGTGAACCAAACTCGATAATTCACACTTCTAGATTGTCCCTTCATTTTTTATCACCCAAGAATCAATATTTATTTTCTTTTAAATTCGAATCACTACATAGAGTGCAAGATTTTCTTCCTACTACTTGCATTCATGCTACCATGCATCCAAATATGGTTTTTCAATCCTACAATGATGCATTTTCATCTCATATTGTATTCAAGTCTAACCTTACCTCTCATTTTCAGACTATAATTATCAAAACTTAACTCGTGTCATATGTCATTCTCGTGAGGTATCAAGCTGGACCTCTCATGATTTATGTCCATCTAGTATTTCATTGCGCAATTATGATGGTTTTATCTGTCCTTGTCTCCATCATATTGCATTACCTATCACTATTGGTCCAAATACTATCCACACTTGTCTTTTTGTTGTTGATTTCCTAGTCTCCTACAATTTTCTACTTGGTAGGGCATGGCTCCATCCCATGTAAGTTGTCACATCTACTATTAATAATTCTTTAAAAATTTACATGAGAGCACTGAGTACACTATTTTTCGTGATCGTGATCCATTCTACTTTTTCGACTGAGCTCATAACACTAATATTCCTATCCCACATATAGATATTATAGATGAGCCCCAACCTATGGAAGAAAAACCTCACTTACAACATCTTTATGGTACTATTTATGTGATAGATGTTGTTCCTTATTTTCTACCTACTACCATTAGTACTATGATTCCTTATCAAGGGCCTTCCAATTCTATGGAAATCACTCTATACATCCAAATTCACATGCACCATCTACCTTAGCACACCCACCATTCACTTGCAAAGTTATCATGAATGACTCATATTGGGAACATATTATATTTGATACTACATGTGATGTCACTATATGTTCCCATGATATTTTAGCTCATCTTGGTTTCACCTTTGAGTATCTTCATCTTTTTATTCATGACTCTCATCTCTTATATGACTTTATCAATATTATTGGCAATTATGTTTTACATGTATTTCATCTTCGATTTTATTTATCACATACCCATCACTCTTTTCCACTCACATTAGCGAAATATTAGCTTATTTATATTGGAGGAGCATTAGATTCTATTTATACATACATTTCAATTCTTATGCCCTTTGGTCATGTTTTTATTTGTAATAGTTATTTTATTGTATATTCACAAAATCTCACTTGGTATGCACATGGTTTCCCACTTCCTCCATTTACCAATGAGGATTACACCATCGGCATCTACAAATTATTCCTTATTGGCTCATTGAATGATCAACAAGACATGATTTCATACCAGGTCACCGATGCTTATACATATGATTTGACCAAGAGGATGATGATCTTCTCGATGAATTTACATGATCTTCTTACACAAACATTTTTGGGGCATAGCACTTGATACATCTTCCCCCATTTATTATAGTATACTTACATCATATTGTTCACATTCATGTATTGTATCATCTCATCTTACACAACAATACAATGTTCTAGTTTTGTCATTACCCGATGACACACTCTTGTGCTTTGGTTCACACTTGACTGTTGAAAGCTTACTACACATGAAACCCACACATTTCATTTCACACAATCTACATTTAGCTATATCATTTCAATCTTTTCACATATATACATCATACATCATACTAGTCTTCATCACATGCATCTAAAACTCGCATACTACACATACTATATGCTCTTATGCATACTACACATATTTCATTCAATACTATATACTACATACACATAACATGGTCATTTATCATCTTCATTACCTATACTACGTAATTTTCTACATACTACACTCATTACCTAATGATACACTTTAGTTCCTCGGTCTATACTAAACTTTCGAGGGTTTAAAAATCAAATGGCCGTTACACAAATCACACATTTACTATTTGACCTTTCATCATGCAAAATTCCTAGCCTAGTTGCATATGCTTTAGGCTGAATCATCACCTATTCTATCAATTTGTAGTGGTATACACCTAAGATTACATCACCACTTGCTCTTTTTATCTTATAGAGATATACGCTTAGGGTTAAATCATCACTCATCCATTCATGTTGTAGTGATATACGCTTAGGGCTACATCACCACTCACCCATTTATCTTATAGTGATATACACTTAGGATAAATCATCACTTATACATTTTATCTAGTCATGCTATACACAATAGAAATAGGTTTCACGTAAACATCATCACTAGGTTGCATCTCATTAATACACATACACATTCACCACAACATAGTAGACACACAACACACTCCAACCATTTCATGATGAAACACTCTCAATCATGGTTCATTCTTGACTACGAGAGGAAACAAAATGAACCTCACTACATACATTTATATCTACTAGTGGGGCACACACTTCTTATCACTCCATTTTGCATTCCATTCCATCCATCCACAACATTCTACATATTACGGTTGCTTATAGTTTTTCTTACTTGTTCTTGTTCATGGTCACTTTATTACACATGCTAGTAAGATCACTTATATGTCATGTATATACATCCTCTAGACATGACCATAGATACAAGTCTCTTACATGCAACGTAGATGCTCACCTTGTTACCTTCCTACACTACTCATTCAAGGGAATCCACATTCATCTCTTCTAGGTGTTATTGTTTCATTTTCTTCTTAGCACTTTACATTACTTTCTTATACACGCTCTTGAAATGCTGGTTATCTTTCAAATATGTTAGTGGGTGCTTCATGTGCAACATTTTTTATGCAGGGGTATTTTTGTTTCCATACTTGTTTGTTAAATTGTCTGCTATTTTTTGTTATTGTTTATGGACTTGCCCTTTTCTTGGTGTGCACACTTATTTATTGTTTGCGACCATGATGGCTCTTGCGTGACTTCCGACATCGTGAATGAAGCCCTATGTTTTCTACTGGATTTTTGCAAATTACTTGTCTTCTTGCATGTTTACATTACTTTCTTGGTATCATACACACTATTTGTGTAGCTTACATATTGTTTTCCATATGCATGCATTTTTAAACATGTCTTTGCCTAGCATAAAAAATTTTTGTGTTCCTTGGTGTTTACCAAGAAATTTTAAAGGTTAAATCATACATGTTCTTGGTCCTCTTTTAATGTTGCATTTATCCTATCTATGACATTAGATGTTCCCCCAAAGAGGGGGCATCATTGGGGGTTTTTAAACAATAAAACCAATATTCTACACTAGTTTGGTTCAGTTATATACATGGAGTGGGTTAAGATAGGTGTACGAACCCCATGCATAGTGGAATTTACAAAACATAGTTTTCTTATAATTTTGGGAAGTAGTTATAGGCTTAGAGGTTATAGTGGTTGTGCCTCTCTACACTACTTCAAAGCAAAGTGGCATCGGATCACTGAAAAATTAGGACGATATAAAGACCTATTCAAACATATTAAGGGAAGTAGTTAGATCTTGGAAGACACATATCATTTCCTTCCTACACTTATTTAGATAGGATGACATGAGATCACCAAAAAGGTTACAGTACATGATATCCTTATACACTCTCTTTCTCAACATGGGTTAGGTGCACAAGTTCCATTTACACTTTTTCATTTTTCTATTTTACATTCTTTTTACATTCATATATGAATGTGTCTTTTACATTAAATTTGACACATATGTACTTACATATTTGAATACTTGATAATTTTCTCCTTGAAGGTTTGGTCATATGAGAAACAAGCACCAAATGGGGGCAACAACAACAACAACATGCATTAACAACAACACTTAGTGACATCACACACTTGCACCAACTACACATGCTTTTTGGATTAGGTTCTATTGGTGCTCAAAAATAGTCTCACCCCATTTTTCCATTAAAAATCTATTGAATTACGGCCTCTACCATTTTTTATCCCTCGTGTTGTGCCGAGAAGTCTCTACTTTCGATTTACTACCATAATCAATCCTTCTTGGGTCAAGGATCATATATGGCTCCATAGTTATCCTTTGTTTCTCTTTTTATATAGAAGGGGTCTGTAATTAGGGTCCCATGTTCTCTTTTCACCTAACAAAAAAACTTGGGCTCTCCCGTTCTTTCCATTTTCAATAGTCAAGATTTGTTGTCCTTATCATTTTCACCCTAAATACTTGAAGAAAAATGAATGGATGTAGCCTGGAGAAATTTATTTGAGCCTTCTAGCATTCATAAATTCTCTTTCTTTGGAGAAAATTTCATCTCCGAGCTCAAATGGTGATTTTTCTTCAATTCTACGGTTTGATGAGCATTTCAATAGTAAACGTGGCATCTTTTAGTTGGACACTACTCAACGGGGTACTCTAAAATTATATGGATTTCCTTGACCTAAAACCTTTCTACGTGGAAAAGTAGTGCTCATTTGAAGATTTGCTTTTTGGTTTGAGCTTGGAGTTGTGCCAGGAGGACAAGTGGAGGTTTCGTTGCTTTTCTCGGACTTAGGAAACATTTTATGTAGCTGGTACAGTTTGGTAGAATAGGGACATGGGGTGAACCCTCACTCATTCGTGGTCTCGTGCTCTTGGGCACCATTTTGAAAATTTTCCATGAAGACATGTGGAAGCTTCCGTCGAGGCTTCCCATACTTAGTCTTTGTTCAAAAGGTTTTGAGAGGCTCGGGACATGTGGAGGCGCCGCGCATGTTTGATGACTGGCCCTCAAATTTCATTTTAAAGAAGCACCAGGATTACACTTGAGGCCTATGCTCACTTTGTATTTTGCTTGGAATTTTCAACGGCCAAGGAAGATTAACTCGGACCACGACACATGGGGCCTTCCACTGAGCTTTAAGCCTTCAAACAAATTTTGTCGGGCTGCCAGACACATGGTCAGCCCGTGCTCATTCAAGGTCTCAACTTTTGAGGACCATTTCAAGGTGCCCTATTGTGATGCGTGACGAGTTTGAAAAGTTAAAGGGGGGAGGAAGGACCATCAAGGGAAAGTTTAATTTTTTTCCCTCTTAAGGATTAAAGTATCAAAATGTCCTGCAAGCCCGACAAAAGGGAGGTCAAGGTTGGCTTGAAAATTCTATGGGATGAGGAAGAAGACAATAAGAGGAAACTTGGATTTTTGCCTCTTGTTACTAAAACGATTAAAACATCAAAATGGCCTCGCAGGATCAATAGAGAGTAGTCAAATTTTTCCCGATCAACACAATGAGGTGCGGACTTTTGAGGGTAATTTGGAAAGTTTTCCTTTTGTGGAGAAAGGAGTCAAAAGTGTAAAATAAAGTGTGATACCACTAGGACCCACATCGAAACTAAAATTGGAAGGGCCGAGCTGGGGAAAACTTGAAATTTTTTCCCTTTTCTAAAAAAAGAGGTGAAATAGTAGAATTTAGTAGCGGTTCCTTTGGGACACACCTTAGGACACGTGTTAGGCTCATTTCTCAAGTGCAGAGCTTGAGAGAAAAATGTAAAATTTTTACATGTTTCCAAAAGTTGTAAAATGAAAAGAGGAACCTGCAAGCCTGATCTCAAATGGATCTCCCATGTGGACGGTGAGAATTCAAAATAGAAATCAATGTTGTGCATTTGTATTTGATTTTTCTACCATTTTCACTCCAGAGCTCCTAAGGATGCATGTTTTGATGGTTTTTTATCATTTCTTGGATTCTCCTCCATGTCAAATGAAGAGGAATGTTAATTTGGTGTCTTGGTTTGGTGGTAAAGTTCGTCAAATGTCTCTCACCATTAATATGCAACCGATTGTCGATTCAAACCGATTTTTCTTTCCTTGGAACGCAAAAGACCTATTGATATCTTGGTTGGGTGAGTAAAATATGGGGATTTCTTTTACCATTAAGATGAGATTTGACCTCTTGGCTTGATCTCGATCTTCCATTTCTTCTTCCAGGTGCACACAAAGAAGCATATTTGACAGATTAGGGGTAGAAGTGGTTAGTGATTAAAGGGAAAAGTGATCTATCAAATAAAGAAGTTGAATGTGAGAGATATTTGAAGAAATTTACCCCTTGAACACCTAAAATTTTTCTGATTTGATTGTGGGAATCACGATCGAGATCATGGCGAGCACTAGTACACTCAATGTCTCTAGTTTTGGGGGGAAAAGGCTCTATTGTAAAATGTTATAAATAGGCATGATTTTTTACGTGAAAACGGTTAGAGGTTGAAAGGTTGGAGTTTTAGAGGTCGAACTGATTTTCTACAAAGGTTGATAGAACCCATATTTTTGAGGGACTGTTTGGGAAAACCGTAGGTCTCTTTTGTGTTAAAATTTATCGTGTCAAGGTGGTTGCGAGTGTACAACCATTGACAAGCTCTAAGACTACCCTAGAAACTTTCCTCCCGATAAGTTTAATAAATTTTGCATTATCCTGTGTTGACTTTGAGCAATTAGTGTCTCCTTTATTTTAGAATGTCTACAAATAGTCTTATTTGTTTCTATTGCAATCTTATACTGAAATTTTTTTAAATCACACATGATGTTATCCATAAGACAGTTTAATGGTATTTACAATTTCATTTCTAGAAGATCCTTCATCTTGGATGAGATAAAAAAATTAAAATCAATTCACCTTGTCATTTGTTTATAAATATTATCTCGTAAGTATTCATTTGTACCTTAGGCATGGTTAATCGAAACTATAGTGTTTAATTGAGTCTTCTAATTCAAGCCTTTGTATTGGAGTCTTAAAGATTATGTGAAAACATGCTTATCTTGGGCCTCCATTAAAGCACACCTTCTCGGTCAAGGAACCTCTTGACTATTCTAAAGCTTTCTACCGTGAATTCGCCCATTATTGTAAAGTCCCTCCAAATATCTTGTGTAATCAACTTTATCCTTCTTCACCTCCCACCAATAATTCATTTAAAAACAACCAATCATACCCATACTACCCATGTTTGTCATGTGTGTATACAAATGCATAATTTTTACTACTCGTTGATGGACATCACAAAGACACCCCGAGTGTCTCGCAACTTGATGGGTTGAGACTCTCAGTGCGATTGCATAACATGGAGCTTTTCCCAAGTGTGGGACCTTGTGAAATCAGAAAAGCTCTCTGGATGAAGGCCGGTTCCTATTCCTCTGTTCTAGATGCACACGTAAAATGTAGAGGGTTTACTCAAAATCCTAATCTAATTTGCCAAGGATACAGGGTAAGAAGATGCATAAAATAAACCTAAACTAACAGAGGTGATGCACCGAGGAATGAAGAACACCTGTCTTGCCAATAAACACAAACCATTAAAAGGCAATGCAAGATCATGCACAGATAACATATTTGCAATGAAAGATCAAGAGGATGCAAATGAACACAGAGAGGGTTGAGAACCATCCACAGACATGCATTACTTGCTCCAAAGATTGATACAATATAGTACAAAATGCCAAGAGGTAAAGGTGCATTACAGTTTTAGATGGGAGGTTTGAACTCCACAAATTCACCGCCAAAGATAAGAAGGAGGGGAAAAAAAAAAAGAATGCCCAACCTTTAGAAAGAAGCCCCTCCTTAAAATTTATAGAAAGAATGAGAGAGGGAAGAGAGAGGAAATCCAAACCTACCCCAACCACCCCCAGGATGCTTTTAATTCATCTCATTATGGTGGTAGGTGAGAACCCTAAAAATCCCAAAAAGTGGCGAATCTGTATTTTACATTTTTAGAACTTGTTCCCACCCAATTGAAGATATCCAGTCATAGTTGGATGAGAGGACCTCATAATATTTCTGAAAATACTAACTTTGCGTGAATCCAAGCTCCCTATGAAAAGTTATGTCCATTTGAATATCTGCGCTGTGGTTTGCTTCTGTCAGCGCTCAAAATGTTGCGCCTCTTGAAGGTGCGACTTGGCACTTCCATGTTTGTGTTAACAACCCATTACCTATGCCATAGGTGCATCCATGTTTATGTCAACAAACTTTTACCTGCGCCATAGGCGCATCCATGTTTTTGTCGAAAACCTTTTACCTGCGCCATAGGCGCATCCATGTTTGTGTCGACAACCTTTTACCTGCGCCATAGGTACGTCCATGTTTGTGTCGACAACCTTTTACCTGCACCATAGGCGCATCCATGTTTGTGTCGACAACCTTTGCTATGCGCCATTTACCTGCGCCTTGGGTGTCAATTTTCCCTTGTCGACACTCCGTGTTGTGTGCCCTTTACCTGCGCCTTGGGCACAAATTTTCCCTTGTTGACACTCCGTGTTGTGCGCCCTTTACCTGTGCCTTGGGCATGAATTTTCCCTTGTCGACACTCCGTGTTGTGCTATATCGACCCAAGGGGGAAAATATATACAACAATTTGGTGACTCAACGGGATTACCTGCCTGCTAGGTAGAAGATCAGTGGCCTTTTAGCAATCCATTGGGCATGGAGTCATAAGCAATAACTCGAAACTAACACGATATCGATCTCGAGGCTGATACCACAACTCCTCTCCGAGAGCATGCTTTGAGCTATAGAAGACAACCTGAGAGAAAAAAAACCTGTGCCAAAGCACTTAGGGAAAATGAAACCTAACTATAACAAGACAATGTGCACATGCACTTAGAGGAATTTGAAATCTAGGCTAATATTTACAAGGGTAAACTTTTTCCTTTTAGTAGCAATGTTTAAGGTAGATTCTGTTAACCGGAATCGGGAGTTATTCTCCATCCAATGTAGACAATTGGAAGGCATTACTACTTTTACATCCCATGACCATGTAGGGGCCACTCCAAATGGCATCAAACTTGGAATGCTTTCTTGGTTTTGCCCGATCTGCATCCCATTTTAGAACTAGGTCCCCTTCCTGGAAGGTCTTTGCTCTTGCCTTCTTATCAAACCATCTTTTTACTAAGGCTTGATCCTTCTCAATCGTCTGAACTGCATGTTCTTTGATTTCTTCCAATTCCATCAACTCTGCATACCTGGCCTCCATTGGTTGAACTTAGACAACTCCAACTGCTTCATGAGTTCCAATGTTGGCAATTCTAATGATATAGGCAATACTACCTCTTTCCCATAGACCAATTTGTAGTGAGAATTACCAATAGACCTCTTTGGTGTTATTCTGTCAGCCCATAATGCTGACTTTAGCTTTATATGCCATGTCCTTTGGTTTTCGTCCGAGTCCTTCGATGATCCTTAGCAAATTCTTGTTCGTGGACTCTGCCTGTCCATTACCCTATGGATAATAATTTGAAGAGGTGCTCAAATAGATTCCATTCTTGACAGCCCATTCTGTAATCTTGGAACCTATGAATGCCAATGCATTGTCTGATATGATAGTGGCTGGCACACCGAACCTGGTCACTATTCCTTCATAAAAGTCTAGTATGTTAGACTCATTTGCTTATTTAAGCGCTTTGCTCGGGTCCACTTGGTGAAATAGTCCATTCTTTGTGAGAATCCACTTGTGGCCTGGCTTGAGTTTGGGTTGATGACCCCGATGAAATCCAATCCCCATTGCATAAATGGTTGGTCAACCAAGATTGGGTGCAATGGAAGCGCTGCTAGTCTTTCTTTGCCTGTCAAGAGTGCACATTTCTTACACTTTCTTATCCATGTATAATAGTCACTAAACACTGTCGGCCAATAATACCCTGCCTTCATTATCTTGAGAGCTGTTACTCGTGGGGTGAAATTTCCTCCAGAATCTCCATCATGAAAATCTCGTAACACCCTCTCAATTTGACCTATCCCAATGCACCTCAATAGAACTCCATTGATGTCTTTTTTAAACAAAACACCATCAACAAGCACATATGGAATGGCTTGTAATTTGAAGTATCTCCTTTTTGCTTTGCTCAATTCTGGAGGGTATAGGCCTACCTGTAGGAAGTGTATCAAATTCAAATTCCAACAAGGAGCGGGTACATCATCATTTTCTTGTTCTTGACCATCCTGCAGTACCAAGGTAGTCTCATTTTCATCACCTACTTCAACTTGCTGACTCAAAGCTAGTTGTTCGCATAATCCCTTTCCACGGACCAGCTTAGTGACCTTAATTTCGATGTCATATTCCATGACACAAGTGATCCATCCCGCACGTTTCTCATTCAGTTCCTTGTTTAGAAGGAAGTCCATGACTCCCATATGAGAGACCAACAAATGGATCTTGTTGTTTGAGACTAGGTGCTTGAATTTCTTTAAGCTCCTGATCACCGTAAGGACATGCTTTTTAATGAAAGAGTGCCTTGTTTCGTATTCCTCTAAGCCTTGATCAAGAAAGCAACTGGTTGTTCTAATCCCTCTTTGTTTTTGTACCAAGATTGCAGAAATTGTGTCTCCACCGGCTGAAGGCATATAACATGAAGTCCTTGGAGAAGTTTGGATTGACGAGAGTTGGAGCTTGAGATATAGCCTCAAAACTTGCCTTGCCTTCGATGTCTACTTAAATGCCATGCTCTTCTTCAACATCAATGTTATTGGCTTTATGAGAGCTGTGAAGTTTGGAACAAACTGCGGAAAAATTGATCCTTCCCAAGAAGCTTTGAAGAGCCTTCTTGTGACTAGCAATGACAATGCTCGAATTGCTTCAACTCTTTCGGGTCAATCGATCAATCGACCCCTCCTTTGAAACAATATGTCCTAGAAGTTTTCCTCGTGTGCCAAGAATATACATTTTTGGGGATTCAATGATACGACGAATCTTCTACACCTCTGAAATACCTGCCTCAAATGAAAAATATGATCCACTTTGCATTTTTGGAGAATATAGTGATGTCATCAAGATATATCAGAACTATTTTGTTGATCAATCCCTTGAATGCCATATCCATTGCCCTTTGGAAATTGGCTCCATAATTTGATAGTCCAAATGGCATCTTCTTGTAGGCATAGGTGCCCCATTTGGTGGTGAAATCCATCTTGAATTGGTCATCTTCTTTCACCATTACCTAATTATACCCTGAGTAGCCATCTAGGAGAGAGAAGCTCTTTGAATCGAGATACAACTTGTAATATTTGTTCCATTGAAGGAAGTGGGTAATGGTCTTTGAGAGATGCCCTGTTGAGGTCTCGGAAGTCCACACACAACCTGATTTCTCCACTCTTCTTCCTGACCGGAACCAAGTTTGCAACCCAGCTTGAGTGCTTGATCGGGAATATAATGCTCGCCTCTATTAGCTTGTTTAATTCTTTCTTCATTAGAGGCTCAATGTGAGGGTTGACTAGTCTCTACTTCTGCCTGATGGGCTTAGCATCTGGATCTAGTTCTATGGTATGTTGAGCCAACTTCGGATTGAATCCTCTCAAGTCTTCATAGCTCCAAGCGAAGACATCTGGAAATTCTTGGCAAAGTTGTATGAAATTTGATTACTCCTGCTCAGTGGCCACTTTACCAATTTTAAGTGTTTTGCCTTCCCCAACTGGAATTGACTTTGAATCTTCTCTTTTGACTTGCATGTTAGCCTTTTTTCGTAATCTGGTAGTCGTTAGGGTTGAAGATAGATTCCAATGTTACTAAACCCTTGGGAAGCTTGTTTGTCCGTAGCTGCACTACTTGATCTCCATACTGCTGCTCTAATTTGTCCTGATTCCTAGCTGAGAATTCAGCCTCTTTTTGTAAGAAATTGACGATTTGTAAATCGTTCTCAAACACCTGCCAGCTTGTGTTATTATCTGGCACTGCTAGCCTCACAATCACATGGGTATGTGACTATGTTTTTTCCTTTCTGATGTTGTCAACTACATCAAATGTTGCTCCAACTGCTGCGAGCTATCTGCAGCTTCATTTTTCTTCTTGGGTATGGACAGGATGTTGAAAGCTTCAAAATCCTCAATGAGGTTCCATACCCTGTTCTTGTAGTTCTTCAATAGGTCATTTTTTGTAGCATGTTGTCCCTTAACTTGGTTGACGATTAGCTCCCTATCCCCAAACACCTGCAAGTTCTTTATGCCCTTTTTCCTGGCCCAATGCAGTCCATGAATCAAGGCCTCATATTTAGCTGTGTTATTTGAACAGGAAAAATGGAAATGAAAAGATGAATAATATTTGATGCCTTGTGGTGAAACAAGCATAGATCCTCCTTCCACACCTTGCCTACTCCTTGATCCATCGAAAAATAATTTCCATACCTCGTTGTCATCCTTATGGTCTAGATTGGTGATGCTAGAAATAGACTGGTTTTCTTCATGTATGCAGTAAAATCCTAGCTCAGATTCTTCTACTTCTTGGTAGGGATCAAAAGAATGTACCTTGCTTGCCCATTCATCAAGGGTCAAATCTGGGATGCTTCCAACTTTGGTGTCAACTTCATCTGTGCTTGGATAATCTTCTTGGTCAAATGTTGAACAGTTGGCATTGATTTGGGTTGGAGTATGAGGCTCAATGTGAAAATTTGCAATTGGTTTGGATCTGATTGTGACCTTAGCACCATATCTTGTTCTCAACAACATGTGTGACCAATCGGTAGATAAGTAGCCTCAAATTTTAGCTGTGAAATCCTTGATAAGCATAGGGCAAAGAGTGGTGGAAAATCTATCACTGACACATCTTGCAAAACAGTAACATTGGGGCATGCATACAAGGTACGATTCAAACCCTTAATCACTCCCATTGTTGCCACTGTTGTCCCATTTAATTGCACTACCCCCTTTGATATGACTTCATATTGGAGGCCCAATTGATCATCTATTTGCTTGGGCATGACAGAACTACTTGCCCCATAAACAATCATGCAATTGTGTACTAGTTTATCCCCAATGATTAATGAAACATAGAATGGAGGGGGTTTAAAAAATTTACCTTGCTGTCCTCCATGATTCCCTTCAGGCTGAGCGGCATTTGTGAGGAACTTCTCTTGCATATGGGCCTGTTGGTTCGAAGTTTACCAATTCTTCATGGCAGCTTGTAGAAGATCTCTTTGGCCTGGGATGGATAAAAATTCCCACATTGATATATTCACATTTTTCTTCTTCATTTGATCAATGATGTTAAATGCAGATGAAACATATCTTTCATGTCCCTTGATAGTCTCTGTGCATTCCTTTCTTGTGCATGGGCAGCAACAACTGGCATTTGAGTTGGTTTAGAAGGTGGTTTGGGCTGTCCTTGCATATTTGGAGTTGTATTTTGCTTACCAACACCTTACGGAGTGATGGAAGGTTGTAGATCACTTGGAGCCAATGGCTGCCCTTCACCAATATTCCTCTTCTTTGATCTTGTGTTAGCTGCTACACTCTGAGAAGTTGTTTGATTCATGCCACAAAACTCCTCAGCTTGCCAATTCGCAAGCTGCGGTATCATTTGGAGTTGTATTTTGCTGAGATGTCCCTTGTTGCTGATTTGTTTCTTGACTCACATCACCCTCTACACCAGTAGTTGTCACCATCAAGGCTTGGTTCAAAGCACCATTAAAGCACATAGATTTGTTGTGAGGTTCATTGCATGGGAAACACCAATCATACTCTTGAGCTATGTTGTTTTGCACTAGCACTAATGCTTTAGAAGCAGATGCAACATTGGGGTTATAGGGATGAAATGGTCTATTGGCGGGAGGCCTTACTTGGCTTTGATTTGTAGTTGGATTGGGTGGCCTATTGGGCTGGTATTGTGGCCTAGCCTGGTACTGCGCTTGAGGATGATATGGTCTAGCACTTTGAGCTTGCTGTCTTTTGATAGTCACCAACTCATTTCCAAGGTTCTGTAATTGTTTCATAACCTCCTGAAGTTCATTTTAAGCACTAGAGGATGAAGTAGAAGTTTCATTTCAACTTTGATTTCTAGGAGTGGGAATAAGAGCCAAGGTGGGTGTTTGACTAGTACTTGGATTTTCTAAGTTTGGATACAAGGGCATGGGAGGCCTAGGAGCCAGCTTACCAGCTTGAATAAGACAGTTTTCAGCCCTAATGGCAATGCTATAAGCAGCAGGTAAGGTTATGCCTCCCATAGATTGAATTAACATAGAAATATCAGAATTCAAAGCCTTAAGATAATATAGAAAAGCACCTTCAGCTGTTGGCCTGACGGCCACTAGAATCCTATCCTAAGACCTTTGAAATCTGAAGTTGAAGTCAGTCAGCTGCTCATTGGGAGCTCTCTTGATAGTTGTCAATTGTTCAAGTAGAGACAAATTGTCTCCCTTTTCTCCAAACTGCTCATGGAGAACTATGCATAACTGATTCCAATTTTGGATAGTACCAGCTCCAAGGCTCCTAAACCATTACAATGCCTTCCCTTTGAATGAAGATGCCAATAATTTGACAACAACATCCATTTCATTTATCTCATGGATTGCACAAACATTAGCAATGTCTTTGACATGATCACCAGGAGTGGTATGATTTTCTGCAGTGAAAAATGGAATGTTCTTTAATGCTGCAATTGGAACTGGATTCTATGCGTTGAGGGCAAGTGGGCTGCTACCAGTGAAGTTGACAAAAGGGTTTTTTGCGCCATTCGATTGGCCGAGAACCCTTGTTGACCTGGATGAAAGGTCTACCAGGTGGAGGGGTTGATAAAGTCCTGTTAGGTGGAGATGGTGATCTTTGTGGTCTTCTTCCTCTCCTTCCTCTGCCTGGTGATAGTTGTAAGTGGACAAATAGACCCTCTTCTCGAGTATTAGACCTGGTTCGAATTCTTCTCATGTACCTGAGCAACTTGTGCTGCTATACCACTGAATTCTATCCCTTCGGAGTCACCAGATGTGTTAGATAATGAGCCTCAAAAGGCTAGATTCTGCCAAGTTACACACAAAACTTGACAATATTAAAAATAGAATTTAAAACTTTGAAGGACCCGAAAGATACAGTTCTTCAATTCAGTTATCGGGTCTTGTTGTGCATCTACTAATCCCCAAAAGGTACAGTGAAACTCAGGTCATGCAAGGCAACTAGGAAAACCTGAAATACTAAAAACCATGAAATTTTGAAAGTCAAAATCTCAAAAATATAAGAATACCCTTTTGAAGATTATCCCCGATCTATCAACTGGTGAAATTTTTACTTGTTTTGAGCAAGTTAAGCCCTTGAAAATCGATTTCAAAGTTCAGCCTAGAAGGTGAAAAATCTGAAATTGTAAAACCTGTAATTTTTAGTCCAAATTTCTTGAAAATTCCTTCAAATCTTGTGGAATGACCTCTTGGTCCCATCGGGCATGCCAAATATGGTGATGGTGAATCACAGCACCCCTGAGTGTCTGCAACACAATGGGTTGAGACTCTCAGTGCGATTGTATAACATGGAGCTTTTCCCAAGTGTGGGACCTTGCGAAATCGGAAAAGATCTCTAAATGAAGGCCAGTTCCTATTCCTCTGTTCGATGCACACGTAAAATGCTGGGGTTTACTCAAAAACCTAATCTAATTTTCCAAGGAGACGGGGTAAGAAGATGCATAAAATAAACCTAAACTAACAGAGGTGATGCACCGAGGAATGAAGAACACTGTCTTGCCAATAAATACAAACCATTAAAAGGCAATGCAAGATCATGCACATATACATGATTTGCAATGAAAGATCAAGAGGATGTAAATGAACACGAGAGAGGGTTGAGAACCATCCACATACATGCATCATTTGCTCCAAAGATTGATATAATACACTACAAAATGCCAAGAGGTAAAGTTGCATTACAGTTTTAGATGGGAGGTTTGAATTCCACAAATTCACCTACCAAAGAGAAGATGGGAGGGGCAAAACAAGAATGTCCAACCTTTAGAAAGAAGCCCCTCATTACAATTTATAGGAAGAATGAGAGAGGGAAGAGAGAGGAAATCCAAACCTACTCCAACCACCCCGAGGTTGCTTTTAATTCATCTCATTATGGTGGTAGGTGAGAACCCTAGAAAGCACAAAAAGTGGCGAACTGTATTTTACATTTTTAAGAACTTGTTCCCACCCAATTAAAGATATCCGAAAAGTCCAACCTTGTGTGAATCCGAGCTCCCTGTGAAAATTTATGGCCATCTGAATATCTGCGCCAGGGTTTGCTTCTTGTCAGCGCTCAAAATGTTGCGCCTCCTGAAGGTGCACCTTGGCACATCCATGTTTGTGTCAACAACCCTTTACCTGTGCCATAGGCACATCCATGTTTGTGTCGAAAACCTTATACCTATGCCATAGGCGCATCCATGTTTGTGTCAACAACCTTTTACCTGCGCCATAGGTGCATCCATGTTTGTGTCGACAACCTTTTACTCGCGGCATAGGCACATCCATGTTTGTGTCGAGAACCTCGTTGTGTGCCCTTTACCTACGCCTTGGGCACAAATTTTCCTTTTCGACACTCCATGTTGTGCGCCCTTTACCTCGCGCCTGGGAGTGAATTTTCCTTGTCGACACTCCGTGTTGTGCGCCTTTACCTACGCCTTGGGCGCGAATTTTCCTGTCGACACTCCGTGTTGTGCTATATCGACCAATGGGGAAAATATATACAACACTACCAAAGTATGCGTAAAAAAATAAGGTTTTCATTTCCTTTAGTGGCTCGAACCTTGCTTAGAAAATATTTCCATTATCTAGAGTGATAACTCGTGAGAGTTAGGTTTTGTTGCAATGATCATATTTTCTTCAAGGTCTTCTTAAAATTTCACAAGGAAGGATATCTCCATCTCCTTCACAAATAGAAGGCTACAAAAAGGGTCCTCTCACCATGGTTGAAAGGAACAACCATAAAGTAGTGAGGGTAAGTCAAATCCTCTTGAGGGTGCTGTTATCCAAAATTCACCCCTCAAGGTAATTTTGATAACATGCATCAAATTCTTTAGTCCCAAGCAATTATATTGAGTCCGGGCAAAAAGTCATGTTCTAGGGTCCCCTCAGATCTTTTCTAACTCCCCTGTCTAAGAAGAAGGGAGCAAGTTCTGAGAAAATGTGAAAAAATTGCAAAAACAAGCTTGAGCCAGGAAAAATTGCGAAAAATGGCTAAGTCCTAGTCCTTGCAATATTCGGGACATGAGGGACATCTGGACGCGAACCGGCCGAAAGGCCGCCAGTGGTCTCAGGCAAGCATTTGGGACAAAGGGACGCGTGGGATGCAGAAATCCGAACTGGCTGAAAAATGGAAAAAATTGACTAAGCTGTTAAACAGTGATCCCAGGACATCCGGGCCAAAAATACGCGAACCGCCGGATCGCCGAAATGAGTCAAGGCAGCCCGGAACAGTTGGGCCGAAGGTACGTGAAGTACGCGAACCGGCCGGATCAGCCGAAATGAGAACTTTGATTAGGGACGACGGGACAAAAGTACGCGAACCGGCCGAACCGGGTGAATCGGGAAAATTTGTCCCAGATGGTCCGAAAGTAAATGGGACATGTGGGGGCGCGAGTACGCGAACCGGCCAGTTCGGTTGAAATAATAGGGAACTTAAAGACTTGGGCCAAAAGGGACAAAGGGACGCACGGGATGTGGATAGCTGAAGAGGCCGAAAGTGAATGGATATGTGACACGTGTCACCGGCCGAATGAGGAACAAGGAAGCCCATTTCGGGCGGATCGGGAGTTTATGTCCCAAACGGTTTGGGACATCCAGGACAGAAGGACGCAAAGGGCGTGAAAGGCCGGTAGACCCGTGAGTCAATCAAAGCATGCCACGTGTCATCCAGGTGGCAGCGTGGGAAAGATCTTTAAAATGCAGTTTCTCCTGTTTTGTGCCCTAAAACTTCAAACGGCCATAACTTTTGACTCCGAGCTCCGATTTTGATAAAATTGGACTTTCTGGAATGAGCACGACGTCCTCTACGCCACATATTCAACTCATTTATTATTTTTAATGAGGGTAGATATATTTAAATGAAGGAAACGTGTTCGTCTTCAGTCAGTTAATGCTCATTCCCGTCAAATGACAGAAAACGCCTGTCAGACCCAAAATAGCTGCCCACACTCAGAAGGCCATAACTTTTGCATTTCTCAACGGAATCGCACAAAATTGGTACCGTTGGAATTGTGGTTCCGAGACCAATGCAAAAAGTCAATAAATTCCAGATTTGATCAGAAATTGATTGATATTTTTGAGGAAACGTGGCCAGGTTCATAACAGTGTTTTATTTGGTAGCTGGGAGTGCAATTAAGAGGCATGGTCATCATTCTTTCTCTGCTGCAGCACATGGGACAGTATGGGGAGCCTTTTGCAAGTAATTTACAATCATTTCACTCAATTTAATGCCTCTTACAGGTGGTTGAAGGACAGATTTTGGGATTTCCATTTTCCCTTCTCTTCTCCTTCTCTTTTTTTCTATAAATTGGAGTGTTGGGCTCATTGTAAAGGAGAGAGTTTTTGGGTAGCAAAGCTCTGCCAAAATTGTTTTGTAAAGCTAGTGTGTTTTAGGCCCTTGTAGTGGACTCCTTGCATGGTGATCCAGGCCCTTATCTTGTAATAGATTGAATTGTGCATACCAGGAAGCAATAAAATACAAGTTTGTGGATGTATCTTCCCCTACTATGTTTTCTTGCATTCTTATTGCCCCTTTGATCTTTCTATAAGAATATTGTGTCTATTTATTATGTTCTTGCAGGGATTCATTATCATTGTGTATGCTTGGAATATTATTGTGAATGCATTTTGCTAGATTATGGTGAACTGTCATCACCTCTTCTAGTGTGCACTTTGCCTCTGTATTTCACACATTTGGAGACTACTCTCACACCCTCCTTTTCTGGTGTATCACCGCTTTAGTGTAGGCTTTCATTTTATGCATTCTCTCTCCCTGGTCCCTTGGAAATTTAGATTAGAACAATTAGCTTATCCGCATTAGAGTAGATTGTGGTAGGTAGTTTAGGAGCAAGAACCAGCTTTCTCTGGAGGTCTATCTCAAGTAGCAAGTCCCACAACTTGGAGATAGTACCCATGTTATCCAATCACACCGTGAGTTCAAGTATATGCACAGGGGTGTTGTGATTCGGTGATAACAGTGCTAAACATTTCTCCACATCTAAGTGATAAAGAGCAAGTGCATCTCATCCATGGCTACAAAAATACACACTACATGCTCTACTTTTCTCTAAGCTTCCTACCAAACTCCGTGATGTTGCTCACTTCCGAGAGAGAATAAATTTGGGTACCAACACTTTACTTGCACCATTACCAAGGAATGGGTTATTACGATTCATATTCAAACCCCGGGTTAACACTTCTTATATGCTCTAATTTCTAATACATTTTTCAAACATCATCTTCTTCGGGCTCGTAAGAAGTATTTCAATGTTACAAATGCTATATGTAATTATTTCATTTTCCACACCTAGTGCACTAGCCTTCATTGATAGATCTGGGTAAACAAAATTTAGATCATCCCATTTCCAGCTTTCTAGTATTATGATACATTTGATAGATCATATTTTAGTGCATTTGCACAACTAAGGTTGAAATCCTTAGTGGCGACTCCTTGTTGATCTCATTCTTCATGATTACCGGTGTCTTAACCTCTCGTGAAGTGATATTTCTTACTAATCTTAGCAAAGATAGAAGGAAGAAGATGTTTCTTTGCTAAGGATCCTACAAGGACATTATTTCTAGAGCAAGGAAAAATAAATTCAGAAGGAAGAAAAGCCTGGAGAGTTGTTGGAGATCAGCAGACAAGAAAAAGGATATCCATTGATGAAAGTGATCATGTTCTCATTGAAGAATGCAATTCATGTTTTTCTTAATTAGGTAGCCTCTTTGTCGAATTAAATTCTCAAACCTGGAGAGGCACCTTCATTTGATTTTGAAAATTTTGCTTCTCGCCGCCCTGTCTTTTCAAAAGTTGATAGGGTTTTCTAAGAAACAACGCCTTTAGGGGATATCCATCTTGAGTCCAAACAGCTTCTGCTTCAAGGTCACTGCTGCGCTTCTAGTTTGGGATCCAAACAACTTGTTCAATGTTGTCCAAATAAAATTTGAACTTTTTGAAAGGTCTATATGATGCAAATATGCATCAGACAACCCAAGTCCAATGATTGTTGTTGCTTTACGATCTCTACTCTCCCATTTGGTTGCTTCATCAGCATCGGTTGGTTTCTTGAATGTTCCATCCGCAATGTCCCACAAATCTTTGTTAATGAGTGTCAACTGAGTTCGTACTTGCCAAGTGTGAAAATCCTTTCCATCAAATTTTTCAACATAACCCAATTTATCCATTATGACTCTCCACAATTTGACACAAATAGGTGTCGGTTTCAACCGAAAATACACCCTTACAATAATAATCAGCTTTATATTTATTCAAAATAATAAAGCATATCAGATTTTAATTGCTAGAAATCAGTCACTATTTTTTTTACAGAATAAATAGAAACTGTCAGAATTGTTTCCATGATTTCTCGTAAAATACGAAATGGGTTTCTGTAATTTTTTGACAAAAGTTTTAAAAAATATAAATTAAAAAACCCAAAAAATTTCAGTAAATTTCAAATCTGGGTTTTTGAGAAAACGTGAATTACCAGTCGTTTTTTTTTCAGATCAGAATTCTCGAAAAAGGCAATGAAAGCTTCAAAACTCTCATATCTGCATCTTAGAGGCTGCGATTTTGTCCTGCAATGAATCTCATAAATTTCCCTAGCCTGCTCTGATACCAAATCTAGAAGTTGGTTCATTTTGCATGCACAAAAAACTAATCACATAACACCGGAAATAATACAAGACTCCAATTTTATTCATTCGGGATATTTTATTCATATGAGAGATTAGATTATATAGAGATTGACCTTCCTATTATGGTGGAGTAAAATCTCATATTGAATCCACTTATCTCTCCACAAATCTCTCTCAAATCTCTCAACTTATCCCACATATCTCTCCTAATCCCCAAAATATCTCACTCAAACTCTCAATCCCATTATTTTCTCACAACAAACATTATCTAGTTACAACTATTTACATGAGTTAACAACTCATAAATAGTTGTATTACATTAGACTATATTATTTATTTCCACACTCATAATAATGTTCACAATATCTAATATTATTCCTAACAAGACCGCACTAATTTGATTTTGAGGCCTTCACCATGGCTCTGCAAATAAAGAACAACATCAAGGCAATTGGAAAGCCTCCAAAAAGGGAGGGTGTAAAATTAATTAACCGGAAAATCCTCAAACAAGTAAGGCTACCTGATTTGGAGGAAGTTGTGAAAATATGGCGGGGGTGTTAAAGAAATATCATATAAGTTAGCGAGGGGTAGAAAAGAGAATTGGGCGAGTTCACAAGGTTAGTACAAGAAACAAGTCCAAGAAAAGTTTACAAATCATCATAGAAATGATCGGAGGTTTGATGATGAGGTAAGGGACTTGTTGGATTTGGAAATAAACACCCCATGCCGGGAAAATAGAATGGTATCGATCCTTTTTGGCTGCCGGAGTTGCTTTAGTGTGGAGGATACAAATGTCATTGATTGGTGTGACAGATGTTTCATGCCCCATGCTCCATGTGAGGAATATTAGCAAGAAGAAGAAGAAGCTGGTGATGATAATGATGATGATGTTTGCATGATGGGTTGCTCCACAAGTTCACAACAAGGGGCAACTTCCATTGAGATAACAAGTGCTAGAAGTGTCTGCTGATTTTTGGGATTGCATCCATCGTGTACCTATTCTTCCTCTCTCTCATATTTTATAAGTAGATATTGTACAAGATTTTGAATTTCCCAATAATGAATTTGAATATTTGAGAGCTTTAATGATAAAGAAATATGATAGAGGAATCCCATCCGAAAAGGACAGAAGTTATTGATGAATGTTGTTGTGGCTCAAGAGGAGTACAACACAAGAAGTAGGGTTGTCAAAGGGACGGGGCCTCGTGCCAAGCCAAAAATCCATTGAATTCAAATATTTCTAAAGAGGCCCCTAAGAAAGATGCATTCTTAAGGACCTTGTTGTCCTAAACAAAACTCATGCCCAAGTCATCAAAAATCCTATGCCATCTAATGAGTTTATCAACCTTCCTTCCAATGCTTCCTTTCCAAAGTATTTTCCTTATGATATTTCCCATGTCTTGACTCGATCAAGATCTCAGTTCTAATTTTTGAGTTGCTTAGGATTCCCGAGCACAAATAAAAGGCTCTTGAGTACTTGGGGCTGAAAGAGGAGAAGACCGCCCTAGGTAGAAATATAAACATTGTGGAGACTCCAACAATCATTCAAGAACTAGAATCACCACCAGCATCAAAACAGATATATATGAACCACCGAGGTTTATTTAGGGACATGCTTGGTAGATTCCAGTGCATTGGATCCATTCTTCACCACTATGATAATTAAGGATAGACTTTTGCACAACTGTATGTTTGATTCAGGGGTATCGTGCAATGTTATGCCTCTGGAAGTTATGAATGAACTAAACATCAAGGTAACAACATCATATGGGAAGTGCACTACCATGGATTCCAAGGTGGTGCCAATGGTGGGATGTGTGAAAGGTCTAGTGCTACAACTTGCAGCCTATCCAGGCAGGAATTTCAAGCTTGATGTACTTATTGTTGATTACCCAGCCAAGTGGGGTATGCTATTGTCTAGAAAATTGACTACAAGTGTTGGTGGGATTTTCAAATGGATATTTCCTATGCCACCATCCCAATTGAGGGAAGCCTTGTCAAATTGTATGGAGAAAAGAAGATGTTGCACCTTATTGAGGAGCCGAACAATACATCTTATGAAGTATTGTACACAAGCATTGATGTTGATAACTTTGTAGGATTTGATGACGGAAAAGAGAACAAGATTGAAGAATGCAAGTGTCTTGAACACGCAGAATTTCCTTGGAATTTATTGTTTGATGGATCTTACTCCAAGTTTTGGATTGGTGCTAGTGTTGTTCTGATCTCCCCATGTCAGGAAGAGTTTTTCTTTTCCTTCAAACTTAGCTTTGAGTGCACTAATAACATTGCTGAATATGAGGCACTATTGTTAGGTATGAGGATTGTTCGAAATATGGTGTTAAAGACATCATTGTTAGAGGAGATTCATAATTAATTGTAAATCAAGTCGAAAATGTTATGCCATAAAAAATCAGCGAATGAAACAATACAAGCATGCAACTTGGGATATAATTGAGATGTTTGATTCATTCAATATTGTGTATAATGATAGGAGGTTCAATGATTTGGAAAACAAACTTGTAGTATTGGAGTATCGGTTTGATAGTTGTATAGTATACCCATATTGTGAATATGATGTTGAGGTGTTAACTAGGGCATCTATACTTGACAACATTAAACATTGGCAAGTTTTTGATGATGATGCCCGTGTTAGAAGATTTCTTCGAACAAAGGGGAGTTTTCTGATCAAAATATTGATTAGGAGCCCATGGTGTGCATAGCAGAAGGTAAAGAAACCTTTTTGGCAAAGGCATCATCCAACTAAAGACTAATACCATTCCTAGAGGGTTGGTTTCTCTTGAATTTAACTTTGATAATGTTGATCGCATTATCAATAGATGTATAACAACTTTAAGGGATACTAAGGAGCATGACCATGACACGAAGGAGAAACCATGGAAGACCTGGTTGGGAAGCAATCTCAAAGCAAGGAGGAAAAACACTCTTATGTCCAATTTCTAAAAAAATATCAAGATTTCATGGCTTGGAATTATTCTCAACTAAAGGCGTACTGAGAGAGGATCTATTTCAACATGAGATTCCCTTCGAATCTAAAGCAAAACCATTCAGCATAAACAAATACCAATCAATATGCTCCTATCCCTTAAAATACAAGAAAAACTTAAGATATCTTGAGGGATGGAGGGATTATTCAGCCTACAAGGTATTTTTCTTGGGTTGAAAACTAGTACCCGATCAGTAAAGAAGAACAATGACATCAGGTTGTGTGTGGATTTCTGAAATTTGAACAGAGCATCAATGAAGGATAATTATCCTTTACCAAACATGGATAACATTCAGTAACTTGTGACTAGTTACGAGACACTTTCTACCCTTGATGGTTTCTTTGGTTATAACTAAGTTGTGGTGAAGGAATCGGAAAGAATTAAAATAGCCTTTACCACTCCTAGGGGAATTATGTGTATGCCAAGATGCCCTTTGGTCTAATGAATGTTGGAGTAACCTTTGAGAGGGAAATGGATGTTACTTTTGCTGTTTCTTTGTTATCACCGAATCACAAGACTTCGTGTTTATACAAGTGCATATACTTGAATTCACGATGTGATTGCATAACATGGGTACTATCTCTAAGTTGTGGGACTTGCTACTTGAGATAGACCTCAGAGAAAGTCGGTTCTTGCCTCTAAACTACATGCCACAATCTACTCTAATGCAGGGTAAACTAACTATCCTAATCTAACTTTCCAAGGGACCAGGGAGAGAGAATGCATAAAATGAAAGCCTACACTAAAGCGGTGATACACCAGAAAAGGAGGGTGTGAGAGTAGTCTCCAAATGTGTGAAATACGAAGCAAAGTGCACACTAGAAGAGGCGATGATAGTTCTCCATAATCTAGCAAAATGCATTCACAACAATATTCCAAGCATACACAATGATAATGGATCCCTACAAGAACATAATAATAGACAAAATATTATTGTAGAAAGATTAATGGGGCAAGAAGAATGCAAGAAAACACAAGGGGAAGATACATCCATAAATTGATATTTTATTGCTTCATGATATGCACAATTCAATCTATTACAAGATAAGGGCCTGGATCACCATGCAAGGAGTCCACTACAAGGGCCTACAACACATTGGATTCACAAAGCAATTTTGACAGAGCTTTTGCTATCTGAAAAAAACTCTCCCTTACAATGAACCCAACACTCCAATTTATAGAAAAAATGAGAAGAGAGAGAGAGGGAAAAAGTGGAAATCCCGAAATCTGTCCTTCAACCACCTGTAAGAGGTATTAAATGGATTAAAATGATTATATATTGCTTGCAAAAGGCTCCCCATACTGTCCCACATGCTACAAGCAGAGAAAGAATGATGACCACGCCTCTTAATTGCACTCCCAACCACCAAATAAAGCACCTTTATGAACTCGGCCACGTTTTTATAAAAATATCGATCAATTTCTCATAAAATCTATAATTTGTTGATTTCTGTTCATCAGGCTTGGATCCGTGATTCCAATGGTACCAATTTTGTGAGATTTCGTTGAGAAATGCAAAAGTTATGGCCTTCTAAGTGCGGCCGCCTACTTTGGGTCTCAGCAGCGTTTCTGTCATTGATTTGACGGGAAATGAGCATTAACTGACTGGAGTCGAATATGTTTCCCTTATTTAAATATATCTACCCTCATCAAAAATAATAAATCCATTTTTTGTGGCGTAGAGGACGTCATGCTCATTCCAGAAAGTCTAATTTTGTGAAAATCGGAGCTCGGAGTCAAAAGTTATGGCCGTTTGAAGTTTCATGGGTCAAACGTTGACTTTTCTTCTTTGCCCTCGGCCGTTTCGGCTTTTCGTGCCCTTTGCATCCCATGCGTACCTTTGTCCCAACTATCCTGGATGAAAATCTCCTCCTTCGGCCGATTCGGGCTTCCTTGTCCCTCTTTGCGGTGAAGACACGTGGCAAAATTTCATTCGCTCTCGGCTCCTTCGGCTTCCCACGTCCCGCGCGTACTTTTTGGCCCTGATGTCCCGATTTAAAGTCCTCTATTTCAGCCAATTCGGCCGGTTCGCGTCCCTCGTGCACTTTTGTTCCAACTGTCCGGATTGCTGAGAGAAATTTCTCCGAACCGCCCAAAATGGACTGACTTGCGCGCCAAACGGCCGATCCGTGTCTTTGCGTACCTTTGTCCCCGCTGTCCCGGACTTCACCCTTTTTGCCTTTTCGTGTCCCGCACGTCCCTCACGTACTTCGCGCCCTTTTGTCCCGGCTGTCCCAAAACAACGCGAAACAAAAACTTGACGACTTTTTCCACTTTCGGCCGGTTCGGGCATTTCGCGTCCCGCGCGTACCTACGGCCCAGATGTCCCAATTTCTGCGCGGACTGCCTGGCGGCCTTTTGGCCGGTTCATGCCCAGATGTCCCTCATGTCCCGACTGTTGCGAGGACTAGGACTTAGCCATTTTTCATGATTTTTCCTGGCCCAAGCTTGTTTTCTACAACTTTTTCACATTTTTAAAACTTGCTGGGTTTTCTTCTTGGACAAGAGAGTTAGAAAGAAGTCGAGGGGACCCCAGAAAAACAATTTTTTTCCTTGCATCAATATATTTTCTTGGAACTAAATAATTTTGATGCATGTTATCAAAATTACCTTGAGGGGTGAATTTTGGATAACGATTACATCAATGATTTTATTGTTGTTTACCAAGATGATGTAATGTGTTCCCCAAAAAGTGAGGTGATCACTTGCCACATTTTGAAAATATGCTGATAAGATGTAGAGAATATGGAATTTCACTCATTCCAAAGAAGTGCCATTTTGGAGTGTAAAAGTCAAAGTTTCTTTGTGACATTATGTCACAAAAAGGGGTAATGATTGATCTAGAAAGAGTAGAGTCCATCAGCAAGGTCCCATTTCAAGAACCAAGAAGAGGATTCAGTCCTTCTTTGGGAAAATAAACTTCATCGAGAAGATTCATATCAAACTTTGTTAAGTTGACCATTCTAATCATTGGCATGCTAAAGAAGGACTAGACCATCAAATGGGATAAGGATGTTATTCAAGATTTTAATGGGATCAAGGAAACATTAAAGCATGCCCCTATTTTAGAAAATCTAGATTATACGAAGCCTTTCTAACTATTTTCTTTTCTTGAGAGAACACTATTACATTTGTCCTGTTGTAGAAAGATCATGAAGGGGGTGAGAGGACAATTGTCTTTTTATTAAGGCATTGCAGGGGGCCGAGCCAACTACACTATTATGGAGAAATAATCATTTTCCTTTGTAACAGCAACAAACATTTTTATGCCTTACATTTTGAGTTCTAAGATTGTTTCCTATGTTCCCCACACCATGGTGAAATACATCTTATGAGAGATGGAAGTCTCAAGAAAAGTATGCAGATGGGTGAACAAGTTACAAGAATATGACATGGATAACCAAACCATGAAGTTGGTGAGAGGTTTGAGCTTGGTTAAGTGTATGGCTGAGAGTAACTTGCAAACTTTTGAGGTGAATAAGGTAGGAGAAGGAAGGGTAGATGTCTTTCAAAACCTAATGAGTTCCGAGTGGTACAAGGATGTGATTTTTATCTCGGACATTTATACCGCCTTCATTATTTGAGTAAGAACCACAAAAGGGCCCTTAAGTTGGCTTATGAGAAATATGTCATTACTCATTATGGGTTAGCTCGGAAGAACCCCAAGGAGTCCTCTTAAGGTTAATTACTGAAGATGAAGCCCCTAAGATAAATTTTTATCTCCATGGAGGAGTTTGTGGGGGATATTTTTGGAATGGTAACAACACACAAGATCTTGAGGGCTGGTTATTGGTGGCTGAATCTCTTCAAAGATGCAACTCTTTTGGTTAGAAGATGTGAGAGTTTGCAGCGCTTCTCTCGGAATACTAAAAGATTCGGTATCCCTTCCTTTGCATCTCGTATTAAGTCAAGCTCCATTCAAGTAATAGGGAATGGATTTCATTGGTGATATTTTAGACCCTTCAAGTGTTAGCCATAAGTGGATTCTTGTAGCCATAGATTACTTCACCAAGTGGGTGGAGGCAATCCCCACCAAAAATGCAACACACCAAATTATCATGGACTTATGCCGAACCATATCATCTGCATGAGATTGGGATGCTAGTCAAGATTGTTGTTGATAATGCCATGAGCTTTAGAGCTAAACCCTTGGTGGAAATGTGCAAAGAATATGGAAGCGATTTGACATATGCTTCTAATTACAATGCCTAATGAAATCGAAAAGATGAGTCCAATAATAAAAATTTATGAAGATTATCATAAGAACCTTGGAGTTGAACAAGAAAAATGGGGTGAACAGTTGAATTTTACTATCTAAAGTGAGACCAAATTTCATTTAAAGAGCCATTGGAAATAGTCCATTTGAGTTAGTGTATGGAACTAAGGCCCAGCTACCCCTGCATATGAAATTTTCCTCATATCAATACATGCAACATTTGGAAGATCAAGAAGTAAGTCCATATGATGCCCGCATTAACTGCATTGTTGAGTTTGTCAAGAGAGAGGGCATCCCACCAAAGGTACGTAAAGTTCGAGAGAAAAGCTGAAGAAGTTGTTTGATAAGAAGGTCACCCAAGAGATCTTGTGTTTTATAGGATAGCAGGCATGAATATAAAGGAAAGGATGAAAAATTGGCACTTTATGGATGGGTCCTTACTCCATTGATATCATAATTAGTGAACATGCCCTCTTCCCGAATGACTTGGATGTGGAATTGGTCGAAATTCTGTTAATGGTAGTCGCCTTAAGCATTTCTTGGATTGATTCCCAAGAATTGAGGTGAGCATCATCTCGTATAGTGTATATTTTATTAGTTTGTTCTCTGTCTTTCTTTTTTGATTCATCTCGCCCCTAGTGGCCTAGTTTTGCCGTTTCTTAGTTCATTTTTGGGGATGGTTCTGGTGTAGTGCTTTACAAGTGACTCCTTTACCCAATGGATGTTTTTGACACTTGGTCTACCTTTGTTCTTGTGGCACTCACAGAGAGTGCCCATCCCCTGATTTGGAGCCAATGCTAGTTCTCAAAATAGTCTTGCCCCATTTTATCATTAATAATCTATCGAGTTACGGCCTCTGCAATTTTTATCCCCTGTCTTTGTGCCTATGAATTCTCTCGCTTTCCTTTTGCTGCCATAACCAATCCTTCCTGGGCTGAGGATCACATATGGATCCATAGGTGTTCCTTTTTCTCTATTTATCTGGAAGGGGTTTGTAATTAGGGTCCTCATTATCTGTTCATCTAAAAAAACTTGGACTCTCCGTTCTTTCCGTTCTCCACATTTGGGATTTTTTGTCCTTGTCATTTTTGCCCTAAATACTTGAAGAAAAATGAATGTATGTAGCTTGGAGAAATTTATTTGAGCCTTGTAAAATTTCTAAATTCTTTTTCTTTAGAGAAAATTTCATCTTCGAGCTCAAATGGTCATTTTTATGCAATTCTACGGTTTGACGAGCATTTCTCCCGATCAAATTTACATCCTTGCATCAATAAGAAACGTGGCCTCTTTTGGTTGGACACACCTTAGTGGGGTATTCTAAAATTCTATGGATTTCCTTGACACAAAATCTATCTGCGTGGAATAGTGGTGTTCATTTGAATGTTTTATTTTTGGTTTCGCCTTGGAATTACATCGGGAGGACACGTGGAGGTTTCTACTACTTTTCCTGAACTTGGAAATTTTTTTATGTAGTTGGTATAGTTTGGCGAACAGTACACATGGTGAGCCCGTGCTCATTCAAGGTCTCCACTCTCGGCACCATTTTGAAATTGCACCATGAAGACACGTGGAGGTTTCCGCTGGGGCTTCCCATACTTAGTATTTTTTCAAAAGGTTTTGAGAGGCCTAGGACATGTAGAGGGGCCATGCATGTTTGAGTACTAGCCCTAGAATTTCATTTTAAAGAAGTATCGGGATGACACTTGAAGGCCTTCATTCCCTTTGCATTTTCCTTGGACTTTTCAATGGCCAAGGAGATTACCTCGGACCACGACACATTGCGCTTTCACGAGCTTAAAGCCTTTAAACAAATTTTTCCAGGCCAGGACATGTGGTGAGCCCGCGCACATTCAAAATCTCAACTTTTGGGGACCTTCTTAAGGTGCGCCATCATGACGCGTGGAATTTTGAAAAGTCAAAGGGTAGGGAAGTGGACCATCGGGGCAACTTGGATTTTTTACCTCTTAAGGATTAAAGTATCAAAATGGCCCGCAAGCTCGATAAAAGGGAGGTCAAGGTTGGCTTTGAAAATTCAAAGGGATGGGGAAGTGGACCATCGAGGAAACTTGGATTTTTTTCCTCTTGTTACCAAAAGGATTAAAACATCAAAATGCCCACAGACCGACATAGAATAGTCAAATTTATCCCCGGTCAGTGGAGAGGTGTGGAATTTCGGGGTAATTTGGGAAGTTTTCTTTTGTGGAGAAAGGAGTTAAAAGTGTAAAATGAAGTGTGGTTCCACTAGGACCCACATCAAAAACTTAAAACAGAAGGGCGAAGCTGCAGGGGAAACTTGGAAAATTTTCCCTTTTCCAAAAAAAAGGTGAAATATCAGAATTTGGCCGTGGTTCCTTTGGGACCAACCTTAGGACATGTGTCAAGCTCATTTCTCAAGGGAGGAGATGTAGAGAAAAATGTGAAAAATTTACATTTTTCCAAAAGTTGTAAAAGGAAAAAATGAAGCCGCATGTTGGCTCTAAAATGGATCTCCCACGTGGGCGGTCCAAATTTAAAATAGAAATCAATGGCGTTGTGCATACGTATCTCGATTTTTCTAGCATTTTCACTCCGAGAGATCCCGAGGATGCATATTCTCGATGGTTTTTTATCATTTCTTGGATTCTCCTACATGCCAAATGAAGATAAACATTAGTCTGGTATCTTGGTTTGGTGGGAAAGGTCTATAAACATCTCTCACCATTAATATACAATCTGATCGATTCGATTCGGCTCAATTTTTATTTCCTGGCACACAAAAACCTATTTATACCTTGGTTTGGTGAGGAAAATTCGGGGACATCTTTTACCATTAAGATGAGATGTAACCTCCGGGCTTGATCTCATCTTCTTTTTCTTCTTCTCGGGCATGCAAAGAACTAGATTTGACATATTAAGGGCGTAAGTTATGGCGAGTAAAGGGAAAAGTGATCTACCAAATAAAGGAGTTGAATGCTAGAGATTTTTCAAGAAATTTACCCCTAAGCACCTAAATTTTTTTACAGATTTGATTCTGGGAATTGTAATCAAGATCATGATGAGCAATGGTACACTCAATGTCTTTGGTTTTGGGGGGAAAAGGATCTATTGTAAAATGTTATAAATATGCATGATTTTTCTGTGAAAAGGGTTAGAGGTTGCAAGGTTGGAGTGTTAGAGGTCAGAACTGATTTTCTGAAAAGCTTGATAGAGCCCATCTTATTGAGGGAATATTTGAGAAACCTGTAGGTCTCTTTTTTGTTAAACTTGATCGTGTCAAGGTGATTACGAGTGTACAACCATTGAAAAGCTCTAAGAATATTTTAGAAACTTATCCCTAGTGATATGTTTAATCAAATTTGAGTTATTGTGTGTTGTCTCTGAGCAATTAGTGTCTACTTTGTTTCAGAATGTCTACAAATTGTTTTATTCATTCCTATTGGAATATTATATTGAAATTTTTGTGAAATCACACAGATCTCATCCCTGTGATAGTTTAATGGTATTTGAAATTTCATTTCAAGAAGATCCTTCATCTTGGATGAGATAAACAAATTTAAAATCAATTCACTTGTCATTTGTTGATAAATATTTTTTGTAAGTCTTCGTGTGTACCTTAGGCATGGTTAATCGAAACTATAGTGTTTAATTGAGTCTTCTAATTTGATCCTTCGTATTGGATTCTTAAATATTATGTGAAAACGTGCTGATTTGGGCCTCCATTGAAGCACACCTTTTGGTTGAAGGAACATCTTGACTATTCTAAAGCTTTTTGTTGTGAATTTACTCATTATTGTAAAGTCCCTCCAAAGATCTGGTATAATCAACTTTATCCTGCTTCACCTCCAACCAAAAATTCATTTTAAAACAACCAATCATACCCATACTACCCATGTTTGTCATGTGTGTATAAAAATGCATAATTTTTACTACCAAAGCATGTAGAAACAATAAGGTTTTCATTGTCTTTAGTGGCTTGAACCTTGCTTAGAAAATATCTCCATTATCTAGAGTGACAACTCAAGAGAGTTAGGTTTTGTTACATTAATCATATTTTCTTCAAGGTATTATTAAAATTTCATGAGGAAGGATATCTCCATCTCCTTCACAAAAACATGATACAAAAAGGATCCTCTAACCCTAGTTACAAGGCACAACCATAAAGTAGTGAGCATAGGTCAAATCCTCTTGAGGGTGCTACCCATTTCTCCACATCCGAGTGACAAAGAGCAATTTGAATCTCACCCCTAGCTATAAAATGAGTCACTACATGTTCTTCTTATCTCTAAGCTTCCCGCCAAACCTATGATGTTGCTCATCTTCCGAGGGAGAATCAATTTAGGTACCAAACAGTTCAATCTCATAACTTTTTCTTTCACATTTTTCATCCTTAGTTTCCATGTGCCACCATATTTGTGTCATTCCACACTTTTTTAGTCATTAAGAACATTTCTTTTACACTCTTCATGATCATCGGGTATGTATCTCTATCTACTTTAAGTTACCGAGGTTTATTCTCACAAACATAAAGGGAGGGAAAATGTAGTCACAAAATCATGCACTTTAGACATTATTTATCTTGGTCTCATACTACTAATATTTATCTTTTGGCCATATTGTTTAATTTTCTTTATTCATTACCGGCCTCTTCCACCCATATTCCGTGTCATCTTCTATCTTCCCATGTTATTTTAGCCTCGACTTGGGCAACTAGATTATTACTAAAGCACTTGTGGGCACTCTAGTCCCACAAGGGACACCTCGTCCTTTTTTAATTATCCCACCTCTTTTGGGATCCTTCTAGTTGTTTGATATCTTTACCTTTCTTTTGGTTGGAATTTTCAGTGGTAAATTACGATATTATATTAAGAAAAACCTATAAATATAAAGCTATGAGACCATAATGATGAATGCAGCATCATTCACTACTATCACTCATCTAGAGTTGCATCCATATATTGCATTAGAGATCACTTGCATCCACATAGATCCATCACTAAGGCATAAGGTTGGGACATATTCATCACACTTCATATAGGGAAGGATTATATTATAATCCATGCACACATTCTTTTTCCTTTTATGCATTTAGTTATTGACTACTACTTCAAAAAGTGTGACTAAACAAAATAACCTAGGGTACATTATGCACACACTCACCGTAACTACATTTGGGTTCGAAATATAGTGCCAAATTTAGTTAAAAATTCCGGTGTTGTTGTAGCTTAGGTTAGTCTTACTAATTCATTTGTATATTTAATTGTTTTAGGGTTTCAATACTTCTTTTTGATCTTTTACTGTATTTACATCATCTTGGATTATTGGTGAAATCAGGTATGGGAAAAAAACTTGATGTGATAGAATATGAGGGTTTTAGACCACATCTCATCCCTATAGAGATCATATTCAGAGATTTTTCACAAACCAAGGCACCAGATTGTCAGAGACGGGAGCACCGTAGGTTCCCCTGCTCCTCTCTACAGTGCTCCAATCTAACTAGATCCTCCATATCCACCCTTTTCGGGACTTCTACATAGTTTTTCTTCCTTCTAAGTTTTGTAATCATCACTATGAGATTATCCCATGAACATCTTCCATTAAGATGATTTTTTTCCTCTTCCTTCTTACACATTAGAGTTAGCATTTCCTCTTACATAGTTACTTAGATAATTGACATACTTTATCTAATGTATTTATTCACTTTATTATTTTTTATCATAGCTTAGATTAACTATGCACATATACTACATATTTATTTAAATTTTAGATAATTAGGAAGATACGATCTCTCGCCGCCTCCACCATAAAATATCATGACCAGTTGAGTGGAAAGCATATTTTATTTTTTCGTCCATCTTCAAATAGGGGCACCCTTAATTTTGCAATTGAGTTTCTAATGTTTTCGTTGGTTAATGTTCCAAGTGGATGGGATGTTTTTTCTTTGTTTAAAATTTATTTATACGAGGAATATCTAGGGATTAAAAGTAAGGTTTACACCGATGGAACTTTCAATCCCAAAGATATGATTCATGGGGTAAGGAAGAATTCTCCAATAAGATTGATTAGATCCACCGCACCTTCTCCAAGACTTAATGATATTTTTAATGACTACGGTGATATGAATGTTAATGATTTTTTATTGAAGGATATTAAATAATTAAAATTGTCAAAGTCTAGGGGAAAATTTAAAATTAAAGAAATCAATTCTTGATTTGAAAATCACTCCCAAATAAGAATATTGTATTCTTTAGATCAAAATGAGACAAAAATATTTATATTTTGTTGAATCAAGTTTTATCTGGTTATGTATCTCTTGAAAATAATTATGATGATGAAGTGGTTGATATTTTTTTATTAGATCGGGTAAAAATGGGTTATGGCTCCTAGAATCTTACAACGAAAGATACATCATGAAAATAACAAAGGAAGAGCAAGAAGAAGATACAATACCACAAGGGAAGTTAAAAAAAATTAAGAGAGACCAGGTCCACAATGAACAAACCAAGAAGAGGTAAACCCTCTCCAAGATCCCGAAAATTTTTGTAGATAGTTAGTAGTTCTATTTATGTTTTCGATAATACACAAGTGTGCCATCAATAAACATAATCATCTCCACCCCCAAATTTCTTCTTGATGTACTCTCTATAATTTTCTCCCTCCCAAAAGGCAAGGAATTTTAGGGAATATTGGTCAATTTGGGGTTTATACATTCAAATATTCGATTCATCCTCTATTTTGATCTCTATAATAACCTCCAATTTACCCACCGAGGTTTCCATCATAGCCCGATTGTAGTTTTCAAGAATGGTTCCCTTAGATGTACTTTGTGTTTGTTAAAACCTATTTTTATTTTCATAATAATCCCATCTCATTTCCTCAAATGATTCCGCAATATTGATAAAATTCTCCATTGGATCTAAGGGTAATATCTCTAGTATCCCCATGGAGGCCTTTGAATCCTCCTCCGAGTCTTCATCCTCCCCGTTATTAGGGATGACTCATTATCCATCTCATTATTGTCATCTAAATTGTTCAAGTTTGAAGAAAGGTTGAATCGGAGGAAATAAGTTGGCCCGCATGAGAATCTAAGGATGTGTGTTCTAAAGGCATAGTCATAGCAGACCCATCTTTCACTTGGTAAATCTCATCAAATTACATCAACCTAATAAGGACGTAAGAAAAATTAGATGTGGGCTAGATACGCAAGCCACATCATGTGCAGAGGGATTCATCTTCCAATCAAAAGATGGGCCTTTACAAGAAACAAACACGTGGCCTATAAAACAACACATACCACAAAATAGAGGAGAAAATTCATATTGAATCTGCTACTTAATAACCTCATGGATCAAACAGAGTCGATGGAAGTAGGTATTTTTTACCATGGGGTACATTAATGAACATTCTCGTAGAGAGCATCCTTGTTCTCGAGACATTCATGGATCCATTACGAACAGATCTCTAATGGCTTTAGCTATTCCCTCAACACTTCGACCTCCTAAAAATTGAGAGCCAAATCAAAAGTTTCACCCAAATTGGGAAAGCTTTGGGTTCAAAATTTCATATCAAACCAAGTTTTCCATTTGGCCAGTGTACAACATAGTCTTCCCATAAAGCCAATGTCTCCTATCAAGGCTTTGAGATATTCATTCTCCTTATTCAACCTGAAATTGGAAAGATTTTTTTGGTATGGCTACAGAGAGATTCCTCCTTTTAGGCCTATTTTATTCTAGCCTAGGCCCTAACAAGTTCAACATTATGTCTAATACTAGCAAACCATCCAAAAATAGAGAGCTTGTATCTATTGTTTTCTCGTTTAACCATACCCTCTGGCACAAATAGGGCCAGCTCATCCTATTTCCATACCGGGTTGTGGGAGGAAGGGGTGAGCTAGACACATACCTCCTAGATGTCCACTCAACAAAATATTTTTACTTGTCTTTAGTTCGAGAGATTGACCCGTCAACCTTGAAACCTCTCTTTAGAGTACCATCATAATTTCTAAATTCCTTTTCCCGCTCATATAAAGTGGTTGAAATTATGTTGAATATAATTGAGAATTTAAATATAGAAGAGAATTCCAAAAACATATGTGGTCAAGAGATAAGTGGCTTGAAGTTATTGTAAATGTGGAAAGAGATAAGGCATTGGTAAGTCTTACTAAATTTTTGAATATGAGTTACAACTTTTTAAATATTCATTAATTTTTTTTTCGATTTTCAAATGTATTAAAGGTATAAATTTTTGAAAATGGAGGCTAATGTGTTTGATGTGCATTTAAAAAGTGCAAGGAAAATTTTAAATGGGGAAATTGCATTGAATGAGAAGCTTGTTGTATTAAACAAGAACAATAATACCTAAAGAAGGATAATAAAGGAAAATGGAATGGATCAAGAGATGTTGTTGAAGATTAAAATAGAACATGTTCCAATGTTACCGTTTCATCTTTGGTGATATAGCAAATCTAGAATGATAAACTCTTTCAAGTATCGAAGCTAGAGCGAAGGATGTTACTATTTGGGTGTTGTAAAGAAAATTATGGTGCCCATCAGGACATACATAAAAATAAAAGAATCTTCTTAAGGATGAAGTTGCAAAAATAAATTGTGAAATTTTTAATTATGTTTTTAAAATCTTGTTGTAAACTTTGTTTCATAATCAAATTATAAGTATATATACTTTTTAAGGAAAATATTGAAAGCTTCAAATTTCAATTGATGTAGTGTTTAACTTTAGTTTTGTTGGTGCATAAGTTCTTCAAATATATTCTTAATGTGATTAGTATTCTTGTTTGTGTTTGGTATTACTATTACATAATACACTACCGACTATTATCATTTATAAATACTTTCTTGAGATAGAAACTGAAGTTGTGTTTCCAAACACCGAAATTATTTTTCAAAGATCGAACACTCGTATTTTTTTAATAAGGATAAATTTTGAACTACCACGAGAAAAAAATTTGTCAAATAAAAATTATATAGTCTTTTATCCGTACTATATTCATGTGTAAGTTCTCCCAACAATGGAATGATATTATTTTCATTTAAAAGATAACAAAAATATTTATTATAACATTTAAAATCTAATTCAATAAAGAACATAGATATATCATAAATAAAAAGATACATACATATAATATGATATGAAATTTTATTTCCTAAATTACAATGTGCATACATTCTTCTTTAATCAATATAAGCAAGCTCAAATTGAAACATATCTTGATAATTTTGGTCCCCAACATTTAAATTGTTATCTAATTTTTCGCTACAATTTTCCATTAGAGTTTCATTCTTATCGATAGTTCTCGTATTAAAATTATCGATATCTCTCCTCTCTGTAGTAGAATTACATACTTTCATTACTCATTCATAAGGATATGTGTCCACATCATATCCTAAAATATAAAATCTCAAGAAAGTCTCAATATTTTTATAAAGTCTATTTCTATATTTTAATTTTATAAATGTTAATGCTTTAAAAAATCATTCGTATTCAACTAATCCCAATATCATTGTTTGACACAATTCATATAATTGTAAATATTAACTAATTCTTTTAGGAAGGATGGTACTATGATATAATTGTTTCCATAGATGTGTGATTGCTCAATTATCTGTTTGTTCACTTAGTAAGTCAAATGGTTCCCTAGTTTCCATGCTGAAATGAATTTATTCCAATCAAAGTAATTACTTTTGAAGAACATCACTAATCAAAACCATTATATTCAACTGAATTTCCTAAAATTTTAATAACAAGCATACCCATGTGTCTTCTATATGTATCAATTACATCTTTTCCTCATGCAGGGTTCCAAAATATAGGATTGAATACTCCCATGGCCTTACGAATATCATCCCTTTTAAAGTGATCTAGGATCTCAATGGATAAGTATTGTGAAATTTTCTACAAGTATATTTTTTTCAGATATAAGATAATCTTATAAATTATGTGTAAGAGGTACTTATTAAATATATTATCTAGCAATATCCACTCATTTTTTAGATGACCACATACATTAAATCTCAAATACCTTTTAGGATCCTTTAAATTTTTCATAGTTTTAAAAATATTGAATACATGTCCTTGAAAGAATTCATCGAGTTATATAAAAATCTAATATTTGACACACACTTTTGTAAATCTAATGAAGTCAACTATATAGATGGATATTTCTTGAGTGTGGTTTTTAAATAAATTGATTTCATTTAACATTGGAAAATTTCTGCGAAGTGTACACAATTTTTCCAAGTCTTTTAGGAGGTAAAGATAATGTTTTTCCTGTCAACTTGCATACGGTTCTTAAACATAAAATCAACTAATGATGGATTTTCATTATAAATTATTCTTGCAGAATCATGCATGGAAATGGGTCTTTTATCACCATTTTAAAGAATTTTAATAACATATGTGACTCCAATTGAAAACTTCTAAAACTCTAGAAAATGTTTTGGAATGCTTGAAATATAGGCATGTAGTTCATGAATAATCTCTTCAATGTTTTCAACACATTCAAATGAGCTTACTATCCTATATATAATATTCATCCTGCGAGTCATGCAATGAATATGAATCATATAAGGAGAAATTGATGTTTGAGGTGCAAAAAAATGACAAGTTCTATCACCTTGCATCACTGATGCAACATCGGAAAAAACACATATAATATTTGTAGATATAGAATAATCATCCATTCCTATTATATCCTTCATATTAGATATAATAAAATTGAAAAGATTTTAAGAATTGTAGTTTTCTTTCATTTTGTGAATATCTAGTAGATGAGGTGTCCTTGTGTGCTTCTCGGAAAGTATACACATCCATAAAAACCCAATAAGTGTTGTTAACAATTGTAACTTCATCAATGGAAAGGGAAATGAAACTTGAACTTTTTATGTTTCATTTCAAATACTTGTTTTCAATCATTACAAGACATCTCACCATATCCCAAGAATTTATATTTGATCAATGTGAATGTGGAATTTTAGGAACCCATTGAATTTATTTATTTTTAAATTTAAGAATCGATATAGGTCTCCTATTTTCGTAATAAAGAATATTGTTGAAAATTGTGTATTTTTTCCTTAAGAATTTCTTTTACATATTATCCAAAATTTGGATTAGTGGTTCCTTCGTTATCCTCAAGTTTTTGAAAATATTTCATCTTATTGTCATACTCCTCCTTATATGTTACATACATCCACTCTTTCATATTTTTCCATCGGACGTCTTTTTTATTTTTCCATCATTTTCCTTGACAATGATATATACTTTCCACAATATTTCTCAATAGTTTTGAATGTAATCTTCATTTATGTTATTTTCATAATTTCCAACCTAAAATCGTGCATCTACATTCTTTTGGAGTATCACTACCATTATCTAGTTGTAAAGGTTCAATGAATGGGTATTTTGCTACCCATTCTACCTAAAATACCTTCAAATTGTGCAAAAGTTTTCTTCCTTATCACATATTTATTTTTCTAAAGATTCATGTCAATATCATATTTTTTCTTGAATATTTTCATTAGAACATTCATCTATAAAATTCATTTGGTAGTGAGCATTTTCTTCAAGCTCGCATGTCATCATTAATTATATCTTCATCTACTAAAATGTTAGTTGTTTCTTTAGGGTATATGTTTTTTTAATTTCTTTTTAATATAATTAAAAGTAGGGGTTTGTGTATTCTGATATGAAAATAATTCGAGTGTTACAAAGATAATGCATTACAAACTACTAGTACCTATATTACTACTTCTAGTGCATGTAAGTTGGGTATTAATTTTTTTGGTTGGTTGAAAGAATTTAATATGCTAATTTTTATTATGAGTTTATCCTACTACTGTTCCTTACTCATAAGAAATTTTAAAATAGATAAGATTTTTAAAAATATTAGAAAAACATTTAAAATTTTGTAAATGTTCGAAACCACAAACATACCAACAACATTTACAATGTTATCGAACGGAACTATACTCTATGCTATTAACAAGAAACATGGTGTATGCTACTAGATGGTAGTAAATGTATGTTATAGGTCTGTAGTGAATGTATGCTACTAATAGGCATAAATATTTATGTTTTCATATGACATCATACAAAATGCAAAACAACGACAACATTGTGGAATGGATGCTACCATTCAAGTATCACTTTCTTTGCTTCATGCCGTAGTATGCTCAATGTTGTAACTCAATGAAAATAACCTTTAAAGAAGAAAGGAAATATCTAGATGATGATATTTAAATTGGAAAATAATTGTGAGGAATATTTAATAATCATAATTTCAATATAGAACTTTGAATAATGAATCATAAATACTCAATGGTGTGTGTTTCGTAAGGAAACTTTGAAATAATTTAATTTTGCACTAAGGGTGATTTTAATGATAACAAGAAGATTTTGGTATAAAATCCTTGGAAAACAAAAAAAATGGCAACTATATCCTATTTCCTACCCTAAAAATTTGCTAATTTCAAATTTTAAAAACTAAAATATTCGTGAATTAAGGAATATTCCAGCTAAACTATTCTCATAAATGATGTGAGGGAATGAGTGTAATTATTATGAAACACAAGAGAATAATGAAGGTGTATGAAAGTGTGAAGGATTCTATGAGAATATGGAGTTTACAAATGAAACACAAGAAGATAAAAAAGAGATGACATAGAAATAAGGAGGAATGTACAAGGGATGCATGTATATTTTTAGAAGGGTGGGATGGTAATAGTGTATAAGAAAATAAGAAAGAAGAATCTCAAGGCCATGAATGCACAAGAGAATAAAGAAATGGTGTACGAAGGATTACTTGGAAAAGGGTGCACAAGTGATTTGACCGTTTACAAGACATGCTCGAGAGTAGAAGAAACAATCGACAAGCGTAGGCATAAAAATTAAGGTGCAAAGTATGAAAAAATATTGGATGGATCTTGATCAAGGAGAGGAACCGGTGAGAGAGACAAGCAAGAGAGGTTTCACCGTAAAAGTGATCAAGTTCACTTTGCAAGATCTAGTTGGTAAAAATGGGAGAGTAAGTGGAAATTTAGCAAGTTCTCCAAGAAACCAAAGAAAAGTAGTTCCCTAAGAAGGATCCCTATTATATAAACACTCCATAAGAGAATTGTAAGCTCATAGTGTAACGCCCACATTTTTCCCATAAAAACCAAAGATAAAATCAACTAAACTAGAAAGATAAAGTTATGGAATAAATTCATTTTTAAAAAAATGGTGATAATGGGATAACCTTCAACTAGATTTAATTTATTTCTCGATTAATAATTCATTCATTTTAATTAAAAATTAACTATTATTATTTTAATTCAACATTTCAAGTGAAATCCCCTTTTAGGGTTCTGTTAAAATTTGTTAGTTAACCCTCACAAGCCATTCAATAAAATAAGCTTATTGAATTATTAATTTAATTTTGGTAATAAATTTCCAAGGTTATTTATTGACATTTAATAATCTATGGCTAAGGTCAAAATTACCCAAACCTTAAGATTTAGCTCAAAATAATTTAATGCCTATAATTAATATTGTCTAGTTACCATTGAATAAATTTGATTTAATTAAATTCAAGGGTCGAGGGATTTTTAATTGTCACCACTAAACATTAAGGTCAATATTTAAACTTACATCTTAATACCCCTTTATGAGGCTCCATTCACAAGCTACACATACATTTTATCTAAAATCATATTCCCACCAAATCCTCACCTAAGTTTTGTAGGGTTAAATAAAAACCCTTAGATTATTTCATTTAGATCCCTAAAATCTAGGGATTAAACTAACCCTAAACTTCCTTTTAAAATCCCTTATTCATTTCTTTTGGCTTATTTGCTCATTTGCATTTAGCAGGTTTCCGAGGAGAAGGAGAAGAAGGGAGCCACAGAAACCCACTCAAGCTCAAAAATGGATACTCATTTTTAGGGTGTGTTCTATTTGTGACCCTCTTCTAGAGTTTTTAAATATTTTTATTTTCTATTTTACTAATTCATTTGTATTTTCCCTGTTTGGGTATGGGCATTTTTGCCCCTTTGTAAAAATTTGGTTTAAATGGTGAATGTGTGTATATGTGTATATATATTTGAGTATACACCAATATGTGTGTGTGTGTGTGTATTATTTTTATTTATAAAAAATAAGCAACGGAGTAGATACAACACACCTGCAATGGTCTTGGCCATAATGATACAAGGTAGGCCACCTTTTAAAATTGTGTGGTGTAAGATTTAAAGGGCGGTATGGTTTTGGTTTAGTGGGGGAGGTCAGCAACCCAGCCCCATCCAATTTTAATATGGGGTGAGGGTGGGGTTGGTGACCTCCCCAACCCTTCCCCAACTACAATACAATCCAACTACAAAAACATAGCATGCGGCCTCACCAAAACTCATTACAATGATTTTATTTTATAAGTTTTGTTCAATATTAATTTCATTGATAATGTATAAATATATTATAAATATTATATATATATATATATATATATATATATATATATATATATATATTATAATGTATATATTTCAAAATAAATTTTCGATAACACCTTTTTTCATAATAGGAATAAACATTCACTTACTTTCAATTTACTTAGTGAATTTCTATATAGGTAAAATGATTTAAAACTTTTGATCTATTCATATACAAGTAAAATTAGGAAAAACTAGTAAATATTTTCATTCAATGTAATATAACTTGCAAAGAGAATATTTTTATATTTCTTTAATCTAAGAGTTCTAAAAATAGTTTCTTTCCTAAAACATGATAATGAGGGTAACTATAATACCAATATTTTAAATATACTTTCTTTTCAATAAATAATAAGAGACTATTTCCTTTCTTCAACATAATAAGTAAATGACAACCATTTCAAACAACAAGTGTATTTTCAACAAGAATACCAATTCTTTTAAAATGAACTTATCACACTTTTAAGGAAAATATTTAAGTTGTATATAATCTTGGATGGAGATAACTTCATTTTCATTTCCAAAACCATTTCAAGGTTCTTATTTCCTCTTAATAATACAAGACTTTCATTTTACAAGAAACAACATATTTAAAATACAAGTTTTCATTCAATACATTCTTGGTAAAGTTTACAAGATGAAGGAATATACATAGTAACAAATATAAATTCTTTTTCTTACTTTCCAACATACATACATTTTGAAAACTTAATACAAATCAACCATTTCTCAACACATTTACAAGAGGTTGACAATATTTAAAATACAAGCTACAAGCCCTCCACTTATGTGGGGATAACATGACAATTTTTTTCTACTAAGAGGGATCTTGTTCCTTTTATTCAAAGTGATACTAAGACCATTATTCACTTGAGCTCCACCATCTTCCCAAATTCTAAACATAAAAACAAAATATAGGAGTAGGCAACACTCTCCACCCAACCAAAGTAATCCAAAGAGAAAGAGAATCCTTCTTCCTCATTGGCCTTCGAGCCCCAAAAATGAAACAATATGGGATATTAGACAACCATTGGAAACATTACATGACATACACATCAAAATTCAAACAACTTCAAAAAATGATAACAATAACAAAATCACATCAACACACAAGTTTCCCAACACAAAGGCTCTAAGCTCAAGCCAAGAAAGAGAAAGAAACATTGTGATTTACTTATTCCTCCCAAGGGTTTACGTGCCCACCTTAAAGCCTCTAGGAACTCAACCACATACCAAAAAAACTCTTATGTCTCCCTCAACTCTTATGCCTCCCTCAATAAAATAAACAAGATAAGCACAAATTTTACTTATCAACAAGGTGGGACACCCCAACCCAACTCCCTCCTAAAATACCCAATAATAATCTTATACCTCCCTCCAAAATATCCCCATTTCCATTTTCTCCTACACATCCTAAAGAGCATTCTATTTCCCAAAATCACAAACATGCAACAATCATCCATTCACATTCATTTACACAACAAAATAGCAATAAGAAACATGGGTGAAGACCCTACCTTGCCATTGCAAGAGTGTCCAAACCACAAGCAAGCTCCAACCTTTCCAAGTCCAATAAATCACAATCCAACTCCAAAATCCAACAAATACTTTGAAAAGCAAGTCTGTTCTAAGAATGCAAGAGTCCAAATAAACAAGTAACCCAAAATCATCAAAAAAACTTGAATAAATAGAAAAGAGAGGATGGAAAGGCAATGTGGTTCCATGTAGTGTACCACCTCATTTCTTCTCCAATCCACATCACAAGGTCAAACCCAAACCCCAAAGAAAATAAAATTGGTGGTTGAGGGAATGACAACCCTCTTACACACACAAATTCAAGCCCACACCTCCAAAGGAAAAAAATAAAAATTATGTAAGAAAGTGCAATAAATAACACCTTTTTGTCTTATAAACACATAATGGGGTCTATTTTTGACCCCTTAACCCATAGGGATAGTTGGGAGGTTAAAATAAGAGGTGTGGGACAAGCTTAACTTGTACTACAAGCCTCCAAAATGGCCATTAAGCCCAAATCCGAATTTGACATGCAAAGTTGAGTACACACCACTCAAAATCAATAAAATCCTTTCAAATCCAACACAAACCAAGAACCGCCTACTCACATTAATTAGCCCATTTTTTCACATCCAAAATATAATAATTAAACAAGTTTAATTAAATTAAATATATTACTTAACAAAAAATAATAAAGGTGACTCAAAATACTAAAAATAATACAAATACTCACAAAAAAGGGAAAAGAACATTTTTACCCAAGGTCATTTTGAGGCCACCACCCAATGGGGAATTCCTAACTATTTAACAAAAATAAACAACATGCATTTAAACAAGATGCCAAGGTGACCTATTGTCAAATCCCCAAACTCCTATATATTGTTGCTCTCCTATCCCCTTTTGTTTGTTGTGTTACAAATTCTTGTAAATTTTTTTAAAAATATAGCCTCGTGGCCATATTAATGACATTGAGATAGTAAAATACACACATATACATATTAATTCACATTATAAAATATCAAAACTAAACTATTGCTAAAATAAAGTAATTCACCAATTTTTCACAATTCTAAATATTTGGATTTTATCAATTCATCAATTATCAATAAGATCACAAAACCAACTAAATCTTGGGTAAAATCTATATATCAAATGAAATGTGTCAAGTATAGTATTATCTCTAGCTCATCATATAATAATAAGTTAATCCATACATATAATCCATCGCGTAAATAACATCATGTCAAAAATCTAAAACATCCATATTGTCTATCAAATAAGCTAATCAAATATAGTAATTTCCATCTATCAATGTCTAAAGATCAAATATGATAACAATGTCTATGGCTCCAATCCAAAGTAATAAAAATCATAGTAATATCAATTTTGAAGATGAGTGGGCACTACATCCCCCTCCCCTCGATTGGACTTCCTCCCGTAGTCACTTGAAAAGTGTGGGAACTATAATGTCAAAAGTGTGGTGTCCTCCCATGTATTTGTTGTCTCATGTATCAATCCCAATGGAACTAAACCCATTCAATATCTCTACCTCTAAGGCTCAGGGTACTATGTTTTATAATATGGATGACCTCCACCATCACCCGCCACCGATCTTGTACCTACAATGTGGTTTAATCTAATACATGAGAAGGATCTAGAATGTATCTCCTAAGCACAGAAACATGAAATACATCATGGATGCAAGACAAGTTTGGTGGCAATGCTACATGCTAGGATAAAGGACTGATCCACTCCTTGATCTCAAAGGAACCCATAGACCTAGGAGAAATCTTAGATCCTTTTTCATAACATATAAGGATCTTATGAGGCCTTCCAAAAAGAAATACTTTCATGCCCACCTCAAAATATGATCTTTCCTCCACTAATGTACATATTTCTTCTATCTATCTTGAGCCTCCTTTAATTTATGTCTAATTATGACAAATTGCTGCTCCATATCCTCTAATAAAATCATCCCAAGTGAAACCCTATCCTTTGACCTATCCCAACTCAGCGGTGTTCTATACTCCCCGCCATACAACGCCCGAGAAGGAGCCATGCCAAACAAAATAACAAAATTATTGTTGTAGGAAAATATACTAACTACAAGTACTCCTCTCACCTTGAATGATGGTCCATGATGTACATTTGAAGCATGTCCTCCAACATCTTATTCACCTACTCTGTCTATCCATCTCTCTTATGGTGAAATGTTGAATGAAGTTTATCTTCATCCCAAAATCATACTGCATGGTGGTCCAAAAGTGGTAGGTTTATAAGGGATCGTGGTAATAAATTATCTTGCATGGAATCCCATGCAGTCTAAAAATATCATCTAGATATACTCATTCCAAAGGCACTAGCTATATATGTGTTCTTTAAAGAAAAATTAGCCACTTTCGTCAATCTATCCATCGTGACCATGATGGCATCATGGTGGTATCTCGACGTAGGTAGCCCTATAATGAAATCCATGGAAATGGTATCCAATTTCAACTCGTATGGCATGAGGATATAGAAGGCCAACTGGATGTTAATGCTTGGCCTTCACCTTCTGGCACTCTAAAAAGCAAGAAAAAAACTAGTTACATCTCTCTCGGAGCCCTCTCCAATGGTAAAACTATCTCAAAGTAGTGTACATCTTATTCACCTCTGGATGGGTTGAATAGGGTGCACGATGTGCCTCAACAAGGATATCATGGCTCAATCCTCCATCTCTACGTACATAGATCTAACCTATGTGCTGAAGAAGGCCATCTACCTCTATTGAAAACCCATCAAAATTCCCCTCAAGGGGTCTTTGAGACTCGATCTCTACCGTCATGAGGAAGCCACCGTAAGATCTTGGTCCTAAAGTCTGCACTCAAGTGTGTAGCCATAACAAAATGTCTCTAATGTCTACAAGAATTTTTAACGACATTCTATTTCCACTTCACATGCTTTATCTCCAAGTCTTTCTAACAAACAAACTCTAGCAAAAACAATCGCGAATGTTGATATTTGGTTGTGTGAATAGGTGGTGAAGGCTCAAGTGATTTGTCCTGAGAATGAATCTCCTACCTAAAGTAAATGTATCCATCAAACAAAATTATGGACAATCGTTGTAATCACAAAGTCATGTTTTGGATAATTGAGCTCATATTCCTTGAGTTTTCAAGACTATATGGCTACTACATGGCCCTCCTGCATCAATACACCTCCTAATCCTACCAAAGAAACATCTCGTGCATATGAATAAATATCCCTATGGATGCAGCACGCTAGAATGGGTGTTATTGTAAGGCATTCCTTCGGTGTCCTCAAGGCCTACTTACATATATTTGACCAAACAAACTTCTTTTCTTTCCACTGAAGGGAAGTGATGGGATGCACAACACTAAAAAAATCCATAAAAACCTCCCGGAGTAAACCACCAATCCCACAAAACTATGCACCTCGGTACCACACTATTAGGTGTTGGAAAATCCATAATAGCTCTAATATTTTAAGGATCGATTGTGATACCTTCCCGTAAATAATATGTCCCACACACTAAACCTCTAACTAGAAATATGCACACCTCTTTAGGTTATCGTATAAAAGTTTCTCATGAAAACACGCAGTAACCCGACGACGAGGAGCTACTTGTGCTTCACATGCATATGTGAGTAGATCAAAATATCATCACGGAATGTGACTATAAAGCATTCTTGAAACCATTTGAACACCTCCGTTCATTAAACTCATGAACACCGCAGGGGTTCGTGCACTCAAATGGCACCATTGTGAATCGATAAAGTGGTCATATCTCATACTGTAATGTTATCTTGTGGAAATTTACCTTTATAATCCATAGCTGATGGTAACTAGAATCAAGCTCTATCTTGGAAAAATTTGTGGCCCCCTTCATCTAATCAAAAATCATTGATGCGAGGAAGGGTGTAAATATTCTTGATCATTACTTTGTTCAATTGCTTCAGTAGTGTACACACAACCATAATGATACATCCTTCTTCTTTAGAAAATTCACTTGTGCACCCCAATGAGATACATTAGCATAGAGTAGACCTTTCTCAAGAAGGCCCTCAAGATGTAACTTGATTTCACATCACCGAGGGGTGGTGTACCTATATAGAGCATGTGAGATAGGTTGCACTCTTGGAACCAAATCAATATGAAATTATATCTCACGTTGGGAGGTAACCATGGTAGGTCTCCTAAAAAAGCATATGTAAACTCTCCCAAAACAAGATGATCATCACGTGAAGGTCAACTAGTCCCATCCTCGACCTAACATTAATTGTAATAGCATACACCGACACCCACATTGCGCATACCACTTAAGCTACATAGGGGAAATAATGTGAATAGAGATGGGTCTCTTAACTCTAGCTATCACCGACTCACCTCGTAAATCATCTACAAAAGATATAACCTTCTTGTAATAATAAACTTTTTCTCTATATGCGCAGATAACCAATCAATGCCTAATATAACACCATAATAATCGAAAGGAAGGATATGAATATCCAATATAGTGGTGAAGGGTCCTAGGTCCACTACACACTCCTGACTAAAGAGTCTATATAGAGCTTTCTTCCATAATCCATCTCAATATCCCAATGAAGTTGTGCATAATTTCCACAAGCTTGCATCGTTCTAATAAAGTTTCTATAATAAAAGAATCATACGAGTCGAATTAAATAAAATAGAGGTAGCGATACCACCAATGGTCTACCATGTGGTTATCAATCCCTACATAGATCCGATGGTCGCATCCTATATCACTAATTGTAGGCTCTTAAATAGTTGCATTACCCTTGTTATTAGGGTCTCGTGTGAACTCTCTCTAATGATGTCCAAGTACACCGCATTCGTAGAAACTACCTAGTCCCCTCAAATGATATGTGTCTCTAGCTAGTACTCTAGTGGTTTGTTTCATGGATCTTGATGATCATTATATGGACTGTTGTGGTCTCTACTAATGAGTTCCTTCCGACTAATCTCTAGGCTCTCCTTATGTCTTAATGGGTCATCTAGGAGGAATATACATACTCTATCCTCTCGTGAGTATTAAATATCTCGTGGAGGTTTAAATGGTGAGTGACTATGCGTCGTTAAGGTCACTGTTGTGGTGTCCTAAAAGATGAATTTCCAGTAACCATGTCTCGCATGAGGAGGATGAGCTAACCCTATCGACTGTTATCTTGCATTGGTGAATGCAGCTTTGCACTCTATCTCCGGCCTGTTGTGTCTTTCCCATGTCTCCTTTGTAATATAATCCTTCCCAACGACCTCACCTAAGGCTGCAGATAATGAATGCATATTACACCTCTCAAATCCAAGTTTAGGCCCCCGATGAACCTCTAGATCCTAACCATCTCATCATACATGTATTCAACATATTGGAGAAAGTATAGAAATTGAATATAATACTCTTCTGTTGTGATGGATGTCTGGTGTATATCATAAAACTTGTTTATTCTCTACTAAATAAACCTCTTGGATATGTATCTTATCCGGAACCGTTCTCAAGGTCTCCCAAGTAAATTTCTCAAATTCTATGTGAAGATTATGCTCCCAGTCCTCCACCAAAAACTTGATCCATCCCTCAAAAGAAGAATTGCAACATGAGCCTCTGTGTTGCTAGTACATGGGAAAACTTGAAGCATCCGTTAAAGCCGACTAACAAAGCCTCTACCTCGAATTTTTTTTTGTATCGCTAGCATAATGAGATGGTCTTAGCTTCAGGATCTCCCTGATATGATTTATAGCTGATGACAATCGTCCCCTAGGTTTATCTACATGCTCATCCCTCGGCCTAGGGCTCCTAGATCTATCTCTATGTCCTAAAACCTATCTCCATGTCCCCTCTAAGGTGAATATGATCTAGCTAAATCCACGATGGAGTTCTCTCGCCCTATGGTCATTATTTTTCCTCAAAGGGTGTTAGGCCTCATGAGATTTCTCCCTATCATATTGATAGGTCGTGCCGCAATTGCTCCACCTTGTATAATTGCATTGAAATCATCTAATTTATGTAGTATCTATGAATGTATAGAAACCACTTCTTGCTCGAAGTTGTATACCTAACTCCACGCTAAAAATACCCTCATTTGGCTTGTGCCTCCCGCAAAACCAATATGGGATTCAGTTTATCATCATCTAGGTTTTGTTTCAAATTTTTCTAGTTTTTCTACATTTTAAAAATATCATCCAATGTTATGAAAACTAATTATAAGTTGTGTTGCGTTAACCATTTGATTTTTTAAAGCGTGGCTAAGAGTATAAGTGTTGAAGCCATAACTCTTATACCAAGTGTAACACCCACATTTTTCCCGCACAAAACCTAAGATAAAACCCGTAGACACTAGGTTTTGGTGTAACCCCTCTCATTCATCCCACATTTGTTCTCCTTCATTACTCTTTTGCCCTCACTTTTCTTTTCTTAAATTTAAATAAATTCCATCTATTTACTCACCTTTATTTAATTAATTATCAAATGGGATCCATGTGGACCCATTTGATTATTTAAATTTTGGCATTAGCTCCCATATAAAATTATTCAATTCATTGGTATTAGTATACCCATCCGACACCCCTTTCTTAAATTCAAAAGATGGCATCTATTATCTCACCTACCATGTCAATCATGTTCCTAACTCCACCTAATAATTCAAATCATGGGCTTCATGTTATCACATCATGCCTCTTAACCTAAGTTAGTTTACCCAATCTTAGTTACGTATTAACCACAATCTAACCTCACCTTTAAGTTATAAATATGGGTTTTGCCTCTTTCTTGGGAGCCGACAAAAAAAAAAAGGATGGAAGATCATTTTGCAAGTTTGAGGTTAAGGCTAACCTTTTCCATTGTTATAATTTAGAAGGTGAGAAGTGTGGGAGAAATCTTTTCCATTATTCATTATCCTACCAACTTGATATCCATATTCATCTCCATATCAAAGCACAAGCTAAGTCCCCTCATCATTTCAATTACTTTCCATTTTATAGTCCATTATTTATGCATGATATCTATTGTTCATGAAATATTATTATCTTGTTAGACACAAGGGTTGAAATCCTCAAGGGGAGTTAACATCCCGTTGGAACTAGTAATGTCTCGAGCAACCGCCGCATATTGTTATCTAATCGCATCTATTTCAGCTTTTACAAATCTATCTTAGTTTATCACATAGTTATCTTCTCTCGTGCCCATAGATCCACATCTCGCATCTCGAGGTCTTAATCCCTCCATCATTCAAAGTTTCGGTGGCTTCAAGTATTATCTTTTACCCACGTGAGAATGAGGTTTCTTGATAAACGTGTTCGCACACCCGATGCGACCGGATCCTAGATCTGGTTGTTTTGTGTGTTATTTCACTCATCTTTTCTAACTTGTTATTTTTCCAAGCCTTAGTATTTGTTGATCTAATGTTAGTGTTGATGGCGAATCACAAGACTTCGAATGTCTCGCAACTCGATGGGCCGAGACTCTCAATGCGATTTCATAACATGGAGCTTTTCCCAAGTGTGGAACCTTGTGAATCGAGAAAGCTCTCCGGATGAAGGCCGGTTCCTATTCCTCTGTTCAAATGCACACATAAAAATGCAAAGGGTTTACTCAAAAACTAATCTAACTTGCCAAGGAGACAAGGTAAGAAGATGCATAAAAATAAACCTAAACTAACAAAGGTGATGCACCAAGGAATGAAGAACACCTATCTTGCCAATAAACACAAACCATTAAAATGCAATGCAAGATCATGCACAGATAACCAAATTTGCAGTGAAAGATTAGGAGGATGAAAATGAACATAGAGAGGGTTGAGAATCATCCATGACATGCATTATTTTCTCCAAATATTGATACAATACACTACAAAATGCCAAGAGGAAAAGTTACATTACAATTTTAGATGGGAGGTTTGAACTCCACAAATTCGCCTGCCAAAGAGAAGAAGGGAGGGGCAAAACAAGAATGTCCAACCTTTAGAAAGAAGCCCCTCTTTAAAATTTATAGGAAGAATGAGAGAGGGAAGAGAGGAATTCCAAATCTACCCCAACCACCTCCAGATTGTATTTAATTCATCTCATTATGGTGGTAGGTGAGAACCCTAGCAAACCCAAAAAATGGTGAACTATATTTTGAATTTTTGAAGAAATTTTTCTCACCCAATTTTACATAGTTGGAGAGAGGACCTTGTAAGCTTTCTAAAAATTCCAACCTTGTGTGAATCTGAGCTCTCTGTAAAAATTTATGGCCATTTGAATATCTGGGTTAGGCTTTGCTTTCTGTCGGGTTCGGGGTGTCAATGCTTAAAATGTTGCACCTCCTGAAGATGCACCTCGGTGCATCCATCCTCATGTCAACATACTTTTAAGTGTGCCATAGGTGCTGAAAATGTGGTGCCGACGCCTTTCAACCTATGCCATCCAACCTTTTTACATGTCGACACCTTTCAACCTTCGCTAGGGCGCAACCTTTTCATGTCGACATTTTTCAACCTATGCCAGGGTGCAAATTTTTACATGTCGACACCTTTCAACCTATGCTAGGGTGTGACCTTTTTCATGTCGACACTTTTTAACTTGTGCCTGTAAGCACGATTTTTACATGTCAACACCTTTAAACCTCGCGTCTTCCAACCTGTAAGCGATCGGTGGCATAAATAAATGTTAGGTTTTGAGTTTCTTTGATTTCCATATTCTTTTGTTTGTCTATATTTACCCGGGGAGATATATACAAAAATTTGGTGACTCAACAGATCACCTACCTGCTAGGTAGAAGATCATTGGCCTTTTAGCAATCCATTGGGGATGGAGTCATAAGAAATAACCTGAAACCAACATGATATCTGATCCGAGCCCGATACCACAATTCCTTCTCCAAGAGCACGCCGTACTATAGAAATTCAACCCGAGAAAAAAACCTTGGCCTGGAGTACTTAGGAAATTGAAACCTAACGACAACAAGACAATGTGCATCCGCACTTAGAGGAATGAAACCTAGGCTAATATTTACAAGGATAAACCTTTTCCTTTTAATAGCAATGTTTAAGATAGATTCGTTAACCGGAATCGGAGTTCTTCTCCATCCAATGTAGACAATTAAAAGGCATTACTACTTTTACATTCCGTGACCATGTAGAGGCCACTCCAAATGGCATCAAACTTAGAATGCCTTCCAGCTTTTCTCAATCTCGCATCCCATTTCAGAACTAGGTCCCCTTTTTAGAAGGTCTTTGCTCTTACCTTCTTATCAAACCATCTTATTATTAAGGCATGATCCTTCTCAATCATTTGAATCGCATGTTCTCTCGATTTCTTCCAATTTAATCAACTCGCATACCTGGCCTCCATTGGTTTGAACTCGCATAAATCAAACTACTTCATGAGCTCCAATGCAGAAGTTCTAATGATATAGGAAATACCGCCTCCTTCCCATAAACTAGCTTGTAGGAGAATTACCCGTAGACCTTTTTGGCATTATCCTGTCAGCCCACAATGCTGATTTTAGCTTGGTATGCCATGTCCTTTGGTTTTCATCTAGATTCCTTCTAATGATTCTTAGTAAATTCTTGTTCGTGGACTCTACCGCCCATTACCCCTCAGGTAATAATTTGAAAGAGGTGCTCAAATAGATTCCATTCTTAACAGCCCATTCGTAATCTTGGAACCTATGAATGTGAATGCATTTTCGACGATACGATAGTGGCGCACACCGAACCTAGTCACTATTCCTTCATAAAAGTCTAGTATGTTAGACTCATTTGCTTCTTTGAGTGCTACTGCTTCGGTCCACTTGGTGAAATAGTCCGTTGCCATGAGAATCCACTTGTGGCCTTGGCTTGAGTTTGGATTGATGACCCCGACGAAGTCCAATCCCCATTGCATAAATGGTTGGTCAACCAAAATTGGGTGTAATGGAAGCACTACTAGTCTTTCTTTTCCTATGAAGAGTGCACATTTCTTACACTTTCTTATCCATGTATAGTAGTCACTGAACAATGTGGGCCAATAATACCCTACCTTTATTATCTTGAGAGCTATTACTCGTGGGGTGAAATGTACTCCGGGATCTCCATCATGAAAATATTGTAACACCCTCTCAATTTGACATGTCCCAATGCACCTCAATAGAACTTTATTGATGTCTTTATTGAACAAAACGCCATCAGAAGCACATATGGAATGTTTTGTAGTATGAAGTATCTCCTCTTTTCTTTGCTCATTTTTGGAGGATGTAGGCCTGTCTCAGTAGGAAGTGTATCGTATTCTCGAGTCCAACAAGGAGTTGGAACATCATAATTTTCCTGTTCTTGACCATCTTGTAGTACCAAGATAGTTTCTTTTTCATCACCTGCTTCAACTTGCTGACTTGAGGCTAGTTGTTCACATAATCCCTTTCCACGGACCAACTTAGTGACCTTAATTTCAATGTCATATTCCATGACACGAGTGATCCATCCTACACGTTTCTCATTCAAATCCTTGTTTAGAAGGAAGTCCTTGACTCCCGCATGAGAGACCAATAATTGGATCTTGTTGTTTGAGACTAGGTGCTTGAATTTCTTTAATCTCCTAATCACTGGAAGGACATGCTTTTTAATGAAAGAGTACCTAGTTTCGTATTCCTCCAAGCCTTGATTGAAGAAAGAAACTGGTTGTTCTACTCCCTCTTTGTTTTCATTGTACTCAGATTGCAGAAATTACGTCTCCATCACCGAAGGCATATAAGCATGAAGTCCTTGGAGAAGTCTATATTGACGAGAGTCTGAGCTTGAGATATAGCCTCTTTTATTGCCTCAAAACTTTCCTTGCATTCCGATGTCTACTTAAATGCCATGTTCTTCTTTAACATCGGGGTTATTGGCTTTACGAGAGCTGCAAAGTTTGGAACAAACCGCAGACAAAATTGATCCTTCCTAAGAAGCTTTGAAGAGCCTCCTTGTGACTGGTAATGGCAACGCTCAAATTGCTTCAACTCTTTCTTGGTCAATTGTTAACCCCTCCTTTGAAACAATATGGCCTAGAAGTTTTCCTTCATGAGCCAAGAATATGCATTTTTTGGGATTCAATGATACCCCAAATCTCCTACATATTTGAAATACCTATCTTAGATGAAAGAGGTGATTTGCTGCATTTTTGGAGAACATGGTGATCGTCAAGATATATCGAACTATTTTATCGATCAATCCTTCAATGCCATATCCATTGCCCTTTTGAAAGTGGCTTTGGCATTTGATAGCCCAAATGGCATCTTCAGTAGGCATAGGTGCCACATTTGGTGGTGAAATCTTTCTTAAACTCGGTCATCATCTTTCACCATTATATCGGTTATACCCTAAGTAGCCATCTAGGGAGAGAATCTCTCCGAACCGGATACCACTTGCAATATTTACTCCATTGAAGGAAGTGGGTAATGGTCTTTGAGAGATGCCCTATTGAGGTCTCTAAGTCCATGCATAGCCCGATCTCTCTGCTTCTTCTTCCTAATCGCTACTGTGTTTATAACCCAGCATTAGTGCTTGATTGGGAATACAATTCTTGCCTCTATTATCTTGTTTAGCTCTTTCTTCATTAGAGGATCAATGTGAGGATTGACTGGTATTTGTTTCTGCCTGATGGACTTAGCATCTAGATCTAGTTCTACCTGTATGTTGTGCCATCTTTGGGTTGAATCCTCATAGGTCCTCATAGCTCCAAGCGAAGACATCTCGGAAATTCTTGTCAAATTTGTATGAAATATGATTTCTCCTATTCAAAGTGGTGACTTTACCAATTTGAAGTGTTTTTCCTTCCCAACCGGAATTGGATCTCAATCTTCTCTCTTGACTCGTATGTTAGCCTTTTCCTTATGGAACGATCATTAGGGTTGAAGATAGAATCCAATGTTACTAAACGCTTGGGAAGCTTGTTTGTCCACAGCCTACACTACTTGATCCCCATACTACCGCTTCTAGTCTGTCTTGATTCCTAGCCGAGAATTCAGCCTCTTCTCGCAAAAAGTTGACAATCTGCTGATCATTCTCAAACACCGCTAGCTTGTGTTATTATCTGAATCGCTAGCCTCACAATCACATGGATATGTGGTTGTGTTTTTCCCTTTTCATGTTTTCAAACACATGAATGTTACTCCACCCATCGCGAGCCTATCCACGACTTCATTTTTCTTCCTGGGTATGGACATGATGTTGAAAGCTTCAAAATCCTCAATGAGGTCCCATACCCTATTCTTGTATTTCTTTAGCAGGTCATTCTTTATAGCATGTTGTCCCCTGACTTGGTTCACGATTAGCTCACTATCACCGAACACATGCAAGTTCTTTATGCCCTTTTTCCTGGCCCAATGAAGTCCATGAATCAATGCCTCGTATTCAGCTATGTTGTTTGAATAGGAAAACTGGAAATGAAAATCTAAAAAATATTTGATGTCTTTTGGTGAAATCAACATTACACCACCTCCAAAGACCTTGTCGCTTCTCGAACCATCAAAAATAGTTGCTAAAATTCGTTGTCATCCTTTTGTTCAGCCGAATGATGTCGGGAATGGGTGAATTTTCTTCATATACACAATACACACCCAATTTAGATTCTTTAATTTCCTTGTATGGTTCAAATTCATGACTCTTGTTTTCCCATTCATCCAAAGTTAAATCAGAATTCCCTCACCGTAGTACCTATTTCGAGATCATTTGAACACTCCTCCTGATCAAAGGCTGAGAAATTTGCATTGATAGGACTTGGCACATGAGGTTCAATATGGAAATTGGCAATTGGTTCTGACCTGATTATTGCTTTGGCCCCATACCTCATCCTAAAAATCATGTGTGACCAATCTACAGATAAATATCCACCGATTTTTGTAGTGAAGTCTCTTGATAGACACAACGCAAAGAGTGGCGGAAGGTCAATCACAGACACATCTTGCAGAACTGTAACATTAGGACAGGCATGTAGTGTTAGGCTTAACCCTTTTATGACCCCAACTATTTGAACTATTGTTCCATCTAGTTGTACTACTCCTTTCAACACTGGCTCATACTTTAGACCTAGTTGATCCACTATTTGCTTCAACATCACTGAACTACTTGCCCTTGAATCTATCATGCGATTTGTACCAAGTGGTTTCCAACAACCAATGACACATAGAATGGTGGAGGCTTCAAATTATTTCTTGGTTGACCCCCACCCGGTTGCACTGCATTAGTGAGAACTTTCTCTTGTCCCTAGTTTGATACATTCGAGGCAGACCAATTAGCCATTGCAGCTTGCAATAAATCTCATTTCCCTGAGATCACCAGTGATTCCCACATGGAAATGTTCACATGTGTCTTCTTCATTTGATCGATGATGTTGAAAGGGGATGATATGTCTTTTTCTATCCCTTACTTGGTGCAACCTTTTCTGGAGCTTGAACAGGCGCATGTGTTGCTACAACAGGTACCTTAGGCTGATTTTGCACATTTGGAACTACATTTGGTCTACTAACCCCTTGTTGTGTAGGAGTGGGCTGAGAAACAACTAGATTAGATGGTTTCCCCTCTTCTATGCTTCTCTTCTTTGACCGTGTGTTGACAGCCATGCCTTGAAAAGGCTATTGGTTAACTCCATAGAAGTCTTCCATTTGCCAATTGGCCAACGTGGTTTCTATTGGAGGTGCTTCTTGTTGTGTTTCTTGCTGTTGATTCCCTACTTGGCTTGGTTCTTGAGACACACCAATGGTTTACACCATCAAGGCTTGATTTAGTGCACCATTGAAACACGCTGACTGATTGTGAGGTAGATTGCAAGGGTAACACCAGTCATACTCTTGTGCCATGTTGTTTTGTGTTGGAACCAAGGCTCTTGAGGATGTCGTTGCATTTGGATCATATAATCAAAATGGCCTGGAAGCTTGAGGTTGTCCCTGGTTTTGGTTTTGATTTGCAACTGAAAGCTGGTGGTCTATTTTGTTGGTATGGGTGCCTAGCCTGCATCGCTTGCTCTTGAGGCTGATATGGTCTAGTACTTTGAGCTTGCTATCTTTTGATAGTCACCAGCTCATTTCCAAGGTTTTGTAATTGTTTCATAACCTCCTACAATTCCTTTGAAGTATTTGAAGAGGTCAATGCCTCATTATTTCTTTGATTTCTAGGAGTTGGAATGGGATTCAACTTTGGTGCTTGACTAGTTGTAGGATTTCCCATATCCAGATAGAGAGGCATTAGTGGCCTTGGTGAAATCTTTCTAGCTTGGATCAAATAGTTCTCTCTCTCGATACCTATGTCATGACCCTCGCAGCTTTCCCTCCCATTGATTGGATCATCATGGCTATGTCGGAATTTATAGCCTTTAGGAAATAAAGGAATGCACCTTCGGTAGTTGGTCTACCAGCTATTGGAATCATGTCCCATGTCCATTGGAATCTAAAGTTGAAATTTGTCATTTTTTCATTAGGAGCTCTTTTGATTGTTGTCAGTTGTTCCAATAAAGAAAAATTGTCTACCCTCTCCCGAATCAGGTTACAAAGAGTGAACAAAGCTGGTTCCAATTCATAATAGACCCTATTGTTAGGCTCATAAACCACTGTAAGGCTTTACCTTTGAAAGATGAAGCCAATAACTTGACTGCAACATCCATTTCATTTATTTCATGTATTGCACATGCATCGGGCAATATCCTGGATGTGGTCAATAGGATTAGTATGATTTTTCGCTTCGAAATAGGGGATATTCTTTAAGCGCCAGTAACCCGAACCGATTCGAGCATTTAGGTGAGTGGACCACCGCCCATGAAATTGACAAAGGGATTCGGTGGTGGATGTGCCATTATGATTGGCCTAATAACTCTGGTTGAAGCAAGAAAAGGTCTACTGTGGAGGTGTAGACAAAGTTTGGTTAGGTGGAGATGGTGATCTTTATGGTTCTCTTCCTCTCCTTCCTCTCGCCCGGTGATAGTTGCAAGTAGACAAATAGCCCCTCTTCTCGAGTATTAGACCTGGTTCAAATTATTCTCATATGCCCGGGTAACTTTTGTTGCTTCTACACCGCTGAATTCTATCCTTCTGAGTCACCAGATGTGTTAGAGAATGAGCCTCAAAAGGTGGATTCTCGCCAAGTTACACACCAAACTCGACAACATTAAAAATAGAATTTAAAACTTTGAAGGACCTGGAAGATACAGTTCTTCAATTTGGTTATCGGGTCTTGTTTTGCAGCTACTAATCCTTGAAAGGTACATGTGAAAATCATGTCATGCAAGGAAACTTACAAAGCTTGAAATACACCGTGTCGAACTTGGGACATGCTTGACACCTGGGAAAACCCGAAATACTAAAAACTATCAAATTTTGAAAGTCAAAATATAAAAAATCTAAGAATACCCTTTTGAAGATTATCCCCGATCTATCAACTGGTGAAATTTTGACTTGTTTTGAGCAAGTTAAGCCCTTGAAAATTGATTTTGGAGTTCAGGCTTGGGGGGCAAACAAAAAAATCTGAAATTGTAAAACTTGGAATTTCTAAGTCCAAATTTCTTGAAAATTCCTTCAAATCTTTTGGAATGACCTCTTGGTCCCACCGAGGCGTGCCAAAAATATTGATGGCGAATCACAACACCCCTGAATGTCTACAACTCGATGGGTTGAGACTCTCAGTGTGATTGCATAACATGGAGCTTTTCCCAAGTGTGGGACCTTGTGAATCGGGAAAGCTCTCCAGATGAAGGCCGGTTCCTATTCCTCTGTTCAAATGCACACATAAAAATGCAGAGGGTTTACTCAAAACCTAATCTAACTTTCCAAGGAGACAGGGTAAGAAGATGCATAAAAATAAACCTAAACTAACAAAGGTGATGCACCGAGGAATGAAGAACACCTTGCCAATAAACACAAACCATTAAAATGCAATGCAAGATCATGCACAAATAACAAAATTTGTAGTGAAATATCAGGAGGATGCAAATGAACACAGAGAGGGTTGAGAATCATCCACAGAAATGCATTATTTGCTCCAAATATTGATACAATACACTACAAAATGGCAAGAGGCAAAGTTACATTACGGTTTTAGATGGGAGGTTTGAACTCCACAAATTCACTCGCTAAAGAGAAGAAGGGAGGGTCAAAAAGAATGTCCAACCTTTACAAAGAAGCCCCTCCTTACAATTTATAGGAAGAATGAGAGAGGGAAGAGAGAGGAATTCCAAATCTACCACAACCACCTCTAGATTCTATTTAATTCATCTTATTATGGTGGTAGGTGAGAACCCTAAAGCAAACCAAAAAAATGGTGAACTGTATTTTTTATTTTTGAAGAAATTTTTATCACCCAATTTTACATAGTTGAATGACAGAGGACCTTGTAAGCTTTCCGAAAAGTCCAACCTTGCGTGAATCCAAGATCCCTGTGAAAAGTTATGGCCATTTGAATATCTGGGTTAGGGTTTGCTTTTTGTTAGTTTGGTACACAACGCTCAAAATGTTGCGCCTCCTAAAGATGCACCTCAGCGCATCCATCCTCATGTCAACATATTGTTAAGTGCTCTATAGGTGCTGAAAATGTGGTGCGAACGCTTTCAACTCGCGCAGTGGCACGACCTTTTACATGTCAACACCTTTCAACTCGCTACTGGGCGCAACCTTTTCATGTCGACACTTTTCAACCCGCGCCTTCCAACTCGCGCTGTGGTACTACTTTTACATGTCGACACCTTTCAACCTGCGCTAGGGCATGAACTTTTTCATGTCGACACTTTTCAACTTGCGCCTTCCAACCTCGCCCCTGTGGCGCGACGTATTACATGTCGACACCTTTCAACCTGCGCCTTCCAACCTACGTGACTGGTGGCATAAATAAATGCCAGGTTTTGAGTTTCTTTGATTTCCATATTCTTTTGTTTGTCTATATTTACCCAGGGGGGAGATATATACAACAGTTAGTATGGTCACTCATTGAAGTTTCGTGGAGGTACATGCTCTTATTCTTTTTATTGAGTTCTATCCGCATGGGAATAAATCCGAAATTGACCTTATGGCTTGACTTTTGTTTTCAAACTTGGTCTTGCAATAAATATATATCTTGTTTTTATTACTTGCTTTATTTTTCATAAGTGTCATAAGTATCACTCTTAATCATCATCAAAAGCTTAGTATTTAAATTTTTCTAATTAGGATACAAGTTAGTCACATTTTGTGGTTTATATCCATTTGTCTGGTTTATGGTGCATTCATTGGTTTTCTTGGAATGATAGTTAATATACAATCTCATTTGTATTCCTTTATCTAATAATATTTACATCACAAAAAAATTGTAATTATTATTAAATTAAATTAAATTAAATTACAAAAAAACTTAAACAATAAACAATAATAACTAAGATTTTGTATCCTAACTTCCTCGATCTCTCTAAATATCTACCCACACAAATCCCATCTCCTCTCCCTCACGAGCTATTTCCTTTCACCCCACATCCCACCAAGTCCACCACATTCCCAACTCGGTCGATGCTTAGTTCCCATCCCTATCCACATCTCCCATGGTCTCCGCTTTCCTCTCCAATCGAGTTACAATATCTATTTCCTCACTCCTCCCAACATCCCTAAGCTCCTACATCCTTGACCTGAGCTAGTCCTAACAACTCCCCTCACCACTCAACTCGACAACTTATTCACTACCCATTTGGTTTCATCATTACTCTCATCTCCTCGAGCTACTTCCATATCATCCAGAACCTTTACTCTCTACCCATACACCGACTCGACTCCGACCTTAACTAACCTCTACCCTAATCTTTTGCCATTCTGAGCTTCCCCATCTCCCTTTTATCCAACTCCATTCCCTATCATCTCGACCCAACTCGACCATTCCCCAAGACCCCATCCCAGGCCACTCAGTATTCCCATCTCCCTTTCCTCTGCAAGCTTTTTCTTCCACCTACATCAAGTTACTTCCCACTTCACTCCCATCAGCATTTTCACCCACCATGTCGTACACTCTCCGTATTTCCTCCAGATCAGCCATTACTCCCTGAATGGAAAAATCAGAACTCGACTGATCTAAAAATATACCTTAAAAAACTAAAGAACAAGTAATGAAAATCAAAATAACCGAGTAACAGATCTGGAATAACTGAGAATGTGAATATATATAAGGAAAAACCAAAATTCCTTCCACAAATTAACATCCATTGATGTTGTATCTGTAGGAGGTAGCAGAGAACCTTACATGACATCGAAGAGGGAAGGATCTGTTACAAGCCGTGTAATGAGTAAAGAATACCATATGGTGAATAAGGAATATATCATCTCACATTCATATGGAATTGACATGACAGCTATGTAGCCATTTCTCGAATTTCATTGAAATTAGAAAACAATGATTCTGAATCATTGTCATCATCCTCTGATTCACCTTAACTTTAATTTGTAGCAAAGCAATATTTGCGGATACACTACATGTATTATCTTACATAGTACATATTCAGTGTTACATATTCCTCGTTTTATATCTAATATTGATTGTTCAGCTCTAAATGCAAATAGGTATCAAACCATACTTCCAATCTACCCTTGGCTCCTTCATTCCCTTGCCCAGTCAGCCATTCCACTTGACTCCACACTCCCCACATTCCTGGCCTCTCATTTCCAGCCACTCGATTTCACTAAATGCTCCTTAACAAGACAAACTGACCACATATTTTGACTACTATGATCACTTCCCCATAACGAAGGTAGGATTAGAGCCTACTTTATATAAAGTGGATATTAGGGGTAGAAACGTGGTTTGTTAAACAAGATAACCAGAACCTAACCAATGGGACATGATGTTGAACACGAGAAATCAGTTGCTAATAATTTATAAAAGTATCTCCTGGGAATATCCTTCTCTGCTCGTGGCCACTCGGTTAATCCTCGTTAGCCACTGTTATATTCTATATAGGTTTTCATTTAATTAGTCCATAATTTGTATGATTTATAGAATATCATTTCCTATCATTGGTATTCATTTCATTAGCTTTTGTGTTCACTTTCCTAGCCTTCTTATCTTACTACTGATAGTCTATCATTTCGACTCATTCACCAAATTATTTGACTTTCATCACCAGCTTCCAAGTACATTATTTTTTAGTCTTCCCTTTCTACATCTAATCTTCCCTTTCTACATCATGTATTTTTTCCATAGTGCTCTATTATTTAGAAAGACTTTCATTTATCTTGTCCTCTTGTTCCTTTCAGTCTATCTTTTCCTGTCAGTCCATAGTTTATATTATTTATATCGTTCTTGTTTATGCCAATTGTTTACATTGTGTATATTAATCTTGCATTTATATAGCCTATTGATAGCTTTTGTAGCTCTTTTTTAAATTCTAATTGAATAAGATGTCGAATACATTTAATCATTTCGAGTGCCAACAATTTATCATAGTACATGGTTTGTTCGATTTATAGGATTTTCTATTTATAATTTATTTCATAGTATAAATTAATTATTTCTTAATTTAGATTACTTGTTTCATAATTTAAATTCACTATTTTTATTGTTTTATACTCTTTGTACACACATGACTTATGACATTTGCATCATTTTTCTTAACCATATTAACTGATTACATGTTATTTTCTGTCATAGGTAAGTCTACGAACTTGCAACCACCAACATTACGTTGTCAAAGACAATTATTAACAACAACAAAAAAACAACAAACACACCTAAAAGTTCTTTCTCCATATCCCTCTTCTAGTCATGGATGATGCACTTTTAAGGTCACCGGACGTTCCTAGGTTAGTGATTAATACCTCCAAACGCATGCAATCAAAAATCAATGAATAGCATTCTCTAGGTTTTTCAAAAAAATTCTCTATTTTCTCTTTTTTGCATTGAACTTTCCCTTTTTAGAGTGACTGTCTGCATCAAATGTCACATTTAATTTCGTCTTAAAATGAACCTCATACATCCGCTTGCTCACATAGCCTAAATAAGGGGTCTAACCTTCTGCATCTCACTTATCACACATTGCCTAAAACTTCATGAACAAAATCAACACATCGAAATACTCCTCTCACCTGGTTAACTGATTGGGACTTGAACACCCAATAGGAAACCGTCTCAGACATTGCCCTAGAAAAAATTACTTGAAACCAACCTTAGAATTCCATTCTTTAGGCACCTTCATTATCCATTTTACTTTTTTCACATCTCATAATTAATCATGATGATAAAAAATATGTTGCTTGATTTGTTTTTCAAAAAATATATAAGAATTTTTTTCTCTATTTAACATCTATTGTCACTCTCTCAAATCAAGACAACGCAAAAATCTACTCCACCAAATGACATTACTTCTCCTAACAATCTCACCCAATAAGATTATAAATTCCAAACCATGCCTTCAATTACCCAACCTCTAGTCTCCATGACCTCACTTCCTGAGAACCATGTCATGCACAATTATCCCTATCTTAAAACTAATCCTCATATCCTTCAACAAGCCAATCTTCCTAACCCAACCAACTCATCATTTCCATCAGATCTAGAGACACTTGGGCCTCCTCCTAAGCCCATATATGAGTTATTATTCTAAAAATATTCCACAATCTCTCAATCCTCCCAATCTCCTAAATTGGTGGATCACATTCCACCCACATCCCATTTTGAAAATTCCATTTCATCTATTATTAATAGGCCTATCCAACCATCTCAACCTCTTCACACTTACATTCCTACCCATCATATGCTCCAACTATCTCAACCTCTTAACATCCATATCCCCACTTATAATTTACCACAATACCCTATCCAATTTCAATGAAGAAATCATTTCCCAAAGTGTTAAAAGTCAGCCTATGCAGCAATCCCAACCCATGACACATGTTAGTCCTTACCAAGCAGTTCCCCACACACCTGCACACCCACAAGTTTATCAATTGTCTTATCAAGCATCCCACCGCAATTTTATCAACCACCTTATCAAATGATTCCACGACTATGCACACATCCGTAGTGTATCATTTGCCTTATCAAACTACGTTTAAACACCACACAACCAATTCAATCTCAACCTAATATCACATCAAATGTTCCTATTCACACCTTAATGAATTAGTTAGCTAATTTAGAAACCGTTACCTTGGCACTTAAGGATACTTTATCCTATGAACAAATTTGTAATGAACTGATTCATCCAACAGTTCCAATTAAATCCTACCCTCTTAATTGGAAAGTTCCCACATTTACTAATTTCAACAACAAGGAAGATCCACAACAACATCTCCTCGCATTAAAACATGCGTGTTGTTTTATTGTGCATGATCATGATCTACTTCTTCACACTTTACCCATGTCTTCATCTTGTCCTACGTTGGACTAGTACAACAAAAGATATCCCAAAACATTCCATATTCTCCTTAACTCAACTTACTTAGTTGTTCTTAAAACATTTTTCTATCAATATCGTAGAAAAACCACTATCGCTGACCTATACACCATCTCATAGTTTAAAGATGAGCCTATCATTGACTTTTCCGCATGATGGTGAGGTGTTATAAACCAACTATCCTTCACTATTCCACAAACCAAAATCATCGAATTATTCTCGTGTTCATGTACAAAACATATATCATCTACTTTACAAATCGAATCATTCCAAACCTCTAATGAAGCATTCATAATGGATTGTAAAATCAAAACCCGTGCCATTGAATAAGGTCATCTTAAGCTAAGTTCAACCAAATCCAAAATTGAATCTACTAAACCGGTCACACATAACAACAATGTTAAGGGTGTGACCAAAACTATGACCATTAAACCCTCATCTACATCTATATCCAACACATGGCCTCAATAATGGGTCCCTCAACCAATAATCAACTATACCTCCTTGGGAGAATCGTATAGCTCTATGTTTGACAAATTGATGACTGTAAACTCCATCCAACTTCCTCCCATATGACCCATGGATAACTCGCAAGAAAATCCTATTTGGTATCACAAATCCCACTATTGTAAATATCATTAAGTCAAAGGTCATGAAATTCAGAAATTTCATTCCTTTAAAGATCGTGTCCAACAACTCATAAGTCAAGGGGATATCCAAATCGATAGCTCCACTATTTAAAATTTACCTAATCAACCACCAACAAATCAAGCCATGCCCTTTACATCTCAACTATCAAATGCTTACACCATTAACACTGTCAATCAAGATCCCATCTCATCAACAACTCCACATGTTCCTACCTTGGACATTATTCCCACTCCTTATTCAGAACCTAACACACCTATGTCAACTTTTACTACTTGTCTTGAACCTCCACCTTCTCCTCTCCTTATCACATCCACGTCAAATTTGACTCTACCATCCACTTCCTCCACTTCAAGTACACCCCAATCTACCACATTAGATTAATCCTTAGCATCTGTTTCACCCCATTGATATCCACACATATCCCTACTACTCTCACATCTATTCCTTCACCCACATTTACATAAAAACAACCTATTCTTACACCTACATTACTCACAACCATCCAAACTAAACTCAATTCTACTAAATGCACCTTTACAAACCCACCTTTGACATCAATCCCATTAGCAAATATATCATTCTTACCCCTCAAAAACTTTATAAAACAACCAATCCCATCTACTTCTACACCAGAAAATACTCCTACTTTTGTTGCATTACCCATAATGTCAACTTCATCAATTATCACATCACCCACATCTCTAAATGTTCCAAATATTCCAACATCCATATTTATCCCACCTACCCCTATATCTATCATATTAACAAATCAACCTATCTCTACCTTGACATCTTTACCAAATCCTTTCCTATGGCCTCATCACCCGGTTTATCACAACACTCTTTACCTAATTCGTCTATCACAATGAACAAATCTTGTCAATATGAAACCCTATCAAAGATACCCTTTGAAACATCTATTGAACCAACACATCCACCTAAATAAAATAAAGATGGTTTACATTATCCCTCTACAAAATAAACTCTTTCCATACCAAAACCTAAACAATCTACATATCATATAAATATCATTAATCGCATCATAAAAACAACTATTTCTCCATTAACTTTCTCATCTTGTTTTAGAACATTTTCTCCATTAATAATCACACCAACACTGTCAGATCCTTTGGTTGAGATTATTATTATCCCTGCTAGGAGTAAATCTTCTTGGGTGAAGTCTAAGGCTCATGGAAAACATCCCCAACAATCCCCTGCACATCCTTGAAAACATTCAGATTTTCCCTCTTCTCAACAATCCAATGCCACAACATCTATTTTAGGATCATTCGCTCCATCTACGACATCTCGCAATGATAAATTTATAGCCAAACAATCCAATCCTCCAATCCAATTCAATTTTTCATCTAAGATGTATAATCTACCCATCCAATGTACATCCTCACCTAAATCTAAATCCAAACAATACAATCCTTCAACTAAATTTGATTTGTCTTCCAAAACACATAATTTACCCATCCAATTTTTATCCCAATTTTTACCCCTACGTAAAATTTATCAAACAAAACCCTGCATAGGAGATAATCGAAGGGTCAGCTCAATATTGTGAGCCCACATTTCAAATCCAATATTCAGGTTGTAGGCGGGACTCTACAATAGAGGAGAAGGGTCGGTGAAGGATTAAACAACGTCAAAGGATGCCAGAGGGTCACGGGAGGAAAATGTGAAAGGCTCAAATTTTCGAACTTAGCTGCATATGAGTCAACTCAGGGATAAATAGTAGATTTGTAGAAGGTTCCATGTGTCACCTAGCACAACTCCAAAAGGAACATCAAAAAGGTAGGTCCCAAATTTGTGCTAAGCCTCCACGTGTTCAATCAAGACAACTTCGAAGTGAGACCCAAGGGATAGTCCCTAAATGAGCGTGAAGCTTCCATGTGTCCCAAGTCTAAAGCAAGATCTCATCGGTTGTTGAAAATTCACAGGACGCACGGAGGGTGCCATGTGCCTCATCGATGCAAATCCAAGGATAAAATAAAAATAGAGACTCTAAATGAGCAAAAACTCTCAACGTCTCTCGGGTCCAATAGAAATCAAATGGACAAATGCGGGCCCAAATTGGCTTTGTATAGGAGGATGGGAAATCCCCACATGTCTCAATGGCACAACTTTAAAGGAATGATCAAGAGCGAAGGCTCCAAACTTACACCAGCCCTCCACGTGTCCAAGTCAAAATGGGACAAAGCCGGCCTTGTAAATCAACTAAGTATGAAAGTACCGTGAAGCATCCACATGTCTTAGTGGCACACCTTCAAGGGTCGTGTTATCCCAATTTTGCCCTCTGAAAAATTGATCAAACATGACCCCACACAAAATAAAATCATAAGGGTTAGCTCTATCCTAAGAGATCACATTCAAATCCAACAATCAAGGGGTAGGAGGGCTCTACAATGGAGGAGCAAGGTTGGTGAAGAATCAAACAATATCAAAGGAGGCCAGAGGCTCATAAGAGGAAAATGGGGAAAGGCTCGAAGTTTTTAGAATTAGCTACATACGAGTCGACTGGGGCTAAACAACTTGAGTCGCAAAAGGTGTCATGTGTCAACTCGATGTAATTCTAAAAGGTGCATCAAAAATTAGGTCCCAAATGTGCGCTGAGCCTCCACACATCCAATCAGGAAACTCCAGAGGTGAGACCCAAGGGACAGTTCCTAAATAAGCATGAAGCTTCCACTTTTCCTGTGTCTAAAGGAAGGTCTCATCGACCGTTGAAAAGTCACAAACCCGTAGAGGGTGCCACATGCCTCATCAGCACATCTCGCAAAGGTCAAGCCCAAAATTCAGTCCCTAAACAAGCATTATCCCTCCACGTGTTCAAAGCCCTCAAAAGTTACACTACACATTGAAAAATGTATGAGGCAGAAGAAGATGATGTGTGTCTCTTTTCGTGCAACTTCAAAGGTAAATACAAAAGTAGGTCTCTAAGTGATCATGGAGCTTCCACGTATCCCAGTGCGAAAAGGTAGAAGAACAAGCTATTGAATCAACTAAGGAAAGGAGAACTAGTAGAAGCCTCCATGTGTCTCAATGGCATAAATTCAAAAGGTGCGGCCCAAAGAAGGACCTTGAACTAGTGCCAACTTGCCACGTGGTCAGAGCTGAAAATTTGAACCGGCCCCAAATCGGTTAAGTATAGAAGAGCCAGTGGAATTATCCACATGTCATCTCAACACAATTTCAAAGGAAGAATCAAGAGTGGGTTGCCAAATGAGCGCGGGTTTACCATGTGGTCAAAGTCAAAAATGGGATAGAGTAAGCTCAATTCAGCTAAGTATCAAAGGATTAGTGGAATCCTCCACATGCCAGCTCGGCACAACTTCAAAGGGAAAATCAGGAGGCAAGTCCCAAATGCATGCTGAGCCTCCACGTGTCCCGGGTCAGACATATGGCCCCGCCAAACAAAAGGGACTTAGCCAAAACACAAAGAAACAGAGAAAAGCCGCGGAAGGAGCCACATGTCTCTTCGGTAAAAATTCAAAGAAAAAAATCCAAAAGCGGTCCCCAAATCCATGCTAGCTCTACACATGGCCATGTTTCAAGTCAAAGCGGGCCCGTGGGTATGGGGAAGACTTTTTGCCAAAGTGGAAAATGTGGGCAGGCGAGCCCGAAGATGACTTTTGGGAACTTTAAAGTTGCAGGGCCACAGGAGCTTTTTACATCTTTTGCCACTTTCTTAAAAGTGTAGCTTGCAAGTACGGGCCCCTGAGCCTGAGGAGGTTTGTTCGCCAAATGGAAAATGAGAAGCTTGAAAGGGATTTTGGGAAAAAGCTAATTGCGAGCTTGCGGGGATGCGGGCGTGTTTTGTACTTTTGTAATTTTTGTGAAACATGAGTAAAGTGTATTTCGGGCCCATGAGATCCATTTTACAACATTAGTTTTTTGCAATTTTTGTACGAATTTGATTCAAGTATTCAAATGGGCATATCTTTCGATGTAGTGCTCAAAAATTTAGTTTTAACAAGGCTAGGTGGGTGGAAAATAGGAAAACGTATTTCATGCCATTAATGTATAATCTGATCGCTTCAACAACCAAATCAGATTTGATTTGATCCGCTTATCTTCCTTCGCAGGGAAAAATCACGAAAAATGGCTAAGTCCTAGTCTAAAGCATTTGGGACAAGTGGGACAAAAAAGGCGCGAGATCGGCGAAATGAGCACGAGGAGGCGGAAGCAATTGGGACATGCGGGACAAAAAAAGGACGCGCGCGGGCGCGGAAATCCGTCTGGCGAAAAGAAGAAAAAAATTGGCTAAGCTCTTTGAGAGAAGGTCGCCTTTGGGACAAGTGGGACAAAAAGGCAGCGAGGCCGGCCGAGCGAGGCGAAATGAGTCAAGGCGGCCAGCTTGATCTGGGGCCAGTGGGCAAAAAGTCACGTGAACCGAACCGAACCGGCGGCGAAAAGAAAAAAGAACTTTGTCCGGGCAGTTGGGACAAAGAGGAAAGGGCCGGCCGGCGAACAAGGGGAATTTGTCCCAAGGCACAGCTGGGTGAACCAGCGAAAGGCGAAATGGGACATATGGGCCAAGCCAGGACATTTGGGCCAAATGGGCGCGAACCGGCGGTTCGGCGAAATGGGAAATTTCAGCACGAAACCAAATGGGACAAAGGGCGCGCGGGCGAAAAGCGAAATGGCGGCGGGAAGAAAAGTCAGCGTTTGGTGGAAACTTCAAGCGGCCATAACTTTTGACTCGAGCTCGATTTTCATAAAATTGGACTTTTTGGAGCAAACCACGGCGTCCTCTACGCCACAAAAACTGGATTTCTTAATTTTAATGAGGGTAGATATATTTAAATAAAAGAAACATATTCGGCTCGAGTCGAGTCAATGCTCATTCCCGTCGAATGAAGAAAACACTGCCAGGACCCAAAATAGCTGCCCACGCTCGAGAAGGCCATAACTTTTGCATTTCTCAGCGAAATCGCACAAAATTGGTACCGTTGGAATCGTGGTTAGAGCCCGATGCACAGAAATCAAGAAATTCAGATTTGATCAGAAATTGATTGAGATTTTTAAGGAAACGTGGCCGGGTTGAGCGGTGTTTTATTTGGTATTTGGGAGTGCAATTAAGAGGCATGGTCATCATTCCTTCTCTGCTTTGCACATGGGACAGTATGGGGAGCCTTTTGCAAGTAATGTATACCCATTCCACTCAATTTAATGCCTCTTATAGGTGGTTGAAGGACAGATTTCAGGATTTCCATTTTCCCTTCTCTTTTCCTTCTCATTTTTCTATAAATTGGAGTGTTGGGCTCATTGTAAAGGGGAGAGTTTTTGGGTAACAAAGCTCTGTCAAAATTGCTTTGTGAAGCCAGTGTGTTGCAGGCCCTTGTAGTGGACTCCTTGCATGGTGATCCAGGCCCTTATCTTGTAATAGATTGAACTGTGCATATCATGAAGCAATAAAATATCAGTTTGTGGATATATCTTCCCCTGCTGTGTTTCCTTGCATTCTTCTTGCCCCTTTAATCTTTCTACAAGTATATTGTGTCTATTTATTATGTTCTTGCAGGAATTCATTATCATTGTGTGTGCTTGGAATATTGCTGTGAATGCATTTTGCTTTGGATTATGGTGGCTGTCATCACCTCTTCTAGTGTGCACTTTGCCTCTGTATTTCACACATTTGGAGATTACTCTCACACCCTCTTTTACGGTGTATCACCGCTTTAGTGTAGGCTTTCATTTTATGCATTCTCTCTCTCTGGTCCCTTGGAATTTTAGGTTAGAATAGCTAGTTTCTCTGCATTAGAGTAGATTGTGGCGGGTAGTTTAGGAGCGAGAACCGGCTTTCTCGGAGGTCTATCTCAAGTAGCAAGTCCCCTGACTTGGAGATAGTACCCATGTTATCAATCACCTGGATGCTTAGAGTGATCAAACTAGAAATCGATCAACATCCGAAGTCTTTGTGATTCGGTGATAATGATTAAGCACGCCGGTGGGACCTTAGAGGTCTTAATTTCATTGCTGACAAGATTGATGTGCACTTGTTGTAAGTTCCGGCTTTGAAGGAGCTTTAAAATCACACATCTGGCGACTCAAAGAGGCATAATCCGCTTTGGTTTCTGCAGTCAAGCTGAAAAATTTATGAGAAGAATACGAGACCGGAGTCAAGAACTAGGGAGGAAGGATTGTTTGTTTATCTGCATCTATCTCCAGGCAGAGAAAGAAGGGGAAGAAGAGCTCAAAGATCTCCATCTCCACCTAATCGGACTTTGTCTACACCTCCACTGGTAGACCTTTTCTCGCATCAACAAGGGTTCTCGGGCCAATCGAGAAATGGCGACCACTAAATCCCTTTGTCAATTTCTTTGGCGTGACCCACTTGCCCTCGATGCCGAGAATCCAGTTCAATTGCAGCATTGAAGAACATTCCATTTTCACTTTGGAGAAAATCATACCACTCTGGTGATCATGTCAAAGACATTGCTAACGTCTGTCATGCGATCCATGAGATAAATGAAATGGATGTGGTATCAAGCTGCTTTGGCATCATCGTTCAAAGGAAGGCATTGCGATGGTTGAGAAGCCTTGAAAGTGGTTCTATCACAAATTGGAATCGGTTATGCATAGTTCTCCATGGCGAGTTTGGAGAGAAGGGAGACAACTTGTCTCTTCTAGAACAATTGACAACTATCGAGAGAGCTCCCAATGAGCAGCTGTGACTTCAACTTCAGATTTCAAAGGTCTTGGGATAGGATTCCAGTGGCAGTCAGGCCAACAGCAGAAGGTGCTTTTCTATACTATCTTAAAGCTTTGAATTCTGATATTTCTATGTTAATTCAATCTATGGGAGGCTGACCTTACTGCTTCTTATAGCATTGCCATTAGGGCTGAAAATTGTCTTATTCAATTTGGTAAGCTAGCTCCAGGCCCCGATGCCATTATACCCAAGTTTGGAGAGCCCAAGTACTAGTCAAGCACTGTCTTAGCTCTATTCCCACTCCTAGAAATCAAAGTTCAAATGAAGCTTCCACTTCATCTCAAGTGCCCCAAATGAGCTTGAGAAGTTATGAAACAATTGCAAAATTTAGGTAATGAGCTGGTCACACTCAAGAGGCATGCAAGCTCAAAGTTTTAGACCTTCCTATCGAGCCTCAAGCTCAACCAAATAGGCAACCATATCAACCTCAAAGACCACCCAATCCAGCTGCAAATCAGAATCAAGCAAGGCCTCCTGCCCTTGAGAGACCATTTCAGCCCTCTGACCCCAATGTTGCATACGCATCGAGCTTTGGTGCGAGTCCAAAATAACATGGCCCAAGAGTATGATTGGTGTTTCCGTGCGATCGACCACATAACAATCAATGTGCTTTAACGGTGCATTAAATCGAGGCTCTAATGGTGCAAACCATTGGTGGGTCGCAAGAAGTCCGCCACGAAGGAGATCAGCGGCGAGGAAGCACCTCGGCAAGGAACATCTCGAGCGAAACTACTCTTGTCGATTGGCGGTGAAGATTTACGTGGTATGAATCAAATACCCTCTCAAAGTGTTGCAGCCAACACAAGGTCAAAGAGGAGAAATTTGGGTGAAGGAACTGACCATTGGCTTCAAGTAATCCTGACCTTCTACCACTCCACAAGCATTTTGGGAAAGCAAGCTGTAGCTCCTCAAACATACGAGGAGCACCTAAAAGCGGCCCCTAGGCCAGCTCGGATGCCATTCTTTGCTGCCATTTGCAAGGAATGAATGTGCGAGGCCAAGGGACAAGCGAGAGGATACTTCATCTCCATTGACATCATTGATCGGATGAAGAAGACAAATGTAAACATATCAATGTGGGAATCACTATCCATCCCGAGGCCAAAGAGATTTGCTACAAGCTGCCATGAAGGGTGGTCGACTTCAAATCACCATGTCCAGATGCACGAGAGGAGGTACTCACAAATGCTGCCCGGCTGAAGGAAATCATGGAGGACAAGCAAGGTAAAATGTTGAAGCCCCTCCATTTTATGTTTCATTGATCATAGGAGATAAGTTGGTGCATAATTGCATGATTGACTCTGGGGGAAAGTAGTTCGGTAATGCCAAAAGCAGATATGGCCGAGTTAGGGCTTCAATATGAAGTCGTCTCGAGGGTGTAGTGCAATTAGGCGGGACAGCGGTGACAACGGTTGGAGTAATCAAAGGTTTGAGCCTCACACTTTGCACGCATGTCCCAATGTAGTAGTGTTGCGAGATGTGTCGGTCATAGACCTACCACCACTCTTTGCATTATGCTTGTCGAGAGACTTCTTTGCTAAAATTGGAGGCTATCTTTGGCGGATTGGTCACACATTTGTTGAGAACAAGGTATGGAACTAAGGCTACAATCAGTCTGAACCTATTGCAAACTTCACATTGAGCCTTACACTCCAAGCCAAATCAATACCAATTGTTCGGCGTTTGATCAAGAAGATTATCAAGCAGCGTGAAGTTGACACCAAGGTTGGAAGCATCCCAGATTTGACTCTTGATGAATGGGCAAGCAAAGTGCATGCTTTTGATCCCTATCAAGAAATAGAAGAATCTGAGCTAGGAGTCTATTGCATACATGAAGAAAGTCAACCTATTCCCAGCATCACCAAGCCAGATCATAAGGACAAGAATGAAGTATGGCAATTGTTCTTTGATGGGTCAAGGAGTAGACAAGGTGCAGGAGGAGGAGCTATGCTCATTTCACTGCAAGGTATAAGGTATTACTCGGCCTTCCGTTTCAGTTTTCTGTTCAAACAAACACGGTGAGTATGAAGCCTTAATTCATGGACTGCACTGGGCAAAGAAGAAAGGCATCAGGAATTTACAAGTGTTTGGTGATAGTGAGCTGATCATAAACCAAGTCAAAGGAAAAAATGCTGCCAAAAATGATCTGTTGAAGAACTACAAAAATCGGGTATGGGATCTTATTGAAGATTTTGAAGCTTTTAGCATCATTTCCATCCCAAGAAAAAAGAATGAAGCTGTTGACAAACTGGCAGCAATTGGGGCTGCGTTTGATGTTGTAGAAAGTATCAAAAGTGAGAAAACTCAGCCTCATATCAAAGTGGTTGTGAGACCAGCTATTCCGGATAACAACACAAGTTGGCAAGTCTTCGAGAATGATCAGCAAATTGTTAATTTCTAGAAGAAGAAGCTGAGTTCTCCATGAGAAATCAAGACAATTTGGAGCAGCGAGTATGGTGACCAAGTGGTGCAGTGAGGACTAACAAATTGCAAAAGGCCTCATAACGCTGGAGTCGATCTTGACCCGAATGATCAGTTCGGAAGGAGAAAGCGAACATTCAAGTAAAGGGTGAAGATTGAGCCTATCTTAGTAGAAGAAGGCAAGACATTACAAATTGGCAAAGTAAGTACTCACAAGAGAAATCTGATTTTGTTCGACTTTGTCAAGAATTCCCGAGATGTCTTTGCTTGGACTTACAAAGATTTAAGAGGTTTGATCCAAATTTGGCACAACATACTATTGAGTTGGATCCGGAATCCAAGCCTGTCAGGCAAAAGCAAAGGCCAGTGAATCCTCATATCGAGCCTCTCATGAGAAAAGAGTTAAGCAAGCTCATTGAGGCCAGTATCATCTTCCCCATCAAACACTCAAGTTGGGTTGCAAACTTGGTGCCGGTAAGAAAGAGAAACGGAGAAATAAGATTGTGTGTGGACTTTCGTGATCTAAATAGAGCATCACTCAAAGATCATTATCCGCTTCCATCAATGGAACAAATATTGCAGGTTGTAGCTGGTTCAGAAAGGTTTTCATTGCTAGATGGATATTCAGGCTATAATCAGATATTGGTGAAAGAAGAAGATCAATTCAAAACGGCCTTCACTACAAAATGGGGCACATATGCTTACAAGAAGATGCCATTTGGGTATCGAATGCGGAGCAACATTTCAGCGAGCTATGGATATGGCGTTTGAAGGCTTGATCAACAAGATAGTCTTTGGTATACTAGATGATATCCTTTGTCTTCTCAAAGAATGCGGTGAGACCATCTCTTTCACCTCAGGCAAGTGTTTCAGAGGTGTAGAAGGTTTGGAGTGTCATTGAATCCAAAGAAGTGTGTATTCTTGGCACACGAAGGCAAACTGTTGGGCCACATGTCTCTAGGGAAGGGCTAACAATTGATCTGAAAGGGTTGAAGCCATCGAGCGCTTCCATTGCCACACCACAAGAAATCTCTCCAAAGCTTCTTAGGAAGGATAAACTTTGTCCGCAGATTTGTGCCTAATTTTGCCACTCTTGTGAAGCCTCTAACTATGATGTTGAAGAAGAGTCTGGCATTCAAATGGACAGCAGAAGGCAAAGAGAGTTTTGAAAACATCAAGCATGCAATATCACAAGCTCCAACTCTTATCAACCCAGATTTCTCAAAGGACTTCATGTTGTATGCATTTGGAGGATCAGATACAATCTCGGCTATCTTGACACGGCTGAATAGAGAAGGTTCAGAACAGCCCATAGCATTCTTAACCAAACCTTGGAAGATTACGAAATAAAGTATTCTTTCATCGAAAAGCATGTCCTTCTTTGTCATCGGGAGCTTGAAGAAGTTCGGACACTTGGTCTCAAACAATAAGATTCAGCTGCTTTGGTGTCTCATGCTTTGGTGTCGAGGACTTCCTCTAAACAAGGATTTAAATGAGAAGAGAGCGAGGTTGGATCACTCGGGTGATGGAATATGATATTGAAATCAAAGTGACCAAGCTAGTTCGTGGCAAAGGCTTGTGTGAGCAGCTCGCTTCAAACAATCGAGAGGCGAGTCAAAAAGTGAAGAGGATGTTGTCTGCTACTCTGAGAATGATCAAGAACAACCGGTGATGATGCACCCATCCCATGTTGGACTCAAGACTTGGTGCATTACCTCGAAGCGAGGCTTGTGCCCCCAGAAGTGAGCAAAGCAAAAAGGAGATACTTCAGATTACAAGCCATTCCATATGTGCTTGTTGATGGAGTTTTGTTTCAAGAAGGACATCAATGGTGTTCTATTAAGATGCATTGGAGCAGGTCAAGTTGAGAAGATCTTACGAGTTCCATGGCGGGGAAGCGGGAGGCCACTTTGCTCCACAGTGAGCTCTCAAAATCATGAAAGCTGGTTACTATTGGCCTCTGTGTTGATGATTGCTACTCATGGGTCAAGAAATGCAAGAAATGTGCATTCTTCACGGGGAAAGAAAGGTTAGCGCGCTGCTGCCCCTTCGTCAATTTCAGCGGATCAGCCATTCATGCAATGGGGATTGGACTTCATTGGAGTCATCAATCCCAAATTCAAGTCAAGGCCACAAGTGGATTCTAATAGCAACAGACTATTTCACCAAGTGGACTGAAGCAGTGGCACTCAAGGAGGCAAATGAATCTAATATCTTAGATTTCTATGAAGGGATAGTCACGAGGTTTGGTGCCCCTGCCACTATCATATCAGATAATGCATTGGCATTCCTTGGCACAAAGATCACTGAGTGGGCTGTAAAAAATTGTGTGTATCTCAGCACTTCATCAAACTATTACCCTCAAGGTAATGGCCAAGCCGAGTCTACAAACAAGAATCTACTAAGAATCATCAGGAGGACTCTTGATGAGAATCAGAGGACTTGGCATGCAAAGCTCAAATCAGCCCTATGGGCTGATAGGATCACACCCAAGAGATCTACAGGAAGCTCTCCATACAAGCTTGTATACGGGAAAGAAGCAGTTCTACCTATATCACTCGAGTTGCCAGCATTGGAACTCATGAAGCTTGATTGGAACTAGTGAGTTTGAACCTATGGAAATCAGGTATGCGAGCTGATGGAATTAGAAGAGACAGAGAGAGCATGTAATACGAGACCATAGAAAAGGATAAAGCATTGGTCAAAAAGAGTTTTGACAAGAAAGCTAAGGCCAGGATATTGCAAACTGGAGATTTGGTACTGAAGTGGGATGTTGATCGTGCAAAACCGGGAAAGCACTCCAAGTTTGATGCCATGCGGGTGGCCCGTACATGATCATCGAATGCAAAGGTATGATGCTTTCCATTGGCTAAGTTGGATGGTGAAGAATTGCAGATTCGGTCGATGGATCTATCTCAAGCGCTTCTTACTAGAAAGATAGCTTCTCACCCTTGTAAATATTAATTTAGATTTTCCATTCCTCTAAGTGCTTATGCACATTGTACTGCTGTTAGAGTAGTTTTTATTTCCCTAAGTGCTTGTGCACATGTCCTATTGCTTCTAGTATGTGCATGTTTGCAGTTCATCAAGCTCCTGGGAAAAGAATTTGCAGCCATGAGAAGACCAGCTCAACAAATGTTCAAATGGCTCAAGGACACAGGTTTTCAAATTTCAGATCAGCTGAGAGGTTATCAAACAGACTCCATGCCCAATGGATTGCTACAAGCAGCTGGTCGTTCTTCATCTAGCAGGCAGATGACCCCGCTGAGTCGCCAAAATTGTTATCCAAAATTCACCCCCAAGGTAATTTTGATAACATGCATCAAATTCTTTAGTCCCCAGGCAAATAGATTGAGTGGTCGAAAAAAAAAATTCATGTTTTAGGGTCCCCTCATATTTTCTAACTCCCTGTCCAAGTAGAAGAGAGCAAGTTACGAGAAAATGTGAAAAAATTTGCAAAAACAAGCTCGGGCCGGGAAAAATCACGAAAAATGGCTAAGTCCTAGTCCTCAGAAGCATTTGGGACAAGTTGGGACAAAAAGGCGCGGATCGGCGAAATGAGCACGGGCGGCCCGGAAGCAATTGGGACATCTGGGACAAAAGGACGCGCGGGGCGGGCGAAAATCGATCGGCCGAAAAAAGAAAAAAATTGGCTAAGCTTCTTTGAGAGGTCGCCTTTGGGACAAGCGGGACAAAAAGGCTTGGCGGCGGAAAAAGGCGAGAAGGCAAAAATGAGTCAAGGCGGCAGCTGAAAAAGCAGATGGGGCAGGGCAGGCGGGCCAAAAAAGTACGCGAACCGGCCGAACGGTGAAGAAGAACTTTTGTCCGGGCAGTTGGGAAAAAGGCGCGAGTGAATTTGACCAGGAAGTCCCAGGTGAATTTGTCCCAGAGACAGTGCGAAATGAAAGCAAATGGGACAATGGGCCAAAAACAAGGGAGCGAGCCGGCGGAAATTTCGGGCGAAATGAGAAATTCAGCACAAGCAGCACTTTGTGCCAAATGGGACAAGGGGGGCGGGGGCCCGAAAAGCGAAATGGCGAAGGCGGGAAGAAAAGTCAGCGTTTGGTCAGGAAACTTCAAGCGGCCATAACTTTTGACTCAGAGCTCGATTTTCATAAAATTGGACTTTACGGAGCGAAACACGGCGTCCTCGCCACAAAAACTGGATTTCTTAATTTTAATGAGGGTAGATATATTTAAATAAAAGAAACATATTCGGCTCAGTCGGTCAATGCTCATTCGTCGTCGAATGATGAAAAACTGCACTGCGGACCCAAAATAGCTGCCCGCGCTCGAGAAGGCCATAACTTTTGCATTTCTCAGCGAAATCACACAAAATTGGTACCGTTGGAATCGTGGTTTCGAGCCCGATGCACAGAAATCAAGAAATTCTAGATTTGATCAGAAATTGATTGATTTTTAAGGAAACGTGGCCGGGTTGAGCAGTGTTTTATTTGGTATTTGGGAGTGCGATTAAGAGGCATGGTCATCATTCCTTCTCTGCTGCAGCACATGGGACAGTATGGGGAGCCTTTTGCAAGTAATGTATACCCATTCCACTCAATTTAATGCCTCTTACAGGTGGTTGAAGGACAGATTTCAGGATTTCCATTTTCCCTTCTCTTTTCCTTCTCATTTTTCTATAAATTGGAGTGTTGGGCTCATTGTAAGGGGAGAGTTTTTGGGTAACAAAGCTCTGTCAAAATTGCTTTGTGAAGGCGAGTGTGTTGCGAGGCCCTTGTAGTGGACTCCTTGCATGGTGATCCAGGCCCTTATCTTGTAATAGATTGAACTGTGCATATCATGAAGCAATAAAATACCAGTTTGTGGATGTATCTTCCCCTGCTGTGTTTTCTTGCATTCTTCTTGCCCCTTTAATCTTTCTACAAGTATATTGTGTCTATTTATTATGTTCTTAGGAATTCATTATCATTGTGTGTGCTTGGAATATTCTTTGTGAATGCATTTTCTTTGGATTATGGTGCTTGTCATCACCTCTTCTAGTGTGCACTTTGCCTCTGTATTTCACACATTTGGAGATTACTCTCACACCCTCTTTTACGGTGTATCACCGCTTTAGTGTAGGCTTTCATTTTATGCATTCTCTCTCTCTGGTCCCTTGGAATTTTAGGTTAGAATAGCTAGTTTCTCCTGCATTAGAGTAGATTGTGGCGGGTAGTTTGATAGCAAACTCGGTGTTAAGCATTCCTTTGGTTTATCACCTTTGTTAGTTTAGGTTTCATTTCTTGTATTCCCTTAACCTTGTCTCCTTAGCAAGTTAGATTAGGATTTGCAATGACCCTCTGTAATCTGAACGTGTGCACCTAAAAAGAGGAATAGGAGCCAACCTTCATCCAAAGAGCTCTCTTGACTCATAAAGTCCCACACTTTGAGAGATGCTCCATGTTTTCCAGTCGCACTAAGGATCTCAATGCATCAAGTTATAGATTTTAGGGTTGTTGTAATTATACGCTAATGGGTCAAAGACAAAGGTGGTCCCCCAAACTAGTACGGAGCTTCTACGTGTCTTAGGTCCGAAAAGAAGAATTCAAAAGGAGGCAGAACCGGCCGTTGAAAAGTCTAAATAGGGTAGAACTAGTGGAAGGTGCCATGTGCCTCCATGACATAAATTCAAAAGGCACAGCCTAAAGAAGGACCTTGAACTAGCGCTAACCTGCCACATGGTCAGAGCCCAAAAGTTAAACCGGCCCCAAATCGGTTAAGTATAGAAGAGCCAGTGGAATTCTCCATGTGTCATCTCAACACAATTTCAAAGGAAGAATCAAGAGAGGGTTCTCAAATGAGTACGGGTTCACCATGTGGTCGGACTAAAAAAATGGGAGAGAGCGAGTTAGAATCGGCTAAGTATCTAAGGATCAATAGAAGCCTCCATGCATCGGCTTAACCCAACTTTAAAGGCTAAATCTAGAAGTAGGTACCAAATGTGTGCTAAGCCTCCACATGTCTTCGAAGGTAGTTTGAATTTTTGGATTTTGTTTCGAAAAGGCGTAAAGTATAAAATCAAGCCACACCTCTATTGATGCCAAGCGAAGCCACGTTTTGTGCCGAAATTACATGTGGGGAGGTGGGGCTTGGAAGGATTTTTTGCCAAAAGTGGGCGAGTGGGCTTGACAAAGACTTTTCACCAAAGTGGAAAATGTGGGCTACCGAGCCCGAGAGATGAATTTTGGAAACTTTCATAAAAGCACAGATTGGAAGTGCGTGCTGCGATCCGAGGAGGTTTGTTCACCAAATGCAAAAAGTGAATTTTGGACTGCGGAGTGTGAAAGGTTTTACGTCTTTTTACAAAAATCACAGTTTGTATTTTTGGGCACACTGTTCTGCTTTGCCAAGATTACATTTTTGCCATTTTTGTATAGTCTCGATGCAAAATCTTAAGATGGCCATATCTTTTGACTGGAAGCTCAGACTTAAGCAAGAGAAGAATTTTCAGAAAGGTCTCGACATCCTCTATACCATGCAAGCCTGAAATTTTAATTTTGGCAAAGTTAGGTTAGTGAAAATTAGGAAAACATCTTTCATGTCATTAATGAAGGATTTGATTACTTCAACTACCTAGATCTGATCTAGATTTTCCATGTTTCCTTCTCCAACACGCCAAACAGACATGGGGAACTAGAATTGATAGATTGTAGGTGGATTTACAGGGAATTGATGGTTGGTGGTTGAGATTTAAGAGAAAATCAAGTTTCTCTTCTTTCTCTCTAGTTTTCATCATCTATATATTGTAAACACTTCTCATTTGAGAGGGAGAGACATTCTGGGTGTGGGGAAACTTTATAAAATTTCTATCCTAACTCCATTTTGAGTTTTAAGCCTTCTCCTATGCCTAAGAAGTGTGTTTTTTCTTCCGAGCATCAATGTAATGGTCTATGCACCTTATAGAGCAATAAAATCATGTTTTTGGTGTTCTTCAACCCCTTCTCATGTTTTGATTGTTTCTCTATGCCTCTCCATCTCATGTTTGTTTCCTATATATGTATTTCACATTTTCGGGTGTAAGATTTCATTTTTGTGGAGTTTCGATGGCGGATTTACATATGGGTCTCGTGTCAATTATGTCTCGACCTCCCTCATCTCCTTTTTCCCCTATTTCATCCTCCCTCAGTAGAGTATCTCGCCACTTCCTTTTTTGGTGTATCACCCCTTAGTGTAGGCTATCTTTTACTCTCTCACTCTCCCCTGTCTCCTTGGAATGGGTAGATTATGATAGATTAGTTTTCCTTGCACTAGAGTAGGTTGTGGAAGGTAGTTTAGGAAGATAGAACCAACTTTATCAAGAGCTCCATATTAGGTTTGGAAGTCCCACAACTTGAGAGATTGTCCAATGTTGTGTAATCATTCCAAATGCCCCACTCAGATCCATATCAAACTTTGGAAATTTGGGGGTGCCGTGATTTTTCTACAATATTTTTGGCACACTGATGGGAGAGGTCTGAAGCACCTTACCACTTCATCTTAGTAGGTTGGTCTATTCCTATTAAGTTTCAACCTTTTGAGGCACATGCAAAGCACATATGGTGACTCCATCTAGTCAATAACCCAATCTTTGTAGTTTCAGACCTTTTCCATCCATTCCCATCCATTATTATTTCCTCATCTTTCATCTTCTACCGTTCATGAAGTTGTGTAATCATGACTTCATTTTCATCTTGGAATTCACATTACATCAATAGAAGTGTAGTGCAACTCCAAAGTATTTCATGACTCCTCCGAGATCAGCATTATGATCAGATTCAAAATCGTCATGCTTACCCATATGAGCAAAGTGTCAAAACCGGTTTGACTATGGATCTTATCAGAACAAAGGTATGCATGTAGTGAAAATGGTCAAAGCGAGAATGTTGGTTCACCGGAGAAGATTCGAGAGGATAGAGGCATGCAAGACACTCAATATTGGTTGCGGGACACCTTTTCCATGGTTATTCCCTATGCCAAGACATTTCAGCCCACAAGAGAAGTTGGACTTCATGATTGATATGCTGCCCCAACTTCCGTAGTGAAATCTGAGGAGATAGAGGCCTATGAACTTGGTGTCCGGGATCCCTATCGGTGGGTAAGTCCTAGACCATCATCTAGTGATTTCATCTCCATTCCCCAAGTTGCACCATCTCAACTGGAGCTTCAATTTCAGAGCTTCCTATCTACTTTCCAAAGTACTGAAATCCCTTCTCCATCCCCTAGTCTTCCATCTCATATTTTTTCCTCTTCCCTTTTCCCTTCCAAATTTGAGTCCCCTCCACAAGAGCTAGAAGCAATGCCTTCCCCTCAACCAAAAACAAGGAAAAAACTAGTAGAGACCCCACTCACCACTCCTCCTACTCTCTCAAGTCCATGTGAGGGAGAGACTCCAAAAACCAGTTAAGGAGACTAACAAGAAGAGGAACCTAACGAGAGAAGAGATGATAGAAAATATGAAGATTTCGGCTTCCAAATTGAGGTTTACAAAGATCCCTTTGTTGGTTAAGCCCATGGAAGAGGTTGACGTCAAGCCACAAGTGGTGGAAGCTTTGGTTATAACACAAGCAAGGGAAAAAGGAGACAATACAAATCCAAGAGAGGAGAAGTTTATTCGGGCTATGGAGGAGAACCATACAGTTCCATATGCTCCAAGTGCGAGAGCGAGGCCATAGAAGAACCTTCAATTCTTCCTCCCGAGATCATACCCTTCCAGATTTGATGTTGAAGAAGAGTTTAATCTTTCAAAATTCATGTTTGAGGATGAAGGAAACCAAGGTGAGAAAGTTATAGATCGAAGGAAACCATGGAGGAGATCGAGAACATGAAGTAGGAGAACAAGGAGGCAGACTGTCTGTCAGAATTGGAAGATTACTTAGATGGAGAGGAGCCTAAGGAGATAAAATCATTTCCTCCTCCATCATCCACCTTCCAAGCACATGAGCCTCGCTACTATGGAGTAGAGCATCCAAGGACAATAGCCTGCACTTTATAACAACCCTCTGGAATGAAGGTTGGAAGATATGAATCTTCCATGTTCTTCACAAGAGAAGGAAGGGAAGAAGTAAGAGGATGTCATCATCTCTTCCACACCATCCACCGGGAATATGTGCAAGAAGACTCCATTTTTGGAGTTAAATATCAGATCAATGGGCACATTAAAAGGACTAGACCATGCCTTATCAGGTACTTGGCTTCATTGGAGCCAAGGGAGAAGCCAAAACTAGTCATTCCTACTTCAGGGCATGAGGATGACTATCAAAGTACTAAGGATCAGCTACAATTCATCTTCAATCAAAATATAGAGCAAATAAACAAGGTATTTGTCTTGTTTCTAGTTGATACCATGATGATATGGGTGGAGGATTGACCTCTTGTCAGTTTTCAGTCATACAAGTAGCCATATTTAGTGTCAAATCATTTGCATAGCTTCCCTTTTTGAGAAAGGGGAGCTACTTCTCCCTGCCAGTTGCAGAATTTGTTTGAGTTCCATTTTCTTCTGGTTAGTTTAGGTTAGTTTAGGTTTGTTTTCAGTAGAAGAGGTGCTTTTCACACTCTACATGTTCCACTTGGAGCATGTATGATTTTAAGTTTTATGCATAATATGTGTTGTGGTGTTTTTTTCTCATGCATCCATTCAGGGATAAGATTTGTGTTTACCAGGAAGACTCCATGCCTAATGGATGCTTCAAGGCCATTGATCATTTCATCTAGCAAGAAGATGTCCCCATGAGTCACCAAACTATTATCCCAATTTTTCCCCAGGTAAAATTGATCAAACACGACCTTACGGGGAGATAATTGAAGGGTCACTTAGTATTGCAAGCCCATGTTTCAAATCCAACATTCGGAGTTGCGGGCGGGACTCTATAATGGAGGAGCAGGGTTAGAAAAGGATAAAACAACATCAAAGGAGGCTAGAGGCTTAAAGGAGGAAAATGGAAAAGGCTCAAAGTTTTTATACCTAGCCAAATACGAGTCGAATTGGGGCTAAACAACGAGACTCGCGGAAGGCAACATGTGTCGGCTTCGGTGCAAATCTAAAAGGCACATCAAAAAGGTAGGTTCCAAATGTGTACTGAGCCTCCACACGTCCAATTGGTGAAACTTTAGAAGTGAGACCCAAGGGAAAGCCCCTAAATGAGTATGAAGCTTCCACGTGTCCCAAGTCTAAAGGGAGATCTCATCGGCCGTTGAAAAGTCATAGACCGTAGAGATTACCACGTGCCTCATCGGTATAACTCTAAGAATAGAATCTAAAATGGACACTCCAAATGAGTGCAAAATCTCCATGTGTCTAGGGTCAAATAGAAATCAAATGGGCAATAGGCCCAAATTGGCTAAGTATATGAGGGTCATTGGAAGTCCCTACGTGTGTCAACAACACAACTTCAAAGGAATAATCAAGAGTGGAGGCTCTAAACATGTGCCAGCCCTCCACGTGTCAAAAATTCACAAAGGGGATAGAGCCGGTCATTTAAATTGACTAAGTATGAAAGGAACAGTGAAAGCCTCCATGTGTCTCAAAGAGAACACCTTCAAGGGTCAAAGTCGAAGGCGGTCCCCAAACAATTGTGGATCTTCCACGTGTCTCGGTGAATGAAAAGAAGAAGTCAAAAGGAGGTCGGGCGAGTCGTTGAAAATTCTAAATACGGCGAGCTAGTAGAAGGTGCGATGTGCCTCAATGATGCAAATTCATAAGGTGTGGCCTAAAGAAGGACTCTGAACTAGCACTAACTTGCCACGTGGTCTGAGCTCGAAAGTTAATCCAACCCCAAATCGGTCAAGTATAGAATAGCCAACAGAATTCTCCACATGTCATCTTGGTGTAATTTGAAAGAAAGAATCAAGAGCAGGTTCCCAAATGAGCATGGGTTCGCCACGCACTTAGAGTCAAAAATGGGACAAAGTAGGACCGAATCGACTAAGTGTCAAAGTATTAGTGGAATCCTCCACGCGTCGGCTCGGTGCAACTTCAAAGGCAAAATCTGGAGGCAGGTCCCAAATGTGCTGTTGAGCCTCCACATGTCCAAAGTTTAGACATATGTCCTCGCTAAAAAAAAAGTTTCACATGGCCATGTTTCAAGTCAAACCGGGAAGGTGGGTCACCAGAGGTAGTTTAATTTTTTTGGCTTTTGTTTTTAAAAGGCGTAAAGTATATAAGCAAGCCGCACCTCCGCCGACACCCATAGAAGTCACGCGTCATGCCTAAATTACATGCCAGGATGTAGGACATGGAAGTATTTTTGCCAAAAGTGGGCCAACAGACCTAAGGAAGACTTTTCACAAAAGTGGAAAATGTGGGCCAGTGGGCCCAAACATGACTTTTGGAAACATGAAGTTGCGGGGCCATGGGATTTTTTTGCATTTTTTGTAACTTTCATAAAAGTACAGTTTGCAAGTGTGGGCCCATAATACCAAGGAGGTTTTTTCACAAAATACAAAAAGTGAATTTCAGGCTCATGAGTATGAGAGGTTTTACATATTTTCACAAAAGCACAGTTTATACTTTTGGGCCCACTGATCCACTTTTCCAAGATTACATTTTCGCCATTTATGAACAAAGTGTCGACACGAGAGAATCTTCATATGATCAAAATATTTTGATTTGGAAGCTTGGATTTGAGCAATAGAAAACTATTTGGAAAGGTGTCAACATTCTCTATGCCATACAAGCCTCAAAAATTAATTTTGGAAAATTTAGGTGGGTGAAAATTAGGAAAACGTCTTTCATGTCCTTAATGAAGGATCTAATTGCTTCAACTATGAAAATCTGATCTAAATTTTCCATCTTTCTTCTTCAACACACCAAAAAAACATGGGGAACTAGAATTGTGATTCTAGGTAGATTTGTAGGGCATTGATGTTTGATTGTTGAGATTTAAGAGAAGAATTGAGTTTCTCTTCCTTCTCTCAAGTTTACATTGTCTATATATTGTAAACACTTCTCATTCGAGAGGGAGAGACATTATAGGTGTGGGGAGACTTCGTAAAAAAATTTCCCGACTCCATTTTGTAGTTTAAGCCTTCTCCTATGCTCGACAAGCGTGTTTGTGCTTCCGAGCATCCATGTAATGGTCTGTGTACCTTATAGAGTAATAAAATCATGTTTTTGTGGTGTTCTTCAACCCTTTCTTGTGTTTTGATTGTTTTTCTCGTGCCTCTCCATCTTGTGTTTGATTCTTGTACATGTATTTCATGTTTACAGGGTGTAGGATTTCATGTTTCGTGGATTTTTGATGGCAGATTTGGATGCGGGTTTGTGTCGATTCTGTCTAACCTCTCTCATTTCCTTTCTCCCTGTTTCATCCTCTCTTAGCAGAGTATCTCACCACTTCCTTTTCTAGTGTATCACTACTTAGTGTAGGCTCTCTTTTACTCTCTCTCTCTCCCTCTCTCCCTATCTCCTTGTAATGGTTAGATTAGGATATATTTGTTTTTCCTTCTTTGGAGTAGCTTATGGCGGGTATTTTAGGAAGTAATAACCAACTTTATCTAGGGGTCCATCCGAGGTTTGCAACTCCCACAACTTGAGAGATGGTCGAATGTTATGCAATTACACCGAATGCACCACTCGGATCCTAGGACATTCAGGGGTGCTATGATTTTGCAACAACACAATCTACATCCACTTTTTCTCCTAACTCCAAGGTGAAATATCCTATCAAAACCCACAAGAGTTACCTTTCGATGACACTTCAATGGGGTCTTACACAAATATCCTTCAACATTTAACTTGGATATCTTCCATCACATTTCCTCCCATTAAATCCTTTAATCCCTATGGTCCCAATCCATCATGGTTCAAGCCTAATTTCATTTTCTCTTATCATCATTACACGGGCCACAAAATCAAATATTGTAAGGCATTTCGAACAATCGTCCACAACCTTATTGAGAAAGATGATTTCCTCATTCAAGTGAAAGTTCCTTCTCCATCTACATTGAATCCAATTCATATTTTATCTGTCAGGTCTCCTACGATTCCTTCATCCATATCATCCCTTAATATCCCTCCTGGACATGACATTCCTCTTAAGGAAGGTCCTCCATTATCCGTCAATACCACTTATCTTGGTAGGAAAAATTGTTGTCTCCAACAGTTTATCCCATCCAAATCTAAAAAAATATCATCTAAACTCTTTTAAAATCCTTTAACTCCTTCACATTTAATTCATTGGAGGAGTGACCTTCTCTCACCCTTGAGTATATCATCCATACAACTCCCTTATCACTAGGGGACTTCACTCCTTGAAATTTTTTGGTTTACCTCCTTCACATTCATCTAATCTAAATTAAATATGTCCACATCCTCATCTCATTCTAACTCCACCATTGTGGCCATTTTTGTCCTTCCATTGAGTAACCATATTTCCTTTTTCATTAAAGTCCACCATTGTGGCCATATTTGTGTCTCTCTTGGGGCACCATTTATTTTCATCAAAATCCATCGTTGTGGTCATATTTTTTATTCCTTAAGGACATAATTTTATTTCATTCTTGTCTATCACATCCAATCCTATCACAACTTCAGTATTTTCCCTCTCTTGGGGTTAAACCAGAGACATGACCTCTTAATGCATTCCACTTGCGACTAGTCCACTTTGTTAGCATATCTATTAATGAGCACTAAGTTATATCCTTAGATCATTTTTTCATCCTTATCCCTTTCCATCTGTCATTGTAATGATATGAATTATGTGCTCTACCTTCACTACTTTGATATGACCCCATAACCATTACATCCATCACCCTCTCATTCTCATATTATAGCCATGCAAATGGTCTAGAGGTGTCTATTGTATATTCATTATCCTCTCTTTAGTGGTCTACTTTGTTATTCCCATCTCTCCCCCATGTAAAGCTAAAATTCAAGTATGTAAAAGGAAAAATCAAATTTATCAAAAATAGACTTATCCATTCAAGGATAGTTGTTCATGCAAAAACTAAAAGAGAAAAAGAAAATCATAAAAATCAAATCAAAGTAAAATCAAAAGACATAGATCGATCCCCTGAAGGAGGGCTATCATACATATTATTCTTGTCATCCATATTTATGTATATAGTAGACCATACCTTTGAAGGATGGCTACTATGTTATTATAGCATTTGGAAGGATTCCTGCATTGATCAGCGTTCCTTCTATCAGCATTCTTAGAAAGCGTCCTGCATAGATCAAGTTACCTCTATTCTTGTTCTTCCCCTTTCCCAGTAGTGGGGCATAGACTTAAGGAACACCTTCTTTGGAGAAACTTATTCCCGTGTACAAATCACATCTCTAATCCTTTTTTCATGTCAACATTAGCATTATGAGAATCTTTTATCCAAATTTCCTCATGGTCTTTATTTATAACTAACTATCGTTTGTTATGTATTAATACCTTCTATTGGCTGCAAGTGAAATTATTTGAGTGGTAAACTTTCTTGTTTATCTCCAATCCAATTCGAAACATAGTTTCCATATATGCCCTTGCTACAACTATGTTTCATTCATCTCATTAATTTCATCATTTATCAAAATCACATCAAATTTCACACTATGAATTTTATATCTATCCATAATATCCTTAAATGCATTCACAAATAAACTTTTCACTTTGCATATTCTACTTGATCGCTACTATAGTTTGTGAATGAGGATCCTTCTCGGGACAAGTTCATTATCCTACTGCTCCTTATCTCGAACATTTTTAACAATTTATTTGATCCATTTCTCTTCACTCCCCATTTCCACTCATCACTATTTTTCTCCACACCATATTTATCACCTTTCTATCCCCTTGTACCAGGCCAAATATCCTACTTGTTTTTCCTCTTAAGTTTCCCTTTCACTCTTCCAATTTCAGTTTGACAATCTTCATCTTGTTAGTGCAAAATCATAACACCGCCAAATGGCCCAATTGTGAGGTGGGGCATCTAGTTTGATTACATGACATGGGACCATCTCTCAAGCTCGGGACTTGCGAAAATTGAGATGGGCCTCCAGAGAAAGCGGTTCACGCTTCCTACGATCTACCTACCACAAGCTACTCCAGTGTAGGTAGAACCTATTCTATCCTAATCTAACCATTCCAAGGGGACAAAAAGAGAGAGAGGGTGAAAGATCCTACACTAAGTGGTGATACACCAGGATAATGAAGTGGTTAAATCATAGATCTGACTGCCTAAAGTGGAGAGAGGTGAGTAGAGGAGAGGGTGGACAAAATGCACCTTGCACCAGAGATAGATTTCACAAGGAAAACCACTTCAAAACCCATTAAGCATAGCTCCCAGAACCTAGAACAAACATCATAGTATGCACATTATACCCTACAATGATGATAGGTAAGAAGAAACAACAAAATAAGCCAAGGATGTATAGATGCATGACAAAACATATTTTATTGCTCCAAAATGATACACGGTACATCAAAAGTGGGAAAGAGGCAAGGAAATGCCATTACAGAGCCCCTAAAGGAGGCTTAGACTCTGCGTTCTACCCTAAGCAATAAAGAGAGAGGGGGCAGGCAAGAAAGGATGAAAAACTGTTTGAATATGCCCCTCCTTTACAATATATAGGAAGAATAAGAGAGAGAGAGGAGGGAAAAATTTGAATCCTGCTTCAACCACCTCGAGATATGCATTGAATCCTACTTTGAAATCTCAACCACTATCAATCAATGCCCCTTTCAAATCTACCTACAATTTGTTGATTCTGGTTCCCCGGTGGATCAAATTAAATCTAGTCTGGTAGTTGAAGAAATCTGATTTTGTATTAATGGCCTGGAAAACAATTTCCCATTTTTTACCCACTAAATCATGTTAAGAATAATATTTTATGTCTCCATGGAATAGAGGTTGTTGAGACATTTCCAAAAATTCTTCTCCCACCCAAATATAAGCTTCCATTCAAAAGATATGGCCATTTGAATATTTAGGTTGTGCGCACACAATATTTTAAAGATTTTGTTTGTACTAGGTTCACTTGGAAGCCTTACGCATCTTGGAGATTCACCCCTACCTTTCTCTTATTAAATTTCACAATATTGACATGTGGTAGCTTCCCAAGCTTCTTAGGTTCGTTTGTATTTTTCCTTAGTCTCTTTTCTTGGCAGGCCAAAAGTCTTACCCTAGACACATGGAAGCCTGTCACTTGTTTGGAAATCCACCCCAATTTTTCCTTTGAAATAGGGTCACGGTAACACTTGGCTCCCTCCACTGGCCTACTTTTCTTTGACTATTCAACCCTCAAATCTATCCCTTTTTTAGACCTAGGACACGTGGAAGGCCTGTGCTCATTTGAAAACAAGCTTTTGATTTTACCTTTGAAGGAGCATCGTTAAGACACGTGGCACCTTCCACCTACACTCTTATACTTAACCATTTTTGGGCCCACTCTATCCCACCTTTTTAATTTGTACTACATGGCAAGACCACGCTCATTTGGGTCTCCACTCTTTGGATTTATCTTTGAAGTAGCATTGTTTGGACACTTGGTACCTTCTGCTGAGTCGAAGACTTTTCAACAATTGGTGCAATTGTTGGGGCTTTGGACACGTGGAGGCTTGGCACTTGTTTGAGTCTCCGTCTTTTGGATTAATCTTTGGAGGTGCACCATTTGGTTACTTTGTAGCTTCGTTGTCTCCTCCATAAAAATTAGTGACTCACAAGGGAATCTTCCTGTTAGATAAAGACACCAATAGCATTAAAGCATCCATTGGGCATTGATTCAAGAATGATAGCCCGATATTGATCTTGTCTCGATCCGTGAGTTTGATCATTTGCACTAGGTGACCCCGAACTGTCCTATAAACAAATTATCTTGAAAATGTTTTTGTTTCTCTCGCATTTGTTTTATTTGGAAATTAACAACTATTAGAGACACCTATGGGTCTTCGCCATGAATACTAAAGGTCCTGGAATTGGTATCTCTAGAGCAATGCAAACAGAACTTATGTACAAGGAAAAAATCATGCACACCTCAAATGAGACATAGAGAGTGTGCACAAGTACTTCTTCTACTCGACACCAAAGTCTACTCATACTCCTACACTAACTAGAGAGAAATAAAATCTTAAACAAAGCTTGCCACATGTAGGGAGAAATAGCTTCCTTTTCTTAAAAGGGGTTGCTTGCATGAGTGAAAAACTAATAATAAGTCGGTCCTCCACCCAAATCATGAAGCTATCAATATCAACAAAAATAACTCCTCAAGTTGATTGGCATTGGACCCCTGCAGGTGTTGATGATGACCCTTGGTACTTTGATACTCACCCCCATGCCCCAAGTAGGCATGACATGTTTTGATTCTCCTTGGCTCCAATGAAGCCAAGTACCTAATGGGCACAACTGGTCCTTTGAATGTGCCCTTTGCTCTCAAATTTAACTCCAGAAATGGAGTCTTTTTTTGGACCTTCTTGGATGGATGGTGTGAGAGGGATGATAGCCTCGTACTCTTTTTCTTCCTCTGCAGTAGGTGAAAATTTTGGAAGATCAAAACTTCCAACTTTGATTCAGGAGGCATGTTTCAAACTGTACATTGTGCTTACACGTTCTCTTCCATGGCAGCAGGTTCTTGTGGTTGAAGAATGAATGATGGGGAGAAAATATTGTAATTTCAACTGGCTTCTTTTCATTAAAACATTATTTTGAGTCTGAAAGGAAATCAAACTCTTTACTATCCTGTTGTAGCAATGTCTCTCCCCCTTTCATGGTGATCTTAATATATTCGTTATCTTCACCATATGAAGCTTCATCTTCAAACATAAAGCTAGTGAGTTCAAGCTCTTCCAAAAAATAAGATTTTTGGAGAGGTTGAATGGGAGAGGGGTCTATATTTTCTTATGCAATCGGCTCATGATTCAGTTCCTCTAAATCTGTCTTGGTCACCTCCATATGCTCCTCTTTAAATGGACTTGGAGTTCACTATTCTTCTTCTTCTCTTGAGAAGAACATGGAAGACTCATATCTTCCAATCTTGGTTCCAGAGGGATGTTGTGATACATAGGTTGTTGTTCTTGAATGCCCTTCTTCATGGTAGCAGGCTCGTGTGCTTGGAAGGTGGATGATGGAGGAGAAAATGATGTGATCTCCATGGGCTCTTGTCCATCAAAGAAATCCTCCAAGTCAGATAGATAATCTACCTCCTTGTTGTCCTATTGCATGTGTTCAACCTCCTCCATGTTGTCCTCCTAATTTGAAACTTTTCACCATGGTCCCCCTCAACTTCAAACATAAAGTTTGAAAGATCAAAATCTTCTTCATCATTAGGTTTGAAGGGGATGAAGTGGGAGGAAAATCGAAGGTTCTTTCGTAGTTTGCTTTAAGCTTGGAGCCTCTGTAACTATATGGTCCTCCTCCAATATGGGTTCATCAATCAAATCAGACCCTTGAAATGAAGGAAAAGAATATCCAATGATGCTTTCTTCATTGAGTGGCTTTAACACTAATTTGATCTCTCCCAACCTGCTCCTCTTCAATGGGACTTGGAGCTAATTGTTCCTCCTCTTTAACTGGTTGTGCAGTTTGGATTAGATCAGCATTCTCTTCAAACTAAGTGCCATTAGGGAAATTTTATTCAAATTAAATAGGATGTTGATCTGTTTATTTATTTTTATCTTTTCTCTATGCAAACACATGACCTCATCCATAAGCGGCTCTTCAACCTTGACCTCCTTTATTGGCTTGATCATCAAAGGAATCTTTGTAAACCCAAATTTAGAAGCCCAACTCTTCACATTTGTCTATCATTTCTTCTCTATTAGGATCCCCTTCTTTCTATTCTCCTTTCATCTGGATTCTTGAGTCTCTTCCTAACATGGACTTGGGAAAGCAAGAGCGAGGGCGAGTTGGGGTTCAACCAACTTTGAAATTGTTTGTGGTGGGGAGGGAGGTGGAAATTATTGTTTGTTTGGAGGGGATCACTATTTGGAAGGTAAAAGTGTAGAGTAATTAAGATGGGATGGGATATCAAGAGATGGAGAAAAAAATTAACACTTGGGGCAGTAGATGAGGGGCTTGACCTTTGATCATGCTGAAATGATAAAGTTTGAGAAAGAGAAAATGAAGAGCTAGGAGGTGGTGGACTTACCAATTAAAAAGGTCATCTTGTGTCCAACTCATAAGCCTCAATATCCTCACTCCACTATGTAAGTTCAGGTAGCACTTCAACCATGAATTCAAGCTTCTCTTGAGGGATGTAATGTCTTGGAAAAGGTCCTTCCCATGGACAAGGTTCCCTACAACCAATCTTGAATGCCTTCATTTGTGTTATGGCCCTTGACCAAATCATTCTAGCCTCCATTTTTGAATCTTCTCCAGCAGATTATCTTCTTCCATTTAACTATTCTCATTGTATACATACCCTTGTTCTAGAGAAGCTCCATAGCCAAACTGGTTTTGGACATGCACATATGGGTAAGCAAGATTATTTTGGGTTTGATAATAATGTTGATCTGGAGGAGTGGGAAATGCATTGGAGGTGAATTGCATTGTCGTTGCTGCAAGTGTGAGTTCTAAGAAGGAAATGAAGCCATGACTGCACAACCTCATGGAATGGGAGAAAATGAAAGAGATGGAAGAAGAAAATGGATGAAAATGAGTGGAAATGGACGGAAAATGTCTATAACTCAAAGGATGGGTTATTGACCAGATAGAGTCACCAAATGTGCTTACATGTGCCTCAAAAGGATGAACCTTAACAGGAACACACTAACATGCTAAGATGAAGTTTTAAGGTGCTTCAAACCTGTCCCATTAGGCATGCCAAAAGTGTTAGTGCAGAATCATAGCACCCCCAAATGGCCGATTGTGAAATGGGGCATCCGGTGTGATTGTATAACATGGGACCATCTCTCTTGCTATGAGACTTGCAAAATTGAGATGGACCTCCAAAGAAATCGATTCTTGCTTCCTAATCTACCTACCACAAGCTACTCCAGTGTAGGAAGAACCTATTTAAACCTAATATAACCATTCCAAGGGGACAAAGAGAAAGAGAGAGAGGGTAAAAGAGCCTACACTAAGCGGTGATACACCAGAAAAGGAAGTGGTCAAATCACATATCCGACTGCCTGAAGTGGAGAGAGGTGAGTAGAGGAGAGGGTGGATAGAATGCATCACATACTAGAGATAGATATCAAATAGAACACCACTTCAAAACCCATTAAGCATAGCTCCTAGAACCTGCAACAAACATCAAAGTATGCAAAATATACCCTACAATGATGAGAGGTAAGAAGAGACAACAAAATAAGCCAAGGATGGACGGATGCATCATAAAACAAATTTTATTGCTCCAAAATGTTACATGGTACATCATTAGTGGGAGAGAGTCAAGGAAATGCCAGTACACAGGCTTGAAAGGAGGCTTACACTTCACATTCTACCCTAAGCAATAAAGAGAGATGGGGGAAGATGAGAAAGGATGAACAAAACATTTGAATATGCCCCTGCTTTATAATATATAGGAAGAATAAGAAAGAGAGGAGGGAAAAATTTGAATCCTGCTTCAACAACATCGAGATATGCATTGAATCTTACTTTGAAATCTCAACCACTATTAATCAATTTTCCCATCAAATCCACCTACAATATGTCGATTTTGATTCCCCAGCGGATCAAATTAAATCTAGTCCTGTAGTTAAAGAAATTTGGTTATGTATTAATAGCATAGAAAACATTATCCAATTTTTCACCCTCTAAAACCTATTAAGAAAGATATTGTATGTTTCCATCGCATAGAGGGTGTTGAAATGTTTCCAAAAAGTCTTCTTTGCTCAAATTTTGAGCTTCTAGTCAAAATATATGGCCATTTAAATATTTAGGTCGCGGGCGCGCAATATTTTAAAGATTTTATCTCATCTTGGGTCCAAATGGTAGCCTTGCACATCTTGGAGATTTTCCCCTACCTTTCACTTCTGAAATTGTGCCAGATTGACATGTCACGGCTTCCGTGAGCTCCTTGGGTTCCTTTGTATTTTTCCTCAGTCTCTTTTCTTGGTGGGCCAAAAGTCTGACCCTAGACACGTGGACGCTTGACACTAGTTTTGAAACCCGCCCCAATTTTTACCTTTGAAATAGTATCGTGCTAACACTTTGTCCCTTTTTTGGACGTGGGACACATGGAAGGCTTGTTCTCATTTGAAAACCCGCATTGGATTTTACCTTTGAAGAATCATCGTTAAGACACATGGTGCCTTATGTTTGCACTCTTATACTTAACCAATTTTTGGGCCCACTCTATCCCACCTGTTTAATTTGGAATATGTGGCAAGACCGCACTAATTTAAGTCTTCTCTCTTTAGATTTATCTTTGAAGTAACGTCGTTTGGACACTTGGCACCTTCCACTGAGTCAAAGACTTTTCAATGGATGGTATAAATTTTGGGGCTCTGGACACATGGAGGCTTGGTGCTTGTTTGAGTCTCTAGATTTTGGATTAATCTTTGAAGGTGTACTGTTTGGAAACTTGGAAACTTCCGTCATATCCTCCATACTTAGTCATTTTTTTGCTCATTCTGAATTGTTTGTAGAGCATGAAGACTTCAAACCTTCTCCATTTATTTTCCTTTGAGCCTCTGGTTTTCTTCCTTTTGTTTGCTCCATCCTCGACCTTGCTACTCCATTATAGAGCCTTCCTATAACTTATTTGTTAGATTTGAAGCATTGGCTCATACGACAGAACCATTTCTTGAATTTCTTCATACACGGGACTGTGGATGATCCAATTTTTCTAGGGGTGAAAATTTAAATAACAATTGGTGACTTGGAGGGGCATATGCTTCCTAAATGAAGAGACCAAGTAGCCTTGAAGCATCCATTGGGCATGGATTCAAGAATGATATCCTGATACTGATCATGTCTCTGATCCGCAAGCCCGACCATTTGAAGTGGGTGATCCTTTACCGCCTAGAAGCAGATTGTCTCGAAAAAAAAATAGTTTCTCTACATTTGTTTTATTTTGAAATTAGCAATTGTTAGAGACAATTATGGGTCTTCTTCCATGAATATTGAACCTCCTAGCCTTGGAAGTTCTGGAGCAATGTGAACAAAACTTATGTACAAATACAAAATCATACATGCCTCAAATGAGACATGCAAAGTGTGCACAAGCACTTCTTCTACTAAAAACAAAGTCTACTCCTACTCCTACACTAACTAGAGAGAAAGAAAATCTTAAACAAATCACCTGCCACGGAAAGGGAGAAATAGCTTATTTTTATCAAAAGGGGCAGCCATGTAAATGATTTGACACTGAATATGGCTACTTGTATGAGTGAAAAACTGAAAATAAGCTGGTCCTCCACCCAAATCATCAAGGTATCAACATCAACCAAAAATACCTCCTCAAGTTGATTGGCATTCAACCCCTCTAAGTGTTGATGATGACCCTTGGTACTTTGATACTCGCCCTCATGCCTTGAAGTAGGAATTACTAGTTTTGACTTCTCCCTTGGATCCATTGAAGCCAAGTACTGATTGGGTATGGTCTGGTCCTATGAATGTGCCCTTTGCTCTGAAATTTAACTCCAAAAATGGAGTCTTTTTGTGGACCTTCTTGGATGGATGGTGTGAGAGGGATGATAGCCTCATACTCTTTCTCTTCCTTTGTAGCAGGTGTGAATTTTGGAAGATCAAAATCTTCCAACTTTGATTCAGGAGGCATGTTGCAAACTGTAGGTTGTGCTTGCACATTCTCTTCCATGGCAGCAGGTTCTTGTGGTTGAAGAATGAATGATGGGGGAGAAAATATTACAATTTCAACTGGCTTCTTTTCATCAAAACATTCTTTTGAGTCTGATAGGAAATCAAAATCTTTACTTGTCCCTGATGTAACAAGGTCTCTCCCCCTTTCATGGTGATCTTAAAATATTTTTATCTTCAACATATGAAGCTTCATCTTCAAACATAAAACTAATGAGTTTAGGCTCTTCCGAAAAACCAAATTTTTGGAGAAGTAGAATGGGAGAGGGGTATGTATTTTCTTATGCATCCACTCATGATTGGTGCCTCTAAATCTGTCTTGGTCACCTCCATATGATACTCTTTAACTAGACTTAGAGCTCATTGTTCATCTTCCTTCTCTTGTAAAGAACATGGAAGACTCATATCTTCCAACCTTGGTTCCAAAGGGATGTTATGATACATAAGCTGATGTTCTTAAATGCCCTCCTTAATGGCAGCGAGGCTCATGTGCTTGGCAGATGGATGATGGAGGAGAAAATGATGTTATCTCCATGGGCTCTTGTCTATCAAAGAAATCCTCTAAGTCGAGACAGATAATCTAGCTCATTGTTTTCTGTTGTATGTGCTCAACCTCCTCCATGGTGTCCTCCTGATTTGAAACTTACTCACCATGGTCCCCCTCATCTTCAAACATGAAGTTTGAAATCTCAAACTCTTTTTCAACATAAGGGTTTGAAGGGGAGGAAGAACTAAAGGTTCATCTATAGATTTATCCACGCTTGAATTGTTTGAAACTATATGGTCCTCCTTCATCATGGGTTCATCAATCAAATCAGGCCCTTAAAATGAAAGAAAATAATCTTCAATGAAACTTTCTTCATTGAGTGGATTCAATAATGATTTAACCTCTCCCAGCTTCTCCTCTTTAATGGGTCTTGGATCTGATTATTCCTCCTCTTTAACTTGTTCTCGCAACTTAGATTAGATCAGAATTATCTTCAAACAAAGTATCATTAAGGACAATGTATTCAAAGAAATTAGGATGTTGATCTTCTTATTTTATTTTGTTTGTTCCTTCTCTCTGCAAACTCATCCTCGACCACCAATAGCTCTTCAACATTGACCTCCTTTATTGGCTTGACCATCAAGGGAATCTTTTAAACCAAAATTTAGCATCCCATCTCTTTAGATTGTCTGTTGTTTCTTCTCTATTGGAATCCCCTTCTTGCTGATCTCCTTGATGGATTCTTGAGTATTTTCCCAACATGGACTTGGGAAAGAAAGACAAGTGGAAGCTTGGGGTTCAACTAGCTTTGCAATTATTTGTGGTGGGGAGGGAGGTGGAGCTTCTTGTTTGTTTGGAGGGAATGACTATTTGGAAGGGAAAAGGGCAGAGGAACTGAGATGGGATGGGAGATTAGGAGATGGAGAAAATAAATTAACACTTGGGGAAGCAGATGAGGGGCTTGACTCTTGATCATGTTGAAATGATAAAGTTTGAGAAAGAGAAAATGAAGAGCTAGGAGGTGGTGGACTTACCCATTGACAAGGTTGTCTTGTGTCCAACTCATAAGCCTCAATATCCTTTATCTACTATGTAAGTAAAGGTAGCACTCCAACCATGAATTCAATCTTCTCTTGAGGGCTATAATGTCTTGGAAAAGGGCCTTTCCTTGGCCAAGTACCTTGCAACCAATTTTTAATGCCTTAATTTTTCTATCGCCCTTGACCCATGCCAGTCTCCATTTTTTGAATCTTCTTCGGAAGATTAACTTCTTCCATTTAACTGTTGTCATTATATGCATACCCTTATTCTTGATAAGCTCCATAGCAAAACTTGTTTTGGCAATGCTCATATGGGTAAGCGTGATTATTTTGGGTCTGATAATAATACTGATCGGAGGAGTTAGGAAATGCATTGGAGGTTGATTGTATTTTTGTTGCTGCAAGTGTGAGTTCAAGAAGGAAATCAAGTTATGATTGCACAACCTTGTGGAATGGGAGAAAATGAAAGAGATGGAAGAAGAAAATGGATGGAAAAGGTCTCTAATTCAAAGGATGGGTTATTAACTAGATGCAATCACCGGATGTGCTTGCATGTGCCTAAAAATGCTAAACCTTAATAGGAACACACCAACCCACTAAGATGAAGTGGTAAGGTGCTTGAGACTGTCCCCACTGGGTGTGCCAAAATTGATAGTTCGAGAATCACAAGACCCTCGAATGGCACGATTGTGAGGTGGGGTATCCGGTGTGATTGCACAACATGGGACCATCTCTCAAGTTGTGGGACTTGTAATACTTGAGATGGACCTCCGGAGAAATTCAGTTCTTGCTTCCTAATCTACCCGCTTACAAGCTACTCCGGTGAAGGCGAACATATTCTATCCTAATCTAACCATTCAAAGGGGATAGGGAGAAAGAGAGAGAGGGTGAAAGAGCTACACTAAGCGGTGATACACCAGAAAAGGAAGTGGTTGAATCACAAATATGACTTCCTAAAGTGGAAAGAGGTAAGCAGAGGTGAGGATGGGACGAGAATGCACGATGACACTGACCAGAGATAGATTTCACATGGAACACCACTTAAAAACCCATTAAGCACAACTCCCGAACCTGCAACAAATATTAGAGTATGCACATTATACCCTACAATGATGAGACAACAAAATAAGCCAAGGATGGATAGATGCATTATGAATCACATTTTAATGCTCCAAAATTTTACACGGTACATCATCAGTGGGAAAGAGGCAAGGAAATTCCATTACAAAGCTCGAAAGGAGCCTTAGACTCTATATTCTACCCTAAGGAAGAAAGGGAGAGGGGGCAGGTGAGAAAGGATGAACAAAACGTTTGAATATGCCCCGATTTATAATATATAGGAAGAATAAGAGAGAGGATGGAAAAATTTGAATCCTTCTTCAACCACCTTGAGATATGCATATATGAGAAAGATCAACCACTATAAATCTATGCCCCTCTTAAATTTTCCTACAATTTGTCAATTTTGATTCCCAAGTAGATCAAATTAAATCTAGTCTGGTAGTTGAAGAAATTTGATTCTGTATTAATGGCCTAGAAAATGTTTTCCCATTTTTCACCCACTAAATCCTATTAAGAATGATATTTTATTTTTCCATGGCATAGAGGGTGTCAAGAGGTTTCCAAAAGTTTTCTCTCATGCAAATGTGATCTTCCAGTCAAAATATATGGCCATTTGAATATTTAGATCACACGCGTGCAATATTTTAAAGAGTTTGTCCATACCGGGTCCATATGATAGCCTTGCGCATCTTGGAGATTCACCCCTTTCCTTTGGCTTATAAAATTGCTTTGAATTGACATGTGGCAGCTTTTGTGAGCTCCTTGGGTTCCTTTGTATTTTCCTTAATCTTTTTTCTTTGCAAGCCAAAAGTCTAACCTTAGACACATGGAGGCCTAGTGCTTGTTTGGAACCCACCCCAAATTTTACTTTTGAAATAGCACTACATTGACACTTGGATCCCTCTATTATCCTACCTTTTCTTTTACTATTAAACCCTCGATTTTGTCCATTTTTGGACCTGGTACATGTGGAAGGCCCGTGCTCATTTGAAAACCCACTTTTGATTTTACCTTTGTAGGAGAGCCGTTAAGACACGCGGTGCCTTCCGCCCGAACTCTTATACTTAACAGTTTTGGGCCCGCTTTGTCCCACCTTTTTAATTTGGACTACGTGGTGAGATCACTTTCATTTGGTTCTCCACTCTTTGGATTTATCTTTGAAGTAACACCGTTTAGACACTGGCACCTTTTGCTAATTCGAAGACTTTTAAACAGCAATGGTGCGACTTTTGGGACTCTAGACACGTGGAGGCTTGGCACTTGTTTGAGTCTTTGACTTTTTATTAATCTTCAAAGGTGAGCTATTTGGACACTTGGCATCTTCTCGCTATCTCCTCCATACTTAGTCATTTTTGGTGCTTGTTCTGAATCATTTACAAAGCCCGAAGACTTGAACCTTTTCCATTTCTTTTCCTTTGAGCGTCACATTTTCTTCCTTTTATTTTCTCCTTCCTCGACCTGCTTTACTCCATTATAGAGCCTCGTCTATAACTTGTCTGCGTTGGATTTGAAGCATGGGCTCGTACGATGGAACCATATATTGAATTTCTTCCTACACGGGGTCATTGATGATCTAATTTTGATGGGGGGTGAAAATTGAGATAACACTTAACCATCCACATAGCCAAATAATCTTAGTTAAGGTATATATTCTTCCTTGGATCCTCCCGCTATAGAAGCTTCTCCACAATTTCCTCTTTCAGCAGACGATAATCACCACCACAAACTTCTTTCCACTCCTCCCTTTTCCCTTTACACTCTTGCATCATCACTCACACCACTTGGGCATCGTAATTAAGGATTTACATTACACTCTCCATCTACACCGGATATATTCCTCAATCCACTAATCTCACACTCCTTTGTTTCCTTGTTATCACTTTGATATCACCTCCTTTAATCTCTTATTCCATTTTGGTATACACTACTCACTATTTTCATCATTCTTCTTCTTCTTCAGCTCAATGATCCTACTTAACCATCCCCATCGCATGGCAATGTGACTTAAGAGTACATCTTAAGAATGGTTTTCCATCTGACCCTTCCACCTCCCATCATATCTTCCTCATCTTCTATCTCCCTCCTCTCGTCGTACTCGTCCACTCCAACCAACCTTTCCACACCTATATCCAATACAATATTGTCTTTCAACTTCCATATCATCACTATCGTAATGGTGATATTACTTAACTCCTCCTATGCGTGGTGATCTTACTTAAGAGTCCCTCTTAAGAATGATTTGTCATCTTGCACTTGCTCACCATTCCAAATTATCACCATCTACAATTTCTCATCATTCCCCATCATCACATCCTCTCACCTCCTCTTCCATTCTTGCAAATACGACTTCCTACTTATCCCCTATTCATCTCCATCATCCATTTCTTGGTAATCTTACTTAAGTGTTGCTTCCCCATACATTTCATGTCTTGTTTCTTCATTTTTCTCTCATTCATTCTCATCCACTATGTCCTCTCCTCACCTTAATCTTCACACACATCACTATCCCTCCTTTCTTTACTATTTCCACTCCATCTTCTAAGGTTATCCCACATATCTACCCCCACACTTACTCGTCATTTTCATTGATCATCTCCTAACGTTATTTCATGATCATCTTTCATTTCCACACTAATAATTATCGGTGGACTTCGACTAAAAATCAGTCATCCCCATTTTACACAACTGGATCCTTATCTTTCACCTCCTCCATTCTATCTTCATTTATTTCTTCCCTCTGTGTCCTCCGATCATTATCTAGATACTTCTCCTAACATCCCTTCATTGGCATTCCCCTTACATTCCTTTTTTACTTTACGCCTCGTATCACATTTTGGCCCATCCTTTCCTAGTGATCATTATTGGTGGATTTCTTCTAACGTCCATTCTTTGGCATTGCCTCTTCTATCCCTTCCTCTCTTTTTCTTCACCACCTCTCCATCTTTCATTCTTCCTTGCCAATTTATTCACTGTCTTCATCATGTACCCTCTCTCTATTTTCTCATCATCAACATATCCTCATCTCATGCATCTCTGTATCTTTTCCAATTTGTGTCATTTGTCCCCTCAAGCTTCTCTTTATCAAATATCTTTGTTTTTGGTTCCCTTCCTTTTGTATAATTTTCTTCGTTGTCCTCTCCTACTTTTTGATCCTCTTCTTATTTCACTTCCTCTATATCATCTTCCACCTCGTTTTACCTCACACTTCAAATTTGTCCCATCTTTTTATCATCCCACTATCCACATGCATTTCCATGCGGTCAGTTCCATATTATTTTCCTTGGATTTCCTCACTATGATCTGGTTCCTTCAATTTTATTTTCTCTATCATCTCTTTTTTTCCATTTCTTCTCTACTTTCCTATGTTTCACCCTCCTTCACACCTTTCATTTTAAATAACTCTATCCCTTTTTCATAATTTCACGCTCTTATCTATCTTTTTCTTGTCTTCTCCTTGCTTTTCCTCCATCATTTCCCCTTTCTCTATAATCCTTCTTTGTTATCTTCTTCCCCCTTTCATTCCTTTTTTCTCCTCCTCCATCTTTGTACCTTTATTCGACACCCCGTCACCTTCACATTTGATCTTTCTTACTCTTTTCATAATCATCCACTCCTCCTTTCCATTCCATTTTCTCTTTCTCATTACATCCTTCACCACATCTCTCACACCTAGAATTCACAATAAAACCGAATGTTTCTCTGTTTATGTACCTCCATCGATCCATTTCATTATCGTTCTTGTTCTTATCTTTGCATCATTGACCTCTTCTCTTTTTGAGGACCATGTCACATCTTTTATCTTTGTAAGTCCTCTTATAGGGCATCATCATATCCATGTCTAAGAATCTATTCCCATCTTCCTTTGACATTTTTGTCTTGGAGGATACCATTATGGCCATCATCAATCTAATATTATTCTCTTCCATCAATATTTTCTCTGTGTTTGTTTTGTTGCAAAAGTATCTTGACTTCCTATCCTACTTGTTGAAGAAGTGAGACTTTTTTTATTGTCCACCTTCTAATTTTCCAACACTTATGCATCTTTCATACGAAACATGATTACCATCATATTTATCACCCTTTTAGGGAATTCTATCTCACCCTTCTATCCTATCTTCTCATCATGTCCACATTTATGATTATTCCCCTAGGGAATTTTTACTTACACATCCATCTTCCACTATGTCATTTTTGTATCCTAGGTTGGGGCACCTTTTAATCCTTGTACTTGTCGATACATGTAGCTCACTTTTTGTTTGTCTCTTTCCCTATGTTGGGCCATCATTAATTTTCCATCCTTATTCCTTTTGCGGATGCATGATTCCCGATAGATAAAGGATTTCGTATACCTTTCACATTTAATTGCGCATATTTTTATTTTTTCATATGACCCATTGGTCATCATGATTTACATCCATAATGTAGTGGTCTTCACCCACTCACTGGTCTATAGAATTTTGTCGCCTTTCTCCGTTGAGACCACAATTATCCTCTACCGATGTGATATTGGAATCACCACCATATTTTTCACCGATATTGTGATCCTTTTTTGCATGGGGAATATTTCCTTTGGTCATGTCTTTATCCATTCTTGGATACATATTTCATCCAACCCTTTCTATTTTAGTCTCTTGGCTTACTATCGCAAACCACTCAACAAAAAGGGGTAAATGTAGATACCAGTTTTTGGTGTAACCCCTCTCGTTCATCCCACATTTGTTCTCCTTCATTACATTTCCCCCTCGCTTTTCTTTTTCTTAAATTTAAGTAAATTCCATCTATTTACTCACCTTTATTTAATTAATTATCAAATGGGCTCCATGTGGACCCATTTGATAATTAAAATTTTGGCATTATCTCCCATATCAAATTATTCAATTCATGGGTATTAATATACCCATCCAACACCCCTTTCTTAAATTCAAAAGATGGAATCTATTATCTCACCTACCATGTCAATCATGTTCCCCACTCCACCTAATAAGTCAAACCATGGGCCCCATGTGATCACATCATACCTCTTAACCCAGGTTACTTTAACCAATCCCGATTACTCATTAATCTCAATCTAACCTCGCCACTAATTTATAAATATGGGTTTTACCCCCTCTTTATGGGGAGCCAGAGAAAAAAAAAGGACAAAAGACCATTCTGTAAGTTTGAGGTTAAGGCTTATCTTTTTCATTGTTATAAGTTAGAAGGTGAGGAGTGTGGGAGAAATCCTTACCATTGTTTTTATCCCGCCACTCGATGCCCATTTCATCTCCATATCAAACAACAAGCTAAGTCCCTCGTCATTTCAATTACTTGTCATTTTATATTCAAGTATTTCGCATTGATATCTATTGTTAATGATCTATTATTATCTTGTTAGATGTGGGGGTTGACATCCTCTTGGAACCGGTAATGTCCTGGGAAACCCCGTATATTGTCATCTAATCCCATTTGTTTTAGTTTTACATATCTATCTTAGTTTATTGCGTAGTTATCTTCTCTACATCCGAGGTCCTAAGCCATCCATCATTCAAATTTGTTGGTGGATTCAGATCGGCTTTTACTCATGTGAGAATGAGGTTTCCTAATCAACAAGCATTGAACCCACAACTCTTATATCAAGATGTTGACAAGAGCCTCGTTCTCAGGCGCAGGTGAAAGGCGATACTCGAATGTTACGGGATAGTGTTGTACTGAGTCTAATGCAAGACTGGACAAGGACATGGGTAAAGTGTGAAGAAGTAGATCATGATCATGCATAATAAAACAACATGCGAGTTTAAATGTGAGGAAATGTTGTTGGGGATCTTCCTTGTTGAAATTAATAAACTCGGGAAGTTTCAATGAGGAGGTTAGGGTTTGATAGGAACCAATGGATGAATCCGTTCATTCTGATTTGTTCATAGGAATAATGTATCCTTGGGAGTTAAGGAAGCAGCCTCAAAACTAGCTAATCAATTCATCAAAGCATAAATAGGATCATTTGACGCAATGTTAGGTTGAGATTGGAATGGTTGTGTGGGTTAAAAATTAGTTTCATAAGGTGAATGATACGTTTATGAATGTGTGAGTGTTTGCGGCATCGTTTGATAAGGTGGTTGATAAACTTGCGGGTGGGATGCTTGATAAGACAGTTGATAAAATTGTGGGTGTGCAGTGTGTGGGGAAGCTGTGTGGTAAGGATTAACATGTGTCATGAGTTGAGATTATTGCATAGGCGGACTTTGAATAATAGAGACATGATGTGTTCGTTAAAGTTGGGTAGGTTGTTGTAGTAAATTATAAGTGGGGATATGAGTGTTAAGAGGTTGAGACGGTTGGAACATATGATGGGTAGGAATGTAAGTGTGAAGAGCTTGAGATGGTTGGATAGGCATATTAGTAGTGCATGAAATAGAATAAATAAAAAGGATGTTGTTGGAATGTGATCCACCAATTAAGGAGATTGAGCGGATTGAGAGATTGTGGGGGATTTAGGAAATATGAAATCATATATGGGGTTAAGAGGTGATCCAAGAGTTTCTAAAGGAGCCGGAGATGGTGGTGTGGTTGGTTTAGGAAGATTGGCTTGGTAAGGGATATGAGGATTGGTTTCAAGGTAGGAATGATTGTGGATGACACAGTCCTCATGAAGTGAAGCCATGGAGATAAAGGGTTGTGTACACGAAAGCATGATTTTGACTTTAGAATCTTGTTGGGAGATATAATTAGGGAAAGTGACATCATTTGATGTAGCGGATTGTTGTTTTGTTTCGTCTTGAGTAAGAGTGACCATAGGCATGAAATAGAGAAACATTTGATTATGAAATCTTAACAAACAAATCAAGCAACAAATTTTTAATCAACAAGATTAATTATGTGATGAGAGAAGAAAAGAAAAGTGGATAATGAAGGTGCCTAAAGAACAAAATTCTAAGGCTGGTTTCGAGGTAGTATTGGCTTGGGAGATGCCCGAAAAGGTTTTCTGTTGGGTGTTCAAGTCCCAATTAGTGACCAAGGTGAAAGAAATGTTTTGATGTGTTGATTGTGTTCGTGAAGTTTTAGGTTGTATGTGATAATGTGGGATGTAGAAGGTTTGTTTTAGACCAAATTTGAAATGTGAATTTCGATGCGAGATAATCGCTCGAGAAAAGGAAAATTCAATTCAAAAAGAGAAAATAGAGAAAAATGAGAAAAACCTGGAGAACGCTTTTCCTTATTAAATACAGGCATAGTCCAATTAAATAAAGGCATAGTTCAGAGTTTTACATTTGAGGGCTGATAATATTTATCAATTTTTTTAATAGTAAAATATATGTAAATTATTGAAATAACCGTTTCTTCCAACCTATATCCATCAATTTTTTTGTACAAAATATATGGAAATGTATAAATCTACATTAAAAACTGCTAAACTAAATTGCAGTCGTATTTCAAAATTTACTTAATTAAAACACAATGATTACAAATTAACAAATTGTTTAATGGCCATAATTTAAACGTGACGGACTACATAGTAATGAGCCATTTTTATCGACTCAAGTACCCTCCATAAAACTGCGAAAAATTACCTTGACGAAGGTGTGGCCTAAGGCTTTCAGTAAAGCGTACAATAATATTTGCAGTTCTTTTTCAGAAATATAGTAAAACATTAGCAACAAGGACAATATTTTAAATATCATTTTTTTTTAATAGCAGTTCTGTAACAAACTAGTAACCTCCTGATGAGCAATCACTGAGTGGATAGCGCTTGGCGGTCAAGAAGCTGACAATTGAGTTTAATTTGAGATGATTGTAGAAAATAAGCCAGATGCTCCATGTACAGTATCTTCTTCGGTGGCTTCTACATTTAGATCAAACTTCCCCACCGGCTTATCATTCACTGTTATAATCTCTCCGTTATCGGTAGCATTGCTGTTTGTACAAAGTGGTAAATTCCTTTGCGCAGACGGGCTATCCTTAGTGGCAAATATAGAAAAATCCTCCCACTCGAACGATGGCTTCCATGGAGATTTATGTTTGATAATATTACCAGCCGCATTATTCGCTGTTGATATCTGTGCTGCTGATGCCACATCCATTCCCTTCTGTTTAAAAAGCTTACGCATTGCTTGAATTCTGTCTACCAAAGCGAAAAATTCTTCCACTTCTTCACCATAGTCAACTGTTCGTGGACGTTTACCCTCTTTCGATCCATCACAAGAATCTGGGTCGTCATTCTTTCCAGGAAACTCGAAGATCCGCTTTGGGCGTTTGGAATCCATAATGATAACTAACAGAGATCCATTGAAGAAAATTATATGCAGGCCTTGTGCTCGATTCTCACATAGAAACGACAATAGGTCCATAAAACGAGCTACGTAAGCAAAAGCGAAACCACAAATAGTTTAGTTAGAATATCGACAATGAACTTTAATTCTCAAAAATGATTACACATGGTTTCGTCAACCTCGACTTTCTCGTTTTTGCACGGACATAAAACACATGAGAGAAAAAAACGCGCTCTGAGCGCGCTCTTGGCTCAAGGCCCCGCACATGAGTATAAAAAGGGGGAAAATGTGCCCTTGAGTGCGCTTTTCGACAACAAATGCGTGTTGTTGCAGCAGTACTTGTTGTCGAGGTTGTATGAAAAGTTAGGGAGGGCTGCTCACAGATCTGTCAAAATGTACAATATTGAGTATTCATAAAACTTCAACGTTATACAGACTGTCATTTAATGAATAAATTTGTCGGCCTTTTAAACATTTTTCATGATTTTAACCATATAATACTTGTAAATATTTGAAATAACTGTTTATATGTGGCTTGCATATTTGACGTATTGCCATTATTTTTATATAGATTTATATGTAAACTATACAATATAGTTTACAAATAATTATACATATATAGAATAATCTTTGATACATTTTGTTAATAGTATAAAAATAACACTGTTATATATTTTAGAAGGGTGCTATTTGAAAATGTCGGTCACCTAAAAGTTACATAAAACACATAAATGGCCATCAAATTTAACCTTTGCTGCCACCTTTTCTTTATATTTATTTTTTCATTATTATATTTTTAAAAATGGGCACTCTTGATAGAGCAGTACAATTGCACGAGCAGGAAACTATGGTTTGTCATCTTATGTCAACACTGAGCGCCTTTCACAGGTTGTACATTTTTACCAAACTGAGCTCTACAACTGAAGCAAATGCATGCTTTTGTAGCAGTACTTGCTGTTGCAGAGGCAGTAGGAAAACTCAAGGGAGAGACGCCCAGAGAGTTGTCAAAAACTACAATATTTAATATTTGATAAAATGTTCAACGTTATACAGACTTCCACCTATTCTTCATTTTAATATTTTTAAAAATGCCTCTGCGCAAAACCCTGGTTTTAGCACTCTCACGTCAGCATCAGAGGCCTTTCCACAGTTGTGCATATTTACCTATTTGAGCTGTTGAACTGAACGCGATTGCTACATACATCTTTTTATTGTGCGTGTGCAGGGACATGATAACTGAGCGCACTGACATCACTACTAGAGCCAGGGATTTGTTTACATGTGACTCGTAAACATGGTGAAATGGCCCATCAACCTCTCCCACTCCCCACCATTTTTTTAACATTTAGTCATATGCCAAACAAAACACTTTCAGGAAATAGTGAATGGGTACATGCCTAGCCCGCGTTTTATTTGCATTAATTTTCTGTTACATTTATATTTGTAACGTCGCATCCACCTGCTGAATTGGTAAGCAATCGTAGTCATCAAACTTATGTTGACCGTTTACAATTATTATGGAATCTTTTGGAAAATTATTAAAATAATTACCTCAAACATTAGAAATTTTAATTACTTAAGCGGTTGAAATTTATAGCTGCTAGCTATTTGGACATATACGTGACAATTTTGAGAAAAAAGTAGAAAGGTGAAAGCGTGTGTCACTCACGGATTGTTTGCTATGTTAGGGTTTTATGTTTAGCATGATTGTCACCCTTAAGTGGTCGGTTCTTATCATAGGGCCTCGTGAGAGAATTTTTTCACATGTGTTTGCTTTATTTCACATTTTTAGGGTGTCTTTGGTGATTTTTATATGAATGGTCTCCTATTTATATACTTTTGTTTTTCAATCGTGATGTATAATGATGGCATTTCTAAGGAGACAGATACATCACGAGACTAATCCTAATATAATGCTTCCAAAAAGACAACGAGACAGATACATGGAATTAAAACCTACACTAAGAGCGATGATACGCCAAGTAAGGAGTGTTAATCACTCTTCCAAATCACTGCAAAACAGAGAAAGGGTGAATCCTAGGGAGGTTGGACAAATGCAACACAACCGAGATCACACCAATGCATTAAGGGGAGGTTGGACAACTACAACACAAGCTCAATATACAAACATTCACCATTTCACGCAAAAAACAACCACAGAAGGTCTGCAATAGACAAGAGATACACACAGATCCTACAAACACAATGAGAGGTAAGATGCAAACAACAAAACATAGAGGTTGGACAAAATGCAACACAAATATGTTTTATTGCTCCATAAAAGTTTACATAGTACAATGCTATAGTAGGAAGAGGCATGAAGCCATTACAAGAGTTTGAGGAAGGCTTGAAGCCCCAAAAGGAATGGGTGCATAGAAGAAGAAAACTAATCAACCAGATTTTGCACATGCAAACCCCTTACATTTTATAAAAGAAGAAAAATGAAGAGAAAGGGAAGAAAATCCGAAAATGCACTCCAATCTCCTACAAAATCCATCATTGTCCTTGTGGGAGTGATGGGCAAGTTTGCAAATCCCATCTGCCATTGTACCTTGGTTGTTGGAAGAGAAAAGAATCCCATACCTCATCATTTTGGGTAGGTGAGAAACTTGAAACATTCCTCTAAAATGGTGGACTGTATTTCTTTATTTTTAAATACTTAGCCTTACTAAAATGAGTAGAGAGAGGGAAGAAAATTTGCAAATGTACTCCAATCTCTTGTAAAATCTATCATTGTCCATATGGGAGTGATGGACATGTCTGCAAAGCCCATATGTCATTGTACACTTAGAACTTTCCAAAAAATCCTATTTTTTGCGAATTTGAGCTCCCATTCAAAAGTTATGGCCATATAAAGATTGAGTGCCATACAACAATAAATGTGGATAGTGTGATCTATCTTTTCAAATTCTGAAATTGCATCACACCCTTTGAAATTTGAAATTTTGGAATTTTGTGATTGAGAATTTTGAGTTTTTCCACTTCGAAGATCGTTGTAGTGTTCATCGCTCAAAGCGGCTCAAGAGTTCTAAAATTCAGACTTCGGAGTTCGGACTGTGAAATCATGTCACATAACAATGTTCATCGTTCAAGCCAAAAGTTTGAAGTTCGGAAACCCCAAAGTCCAAAATTTGAACTTTGGGTTTTAGACTTTTGCATTTTCGAGGGCTTCGGGATTTGAGTTTCGGGACTTCGGGGTTTTGGGACTTTAGGTTTTCAGGGTTTCGGGACTTTGAGAATTTGGGGTTTCAGGACTTTGGGTTTCGAGGTTTTGGGAATTTTTTCTCCTATGTGGCACTATTAATATAGCGAGCTAGAAGCCTCCAAAATGCTAAAACCCGAAATCTGAAATTTAAACTTCGGAGTTTCGGACCTTCAACTCCTTTTTTCGCACTTCTTTTCGCCAAGTCCCTAAATTTTACGTGTCATTGATCCTGAAAGGGGAGTTGAACTTGAAAACCCCGAGCTCTTTCGAACTTCGACTTTTGGGGTTTTGGTAATTTGGCTCATTTTTGTGTTTTCGTGCCGTGAGAACTTTGAATCGCTCAACCCCTAAAGTCTAAAATTTTTGGACTTCGGGCCTTTTTTGTGTCTTCCGAATCACTTTCTCGGCTAACATGGCCCCCAACTTCTGCAAAAGTACCTTTTCAAGCTCCCCTCTATAGCTTGACCATTTTTTACACTGTTGAATTCTCATGCCCTTGGCTCAATGGGTCATTATCAACTCGAGCTTGACCCATTGTCATCATTTCGTGTCATTCTATTGTTGATTTGAGCCTCGACTTGTCGTCAAGCTCCTTGGCTAGATTGGTCCTTCCATTTTCTCTCTGTGAGGTCTTGTTTGTCTAATTTTAGTGAGGGGAAAAATTGGATAACAAATATTAGTTGGATACATTTTTTTAATTTTATCTCATTTAACATTCCACTTAAGTTATGAAGGGTCATCTTCGTGTTGATTAGACTAATGTCCAATTATATTATATACTCGTATAACTATATATTTTAAATTCGATTAATTCACATGTTATAAATCATCGTCTAAGATACTCCATTACCTAATAGTATTTAATTAAACCTTATAATTCAATATAATTTATTTATTTAATAGTGATAATAAGATATCACAACTTGTTCTAAATTATTAAGTGGCCTCATTCACCAATTAACCCATTCACTTTAATTACAACCCATTCCAACAAAAATCCTGACATAAAAAGTTGGAGGGTTCATTCTCCACCATTAGATTAAAACAACATGAACCCGTAGATCTAGGTTGCCAAAAATCCTTATGAGTTTTCTTTCTTATTCCCATTTTGCCCTAATTTCTTTTCATTTGCACATTCTTGTTTTGCAAGTTTAGGAGAATGAAGGCCATGGAGCCAAGGAGGGATTATGGATGATTTTGCTTCGTTTGGAAGGATATACACATAAATTTTGTTTGGGTGTTTGTTTTATTTGCATCCCTCTATAAGGGTTTGCTATGAATATTATTTGTTATTCATATATATTTTTTGGTGTAACATTTACCCCACTCAATATATGGGTATTTTTTGGCCCTTTCATTTTTGTTGAAGATTGAATATTTGCAGACTTTTGTGTGTGTATACATATACACACATCTATATTTTTTTATATTTTTTTACTATTTTTTTCTTTGCTTGTTGTGCGCGCGTGCGTGCGTGCGTGCGTGCGTGCGTGCGTGCGTGTGTGTGTGTGTGTGTGTGTGTGTGTGTGTGTGTGTGTGTGTGTGTGTGTGTGTGTGTGTGTGTACACACACACACACACACACACACACATATAATATTATTATTCAATTATACGAGTTTCAAGTTTAATATTTTAGCCATTGTGTACATAACTTGTGGCTTCAAATGAATAGTGACAATATTGTGCATTCCAAAGTGTGGCTATGCATAATGGGGAGGGATGGTGTAACGCCTGCTAAAAATCCCACTTGAGACCCAAGAACAACCTAGGTTTAGATAGGAAAAATTATGGAATAATTTTTTTGTTTAAAGTGTGACTACAAACAAACTCCTATTAGCAACAGATTGTCACAATAAAAAAATATCAAGGACAAATATATTAGATAAAATAAAATTTTCCATTATAACAAATATTGAGGACCACATACAAGTTAATGAGTGTAACTAAACCAAGTATAGTTTAAATTTCCTTTAGGTGTTAATTTAATAAAAAATTAAATTAACTCTAAGATTAATTGTTCTCTAATAAATTTTAGAAAGTTTAAAGTGGCCAAAACAATTAAATACCCAAGGTATTTAATTTCACAGTCTAAATAATAACCAAGGTTCACATTAACATGAGGTTAGGAAAACATTCACTTACCCCATAACGTGACCCCCCAAAAAGGTCAACCCATGCTTTAGAAATAAACATTTAAGTTAGAAAGGGTAAATTCCCACTTACCCACTCTCAGGCTCATCTTGAACTTCAACCTGATTTTTCACACATTTAACACACTTAAATTTTCCTAAAAACAATTCCATTAGATAGGAAATTTCTTCCCCTTTCCAATGATATAAAGAAGTCCTCCTAACTCCTCATATTTCTTAAGTTACGGGCCGGCGGGCCTGGGGAGGAAAATTTTCCCAAAAGTGGGCCTACGGGCTTGGGGAAGAAAATTTTCCCAAAAGCGGGCCTATGGGCTCGGGGAAGAAAATTTTCCCCAAATGCGGGCTTGCAGGCCCAGGGAAGAAATTTTTCCCCAAAGGCGGGCCTGCAAGCCCGAGGAAGAAATTTTTCCCAAGGGCGAGCCTGCGGGCCCGAGGAAGAAAATTTTCCCAAGCTGCAAGGGACACATGTCCAAAATTTGAGCCAATGCAGAAAGGTGGGTCATCGGAGGCACTTAGGATTTTTAGTTTTTTTGGTTAAAAAGGAAAAAGTTTTAAAGTGAGCCGCACCTCCACCGACGCCTAGGGACAACACGTGTCATTCCCAAAATTTTCAAGTGAGAAGTAGGACTAACGGGGAAACTTAGGACTTTAAGATTTTTGAGTTGAAAAACTTCAAGGTTAAAACAAACTCTGCTCCTCCACCGACGTCTAAGGATGCCACGTGTCAAACCGACAATGATAGGCGGGGAAGCGGGCAATGGGGAAACTTAAGATTTTGTGTCAATTTCTTTTAGATAAAGTTGAAGGTGTAGGCTCGCGAACCCGCGAAAGTAATTTCCAAAAGTGAAGTGGTGGGGGTGTGGGGCCATGGGGAAATTTAGCAAAAGTTATTTTATTTTTTTGAAACCAAATGAAGCAAAAAAATTTAGATGGCCATAACTTTTGATTGGAAGCTCGGATTTGAGAAAATGAGGAGTTTTGGAAAGGGCTCAAACTCCTCTTTGCATAGGAACCATAAAAATTCATTTTTGACAAAATTAAGTGGGTGAATTTGACAAAACATCTTTCCTACCATTAAAATGTGAACTGGACTTTTTAACTTAACATAATTAATTTGATCCGCCATTCTTTGTTCTTCTATTTTCCAAATAGACATGGAGAGATGCACTTGAAGGGTTTCAAATGGATTGCAAGGATAAAAAAATCAATGGTTGAGATTACAATTGAATTTCTTTTTTTTTTTTTAAATTGCATTAGTATGCATCTTTCCCTATTCTTTGGAGTTCTGAATAAATTAATAGGACAATGGAATTGTTTCATGATGTTCTTTATTCATCCTTAGTTCATTTTAAAGTTTCCTTTTGTCTTTCAAGTTGTAGAGTACTCTACAAATTTTTTTCGATAAATATTTTTATTTTCACAAAGTGAATAGAAATCTTTTCGTAAACATGAATAGATCTAATTCTCGTTATCATCCTATAAAATTTTAGATTCATTCAAATCTAATTTACAAAATTTAACTTTACTTCAATCAATGCATGAAGACCCAAAATGTAGTTCTACTTTCAAATCATGCATTTCAAATGAAACAGAGAAATGTAATATTTCTTCATACGTATTTCCTTTTCAATTTTCAAATAGAGATTTCACAATATATTTCAAACATAGATTTCAAATGAAAACCATACCAATTGTGGTAATTTAATCAACTCTCACATTGAAATCCAATAATTCTTTTACAACTTCCTTTTTCATTCATCAAATACAACTTACATAATATACATCTTTCACATTCAAATGTAGATTCCATTTCCAAAACAGAGCAACTTTCCACCACAAAAATATTACAATGTCATCCACTCGAAGTGGGAATTTTTTTTTTCAACAAGGAAATCCCAAGGGGACTGCAAAATTTGTCTTCGTCCTAAGCTCCATAACAACAACAAGAAGATCCACTGTATATATTTTTACCACAACAAAAAAGGAGGAGAGGAAACACTCTCCACCCAACCAAGAATTCCAATAAAGAGGAGAAGCCATCCTCCTCATTGGCCATGAGCCCCAACCACATTACAATAGTATATGGATTCAACTCATGGAGAGAAACAAGCTTCCACAACACAAAACAAATTTCACATTCATATCACGGTTCAAAAACTACAATTACTACCACACAATGAACAAGAACAAAATACACATGATTCATCATGTAAAAGCCAAAGGAGCAAGATCTATGGATAAAGCTGCTTATACCTCCTAAATGGAGAAATGGGTGTCCACCTTAAAACACGCCAACATACATACATACATACATACATACATACATACATACATTTAAATCCAAAATAATCCAAAAGCTCAAAAATCCAAAATTTAAAGAGTGAAATTTCAACAAAAGTTTTCTTCAAATCCAAAATAATCCAAAAGCTCCAAAAAATCCACAAGCATCAAATTCTCTAACTCTCCAAAATTGCAAGAGCACAAAAGCAAAATGAAGTAACCAAGAACCCCCAAAACAACAAAAGAATTTGAATAAATAGAAAAGGAAGAGAGGAGGATGAGGTGGCTCCATGTAGGATGCCACATCACTCATCCTCAACTCCACCTCACAAGTCAACTTCAAACCCCAAAGCACAATTAATAAGTGGGTGAATAAAATGACATTTTACTTACACACACAATCCAAGCCCACACCCCTTAAGGACCAAAATTAATTTCATGCAAGAATGTGCAATAAAAACATACAACGTGCCTTCCCAAAAATACATAATAAGGCCTAATTTTGAATCCCCAACCCATAGGTAGGGTTGGTGTGACAATTTAAGAGGTGTGGGAAAAGTTTAACTTGTCCTACAAGCCTCTAAAATCAGCCCCTAAGGATAGATCCGAATTTCAAAAGGAAGGTGGAGTGTTTCACACTCAAAGTTACACATAACTTACAACACATAATCCAAGAGCCTACAACTCTAATAATTGCATTCTTTTGACCCATTTAATTTATTTAACAATATGATTACTCACTAATCTAGACACAAATAAAATAAATAATAAAGGGGAAAATACATCACTAAATAAACACATACCAAAATTAAACAAAAGGAACTAAATAAGAGAATACACATAACCCCTTGGTCACATTTGAAGGTGATCCCCCATGGGAACCCCTAACAAAATTCACACACACACACACACATAACAAATACATGTTGCCATGGTGACCCTTGTTGAATTCATCTAGAATTCCAATGTGGTTGGTCTCCAATCCCCCGATGTTTGTTGTGACATGTTTACCTGCAAAACACAAATACCTCCTTCGGCCTTGTGGCCGCATCAAATCATCCAAAATAAATATACAATATAACTCCAAAGTCATCTATATATAAACCAAAACATCATCAACCAAATAACAACATCATTTATAATTTCATCAATAACCATATTGTCATAAAATCACAGGATAATTCAATTTTCTAGGTCTCGCTTAATATGATGAAATAACACATGTCCAAACAAACACACACACACACACACATATATATATATATATATATATATATATATATATATAACCATGTCAACATCATAACAATACCACAATAAAATGTCTCCAATAATCCATATGCATCATATATGAATCAGAATCAACCATAGTTCATGATCTCTAACATCTAACATCATACCAACTCAAAGGCTGCGATAATGTCCATAAGTATAGTCAAACGAGTATCATACTCAACAACAAAAAGTTGACGAGAGGGAAGTTTGGCACTACATCCCCCTCCCTTTAGACTCGAATTCCTCATGGATGTCCATGGAATAGGTGTGGGAACTTAACTCACAGACAAATTAGAATCCTCTCATGTAGTCATAGGCTCATCATATTTGTCTCACTACACCCCCAAACCCGATCAATATCTCTTCCTTCAAGGTCCATGGAACCTGTGCTCTATAATGTAAATAGGCTCCACCATCACTTGCCCCCTGATCTTGCACTTGCAAAGAGGTCCGATCCACACATGAGAAGGATCTGCAATATATTTCCTAAGTACAGAAAAATGAAACACATCATGGATGTGAGACAAGCTAGGTGGTAACGCTAGAAGGTAGGCCAAAGGAACGATATTCTCTAAGATCTCAAAGAGGCCTACGAATCTAGGAGCTAACTCTCGAACCTTTTCGTAATGGATAGGGATCTTATGTGGCACTCGATAAAAAAAAATCTTCATGCCCACATCAAAACTATGGTCAGTCCTATTCTGATCTCGTATACTTCTTCTTCTGTCCTATGATTCCTGCGGTCTTTGTCGATCATAACCACTTGCTACTCCATGCCTTGTAGTAAAGCTGGTCCAAGAGAAACCTGTTCTCTAACCTGTCCCAACTAAGAGGTGTCCTACACTCTCTACCATATAGTTCCTGGAAAGGAGCCATGCCTATCGAACTCTAAAAGCTATTATTGTAGGAAAACTCAACCAAGTACTAATACTCCTCCCGAACTTGGTGATGATCCATAACATAAATCATAAACATGTCCTCTAAGATATGATTCAATCACTCAAAGTGTGTTCATCTGTCTCGGGGTGATACACCATTCTGAAATTGACCTTTGTCTCAAGGGAATGTTGCATGGTAGTCCAAAAATGGGAAGTATATAGAGGATCACGGTCACAAATGATCTTCCTCGAGAATCCCGTGTAATCTGAAAATCTCATCTAGATATACCCGTGCCACTACACTAGCTATATAGGTGGTCTTCACCGGAGAAAAATGATCCACTTTCATCAATTTATCCACCATGACCATGATGGCGTCGTGGTGGTATCTCAACATCGGTAGCCCAACAATAAATTCCATGGAAATGGTGTCTCATTTCCATTCCGGTATAGCATGTAGAAAGAGAAGGCTAGCTAGATGTTGATGCTCAGCCTTCACTTTTTGACACTCTAAACAACGTGACAAAAATTGAGCCACATCTCTATGAAGTCCCCTCCAATGATACAATTGTCTCATGGTGGTGTGCATCTTATTCACCCGGGATGGGAAGAATAGGGTTCACGATGTGCCTCTGTCAAGATGTTCTACCTCAAGCCTATGTCTATGGGAATATAAATCCAGCCTCTATGCTAGATAAGGCCATTTGCCTCCAATGATAACTCATCAAACTTCCCTTCAAGGATCTCGAGACTTGATCTCCGCTCTAGCTGTAATGTAGAAAGCTGCCGTGAGGAAGTTCTTTATAGAATCCTACTCCGCAAATTTGTGCTCACTTTGTAGTGGAAATAACCACATGTCTCCTCCTACTTAGAGCACATGAAAAAACATTCTCCTTCCCTTTCACATGCTCTATCTCCATATCATACTCACAAAGCAACTCCATCCACACACCGCCGACGAGCGTTGAGATTAGGTTACGTGAAGTTGTGGTGAAGACTCAAGTGATTAGTCCTAAGTGTGAATCTTCAGCCAAGAAGGAAATGTCTCCATCGAACCAAGGTGTGCACAACTTCCGAAAGCTCAAGATCATGATTCGGATAATTGATCTCATAATCTTTGATTTTGCGAGACACAAAAGCAACAACTTTGCCCTCCCGCATCAACACATCTCTAAGTCACGCCTTAAAAAAGCATCTATGTAAATGAAAAACTTACGCTATGGATCTAGCACTAAAATAATAGGTGTTGTCGTGAAGCATTCCTTCAATGTCCTTAAGCCCTATTCACATCTGTCTCGACCAAACAAACTTCTTCCCTCTCCGCTAAAGGGAAGTGATGGGGTGCTGTGCAACCCGAGAGATGTCCTAAACAAATCTCCTGTAATATCCTACTAAAGCCATGAAGTTGCACACCTCTCTCACACTTTGGGTGCTGACCAATTCATAATAGCTTGAATCTTGGAAGGATTGATAGTGATACTTTCCCCAGAAATTATGTGGCCCAAATAATCTACCTCTGTTTGAAAGAACACACACTTCTCCAGGTTTTTGTAAAGCAGCTACTCACGAAGACACTGAAGGACCTAACGAAGGTGCCCCTTTTGCTCCTCACACGTACGTGAGTAAATCAAAATGTCATCAAGGAAAAAAAGCATGAAGTGATCCAAGAATGTCCTGAACACCCCATTCATCAAGCTCATAAACATTGTGGGGGCATTTGTAAACCAAAAGGCACTACGATGAAATCGTAGTGGCCATATCTCATACAAAAGGCGGTCTTATGAATGTCTACCTTTGTAATCCTCAGGTGATAATAACCTCCGACTTAAGGTCTATCTTGCAAAAAACGGTGGTCCCCTTCCATCGATCAAACAAATCATCAATGTGTAAAAGGGGATAACATTTCTTGATCGTTACTTTGTCAAATTTGGCGGTAATCAATAGACAACCACGGAGATCATTCACTATACTTACGGATATTATTGTAGTTATTTGATTTAGCATGATGTTAGATGTTAGAGATAACGGATTGTTGTTGATTTTGATTCATATATGATGCGTTTGGATTATTAGAGACATTTTATATTGATATTGATATGTTGTTGACATGGTTATATATATATATTGAAATTGTGATATTTTTCACACTTTGAGTAGAGCTTGATAATTCAACTAATTTTGTGATCCTATTGATATTGGTGAAATGTAGAATCAAGATGTTGAAAATTGTAAATGATATTGAATCTTGCCTAGATGATGATTTGATGCATATATAGATGATTTTGGATTTATATTACATATTTTAGCTTGCATTTTTAATGTGGTGGCGAGGCCGAAGGAGGTATTTATGTGTTTTTAGGTAAATTTAATCACAACAAACAACGGGGGATTGGAGACCAACCACATTAGAATTATAGGTGAATTCAACAAGGGTCACCATGGCAACATGTGTGTGTGTGTGTGTGTGTGTGTGTGTGTGTGTGTGTGTGTGTGTGTGTGTGTGTGTGTGTGTGTGTGTGTGTGTGTGTTTGAATTATTGTTAGGGGGAAATTGTGACCAAGGGGTTATGTGTTGTATTTTGTTAGTTTCCTTTACTTAATGTAGTATGTGATTTTTAGTGATGTAATTTCCTTGTTTTAATTATTTAGAAAATGATGTATTCTTCCCCTTTATCTTAATGGGTTTTAGTGTCCTAATTAAGTTAATTAATCTTGTTATTAACTAATTATGGATGTGACCAAAAGTTTTAGTTATTACACTAGATGGCTCTTGGGTTTTGTGTTTTGAGATCGAGTGCTTGTAATCTTGAGTGTTGTACACTCTATCCCCTCATGGAAATAAAAATATCACCTTAAAGGCCAATTTTGAAGGCTTCACAGGACAAGTTAAACTTGTCCCACACCTCTTAAATCTCTATGCCAACCCTACCTATGGGTTGGAAGGTCAAATTTAGAACCCGTTATGTGTTTTGGGAAGAAAAATTGTAAGTTTTTTTAACACTTTCTTACATGTATTTATTTTTGTCCTTAAGGGGTGTGGGCTTTGATTGTGTGTGTAAGTAAAATCTAATTTCTTCAACAACTTATTAATTTTTCTTTGGAGTATGGGGTCAACTAGGGTGATGAGGAATGGAGAGGAAATGAGGTGGCATCTTACTTGGAGCCACATCATCCTCCTCCCTCCCTTTTCTATTTATACTGAGTTCTTTTGCTTGTTAGGGGTTACTTCATTATTTTTGCTCTTGAATTTATTGTTGTTTTTGTGGGTTATTTTTGGTGATTTATTGAGTTTAAAGGAGCTTGGATTTTGAATCTTGGTATAATTTCTACTAAGGAAAGGTAGGAGCTTTAATTTTGCTTATGTTATTCCTTTATTTTGTGTTTGTGTGCTTGTTTTTGTTGAGTGTTTGGAATGCTTGTTGGGTGCTTAGGTAGTTTGCCTAAGTGAGGTGTAGGAGGGGACTACGGGAGAATTCATGTAGGGAGGCATAAGAGTTATTTCATATTTTGGAGGGAGTTTGGGTTGGGTGCCCCACCTTGGACAAGGAATGCTTGCATTTCTTACTTGTTCTTGTATGAGGGAGGCATAAGAGAATGAGGGAGGCATAAGAGTATGTGGGAGGCATAAGAGGTATATCAGGGAGGCATAAGAGTATGTAGGGGATTTGAGATTTGTATTGGAGGTTTTAAGGTGGGAACCCATTTCCCATTGGGAGGCATAAGTGGCCTCCCCATAGGTTCTTGCTCCTTTGGCTCTTCATTTAGAAGCCTTGTATATTTTGTTGTTTCTCCTTCTTGTGTTTGTAGTTTGAGTTGAATGTGCATTTGGAATGGTTGTGAAATACTTGGTTTGTGATGTGGAAGCTTGTTGTTTCCATGTGTTGGAATCACCTCTCATTGTAATGTGGTTGGGGCTCGGGGGCCAATGAGGAGGATGGCTTCTCCCCCTCATTGGATATTTTGGTTGGGTGGAGAGTGTTGCCTCTCCCCCCATTTTGTTGTGGATCAAGAAAATCATGAAGGATCTTTCTTGTTGGTGTTGTGAAGCTTGGATATTTTGTTGGAATCCTTAAGAAATTCATTCTTGTGAAAAGCCTTTTTGTTATTCCCACTTAGAGTGGAGGAACTTGTAATATTGCATTTCATTTTATTTACATTCTTGTATAATTTTCCCACTTAAAGCGGAGGACATTATATTAGTAATTGTAACAAAAATATGTGTTGATTCTTGGATATCAAAGTTGTGTTGTATATTGAAAGGGAAAAGAAATAATTTTGTTGGTAAAACTAGTGTAGTTGAAATAGAAAATAAGTTTAAAAAGGGATATATCTTATTTCATTGAAGTTGATTTATTTCCACAAAAATATTTTGTTCTTGTTCTAAATATATTATTGGAAATGTTGTTGTAAACTCTCTTGTGGAGTGTTAGAAATTTGTATGAAGAAATATTAAAATTCTTGGTGATACTTGAGAGGCATGCATTGGAAAATTTGGACTACCTTCATGCATTTTCTTGCATTGTTGTAGGAAAGTTAAACTTATTAAGTTGGATGGAAAGAACTTAAGTTGTAAATTGTTATTTGCTTGATTTATAAAACTATAGAAATTCTTAACACTAGTAGGGAAAGGACATGAAGTCTTAAATTTTTCCTCCTTTACAATATTTAATAAATATTTAAAGAAGAAAGTTTTAGTGTACACAAAATGAATAAATATATATTTAAATATTAACTTGTGAATACTACTATCTATAATTTCATTATTGAGTTATAGTAATAGTTATATCTTAAGTACAATTAATAAGGAAATATTGTTATTATTGATATATAAAGAAAACGAAAAGGGTCAAGTAATACTTTTACTATAAAAATAAATTTTATTTTTTTATTATATATATATATATATATATATATATTACAAAATTATACAAAAGGATATGTGCATTAGAGTTGGCCGCGGTCTATAGTGTATGCTTTTTGGTATGTAGATTGGAGTGGGAAGGGGTCGGCGACCCCAACCGCCACCCCATATTTAAATTGGGTAGAGGTTGGGGTCTCAACCCCTCCCAAGCCCCAATATATTAACAACTCCCACTATCTTAAACCACCCCACAAACACGTGGCCAACATACAATAATCCATGTGTAGTTCTATATCTGCGACCTACACAAGAGTTTAAATCCGAGGCCTATACTTTCACACACACACACACACACACACACACACACACACACACACACACACACACACATTTGGAATACATTTTGAATTCAGGTTTTTAACCCATCTCTATTTTTTAAAAAGAGATAGATAATAAATGAGTACTTAAAATAAATACATATATACACAAGTATATAAAATTATATATACATATATATGTATATATACTTTCTCAAATGAAAGTATTGATCTAATGTAGATATTTAAATAAAATGGGCAAAAAAAAAAACCCACAAGCCCATTTGGGAAAAGCAAAGAAATATGATCTAAATGAAACAAACAAATACATTTTTAAACCCTAATGAGGGTATCAACAAACAAGAAAAATATTGGAGCTTGTAGGCCACTTCCAAAAGCTTAAGAGTGCCTCCAATGGCTTCCCTTCCTCCTCTTTCAACCTGCAAAACAAAAGAAAAATAATGAACCAAATGAAATGAGAAAGAAGCTTTCATAAGGATGCTTTAGGGTTAGTTGCCCTTTTTCCACATCAAGGGCCCAAATTGAATCCATCCAAGGGATGAGATTCATCCCTACAAAAATTAGGTGGAGAGTGGGTGAGTGGAAATTACCTTTTTAATTTAAATGTTTTATTTCAAAAACATGGGTTGACTTTTTAAGGGGTCACTTTATGGGGTAAGGGAATGTTTATTCTAACCCCATGTAAATGGGGACCTTGTTAATTGTTTAAACCTTGTGGAATTAAATACCTTGGGTATTTATTATTTTGTCCCCTTTAACCCTCTAAATTTAAATATGGAATATTTAACTATAGTAGGAATTTAATTGTTTATTAAATTAAAACTTAGGGAGATTAAACATACTTAGTCCAATCAAAGTATTAAAGTATAATGTAGATTTTAAATAGTGTGTTATCATGGGAAATTATTCACAAAAATTAATACCTTAGGAACATTAATGTGGCAATTGTCGTTTTCAAAAAAATTGTCAGGCACGTTTTTTAAAAAAAAAAATCCATAATTTTTATAGCTAACCCTAGGTTGTTCTTGGGTCTCATGTGGATGTTATAACGGGCGTTACACTTGGTATCAAAGCCATGGGTTTAAATCTTAGACCCTTGCGCACACAAGAAAGTGTGAGACATGAACATTAACCCTACCACAATACTAAACCTAGAAAAAAACTTGTCTGAAAGATTGTATATTTTAGTGAACATAGAAAAATGGTATAAAACCTACAATGATGAACTAACTCTCGCCTTGGTCGTGTAAGAGTCATAGATCGGACAAGTGGTCCTTTCACATAGACCTAGACTTGCCACCTCCAAAGTAGGCCATAATAGCCATTATACCTTAGATTTTACAGATGGTTCAGGATGTCAATACCGCTTTACGCAGAGGGTCCTTAGAAGGATGATCATCCGGACATGATAGGAGCCATCCATTGAGGCTCATGCATCTTCTCAACATGGAGAGGAGCATAGGGCGGAGAAATCCTGCATGGATTCGGCGAGTAGATTCCTTGTAGAGGGGACATAGAGATAGGATTTTATGACACGGGGACGGGTCTCGAGCCCTAGACCTACGAGATGAGCATGTAGAGAGGCGTAGGGGTCACCGGGTGATAGCTGCGAGACCATATCAGGGAGATCCTGAAGCTACGACCATCTCACTATTCTGGAGATATAGGTAAATTTCGGGCAAAGAGGCTTGGCTAGTGAGCTTGAGTGGCTGCTTAAAAATCTACCATTGATATTAGCAACACGAAATATCGTGTTGCTATACATCTTCCGAGAGGATGGAACAGTGTCTGCGGTGGAGGACCGAGAGCAAAAGCTCCACATTGATTCAGAGACAGTTACTTGGGATCTCTTTGAGGAGTGGTTCAGGAGTAGGTACTTATCCTAGAGGTTTATTCAACAAAGGATAGATGAGTTCCATGACCTCCGTCAGACATCTATGACTATAGCTGAGTATGAGAGTCAATTTCTGGACCTACTCAAAGATATCACGACTACATGTAGGATGAGAAGGCACAGATTGAAAGGTTCATATGGGGCCTTAATTTAGATTTGGCTGGTGCAATGTGTATTCACTTGCCACAAACCTTAGTAGAGGTCAGTGCGAAGGCTTATATTATAGAGGAAACATGAGGAAAGATGCATCGGGCTAGGGATAGAGTTTGGAGTTGCATCAGAGAAAATCTAGGATAACAGATTGAGGGAATCATTTCCTCCTCCTTGTGGTGGACGGGATTCAACACAATCATCTTTCGAGCCACCACAATAGCCACCTCGGAAAGAGCATGACCAACATACGCACTCACTTTGGCTGAGACCTCCGCGAGGATTTGATACACAAAGGGGGTGGAGTATAGGGCCTCTTCCTACAGGTCCCATTAGGAAATAGGGTGCCGAGAGATCGGTAAGTAGGAGCTCACCAAAAGATATTTTATCAATCCATAGTCGGATCATCGGGATCCATCGCACAAATCTCTAGAGTACGGATGGAGCTTCATCTCATTGGAGATGGTGGGAAATTGTTATGGTTGTGGTGTTGCTAGAAATAATATGAGAGAGTTCCCACATAACCCTAAAAAGAAGTGTAAGACGTATAATTTTGAGCCTATTATTTGTGACATGGGGCACAACCATCGGATCTATGCAGCGGTTAAGAACCACCAAGCTGAGCACCAAAGTACCATGATCAAGACAACATGTAGCATTGGTGGTATCCCTACCTCCATTATGTTTGATTCTGGTTCATCTTATTCTTTTATTACACCATCCTTAGTAGAGCATTACAGGATGGTGGTAGTTAGGCATGGTCTTAGTTGGGACGTTGAAATGTCTTTTGGAGCCAAAATTTCTATAGACTCCTTAGTAAAGGAGTGTGTAGTGGATTTGGGACCCTTCATCACTACCTCGGATCTTCACATCCTTCCTCTGGATTCTTATGGAGTCATCTTAGGCATGGATTGGTTGTTCTGCGTAGAGCCGAGTGAATATTACCATAAGAATATATCATGTACAAATGATCAAGGAGTTGAGTCAATGATACTAGGGGTTAGGAGGCCCATTTCCATTCACACCATATTCACTATGCATCTTAAGTGGTGCGTGTAAAGAGGTTGTCAGATGTATGCTGCTACAGTTAGTGAAAGATCAGAGGATGAGTCTAGTGGACCATCCCTTGATGATCATCCCATCTTGAGAGAGTTTTCTGATTTCTTTCCGGGGGAGCTATCAAGGTTACCACCCCCACGTGAGATAGATTTTCAAATTGATTTGGTTCTAGGAGTAGAGCCTATCTCACGAGCACCTTATCGATGACTACTCTGAGCTCCGCGGACTCAAGTTACACTTGAGGGCCTTCTAGAGAAAGGCCTAATCTATTCTAGTGTATCCCCTTAGGGTACACCGATTATTTTCATGAAGAAGAAGTAAAAATCCACAGCTTGTGTATTGATTACCACTAGCTGAAAAAAGTAATGATCAAGAATTGTTATCCCCTTCCATGAATTGAGGATTTGTTTGATCAAATGAATGGGACCATAGTTTTCTCCAAGATAGATCTTAATTCGAGTTATCACCAGCTGAGGATTACATAGGTAGATATTCATAAGATTGCCTTCCATATGAGATATGACCACTATGAGTTCACAGTAGTGCCTTTTGGTTTGACAAATACCCCCGCAATGTTCATGATCTTGATGAATGGGGTGTTTAGGACATTCTTAGATAACTTCACACTCATTTTCCATGATGACATTCTGATTTACTCACGCACACATGAGGATCACGAGGATCACCTTCACCAGGTTCTTCAGTGTCTTCGTGAGTAGCATCTTTATAGGAACTTGGAGAAGAGTGAGTTCTTTCGAAAAAGATACAATATTTGGGTCACATCATTTCTAGGAAGGTATCATAGTAAACCCTTCCAAGATTCAAGCTATTATGGATTGGCCAACACCCACTAGTGTGAAAGAGGTGCGTACCTTCATGGGTTTAGCGGGATATTGCAGGAGATTTGTTCAGGACTTCTCTCAGGTTAGGCACCCCATCAATTCTCTTTAGCGGAAAGGGAAGAAGTTTGTATGGTTAGAAAAATGTGAGTATGAGTTTAGGACACTGAAGGAATGCCTCACGATAGCACATATTATTACAGTGTGAAATCCTCAGGGTGAGTTCTTCATTTGTATAGAGCCTTCTTTGGCTAGACTTGGAGGTATGTTTATGTAAGAGGGAAGAGTAGTTACTTTTGAGTCTTGCAAACTCAAAGATTATGCACTTAATTATCTGACTTATAATCTTAAGCTTTCAGTAGTTGTGCATGCCTTGGTTCGATGGAGACACTTCCTTCTTGGCCAGAGATTTATACTTAGGACTGATCACTTGAGTCTTCGCCACCTCTTCACGTAGCCTAATCTCAACGCTCGTCAGTGGCATTGGATGGAGTTTCTTTGTGAGTACAACATGGAGATAAAGCATGTGAAGGGGAAGGAGAATGTGGTTGCAGACTCCCGAGTATATGGAGACATGTAGCTATGGCCACTTCAAAGTGCGTATAGATTTTGTGGAGTAAGATATTATAGTAGCTTCCTCATGACAACTTCTACCTTGCAGCCAGATTAGATATTTAGAGATCCCTTAAGGGGAATTTTGATGGGTTTTCATGAGAGACAGATGGTCTTCTCGACACAAAGGTCAAATCTATGTCCCTAGATATGGAGGCTTGAGGTAGGACATTTTGATAGAGGTACATTGTGCACCCTATTCAGCCCATCCCATGGTGAAGAAGATGCACGCCACCTTGAAGTTTTATCATATGAGGTGACTTCGGAGAGATGTGGCTCAGTTTGTGTCATGTTGTTTAGAGTGTCAGAAGGTGAAGGTTGAGCATCAACATCCAGCTAGCCTTCTCTTTCCTCATGCTATACTAGAGTGGAAATGGGACACCATTTCCATGGACTTCATAATTTGGGTTACCGACGTTGAGATACCACCATGACGCCATCATGGTCATGGTGGATAAATTGATGAAAGTGGCTCATTTTTCTCCTGTGAAGACCACCTACACATCTAGTGTAGTGGCACGGGTATATCTTGATGAGATCGTCAGGTTGCATAGGATTCCACTGAGAAGATTATTTGTGACCGTGATCCTCTGTATACTTCCCACTTTTGGACTACCATGTAGCATTCTATTGGGATGAAGATCAATTTCAGTATAGCATATCACCTTGAGACAAATGGAAAAACTAAGTGGGTGAGTCTCGATTTTGGAGGACATGCCTAGGATGTATGTCATAGATCACCAGTCGATATGGGAGGAGTATTTGTACCTGGTGGAGTTCTCCTACAATAATAACTTTCAGAGTTTGATAGGCATGGATCCTTTTTAGGCACTTTATGGTAGAGAGTTCAAGACACCTCTTGGTTGGGACATGAGTTAGAAGACCGGGTTTCTCTTTGGCTAGTGTTCTTGAAGGACATGGAGTAATAGGTTGTTATGATCAGGAAGAGATTATAGGAGGCGCAGGACAGGAAGAAGAAGTATGTGGATCAGCATAGGAAAGATCGCAGTCATGGGGTGGGCGCGAAGGTGTTTCTTCATGTTAGACCACATAAGAGCCCTATCCATTATGGAAAAGGTTCTAAGCTTGCTCCTAGATTTTTGGGTCCCTTTAAGATCTTGGGAATGTATCGGCCCTTTGGCTTATCGTCTAGCGTTGCCACCTAGCTTGTCTCATATCCACGATGTGTTTCATGTTTTTGTACTTACGAGATATATTTTAGACCCTTCTCATATACTATATTGGGCCTCCTTGAGGTGCAAGATCAAGGAAAAGTGATGGTGGAGCTCATCTACATTTTAGAGCACACGACCCTTGGCCTTTGAGGTAGAGAGATTAACCGGGTTTGAGTTTAGTGGTACAAATATGATGAGATGTGGCTACGTGGAAGGATGCTACATTGCTATGATTTCATTTTCATCACATTTTCCATTGAATTCTAAGAGGAAGTCGAGTCTAAGGAGAGGGGATGTAGTGCCCTCTTCCCTTTGACAACCTTTTGTTATTGATTTTGATCCCGTCAACTATACTTATGGATATTATTGTAGTTTTTTATTTAACATGATGTTAGATGTTAGAGATAATGGATTTTTTTATTTCAATTCATATATGATGCATTTGGATTATTAGAGACATTTTATATTGATATTGATATGTCACGACATGGTTATATATATATATATATATATATATATATATATATATATATATATATATATATATATATATATATATATATATTGACATGTGATATTTTGTCACACTGAGTAGACCTTGATAATTGAACTAATTTTCCGATCCTATTAATATTGATGAAATGTAGAATCAAGATGTTGTTGGAAATTGTAAATGATATCGTAATTGCCTAGATGATGATTTGATGCATATATAGATGATTGTGGATTTATATTACATATTTTATCTTAGATGTTTTAATGCGCCATGAGGCCAAAGGAGGTATTTATGTGTTTTGCAGGTAAATTTATTCACAACAAACAACAGGGGGATTGGAGACCAACCACATTAGAATTCTAGGTGAATTCAACAAGGGTCACCATGGAAACATGTGTTTGCGTGTGTGTGTGTTTGAATTATTGTTAGGGGGAAATTGTGACTAAGGGGTTGTGTGTTGTATTTTGTTGGTTTCCTTTACTTAATGTAGCATGTGATTTTTAGTGATGTAAATTCCTTATTTTAATTATTTTGAAAATTATGTATTCTTCCCGTTATCTTAATGGGTTTTAGTTCCCTAATTAAGTTAATTAACCTTGTAATTAACTAATTATGGATGTGACCAAAAGTTTCATTTATTAGACTAGATGGCTCTTGGGTTTTGTGTTGTGAGATTGAGTGTTTGTGATCTCAAGTGTTGTACACTCTATCCCCTCATAGAAATTGAATTTGACCTTAAGGACCAATTTTGAAGATTTGTAGCACAAGTTAAACTTGTCTCGCACTTCTTAAATTGTTATGCCAACCCTACGTATGGGTTGGGGTCAAAATTATACCCCATTATGTGTTTTGGGAAGACAAATTGTAAGTTTTTATTGCACTTTCTTACGTGTATTAATTTTCCTCCTTAAGGGGTGTGGGCTTAGATTGTGTGTGTAAGTAAAATGTCATTTCTTCAACAACATATTAATTATGCTTTGGAGTATGGGGTTGACTAGGGTGATGGGGAGTAGAGAGGAAATGAGGTGGCATATTACTTGGAGCCACATCATCCTCCTCCCTCCCTTTTCTATTTATAAAGTTCTTTTGCTTGTTCGGGGTTACTTCATTCTTTTGTGCTCTTGCATTTCTTGGGCTAAGAGGATTTTGGAGAGCTTGTGGTCTTTGTGAGAGCTTGTTGGTGATTTCTTGGGTTTTAAGGAGCTTGGAATTTAAATCTTGGAACAAGCTCTACTATGGAAAGGTAGGAGCTTTACTTTTGATTATGTTATGCCTTTATTTTATGTTTATGTGCTTATTTTTGTTGAGTTTTGGAATTCTTAGTGCGTTTTTGGGTAGATTTCCTAAAAGTGGTGTAGAAGGGGACTATGGGGAGAATTCATGTGGGGAGGCGTAAGAGTTGTTTCATGTTTTGGAATGATTATGGATTGGTTTCCCACATTGGATAATGAATGCTTGCATTTCTTACTTGTTCTTATATGAGGGAGGCATAAAATAATGAGGGATGCATAAGAGTATGTGGGAGACATAAGAGGTACTTGAGGGAGGTATAAGAGTATGTAGGGGATTTGAGATTTGTATTGGAGGTTTCTAAGGTGGGCACCCATTTCCCATTGGGAGACATAAGTGGCCTCCTCATAGGTTCTTGCTCCTTTGGCTCCTCATTTATAAGCTTTGTATACTTCGTTGTTTCTCCTCCTTGTGTTTGTAGTTCGAGTTGAATGTACATTTGGAATGGTTGTGAAATACATGGTTTTGATGTGGAATCTTATTGTTTCCATGTGTTGGAACCACCTCTCATTGTAATGTGGTTGAGGCTCGAGGGCCAATGAGGAGGATGGCTTCTCCCCCTCATTGGATATTTTTGTTGGGTGAGGAGTGTTGCCTCTTCCCCAATTTTGTTGTGGATCAAGAAAATCATGAAGGAGATTTCTTGTTGGTGTTGTGGATCAAGAAAATCATGAAGGATATTTCTTGTTGGAATCCTTAAGCAATTAATTCTTGTGAAAAGCATTTTTGTTATTCCCACTTAGAGTGGAGGAACTTGTAATATTGCTTTTCATTTTATTTACATTCTTGTACAATTTTCCCACTTAAAGTGGAGGACATTGTATTATTAATTGTAATGAAAATTTTTGTTGAATCTTGGATATCAAAGTTGTCTTTTATGTTGAAAGGGGAAAGAAATAATTGTGTTGGTAAAGCTAGTTTAGTTGAAATAGAAAATAAGTTTAAAAAGGGAAATATCTTATTTCATTGAAGTTGATTTATTTCCACAAAAATATGTTGTTCTTGTTCTAAATATATTATTGGAAATGTTGTTGTAAACTCTCTTGTGGAGTGTTAGAAATTTGTATGAAGAAATATTTAAATTCTTGGTGCTACTTGAGAGGCATGCATTGCAAAAGTTGGACTACCTCCTTGCATTTTATTGCATTGTTGTAGGAAATTTAAAATTATTAAGTTGGATGGAAAGAACTTAAGTTGTAAATTATTATTTGCTTGATTTATAAAACTGTAGAAACTTCTTAACACTAGTAGGGAAAAGAAATGAAATCTTTCTTTTTACCTCCTTTACAATATTTAATAAATTGTCAAAGAAGAAAGTTTTAATGTACACAATATATATATATATATATATAAATTTTAACTTGTGAATAATACTATCTACAATTTCATTATTGAGTGATAGTAATAGTAATATCTTAAGTACAATTAATAATGAAATATTATTATTATTGATATATAAAGAAAAATAAAAATGGTTAGTAATACTTTTAGTATAAAAATAAAAATAAAAAATCTTAATATATATATTAAAAATTTATATAAAAGGATCTATGCATTAGACTTGTTCGCGACTGTAGTGTATGTTTTTGGTATGTAGATTGGGGTGGGGAGGGTCAGCAACCCCAACCCCCACACCATATTTAAATAGGGTGGGGTTGGGGTCGACGACCCCTCCCCACCCCCTAATATATTAACAGCTCCCCACCATCTTAAACCACCCCATAAACATGCAGCCAACATACAATATATTCACATTTTGCTTTGACTAATTGATTTATTTGAAAATAGTAAGTTTAAGTGAATAGATTCAAAGAGAAAGTATGATTAAATATATAGAAATATTTATAATTTGTATTTGTTTAAACCAATATTCATATGGGCCTATAAAGTTGGTAGGTTAATTTATTTGAAGGAATTGCACAAATGAAAGAGAAGGTGAATTTTCTTTCTCTAATTAAGGAAATAATTGATTTTACAATACTTTTCATAATGTGACAATACTTGATGAAATTTTACCAATAGAGAAATTTACAAAGGAATGGTAAGAATGGAGACATATCCAAATGCAACCTTATTTTCTCTAACATGTATTTAGAAGAGAACAAATAATTTTAAAAGCAACACCAAAACTTATATTCCTATATCAATCCATTTCAAGTAAAGATAATTTCCATTTCCATTGAAATACAAATTACAAATTTCTTCATTTAACCTTCACAATACATAGCTTGAGAATAAATTTACAAGATCTCATTTTAAAATAAAAATATCTACAAGCCTTCCACTTAAAAATTGGAAGAAACATAATAAAATTTACAACAATAGGACTCCTCTATAGGCTCAAATACACAAGTTTTCATATCAATATCACCTCCCAACTTCATAGCTTCAACTTTGCACTCTTTCATCTCTTCAAATTTGAATCACAATACAAAGAAAGGGGAGTAGACAAAAATCTTCAACCAAACTTTCATCCAATAAAAGGAGAAGTCATCCTTCTTATTCACCCCTCATCCCCAACCATAGAGCAATAAGATGTGTTTGCAAATTTAACAACTTCACAATTATAATGGCCTCAAAAATACACACATATTCAACTTTTTCCACATTGATAAAATATTTCAACACTCAATCATATTTTTCAAGCAAGTTCAACAAGAGTCGTTTGGCATTCTTTTCCATAACAACCACAAATAAGATTCATAGTTTCATCATAATCATAAGGCCTTAAGAGTAAGCCAAATGGATAGAAGAACATAGAGCCTTCTCCTTATGCCTCCCATGTGAGAAGAGGTCCACCTAATACCTCCAATTTCACTATTAACATTAGACACAACACCTTATCTCTCTATTTTCCAATGCAAAAATAACATATAACCCTTTTACCTCCACATAGGTGGAGCACCTCTCCCACACTCCCTCCACATTTTCCTCACTAACTCCCTTTTTCCTCCATAAAAAAGAACTCCATTTCCTTCTCCCACACCACTCTTAAAGGCAATCTACCCATCCCAACATAATGCAATCACAACACACATAACATACACTCAACAATCACAAATTTCACTACTACATACATATATAAAAGAAGAAACAATAAGTGAAGATCCTACCTCTCCATTTAGCTTCCAAAATCTTCACACAACAAGCTTAAAACACCTTCAATCTAAGAAAAATCCCAAAATGTAACTACAAAAATCTCTAAGCATGCACTCCCAAGCCAAAAGTCTAAAAATGAAATTGTAGAAATGAGACAAGTAACCCCATTACTCTAAATTTTCATCAATAAATAGAAAATGAGGTGTAGATGATGAGGTTGCTCCATGTAGGATGCCACTTCACCATTCCTCAATTCCAATTCAACAAGTCAACACACAACGACCGTTGCTATAAAATGAATAAGTAAAGCTATGACATGCACAAGTTTACACTCCAACATGCACTCCCTACCTTCCAAGGACATATTAAATAAGGTAATTATTACAGTTTCTTTATTTACACTTTTTCACCAAAATAATGCATTAAAAAGGATAAAATTTACTCTATTATTCATAAATATGGTTAGTGGATGAGCTTGAGAAGTAAGGGAAAAGGTTATCTTGTCCCACAAGTCTCTAAAAATTGCCCCCGTAGTGGCCACTCATCTTAAAAACTATTTTAATTATGTTTATATTACTTTTAGACCGATACTTAGACATTTTGATTATGATAAATTGATCAAGTAGATGATAGAATATGAAGATATTTGGACTATTGACATGGTGTGATCCACATTTTTATTATGTTACACTAGATGAAATTGGTAGAAAATTTAATATATGTTGATTTGTATTATTTGGACTTTATATTAACACGTTATACTCTAGATGTTCCAGAGTAGAATAATAATCTCATGGATGTTACAATCAATTTATTTGATATGTTCATAGATGATATATTTAATTAATTTCATATGATGAGTACTTTTATTATGTATATTTTCCACGATGTTGCTTATACGGCCATCGGGCCAGAGGTATTTTGTTTGTGTTGCCGAGACTTTTTTCACATACATCGAAATGGGATAGGGGACCAACCACGGAAGGATTTGGGTGTTAAGCAACGTGGCCAAATTTTGAAAACTTGTGTAATGTTATGTTGTGTATTTGCTTCATGGCTTATTAGGAGGTTTCCCATGGGAGTGAACTCAAATTTATGGCCTTGTGTGTTTTATTTGTGTTTATGTATTTAATTATTGGAAATTGTTGGCAATTTATTAAAAATATTATTATGTCTTAATTAGCTAATCTAGTTTCATTTGTTAACTAAAAAAATGATGTGAAAATGGGATAATTATGAGGGTAGATGGTCCTTGAAATTTTATTGATCTAGGATAGATTTGTGTTGGTGTTTGTGTTATGTACTCTCCCCAACTTCAAAATTCAGATTTTGAATTGGGAGACTTTTTTGGAGACTTGTGGGACAAGATAAGCTTGTCCCATGCCTCCTAAATTCACCCAACAACCCTACCTATGATATGGGAAGTTAATTTTTGAATTAATTATATATTTTGGAGTGTAAAAGGGTGAAAATAATTGCACTTTTCTACTTACCACAATTAATTGGTCCTGGTAGGCATAGTCTGCTAAGTTTGAGTGTGTTTTGATTTTCCATAGTCGTACATGTTCATTTATTGTCTTGGGCATGGTGTTTTTACTTGTGTATGGGAATGAAATAATGATAAAGTGGCATCCTACATGGAACCACATCATCATCCTCACATTCCATTTCTATTTATTCATAGAATTTGACGGAATTATGGTTACATGTTCATTTTCTTTCTCTTGCACTTTTGGATTTGGGAGCATGTTATAGCTACATTTGGAGTGTGCTTAGCTTGGAGGTGTAAAAAATTATGGATTGAAGTTCTCTTGGAATATTTATGGAGAGGTAGGATCTCCACCTTCATTGTTTTCTTATTATATTTGTAGGTGTGAAAAATTGTGCTTATTAAGTTTGTATGAGTGTTGTGAATGTGGTTGTTTTTTGTGTGGTTGGGTATTTTCCTTAAGTTGGGTGTGTGGAGATGGTTTTGGGGACTATTGGGGAGGGAAAATGGAGATGTGAGACATGCATTTTTGAGGGAGTGTGATTGGGAGTTTCACCTATGGGGAGTGAAAAGGAAATACATGGTCATTTTGTTGCATACTTGCAAGGGAGAGATAAGTTTGTTTTGTTGATGTATTGTGCACATGGAGGCTTTGGGTGAAACTCCCACTTCACTTGGGAGGAAAAAGGAGGTGTTGAAATTTTTTTCACTTGTGTAAAAATGGGAAACTCAAAACTTCATTACGATGGATGGCATTAATGAAGTGAACCTAACTAGGGGAGTTTTTACAAGTGTTATCATGTTTCAGTTGCTATCAATGAAATGATTACATGAAATCCATAGCTATGGGTGCTGTTACAAAACGTAACAAATCATAGAGTCTGCAATTTCATGTTTGTCTTCAGCTAAAGAATACAAAGGCCCCGAAGGATAGATGTGTTATCTTGATGAAGATAAAAAATATAGAATAGATGAGTGTTATGTTTTGGAACAACAACCAAGGTTGCAGATTGCAGCAATCAAAGTTCATTACTAAGGTTACAACTATTTTAAACTACGTTAATTCATGATTAAATACATTCAATTATGTTATTGAGTTGTTTAATCTATTATACAATCCATATACAAATCTGAAATGTAGAAGGAAGTACACAACTCAGTTTGAAAATTCAATGTTTTATTCATACGAAATTTTAAATGTTTCCCCCATAAGCCGTTTGATTTGAATCAAGTGAACATCATAACTACTGAAATTAAAGGTGCGTGTGCATGAAAATAAAATAAAAATAATATGAAGGAATCCATCATTGCATGTTATTTTTTTGGTCCCGCTTACTCCATCTTCGCTCCGTCTTTTGTTTCATCTTCATCCTCGCTATTATTCAACACGCATTATACCTCAAAAACAAAGAGAGAAGATACTTTTAGTCATGAGCTTAGGATTAAATCATGTTCTTAATCTTTGTCTATCTTCGTGTAAATGAATCTCCTGATATCAGGAGGTATGATTACAAAAAATATAAATGCATAGCAGATAAATAATATTATTCCGTAAACAACACATGTGGTCCTCATAATCACTAAAGAAAGATGAAAGAATAAAAACTTTGGAATACAAGAGAGGCCAAATAGCATAAATATTTTCCAACTATTTTCTAAGATGTGCAGGTACAAGTTACAACAAAGGAAGAAATTAATCATGTCAAGCAAGGATAAAAAGAAATTTTAGTACAAAAAGAAATGAACAAGAGATATAGAAAGTTGTTAGATGTAATGCATGCTAAAAGGGAACGTATTTTTAGGATAATAAAATTATACAAAAAGGAAGCTATATCATTCATCAAACGAGAATAAAAAAATAGAAGATACATTATTTCGAAAATGTAGAATTAATTGAAGGTCTAAAAGCTGAAACAGTCATGTTCAAGAGAGATTACATCACTAGTGCCATACCTTATTAAACAGGTAAATTGTTTAGTGTCAAGGTGAAATAAAAAAAGAGTGATCCTACCCAGGTTTCAATTTTAAATGCAAGAAGTATAAAAAGAAAGAAGTGGAAACTTATAGAGTGATCAGTTGAAACAAAATGGAAAAGGAAATATGAGAAAATTTTGACAGGGATTCACCATGTAAAATGGACATTTTACATCTTTCCATCATGTTATTTCACAACTAATACATGCTTGAAAACCTGTGACAAAAGATAAAGTACTGTACTGGTCAAATAATAATCTGAATAAGGAGAAGTATTGCAAAAATTCAACTCAGATTGAACAAAGAATAATGTAGCATGTTCATATTTATAAGAGTAGAAAAGAGAGCTACAACTATTTTCAATTTACAGAACTTATTAAGTAATGCTACATAAGAGTTACAAAATATTTAGATTTCACTATTCATTACAGGAACTTATTGTTCATTTCAAGCCAAATTAAGGAAATATGCCATGTATTACTAGAGAAAGTACAACTTTTCCAATTAATAATGGTGGCAGTGTCTTCTTCATGTAAAGTTGATCAAGTACAAAAGACAATTCATAAACGTAGAAATTTCAGTTTTCAAGTGATCTCAAACTATAAGAAGATCAAATAATAGTCATCTAGTTGTGAGATAGCTAAAGAGAAGAAGATTCTTTCAGTTACAAATTTTCAGAATGCCCTCAAGCTCTCATATCACTTATTGCAGATGAATCTCTTAAACTAAGTAGAGATAAGGTACATCAAAAGGATGAAACAGAATCAAAAAGAACATCTCATAATGTTGTTTTCGGAATTAAGTACAAGAAATGATGTTATTATCTTCAAATTAAAACAATAAAAGATATCATAGTGACACCAATGAAATTCGGGTACAGAAAATTATTCAAGGTAAAATTTTCATCATAATGCCAACCATCAAAATAACAATAGATGACAGACTGTCAATTTTATGAGTTTTATCTACAAGATTGAGAATGAGAAACAAAATCCATCAACATGAAAGCTAAAGTTTTCTTGGAAAAGGAACAAGAAAATCAAGTCTTAATGGTCTTTAGAGCACACATTACAACCTACCAATGAAGAATAGAAATTGCAGGACAATCTTACAAACTACAACACATAAGAACTACCAAATTTCAAGGAAACTTGCAATGTCAAACAATGAAAGATGTCACCTACATTTCAATTGAAGAAGCATCATCACTCCTTGAAGTTAAGGTTTCATCTATTTAATGATTGTTTATGTGTAATAAAAGCACCCCGAATGTCTACAAATCGATGGGTTAAGACTCTTAGTGTGATTGCATAACATGGAGCTTCTCGAAAAGTGTTGGATATTGAAAATCAAGAGAGCTCTGGATGAAGTTTGGTTCCTATTCCTCTGTTCAGTGCACACATTCATATTGCAGAGGATCTACTCTAAAACCTACTCTAACTTTCCAAGGAGATAGGGTTAAGGAGATGCAAGAAATAAAACCTAAACTAACAAGGGTGATGCACCAAAGGAATGTTGAACACCTACTTTTCCATTAAACACAAACCATCAAAAATGTAATACAACCATCATGCAAAAATAACCAAGATTGCAATGAGAGATTAGGAAGATACAATGAACATAAGAGAGGGTTAAAATCATCCACAGACTTATACTATTGCTCCAAAGATTTGATACAATCCATTACAATGGCCAAGAGGCAAGATTGCATTTACAGTTTGAATGGGAGGTTCAAGCTCCAAAAATCCACTTTTAGAAAGAGAAGAAGGTAGTTTGTAAGACAAAAATGTCCAACCTTTAGAAAAATAACCCTCCTTATAATATATAGGAATAATGGGAGAAGGATATAGAAGAAATCTGAAATCCATCCTCAACCACTTCAAAAATGCATTGAATTCCCCTTTGACAGTGATGGGAGCCATGAAAAATCCCATGCCTCCATGTGTTTTTCCTTGTTGGGAAAGAAAAGAAGCCCATACCTCATTAATGGTGGTAGATGAGAAGCCTGACAACCTAAAAAATGGTGGATTGTATTTAAAATTCTTGGTGGGCTTCATGATTCATATTTCATTGAATTGACCTTCCACCAATATTTTCCAAACTACTTTGGGTTTGGATTCTATCCATGTAAGATCCACATGGAAGCCCCACGCATTCTTAAGATTTTTCTACCTTTTAGGGTCCTGGGAATGTGACGTGCTAACACTTGGCACCGTATATAATGTCCAAACGCCTTTTCGGGTGGGACCTTTGTAATTAGCTCCACATAGAAACCCTACTGGATTCCAAGACTTATCCCATCCTTTCACTCTTGAAGTTGTAATGGTTGGACACTTGGCATCATTTGTGAGCCTACTTTGTGTTCTTTGTGTTTTGGCTAAGTCCCTTCTGTTTAGGAGAAACTATGTTGGACCTAGCCATGTGGAGGGAATGCACTCATTTTGGGACTGCCTTTGGATTTTACCTTTGAAGTTGCACCAATGAGGCACATGGAGGCTTTCGATGACTCTTTACATGCTTAAAATTTTCAACGGCTAGTTCTACCTTTCTCGAGCTCGACCATGTGGAGATCCCGCACTCGTTTAGGGACCCCGATTTTGCAAAGCATACCAAAAGTGTGCCAAAGAGACACATGGAGGATTCCATTGATGGTTGGACTTAGCTCCATGTGGAAACCCTACGGGCTTCCAAGACTTTACCCCCTCCTTTCCCTCTTGAAGTTACGGTGGTTGGACACTTGGCATCATCCGTGAGCTGCTATGTGCTGAGATCCATGTGGGGGTCAAGTGCATCCCTAGGGTCTCCACTTTGTTACACCTTTTGAAAGTGCATTGAGTGACACATGGCACCTTCCACGGCTCTATTGCTTTGCTTCGAGTCGACTCGCTCTGGGATCAATTTTGACTTACCGAGTTAGCTTTTCTTCAACATTTCTATTGGCCATTCATTTTACAACCTTACTTCTCCATTGTTGAGCCCACCTGCAACTTGATTTTTGGGATCAAATGTAAGCTCGCATGGCTGAACCAACCTCTCCATTTTTAATCTTGTGCAAGGTCAGTATCGATAAATTTTTCCTAAGGGGAAAAATTTGGTAACAATGATGTGATATTAAATAACGAATATTCATAACAATGCAAAAGAAGTATTTACTTGCAAACAAATGATATATTCACAAACAACATATATCAGATTTTCAAATAGTAATATCTACAGATCTTGGAGTTTATAACAATATATTCAATCTCGAGAATCAATACAAGTACAAATCTAATTCTCTTCAAGTGTGTAATAGAAAAATTGAAATAGGATAATAAAACCTTTCACAATCAATTTCTAGGTATCAAATAAGATCTACAACCATTGATAAATAAATATCTCAAAGTTACAAACTGAGAAAGAATTGAAGAAACACAAAAATGAAGCTCATTTCATAGACATAACGCAACAATTCATAAGTTACTGAGAGGGCTGAAGGAAACATTCATGGAGGTAGTTATAACCAAATGGAATAAATCACATTACATCGAAAGATCCCATTAACCTCATCAAAAGGAGATACCCAGATGGAGATATCAGTAAATCAAGTTGTAGAAAATATGAAGCAAATCCCAATGCAAATTATTTGGCATAAAATATTTTCACATAACAATGCAAACACGATCCAGTAATAAATTTAGATTACCCATGAATCTAGGGTTTCCAAATGCACCAAAAATTTTGTGTAGCAACAACAATGAAACAAAGAAAATAATGCAAAATACCCATGTCAAAATCTCACCTTCAACAACAATGACGAACCAACTCGGGTGCATAGAGCAATGGTAATGTTAGATCTGGTGATAAAAATCCTCCATCATGAAATGAAAATTTCAGAGCATATGTGAACCAAAGGAAATACAAAGTTCAACCATTCACAACAATGGAAATGATGAGAGGAAGAGATTTGAACTAGTTCCATGGAAAGAAAATAATGCGAAAAGGCTCAACCCAGTAGAACACTAACCCCGAAATGAAATCCTTACCTTAAGAGTAGAATACAAGTTTCAGAATGAGGTAGAAAAATCCAAGACATGGAATTTTTTGAGCTTCAAAAATCCTTATCATGAAGACCCATCTATGTCAAAAGTTTCAATGCAAAATCTAGAAGATTAGACATCACCAAGCTCAAAGAACTCAAAAGAAAAGGAGTATTTTTCATCATACCAATAAACAATAATTTGAGACACAAATAGAATTCATCACGAAGCTAAAAGGGGTCATGAAATTATAAAAGAATATGTCATTATAACATAAGTGTAAAGACAAGTACAAATTTTTCCAACTTCAAAGTTAGGCATGACAGAGAGCATTATATACCGAAAAACCCAACTCATGAAACATCCACAAGGTTTCAGTGAAACAAGGAACTCAAAGAATAAAGTGACAGAACTAACCATTTGGGTCGAGCTTTTGAAATGCTCAGAAGATCTATCAAATGCACGAAAATGACAACACCCAGAACGAGCCCTCGAACTTGATAAAGCCAAAAATGCATGAGGACATAACATAAAGCAAACATTCTAGTTTTAGTGCTTATTGAAGTAAAAACGACAGAAAATAATGATTTCCCAAGTTTGAAGACTAGGTTCGAGGTAAATATCACCTCCTTGACAGTCTAAATCTCATTCAGAGTCGTCATTGAGTTAAATAATGCAAACAAATAACTCATAGAGTTCTTCTTTACGAATAAACTGAGCTTGAAGGCTTCAAAAATGGTGGCCAACATGATCAAATATCACTCAGAGGATATAAAAAGAGAAAAATATAACAAAACACGAGATATTCGAGAACCTCGAGAACCATTTTGAAGAGGAAATAAAGCACAATAATCAAGATCCTAGCATTGACAATGGTGGTCTTGAAGAAAATTTTCTATGGCTTTTCCCTACAAACCAAAAAATTTCATGCAAATGATCGTTTTAGGGTACAAATAAAGCACTTCATCAAATTAACTCATGGTGACCTAACTCAACCAGTGAGTTAGGAATCAACTTTGCAAGATCAAAAGTACATGAGATCAACAACCACGAAGGAGTTACAGGATCTCCAAAACCATAATCAATGCAAATTTAGATGCTCGAGAGAATCAACGAGATAAAATGATGTAGGTAATTCAATCAATGACTGAGATCGGATTATTCAAAAAATCAATAACCATAGTCACCGACCATATTAATTGTAAGGTCGAAATCCTAAGCGGGGTATAGAAAATCAAGGACTAAGAATCAAGAAGAACAGATCAATGGTCCTCACCAAGAGGAGGTAATACAACCGTAGCCCCAATAATAACCAAGGTTAGTAAGTTGATCACCAAAATTCCATGGGGTAAACCATCGTTGGAGGGGACTATGTCCCAATTTGTAATCATTGCTTTAACCTTGGAAAAGGTAAAGAAAATCATATGCTACATATCATCACCAACAAAACTAAGGGTCAAGGCTTCGTGAGGAAGGGGAATGTGTCCCAAATTATTTGCATTTGAATTTTGATAAAGTCAAAAATTATAATCATATGCCATCAAAATAAAATTATTAATAAAAGGTGGTTGAGGATTATAGTTTGGCAATGTTTCAAAAAATAAACCCACATTATATTAATCATAATAATATGCCAACGAAAGGGGACTCAAAGAATAGTCAAACCATGATTATTAAGTACAATGAATCCATGGTGCCATAGAATTATTGAAGGGGGCCAATGTTTCACATCATGCCTTGTTTGAATACATTGAAGATCAAAGACCTATGCTTTTGAAATCAAATATGTATGTCAAGTTTAATAATCAATTGATTATTATTCAACTCATATTATATGCCAAGTCAACAAAGGAGCAAGTTACCTTAATATTTGCAAAGATTGACCTCAATATTTTACAAAAGAAACCTCGTACCCTCCAAGTGTGAACACATCATAGGTGGTCCCCACAATGGGAGATTTTAAAAATGATCAAATTATATTTTCTCAAGAGTGTAATTCATCATAGGAACACAAGAAGAAAAAAAAATGTCAACATCGGAGCATACAAGTGGTCCCCACCAAGATGAATGCATGACTGAATTATTTTTGCAAAGTATTGCAAATAAATAAATTATTTTACTCACACACAAAGTTATTTTTTGCATGTGCATCCAAGGGGTAAAGTGGATCAAATTGTAAGTGTCACATCATCAGATAGGAGACAAAGATTGCACATATTGGAGAATACTTGCTCATGAAGTAAAGATTATTATCAGCTAATTTTTTCATCCAACTTTGTTATAAATAGAGTAGTCATTTGCAGTTTGGTGAGTTGTCTTTTTGTAACCAAGGCTATTAATGCCTCATTGTATTAGCATGTTTATTTGTATTCCTTTATTTATTCATGATAAAGGATAAAAATATGAGGCATGGGAGAGTACAATTTTTAATATATTTTTAGGAGGGGTGGGATGAGTAAACTTGTATATTATGTGCAATGAAAAAGCACAAGAGGAGGAATTTTTTTGACACGGGAGTGCTGAAGAAAATTTTGCCAATTTTTCCCTTTGAATGTGAATTGATTTATGTGTTTTAAACTACTTGTAGTGTTGTGTATACCTTATCATTTCTTGTGAATGTCAAATTCCATGATTAATCATATTACCTCTTTGTAAATTTAGTTATTTCTGCATAATATTAGTGTGCATGTATTATCTTAACAATATTGTTGTGAATCATTCCCTTAATACATCAAGTGTTTTTCCTTAATATTCTGCTGAAAACTATTGGTTTGTGCATCCAGAATCCATTCTCAAATATTTTTGCATGTACTCAATAAAGTCAGTAAACAATTTTGGTGTATCACCTCAATTTTTAATTCATTTAAAGTCATATTTTTAGCCTCAAAACCCCAAAAACAATAGTTTAGGATACATCAAGAAGCAAATGGACTTGACACTGGGGACTCACCTAAACAATAGTTATACCCACAAACTTGAGGTGTTTTCATTGTATCTATGAAAGAGAGAGATCTAGAGAAAGTTTAGAACCCTTGTAGCCATCTCTCTAAAGGGTGCAATTTCGAGAGATAACAGGAGGTGGTTCAAATAGTCCTTACTCATGTTTGGGTTGATCTCAAGCCTATTGTGTTGTTTGATAAAGTTGTAATTTTTTGTGTATGTCCATGTAAGTGTGTTGAATGTTTGGATTGATTTTTTTTTGTGGAATGCATTCTTGTAAAAAGTTGTCATATGTTTCTCAAGATCCCTCATTGTTCCCTAGTTGGGGATCATGGGCCAATAAGGGGATGGTTTCTCTTCTTGTTTGATTAAATGTTTGGTGGATAGCGTTTCCTATTCCTCCTTCCTTTGTATTGTGATCGTGGCTTTGAAAAGATTGAAGCTACAAGTTGGAAAGATCGTAGCTTTTGTATTGATCATATTATTATTCCCACTTTGAGTGGAAGTTTGTAATATTTAATGTTTCAAGGAACATTGTAATATTTCTATTATTACAAGATTGAAATGAGTTAGTAAATATAGAGATAACTCTAGTTTTTACCTTATTGGAAAGGATTGGTCTTAGTGAAAGAAAAGGATTTAAATTCTTGCATTGTAAAAGTATGATTTGGAAAATTGGTAGTTCCTATAAATTACATTGTTATGTTATAATGAAAGAAAAACTTAAGTTGTTAATTAGCTTGAAATGAAACTTTCCTAAAAGTTGTAAGCATTCAACTTGTAATATATATACGTTTATATTTGGAAAAGAATAAAGATGTATTGAAAGGAAGTGTGTTGAATTCTTGTTGTTGTGTTGGAAAAATGGACTAAGTGAAATAGAATGAGTTTTATAAATGTTATACTCAATTTTTATATTCTATGCAAAAGGGAAAGATAGAGATTGAGTTATGATTTGTATTTGGAATTAAGAAACTAGTTATACTATCACTTTACCTACAAATGAATGCAAAAAATCCTCATTAAAATTAATATTGGTCTAAAAATCAACTCAAGAAGAAAAATAGTAAAAATAATGTATTTTTGAAGGTTCTGTTTTCAGAGAACAGAATCGCTACCCCCATGCTTGAAGAGAAACCATTTCAAAACCATTGTCTAACATAGAGCGAAGGTCAATGAACTACCCCCCAAGAAGGGAAAAAGTCACAGGACTAGCGGCCTGCACAAAGCAATGATTTTATCACTTTTGCGTAAAAATATATTTCCATCCGTGATCCGCCAGATTCTAAATTTAAGTAAATTATAAGCTTAAAACTACATCTAACAAACTTCCAAGAACTAGGAACCAACTAAAACTAAAATTTCTAGCCTTCCAATCTCTATTTTACAACCCAATTGTGTAAAACTCATGGATATAAAATAAATAGGGTTTCCGATAGTTGACCTCAAAACAAGAAAATGATTTTATTAAATAATAAAAATATCCTTGGTAGGACCTCTACATTTAATCAAATGGGAACACTATAATGGAAAAATATCTACAACTTATATCAATAAAATTTTTGCCATGGTGGCTCCCCTTGCTCTCATGGCTCCTCCTCCTCCTCCTCTTCAGAAACCTATAAATAAGAAAAGAGAAAATGAGGTTGTTTGATGAAAATAGAAATTAAAAGAGAACCATAAGGAAATCTAGGGCAACCTAAATGTAAGGGCTAGGATAGATCCAATCGTATGGCCAAAATTAAATCCTACCTCACTTAGGTGGGATGGCATTTTTGTGGGATTGTAAATGTTAAATAAAAATAAATAACATGTGTAATGGGGTGAATGGGGCCACTTAGTGGCTAGGTAAATTAACTAAACCTTTGACTTAGAAAATAATATAACCTTGGTGTTCGATAAATAATTTAACAAATGGGACTTAGTATGCTATGCCCTTAACCTATTACTTGTATTAGGATAAAATTTGTTGACTTGTGGCTTACCGTATCATTTTATTATATCATTTATACTTTCTCATGCTTAGTAGGTCAGCCTTGGTGTTCGCCATAACATATGAATAGTATATATAGGGGATTTTAGGTAGTAGGTCATCATCATTTGGAGCATTTGAGTCTTATAGTATAGTTTGGAGGTTGCACCTCGAAGTGGCGAAGCTATTATAATTACATATTGAGATCATTATTCTGGAATATTGTGGTATTTGGTGTTATATTTCATCTCGTGATCTGAATTATACAAGTAATTTCATTACAAGTGGTATCAGAGCTACGATCTGGGCCAAAATTAGGGCAAAACCCTAATTTTTTATTTCCACCATATATTGCGAACCAAAGTGAATTGGTGGGAGATATTTTTACCAGAGTTGCAAAAAAATTCAAGTAAGGTTCTTTGAAAATTTCAGACTTTTTAAATTTATTTTGCAAAATTTATTACAAATTTAGGTTTTTCCATAAAATCGCTCCCTAGGGTGTAAATTGTTGAATTGTTTCAAGTTCATTACATTTTTGGATAGCACAAAAATTATTTGGGGTTTGTTCTTTAAGTTTTTTTATATTTGGCCAAATTTGTATTGAAATATGAAACCCTAAAATTTGACTGTGATCCCTACATCCTACTATTTTGGGGCATCATGGTGAGGCCTTCCACAAGAGGAAAAAAGAATCCCATCACTCTGGGTAAAACACCAGAAAAGGATGAGATAGTAGTTGAGGAGTTGGAGATAGAAGATATAACTACAGATTCCTCAGGGTTAGGGTTTACTTTGATAGACCACAAAGTAAGCCAACTTGAGTTTAACCTAAGAGACCTCGAATCTCGGGTGGCCAACAAAGAAGATGTGGATAGGATTGGAAAAATATTGGAGGATTTCATGCAAAACTTCAGTATGTATATGATGGGTAATCATACTTATGTCAATCAAGGTGGATCCTTAGGTCAACATAATAGACACATGAGCCAGAGTGGATCTTCGAGTGTGCACAATCCAAATACGAGCACTCTGCAAGCCCATACTATGTTTCCAAAAGTGGAGATGCATAAGTTTGATGGAAAGGATCCACTCAATTGGATCAACCAAATGGAGAATTTTTTTCAAACTACATCAGATTCCACTAAGAAGAAAGGTGACCATGACAGATTTGTATCTTGAACCTAACCAATTTTTCTGGTATCGATGGTTATGTGCTCAAAGACAAAAGAGTGGTCTCAATGTTACATATAAAGTGTTCACTAAAGAGTTGCAATTACACTATAGTTCTAGTGTGTCAGATAATGACTTTAGTCAATTAGGAAAATTGAGATAGATATGATACGTTAAGGAATACATTCATCACTTCCAAAACCTTTTTCTATGGGTGGAAAATATTACTGAAAATAATCTGAATGACCTATTTCTCGGGGGTCTTAAGGATCACATTGAGAATGAGGTGCGTATGTTTAATCCTCATAAGGTTTCTGATTTGATGATTATGGCAAGAAGGGCAGAGGAGAAATTTGTTTCAAGTAGGAGACAACATTTCACTTATACCAGAGATCGTAACACCTTGGCCCCAACACTCCCTCGACCAATTAGATTAACACCTCAAAAAATTGAAGAAAAAAGAGAAAAAGGTTTATGTTTTAATTGTGACAATAAATTTGGACCAGGACATAAATGTGCTGAAAAGAAGTTGTTCTACATTGATGGGCCTAGTGAAGATGAAGAGAAGGATGAAGATTCAGAGTCAGAGGTCTTGGTTGAGCTAGAGGAGTCAGGAGATCCTCAGCCAACAATCTCATGCCATGTAATTTCAGGTATTAGCACCCCCAAACCCTAAAGGTGGTTGGATTCCTAAAAAAATAGAGGGTCACAAAGTGTTGATTGATTCAGGAAGTACTCACAACTTTATCAATCATAAGTTATTAGTGCACCTAAACTACTTCATTTATCCAGCTCCTGAATGTCAAGTAATGATTCTGATGGAGGTATTGTTACATGTTCTGGAAAATGCCATAACATTAAGCTTTCCATGGGATATTGCATACTAAATAGTCCCATGTATGTCATTTCTATGGGAGGAGAACACATTATGTTAGGGGTTCAATGGATTACCACTTTGGGAACCATTGAGATGAACTTCCAAGATTTGTTCATGCTATTTTACTATGAAGGAAGGAATTTTGAGCTAAGAGGCTTAAGAGAAAAGTCTTGACAAATAGTAAGTTCTCATCAGATGCACACAATGCTAAAAAAGGATGAAGAGGGATTTGTGGCACAACTATTGTCATTGGAGGCTCGTCATTCTAAGGACATTATACCATCGAGATAAGCAGTGAGTGTTGGATGCACACTCTCACTTGTATTTGAAAATATTCCAAAGGGCTTACCTCCAAAGAGAGATCATTATCATGTAATTCGGTTATTACCAAGAAGTCAACCACCTAACATTAGGCCTTATAGATACCCATATGCACAAAAGAGTGAAATGGAGAAGATTGTACAAGAGATGTTGGAAGAAAGAATCATCTGCCATAGTCAGAGTGCTTATTCTTCTCTAGTAGTGATGGTACGAGAAGAAAGATGACATGTGGCACATGTGTCCTGATTATAGGGAACTTAATAAGTACACAATCAAAGATAAGTTTCCTATTCCTATAATTGATGATTTGTTTGATGAGGTACATGGTGCTATTTATTTTACAAAGCTTGATCTTCATTCGGATACCACCAAATCAGAATCAATGATGAGGATGTTCATAAAACTTCCTTTCGGACACATGAAGGCCATTATGAATTCTTGGTAATGCCTTTTGGACTCACAAATGCACCTTCTACATTTCAAAGTTTGATGAATTCTATTTTTAAGTCATTCCTGTGGAAGTTTGTCTTAGTGTTTTTTGATGATATATTAATTTATAACAAAACATGGGAGGAACATTTGCATCATGTAAATAAGGTTTTGGAAACCCTTGAGCAACATCAACTTTATGCAAAGCCCTCTAAGTGTTCTTTTGGACTCAAGGAGGTTGAATATTTGGGTCAAATTGTCTCTCATGAAGGGGTTAAAGTGGATCATAATAAGATCAAAGCCATGATGGAGTGGAAGGTTTCAAAAACTCTAAAGAATCTACGAGGATTTTGGGGGCTTATAGGTTATTACTCGAAGATTCGTAAGGCATTATGGAAGCATATCTGCACCTCTCACAACTTTATTAAAAATGACTCCTTCCATTAGAGTGAGGATGAAACCAAAGCATTTGAGAAACTAAATGAGGTCATGTGCACCACTTCAGTCTTGGTTACTCCATATTTTTCCAAAACATTCATTGTTGAATGTGACGCATCGGTGTGCGTATGGGAGTAGATCTCATGCAAAAAGGCCGTCCTATTTCCTTTTAAGCGGTCAATTCAAAGGTAAGAATCTTTCCAAGCCAACTTATGAGAAGGAAATGCTAGCCATACTTCATGCGCAGAAAGCAATGGAGACCATATCTCATAGGAAGACACTTTAAAGTGAAGACAGATCATGATAGTATGAAATAATTCTTAGAGCAGCGTTTATCATCTGAAGAACAACAAAAATGGGTCTCCAAGATGTTGGGATATGATTTTGAGATTATCTATAAGAAAGGGAAGGAGAATGTAGTTACTGAGATGCTCGACATGGAAAGATGAATCAACTGCAGTCTTGTTATGTGCTATATCCATACTACATAAAGATTGGATAGATGAGGCAAGGTCCAAATGGAGAAATGACCCAAGCACACAAAACCTCATTCATCATCTCCAGAATGATCCAAGCATGTCTGAAAATTTTGTATTGAAAGGAGATGCTTTATGGTATAAAGATAGATTATACCTATGTAAGAACTCCACTCTTAAAAATAGGATTCTATCTGAGCTTCACTCTTCTCTAGTAGGGGGGCATTCGATATTCTTGAAGACTTATCATCGAGTCAAAAAAGATTTCTTTTGGGAAGGTCTCAAAGGGGATGTCCAAAAATTTGTGGTAGAATCCATGGTTTGTCAGCAAAATAAGGGTGAAATAGTTTGATCCCCAAGTCTTCTACAACCTCTATATATTCCTAGCCAGTGGTGGGAAGAGGTTTCCATGGAATTTATCACATGATTGCCTAAATCTGAAGGAAAAATTTCATCATGGTTGTGGTGGATAGACTCACCAAATATGCTCATTTTTGTGCCTTGGCACACCCATTTTCTACAAGCACAGTAGCAATCAGCCTTCATGGACACATTTCAGAAGCTTCATGGGACACCGAAGATTATAGTAAGTGATCGAGACCCTATATTTACTAGTAATTTTTTTACTGATTTATTCTCATGTTTGGGTACTCAGTTAGCTCGTAGCTCTTCTTATCATCCCCAGTCTAATGGGAAAACAAAAGTTGTAAATAAGTGTTTGGAGGGATATCTCCATTGCTTTACGTTAGATAAACAAACAAGATGGGTCCAATGGTTGCCACTTGCAGAATGGTGGTATAACACTTCCTTCCATACTTCATCTAAAATGTCTCCTTTTTGACACTCTATGGGTACCATCCACCATCCATCACATCATCATTGAGAGGACAACCATGGGTTAGAGCAGTAGAAGAACACATTTAGTATCAACAAGAGGTCCTCTCTAGTCTCAAGGAGAACTTGGTCATGGCACAAAACCACATGAAGCAACAAGGTTGATCAACATCGCACAAAAAGGAATTTTAAAGTCGGTGATTGGGTTTTTGTGCGGTTAAAACCATATAAACAAATTTCTTTGAAACAACAATCAAAGGATAAAAAAATTTCACCAAATTATTATGGCCCTTATCAAGTATTATAGAAGATTGGTACTGTAGCATACAAATTAGAACTTCCACAATCAACCAAAATACATCCAGTCTTTCATGTTTCTTGCCTGAAGAAAGTAATTAGACAAAGAGTATCAGCCCAAATAGTGTTACCTGAGCTTGATGAGGAGGGGAGAGTCATCTTGGAACCTGAATGCATCCTTCAAACATGCACTAAAATATTGAGGACACGGGTTATTACTGAGTACCTGATCAAGTGGAAGAATATGGACAATGAAGATGCAACATGGGAAGATATGACATTCCTACAGCAGCACCTAGAGCTTCTCAACATTGGGGACAATGTTTCTTTGAAGGGGAAGGGCATGCTATGCCCTTAACCTATTGCTTGTATTAGGATATGAGTAGCCAACTTGTGGCTTACCATATAATTTTATTATATCATTTATACTTTCTCATGCTTAGTAGGTCGGCCTTGGTGTTGGCCATAACATATGAATAGTATATATAGGGGATTTTAGGTAGTATTTCATCATCATTTGGAGAATTTGAGTCTTATTGTATGGTTTGGATGTTGTGCCCTCGAAGTGGTGAAGCTATTCTAATTACATATTGAGATCATTATTCTAGAATATTGTGTTATTTGGTGTTATATTTTGTTCATGATCTGAATTATACAAGTAATTTCATTACATAGTAGATGTTTTAAAATGTAAATATAACTTAGGAAGTAAATTATAATATTTGATTATTAATTTAATTCCTTTGTTCACAATCTTGTGTAGAAAGTCTCTAACCAAGAAATTTATTAATTGAGAAAATGCCTAACCTTGCTAACACTTCTAAACAAAAATAATAATTTATTACCGTAAAATTGACTATTAATTTATTAGTTTCCTTTTTTTGAGATTAGAAAATTGTGGGTGTTACACTTGGTATGAGAGCCGTGGGTTTAATGATTGGACCCCAGGCACACTTTGAAATATAAGACAGAACAATTAAACCTAGCGCAACTCTAAACCTAGAACACACAACATTGCATGATATTTTAAAACATAGAAAAATTAGAAAATTGAAACAAAGCCTAGATGATGATAAAATAACTCCCGTCTTGGTCTATGAAGGAGGCTCTGAATAGATGAGGGTGATTTTACGTGAGCCTAGATTTACCACCCCTAGATAATGAAGTAGTAGTCATATTGTCTCAGATACTTTAGACACTATAGGATGTTAATGCCGCTTTACATGGAGCATATTTAGGAGGGATACCTAGTTGACAGGATGGAGAGCCATCAGTGACGGCTCGTGCACTATCATGTCATAGTGATGAGGATAGGAAAAAGAACTCCCACGTAGATTTGATCGGACATGAGTCACCACATAGAGAGCACATAGATAGAGCTTCGGGACAAAGAGACAGATCTAGGATCCTAAGGGCCAATAGTCGACAACATCGATCACTATAGAGAGGCCTAAGGGCCAACAGGTTTACACACCGTAGATCACATCGAGAGATACCGAGGTTACACCTATGACATTTTTCTGAGACACATGGGGATTTTAGGGTGAGGAATGGCTAACTATCTTGGGTAGATGCTTCAAGATATGTCCTTGTACTAGCAATATGAAAGATCATGTTGTTATCCACCTTCTAAGAGATGGAGATATATTTTGGTGGAGGACTGAGGAGTAGAAGATCCATGTAGATTCGAGATAGTCACTTAGGAGCTCTTCAAGGAGAACTTCAAGAGTAGATACATATCCAGGAGATTCATCTAGCAATGGATCAATGAGTTTCATGATTTGCGATAGGCTTCCATGACAATGGCAGAGTATGAGGGTCGAGTGTTTAGATCCTATTTTGTATGTGGATTACATGTACGATAAACAAGTTAGAGTTCACATGTTCATCAAGGGCCTGAACTTAGAATTGGGTGGTGTAGTACACATTCATCACCCACGAGAACACTGTCGAGAGGCCATGGATAAGGCCTATGTTGTAGAGGAAACCAGGGGGAGACTAAATAGGCTCGTGATAGAGAGAGGAGCCACATACAACATTTACAAGATAGTAGGTCATGGGGATAAACTTCTCCTCCTTGTGGCGAAACACTTTAGCATAGTCTTCCTTTAGGACTCCTCCTCAGCAGTAGAGAAACAAATTTGGCCATCCTTTTGCCTCCAAAATGCCATGATGTTTAGAGAGGTTACAGTATGGGACTTCTAGATGGGGGCCCAACAAGACACATGCTTCACTCTCGATTACCAACAGGATTACGTCCATCATAACACCCAAAAAGATCTATGGAAGAATCATCAGGCTCTATAACACGGACTACCAAACCACCTAGAGAGGAGTGTCTTCTTAGAGGAGAGGACTAGGTACTTACTATGGGTGTGGTGTACATGGTCATCATTAGAGAGAGTGCCCTCATAACCATGTTAATCAAGGTAAGGAACCTATTTCTGAGCCTATGGTGGGTGACATGACCAGGAGCCACATGATTTATGATGCGGTTGAGAACTGCTAGGAAGAGCACCAGAGCATAATGATAGAGACCATAGGTAGCATTCGTGGTATTTATATCCTTATCTTATTTGATTCAAGATCATCATATTCTTTCATTTCTCCATATTTAGTAGAGGGATGCAGGCTTGTGGTAGTTATGAAAGACCTTAGTTGGGATGTTGAGATGGCTTTTAGAACCAAACTCTCAGTGGAATCCTTATTTAAAGAGTGTTTAGTGGACCTAGGACCCTTCACCACAAGATCTTTGTATCCTTCCCTTAGGTTCATATGGAGTTATCTTAGGCATTGATTGGTTATCTCGCATATAAAGCTAGAGTTTATTTTCATAGCAAGGTTATATCTTGTGCAGACGATTTGGGAGTAGAGTCAATGATTGTTGGAGCTAGGAGACCCATGTCTATTCAAACCATATCCATTATGTATTTGAAGCGGTGTGTGCGACGATGTTATAAGTTATTTGCCATCACTTTGTTAGTGAATGATAAGAGGATGAGACTTGCGGATCAGTAACTTGATGACCACCCCATTTTGCAGGAGTTCTTCGACGTCTTACCTAGTGATTTTCTATGGTTACATCCCCCACTTGAGATCAAATTTTGTACTAATTTGGTTCCAAGAGTGGAGCCGCTCTCACACGCACCATATAGGTTGACCACACTTGAGTTATGTGAGCTCAAGTTATAATTGGAGGGCCTTCTTGAGAAAGGTATAATTTGTCCTAGTTTATCTTCTTGGGGTGCATCAGTGATGTTTGTGAAAAAAAAGTATGGATCTTTGTGTTTATGTGTGGACTATAGACAACTGAACAAAGTAACGATCAAGATTCATTACCCGCTTCATGCAGATATATGATTTATTTGATTAGATGAAGGGATCCACTTTATTTTCAAATATTGATCTTAATTTAGGCTACCATCAACTAAGGATTGTGGAGGAATATATCCACAAGATATCCGCCCACATGATATATGGCCACTATGAGTTCACGGTAGTACCATTTGGTCTAATGAACGTCCTTGCAATATTCATGATTTTGATGAATGAGATTTTCAGGACATTTTGGATCGCTTCATTCTCTTATTTCTTGATGACATTATGATATACATATGTAGACATGAGGAGAATGAGGAACACCTTCAATAGTCTTTGCATTGTCTTCATGAGTAGTAACTATACATAAACCTGGAGAAGTGTTCCTTTTTCGATTCAAAGGTTCAGTACTTGGGGCACATCATTTCTATGAAAGGTATCGTATTTGATCCTTCCAAGATTAGATCTATTATGGATTGGCCCATGCCAGCCAATGTGACTGAGGTGTGCAGTTTCATGGGGTTGGTAGGTTACTATAGGATATTTGTTCAGAAATTTTCTCGCATTATGTTCCCCACAACTTCCCTTCAACGGAAAGAGAAGAAGTTTGTTTGGTCTGATGGATGTGAGTAGGTCTTGAGTACACCTTTGAAGGGATACGTTATGATAATAATGATTCTTATAGTTTCAGATCCTCGATTGATTTCATTGTGCATAGAGATGCTTCCTATATAGTATTAGGTGGTGTTTTGATGCAAAAGGGTGTATGGTTTCATTTGAGTTCGAAAAATCAAGGATTATGAGCTAAATTATCTAAATCATGACCTTGACCATGCGGTAGTAGTGCATGCTTTGGTGCGTTGGCATCATTTCCTTCTTGGTAGGAGGTTTATTCTCGGGAATGGAAATTTGATATTATGTCACCTCTTCATGCATCCCAATCTCAATTCTTGTAAGCGTCATTTGATGGAGTTGCTATGTGAGTACGACATGGAGATAGATCATGTGAATGGAAAGGAGAATGTGGTTTCGGATGCTCGAGTAGAGTGAGACATTTTTTTATGGCTACTTCAATGGGTATAGATTTACGGAGAAATATTTTGGATCATCTTGCACACGAAAGCTTCTACCTTGCAGCTAGATCAAAGATTGAGTCTCGCAGAGACCCCTTGAGTGGAAATTTGATGGGTTTTCATTACAGACAAATGGAATTCTCATATATAGAGGCCGATATATGTACCTAAGGATGGTGGTTTGAGACAAGATATCATGGTAGAGGCTCATCATGCACCTTATTCAACCCATCAAGGGGTGAAGAAGATGCACGCAACCTTGAGACAACTTTACCATTGGATATGTCTATGGAGATATGTAGCTCGATTTGTGTTGTGTTTTTAGAGTGTTAGAGTGTGAAGGTGAGCATCAAGCATCCAACTAGCCTTTTCTACCTGCATGATATACTAGAGTGGAAATGGAACACCACTTTCATAGATTTCATAGTAGGGCTACCGATGACGAGATACCACCATGATGCCATCATGGTCATGGTGATAGATTATCAAAACTTTCTCATTTTTATCATGTGAGGAGCACCTATACACCGGTGCGGTGGCGTGAGTATACTTAGATGATACTTTCAGACTACATGGGATTCTACAAAAGATTATTTGTGACCACGATCCCTTATACACCTATAATTTCTAGACTACCATGCAACATAACCTTGAGACAAGTATCAATTTTTCCTGACTTATCATCCAAAGACAAATGGAAAAATAGAGGGGGTGAATAAAATCTTAGAGGATATGTTGTGGATGTATGTCATTGACCATCGTTATAGGTGGGAGGATTACTTGTATTTAGTGGAGTTTTCCTATAACAACAACTTTTAGAGTTCTATTGGTATGGCTCAATTTCAGGCACTTTTTGGTAGGGAGTGGAGGACACCACTGAGTTAGGATAGATTGGAGGAAAAAGTATCTCTTAGACCAGCTTTACTATAGGATATGGAGTGACGGAGTTAGTTTGATCGATAAAGGCTTTAGGAGGAACATGATAGATAAAAGAAATATGTAGATCGGAGAGGAGAGTTGACCATACCTATGAGGTGGCCACGAAGGTGTTTCTTCATGTTAGACCTCATAAAAATCATATCCATTATGGAAACGTATCTAGGTTAGCTCCTATATTCATAGGTCCATTCAAAATCTTGGAGCGGATGAATCCCTTAGCTTATCGTCTAGCCTTTCCACAAAGATTTTCTCACTTGCATGATGTATTTCAAGTTTTTTTATTAGGAGATACATTCAGATTCCTCTCATGTATTGGATTTGACCAAATTACATGTGTAGGAGAAGGGGCATGTGATTTGTGGACCCCATGCATGTCATAGAGCACATGAACTGGTCTTTTGAGGTGTGAGATTGACGGGTGTGAGTCCAAAGTGGGATAGGTATGACGAGGTTACAACCACATGTGAGGATGCTACTTTTTATGGACCGAGTTTCCTCACCTATTTAAGTGACTTCCGGGAAGAATTCGAGTCTAAGGGGAGGGGGATGTAGTGCCCACTCCTATTTGACACTATTTTCATTATCTTTATATTTATTTTGGTGATACTTATAAAAGTTTATTATGATACATTGATTAGTAGATGGTAGACTATGCCACTATTTGTACTATTGATATATTTTGATTCACATTTTGATTATGTTACACTAGATGACATTGGTAGATAGTTTGATATATGTTAATTTTTATTATTTAGATTTTATATTGACACGTTATACTCTCGATGTTCTGTGTATAATTATAATGTCATGGATGTTAGAATCAAATTATTTTATATGTTGATAGATGATATAATCACTTAATTTTGGATGATGAGTATTGATTTTTTATATGTATATTTTCCTCGATGTTGTTAATATGACCATAAATCTAGAAAAGTATTTTATTTGTGTTGCATGACATTTTTTCACATAAATCGAAAGGGGATAGGGACAAACCACAAAAGGATATCTAGAGTTGAGCAACGTGTCCAAAATTTGAAAAATTATGTAATGTTATGTTTGTGTAATTGTTGCCTACCTTTTTAGGAGGTTTCCCATGGGGGGTGACCTCACATGTGTTCCTATGGGGAGAAATGTTTCCCTTATTTTAATTTTTTCGTGTTTTATTTGTGTATATGTATTTAATTATTGGAAATTGTTGGCACTTTATTAACAATTATTATTATGTATTAATTATCTAAGCCAACATAATTTGTTAACTAAAATAAGGATGTGATAGTGGGATAATTAGGAGGGTAAATGGTCCTTGAAATCTTGTGTATGTAGGATAGATTTGTGTTGGATTTTGTGTTATGTACTCTCCCCAACTTCAAAATTCTGATTCTCACTTGGGAGGCTTTTTGGAGACTTATGGGACAAGCTAATCTTGTCCCATGCCTCTTAAATTAACCCAAAACCCTACCTATGGTATGCGTAGTTAATTTTTGAATTAATTATCCATTTTTAAGTGTAAAAGGGTGAAAATAATTATAGTTTCCTACTTACCACAATTAATTTCTCTTTGGTAGGAATGGTGTGTAATTTTGAGTGTCTTTTGGGTTACTTGTTCATTTTTCTTTCTCTTGCACTTTTGGATTTGGGAGCTTGTTAGAGTTTCTTTTGGATTGTACTTGCCTTTGAGGTATCAAAACTTGTGAATTTAAGTTCTATTGTAAGCTTGATGAAGAGGTAGGATCTCCACCTTTGTTGTTTTCTTATTATATTTGTAGATGTGAAAAATTGTGCTTGTTAAGTTTGTATGAGTGTTGTGAATGTGGTTGTTTTTGTGGTTGGGTAGTTTCCTTAAGTTGGGTGTGTGTAGATGGATTTATGGGACCATTGGGGAGGGAAAAGGAGATGCGAGGCATGCATTTATGAGGAGTGTGATTGGGAGTGAAAAGGAAATACATGGTAATATTGTTGCATACTTGCAAGGGAGAGATAAGTATTTTTGTTGATGTATTATGCACATAGTCCTCTCCTTTTTGGTTTGATCTCAAGCTCACTGTGTTGTTTGAGAAAACTATAAATTTTTCGTGTATGTCCATGTAAATTTGTTGAATGTTTGGATTGATTTTTTTTTGTGGAAGCCCTTCTTGTAAAAACTTGTCAAATGTTTCTCAAGATCCCTCATTATTCCTTCGTTGGGGCTCTGGGCCCAATAAGGGGATAGATTCTCCTCTTATTCGATTAAAAGTTCGGTGGAGAGAGTTGCCTATTCTCCATTCCTTTGAATTGTGATCATAGCTTTTGAAAGATTGAAGATTGCAAGATTGAATCTACAAGTTGGGAGAAGACATGAAAGAAATTTTTGTTTGCCCTTGTTGAAATCTCTATGTTGTATTGATCATATTATTATTCCCACTTTGAGTGGAATTTTGTAACATTTAATGTTTTAAGGAAAGTTGTAATATTTCTTTTATTGCAAGATTTAAATGTGTTAGGAAATGTAGAGAGCAATTTGGTTGTTTACCTTATTGGAAAGGATTAGTCTTAGTGAAGGAAAAGGATTTAAAGTCTTGCATTGTAAAAGAATTATTTAGAAAATTGGCGAGTTCCTATAAATTGCATTCTAATGTTATAGTGAAAGGAAAACTTAAGTTGTTTATTATCTTCAAATAAAACTCTCCTAAAATTTGTAAGTAGTCAAGTTGAAATATATATACGTATATATTTGGAAAAGTACAAATATTTATTCAAAGGAAGTGTGTTGAATTATTGTTGTTGTGTTGGGAAAATGGAATAAGTGAAATAGAATGAGTTGTAGAAATGTTTTACTCAATTTTTACATTCTATGCACACAGGAAAGATAGAGATTGAGTGATATTTTGTATATGGAATAAAGAAAGTATTTATACTATCACTTTACCCACCAATGAATGTAAAAATCCTCATTAAAATTAATATTGTACTAAAAATCAAATCAAGAATAAAAAAATTGAAAATAATGTATTGTTGAAGGTTCTATTTTCGGTGAAGAAATGACCACCCTAATTTTTGTTGAGGGAATTATACATTTTATCAACTTTCTTTGGGGTATTTTCACTGATGATATGAGTTTTTTTGAAGGAATTATAACATCAAAAGGAGGAAATGTAATTTCTAATATAATTGAAAAGGTCATTTTGCTTAAAACCATCTCCCTAGATATAATATTTAGTTCAATCAAGAATCGGTGAAACAATGGGGAAAGATAAATATCCTTAATATTTTTCTTAAATATTGGGAAGAGGGGATGACTAGTTTCAATTTAAAATAATTAAAAGAGAAGATGAATATAAGATCTTTGAGACATGTAGTGAGCATGGGATTAAACCTAATGAATAGACTATTGATTAGAACATATTATTTATGTCAATTATACATGGCCACCCATGTTATCCATGATCATTAATGCTGAAAAGATACCTAATCCATTTGGAGTTCTAGATTTTAACCCTTCAACAATATTGTGAGCTCCAAGAATCAGGAGAAGCGAGAGAATTTATATATCATGTCTTACTTGCTTGATGTCATGTGTATAGTCTAAAAATTACATGGAGTCCCTATTTGGTCACCACAAGATAGTCATATAGTCCCTAGGGTATTTAGAAATGTGGACATGCATAACTATAGAAAGAATGTGGATGTGGTTTGTAATAACTGCTACATTGTGATCTCTGAATGCCATATATGACACACTTATGCCTAGGGTAAGTCAAAGAAACATAAATTAATTTAGATAATGGGGATATTTATGGTGTTACTTAGATTGTATAGTGATAAGAGTAGAGGGGATTCTCATTATCCCTTTTAGACTACCCAAATATGTTTCATACAAGCTAGCTAAGTAGGAGATTGTATATCACTTTGTCCATGGCATCAGTCATGTGGAAAAGGAACAAAAGAAGAAAAATTATACTTATCCTCCTCTTCCTTTCTTAGTAGGTTCAACGGTCTTGACTGATTGGAAAAATTCTAAGAGAATAGCATCCCTGAATGACATCATTCCACTTAGACTATCATACTCTAAGGAATTTTGACTCCATAGGAAGGGTGAGACATTATTCAAGTAGACAATCGGCATGGCCACTTACAACTACAAACATCAGCCCCAAAAAGATAAAATGGTGGACATAAATATGAGAAATGTTAATTTTACTTAGGCACCTATTAGGAAATAGGCTAGAGTTGGTGGATTGGAAGTTAGGCCAGGAGAAGTAGAAGTACAGAGGGAAGATGAGGAAGAATATTCAGATGATGAAGGTACTATTTCAAGATAACATCATAAGCTTATTTTCTGTGTGCCTCCTCCATCATAAATAAAAATTTTGCATTCTCATTCCAGTCCTTCACTAAGATTACAAATGACATGCCTTAGAAGGTCTATTTGGAATTCCACAACTCCACATAGTCAACAAGTAAAAAGTCCTATAGTGAGTACTATTACAATTTTTCCTCTTATGTTTATTCCTTTTCTTTTTACTTATTCAGTTATGACTTATATAGGGATGATTTCTCCTTCTTCTATTCCAATTTCATCTTCCCTATGACATTTCACTATTAGTATTCTCATTTCTACTAGTTCTTCTTCTGAAGATGAACCAGGGAGGATATCATGGGATATTGTATCCTACTGGTTATCAAAATCCTCCTTTCTCTTCCCATATTTCTACTAATTCTATTGTTTCTCCCTCTCTCCTTTCTTCTATTTTGGCACATCTTTGTATTCCTACTCCTTCTTCACTCATTTCTTCTCCTTATTTTTCATCGCCAATAACTATATCATTGTCTCTCCAAGTTGTTTCATTCACTTCTTCCCAACCAGTTATAATTATTATAATAATATCGAATAAATGAGTGTATCTCCTATAAAACATTCTTCTACTTCTACTTGTTTAATTTCTTCTTCAGCACAAACTTCATTTGAAAGAATTATCGAATACCTTCTATGGCTAAGTTGAAGGAACCAATGTATTATTATACTTCTTTCCTTGACCTTCATTCAATTTCTCCCCAATTTTTTTTTTCTCTTCATCCACCTTTGTTTCTTGTTATCATGCCACATGTTTTCAAAATTTCATATAAGGAATGCATGTGTCACTCCTTCCAATTACCTCTTTCATTCTCATTCCTTCTTTCCTAGACATTATGGTCACTTAGAGTTTCAAGAATCATCTCCTAGAAACATTGGGTTCTAATAATGCTAAAGATACTTTTTCTTAGACACCACACACCTTACCACAAGTGGTCAAGCCTTCTTCTACCTTTCCTTTCATAACAATTATTACATCTACTACTTTATAAGGAATGTGGACTCCTCATATTGGGAAAAAAAAATGGAATCTACAATGGCACAACTTGAGGAACCAAAGGTGTAACTCAAGTATGATACTCCCACATGAACCATTAAGAGGATAAAAAAGAGGAATTTTTCACAAGGAGTTACTCATATCTACATAAAAATGAAGGAGCACATTTTTTAGGAATTTTAAGAAAGTAAACATCAGAAAGAATTCATGGATGTGTATGCCAAACTAGTTATTGATGTCACTTAATAGATGAAAGTTGATTTGGTTAAGAGAATGAAGGATATAATTGATGCTCTTTCAGATGTAACTCACTATGCAAAATAACACTTTTTTAATGTGCAAATGTCCATTTTGAATTTTGTACGAGCCATTAGTTTCTATAAAAATTCATTAAAATGTAGCGAGATAAAGGGTTACAAAATTTACGAGGCCAACAAAAACATATGACTAGGATAAATTCAATGATGGATAAGCTTTTAGTTGGCATAAGCAGAGTCTTTGTCTGAATGTATTATGAATCAAAATCAATGACTTGAATACATCAAAGATCTCGCATCGCTAAATTTTTTAAATAATTTAGTGATTGGATGGACACATTGGAAGGATTGTTGACAGAGCTATTGGGTATAGTAGAGAAGATATATGAATTATTATTTGAAGCTCAGATTACCTCTATCCATTAGCCACAAGGTAGGTTAATTCACAAGTCCATCTTTGAGAAACAATTACTAACTTTCATTGCTACTCTAAGTGCTAGATTTTTTAGGAAGATATGGTTGGCAAGATATCAACTATTGTGAAATTTGAAGCTTATACGAATAGAAAAGTGGAGAAATCTTCACTTCTGAGTGAAAATGATAAACCTATCTATAACAGAGTTCCAATACTCAGACAAGAAATGCCTAATCGATGGGGTTGTCTATTACGGTCCCGCACTTTATTGATAATGAGTTAAAATTTTGTGTGACTAAAATTTAGCATATTCAAATATAGTCTACACAACACAAGCAATAACATTCCTATTATTAGGATTTAATATTGATACATCTGTAATCTTACAAATAGGAACTATCATATTTCGACATGGAAGCTATAGTTTTAATAGTTTAATTCGCCACATGGTGGTATAATTTTTGTAATATTATAACTATAACGGTGGTTTACCCTATAAGGAGGAAGATCATTTATAAAGAAAGAGATTATTAGCTTGATAGTCCAAGGATTGTTCAGTGAGTTTTTTTCAATTTCTATGTATTGCCTTCTCAATTGTGTTACAAAAGTTTCTTAAATTTGTTTTGATTGATTAATAATTGTATAATTTTCTTTTTATGAAATTTGTAGATATCCGTAAGCTATTTTCATGGTCATAAATTTGATTAGTTTACTATTTTTAAACCTATAGAGACCTACTTGCACTATCAAGGTTATAATGTGAAAAAACTTGAAAACTTAGCACTATAATAAATCATTAAGACTTAGTGATGCAATAATATCTACACCATGTAAAAAAATCATTTGAAATATATTGAAAAAGATTCCAAGCATTTAAGTGAGAATACCTTTGTGTTGATCTACTTTAATTTCATTTTTGCATTTTTGTTTTCATTTTATCTTCCTATGGTATGCCTTATGAGAATATTTTACCTAATAAACTATAGAAGGCTATATGATTAACTAAAATTAACTAAACTAATGTAGTAAAAGATAGTTAATCTAATCTAGAGGACATATAACACAATAAGTAAATGTACTAAAATAATATGTAAATGAGATAAGTAAATAAGCTAATGAAATTAAATACCATAATATGCAAGAAGGGAAAGGAAATATCTCAGCTGATAATGGATTATTGTTGGATCGTGTCACACATTGATACACATAAAATCGAGGAAAATAGGAACGACTATGCAAAACTGCCGAAAATGACAAATTAGGATGATGTTTCTAGACTAGGGCACCTAAGAGGACTCGGACACCCACATGTTCTTTGGTACGGAATATGGGCACCCTAGTTTAGGAAAAGTGTCTAGAACTAGTTCTCACAGGGTTTGACTTGGTGATCTACAACTTTGTTTTCCTATCACATTAATTTTTTTACTTTGTCAAATGCTCTAAATATTCCAAAAAGAAGAAATAATCTACGAAATACCGAAAGGAAGTATCAAAACCCTAAAAATAAAGATGCATAATGAATGGGTCAGACTAACCTCAACTACCACAATAGTGGACTTATCGAATGAGAAATGCACTAAATTTCAGACACGGATGTAGTTCGGTGTGTGTGCATATCATTTCCTAGATGATCTTGTGCCACCACACATTATGAAGTAGCGAGAAATAGCTAAATGTACAAAATTTAGTAGAATTTGTGCATAGAATAGAATAAAATCCCTTCCCTATGAAGTATGATGTAGATGTCCTAGCTTGTTCCTCGATGATTGAGCCATGTTAATGTCAATGCAATAGATAGATGCAACTCTATATAGAGTGATACTAGTGTATGATGCTATGTCCCTCATTATGGTCTCATAAATTTATATGTATAGGGTTATATTTCTATAATTTTGTAATTAACCCTAAAAATACCGACCCCAAGAAAGATAAATATCAAAAATGGATAAGAGGACTAAAAAGTTGCGGGAAAGTGCTATAAGGATTACAACACCCTGTGTAGGACCAATGAACCCATGAGCACCCTATACTAAATGTGGGTGCCCAGTCAAGGTGAAAATAATGCGACATGTCTTGTAATTACCGGGTATATGGCTGCAATAGGTCACAAATTATGAAATAAAAATAAATAAGATGGCCAAAGGATGGGTGTTAATTATTACTTTATTCTCTCAAGAGCATTCTAAATAGTAGTATGAGACTAGGATTTTAAAAATGTCTAAAGTGCTTGATTTTGTGACTACACTATATAAGAGAGTCAATATCACTTTATAACAAGTGAAGCACAGTCACACAAGAAGTTTTAGATCCATATTTTCAAAGGTTAAGGTTTGAAGGATTGAAGTCAAGACTGTAGAAATTATTTCATGACCATATAGTAGTTATAACTTATATAGTCTTGTCCCTTAGCAGTTCCAAGATTGGTAGTGGTACCAAATAATTTGTAGTCTTTGATCTACATGTTTATCTATGTTACACATTTGGATCATTCCTTCTCTTTCCTCTATAGTTATGTTTCTCTATGTTCTTGTGTATTTTAAAGAAATTACTTCATGTTTATCAAATGTTACAAGTTTGAACACATAATTCTAATTATGAATGGTTAATTTGGAAGGTAATTGATCAGAAGTTAATATTTTTTTGCAAAGGAAACAAAAAAATAGTCTCTAACAGTTAGCATAATTTCATCATAGTTTTAGCTATCCCGTCAATATTTATTCAATTATGAAACTATGTGGAGCTTATTGATTCATTCTCTATTCGTAAATTGATAGGACAAGTACTTCGTGAATCTTACAAACCTTGAATTCTCCAAATAAATGACACTATGTGGAAGTTATTCATTCATGTGCTATTACATATTCAAAACACTTACTGAAGTTTGAAAACATTATGATTATAAGCATGGATATTTCTTGTTAGTTTTCAATCCAGGTGACTAAGATATGATATGTAGAGTTTGACTCTGCAAAATCCATATGTACATGTGTTTTTTTATTGATTCATGCTTCACATTGAAACATACATGACAAAAAGATAATTTAATAGAAAATGGTCCATTAAAACCATAAAAATGTGGATATTTCGAGTGGCTCAGCTTTCCCACTCGACATGGTTCTTACAAAGGAAAAGAACATGTGAAAGAATGTGGAGATGTCTTATTCTCTTGCTTCGACTAATTCGAAAAAGTATTAGCATAGATTGGTTCTCGCATAAAACAAAGTAACATGGAATATTATTATTGGTTAACAATAGAAAAGGTTATCAAAGGACTGACATTGTAAATTGTGAAGTAACTTGGAGATTTTGTATCAATTACCAAGCAAAAGAGAGTATTGTAGCATTTTTATTTTCAAAGATTAAGAAGTTTAAAAATTTGCATATCTACAATTCCTCAAGTTTTTTCAAGTTTATCATCATTGATGAAGTATAAATAAGATCAAAAAATCAAAAAGTTCCTTCTTATGTGGTAGGAGATGGATTGAAAGAAATTAGATGATGATATAACAAATGTGATAGAGACATTTGTAGGGATAAAGCAAATATTTCAGGGTGACATTGCTAAAGATTTTTTTTTGTCAAATATTATACCAAATGTAATGTATATCTTAGTATAGTACTTGTAATGTTTAAAATAAAAGTGTCTCAGGATGAATGTTTTTAAGTTAATAGTGTAATGGAAAAGTGTATAAATCATAATGGGCTTCGACGTGAGCAAGAATTTATAGAAAAAACTTATAATTACATAATATCAAACATTATCTTCACATATTAATAATAAATATTGTCTTGTCATATATATTAAATTTTTCAATTTTCTTTCTTTTTTAATTGAAAGCAAAGGCTAAATCCATTTTTCAAAATTGATGTGACTAGTTAATGCTCAACTAATTTTTTTATAGATAAATTTTGGAAAAGGTCTCCAAGGGCCATATAGAAAGAGATTTTACATTGAAAGCTCATATCCAACAAAAATATCTAGCAAAAAAACCTCCCAGAAACCGCTCGAGTCAAAAATGAATTGACTCACATAGAGCAAGACACAATGAAACCAAAAATACAAACCGAAAACAACGAAACCCGGGCGAATAGGGAAAGAACCAAAAATAACTTAAATTGATCAACATAAAGGTCACAGAAATCCCCTTGTGCACTTTTTCCTCGTGTCCTTGAGCTCATCCAAATATTCACCCCTGGTTGTTAGAGTACACATCATCATCAAAGCTACTAATGGTTATCTTCCTCTTCTTCCTTTTTTGAAAATCTATCATCTCCCAAAGGGCTTTGACCCTATGATGAAAACCATCAATTCCACATCGAACTCTATGCCCATTGATCATATTCCTATTCTCAGATTTTTACTTGATTAACCACATCCTCGAGAGCCTCAATTTTTTTGGCCAAAAAATTTATCAGGGTATTTCCCTCCAGGCAGGCCATCCAAAGTACTCACATCCAAGTTCTTCCTTGCCAAAATCTTCCCCAAAGTATTCACCATACCTAAACCTGAAAATTCTTGTTTGAGGAATCAAATTACTATCTTTGAATAAGAAAATAATTAATCCTTGATGTAGAGGGACCTCCATTTTCTTCACTTAGAAATATTTCACCCACCCTTGAAGTGAATTGCGCTAGTAGAAAGGAATAGTTATTTTTTTCTTTGTAATAAATGGTTAAGCAACATGAAATGTTGCGTATGGAGCTTCATGTACTTCCCATCGAATGTAATATACTTCATGCTTAAGATACAGACCTCATACCACTTCCATGGTAGAGAACTTTAGCTATACCATCTTCCATGTAGAAAATTTTCTCATTGTCATCAAGGAAAATGTAGACTTCCTCTTGAAGCCTCTTTCTATCTTTAAAAACCTTGCATCCAACACAATCCATGTCAGTGACCCAACCAATAAATAACACCAAAACTAGAAGATTAACCCCACACATTTTCACTTTCCCCTTATGCAGAACCTTTGTGAACTCCTTCAATAGATTCTCATTAAAACCATTAATCCTTTGGAAAAATTGGGTAATCCCCCCACTTTTGAAGATATCCCAAATGATTATATCCCTTTCTAGAGAAGAACAAGAAGATGACTCAACCCTAACTCTATTACCACCCATGATAGAAAACCAATTCAAAACCTGCAATAAAAACAAGAAGAAAATAATGTCCACATAAAGCCAAATTAGAAGTAAAATAAGAGATCTGAGGCCTCGCACAATCGGAAATGATAGCAAGGATAGCTCGGATCCAAATCCCACACTTGAAATAAATTCTACTTTTTAGCATTAAGGATGGCCCTAGTACTTTCCGTAAGTCCATCTCATCTTTCCATATATGATTATGATGAGCCCGTACACCGTAATTGGCCAACATGTCTATAGAAGCATTAGTTTGGTGATACACATGCTCAATTTGGACATCCTCAAAATTTGATAATAAACCCCTTATATCTTCCATGATGGAATTAATATTGGCTTGATGTTTTGATTTTCCCTTCATAGCATTTATAATGTATAAAGAATCCCCTTCCACATAAATTTTCCTTATTTGGTGATGATTAGCCCACTTTAGACCATTTAACACCACATAGGCTTCAACATAATTATTGGTTTTATTACCAATAGGCATAGCATAGGCAAGATAGAAAGAACCCTTCTCATTCCTAATAATACCACCCACACCAGCTAAACCCGAGATAATTTTCACTACACCATCAAAATTAAGTTTCATCCATCCATCCTTAGGCTTTTCCCACTTCACATTATCCCTAATATTCTTCTTCCACGACGAAATTTGTTGAGTGCCATTAAAGTTTTCCCAAAGCTTGAATGATTTCATTTTCTTAATGAGGGAATTTTTATTTTTTTGAATCCAATAATGGATAAATTATTGATCAAAGCCCAAACAATTGCATTCCCCACTCTAATAGAGATTTTTTGTTTTTCTGAAAAATCCTATTATTCCTTTCCAACCATATTCCCCACAGAAAATGAGGGAACACAAAATTCCATGCCTTTAAAAGACACAAGGAAGAAAAGGGGCTAGTCCATTGCTCATACCAGTCAGCAAAAGACTTTGGTAAGACCCAAGAAACCTGAAATAATCTCAAAATATTGAAAAAGAATTTTTGAGAGTATGGACATTGGAGAAAAATATGTTGAATAGTTTCACTATCAGATTTACATAGAATGCACCTATTTGGTATCATCATCCCTTTGGCCTGTAAGTTATCAATAGTAAGAACTTTATTTTGAATAACATGCCACAAAAATAAATTCACCTTTGGAATAAGAGTATTATCCCAGAGATATTTCCAGCAAGGGTTTGGATGAGGGACATTGCGAGATACAACATATAGTGAAATATTACAGAGTACTCACCATCCTTAGTCCCTACCCAAATAAGAGCATCTAGTTTAGGAATTGATAGAATATGCACTCCACCCAGATTAGTATTAAAAATTTGAATTTCCTCCTTGATACCCACATCTTCTCCTTCCCATTGAAGAGGTTTCCAAGACCATCCCCACTCAGTTCTAACCCAATAATCTCTTAGAAGGATGCCCATAGAGGAAATGAAGTGATTTGCTAAATTTCTCCACTAATCCTAAATAATAAGGGGTTCACCAGAGAGCCACCAATCCTACCATAAATTAATCTGATTACCATCTCCTATCTCCCATTTTCTCCCTTTCATCAGCAGACCCCTACATTTACCCAAACCATTCCAAAAGCATGAACCTTTAGGGAGGATATCATTTGAAATAAAAGAGACCTACTCAGTGAACATATATTTAGCCTTTAGAATCTTAGCCCATAATCCATCATCCCACATAAGCCTCCATCCCACTTTAGCCATTAAAGCTAGATTCATACTTTTTATATCCTTCAACCCCAAACCACCCACACTCTTTAGAAGAGTGACCCTATCCAGAGCCACAATAGGAAATGGTCCTTAGATTCATTACCAAAGAAAATAAACCTATGTTTTATCTAAGTAATGATAGTTATAATCTTTGTAGGCATCTTAAAGATAGACATAAGATACACCGGTAAACTCTGTAAGGAACGATGGGGTAATTGTTATTTATCAACCTATAAAAGCAAATTTCCTTTCCAAGTTGCTAATTTTTTTACATATAATAACAAGGGTATTCCCATTATCCAGACCATTCTTCCCTTAAAAAGGGGCATACCCAGATAAGAACAAGGAAAATAATTGATAGGGCACTCCAAAACAACAACAATTATGTTATGAATTTCTTTCTCAACATTCAAAAAAATAATTGAAATTTTTGAAAATTAATAAGATGACTCTGTGAATTCTTCAAAATCTTGAAGAATATCCCTAAAGTCCATAGCTTTTGAAACAATTTCCTTTCCCAACAAGAACATGTCAAATATAAACTACTGTAGAGAAATTGGATCTAGACCATTTGGAATAATTAAACCATTAAGAATCCTCATTTGCCTATGGTTAGCAAAAACTCGCTTAGATTTTACACCACAATAATATACAGAAAATGAGACAAATGGTCCCCCTGTCTCAAACCCCTCCCTAGAGAAAAAACCCTTCAGACTTACCATTGATAAGGATAGAGTATTTAGGAGTAGAAATGCATTCCATTATCAGATTTATAAAGTGAACATGAAATCCCAACCTTTCCAAAATTATCCTTAGAAATATCCATGACACCCTATCATATGCCTTATTCATATCAATTTTTAACAACATAGCCTCCCATTTTGAGACATCCACCAAATGGATAGTTTCATGAATAGTAATGACACTGTCAAGAATCTATCTTCCTTCCACAAAGGCTCCCTGATTTGGAGATATAAAACCTTCCAATAGATCTTTGATCCTAAAAGAGATTATTTTCGTAATAATTTTATAGACAATGTTACATAGGCTAATAGGTCTGAAGTCTACAAATTTACTAGCCCTGGAATCTTAGGCACAAGAGCTATAAAATTACTATTGATCTCTTTCAACAACTTACCATTCATGAAGAAATCTTGGACAACTTCCTCAACATCCACATGAACAATGTCCCAAAACTCCTAAAAAAAGAAATCGGGAAATGCTCTGCAGTACGGGTGATTTTTCTTATTCTAAATCAAAGACAACATATTTTATCTCTTGAGGAGAAGGAATTTTAACCAAATCAGCATTTTCTTGATGAGAAATAATAGGTTGAAAAAATATTCTATTTTGTTGTCCTTCACAAAATATGGATCCTTTCCTATAGCCAACAAATCAGAGAAAAAACTTATAAATTCTTCTAAAATCTCAGACTGATTTTTCAATTTCACTCCTCTTATGTCCTCAATTTCCAAGATAGAGTTACCATGTTTGTGCATAGAGGTTTTCAAGTGAAATAATTTTGTATTCCTATCACCCTCCTTTAACCACATAACCCTTAAGTTTTGTTTCCAATACGCTTCCTCTTTTTCTTCCAAGTTATGATAATCAACCAAAAGAGATTTCTCATTATTCCTGAGATCTTGATCTAATCCCCTAACTTCCATCACATCCTCTAACCTTTCTAAATCCTTGACAATTTTAGATTTTTGGGAAAAAATGTTACCAAAAGTTTCCTTATTCCAAATTTTCATTCTACCTTTGACATTCTTTAATTTAGACACCAATTTGAAAATTGCTTTCCCTTTCACATTAATTTTCTAGAAAAATTTTATCTCCTCCTTAGTAGTAGGGTGTAATAGATTTTTTTTTTTAAAAATATGAAAGGTCTCCCTATCACATCGATATTATTACAACTTGAAGACAAATTGGGCTATGGTTCAACCCAACTCTTGGAAGATTAGATAAATAACCAGCTAATGCCAAAAATGATGATGGATTAATTAGAAATATATCCAAATTTATTTCAATAATATATCCTCCCATAAGCCCATTTAACCAGGTAATTTTCTCACCTCTCAGGACAATGTCGACAAAATTACTGACAACAACAATAAAGTCAGAAAAATCTCCCATAATATCACTCTATATATTTGAACCTCCTTTATTATCCTCGGGACTTAATGTAGTATAAAAATCTCCTCCTAACATCCAATCCAAATACTTAAATTCAGAACAAAAATGCAAGATATCATCCCAAATATTTCTTCTCTCAACAATAGAATTAGGAGCATAAATATTAGAACATATCCATAAATAACCATTCTCCTTATCTCTAAACAAAATGGCAAGATGATGAGGATAATTACATATAACTGATCCCTCCCTTTCCTTTTTAATTTTTAACTTAGCAATTCCTCTTGAAGAACCTATAGAAGACACACACTGCATATCCGATCTAAACCATAACTTATTTTTTACATCAACTATTTTCTCTTTCTTCATTTTTGTTTCTTGAATAGAAAAAATATTAGGATTATGATTATTCCTAAAATTAGAAAACATACTCTCTTTATTGGGATTATTTAATCCCATAATATTCCAAGAAATAATCTTCATCAATTCTTATTTGGAGAAATTCTCTGTTCAATAGAGTTTTGTTTACCTTAATCAATTTCCTTAGCCACAATTTTTTCCCTTTTGTCCCTATTTCACATATTTCCTCTTTTTAAAAAATGCTTCCCACAATCTACTTTATCATTTTCCCACTTCTAAAAACTTATGGTATTGATTTTATTTTCCTTAAACCCTTCCAACCCGACATTTATTTTCTTCCCTTACACCCCCTCCATAGTCCTCACCTCATTTAAAGATCATGGAATAACTTCTAGATCTATAAATTCTTCCACCTTTTTGAAAATTATTCTCCTTTCAGAGAATAGGGCTCTGCATGAGAGGGAATCTTCTCCTTATTGATATTTTATTTCCTTGGGAACCTCTTCCTTAGAGATCTATTGGTTCGACTTTGATCTTCCCTTTATTTCTCTTCAATAACCCGATCGGATAAAGCATTGACTTCCTCATGTACTTGGTGAGATATTACCTTCTCCTTCGATATTCCCCAATTGAATGACATTTTTATCTCGGTCTGGTCATGAATGTCGGCATCCTCAATTTATTCAATATCTAAATCTTAAAGTCATATTTCAAAGGTGACATTTTACTAGGGGAAACCTGATTCTTATCCTGGTTTTCTCAGATCCCTTATCTTTCCTATCCCAAACTTTTTACATTTCTTAGCTTCCTTACATTTTCTCTACTCATGGCTGATCGACTACATTTCTAGAAAAAAACAGGTGAATCCTCACAGTCAATATTCTTGGTCCAATCTCTAAACTTCGAATGTATCTCTATTTCTTTGTGAAGTAGGTTACCCGGTGGAACATTGACACCAAAATGATCATACATTAGTCTCATTCGTGCCCTTGTAACTGGATCAAAAACAAATAGAGATCCTATAACATTAGTTATGGTTTTAAGTATTTATTCCTCCCAAAACTACATAGTGATCTGGTATTTGAACCCACATAGGAAGTTCATCTGGGTTCTCCTTAAATGGATCAAACCCTAGATGCCACTTCGAACAAATAAAGCTGGATCTACCCAAAATCCAAGGCCCCCTAGAAGGATCTTTTCACATTCTTCAAAATTGGCTTGATGGATAATAAAAACCACATTCACATAGGAGGTAATATCTCACAAACCCTTTGGATTCAAATTCTCTCGAGCCCATTTACCAAACCATTCAACATTCGGCTTGGGTCCATAAAATTTTCCAACTAGAGAAAAATCCATTTGAGATTTAACTTTACAATCTCACCCACTGAGGATGGATAGAATTAAAAACCATTCTTTTCAAACAAGATATTTAAATTTGAAACCAAGGGCTACCTCGAAACTCCATTATTATAGTCCAATAGCAGTCATCCCAAGAGGGTGAAAAAGAAGATTTACCTTCCCCATGTAGATTTCATGGGTCCCCAATCTGTAGAGCCTTGGTCCGAGGGTCGCTTATGTCTGTAGTGCTTCCCGCCCATTTGGTTTTTAAAATCCTCATCCTTCCACTCTGCTCTATCTCAATTATAAAAACTTTGGATGTAAATTATATTATTAAACCATAGCTATCAATTGGATTGGACGAGGAGTACTCTCTCTAAGTGGGACATGGGGGTAGGCTTGGGTCCTTATTGCTCAACTATTTTATAAATTGAATTTTTCATGTCAACTTATTATCTAAAGAAATATTGCCAATTTATATATTATATATGTCAATATTATATAATAAATTTTTAGTATTATCAAATAAAATATTGATAATTTGTGAAATATGAAAATAAAATTACGAAATATAAAAAAATCAATAGTTTAAAAAAATTTCTCGTATATATAATAAAATAATAATAATAAATATTTTCATGTTAGTGTTATCTAATGAAATCATTATAATTTATTTAATTTAAAAATATAATTACAAAATTAAAAAATTGTCAATAGTTGAAAATTGTCTTCTCATATATCTAATAAAATATTAATAATAAATATTGTCTTGTCATATGTATTAAATGTTGGATTTTATTTCTTTTTTAATTAAAAGAAAAGGCTAAATCATTTTTTCAAAAATTGATGTGACTAGCTAATTCTCAACTATTTTATAAAGTGAAGTTGTCATGTAAGTATATGTATCACTACAAGAATTTTTGGATTTAAAACTTACAAAAATGTTTGAGTGGAATAAGTTCAAAAAATTGTCATTTATTAAAATGTAACCAATAAGCATGAGAAAAATTTATATTTGTAGACACAAAATCATGCACTTAGGTACATTTCTATGTCCGAAATACATATTAGCATTCATGTGATTCCTAAGCAAGAAAACTAGTAATTGATGACTATCTTTGTTTCTTGCTTTGTATTTGGTCTTTCATACCCAGAGCCCGGTCGATATTTTGCTTATTGATCTTTTATGGCTCCAAAACCCATCGTATAGCTAGGGAGAAGATCCCAGACACCCCTATTGCCTATGGGTCCCTTTAACCCTTTTCCACCTTACCTCATTTCTTTTGGGTCTCTTCTATATTTCGGGATTTTTTCACTTATGGGTCACCTTCGAGTTGTAAATTAAAAAATTCAAAGGTAATCATATTAATACATATTTATGTGTTTAAAATAGGGGACCAAGCTCTATGCATTCTTATTATCACCTAATCTTGCACTCAAAAGGCACCTAAAGCACTTCAAAATATAAATTTGGCATTCAATCAAAGGATAAGGGACTGAATTTCCTCCATACACAACATAGGAAGGAGAAGTTTCTTTATTACATAAACACATATATCTAGAAATTTACATTTATATATAGCATGTTATCAAGTGCACTTGCACAAGGGAATCCTAGGGCATGATTCTTACACACACTCACCATAATGACATGTAGTCCGAGATATCATGTAATGTTTGGTTATAAGTTCACTCTATTGGGTGACCTTCGGGGTCGATCGACTCCCCATAATGCATCTTTGTTGTTTGGATTTGAGGTGGTATTGTGGGTTTTACATGTTACTGTGTACCTCAAGGATCATATTGCGACATTAAGTTGATCATACAAAATTAATTGTGACACTTCTCTCACATATTGAAGATAAAATTCCAACCATTTTTGTAGTCATAGCCCAAGTATAGGTCATAAGCACCAGGAGCCCCTTACCATCCATGGGCACTCATTTCCGGCCATAGTCTTGAAGTTTAGAATCTATCCTAAGCATTAAAAACACAATTTACCTCATGCAAATAAGATTTCCCAGTTAGGAAAACTTTAGGATTAGAGATTAATCACCTAAGTTATTCTTTTCTTATTTCTTTCTTAGGGTTTCATACTTACTTGCTTGTGGTTTGTGTTTTTCATACTTAGTAGCTATATATCATATTGTACATTATGTTACTATGTAATTAGGGTTTAATAGAATCTATTTTTGTTAAATCATTTGGTGAACTCATCATTCAAGAACCCTTGGATCCTCATTTTATTCTCACCATGGATATCTTCACCCATGTATTCTTGAAAGGATCATCTTGGTTGTAAGGCTAAAATGAACTCTTTCTTGTCCAATGCTCACATTTCTCCCAATACAACTAAGGAAAATGTATATATTAGCGAGTTTGTAGCCACATTTTCTACACAAATTACTCTCACATATGATACATTCACCTCGCTTTCTATTTATGAAAATTAATCTCTTCTTTATATCCACACTTGTATCTAAAAACTAGGAATTAGGTAAGTCCTAGTCGAGAATGGATTTGAGCTCAATATTTGCAATCTCACATTTATTAAATAGATTGACCTTTCCTCGGCTAATTTAAGTCCCTCATCCATTTCTATCTGTAACTATGATTCTTCTCTACATCCGTGCATGGGAAATATCACATTTCCCCTCATAGTTCGACCTAAAACCATTCCTACGCTATTCTTTTTCATTGATGAAAAATTCCAGTACAATTTCTTATTTGGTAAGCGATGGCTTCACACTGTGCAAAAAGTACGTTCTACAGTTATTTGTTGCATTAAACTCCTACGTGATGGCTATGAATACACTATTGTTGGTGACCACAAAACATTCAAATATTGACACCTAGACCCACTCATTTCTCTACCTACTACACTTCTATGTCATGATGTGGGTCATCCCCATACCCATCCTATATATATCACTAATGATTATCAAATCACAGAACATCCTACCCCCTCCACCAACATGAATTTTCTCCGAGGATATATTTTTTCATTGGACATAAGTCCATCTACTTTATCACTCCAGTAACACCCTAGGTCAGAACCTCCTTCTTTCACATGCACTCTTTTCATACATGGATCTTATTGGATTTAGAATCCATTTGATCCCGCCTACTCTAACATTATTCACACACATGATGGATTGAATTGGTTAGGATTCACAATTGTTGATATCCTTCCACAGTCTCATTCTCCTCATCTCTCATCACAGATATGTTCATTTCACTATTACTTATGGCCTCCAAATCTTCCAATTATCATTATTTCATGTAAGAACTTCTCCCACCTCTCCACTCACACCTTGGAAATTTTAGCTACAAAACATTGGTGGTAATTTGGATCCTAATCCCAATGATATCAAATCTCCAATCCCCTTTGGCCACATTTCTATTTGCAATGACCCATTACTTGGATTAAAAATTAATATTACTCACCGGTATGCAAACATTTATCCTCAACCACCTTTAACTGATGAAGAATATGGTATGGGCATGTACAATTTTTGTTGTGTTAGATTTCTACATAATCAACCTCACATTAATGTTTATCATGTCTTTGATCCACTCCATTAGGATTAGACCCTAACAATGATGATCTTATAGATGATGTTACTTGATTCTTCCATTCATTGCACACTTAGGGGGCATCATGTTTTCTTTTCCACTTCAATCAACATTAATTATTCCTAGTCTTTACATATACACATGATGCTCTATTCTTTGCATCTAGTTTCATATACACACATTGATACAAACCTTGTCTTGTTATTACCTTATGATGCTGCTTTGTAGTTCCATTGTTCATAATTGATTGTTGAGGGTCTAAATCTGAAATTTACCTCACCACATTCACTCTTCACCTTTTGTGCTTTATGATATATCTTTCTAGCTTAAATTTTGAAACCATTTCCTGATGAAGCACTCTTATATTTTGGTTCATTATTTATTTTTTAGGGATATTTCATAAACGAACCTCATCTCATACTCATCCAAATATGTTAGAGGTCATGTTACCACTATCACATTCACATTGCGTGTAATTCCATTACATGGATAAACTTCATATTGCATGTATTAGATGGTTTTACTCTTGCTTGATTATGATTACATGTACGGTTTGTTTCCCATGCTAGACAAATACTTAGTATGTCTATATCTTTTCTATATACACATGCACGTTCACTTTTTATCTAGTTGTGAATGTAAATTTTTTATAGATATTTACACACTACAATAATGTTTGAAAATGGACCTCATACCGGTCCCACCGAGGCTCTTGAGGGAATCAAATTTCTCACACATTACAGGTTTTATTATTTCATTATTTACTACTTATACTTCCTAGTGCATAACTTTCTACTACTACATTCATGCTTTGACATAATTCTTATTTTTCTAACATGATAATAAGTGCTTCATGTGCAACATTTTCCTTATAGTAACTATTTTCCACCATGTTTTTCTATTACTTTGTTCTTTCCATTGCTTTCTACTTGTATGTTATTTTTGTGGGTTATGCCTTATGTCTTGTTTGATTATTACTAGTATGTTTTTGGTTTCTTAGGCCCTAATTTTCTTGTGAAATTGTGAGTGATGTCCCATGTTTGAAAATTTCTTTTTGTGGTACATCTTATATGCACTTTTTCTTATTAAATTTTTCTCTATTACATGTTTTCTTATTTTTTCTACTAACACATGTATATAGAATTTTTTTGCATGTGTCTTAGTTTCTACCATGCACACCCCCTCTGGGGATATAGATCATATCAACATTAGGTCCTCTCTTTGGGCTGCTTTCTCCTAGTAACGTCACATACACCCCAAACAAGTGGACATACATTAGGTGAATCAGTCACCCCATACAACATTTGAGATCTATAACACAACACACTACAACAAAAAATCACAAAAGAAACACAAGTAGAGAGCAACCCAAAATATGACTTGGGTACTAACACATCACAGACACCGAGTGTCAAGTCTAAGATAGGAGTGCATGGGAACCTGTTTCCTCCCCTAGATGCTAATGTCCTAGGAGCACAAACAACAAATTTCTCATATTAGCATAGTTTCTGAGAATAATTTTCAAGGTAAAAGAATAGTCCTCCAGAAAATAGAGTACATTTTATCTCCATTTTCAATCGAACGAATCATTGAAAACATGGAAAAATAGGATCACACCATCGTAGTGGTGTATATTGGGAATGGTTATAGATGGAGAGTAAAAATAGACGTCTATCCCCAACACTTGATCTTTGACGTGATATTACCCAAAAACTCTCACTTGGCATAAGATCACCCAAAAATACTTTGAGTGAGATAGCCCAAAATATTCTCTCGTGGTGTAATATCGACAAAAAAACTCACTTTTCACAACAATTTAGGACATTTTTCTATCCATTTTCACTCTTCTACATTAGGTGAACACTTTCCTTTTATACACTTTTACACTTTTATTAGATTTTGTTATCACCGAATCACAGCACCCCTGTGCATATACCTGAACTCACAGTGTGATTGGATAACATGGGTACTATCTCCAAGTTGTGGGACTTGCTACTTGAGATAGACCTCCAAAGAAAGCTGGTTCTTGCTCCTAAACTACCTGCCACAATCTACTCTAATGCAGGATAAGCTAACTATTCTAATCTAAATTTCCAAGGGACCAGGGAGAGAGAATACATAAAATGAAAGCCTACACTAAAGCGGTGATACACCAGAAAAGGAGGGTGTGAGAGTAATCTCCAAATGTGTGAAATACAGAGGCAAAGTGCACACTAGAAGAGGTGATGACAGTTCTCCATAATCTAGCAAAATGCATTCACAACAATATTCCAAGCACACACAATGATAATGAATTCCTGCAAGAACATAATAATAGACACAATATTCTTGTAGAAAGATAAAAGGGCAAGAAGAATGCAAGAAAAATACAGTAGGGGAAGATACATCCACAAACTGATATTTTATTGCTTCATGGTATGCACAGTTCAATCTATTACAAGATAAGGGCCTGGATCACCATGCAAGAGAGTCCACTACAAGGGCCTACAACACAATGGCTTCACAAAGCAATTTTGGTAGAGCTTTGCTACCCAAAAACTCCTTCTATTACAATGAGCCCAACACTCCAATTTATAGGAAAAAAGAGAAGGAGAAGAGAAAGGAAAATGGAAATCCCAAAATCATGTCCTTCAACCACTGTAAGAGGCATTGAATTGAGTGAAATGATTATATATTACTTGTAAAAGGCTCGCATACTATCCCATGTGCTACAAAGAGAGAAAGAAGGATGACCATGCCTCTTAATTGCACTCTCGGCTACCAAATAAAACACTGTTCTAAATCCGGCCATGTTTTGTTAAAAACTCAATCAACCTCTAATCAAATCTGGAATTTATTGATTTCTATGCATCGGGCTCGGAACCACAATTCCAACGGTACCAATTTTGTGTGATTTTGTTCGAAATACAAAATTTATGGCCTTCTGAGTGCGGGCAGCTATTTTGGGGTCTCACAAGCGTTTTTCTGTCATTTTGACGGGAATGAGCATTAACTCGACTGGAGCTGAATATATTTATCTTATTTAAATATATATACCCTATTTTGTGGCATAGAGGATGTCATGCTCGTTCCATAAAGTCCAATTTTGTGAAAATCAGAGCTCGGAGTCAAAAGTTATGGTCGTTTGAAGTTTTAGGGCACAAAACAGGCGAAACTGCATTTTGAAGATCTTTCCCGCACTCTACCACCTGGATGACACGTGGCATGCTTTGATTGGTTCACGGGCCTGCCGGATTTTTGTGCCCTTTGCATCCTTCTGTCCTGGATGTCCCAAACCGTTTGGGACATAAACTCCCGATCCGCCCGAAATGGGCTTCCTTGTCCCTCATTCGGCCGGTGACACGTGTCACTTTTCCATTTGCTTTCAGATTTTTCGGCTATCCGCGTCCCACGCATCCCTTTGTCCCATTTAGCATAGTGCTGAAATTTCCCATTTCGGCCGAACCGGACGGTTCGCGTACTTTTGTCCCGCATGTCTCAGACTGTTTCGGGCTGCCTTGACTCATTTCTCCCGGTTCGGCCGGTTCGTGTACTTTTTCCCACGCATCCTGCATGCTTTTGGGCTGCCTTGACTCATTTCACCGGTTCAGCCGGTTCGTGTACTTTTGTCCGCATGGCGTCCTGATGTTTCGCGAGGACTAGGACTTCGCCATTTTCATGATTTTTCCTAGCTTTGAGCTTGTTTTTGTAATTTTTACAGTTTCTCGGAACTTGCTCTCTTCTACTTGGATAGGGGAGTTAGAAAAATATGAGGGGACCCTAGAAAAATGACCTTTTACCCTGACTCAATCTATTTGCCTGGGACTTGAGAATTTAATGCATGTTATCAAAATTACCTTAAGGGGTGAATTTTGGATAACAGATTTATCATATACAGGAATTTGACTACATTCGTGCTCTTCTTTTGAGGGTTTTTTCTTAGAAGAAGCAGTAGCAACAAGAACAATAACAAGCATAAGAATAGGTGCTAAATGGTGCAACACATACACTTCACCCTTAGGGTCACTTTCTCTTCCTAGTATTCACATGTTATTTTACATTTGTTCCACGCTTCACTTGTCTCTTCGGCATGTTGTTTTGATCACACTCTATAGGAACAAAAGGTACACATCTCTTATATTCTTTATGTTATCAAGTATTCACTCAAAAATATAAAGTGGGGGAAAATGTAGAGACAAAATAAGGACCTTGGGTACATTTATATGTCCTAAATAAATACTAGCATTCATATTATTCATAAGAAATAAAACTAATAATTCACAACCGGCATTGGCCTCTTGTATTTTTATTAGTTTTTAGTTGGTCTTTCATATCCCACATGCCTAATCAGTATTTTTTTATCATTTATGTATCCAGACACCAATGCCTAACCAAGACACGGGAGCACCCAGGTGCCCCTGACCCTTTTCCACCTTACTAAACTATTTTAGGTTTGTTTTATATTGTGGGCATTGTTTTCACTTATTGGTTGGCCTTCTAGTTGATAATTACATTCAAATAAGAGAATCATATAAATTCATAGTTATGTGTTCAAAATAAAATACCAAGCTCTAATATTTATTACCATCGCCTAATATTGTAATTAGAATGCACCTAAAAACTTCAAAGCATCCATTTGTAATTTAATCAAGTGACAAGGGATTTGTATTTTTACATACATATCATAAGAAGGGGATGTTTCTTTATTCCATCCACACATTTATCTACATTATTACATCTAGCTACAACCTACTATCAAGTGCACTTGCACAAGGGCATCTTAGGGAACGATTCTTACACACACTCACCAGAACTACATGGAGTATGAGATGTAGTGCAAGTGCTTAGTCGTATGTTCACTCTGTTGGGTGATTGTCGGGGTTAGTCGAATCCCCACATTACATATTTATCTTTTGGATTTGATGTTTTATTGGTGGTTTTACAAGTGAATCATTATTGTGAATGTTACAGGTATCTTGGTGATTATATTGTGACATACATGAGATCAAAAAAGAGTACTTACTTATGACACTTATGCGAGGCAGCGAAGATCAAATTTCAACCATTTTCACAATCACATGTTCTTATTAGATGTCATTAGCACCCAACCACCCCTGTCCAGCTATTGGTGCCAAGTGTTTGGCCATTTTCTATTAGTCTATACTTTATCCTGAGCATTGACAACATAATATACCTCATGTGCAATAGTTTCCTCGATTGAACACTTCAGGATCGGTGTTAATTAGCTAAGTTATTATTTCTCTAGTTCTTGCTTAGCGTTTCATACTTACTTATTACTTACGTCATTTCATACTTAACAACTATATTTCATATTGTAAATTCTGTAAATATACAATTAAGTTTTAATTAAATCTATTTTTTTAATCAACATTGAACATGTCACTCTAAATTACAAAACATCGTAATTCCAATGGATGAAGAGTGGAACATGATACAATCCTATGGAGGATGAGATAATTAAGTATAATTTAATTTTAGAACTTATTCCAACCATAAAATTATTCCAACCACTAAATATTGACAAGAAAAAAAAGTAATTCTAGTGTTTTTTAAAGTTTAAAATGCTTATATTAATAAATAAATGTTATGAAAGTCACAAAACTAAAAATTAATAACAAGAAAGGCCTCAACACTTGATAAAGATATGAACTAAGTTATTGAATCAGTTTTTCACATGGGTTTCTTTTACATAATAGAAGATGGATGTATTGGGGCACTAACTCTTTAAACTTGTGTGTGTGTGTGTGTGTGTGTGTGTGTGTGTAGATATATGTATAGTATATATGTATATATGTATATAATATATATAACATAAATGTACAAATTAAATCCATATAACTATATTACAAGATGTACAAAATATATCATGTAGGAGGAAACAACATTATTGACATAAACACTTAGAAATCAAAAAAATAGATATACGTTATGTGGTTATACAAGACTATTCTTGCTCATAGTTCCATATGAGAAAGACAACCTAAGACGGTGCATAGCCAGAGAGTAGACTCTCCTTCCTTTCATTAAATTCCTTGTAATCATCCATGGCTCGAAATACATACAAAATTTGACTAATGTAGGATGTAGACATCCCCTTTTCAATCAAAATCCCATGGGAAGAAGGAGGTCTAATTAAAACCTTTAGAATGATATCCTTCCCTTTAGGCATGGCTAGACATTCTTGCATCATTTTTCCACCATAGGGTAAGTGTTATCTCTTCCCTCCCCAAAAATAATGACTCATTGTTCTCCCTCAAGTGCAATGCCACTCTCACAGTTCTCTTTTGAAGAACTTGCACACTTTTCATTCCAATCTTCCTACTTTCTTCATCAACTCAGAAACAACTTTTTTCAGCGAATCTATATTATGGTGTGTACATCTTACCCCCATAACCTTTGGGGGAATTTTTTGTAGATAGGCATTAGGAGAAGGTCCCCTCTTATAAGTAAAACATGAATATACTTCAGGAAAATATTCTGAGTAAGGAATTGATACATTTGAAAGTTACAGGAAATACTATCTAGCTTAGCACAAAAACCAAAACAAAAACTATCAACGAAGGAAAATCCTCTGCTAACTCCATGGGATTAGCAAGATAAAGTATAATTTAGCATCAATGGCATAAAATATTTTATGGAATAATATCCTTAGAATGTAAGCCATAATGGGTCACTGGTGACTCATTAAACAGAAATAGCATATTTCAATGGGAAAATATGAAGCATAAGTAGCACATAATGAGAAAGCAAAGAGAGAGAGCTCAAATTCACGTGTTTATACAAATTTTATATTATAGCACTCCTAAATTTTCCTTATACATAATTCACCATGACTACACTTACAAGATAAAAAATGTAATGTATTCAAAACAAATTTGTGCTAACTTTGATAGAAATGTGTAATTGATATTGAATCGTGTGAAGTGTAACAAAATTGAAAAGTGTAAAGATAATAATAAAACATTTTTATTTGCAGAAATATTAAATATATTCATGGGAAGCTACATTAATGACAAATATGTGACATCATATTTCATTTATTAATCCATGGGCCACTCATTAATCATATATCATAAATTATAGTCATTATATGACTTGATTTCGTGTTACTTCCTATTAGTACTCATGGCTTTTACAACTAATGTAGATTTAATATGTCACTTTCCTTGATTCTCCATGTATTCCCATATATATTCATGTTTCTTGTCTTTTCATATCTAAGTCACATTAATTCATATTTTTCTTTCACCTTTTACCCATGCAACCTCATTAATTTCTAAATATGATGATGAAAAATTAAAGGGCTCGAGGAGACCTCTCCAACGAGACCAATTTTGCAAGAATTAGAGTAGCAGATTGAAAGTTATGGTCATTTAAAATTTTACATATTGGGAGGAATAGTGAAATTACATGTGGTAACTTCTTATTGGTCTCTTATATTCCCTCGAAACGTGTGCCACAGACTACCAATGTGACTTCTCCTCACCTCATCAAAAGCTGCGTACCACAAATTTTATTAAATCGATTAATTCCACGGGATTGCATTCCCTAGAATGTATTTTCCTTAATGAGGCCTAAAATCCTTCAACTCTGTCATCGATATTCAATTTCAGGTGTTTGATATTATTTTTCATTCCTTTACCACTCGAGGGAATAGGAGAATGACACATGGAATATTTTGATTGGTCACTAAGATTCCTTTGCCACATCTGCCCTTAATTGCCACTCTTCCTCGGTTCCTCACCTCAATAGAAAACCGACACCACAAGCCCAAAACTATATTGAATTAGTTCATTCCATGGGATTGAATTCCACAAAATTCCTTTCCTTGAGAAGGCCTAAAAAGTTGTCACTGGTTCATCGATAGTTAACATGGACGTCATGGATTATTTTACATACATGTACGCTCGGGTTTCGAAATGGGTGGCACTTGGCCACTCCTTATTCTTACTAGATCTTATCACAAAAATTAGCAAATTATTTTAGTGGCTTCCAAATATGGATTTGTAATTGTTCCATGGGATTTTAAACAAGATCTTCCTAAGTCCATTATAAATAAGTTATTCGATTCCAAATAAATCTTGGGGTTAATTAAAATTTGGGATAACTTGAGTTTCCTTGGATCTTTTGAAAAGTAGGAATGCTTCCACATGTGACATTACAACATATAGATACTAAGATACATAGTATGATTTTATTAAATTATTTTAAATATTATGCATCGTTTGATATATTAAGATCAATGATTCAAGGTCTATTTTCAAACTAATGCACGACACACTCATATTTCGAATGGAAGTTCTATGAATAGGCCTAGCAAAGTGACAACTATCATCTATTGAATGGAATTTGAAAAGAGGCTAAATTTGATGTCTAAAATGAAAGAAATAATCATTTATAATGATGTGATATTGTTTGTTAGGTGATATTTAACGTCCATTGAATTTTATTTCTAGAAGGAATACTGCAACTTAAGGCTAAATAGATTCATAAATTTGTGGATTGTAAAACTCAAAATATTCATTTTTCCGAGTAAGTGTCATCCTGCATTTGATTATTTAAATATTATATTTTTATAAGTAGCATTGTATAAGCCTTCGATTTGAAATATTTCAATATAAGGGTTTACAATTAAGTGTTGAGGGTTTCTAGAATCCAATATTCCAAGCATGTAGATACATCCATACGATCCCAAAATTAAATTAAATCCCCAATCCCATACACAATTTTTCTTAAAACCCCTATTTTTATTAATGAATATGATGATATTTATGACCTTGTAATTGGAACAATAACTTTTCAACTTAGATACATGTCTTAAAATAAATAAATTTCAAATAAGCATTTGAACCCATTAGGTTGGATAATATGGGGGCTTAGATTGAGATGCATGATGCTTCGATGTTTACCTTGCGCTAATTTTTTCATTCTATGTGCCCAAGATTACAATGGCAAATAAAGCAAGTGTTGAAAATCGAGCTACAAAAGAAATTTTGTTTGTTACGGAGGTAAATATTGGTCGTGCATTGGGGTTTGAAATTAAATAATTAGGAACCATCAACATAAACCTAGAAACAATTTCTAACGATTATCATGCCACCACTCAAAATGTCAAAGATGATTTTTATGAAAATAAACAATCGATAGAACAATACTAAAAGGAAGCATCAATATACAATTGTGATTCTTAAAGCGTGGGTTAGGGATACCATTTATATTCTATCATTTTTTCTTAGATTTGATAACAATGATATTTTAGATGTAACCCTCCTCAAAATGGTATACAATATCCATTTTATTTCTCCACCTTGTGCATACAAATTTGTTGATCACATTGTAGAATCTATGCATAAAAATTCTTAACAATCAAATAAGGCTCCGACACTAAGACCTTTAGGTTCACTACCTACTTGTGTTATTTATTTCTATGGTGGTTTGCTAAATGGTTTGTGAGAAACAAGCTTGCAATTTAGGCCTACAATGATGTTGAAGGCCATCCAAAATATTTCCTCCATTAAGCTGAATGGAAGCTCGGGATAAGGATGTTTGATAATGGAAGGGACTACAATCAATTTGTGGACTAATTTTGGACTCCAATTTATCAAGAAATTTCAAAGTGTACACTTCCTAGATTTCCTATGACTGTAGAGATTGAATTTTAAGTCAAATCATAAATACAATTAGATGACTTGTAATTCATGGAGGAATATATTGTGCTATGGTTTTATACATCAAGAGTATAACCTTACAAATTTTCAATACATGTGACAAAGAAGGTTTGCCTTGGAATATATATGGTAGATTGAAAGTATAGATAAACTCTATTTTATTACTCAACAAAAGGGGAGTGTATTTCCTTACCATTTTCATGCTGAGGGTTCACATTTGAGAGAAAAGCATTCAAGGTGGCACATGAAATTTTACAAATTTTTATGTTTGATGTTGACATAAAATTCGGGGACCACATCAAATACAATGTCGGTGAAATAGTACATGCATATAGAACATGTTGTCAAGGAAGTCTTATCCAAATATCATTCCAACCTTAAAAAGGAAAATGCATACATTGAAGTTTCTAAAGGATGTGGAAAAACGTGGTTTCCCATTGGTTATTATCTACTAATATTCCACTATCCTATTCTCGCATTGGTCGGGTAAAAATATTTAGATGAGGAAATACAGGACATTCATAGAAAGATACAAAAGGAATGCTAGATACTCCTTCACCAATCCTCGAAGTAACATCTACCCCAGTTGATTTCAGATGTTTATGCAACAACATATAGTGGATCAAAACAAACCTAAGGGGTAGCCAAAGGAAAATGAATGAGGAAATTCAAGATGTTAAGTCTGGGGGTGTGATGAGTCATTTTATTCCCTTTTTAAAACACCTCATCTATTATATCACGTTTAGCCAATTGTACCTCACGAACATGTATTTCTTGGTGATACTACTTAACATTTTCACTATAACTTGAACTCATGGAATAGATATTAGTTAACATAATTATTAATAAATCTTAATTTATTATGTGGGTTATCAGTATGTATTTATTATTTTGATTATCATATGATGTTAAATAGTACGTTGTATTAATTTCAGCATTGTTTGCAAAGAAGTTGTTATATGTAGCAATTAACATGCAGTAAAGGATCCATACGTAGTAACTAACATGAAAAATAATAAAATTGTCTACATCATAGAGTCCATAGCCAAAGGAGGTCACACACATACATAAAGCCTTGATTCTGAGGAGCTTGTACAACATGAACACTACACCTAAGCTTACACGCATTGATAGAAGTAAAAATTATGAGAAGAATAAGAAGATTCAATGCCATCACCTGATTATGCGTTGCAACTAAAACAAAGAACTAATTGATTTAACTCATAATTTAATAATGAGAAGTTATGTGATTGTATTGCATGCATGTACTATTGCAGAGTGCTTGGTTAAAGATATTTTACTTAATCCAACTGAAACTCCTTGCAGGATTCTATCTCCTTATGCCTTTGTTGTAAGGAAATATATAAAAAGGAAATATTAATGTTGTAGAGATATATAGGGATATACATAGATATATCGATCCTTAGGTAGAGAATTGGTTGTACTTTTCACTTTTAATATTCATGTTGATGAAATAAGAATATAAGTTCTGTTAAATTATTGTAGACATGGGCCTTAGGAGGGGTTAGCACTAACGGCGGAGGGCCAACTTATGGTTTTCTAACCCTATCCTTTCGTTTGTTGCATTAATTCATTGCATGATTATATTAGCAGTGAGTCCATTTCTTTATGTATGATCTATTTTTACATGCTTTGTCATTATTTATAGTATTTAATTTCATTCATAGTCTATTTCATTTCAAACATTGTTATTTCTTAATTGTAGTGACAACAATTTACGTTTGCACCTCCCAAACATTTGTAATTGTGTATACTGACATTGGATATATTTAATGTTTATGTCCTTAGGTCGATAATTAAATTAATGTAGATTAATTAATATATTAATTGTTACAAGTTAATTTACACCACCAATAGATAAATACATGTCTCATACAGGACTTCAAGTTCTCTTTCAAGTCTTCTTTCCCAACCATAACTATGCATTTTCCCAATTCTAACCGGGACTTTAAGAGAAGTGAGAATGAAGAAATTTTGGGACATAAAGAACATAGATCTTATTTTGTTCGGGAAAATCTTTTATAGGTTGAACTCATTTGAAAATGTTAAAACTAGTAGCTAGCAGATCCATTTTACCTAAAACAATGTTTTGAATAAGCTTGTTGAATTGAGAGGTAATTGTCTCTGCATTTTCTGCAACTATTATTTCAGATCTCTTGTGCTCTTCAAATTATATTTCCTACCTAATATGTAAGAAATAATCCATAGTTTTCCATTTTTAACATTTTCACAATGCCATCTACACTTTTCTTTTTATATATATTTCCTACATGTTTCTCAATAATAACCAACTTAACTTGCATTGTCTTTTCCCTACCCAATTTCCAGATCTGATTGTACATTTTCATTCTTTGGGAGGTTCAAATTTATTATTATTTTCAATAGGTTCAATAAATGGATACTTAGAAACCAACACTAACGTGAAACTACTTCCCAAGTCCCATTCTTTCCCTTTCTCTTTCTTCCGAAAGTGTATTCCACGAGTATTTTCCATAATGGAATTTAAATTTCACTAACTACTAGAACCTTCACCTCCAACATTCAATTGGTCAGGTCATGTAGTGTTAACTTCAATCAATTAGGCGGGTGTTGTAGTGTCAAAGTCACTTCATTCAATGGAATTTTTCAATGGGATGAATTTCATTATCCTCGTCATTGACATCATTAGTCATCAAATAAAAAAAAGAGCTCATTCAAAGTTTCATTTTGAATGCAATCATTATCCCTTACTTGTGTTGGTATTACTAGATAAGGATGGGTTTCCTTAGATGGTTTCTCAAAATAAGATGTTATTTTTTGAATTCAGTACCACTACCGGGAGGGTTTGGAATATTTTTTCACTTGAGCTTCCATTTTCGTAGTCATTTCCCTTAATCCTATAAGAATAATTTTGAGTTGAAAAATATATGGGATGAAAATTTACGAAGGCATTGTAGTTTCATGAAATTCACAATCTTGTAAAATAAAATAATGATAGAAATAAGTTACAAATGGAAATTTTACACACACTACCTATGTTAGAATACTTATTGAGATTGATACCTCAAAGAACCTACACCGCCCACATTGAACTTAAAGCTCTAAACAAAAATTGGACTTAGCCTTTGGACTATGAGGGTCTACCTTTCAAAGGTAGGATATGTTTTCCTTGGACATCATACCGCTATGGATTATGGGATGTGAATGTGTAAAAATGAGAATGCCAAATGCTGGAAAAAGCCATCCACGAACATCGGCCTTTGATTCTAAGGAAGAATATGAATCAAATCTTGATTCGAGAAGATATTGTTGACTCAATTCTAGAAACCCCTTTAAGTGAAATTGAAGTCCATGAAAAAAAGGGGTTGTTTATTGGTGAAACTCAAAAGATCAAAATAGTTGAACCAAAATCACACGAAGAGGAAAATGAGAATGTTCCTCTTCACTCTCCTTATACAAAAAAACACATATAAGTGGGTTGAAGTGATTGAAGTTTTCCTTCCTACGAGAGGAATTTTAAGATGGTTAGATAATAGTTCATAATAAAAATAAATCTAGACACAAGAAATTTTTTCAACCACTGGAGACATTATATTTTGTGATTGCATAGTTGTTGTGTTGTTTTTGTATAGTAGTGCTTTGGCTTCATGCATGAAGGTTGTCCCCTACCCTTGTTTGTAACTATTTTATCTAATTGTTACACCTTATAATCTAGGGTGTGGTCCCTACTTTGGTCAATAAACTATTATTGCAATCTTATTTCATTTGGCTTCTAAGCCATTTTGTATCTCTGGGTTTGGTCCCCTTTAAAATCATTTACCAATAATAAAAAAACTTACAAAAGTAGATAAAACAATAAGACATGAAAGAAAACATGCTTCAAATTAACTTAACTATAGTAAGCTCTTATTGGATGTAAATTGTAATGCAAGTAGCGAAAAGACATTTATTTATTTGATTTTTACAAGAAAATTGCAATATGTTGATTCACATAATCCTTTTTACTATTTTTCAATTGCAAATTGGAAAATCGAGAAAAAGATTATTATTTTTGATCTTTTCTCAATTCTTAGTGATTCTACATTTTCAATCTACATGTGTGTGTGTGTGTGTGTGTGTGTGTGTGTGTGTGTGTGTGTGTCTATATGGCGAATTTAATCAAATTACTAATAAACTCCCATATATGTCGATGAATGAACCCAAAGGAACAATAAGGTTCCATACATTTCTTGGTGATCAAATAATTTTTTAAATCTTTTAATATCAATTCAATAAATAATATACATTAGGAGATGAGATATGTTGGCTATTAGTATTAGGCATTATTGTGTGTGCAATTTTGGGAAAAACCCATGACCGCAATGGCTATTAAAATCACCAAAATGAAATTTTGGAATTTCTACTATTCGCCAAATTATGAATAATCACTGCAAAATTTTCTCTGAATATTATGTTCATAAAACTTTATAGAATTCTAACAATACAATATATTGTGTTAGCAGTGAAAGAACAATAAAATGGTGGTAAAGTTAAAGGTGACCCATACATTATTTTTGAAGAATACCTCAAATGTAACATTTAACACTAGTGTATGTACTCTCTAAAATTGATTCAACATTCCATTTTTTACGAATGTTATAATAACATATACCATAGCCTAGGCCCATTGGTCATATATGAGGGAATATTTGTTTTTCTACTCACTATCACTATATAGCTCATAAGCTATGTTGGTATCCAAATTGATTCTCCCTTGGAAACCAAGCAGCATCACAGATTTAGCAAGACACTGAGAGATAGATAGATCATATTATGAGTCATTTTGTATCCGGGAGGGGATTCATCTGACTCTTTGTCACTCGGGCATCGAAGAAATGGATAGCACCTTCATTAAGGATTTGATCTATCCTCACTACTTTAGGTCGTGCCTTTCGACCAGGGTGAGAGGACCTATTTTGTAACCTTTGTCGGTGAAGGAGAATGAAGATATCCTTATTTGCAAAAATTGAAAGGAGACCTTGAGAAAATATGATCAATGCACCACAATTTAACTCTCATGAGTTGTCACTTCTAAAGAATGGTGATATTTTCTAAATAGGGTTAAAGGTTACTAGAGACATTATGGAATCCTGATTGCTTCTACATATTTTAGTAGTAGAATTTATTCATTTGTGGACACAGGGAAAACAAGGGTAGTTCAGGTAGGATTCATTGTTTTTGAATAATTTTTGGTAGGAGATTAAGAAGGAAAAACTTGATTTTTCTAGATCTTTGAGAAAATTCACAACAATTGGAAAACTAAATGACAAAATGCTTGAGAATAGCTAAAATATTCTTTCAACCGAGAAGGTGTGCATTAGTGGAGGCCCAGATTTGCACAGTTTCACACAATCTCAAGAATTTAACATGAATGCTCGAGCTAAAGACTCAATTAAACATTAAATACCCCTAGTTCCTCATGCCTAAGATACACTTAAATACTTACAGACAATATTTATCAATAAATGATAGTGAAGTGATTTTAAATTGTTTATCTCATTACAAGATGAAGGCTCTTCTTGTACTAAAATTTAAAATGCAACTAAACTATCACAAGGACAAGATTCTGTGTGATTCGAAGGGAATTTAAAACAATATTGCAATAGGAATAAGAAAAACTACATGCTGACATTCTAAAATAAAGAAGACACATTTTTTCCAAGATTGGCATAGATTAATTGAAGTTGATTAGATTCATCAGCAGGGGAAATTTTCTTGACATAGTTTGAGATATTGTCAATGGTTGTACACTTGCAACCAAATTGACGTGATTGAAATCTAAAACATAAGAAATTAATAGGTTTCTCAGATGGTCTCTCAAGAAGATGTGATTTCTCAAATTTTCTCTTAAGAATTCATCCCCCGACCCTTTGCAAGAGTATCCTCAATACATTTATACAATTTACTCACTCACTCATCCCAAATTTTCCCCATGAAAAGAAGAATATTCGAAGAATCCTTTATTTGTTACAAAAATTTCTCGAGAAAGTGACGTTTAACAAATTTACATCCGCAGCTCCTACGTGGAAAAGTCTTGAACTCGATCACATTTCTCAGACCCTTGACTAATGATTAGGATGCCATGCAACAAATTTTTGATAGTCCTTCTAATCATTCTTGTATTCTGTCATGCGAGAAATCCATGTTTTAATAATTTTCCAATGGCTCTGTATACTGGATTTGACAGCAATCCTTTTCACCCTCGAGGAAACACATTTTTCATCCTTTGCATCGTAACCTCAATCATTTCATCCTTTTCCCATTCCTTCCTCTACAACTCTACTTACACATCCACTTCTACGTGGTAATTCACATTTTTACAAGTTCTTGAACAATTCTGTTATCCAAAATTCACCCCTCAAGGGAAATTTTGATAACATGCATCAAATTCTTTAGTCCCACGCAATTATATTGACTCAAGGAAAAAATCTGGTTTCTAGGGTCCCTCGGCTTCTTTCGAACTCTCTGTCCAAGTGGAAAACCCAGCAAGTTTTAAAAATGTGAAGAGTTACGAGAAAACAAGCTTGGTCGAGAGAAAAAATAATGAAAAATGGCTAAGTCCTAGTCCAGCAGTCCTTGGGACAGTTGGGACGTCGGGCGCGAATCGGCGAGAAGAAAAGCCACCGAGGTGGTCTGCGCTTGAGTTGGGATGTCGGGACGCACGGGACGCGAAAAGGTGAACCAACCAAAAATGGAAAAAATCACCAAGTTTTGTTTGGGACAGTTGGGACAAAGGTACGTGAAAGACGCGGATCGGCCGGTTTGGTGCAAGTCAGTCCATTTGGGGCGGTTCGGAGAAATTTGTCCCAGCCCGATCAGACAGTTGGGACAAGAGTGCGCGAAAGACGCAAACCAGCTGGTTCAGCCGAAACAGATGATTTTCGTAGTGGGACATCCGGGCCAAAAGTACACGGAGGACGTGAAAAGCCGAAAGAGTCGAAAGCCAATCAAATCATGCCACATCATCGGCCGAATGAGGGTCAAGGAAGCCCATATCGGGCGGATCGAAAGTTTTTGTCCCAGATGGTTCGGGACAAACGGGACACAGGGACGCAAAAATCCGAATCGGCCAAAGGCATAGAAGAAAAGTCAATGTTTGACCCGTGAAACTTCAAACGGCCATAACTTTTGACTCGAGCTCCGATTTTCATAAAATTGGACTTTACGAACAAACACGACGTCCTCCACGCCACAAAACTAGATTTATTATTTTTAATGAGGGTAGATATATTTAAATAAGAGAAACATATTCGGCTCTAGTCGGTTAATGCTCATTCGGTCACCAAATGATGAAAACGCCGCTGAGCCCAAAATAGTTTGCCCGCACTCGAGAAGGCCATAACTTTTGCGTTTCTCAATGAAATCGCACAAAATTGGTACCATTGGAATCATGGATCCGAGAACGATGTACAGCAGTCAATAAATTCCAGATTTGATCAGACATTGGTGGAGATTTTTTAGAAAACGTGGCTGGGTTCATAACATTGTTTTATTTGGTGGTTGGGAGTGCAATTAAGAGGCATGGCCACCATTATTTTTCTCTTTTGCAGCACATGGGACAGTATGGGGATCCTTTTGCAAGTAATGTATAACCATTTTTACTCCATTTAATACCTCTTACAGGTGGTTGAAGGACAGATTTTGGGATTTCCATTTTCCCTTCTCTTTTCCTTCTCATTTTTCTATAAATTGGAGTGGTGGGCTCATTGTAAGGGAGAGTTTTCAGATAGCAAAGCTCTATCAAAATTGCTTTGTGAAGCCAATGTGCTGCAAGCCCTTGTAGTGGACTCCTTGCATGGTGATCCAGACCCTTATCCTGTAAAAGATTGAACTGTGCATATCATGAAGCAATAAAATATCAGTTTGTGGATCTATCTTCCCCGCTTTGTGTTTTCTTGCATCCTTCTTGCCCCTTTAATCTTTCTACAAGAATATTGTGTCTATTTTTATGTTCTTGCAGGGATCCATTATCATTGTGTATGCTTAGAATATTGTTGTGAATGCATTTTGCTAGATTATGGAGAACTGTCATCACCTCTTCTAGTGTGTACTTTGCTTTTGTATTTCACACATTTGGAGACTACTCTCACACCCTCCTTTTCTAGTGTATCACCACTTTAGTGTAGGCTTTCATTTTATGCATTCTCTTTCCCTGGTCCCTTGGAAATTTAGATTAGAACAGTTAGCTTATCCTGCATTAGAGTAGATTGTGGCAGGTAGTTTAGGAGCAAGAACCAGCTTTCTTTGGAGGTCTATCTCAAGTAGCAAGTCCCACAACTTGGAGATAGTACCCATGTTATCCAATCACACCGTGAGTTCAAGTATATGCACTTGTATAAACACGGGGTCTTTGTGATTCGGTGATAACAATTCCTACTTTCAAATATCAACCTTTATAATCCTTGGACTCACAAATTAATCTCGAATCCATTCAATTTCACTTTACTGAGATAAAAACAAGGAATTTCATCAAAAATGATGAAAAATAATGTGTATTCACATCTCCGAAGTCTTGGGGCAAAAATGGTGGCAAAATCGGGTGCAATATACAACAAATATCGATTCTCCCCTTTCTCAACTTTAGCTTAGAGCCATCCACGTGTTTCCTTGGTGTAACTGCAAAGTTGAAGTACTAAGGCAAGTTTCCAAACAAGTGCGGGCCTTCCATGTGCTCTGGGCCTAAGAAAATTTCCTTTTGGCCTTTGAAAAGTCTTAGTATAAAAGGAGCTAGCGGAAGCTTCCACGTGTCTCACCGGTGCACTTTTGATATCATTCCCAAAAGTAGAGCACCTAAGCAAGCGCAGCTCATTACGTGTCTTAGTTTGTGAGTTGTTAAAAAAATTTAAGAACCAGTGGAAGGCGGCATGTGTCAGGGTCCGAGAAAATTTCTTTGGTCATTGAAAATTCTAAGCAAGGGCGAGTGAGCAGAAACTTCAATGTGTCTCCATGGTGCTCTTTCAAAATAAAATTTAGGCGCAAGTCCTCAAACAAGAGTGAGTCGTCCTCATGTCTCGGGGCTTAGAAATTTGTTTGAAGAGTTTAAGTATAGAGAGGAGCTAGCGGAAGCCTCCACGTGTCTCCTTGGCACAAATTTGAGATGGTGCCCAAAAGTGAAGACCCTAAACAAGCGTGGGCTCACCACATGTCTCAGCCGATAGAGTTTAAAATTTTTAAGGACCAGCGAGAAGGTGCTACGTGTCTCCTTGGCATAACTTCTAAGGTAGGACCCAAAGGCAGATCCTCAAATGAGTGCTGGCCCTCCACGTGGACAAGATTTGACTTGAAGTGGGCCTTAGAGTTTCAAAATTCCCTGCCGAGCTACATCCAATCAAAATAAACCACATTTCCAAAAATATTGAGATATAAATTGATGGGGAAAACACACCCGTCAAACTGTAAAATGTAGGAAATCACCATTTGCATCCGGAAATGAATCTTTCTTTAAGGAAAAATAATTTGGAAATGATATAAGGCCCAAATGTGATCCACGACCATGGAGAAGGATCTTTCAACAACATACAAATGAAGAAAACTTTTCACACATCCATTCAGGGAAATAGAAAATACGACAGAGCCCGCAGATTGAAGAATTTTTAGAGCAAATGGGGTGAGATCAAATTGAGCACCAACATCGGCTCCAACTCGGGGATGGGCACTCCCAGTGAGTGCCACAAGAATAAATAGCATACCAAGTGCCAAAAATAAACCATTGGGCAATAGATTCATGAGCTAACCCTCCAGGAACAAATTCATAAACCAACAAAAATAGCCGCAAAGGGCCAGGACGAACCAAAATAGAAAAACATGAAAGAAAAACAAAACTAGAAAACTATACATTATTCAATAGTGAGCACCTTGATTTGAAGAAAATAATGAAGGAAAATTTTTGAGTGCTTGCCATTTCGGATATGACCATGTTAAGTAGTTTTGATATGTCTTTAACAACTAGTCATATGGTTGTTTTTCTTTTCCATCCAAGTTGTTATCTGACCATATTTTTTAGGCTTATCCTTTGTGCATGTGTCAAGTTTTTCAACATCTCTTGAGTCTACATAAAACATCAAAGTCTCAAGAAAATCAAACTGCTCATGATACCTGCATTGATCAATTTCATACTCCTTGAAAACAACATAGCTCACAGAGTTATCAATATCAATATCTGCATGCAATACTTCATAAGAAGCATTTTGGGGTCCTCAATGAGATATAGCATTTTCTTTTCACCAAGTAACTTCACAAGGCTTCCCTTAATTGGTATGGTGGCATAATACATGTCCATTTGCACACTTCCACCCACACTAGCAGCCCATTTTCTTGATAACAACATTCCCCATTTGACAGGGCAATCAACAATAACAACATCTATTTTTAATTTCTTGCCTAGATAAGCTACAAGTTGCACTATCAAACCCTTGACACATCCAACCACTAGCACATCCCTAGAATCCATGGTAGTGCACTTCCCATAAGCTATTGTCACTTTGATATCTAATTCATTCATGACTTCAAGAGGCATAACATTGCATGATGCTCTAGAATCAAACATACAGTTGTGTAACATCTTGTCCGTAATAATCGAGTAATCTTGAAAAATGGATCTACATTAAGCTTGGACTCAACCAAGGATGTTCCCAAATATACTTCAGGTGGATCACCTAGTTCTTCCAGACTTGGGGTTTTTCCAACTCTGTAATGGTAGGAGGAGTCTCAACATTGTTTACATTTCTACCTTGGGTAATCTTTTCTTCTTTCAATCCCAAATACTCAAAGGCCCTTTTCTTGTGCTCAGGAATCCTAAGAAGCTCAACAATTGGAACATAAATCTTGATTTGACTCAAGACTTGGGAAATGTCATAAGGAATGTATTTGGGCAAGGAAAAATTTGGAGGAAGACTGACAAACTCATCTGACAACAAAGGATTTTTCATGGTCTGAGCATGGGTAGGGATACCATTTTTGTTTGGGGAAACAAGGCCTTTTCTAGATGTATCTTTCTTAGGAGTTTCTTTTGAGATATTAGTGAGAACTAGAGTTTTTGGTTTGGCACGGGGCCCTTCCCTTTAACAACTTTACTCTAGTGTTATATTTTTTCTTGGGCAACTACAACATTCATTAAAAACTACCTAACCTACTTAGAATGGATTCCTCCATCATACGTTTTAATCGGTAATGCCCTTAAGTATTAAAAATAGTTATTAGGCATTTCAAAAGCTTGTACGATAAATATTTCAACAAAGCATGAGAGGGAGGAAAGGGTAATACGGTGGATGCAATCCCAAAATCTTTAGCGATTCGGCAGCGATTAATTCGATTGAAGTTTCTCCTTGTCGTGGGCTTATAGAGCACTCCATCATGCACACATCATCATAAGTGTCATCATCATCTTCCTTAACTTCTTTATCTTCATCACATGGGGCATGTGGCGAGAAAAATCTATCACACGACTCAATTTCATTAGCTTCTTTCCACAGTAGCAACTCGCAAAGAAAAGGATCGGGCACCAATTTTTTTCCGTGGAGTGGGCTATCTATTTCCTGATCCCACAAGTCCTTTGCCTCTCGTCATAAGATCTTTGATCACCTCTGGGATGATTTGCAAATCTTTCTTAACCTTGTGCTTTATCTGACCTTGGGAACTTTGTTTAATCCCGTATCTACCCTGGTAAATTTATAGGATATTTCCTTGATAGCTCTAGAAAATGTTTTCACAACCTCTTCTAGATCCACAAACTTACTTGACTAAGGCTTCTCTTGATTGATCAGATTGATACCTTCCCTCTTAAGAGGCTTACCAATTGCTTTGATATTGTTTTTAATCTGCAAAGCCATGGTGAAGGACTACCTCAATGTTGTTGGGTTCTTATCCCTCAAATAATAGGCAACCTTCTTATCAAAAGTATCAGAGTATTTTATTAAACAAGAAACATCACTTGGCCTCAGAATCACAGCTAGCCTATTCAGGGTCTTATTGAACCTTGTATTGAAGTATTGAACAAATTCATTAGGATTCTTTTTAATATTTTCAAATTCTGATAAAAGAAACATAGGGTTTGTTTTATCTCCATACTGCAATCTAAAAACATTCTTCATTTCGTCCATGAATCAATGGAATTTTCTGGAAAAGATTTATACCAGTCCCATGCATCCTCCTCTAGAGTATGAATAAACAAATTTATGTACACATCCTCAAATTCAATCTCAAATTCTTCCATCAGATTGATAAAAATCTTTAAGTGTTGATCACCAGTAATAGCATTATTTCCTTGAAATTTATGCAGTCTATTTCTAACATCTTGGGGCACAACATTTGGATATCCAACCATACCTCTGAAATCTATAGGACCAAAAGTGTTCACAACAAATGGAGGTCTAGGTGGGGGCTGGGCCATATTATTTTGGGGAGGTGATCTTACAGGAGAAACAAAATGATGAGGAGTGAGGGGTCTGTGGGGCACAAGAATGCAATTCTCAGAATGAATGTTCTCTAAAAACTCTATTTCTTAGAAGATCCTATCAGCTTTGGAGAACATAGGGACAGAATGAGACGCAAATTTTTCAAATACAAAAGAAGGCCCCTCTCCAGATGGAGAATTCAGATCTACAAAAAGACTACCTGATCTAGAAGCACTTGAGGAAGTATGGCAATCTTCAATGACGAGTGATCAGTTTCAACAATTGATAACTCCTTTCTTGATTTATGATCTCCAATAACTTTCCATATTCTTCTTCCTTCAGAATTTTTCTTTCCCAATTTAGGAAACAACCTTCTAGTAGGGTCTTCAACGAAGAGAGATCTTCTTCCTTCCATCTTTGCAGAGATTAATGATAAATTTCATTTGACAAAGGTTAAGAAATTGGCATTTATCAAAAGTTAATTCAAAACAGAGTCACCACTAATGATTTTCACCTTAGTTGTGCAAATGCACTAAATTTGGTCTGACAAATGTCTCTCAACACTAAATTCATACAAAACTTTATAGATCTGACCTTTCTTTACCCGTATTTTACATTGGTGATGTAAACTTAGTGCAAAAACAAATAGAAACTAGAAATATTACACACGAGACTCGTAACTTTTCTTGATTCTTACAAATCGGGACACATGATGACATTTCAATAACATATTTTCTCTTATATTATGTAAGAAACATTACCATGGCCAAATATAAGAATGCATTTGAAGATCCATGGTAATGGTGCCATTCAGTGTTATTGTCGAGCAAATAAATCTTGAAGCTCAAATAAACCCCGACAATGCAAATCATAACCCGAGAAATGGAAACAATCTGGTGTTGTTGTTGCACAAATAAATCTCGAGCTCAAATAATCCCTGGAAACACAAATTAGATCCCGAAAATGACATCATTCAAGTGTTGGTATCCAAGTTGATTCTCCTTGGAGACGTAGAGTAGCATCACATTTAACAAGACACTGAGAGACAAATAGATCATATTATGAGTCATTTTATAGCCGAGGAGGGAATTCATCTGACTCTTTATCACTCAAGCATAAGAGAAATGGATAGCAACTTCATTAAGGATTTGACCTATCCTCACTACTTTAGGCTATGCCTTTCGACCAGGGTGAGAGGACCCGTTTCGTAACCTTTGTCGGTGAAGGAGAATGAAGGTATCCTTCTTTGCACAAATTTGAAAGGAGACCCTAAGAAAATATGATCAAAGAACCACAATTTAACTCTCACAAGTTGTCACTTTAAAAGAAATGTGATAATTTCAAAATAGGGTTAAAGGTTACTATAGACATTATGGAATCCTAATTGCTTCCGTATATTTTGGCAATAGAATTTATTCATTTGTGGACACACAAGGAAAACAGGGGTAGTTTAGGTAGGATTCATTGTTTTTGAATAATTTTTGTGGGATATTAAGCAAGATAAACTTGATTTTTCCAAATCTTTGAGAAACTTCACAACAATTGGAAAACTAAATGAGAGAATGCTTCAAAATACCTAAAATATTCCTTCAACCAAAAGTTTTACATCAATGGAGGCCTAGATTTGCACGGTTTCGGACAATCTCCAAGAATTTAACATGAAGTCTTGAGCTAAAGAATCAATTAAACATTAAATACCCCAAGTTCCTCACACCTAAGATACACTCAAAGGCTTACATACAATCTTTTAAGATTTAAAATTGTTTATCTCATTATACGATGAATTCTCTTGGTAATGAAATTACAAATGCCACTAAACTATCATAGGGATGAGATCTGTATGATTTGGAGGGATTTTAACACAATATTAGAATAGGAACAAGAAAAACTACTTGAGACATTCTAAAATAAAGCGGAATAAATTTTTTCCCAAGATTGACGTAGATTAATTCAAAGTTGAATAGATTCATTAGCAGAGGAAAGTTTCTTTGAGCAGTCTCAGAGCTTTTCAATGGTTGTACACTTGTAAAAAAATTCTCGTGATTGTAATCTAAAACACGGAAATTAACAAATTTCTCATATGGCCTCTCGGAAGATGGGATTTCTCAAATTTTCTCTTAAGAATTCAACCCCAACCACTTTGCAAGAGTATCCTCATTAAATTTATACAATTAACTCACCTTGAATCATCCCAAATTTTCCCCAAAAAAAGAGAGTGACGTTTAACAAATTTACACCCGCAGCTTCCAGGTGGACAAATAATGAACTCGTCACATTTCTCATACCCTTAACTAATGACATGGATGCCATGCCATGACATTTTGATAGTCCTTCTAATCATTCTTTTATTTTGTCATTTGAGAAATCCCGTTTTAATCATATTCCAATGGCTCTGTATACCGGATCGACAGGAAATCCTTTTCACCCTCAAGGAAACACCTTTTTCATCCTTTATGCCTGTAACCTCCATCATTTCATCCTTTTCCCATTCCTTCCTCTGCAACTCTACTCTACATCTAACTTCTCTGGTAATTCATATTTTTACAAGTGCTTTATAAATTCCAACTTTAAAATATCAACCTTTACAATCCTTAGAATCATAAATTTTTCTTTGAATCCATTCAATTGCACTTTGCAGACAAAAATGACAAGGAATTTCATCAAAAAATGATGAAAAACAATGCGTATTTGCATCTCCAGGAGTCTTGGAGAAAAAATGGTAGAAAAATCAGATGCAATGCACAACAACCGTCCATTCTCCGTTTCTCAAATTTAGATTAGATTCATCCACATGTTTCCTTTGTACAACAATTGCAAAGGTGAAGTACAGAGGCAAGTTTCCAAACAAGCGCAAGCCTTCCACGTGCCCTAGGCCCAAGAAAATTGCCTTTTGGCCTTTGAAAAGTCTTAGTATAAAAGGAGCTAGCTGAAGCTTCCACGTGTTTCACCGGTACACTTTTGATATGGTTCCTAAAAGTAGATACCATAAATAAGCACGGGCTCACCACATGTCTCAGTCTAATAGAGTTGTTGAAAACATTTTAGGACTAGTGGAAGGCACCTTGTGTCTAGGGTTCGACAAAGTTTCTTGGCCATCAAAAAGTCTAAGCAACGGCTGAGTGAGTGGAAAATTCCACGTGTCTTCATAGTGCCCTTTCAAAATAAAATTCGGGGGTAGTTACACAAACAGGTGTTGGCCCTCCACGTGTCCCAGGCCTTAGAAAGTTGCTTGAAAAATTTAAGTATAGAGAGGATCCAGAAGAAGCCTCCATGTGTCTCCTTGGTGCAACTTTGAGATGGTGCCCAAAAGTGGAGACCCTAAACAAGTGTGGGCTCATCACGTGTCTCGGTCAGAATATTTTAAAAAAATTTAAGGACCAGCGGGAGGTGCTATGTGTCTCCTTACTGTGAATCGCCGAGGTAGGACCGAGGCGAGATCCTCAAATGAGCGCTGACCCTCCATGTGGACAAGCTTTGAGTTACAAAGTGGGACTTAGAGTTTCAAAATGTGATGTCGAGTGACATCCAATCAAAAGAAACCATGTTTCCATAGATGCTAAGATGTAAATTGGGGAAACACACCCATCAAATCGTAAAATGTAGGGAAATCACCATTTGCACCTAGAAATGAATATTTCTTTAAGGACAAAGAATTTGGAAATGATATAAGGCCCAAATATGATCCAAGACCATGGAAAAGGATATTTCAATATCATTTAAATGAAGAAAACTTTTCACACCTCCATTCGGGAGATAGAAAATACGACGGCGCCGCATGAGATTGAAGAATTTTTAAGCGAAAACAGGTGAGATCAAATTGAGCACCAACCAACTATGCACATGTATAGTTTATGAAAGCATAGAAAAACATGGTATTGACATGCTAATGTCATAGTTTGCACACATGAATTTAGTGTTGGACTAACACTCATTTTAAAAACCATTATCACGTGACAAGTGGTTTTGGGTGTTTGTTTTCTTTATTAAATCTTATCAGGAAAATTTTAGAAATTCAAACCCTTTCTTAAGGGCTATTTTATCCAGCCCAAGGAGCGGCTAAATTTTATTCTAAATATTGTACGAAGGAATAAAATAGGGCTCAGAGTGTGCTTAAAGAGAACTTTTAAGCCTCATGTGTGGAGCCTATCAGATGAGAGAGGAATGCTTTTTGACTTTTTTAGTTTATTATTAACAATATTCTCATATGTCATTATTCTTGTAAACACCTCAAACTAATCCTTTCTCAAACATGAAAAAGGTTTAGCAAAGACCTTAGTTTACAAACCTTACATGTCCTCAAATGATTTTGTTCATAAAATGCTCTTCTGAGATGTCCATGTGAGGATGCTATAAAAAATTGTGTCTAGCGTTATTAGGTGAATAGCTAGCCTTTTAAAGAATAAATATTAGATGGCGACATTTAGTTTATGTTAAAAAACAGAAACAATGGGGTTGCATTACTTTGTTTATAAAAAGAGTATAATGGAGAGTGGTTGAAAATGGTGGAGTTTCATGATTTTAAATAAATGATGTGTGTCAAAGATTTGATTAAAAAAACTACAAGTGTTAATCAAAGGTGGATGAAGGCCTAGGAAAACTAGGCAACTGCCTAGGGTGCCAACATTTAGGGGTGCTAACTTATTTTATTTTACTATGGTTTTAACGAAGAGTGGAGAAATTTATTAACCATGTATGTTAGTAGTAGCTAGTGGCCAAACTTACATGTCAACCTAATACATTTCATTCAAAACAAAATAAAATATACATAATTCTATTAAAATTGTGTTATTTAGGATGCCTCAAATATTAATGCAAGTACCTTTGTTGCAGGATTTTTAAATTTAATTCATACTCATGTATTTTTCATACTTTGTATTGTTTTGAAGTCTTGTAGGTTTTTTGGGATGAGAGATCAAAAAAGGTGAATATGTAATGAATTTGGGAAAAGTAGTTAGGAAATATATAAGAAAAAGAGGATTGTGATATGTTGTATGTTACATAATTAATTGGGGACATTAGGAAGAAATAGTTACAAAAATAAATTATTAAAAAAAAATCTTGGATTGTAGAGGAATAACATATCAAGTAATACGATATTTGGTCATGTTTATTTATTATGTCTACTATTTTTTTAAAGATGACATTAGCTCCAATATTGCCTAGGTCACTAAAAACCCTTAATCGGCCCTCATTTAAGTGTTCGTGTTTGGAAAAATTATTACCTTTGTTGAATGCATTGCCTATATTGCATTTCATTTCCAAATCAATTCGGGTGGATTTTATGGCATTGATCACCTATAGATCCCAGCTACATATGTGATATGACTACCCCTAATCAATTATATCTATCAAATCTTATCTTTATCCTAACTTCCTAAATATAATATAATTTATAGTCGATTGATATCATCGATACAATATATTATTTTTGAAATTGCAAGATATCTAACAAAAATTACAATTAATACCATTTGTTATATATATATATATATATATATATATATATATATATATATTTAAAATATATATATATATATTCATGTTAAATTTAAAATGAATATGAATATGTTGACACGCTTAAAATCCACGGCACCTTTGTTGTCAAGAGCATATGGAAAACATTTAAGATGATCAAACCCTTCATGCGGTGGGTTGGTGATGGATTCCGAATAGGTCTCTCTTTCAATGAGCACAAAATGTAGTGGTCACCTATTTTCTGTCTTGACAATCTCCAGCTTGCTAAACAACCCAACATCAAAGCAGTGTCGTTACCTCGTAAAGGCATCTCTACCATTTGGGACCTAGTTTCCTCCCAGGATTGGCTTCCTTGTCCTATGTTGAAACATAAATACAACATGGCTAATTCTGATTTGCCTTCAATTTTGGCTATTCAGTCTTTTCTACCGATTGTTATACTACACAACTTGGCTCTTCAGCCTCCCAAGGCTTTGTGGAAGGAATGGCGTTGGAATGTGGACATTCCTCTATTACAGTAAAATTTAGGAGTTATCTAATCGTTATCTCCTATATCATTAGCTTCAGATAAGCTCAATACCAGATGGTCATCACATTCTTCTCATGTCACCTGATTAAAGTGTCTCCATTGGGCTGTAACCTCTTATTTGATCCGAAGCTCAATTTCTTTCTTTGGTGTTTGATCTATCAGGGTCTCCCTTTAGGGGAAAGATTAATTCATATTGTCGTTCCTAATCTAGTCTGTAGTTGTTGTGGTCTTTCGGAGTCCTTCAAACATGTCTTTTGGTTTTTCCCTTGTGCGCAACATGCTTGGCATTGGATTCACTCCCTTTTCAGCCATTTCACCCTAAGTTTTTTTATTGGAAAGTTACTTTGTTTGGTGACCATGCTACTTGGCCTTCCTACATTGCTTCCCTTTGGCATTTCTTTTTGTTATTTTGTTTCAGCTCTAGAAAGCTAGGAATATTTCCTTATTTCAGCATTGTACTCTTTCTACTAAACTAACCATTAACGAAAAGGTGGCTATCTTGTCATCTGTCATATATCAAAGGTTTTGTTGTGCTTGTTTAAAGGAAAGTACTTGAAATGTGACTCGAGGAGAATGGAAAAAACCAATAGACCTATTGATGTCATATATCAAAAGGCATTAGAGTCAAAATAGAAAATGTGGGATATTCATAAGGTTTCTCATTCAAAACCCAACCACAATACTTGCCTCTTGGTTCTCTCCCTTTAAATTATAAGGTTGAGTAAATGTAGGATAGAAAGAATTGTTCAAACAAACATCTCCGAATAAAACTTGCAACTTTTGCCCCTTGGCGGGACATTGTTAAAACATGGATTGGGAGGTTATGAGCCCCCTCCATAATGGAAATGTACAAGTAGCGGAGTATTTTAGAAACCAAACTTGCATGGTCGACATTTTCATAATCGGAGGAATCAAAAATGATGGGGAAACCTTTCAAACATTTATTTTTTTGAAACCAAGAACATACAAACCAAACAATATTTTTGGAAATCGTATAAATTGGATAAAATGGGAGTGGATCAAGTTACTCTAAACAATGACATCCTTTATGATGTGAAAGTAGCTAGAATAATCTTAAATTTAAGGGGAATTATATTGTTTGTGTTTTAATGTATTTTTGAGATAAGGACACGTGGACTAGACGTACAATCCCAAGTCAAGTCGTTATAGTTGTTGAATTTGATATCCACAAAACAAAGAGTCAATCACATGGTATTATGTCATCTTTATAGATCGTTATCTTATGCCATTCTCCATTCTCTCGTAGGTAATAATAGGTATCATTTTTAAGATTTTACCTTTTGAATTTGTAGACAAAGCACTAAATATCCTTAACATTCTAGGTTTGTAACACCAAATAAGCTCTACAGAAAAGAATTTGAGTTACCTACATATTTTTTCCTAGAGATGGCCTTTGTTTGTGGCTTCGTGAAACTTATAATCCATATCTAATGTAATCTTTAAAAGCATAAGGGTCTCCTATCTTGGTCAACTTCTATTTTTTAGACATTATTTATATCACTGTTGTTGGAGCCATTGTCATTGTCATAAAGATTCCTCGCAACACCATTAATACTAACATATCACTGTTTGTTTAGTGATGAGGTCATTGTTTATTGACGAGGTCAAAAGTTCTACCACTTTTTGCTACACAAAAAGAATTACAAATCCATCTTGACTACTTCACCTAATACAACTATGAAAAAGTTGTTTTGGCCACTTCTAAACATTTACCTATCTATAGTCATCAATTCTTAGAGCTGCACCACCATGAAATTAATGTGGATGATTTGCAAAATCTATTAATATTAGTATTTATTATTGTAGTTGTATCCCATCTAACTACACAGTGTCACATTATTTCAATTACAAATATTCAACAATATAAAATATCATTTCTAGACTTGATGGCCCTGCATTAACAAAAAAAGATGCAAACATTTTACAATATTCTTAAATGCATGTGAATCCAAGTCAAAGGTGATCCTAAAAATGGCAAACATGCAGGAAATTTGTTATTTTATATCATGGTATTGGCCGAGAATGTTTTACATTTTTCGGTAGTGTTTTTATCGATCAGACACATGAGGCCACCTAAACGGCCACATGACATCTATATTTTAAAAAACATGCCAGAAAGTAGGTTTCGTAGACAGTACTAAAAGAAGATTACATGGAAGACACCGATTTATTTGATAGATGTCCCGACATTGATTCCCCTTAGTTGAATTTTTGCTCGTAATTGTAATCTAGTGCTCAATTAAGCACACTTTTCAATAAAAAAATAAAATGAATAAAAATATTTTAAAATTATAAATATAAACAACCATAATATTGTGAACGAACAAAATTTTAAAATATAAAAACTATCCTCAAATACATATATAAATAGTAAAACATAATATTTTATAAAATAAATACAAGCGGATGTTGGATAGGAAAAAATGTTTTGCATAAATTCAAGAAATTATTGTAAACATTAATTAAATAATCAATTTTATTCTATTAATGAATATTGGGAGATGATGCAAACAAGGTTGATTAAAATATATATTCACGCAGTTTTATAATATATAAAAAAGTTTCAATCAAATTTATGGAAGAAGAAGAAAATATTTTAAAGTCCATGAGACTACCAAAGACAGCGAATAAGAATATAAGATAAAATTTTGAATTTCTAAAAATGTTTTGTTCCCTAACAGCTGCCTAAAAGTTTGTTTATGCACATACTCCCACAACTTCTTGGATAACTAAAAATAACTTCGACTTGGGTGAAAATGCAACTCTAGAACTTTGAAAATTGAATATATTAATGTAAAATTCTCTGAGAACACATTGTAGCAAAAAGTTCCTGAGAAAAGAACATTGTAAAGTAATTAGATTATCGATGTTTTTGGGCCATACTTCATGATCCGTGAGCCACAAAGCGTGTCCACAAAGTCAATAATCTAGTTCTTAGCAAAAAAAAAAATAGTATAAAGTGCATAAAAGCTTGAAGCTTCTGTCCATAATATCTCTATTCAAAACTTGACAAAAGCTCCGACCTTCTATGCAGTTCATCAAGAATAAATTCAACGTTATCTTCCAGTGAAAATAGCCATTCTAAAATTAAAATCTTTCCACACAGTTTTTCGAGCAAATCTCTTCTCTATAGGTTTTAAATCTGTGTTTCAAAATCTAAAGCGGTTTAAAGTCTTTACTAAAATCTCTCTTTTCAACGTGGCAGGGCTAGGTAATTTATTACTAACCTAGAAAGCTTGGAAACAATCCTAATATGTACATAGTTTTTCCTGTAAGCTACCTTTTCTACATTATGGACACCGGAAGCCTAAAATCATTTACTCTAATATTTAGTGTGCCTTAATTTACTAGGGAAAATGAAAATTCTCTCTTTTCCTTATACAAAAGCAGATGGAACAAATTATAAGTTACCAGGGCATCATCTTGGATTTTCCTCTCCATAATTTTCGTAAATACCGCGCGAAAAGTATTTGAACCCTCCACAATACGAATTCCCTTCCTTTCACCATCATTGTCGCGTGAAAAAGACATGAATGAAAAGTTATAAATAAGGTGGTAATTAAATACCCACATGTCTCACACCTATCTTATGTTTGGAATAGTTCTTACCAAAATTATTATTGTTAGATGTGATTGGCATTATTATCTTCATGTCGCTTGTATCATTCATGCGAGTGCAAGTTGTGTTTAAAGAGTCAAAATAGAAAATGTGGGATATTCATAAGGTTTCTCGTTCAAAACCCAACCACAATGCTTTCCTCTTGGTTCTCTCCCTTTCAATTATAAGGTTGAGTAAATGTAGGATAGAAAGAAATGTTCAAACAAACATCTCCGAATAAAACTTACAATTTTTGCCCCAGTTGGCAGGAGAGTGTTAAAACATGGATTGGGAGGTTATGAGCCCCCTCCATAATGGAACTGTATAAGTAGCGGAGTAGTTTAGAAACCAAACTTGCATGGTCGACATTTCCACAATCAGAGGAATCAAAAAATGATGGGGGAAACCTTTCTGAAACATTTATTTTGTTGAAACCAGGAACATACAAACCAAACAATATTTTTGGAAATCGTATAAATTGGATAAAATGGGGGTGGAGCAAGTTACTCTCAACAATGACATCCTTTATGATGTGAAAGTAGCTAGAATACTTTTCAATTTAAGGGGAATTATATTGTTTGTGTTTTAATGTATTTTTGAGATAGGGACACGTGGACTAGACGTACAATCCCAAGTCAAGTCATTGCAGTTGTTGAATTTGATATCCACAAAACAAAGGGCCGATCATGAGGTATTATGTCATCTTTATAGATCGTTATCTTATGTCATTCTCCATTCTCTCGTAGGTAATAATAGGTATCATTTGTAAGAGTTTACCTTGTGAATTTGTAGACAAGACTAAATATCCTTAACATTCCAGGTTCGTAACACCAGATAAGCTCTACAGAAAAGAATTTGAGTTACCTACATATTTTGTCCTAGAGATGGCCTTTGTTTGTGGCTTCGTGAAACTTAGAATCCATATCTAATGTAATCTTTAAAAGCGTAAGGGTCTCCTATCTTGGTCAACGTCTATTTTTTAGCCATTATTTATATCCCTGTTGTTGGAACCATTGTCATTGTCATAAAGATTCCTCGCAACACCATTAATACTAACATATCAATGTTTGTTTAGTGATGAGGTCATTTTTATTGATGAGGTCAAAATTTCTACCACTTTTTGCTACACGAAAAGAATTACAAATCCATCTTGACTACTTCACCTAATACAACTATGAAAAAGTCATTTTGGCCACTTCGAACATTTACCTATCTATAGTCATCAATTCTTAGAGCTCTACCACCATGACATTAATGTGGATGATTTACAAAATCTATTATTATTAGTATTTATTATTGCAGTTGTATCCCCTCTAGCTACACAGTGTCACATTATTTCGATTACAAATATTCAACAATATAAAATATCATTTCTAGACTTGATGGCCCTGCATTAACCAAAAAAGATGCAAATTTTTTTACAATATTCTTAAATGCATGTGAATCCAAGTCAAAGGTGATCCTAAAAATGACAAACATGTAGGAAATTTGTTATTTTATATTTTGGTATTGGCCGAGAATGTTTTACATTTTTCGGTAGTGTTTTTATCGATTAGACACATGAGGCCACGTAAATGGCCACATGGCATCTATATTTTTAAAAACATGCCATAAAGTAGGTTTCGTAGACAGTATTAAAAGAAGATTACGTGGAAGACACCGATTTATTTGATCGATGTCCCTGGCATGGATGCCCCTTAGTTGAATTCTTGCTCGTAATTGTAATCTAGTGCTCAATTAAGTACACTTTTCAATAAAAAATAAAACGAATAAAAATATTTTAAAATTATAAATATAAACAACCATAATATTGTGAACGAACAAAATTTTAAAATATAAAAACTATCCTCAAATACATATATAAATAGTAAAACATAATATTTTTATAAAATAAATACAAGCGGATGTTTGTTAGGAAAAAATGTTTTGCATAAATTTAAAAATTATTGTAAACATTAATTAAATAATCAATTTTATTCTATTAATGAATATTGGGAGATGATGCAAACAAGGTTGATTAAAATATATATTCACGCTGTTTTATTATATATAAAAAAATTTCAATCAAATTTATGGAAGAAGAAGAAAATATTTTAAAGTCCATGAGACTACCAAAGACAACGAATAAGAATATAAGATAAAATTTTGAATTTCTAAAAATTTTTTGTTCCCTAACAACTGCCTAAAAGTTCATTTATGCACATACTCCCACAACTTCTTGGATAACTAAAAATAACTTTGACTTGGGTGAGAATGCAACTGTAGAACTTTGAAAATTGAATATATTAATGTAAAATTCTCTAAGAACACATTATAGCAAAAAGTTCCCGAGAAAAGAACATTGTAAAGTAATTAGATTATCAATTTTTTTGGGCCATACTTCATGACCCGTGAGCCACAAAGCGTGTCCACGAAGTCAATAATCTAGTTCTTAGCAAAAAAAAACAAAAAGCAGTATAAAGTGCATAAAATCTTGAAGCTTCTGTCCATAATATCTCTTTTCAAAACTTGACAAAAGCTCGTAAACACCCCATGAAAAGTATTTGAACCCTCCACAATATGAATTCCCTTCCTTTCACCATCGTTGTTGCTCACGTCTTCCTCGTCTTCTTCCTCTTCACTAGTGCCTCCATAGCCTTCCTACAACTATATATTTTGCATATATTTACACACATTATCATACCTTTGTTTTAATGCAATTGTTTCCCCATACACTATCAACCAAAGCATCTTGGTTGGTGCATAATTTGTTGGTTTCCCCTTGCGCTAATGCCTTTAGGAAGTATAAGGAATGACAATTTCGTTCTGTTGATTTTCTCGATATCTGAAAGGAATATTAAATATTATTTTCTCGGCATAATAAATGCTAACATCTTTCGGCATAATAACAATTGGCAATTCCAAAAAGGTGCAAAAATAGATTTTATGAAAATAAAAAAATATTGCCATCAATGCATTGAGCTCAAGAAAATATGCAGTTTTAGAGAAAATGACCCCTAATACAGAGCCACAAAATGAAACTTATGGCACATGCAAGTTTTTGCTGCTACATCTTCCCGGACCCTTTCCAAAAATGGCAATGTTTTTTCTGTACTTGCGATTTTTCCACCAAAAACCATAAAATGGAAAAAAATGCCATAAAAGGAAAGAAACGTTGTGTTTGCTCGGTGGTAGTTTTCACGAGTTTTTCCACGCTTTTTGCAAATCGCACCAAACCCACGTGTAAGGCAGAGAGAAATGAGTAACATTTTTCATTATCTATCTGCATTATGTATCACTTGTACATATTTAGGAGACTGGCATGAATGAAATGATACTTAGGTATTCATAGTTGTACACTGATGACGCGAAATGCGACACACACCATGCCCGTAAATTCCATCGAATAATATTTGTATTTAAAGTCCACGATGGGATATGTCATCTTTATTACGTCAAGCAATGTCACTTAACCACATAGCGTGGAAGAATCTAGGAGATAAAATGCCATACAAGGTGAAGCTCACAAATTGGCCCAATGGGTTATACATGGATAGCCTACGCACATGCATAGGCACTTTAGGCCGTGAGGAGTATAACCGCATTGAGCTTCACTTCAAGCCTTAGTAAAGCCCACTGTCGTCAAGGTCGGTGGATGCGTTAAGATTTTTTTACTATATTTAATGTATCATGGAGTACAATTTTTTTTTCTAATATATCTCCAATAAAATATTTATAGATATCTGCATAAATTTAAATATCAACAGATTGTTTCTTCAAAGTGTTGATGATGTGATATGGAATAATGGCATATTGGACTAGAGTTGTTGTGCCTTCATATGCGTAATCTAGGGATTGAGGGTCATTGACTCCAACGGACCAAGTCCTTACCCTCGCCTTGGCTCTTATCCATGTGCGCATAGGCTAAGATAGGAAGGGTTGTGTAGATGATCAAAATAGAGAGCGAGCCCGGGGTTCCTTTGCTGATGGTAGTTTTCTATTTACCTAAGATATGTCTATTCTCCATACAAAAACATGGATGGTCATCAAATAATGCATGTTAACCGGTAATGGCGAGGGTGGGTCGAGGATTGTGCTCGTTGACCTTGTAGAGTGCTTGGTCCAAAATCGTGTCAAAGCATTTGTTGTTTGAGTAACTAACCCCGTCTAGTCAACAATCATATACAACAATGAGAGAGATTAGTGCTTTTTAATGCAAAAGGTGGTAGGTAGACTGAATAGAAATGCAAGGGATTGGAAACGTGTTTAAACAATGGGAATTGTAAGCATTAATCGAAGGAGAAGCAAAACATATTTTTGTGGGCAAGGAAAACAAAGGATTCATCGAGGCCTTTGCATAAATTGAATGTGCCACGACGTTGATAGCTAAGGACACCGCCCGAGACACGGTGATAAAACTTCCTGTGTAAGACTCTGAAGAGAATCACGTTTAGAAAAAATGAAAGAGACGAATTCCCTTGAAATGTATACTTAGTAAATAAATTGATATATGCCTAATGGAAAAACATTGCGGATTGCAACAACTTAATGATATATGCAAAATGGTAAAAATTGTATTATTATCCATATTATTGAGTATGCATTATGTTTGGTGAAGGACTAAAAATGAGATTAGAATGGAATTTTAAGTATTTTTGTCATTAATATCGAGATCTATCATCCCTGTCATGCATTCATGTCCATTGTCACTAGTAAGTTATTATTGATTGCCTCTCATATATTTTTTAGAAATGTTATAGCCTTTTTTAGTTTAAAAATATAGTTTTTCAATCATATGTTTTTAAACCATAATTTTCATTTAAATTGTTATTTGGGATATAAGACACCAATAATTTAACCTACCAAGAGTTTATCATTCTTCAATATTCGTATTTTGAAAAAGTGTACCAATCTCCTTCTTGATGGTCATGAACATGTGTCTGGAATGTTTTGTTTGTTGAAAGTAAACGGAGAACGATACCAATATTGTACCAAGCCAAAAACTTAGATCTTAATAGAACACCATGATCAATAAGATAAAAGCAATTCACTAGAATAATTTTAATAAAACCTTTGCAAACAAATGAGAAACAATATCATATATAATTATGAAACTCTCATATGTGAGTACAACAAGAATGGACATTGCTTATATAGGAATGGAAGATCAATCTAAGAACCGATCAAGGCCATAAATCAAACCATAAATAAAGGAAAGATCTAGTCATCAAAGAACTAGTTAAGACCATAGATTTAGGAAAAATGTAGTCATTAAAGATCTAGTCAATATCATAGATCAAGGAAAGAACTAGTCATCAAAGATCTAGTCAATACTATAGATCAAGGAAAGAAATATACCTAACAACTAGATAATATCTTCCTAATATCTAAATAAGAGAAAAGAAATATCCACACACTTAAGTGGGTGAGGATAAACACAATAAAGATAAATAAAGTATTGAGGTGAACATGAGCTAAAGTAAATACCTACTCTAACACCCCCCTCAAGTGAAGCTAGGGGCCCAAAATAAAAGTGGTATATATCCACAATATTATTCCAAATAACTAGGCTTGATGAGGTACTATGTACAATATATCCATGAAGAAATATCAAACCAAAATAAGGAAAGAATCATGATAGAAGGAAAGATGAGAATAATAAGAAGAATGATGTTCTCACAAACAACCCCAAGAACAAATTCCTAAACCCCAAGCATGCCACACAACTCAAGGTAGCGAGGTGATGCAAAAGGCTTCGTAAAGAAGTTTGTAACTGTTGTTGAGTCGAATGTACTCCAAGAAAATAATTTCATCTTAAATGTGTTAAAGAATAAAGTGGATGTGTATTTCAATATGTTTGGAGAAATGTGAACAGTACTTTGGTTGTCACACCTAAGTACAATTTGTGAATCCTATGGGAATCCAAACTCTGTCAATAATTGTCAAAGCCAGAGAATCTTTTGACTCAATGTAACTACTACTTTGTGTACTCTGCCTCCGAAGTTGAAAGTCTAATAGCTTGTTTTTGTTACACGCCCAAGTAAATGAAGAAGAGCCAAGAAAAATAAGAAAGCCACAAGTGGAATGTATGTCCTCAATATAACATGCCCAATATGAATTTCTATATCCAACCAACTTAGTAGAACCCCTAGTGTAGTATACACCAAAGTGGGAAGTTCCCAATCAATAAAGCAAAATCTTGTTACCATCCTACCAATGACTACTATGAGGAAAATGTGCAAACTAAGATATTAAACCTATTGCAAATGAAATATTAGGGCGAGTATGGGTCAAGTAAATGATACTTCCAACCAACTCCTTATATAAAGTAGGATCACAAAGTGGAATGGTACATGTAGAACTAGGAGTAACCCTAGACCGAAAAAGGAGATATACATGACTTGCAATCAGCCATATCAAAGCATTGAATAAGAACATGGGTGTAATTTGCTTGACTCAAGTGAATCCATGAATTTTTCTAAGAAATCTAAAATTAAATAAAATAATGCAATAACTAAAGATATGTCATGTCAAATTGTGTAGAAATAGCCCTCTAAATAGTCTAAATGTGGAAAGAAGAGATATCAGTAAGTAACAGATCATCAACATACAAGACAAGTATCAAAATATCCTCACGAACATGTTAGAGATACACTATATGATCATAGTGGCAACAAACAAAAACCAAGTACAAATGAATCCATCTTCTCATACAAAGTCAGAGGGGCTTGTTTGAGACCATAGAGAGACCTTCAAAGTCTACAAACAAGAGAATAATCCTAAACAAATCCATTCAGTTGCTCCATGTACATTTCCTCTTGTAAATATCCATGTAAGAAGGAACTATAAATGTCCATCGGTACACGGGTCACCCGTGTGATGCAGCAATTGCAAGTACAAGGCATACAAAATCCATCTTAACAACGGGTGCAAAATTCTTAGAGTAATCAATACCTTCATCTTGTGAAAAATCCTTTGCCACAAGATGAGGCTTAATATTTTTCAATGGACCCATCAGCTATGTATTTAGTTTGGTATACCCACTTACACCTAACCATTTTTATTCCTTTAGGAAGAGATACCAAATCTCAAGTATGATTCTTCATCAAAGATGAATAATTAGTTGTCATCGCATCATCCCACTCCTATATCCCATGAGCCTTTGAAAAATATTTTGAATGCTAAGAAACTACCAGACACTAAAGTCCAAAAATTTTAGAATGTGCATCATGATGCCTAGTGGGTAGAAGTTCTCGTATGAAAGGTGATGCCTCAAAAATTGTAGTACGAGCCTACTTAGGCATAGTGACAACATCAATGGGTATAGTTTCCTCAATGAAATTTATAACCTCCTCATCAACCTCTTCAAAGCAAGGATCCTCAAGATGACTTAACGAAGAAGAAGGATGCATGGAAGAAGATGAAGAATCATGAGCAATGAAATGCTCATCAAACCGAACATGTGTTTGAAAAATAACGTCATGAGTATCTATATCTAAAAGTCAATAAGATCTCATCTCCTCATAGTACCCTAAAAATATTAATGGTTTTCTCTTCTTATGTAAGGATTTCATTGTATTCTTTGGTACAAAGGCCCAAGCATGGCTCCCAAAGACACAAAAATGAGACATCCGGCTTCTTGTTGGACCAAGCTTCCTCTGTAGTTAAATTCTCAAGTTCTCTATGCGGTGTGTGATTCTAAATGTTGTTAGCACAATTAATCGCTTCTTCATAATAGATAGGAGGTAAATTTCTAGAATGCATCATACATTTATCCATTTTGTTCAAATTTATATTCTTCTGTTCTATTAAGTTATTCTATTGTGGAGTATGAGGAACAAAATAATAGTGAATAATGCCTTGAGTTGCCAAAAAATTAGAAAACTCATTGTTTAAGTACTCCCCCCATTATTAGTGTGAAGTTTCTTTATGCAACTAGAATATTGTTTCTCGACCAAAGCCTTGAATACTTTGAAGTGTGAAAAAATATCACTTTTCTACTTGAAAAAATATACCCAAGTATGCCTCAAAAAATTATCAATAAAGGGAAGTGCATACTTAGTTCCATTGAAAGAGGGAGTAGGAAAAACCATCGAGTCATTATGCACAAGCTCAAGTGGTGAAGAAGCTCTTTTGGATAATTCTTAAGAAATGGATCTTGGTGTTGTTTCGCTAAATACAGCAGAGAAAACTCTCTCAAGACAAGAAACTTTGGGAAGACCATCTACCATACCATGAGTGCTCAACTCCATCAAATATCTGGAATTGAGATGTCCAAATATTTCTTGCAAATGTTTACTCTCTGAATTTGCATAAGAATCCAATTATTTCCATATAGAGGAAGTGTCATAAAAACCCTCAAAATTATATAGTCTAGAAATATGATCAACAATCCCTTGAGAAACAAGTGAATGAGGTTTCAAAAAATTTGTACTTCTACCCCATGTGGTGTAAAATTAAATGTTTTATCTTAACAGAATGAAAAATTTGATATATGAAAGAAAATTTGTGGTGATGTTAGGAACATACAGTGCATCTTGGATATTTCCACCATCAAGGTGTATATCATCTTTTCCTTTAAGAGAAGGAAAGGATGAATCTCCATCCTCAATTTTAGAAGTATAACTCAAACCTAGAGAAACAAAAGACTCCTTGAAATAAGTCATGTGATGAGAAGCACTAGAATCTATAACCCAATTGTCTACAAGAGGTGAATGAGATATCCTAATAATATTAAGTTCTTTTTCATGCTGATTAGAAGGAGGTGGTTTGGAGATTAAAAAAAAATATTGACTGCATCCTCTAAGGCTTGCATTCTCTCATAACACCTATGTTCCTCATGACCAATACCCGCACAAAAAGAGGATGAAATTATAAATTTATTCTTGGATTTAGAAGACTCCTTGGGTTTAGAGTTGTTTTCTTTGGGTGTAGGAGCACATTGAGATGTATAAGTGGTGGATTTGGTTTTAATTTTTTATTTTCCCTTGCCCTAATGATTAGATGCTACTAATTCCTTTAGAGAGGTAGAAGACTCAACGTGAGATAATTTGGATTCTTACCTAGTACATCTTTGACAAAATGTTTCTAACTTAGGCATTTGGAATGTGTCACCTAACACATTCATTTTAGAGAAAAAGGTAGAAAAAACATTTGCAATGGTCCTCTCAACTTGGAAAGAATTAAGTAAACACAGTCTTTAACTTTCTCATCATTTCCTTTCCCTTCAACTATGTCAACAAATGCTTTAACTTGGTACGATAGTCTATAATTGTTGGAAAATCTTCGAGATTAAGAGAGGTGATCTCAATTTCAAGTTACATGTCTCTCATATGATCCACCTTACAAAATAAATCCTTCCTTTTCTCCCATATTTTAAAATGAGAGTCACATTTTTCCAAATGAAACAAAATCTGTCACTTACATAACATTCATCAAATTTGCAATGGTACTGAAATTTCTCATTTCTTTAGTGAACATTGGTTGTTATAAAAAAATTAAAGCCCATAATCCTTTCTACTTAATGATTGTTTTCCATTCTTGTTTTCCATATGTGGTAATTATGTTTGATTAATGGCTCAACATGATCTAATGCAAAAGTAGATAAAGATGGCATTCTAAAAAATCATCGAAAAAACCAAGACCTAAAGAATGCAACAAGACCTCCCAAGATTTTGACACTTTGTAATAAGTTCATGTTACAATATGGAAGTTTATAATTGTATTTCAATTCTCAAAATAAGTATTTCCAATGGAAAGAGCATGAAAAAACAAGAACTTTTTCAAAAATGGCACTCAAATCCAAGTTATTGATCAAAAGTTACAAGTTTTAAAGGTTTATCCTCTGGTATTTATTGCCATGAAAATGAAATAAAATTTTGTTTCCCTCACCACAAAAAAAAAAAGGAAATCAGGTTGGATTTAAGCACCTACTAGTAGGAATCACAAATTTTAAGCCCTCATATGACACAACATCAAGATACAAAAAAATCCTGAATATATGAATATACAAAAATATTGTTTATGAAATGAAACTTACCGAGGGATGTCAACATTAATCTCCTACTCTGTTACCATAAAAAGAAAGATAACCAAATTATACGAAGAGCTCAGATGTTAATCAAATGCCACGATCACTAAGATAAAATTATTTCTCTAGAATAACTTTAATAAAAGCTTTCCAAACAAATGAGCAGCAATATCATATATTATTATTGAACTCTCATATGCGAGTACAATGACAATGGAACTTGCTTATATACGCAAGGAAGACCAATATAAGAGCCATTTAAGGCCATAGATCAAGACATAAATCAAGGAGAAAACTATTTAAGACCATGGATTTAGAAAAAAATATTCATTAAAGATCTAGTCAATACCATAGATGAAGGAAAGAACTAATCATCAAAGATCTAATTAGTACCATAGATCAAGGAAAGAAATATACCTAAAAACTAGATAATATCTTTCTAATATATAAATAAGATAAAATATATATCCGCACACATAAATGAGTGAGGATAAATATAATAAATCTAAATAAAGTACCTAGGTGAACATGATCTAACGTAAATACCTACTCTAATGAGAAAGAGATAGAGGTTGATTAATAAAATCATAGAAGAATGTTATTTAATTCTTACAACTGTTGGTGCTCAATTTAATCTCACCTTGTTTGCTCAAAATTTCTCATTCCGCATGGTTCGGAGTTTTCTCTGTCTCCCTGTATGGATGCGTCAACACTTTCTTCTTCATTTGGTTTCCATTGTTAGTCCTTTCCTTGGGTCGTGGATCACATTGAGTCTTGGTATTATTTGCAGTTTCTCTGTCCATGAGGAACATTTTGAATTTTGGGCGCGAATGGTGAAGTTTCCCTGCATTTTATTTTTCCACGATTGTGTTTTCCTTGTCAAATTTTGTCCCAATATCCGTGGATACGTAGTCCTTTACGATTGGACACGGCGGGTGGGTCATTTTAGAGAAACTTGTCACAAATGTTACAATTGTAAAATGCCAAATTGGTCACGCTTCCCCAATAGTATCTATTTGGCTACTCAACAATATGAAGTGGTAGGGAAAATTTATTACTTTGTCCCTAAAGAAATACACGTGGCCATTTATTTGGTCAAAGGTAAGGAGGCGGGTTGTCGAGGATTTTGTAGACTTTTGCCTTTTTGTGAAAATGAGCAAAGTTATAAAATGATCCACAACTTCGAGGGGGAAAATTAATGTCACATGTCTAAGTTAGCAATTAAAAGTCAAAGCGGGAGGAGGGTCACGAGAGTACTTTGGAGCTTTTAAGATCTATTTTGAAATGAAGTAAAAGTATAAAAGTGAGTTGCAACTCCACTGGGGCCCACATCAAAAGTCAAAGCGGGAGGCAAGTCAAATTGTCCAAAAAATACACAATTTCTTTAAGTGATACAAAATGTGAGAAGAACCCCAGGCCCACTTTAACTCAAATCTTTTCCACGTGGAGGGCCTGCGCTCATTTGAGGATCCACTTCTGGGTCTCACCTTTACAGTTGCACTAAGGAGACATATGGAGGTTTCCGCTGGCTCCTCTTTATACTTAGATTTTTCAAGCGCCCAATGCAAATTTCTTTGGCCTAGGACATGTGGAGGGCCCATGCCTATTTGGGGACATGCCCCTGAATTTTACTTTTGAAAGAGCATGCCTATTTGGGGAAATGCCCCTGAAAGAGCACCAGTGCAAATTTTTCAGACCCTATACACGTGGAAGGCCCACGCTTGTTTGGGATTCCATCTTTTGAGATTCATACTTGAAAAGCACTTGAGTAGACACGTGGAACATTCCACTAGCTCGCCCATACTTAGACTTTTCAAGCATCAGATGCAACGTTCTCGGACCCTAGGCACATGGCACCTTCCATTGGTCCTTAAACTCTTTCAACAAATTTGCCAAGCTGAGACACGTGGAGAGCCCACACTTGGTTGAGGTCTCCTCTTTTGGACACCTTATCAAAATCGTGTTGAAGAGACATGTGGAGGATTCCACTAGTTCCTTTTTATACAAAGACTTTTTCAAAGGCCAAGGAAACTTTCTTGGTCCCATGGCACGTGGAGAGCTGCGCTCATTTTAGGTCCCGCCTCTAGAATTCATCTTTGAAGTTGTGACAAACACACACATGGAAGATTCTCATTGGACCTTCCCATACTCTAAATTTTCAGCAACTCGTGCACCACTCTAGGTTTCTGAACACGTGGAGGGCCCACGCTCATTTGGGAACCTGCCTCTAGACTTCACCTTTGTAGTTACGCTAAGGAGACACATGGAGGTTTCCATTGGCTCCTCATTGCACTGGCTGACTCAAACCCGCAGAGTAGGTATGTGTTATAATCCATGCACAGACACTCATTTTTTAGAGGCACGAATACAGTGTATCTATGGGTCGGAACTCATTTCTCAATGTGTATTCTCGAGGGTGAAAAGGAATGCATCTCAGATCCAACAATATGGAGCCACTTGAAAATTATTAAAAAGGGGATTTCTACTACGAGAATAAAATAATGATTCAAAAGACTACCAAAAAATTATGATATGGCATCCCAATCATAGTTGAGGGTTTGAGAAACATGATCAGTTCATGATTTATCCACCTAGCATCTTTTGGGTGTAAATTTGTTAAACATCACTTTCAGGAAAATAACGTTTAACAAACTAAGGATTCCTTGAATATTATTCTTTTGGCGGGAAAATTTAAGATGAGTGAGAGAGTGAAATTTTATAAATGCAATGAGAATACTCTTGCAAAAGGTCAGAGCTTAAATTTTCTGAGAAAGTTTGAGAGAAACCATTTTCCCGGACAGTTCATTTTCCCGTGTCTTTGGATTCAATCTCAAGGTTATTGTAAGTGTACACCATTGAGCTCTCGAGATTATTGAGGAAACTTTCCCCGTTGATGAATCGATGAACCTTGAATGACTTTGTGTTGATCATGTGCATTATTGCATCTGCTTTTCTTTCAGAATGTTTTCAAATATTTTTTCTTGTTCCTATTGCAATCTTATGTTAAAATCTCTCTGAGTCACACAATATCTCATATGTGTGTTAGTATTGTTGCATTTGCAATTTCATTATGAGAAGAGCCTTCATCTGGTAATGAAATAAAAATAAAAAAATTCTTTTCTCTCACTATGTTGATAAATATTTTTATAAGCCTATGAGTGTATCTGAGATGTGACAAACCAGGATTTCTAGCATTTAATTGAGTCTTTAGCATGAGCCTTTGTGTTGAATTCTCGAAGAGTCTATGAAACCGTGCATATCTAGGCCTCCATTGATGCACACCTTCTAGTTGAAGGAATATCTTGGATGTTCTGAAGCATTTTGTTTGTGAGTTTCCCAATATTTGTAAAGGCTCTCAAATATCTGGTATAATCCGCTCTATCTTTCTTAACTTCCCACCAACAAATTTCTCAAATGACGAATCTTACACGAACTACACTTGTTTGTACTGTGTATCCACAAATGAACAACTTCCAGTGCCAAAGTATGTACGGAAAATCAGGAATTAATTATTTTCTTTAGTAACCCAAACCTCTATCCAGGAAACATCTCCACTCTCTAGTGTGACAAGTTGTGAGAGTTAGATTGTGTTGTATTGATCATATTTCCTCAAGGTTCTCATGAAATTTGTGTAAAGAAGCATCTCTTTATGTCCTTCGCCAACATGGGTACGTGAACGGGTCCTCTCACCCCTTTGAAGGCACTACCTAAAATAGTGAGGGTAGATCAAACCCTCGGTGAGGTGTTATCCACTTCTCCATTCCCCAAGTGAAAAGAGTCATCTGAATCCCATCCCCAACTACAAAAGGACTATATCATGGTTCGTCTGTCTTTAAGCATCCTGCCGTTTCGTGATGTTGCTTCAAAGTGCTCGGGAGAGAATGAATTTGGATACCAACACAACCCACAAAAGAAAACATGTAGCATGAATTTTTTTTTGGGGTGTATCATACAAATAGCTATGCGATTATAGCATTCCACCGGCTATGTGATAATGTGTTTTTCACCTACGTGTGTTTTTTACCTTGTTTTCAAGTGTGAATGCCCTATATTTTTCTATTATCTTACAAATATGTCAACCCCAATGAGTGGAGACCTATGATGAGCCTACACCCAATAAATCCTATGAATCCCACCATGTAAAGTATGCCATTCAATTTTCCTCATGACATTAAAAGGTAAGAGACACTTACGCCCCGCACAATGATAATCGTACGCAAGTTTGCATATACATGTACTAAATCTTTCTACTAGATATTCAACAAAAAAAAATTGTATCATTTCTTTGCCTTGTAAATTTTTCTAATGAAACTAGTTGAGAAATAGTTTTGTTTTTCACCAATGTTTATTTTTACCTTTTCTTAATTTATGAATAACTTGTATCTTAGAAACAAGTCAAACCTCATGGGGAAGACCCGTGACAAGACTACAACCAATAAATCCTCCCATACCCACCATGTACAACATGTTATTTGTTATTCCTCATGATGTTAAAAAGAAATCAAGTCAACTACATCACTACATAGTGGTATTCATATGTAATTTTTCATGTAAGTATAAGTGAACCATTCTAGTAGTTGTTTAATTCTACATTTTCTCTATTGTTTTTGCATCTTCTAAATGTTGCAAATGATACGAGTCGAAAAACACATTGTGATGCTCACCAAAGTGTGTGTAGTTCATCGTGTTTAAACTTATTAATGCCCTCTATTTTGGTTGTATTTTACTATTTTACAAATAGTTCATCCCAACCAAGGAGAGAACAATGATGAGTATGCAACCAATGTATCCTCCAAAACCCACCAAATAGAACATGTTATTCATTATTCCTCCCGATCTTAAAAATAAACGGAGATGCCTATATCATTGTGAAATGTTAGTCATATGTAATTTTTTATGGAAGTGTAACTGAACCACTCCACAAGCTATTTAACAATACTTTGCCCATATTGTTTCTATTCTTCTAAATGTTATAAACAATATTGGTCAAAAAACACAATGTGTTTTCACATTTTTGCACTTATGAATTACCTTTATTTTTCTATTATATTACAAATAAGTCAATCCCCATGAGAGGAGAGCCATGATGAGATTTGAACTAATAAATCCTCCCAAACCCACCAAATATACCATGTCATTTGTTATTCCTAATGAAGTTAAAAATAAACCAAGGCAACTATGCCACTGCACAATGATGGGTTTCGTCATTCCCTTCACTTAATAAACTTCTTGTTGATGTCATATCAAACCAGGGGTGTGTCTAAAGTTATATGCAACAAGAGTACTTTAAATCGATTTAGTAGTCTACCGTAGGTAGTTTTGTATTTTTGTGGATCTCTTTAATGTCTTAAGGACTTCTTGGTAAAACCATATTCAAATCAAACTATGAAAACTTCTTTGAAAGTAAAACACACTTTGAAAGTTTTCTTTGAAAGGAAACACATCATGCAAAATGGAAACAAACTTGTCGTTGGAAAATAAACACACTTGCTACGAAAGTAAACACACTTGATTTTGGAATTAAACACACTCAATTTAGAATTCTTGAAAATAATTGCAAGAAATGTAAAAATTATCTAAACACTTACGGGAACAAGTATACAACAGAGTTTAACTGAAAGAACTAAAACAATACAAAATTAACAGATCTAAGCTATTTTTTGAAGAAATATAAATACCAAGTAAATGAATATCCTGGTCCTTGGGGGAGTGGGCCCTTGCTCCTCCTTGAATCAGGATTTAACAACTTAGAATTCTCTCAAATCAAAATGGCTATTTTATTGATAAAACATTCAATATTACAAAATGTATTGGATCTGAGTACTTAGTCTATTTCTTTTCTCTATTCTATTTCTATCTCATTCTATATCTCTATATCTCCTTATTTACTGCAGGTTTGCTTTTATATACATTTTACAATCACAACTATCTCAATGATTCTGATGAAATCGAATCATGCCCAAAATAGATGTTGAGTCGGATGGCAGTTGATCAGATAGTTGTAGGATAACTCTCCCTAGATCTGCGTTCAGAAATCTTCTTGTCCTTCATGATTGAAAGGGTCATAGATGCAAAATCTCCAGATGTGGTTTAAAATAGATAACTTCCATTAGTTCGGAACTTTGTAGAAGTTCCGAAACATAGGAAATTGTTAAGATCGAAACCTATGAGAGTTCGGAGCTGTCTCAAGGAGTTCGGAACTAAGTCTAAAAATTACGGAACTAAATACTGGAGTTCTGGAACTAAGTCTGAAAGTTCTAGAACTAAATGATGACTATGTGATGGAGTTCCGGAACTAGCTTGGAAGTTCTAGAACTAAGCTATGTAGGAACAGACGCTATCAAAAACATATTGAATGCCACCTACTTCATTTCCTCAACTGATTAGACCTGCTTTATTACAAAATTGAATTTAAACACACACTACATCAGGAATTTCTTATCTTTTAACATTAGGATCATAATCAATCAAAAGACAGAGACATTTACATCCTAACTCATATCAAATAAAATAAAAGTCACACAATGCAATCAAACTTAATCAAAAGGATAGTAAGATGAGATCAAATTTTATAAATTAATCGGACATATCCTGGCCTCATCATTCCCCCAAACTTACTTGTTTGTAATTCCCTTTACAAACTCATTATTCAAAAGTGGGATCATATATTTTGCATTCCATTTGATTTCTCGATCAAATGGCGGAAATTAGATTTTCGAATGCTTAATCTATGATGTATTATACCCAACTCCTTTTACTATTTTCCTCTCCCACTTTTCAAATTCAACAGGGGTCTTGAGGTTCTCTATTCGCCAAGGAGACATGGGGGTGAGAATTAGAGGGGGCATTGTTTACATTCCCATCCATATTTTCCCGTAGGTTTCATTGACTTGGGAAATTATTGTGCATAATGCTTTGGCCCTCTCTAAACTCCAGATCAGATTTGTAGGGGAAATTACTTCCCTTATTTTCAAAGAAATAGTAAGGAGTTCCCACCTCTTTGAGCATCCTTCATAAATATCTTCAAATTTTTCCTCCTCGTAGGAGGTGAAGGCATCAATACTCTTTTACGCAGAATGGAAAGGTAATTTGTCTTGAATCTCCTATCAAAGGCATGAGATCTAAAATGTGTGAGGAAGGCAGAAGGTTTACCATAGTGAGCTCTCATACAAAGGCCTGTTCAGTTGGCTTTCAATAAAAATTCAGATTCCCTTTCCTTCCATGTAATTAAGATTCTGTTGAGTGAGCTCTCATTAGAAAGTTACTTGAAAAGTCTAAGTATGGGAAGACATGATGGAAGCCTCCACGTGTATTCATGGAGCAACTTCGAGATGGTGCCCAAGAGCGGAGACCCTGAACAAGCGCATGCTCACCATGTGTCCCAGGTATTAGAAAATTGCTTTGAAAAGTTTAAGTACAAAGTGGAGCTAACGGAAGCCTCCACATGTATCCTTGTCATAATTGTTAAGGTGGGACCCTAAGGCGGATACTAAAATGATCACCATCCCTCCATTTGTCCATGGCCATCAAAAATGTACCAAGATAGCTTCAAGGCCAAACAAAAAGATGAATTTTCAAATGAGCGTCATTTCTCCACGTGGAAATTTTTTTGGGTTGAAGCAAGCTTTATTTTTTTAAAGTGTCCAAACTGAACCACATCGAACCAAAAATGGCCACGTTTCCATTGATGTTAAGATGTAAATTTGATCGGAAAAATACACCCATGAAAATGTAAAATGCATGAAAATTACCATTTGAGCCCAAAAATGAAATTTTCTTCAAGGACAAAGAATTTGGAAATGTTATAAGGCTCAAATATGATCCTCTCGAGCTACATCCAATCATGTTTCCTTAGGTATTTGGGACAAAAATGATAGGGACAACAAAGCGTGACTATGGAAAATGAAGGAAAGGAAAAACCTAAGTTTTACACCTCAGTTACAAACTCTTTCAGATAGACAGAGGAATGAAAAACAAATTTTGGACCTTTAAGTGATCCTCGACCAAGGAAGGGATTGATCATGGAAACCAAATGGAGGAAATATTCTTCAAGCACTAACACAGGGATATAGAAAATGTGACAGAGGCTGTCAAACTGAGGAATTTCAATGACAAATGGGGTGAGACTAATTTGAGCACCAACACAACCACTAAGCACCTCCCGAAGTCCATAGAATGCATTTCCCATAAGATGTTATCACTTTGATAACTAATTCATTCATGACCTCAAGAGGAATAACATTGCTTGATGCTCTAGAATCAAACATATAGTTATGTAACACCCTTTCCCTAATAATCGAGTAGTGAAAAATGGATCTACATTCGGGTGGGACTCAACCAAGGATGTTCCCATAAATACTTCAGGTGGTTCACCTAGTTCTACCAACACTTTGGGTTTTTCCAACTCTGCAATGGTAGGAGGATTATCAAAATTTATTTATATTTCTGCCTTGGGTAATATTTTCTTCTTTCAATCCCAATTACTCAAAGGCCCTTTTCTTGTACTCAAGAATCCTAAGTATGTCAACAATTGGAACAAAAATATTGATCTAACTCAAGATTTGGGCAATGTCATAAGGAACGTATTTGGGAAAGGCAACATTTGGAGGAAGAATGACAAACTCATTTGACAACAAAATATTTTTCATGGTTTGAGCATGGGCAAGGATACAATTTCTGTATGGGGAAACAAGGCCTTTTCCAGATGTATCTTGCTTAGGAGTTTCTTGTGAGATATTGGTGAGAAATGGAGTTTTTGGTTTTTCTTGAGGCCCTACCCCTTTGAAAACTATACTCCTAGTGTTATATTATTTTTCTCAGGAAACCACCACATTCATTAACAACTACCTATCCTCCTCAGAAGGGATTCCTCCATCATAATTTTTAATCATTAATGCCCTTAAGTATTAAAAATCATTATTAGGAATTTCAAAAGCTTGCACCATATCAATTTCAAGAGCATGAGAGGGGAAGGCGTAATACCCGATGGATACAATCCCAAAATCTGCAGTAGTTCGGCACTAATTAATTCAGATTGAAGTTACTCCTTGTCGTGGGCTTGTAGAGCAACCCATCATGCACACATCATCATCAGTTTCATCATCAACTTTCTAAACTTCTTTGTCTTCATCACATGAGGAATGTGGCATGAAACATCTATCATGCCACTCAATTTCATTAGCTTCTTCCACAGCAGCAACTATGGCAGCTAAAGGATCAGGGACCAATTTGTTTTCCCGAGTTGGGTCAGTCTATTTCGTGATCCCACAAGTCCTTTGCCTCTGTCATCAAATATTTGATCACCTTTGGGATGATTTGAAAATATTTCTCGGCCTTGTGCTTTATGCTTACCTTGGGAACTTTGTCCAATCCCCTTCTCTACCCTTGCCAATTTATAGGATATTTCCTTGATAGCTCCGACCAATATTTTCACAACCTCTTCTAGATCCGCAGACTTACTTTACTGAGGATTCTATGGATTGGAGAGATTGGTACCTTCCCTCTTAGGAGGCTTACCAACTGCTTTAATATTTTTTTCAATCCACAAATCCATGGTGAAGTCCTACCTCAATGTTGATAGGTTCTTATCCCTCAAATAATAAGCAGCCTTCTTATCAAAAGTATCGAGTATTTTATTAAGCAAGAAACATCACTTGGCCTCAAGATCACGGGTAGCCTATTCAGTGGTCTTATTGAACCTTATATTGAAGTTATGAACAAATTCATTAGGATTAATATTTTCAAATTCGATAAAACAAACCTAGGGTTTGTTTTACCTCCATCTCGCAATCTAAAAGCATTTTTCATTTCTATCCATGAATCAATGGAGTTATCTGGCAAATATTTATACCATTCCCGTGCATCCTCGTCTAGAGTATGAATAAATAACTTTATGTACACATCCTCAAATTCAATCTCAAAGTCTTCCATCATATTGACAAAAAGCTTTAAGTGTTGATCACTAGTAATGCATTATTTCCTTGAAATTTAGGCAGTCTATTTCTAACATTTTGGGGCACAACATTTGGATATCCAGCCATAGCTCAAATCTATAGGACCAAAAGTGTTCACAACAAATAGAGGTCCTGGGTGGGGAATGGGCAATATTGTTTTGGGAGGTGATCTTACGGGAGAAACAAAATGATTAGGCGTGAGGGGTCCGTGAGGCAAAGGAATGCAATTCTCAAAATGAATATTCTCTAAAAACTTTGTTTCTTGGAAGATCGTATCATCTTTGGAGAACACATGGACAAAATGAGACAAAAAAATTTCAATTTCAAATTCAATATAAGGCCCCTCTCTAGATGGAGAATTCATATCTACAAAAGGATTACTTGATCCAAAAGCACTTGAGGAAATATGGAAATCTTCAATGACAGTCGATCAGTTTCCACAATTTGTAACTCCTTTCCGATTTATGATCTCCAACAACTTTCTAGATTCTTCTTCCTTCGTAATTTGTCTTTCCCATTCTTGAAACAACCTTCTAGTAGGGTCTTCAACAAAGAGAGATCTTCTTCCTTCCACCTTTGCGCAGAGATTAGTGATAAAGTTCAATTAACAGAGGTTAAGACACTAGCATTTATCAAAAGTTAATTCAAAACAAAGTCGCAACTAAGGATTTTCAACTTAATTGTGCAAATGAACCAAAATTGGTCCATCAAATGTCTATCAACACTAAATTCATGCAAAGCTTCATAGATCTGACCTTACTTTACCCAAATTTAACATTGGTGATGTAAAATTAGTGCAAAAACCAACAGAAAATGAAAATATTACACGTAGGACTTGTAAATTTGCTTGATTCTTGCAAATTAGGACACAGGATGACGTTTCAAATAAAATATTTACGCATAGAGTATGTAAGAAAATTTACTGGGCCAAATATAAGAATGCCCTTGAAGATCCCTAGAAATGGTGTCATTCAGGTGTTATCCGCAAAAATAAATCTCGGAGCTCAAATAATCCCCGTAATGCAAATCATATCCCCAGTAATGGTGTCATTCGGGTGTTTGTATCCAAGTTGATCTCTCCTTGGAAACCAAGTAACATCATAGATTTAACAAGACACCGAGAGAGACAAATCATATTATGAGTTGTTTGTAGAATGGGGAGGGATTTGTCTGACTCTTTGTCACTCGGGCATCGGAGAAATGGATAACACCTTCATTAAGTGTTTGATTTATCCTCACTACTTTAGGCCCCGCTTTCGACTGGGTGAGAGGACCCATTTTGTAACCTTTTTCGGTGAAGGAGAATGAATAAATCCTTCTTTGCACAAATTTGAAAGGAGACCCTGAGAAAATATGATCAATGCACCACAATTTAACTCTCACAAGTTGTCACTTCTAAAGAATGGTGATATTTTCTAAACAGGGTTAAAGGTTAATAGAGACATTATGGAACCACGATTGCTTCTACATATTTTGACAGTAGAATTTATTCATTTGTGGACACACAGGGAAAACAAGGGTAGTTCAGGTAGGATTCATTATTTTTGAATAATGTTTGGCGGGAGATTAAGCAGGATAAACTTGATTTTTCCAGATCTTTGAGAAACTTCACAACAATTGGAAAACTAAATGACAGAATGCTTCAGAAAAGGTAAAATATTCCTTCAACCAGAAGGTGTACATCAATGGAGGCCCATATTTTCACGGTTTCACACAATCTCCAAGAATTTAACACGAAGACTCGAGCTAAATACTCAATTAAACATTAAAGACCCCTGGTTCCTCACACCTAAGATACACTCAAAGGCTTATAGAAAATCTTTATCAACAAATGATAGTGAAGTGATTTTAAATTGTTTATCTCATTATAGGATGAAGGTTCTTCTTGTAATGAAATTACAAATGCCATAAATCACACGTGGACAAGATCCTGTGTGATTATGAGGGAATTTAACACAAGATTGCAATAGAACAAGAAAAACTACTCGCATCTATTCTCAAATAAAGCGGACACTAAATTTCCCAAGATTGACACAGATTATTTGAAGTTGATTAGATTCATCAGCAGGGGAAAGTTTCTTTGAACGGTCTAAGAGCTTGTCAATGGTTGTACACTTGCAACCAACTTGACGCGATTGAAATCTAAAACACAGGAAATTAACAAGTTTCTCAGATGGTCTCTCGGGAAGATGGACTTTCTAAAATTTTCTCTTAAGAATTCAACCCCTGACCCTTTGCAAGATTATCCTTATTGCATTTATACATTTTAGTCACTCACTCATCCCAAATTTCCTCCCCAAAAATAAGAATATTCGAGGAATCATTTGTTTGTTACCAATTTGTCTCAGAAAGTGATGTTTAATAAATTTACACCCGCAGCTGTTAGGTGGAAAAATCATGAACTGATCACATTTCTAAGACCCTTGACTAATGACTAGAATGTCATGCCACAAGTTTTGATAGTCCTTCTAATCATTCTTCTATTCTATCATGAGAGAATTCCCTGTTTTAATCATTTTCTGGTGGCTCTGTATACCTAGATCTGATAGGAAATCCTTTTCACCCGAGGCAACACCTTTTTCATCCTTTGCACCTACAACCTCCATCATTTCATCCTTTTCCCATTCTTTCCTCTGCAACTCTTCTCTGCATCCAGCTTCTCTGGTAATTCATGTTTTTGCAAGTCCAAGAAATTCCAACTTTAAAATATCACCCTTTACAATCCTTGGACTCAAAGATTAAGCTCTAAATCCATTCAATTTTAATTTGCAGACAAAAACGACAAGAAATTTCATTAAAAAATGATGAGAAACAATGTGTATTCACATCTCCAGGAGTCTTGGAGCAAAAATGGCAGCAAAATCAGATGCAATGCATAGCAATCGTCGATTCTCCCCTTTCTCAACTTTAGATTAGAGTCATCCAAGTGTTTCCTTGGCACAACAACAAAGGTGAAGTTCAGAGGCAAGTTTCCAAACAAGCGTGGGCCTTCCACGTGTCTCACGGGTGCACTTTTGATATGGTGCACAAAATCAGAGACCTTAAACAAGCACGGGCTCACCATGTGTCTCAGTCTAGCAGAGTTGTTGAAAGCGTTTAAGGACCAATGGAAGGCACCATGTGTCTAGGGTCCGAGAAAGTTTCTTCGGTCGTTAAAAAGTCTAAGCAAGGGCAGAGTGAGCGGAAACTTCCATGTGTCTCCATGGTGCTCTTTCAAAAAAAAATTCATGGGCAGGTCCCCAAACAGGTGCCGGCCCTCCACATGTCCTAGGACTTAGAAAGTTGATTGAAAATTTTAAGTATAGAGAGGAGCCAACAGAAGCCTCCACATGTCTCCTTGGCACAACTTTGAAATAGTGCCAAAAAGCGGAGACCCTAAAAAAGCGCGGGCTCACCACGTGTCTCAGTCTTTTCTACCCATTGTTATGTTGCACAACTTGGGTCTTCAGCCACCCAAGGCTTTGTAGAAGTAATGGCGTTGGAACGTGGACATTCCTATGTTACAGTACAATTTAGGATTATCTACTCGTTATCTCCTATGTCACCGGGTTTAGATAAGCTCAATACTAGATGGTCATCACATTCTTCTCATGTCACCGTGTACATGGAAGGACGGCAGCTCTAGAAAATATAAAATATTAAGGAAATCATGAGTAATGAAAATGTGTCAACAGTGTATATTGAGTTCCAATTAATAACAGTAAGATGGCATCTCCGCATGTGATGTGTTCTTAATATGTGCTCTACAATAGTAATAAGCAGAAAATATATTTATTACTATGAAGTCGCCTCTGCATTTAGATCAAATCTCGGGACAGCCATATATTTATCAGTATCCGCCGGTTTCTCTTTTAACTACAAACAGTGCACGAAAGAACGTCCGCCTCTCGTCAACACAGACTGTAGCGCCTGTGATATCATAAGTGTCTCTTCTGCTTAAACATACTTAGTGAGAATGGGTACCGACTCCCATTACACAGTGAAATGTTTTCTCATTTAGGCATTCATAATTGTACACGGTACGCCCACGGCACTTCATGTGAGAATGGGTACCGACTCCCATTACACAGTGAAATTTTTTTCTACATAAGCCCACGGCACCGCCCGTGTCATAATTGTACACGTTACGCCCACGGCACCGCCCGTCTGTTAATTCCGTCGAATAATATTTGTATTTCAAGTCCGCGATGGGATATGTCATCTGCATTACGTCAGCAATGACACTTAACCGCGTAGAATGGAAGAATCTAGGAGATAAAATGCAATACAAGGTGAAACTCACAAATGGCCCAATGGGTTATACACGGATAGCCTACGCACATTTATAGGCGCTTCAGGGCGTGAGGAGTATAACCGCATAGAGCTTCACTGGAAGCCTTAGTAGAGCCCAGCCTGCCAAGGTCGGGTGGATGCGTTAAGATTTTTTTACTGTATTTAATGTATCGTGGAGTACAATTTTTTTTTGCTAATATGTCTCCAATAAAATATTTATAGATATCTGCCTAAATTTAAATATCAACAGATTTTTTCTTCAGTGTTGATGATGTGATATGGAATAATGGCATATTGGACTAGAGTTGTTGTGCCTTCATGTGCGTAATCTAGGGATTGAGGTTTGTTGACTCAATAGACCAAGCCCGACCTCGCCTTGGCTCTTGTCCATGTGCGTAGGCTAAGATAGGAAGCGCGTGCGAGATGATCAAAGCAGAGAGCAAGCCTGTGGTTCCGTTTGCTAATGGTAATTTTCTATTTACCTCGATATGTCTATTCTCCATACAAAAACATGGATGGTCATCAAATAAGGCATGTTAACCAGAATCGAGGGTGGGTCCGAGATTGTGCTCGTTGACCTCGTAGAGTGCTTGGTCCAAAAGCGTGTCGGATTTGTTGTTTGAGTAACTAACCCCGTCTAGTCAACAATCATATACAACAATGAGAGAGATTAGTGCTTTTTAATGCGAAGGCGGTAGGTAGACCGAATAGAAATGCAAGGGATTGGAAACATGTTTAAACGTGGGAATTGCAAGCATTAATCGAAGGAGAAGCAAAACATAGTTTGTGGGCAAGCAAAACAAAGGATTCGTTAGGCCTTTGCATAAATTGAATGTGGCACGACGTTGATAGCTAAGGACACCGCCACGAGACACGGTGACAAAACTTCCTAGGTAAGACTCCTAAAGAGAATCACGTTTAGAAAGAATGAAAGAGACGACTTCCCTTGAAATGTATATTTACTAAATAAATTGATATATGCCAAATGGCAAAACATTGTGGATTGCAACAAGTTAATGATATATGGCAAATGGTAAAAAAATTGTATTATTATCCATATTATTGTGTATGCATTGTTTGGTGAAGGACTACAAATGAGATTAGAATGGAATTTTATGTATTTTTGTCATTGATATCGAGATCTATCATCCCTGTCATGCATTCACGTCCATTGTCGCTAGTAAGTTATTATTTATTGCCTCTCATATATTTTTAGAAATGTTAGAGCCTTTTTAGTTTTAAAATCTAACTTTTCAATCATATGTTTTTAAACCATAATTTTCATTTAAACTATTATTTGGGATATAAGACACCAATAATTTAACCTACCAAGATTTAATCATTTTTCAATATTCGTATTTGGAAAAATTGTACCAATCTCCTTCTTCGATGGTCATGAACATGAGTTTGCAATGTTTTGTTTGTTGAAAGTAAATGGAACGATAACAATATTGTACAAGCCAAGAACTTAGATGTTAATAGAACACCATGATCAATAAGATAAAAGCAATTCACCGAATAACTTGAATAAAACCTTTGCAAACAAATGAGAAACAATATCGTATATTATTATGGAACTCTCATATGTGAGTACAACGAGAATGGACCTTGCTTATATAGGAAAGGAAGATCAATCTAAGAACCACCAAGGCCATAACTCAAACCATAAATAAAGGAAAGATCTAGTCATCAAAGAACTAGTTAAGACCATAGATTTAAGAAAAATCTAGTCATTAAAGATCTAGTCAATATCATAGATCAAGGAAAGAACTAGTCATCAAAGATCTAGTCAATATTATAGATCAAGCAAAGAATCATACCTAACAACTAAATAATATCTTCGTAATATCTAAATAAGAGAAAAGAAATATCCACACACATAAGTCGGTGAGGATAAATATAATAAAGATAAATAAAGTACCAAGGTGAACATGAGCTAAAGTAAATACCTACTCTAACACCCCCTCAAGTGAAGCTAGGGGCCCAAAATAAAAGTGGTATATCCAAAATATTAGTCCCAACAACTAGGCTTGATGAGGTACTATGTATAATATATCCATGAAGAAATCACGAACCAAAAGAAGGAAAGAATCATGCTAGAAGGAAAGATGAGAAGAATAAGAAGGATGATGTTCTCACAAACAACCCCAAGAACAAATTCCTAAACCCCAAGCATGCCACTTAACTCAAGGTAGCGAGGTAATGCAAAAGGCTTCGTAAAGATGTTCGCAACCTATTCGAGTCGAATGTACTCGAAGAAAATAACTCCATCTTGAATGTGCTAAAGAATGAAGTGGATGTGTATTTCAATATGTTTGGTCTGCTCATGCTTAGCTGGGTTGCGAGAAATGTGAATGGTACTTTGGTTGTCACACCCAAGTATAATTTTTGAATCCTCGTGGGAATCCAAACTCTGTCAATAATTGTCGAAGCCAAAGAATCTTCTAACTCGTTGTAACTACTACCCCGTACTCGCTCTCGAACTTGAAAGTCTAATAGCCTGTTTCTTTTTACACTTTGAAGCAAATGGAGAAGAGCCAAGAAAAAAAAGAAAGCCACAAGTGGAATGCATGTCCTCAATATAACATGCCCAATATGAATTTGTATATCCAACCAACATAGTAGAACCCCTAGTGTAGTATATGCCAAAGTGGGAAGTTCCCCTTGCCAATAGCGAAAATCCTTTTAGCATCCTACCAATGACTACTATGAGGAAAATGTGCAAACTAAGATATTAAACCTATTGCAGAATGAAATATTAGGGCAAGTATGGGTCAAGTAAATGACACTTCCAACCAACTGCCTATATAAAGTAGAATCAAAAAGTGGAATGGTACATGTAGAAGTAGGAGTAAGCCTAGACTGAAAAAGGAGTTATACATGGCTTGCAATCAGCCATACCAAAACCTTAAATAAGATCGTGGGTGTAATTTTGCTGACTCAAATGAATCAATGAATTTGTCTAAGAAATTTGAAAATAGATAAAATAATGCAATAACCCAAGATCTGTCATGTCAAACTGTGTAGAAATAGCCCTCTAAATAGTCTAAATGTGGGAAGAAGAGCTATCAGTAAGTAACATATCATCAACATACAAGAGAAGTATCAAAATATCCTCACCAACATGTTAGAGATACACTATATGATCGTAGTGGCAACAAACAAAAACCAATATAAATGAATCCATTTTCTCATACCAAGCCTGAGGGGCTTGTTTGAGACCATAGAGAGACCTTTAGAGTCTACAAACAAGAGAATAATCCTAAACAGATCCATTTGGTTGCTCCATGTACATTTCCTCTTGTAAATATCCATCTAGTATATGGGCCACCCGTGTGATGCAGCAATTGCAAGTACAAGGTATACAAAATCCATCTTAGCAATGGGTGCAAAATTCTTAGAGTAATCAATACCTTCAACTTGTGAAAATCCTTTGCCACATGATGAGGCTTAATATTTGTCAATGGACCAATCAGTGTGTATTTCGTTTGGTATACCCACTTACACCTAACCATTTTTCTTCCTTTAGGAAGAGATACCAAATCCCAAGTATGATTCTTCATCAAAGAAGAATAATTAGTTGTCATTGCATCATCCCACTCCTATATCCCATGAGCCTTTAAAAATATTTTGAATCCTAAGAAACTAACGAGACACAAAAGTCCAAAACTTGTAGAATGTGCGTCATGATGCTTAGTGGGTGGAAGGTTTTGTATGAAAGGTGTTGCCTCAAAATTGTAGTACGAGCCTACTTAGGCATAATGACAACATCAATGGGAATAGTTTCCTCAACGAAATTTATAACCTCCTCATCAACCTCTTCAAAGAAAGGATCCTCAAGATGAGTTAAAGAAGAAGAATGATGCATGGAAGAAGATGAAGAATCATGAGGAATGAAATGCTCATCAAATTGAACATGTGATTGAAAAATAATGTCATGAGTATCTCGTATCTAAAAGTCAATAAGATCTCATCTCCTCACAAGATACTCTAATAATATTAATGGTTTTATCTTCTTATGTAAGGATTTCATTATATTCTTTGGTACGAGAGGCCCAAGCATGGATCCCAAAGACTCAAAAATGAGAGATCTAGCTTCTTTGTTGGACCAAGCTTCCTTTATAGTTAAATGCTCAAGTTCTCTATGCGGTGTGTGATTATGAATGTCGTTAGCACAATTAACTTCTTCTTCCCATTAGATAGGGGTTAAATCTCTAGAATGCATCATACATTTATCCATTTCATTCAAAGTTCTATTCTTCTGTTCTGTTAAGCCAATCTATTGTGGAGTATGAGGAATAAAATGCTAGTGAATAATGCCTTGAGTTGCCAAAAATTCATAAAACTCATTGTTGAAGTACTCACCCTCATTATTAGTGTGAAGGTTCTTTATGCAACTAGAATATTGTTTCTCGACCAAAGCCTTGAATACTTTGAAGTGTGAAAAAACACCACTTTTGTACTTGAGAAAATATGCCCAAGTACGGCTCAAGAAATTATCAATAAAGGGAAGTGCATACTTAGCTCCATTGAAAGAGTGAGTAGGAAAACCATCGAGTCACTATACACAAGCTAAAGTGGTGAAGAAGCTCATTCGGGATAATTCTTAGGAAATTGATCTTGGTCTTGTTTCCCTAATGCACAAAGCATGAGCAAACTCTCTAAAGACAAGAAAATCTAGGAAAACCATCTACCATACCATGAGTGCTCAACTCCTTCACGTATCCTGGAATTGAGATGTCCAAATATTTCTTGCCAAAGTTTACTCTACGAATTTGTATGAGAATCCAATTATTTCCCTATAGAGGAAGTGTCATCAAAACCCTCAAAAGGATATAGTCTAGAAATATGATCAACAATCCCTTAAGAAACAAGTGAATGAGGTTTCAAATAATTTTGTACTTCGCCCCATGTGGTGTAAAAGTCAATGTTTTTCCTTGACTGAATGAAAATTTGTGGTGATGTTAGGAATATACGGTGCATCTCGGATATTTCCACCATCAAGGTATATATCACCTTTTCCTTTAGCGAAGGAAAGGAAGAATCTCCAACCTCAATTTTCAAGTATATTCCTAACATCACCACTCAAACCTAGAGAAACAAAAGACTCCTTGAAATAAGTCATGTGATGAGAAGAACCATAATCTATAACATAACTGTCTACAAGTGGTGAATGAGATCTCCCAATAATATTAAGTTCTTTTTCATGTTGATTAGAAGGAGGTGGAGTGGAGCTTAAAAAAAAAAATCTGATTGTATCCTCTAAGGCTTGCATTCTCTCATAACACCTATTTTCCTCATGACCAATACCCACACAAAAAGAGGATGAAATTCTATACTTATTCTTGGATTTAGAAGACTCCTTGGGTTTAGAGTTGTTTTCTTTGGGTGTAGGAGCACGTTGAGATGTATAAGTGGTAGATTTGGTTTTAATTTTTATTTTCCCTTGCCCTAATGATTAGATGCAACTAATTCCTTTAGAGAGGTAGAAGACTTAAAGTGAGATAATTTGGATTCTTACCTAGTACATCTTTGACAAAATGTTTCTAGTTAGGCATTTGGAATGTGTCACCTAACGCAATCATGCTAGAGAAAAAGGTCAAAGAAAATATTTGGAATGGTCCTCTCAACTTGGATAGAATTAAGTAGACACACTATTCAACTTTTTCATCATTTCCGTTCCCCTTCAATTGTGTCAACAAATGTTTTAACTTGGTAGGATAGTCTATAATTGTTAGAAAATCTTACGGATTAAGAGAGGTGATCTCAATTTCAATTTACATGTCTCTCATATGATCCACCTTACAAAATAAATCATTCAATTTCTCCCATATTTTAAAATGAGAGTCACATTTTTCCAAATGAAACAAAAGAGTGTCACTTACATAACATTCATCAAATTTGCAATGGTACTGAAATTTCACATATTCTTTAGTGAACATTGGTTGTTTCAAAATATTAAAGCCCATAATCCTTTCCGCTTAATGACTGTTTTTAATTATTGTTTTCCATATGTGGTAATTATGTTTGATTAATGGCTCAACATGATCTAATGCAAAGGTAGATAAATATGCCATTCTCAAAAATCACCAGAAAAAAGCAAGACCCAAAGAATGTAAGAAGACCTCCCAAGATTTTGACATTTTATAATAAGTGTGTGTTACAATATGGAACTTTATAATTATATTGCAAGTCTCAAAATAAATATTTCCAATGGAAAAGGATGAAAAAATAAGAACTTTTTCAAAAATGGCACTCAAATCCGAGTTATCGATCAAAAGTTACAAGTTTTATAGGTTTATGCTCTTGTATTTATTGCCATGAAAATGAAATAAAATTTGGTTTCCCTCACCACAAAAACAGAATGAAAGGAGGTTGGATTCAAGCACCTACTATTAGGAATGAAAAAAATTAAGCCTTCATATGACCATATTGTATGACCTGTGGCTAAGGATTTCAAGGGTTGTGCACAACTTACTATTCAGGGTGTGCCGCTTGTTTTCAAGAAAGTCACATCCAATTGCTTCTTCGCTAACACTTGTTATTTCAAGACTATATAGACAATGACATGCACTTCTGAAAATAGTAGTCAAATGCCACGTCCCCTCTCTCACTGCGATCTCTGGTCCCCTCTCTAATGCCGGACCCTCCTGGTCGGATCGGGGGGCCCCCCTGTCAGGGCCTCTCTCTCCCTCACAGCCTCTCGCTTGGTCAAAAGTCGTGGAGGTTTCCACATCAGCTCACGGCGCGGAAAAGCTTTCCCCTTCACTGTCAGAAGGGTCCTTTTCCCTGCGCATCCCCTCTCATATCACGGAGGCTGCTGCTGCTTCTCGTGACCTGTCCTTGGTGGGTACGCTGATGGGCCGAGCCCCCACTGGAGGATATAAAAAAATGGGCTCGTCTAAAATGGCAACCATGTGGAGCACTTGAAATAGCGGCTATGCCAAATGGATTCATCTTATTCTCTTTCAGCTTGAAAGAAGATTTCGCTAGAGCGCTTCTGGGTGGTCCGTGGTTCTTTGGCAGGCGGGGTTTTTATCTCAGGAAATGGTCTCCTGGTTTCAACCCACACACGGAATCCATGACCCAAGCCCCAATCTGGGTCCGCCTTCCGGGGCTTCCTTTGGAATTTTGGCATCCGGCGGTCATAGAAGGTATTGCTCTTTCTATAGGTTCTTTGATTGCTATAGATCAAGCCACGAAAGCAAAAACTAGATTTATTCATGCTCGATTCTGTGTTAATGCTGACATTAGTTGCCCCTTGCCAAAAGACATAGAGCTTATCTCGGACTTTGGGAACTGGAAACAGCCTATTGACTATGAATACATTCCTCAAGCTTGTTCTTTCTGCAAAAAACTAGGCCATAGGGCCTCTAGCTGCCCCTCTAAACCCCAACCGAAACCACTGTCCCAAACCCTCTCCCCAAAATTCAAGAAAAAATTTGTTCCTAAATCGTCCTCCATTGAGATCCCGATCATCCCCACTTCTAATTCCTTTGCTCTCCTGGAGGATGGAGAAATCAACCCGTCCACTGATCCTGATCTTTGAGATCCTTCCCCCCTCCTCTATCCCCCTTTCTCTCTCCCCACCCCTGGCTCCTTCGGTTCCAGGCTCTTCATCTCTTGGTGTGGACCTTTTGGCTGCCTCCTCCCCCCCTTTCGCCGCTTCCTGCTCCCCTTCCCATCCCCCCTTCCCTCGATCCCCTCCTCCCTCGATCCTCCCACCCTTCCTCCACTTTGCCCGCCTGTTTCTGATTCTGCCCCCTCTCCCTCGGATCTCTCCACCGATGATTGTTTTAATCACCGTTTCACTAGAAGCAGCAACAAGAAACCTGATATAGGCTTGGAAAAAGTTAGAGGCAGAATTCAAGCAGTGTTAAGCTTCAGATTGAAGCAGCTACAAATGTGGCGCAAGGAACCCAAAGTACTATCCCCATGGTGGTGGGGAGTAAACCCAAACAAAAGAAATGAAGATCATTTCTTGGAATATAAGAGGGCTCAACTCTCTGCAAAAGCAAAGAATCATCAAAGACATCAAGTTTCAGAACTCACCTGATATCATCATGTTACAGGAAACCAAGCTAAAAACTGAGGTTCGGCTTCATAAAATCTGGCCTGCGGCTGCTTTTGAATCTCAACCTTCAACTGGAAACTCCGGGGGGCTTTGTACCTTGTGGAATCCCAGAATTCTCAAAGGGGATTGCCTGTTCAAGCACCCCAATTTTCTTTGTATCCTTTTTCAAGAAATTGGTGCTGACTCCTCCTGGATCGCTATCAATGTGTATGCTCCAAACTTGGAGAATCATCGAGGAAAACTTTGGAGGGATATCACCAACTTCATCGTTACTTGTGGTAAAATTCCCATTCTCATAATGGGTGATCTAAATTGTCCTCTTTATCCCTCAGATAAACAAGGGGAATCCTGCTATGCCGGCTAGCATGGAAGCTTTGGCTGACTTCATTAGAGAAAATTCACTTCTGGATATGGATCTCCACGGCTCTTCTTACACTTGGTCAAACCGTAGATTGGGCAGAAATCACATTCAATGCAGATTAGATAGAGCTCTTGGCTCGAGCTGGATTGGATTTCTCTCTTTCCGGACTTTTATCTCAGCTCCCTCCCAAGGGTTGGCTCTGATCACAGCCCCCTCCTGTTGTGCGCCAACCATATGGTGAATGTCAAGAATCCTCCCTTCAGATTCGAGCTGGCTTGGCTTGAAAATAACCATCTGACCCCCCTGGTTGCAAGCTGGTGGAATATCGAGATTGAGGGAACCAATATGTTCAGATTTTCCAGCAAACTCAAAGAAATCAAAAAACAGCTCAAAATATGGAAGTCTAAGGTCTTCGGTAACATCAAGGTTCGCAAGAAGGAGCTTTCTCAGAGCTTGATCAAAATTTCTGAGCAAATCGAGAATGTGGGAAGGTTGGACAATCTTCACCAACAGGAAATCTCCCTCCTCAGTGATTATCACAACACTCTCAAAGAAGAAGAAACCTACTGGAGGCAGCGTTCTAGGGCCCTTTGGCTTGACCAAGGTGATCGTAATACCAAATTCTTCCATATTACTGCTTGTAAACATAAAGCTAGGGACAAGATTCGTGAGTTGGTGTCGCCTTCAGGTACTCTTCTTACTGCTGACTCTGATATATCCAATGAGCTTATATCCTTCTACTCAAATCTTCTCCATGCTGATCTGGCTCCTTCGGAACAATCTATGAATGAAATGCTTCAGCACATTCCACATCTGGTCTCTCCTGAGATGAACAACAATCTTACCAAGCCTTTTGCGATGGAGGAAATTCATAAAGCTGTCTTTACTATGAAGCGAGACAAAGCCCCGGGTCCGGATGGCTTTCCGGCTGCTTTCTTTCAAGTTTTTTGGGAAATCATCAAGCAGGACCTTTTCCTCGCAGTCAATGAATTTCAGATGAATGATAAATCTGCTAAAGGAATGGAACACCACTTTCGTGGCCCTGGCCCCAAAAGTGCATAATTCAAGGATGTGTCCAATTTTCGGCCCATAAGTTTATGCAACACGTCTTACAAGATCATCACTAAGATGCTGGCTTCCAGGCTAAAACCTCTTATGCCGAACCTCATCTCCCACAATCAGAATGGATTCATAAAAGGCCGGCTTATTCAAGGCGGTATAATTACTGTCCATGAGGCCATCCACTCGGCCCTCCTTGCGAAGTCTCCTGGTATGATCTTAAAATTGGATATGCAAAAAGCCTTTGACAGAGTCAGCTGGCCCTTCTTAATCAAGACCCTGGAAAAATTTGGGTTCGACAAAAAATGGTGTAGCTGGATTTATTCATGTGTTTCGACCCCTTGTTTCTCCATTCTGATCAATGGCATCCTGCGGGTTTCTTCAAAAGTAGCAGAGGTATCAGGCAAGGCGATCCTCTGTCACCCTTCCTCTTTGTTCTTATGGCAGATTCCCTCAGCAGAACTCTGGATGCGGCAAAAAATCAATCCATCATCTCTGGCATGAAAATCACCTCTAACTGTCCCTCGGCCACTCATAGCCAGTTCGCTGATGACACCTTATTGCTGAGTCTGGCTTCTGTTATCGAAGCTAGAGCTATTATGGATATCCTATCTCTGTATCAATCAGCCTCGCAGCAAACGGTTAACTTCATCAAGAGCAGCATCTCCTTTATCAACACGCCCCCCAGAGTTCAGAGGAAGATTGCTGATATCTTTGGTTGCTCGATTGTGGATCTCCCAACCTCTTATCTGGGCATCCCCCTCTTCCATGGTAGGCAATCAAAAATTATGTGGAATCCGGTTATTGAAAGATATCAAAAAAAACTCGCTGCTTGGAAAGGTGCTCTCCTCAGCCAGGCTGGCAAGCTCCAGCTGGTGAAAGCCACTCTTCAGAATCTTCCTTCTTACTTTCTGTCCATGCTCAAGATTCCCAGCTCGGTTAGGGAGGCTGTGGAAAAAATTCAAAGGAACTTTCTGTGGTCTGGAACTGAAGAAAAGAAAAGGATCCACCTTGTGGCCTGGAAAGAGGTTTGTAAACCTACTGCTCACGGTGGTCTTGGTCTTCGGAAAATAAAGGAGATGAACGGGGCCCTCCTGGCAAAACTCGCTTGGGAGGTGGCTAAAGGTGATTCTTGTTGGGCCCACTTGCTCCGTGCTAAGTATTTAGCAAACAATGAAGACTTTCTCACATCCATCCCCACTAGAGGCTCCACCATATGGAATTCCATTTGTAGCTCGCTCCCCATCATTCGTGCTGGCACTAAATGGAGATTCGGGAATGGGCGTCTCATTGATTTCTGGAGGGACACTTGGATTGGTGATGATCCCCTTGACCTCAACCCCTCTTGGGACCCTATCAAGAGAAGTATCATCAATATTCATGGTAGATTAGCTTGGTTATTGGCAGAGGGTTAATTCCATCCCCTCATGGGATATCAAGGATTGGGAGGATATCAGCGACCTGCAAAGAGACCTGCTGTCCTCCCTTAGAGAGCAGCTCTCCACCATTTACATCCCGTATTCCCATAATGAAGATGAGATTATCTGGACTCTCTCCGCATCGGGCTCCTTTTCAGTTAGGGCTGCTTACCTCTCGATGCATTGTGCTGACGTGGGCCCCCCTCTTACAAAATTCTGGCCTAAGGAGATCACCCCAAAAATTGGTTTTTTCTCTTGGCTCTCCTCTAAAAATGCCTTCCTTTCCTGGGGAGAACCTGAAGAGAAGGGGTTTTTCCCTTCCCACCAAATGTGTTCTATGTGCAAATGAAGAGGAATCCTCATCACATCTCCTGGTCCATTGCTCTTTCTCGCATGATATTTGGCAGTGGCTCCTATCGAGATTCGGAGTCTTTTGGATCTTTCCGGATTCCATTCAGGACACCCTTTCTCAATGGTACTCCCCCTTCACTCATCCGATTCTAAAATTGGCTTGGAAACTCCTCCTCCCGCATGGTTTATGGGGCATATGGAAAGAAAGAAACAGAAGAATCTTCAAAGATAAGTGTCTCAATCCTGGACAGGTGGCTACTCAGATTGGCATGGCTCTCCAAGAAAATATCAACCTGACCACTTGGTCCAATTATCAGCAAAAACTGCAGTTCTGTCACACCCTGGAGTGGCAGCAGTATTTATCCATTCCTTGCAAAAAAACCCATACTGATAGGAATTTGATTTGCTGGCTTCCCCCTCGAGGGATGGAGAAAACTCAACACGGATGGCGCTTCGAAAGGGAATCCAGGTATGTCCGGAGGAGGGGCCATTCTCCGTTGCTATTCGGGTTTAATTGTTGCTGCTTCTGCCCATAATTTCAACTTTGGCTCCAACCATCGTGCGGAGGCCTTAGCCATCCTCAAGGGTCTTGAGATGGCCATCAAGTTGGGCAATGATCCCCTCTAAGTGGAAAGTGACTCCCTCAACATCATAAACCTCCTCTGCTCCAATGACCCTGGACATTGGTCGATTAAAAACATCATTGCTGATATTAGAAGTATTCAAAGATCTTTTCTTCAAGTCCAATTCCAGCACGTCCTCCGGGAAGGTAATAGAGCGGCGGATCTTCTTGCTAATATGGGTGTCCTCATCGAAAATCAGCAAATTTGGACTGAGAATTTCCCGAATGAACTTTGTCAGATTGCCCAAAATGACACACTCCAATGCTGACTGGTGGTTTCTGAAGCTGACTTGGGTTTCGGCTTGCCCGCCTTGGCCCTTTCAAATGGCGGCGGTGAATACGGAAAATTTAATTGACATGACTCTTGACACGGGGTACTTGATTAAGGCGCCTAGTAATGATGCAGCAAATCCCCGCACGAACGAGCTCTATGCACACATTAATCATCCGAGGAGGTGGCGTCAGGGTTTTAATTTAATTGCTGGTTTCCTGTTCAGGCTGGCTCTCGTCCGCTCCTATCTCCGACTCTGTAACTGTTCTAATATTCTTCTCATGGGGGGGCAATTGAAGCGCCTTGAGCCCGACAATTGCGAGTCGCTTAGGAATGATGGCGAGGTCTGGAATATCTTAGTGGAAAATGGGATTTCTACTTTTCTGGAAAGAATGTCTGGTTACTCGGCCTTGGTTTCTTATGCTGTTACGGCTTCGTGGTCGAGAGGACGTGTTCAAATTGGCAGCACTAGGTTCACCATCTCAACGAACGCCATCGCTGATGCCACCGGGCTCCCTGCTGCGGGCGATATTTACTACAGGCGTTCCCTTCACGCAGAGATTCAAGACTTCAACGCCCGGGTGACAGGCCAAGGAAATATATGTCGGGCTATACCCGCGACTCTCTGCCCTCGCCCTGGGATAGAGTGGCGGAAGCCATTATGAGATACTTCACCATCGACGGAAGGTACCGTCTGGTTTTCGGCCCCCATCTGTTTATTCTCTCCCACCTCCGTTGGGGGAGAAAGATCAATTTAGCTGCCTTTCTTTTTCAATCGCTGGAACACTCTGTTATGCTGGCTCGGGAAGGTGAGGGAGTCATCCTCCACCAGGGTCTTCTCTACCTTCTTTTCTCCGTCGCCGCTTCCCACACTGACTTGCTCCGTTTCCCACCCAAATTGGGTCGCCGCCGCCGCTCCCCCTCCCCTCCTTCTCGCCCCTCTTCCTCTTCCCACCGTTCCTCTCGGCGCCGTCGCCGCCTGCTCCTTTCCTCTGGCTCGGATTCCGACGTGGCCATCGTGAGCCCCCCGCGATGCCTCCATTCCCGCTGCTATCCCCCTTTTCCTACGCCCATCTCATGCCTTTTCTTGGAGGATACCAATGCCAGTGGACGCGCTCCTTCTCCTGTCTCCGCCCGGGTCTCTCTGGTGCGGCTGATTTGTTGGGACTTGCTCAACTGTACCCTGACTCCTCGGAAGAGGAGCAGGGTGACATCAATCAATTTGTGGCGGATCCCCCCTCTCATTCTGCTGGCTCTAAGGAACCCTCGGTGTTAAAGATTCCACTGCTGACACTCCTCTCTCTACTCCTGTTATGGACTGTGACACTGCTGATATTGATGCTGATGACAAAAAGGACCATAGCAGAGCTGATATCATCTCCTCCATTCTGAGTAAGCTGCAGCGTGCCTTCAAAGCTCTCAAAGCTTGGGAGGACTTCACGAATTCTACCAGAGTGGCCTTAGCAAACGACTGTTCGGAGCTTCTCAAGTTGGCGGATCTCCTTGCAAACGATTCGGGCTCCCCTAGAGCTAAAGATGTTGTTTCTGAGCTGAAGAAGCTCATTTAGTTCCTTTTCGGCTTGTCTCTTCTTCGTTCTCCTTTTTGGAATCCTCTTGGGTATTTTTGTTTTGTTAATGCTATTTAGAAAAAAATAGTCATCAAAGATCTAGTCAATACCATATATGAAGGAAAGAACTAGTCATCAAAGATCTAATCGTACCATAGATCAAGGAAAGAACTATACCTAAAAACTAGATAATATCTTCCTAGTATATAAATAAGATAAAATATATATCCGCACACATAAGTGGGCGAGGATAAATATAATAAATCTAAATAAAGTACCTAGGTGAACATGAGCTAAGGTAAATACCTACTCTAATGAGAAAGAGATAGAGGTTGATTAATAAAATCATAGAAGAATGTTATTTAATTCTTACAACTGTTAGTGCTCAATTTAAACTCACCTTGTTTGCTTAAAATTTCTCATTCCACATGGTTTGAAGTTTTCTTTGTCTCCTATATAGATGCGTCAACGCTTTCTCCTTCATTTGGTTTCCATTGTTAGTCCTTTCTTTGGGTCGTGGATCACATTGAGCCTTGGTATTATTTGCGTTTCTCGTCCATGAGGAAAATGTTTAATTTCGGGCATGAATGGTGAAGTTTCCCCGCATTTTATTTTTCCATGATTGTGTTTTCCCTGTCAATTTTTTTCCTAATATCCGTGTATACGTGGTCCTTTTCGATTGGATGTGGCCCAATGGGTCATTTTGAAGAAACTTGTCACAATTGTTACAATTGTAAAAATGCCAAATTGGTCCCGCTTCCCGATAGTATCTAATTAGCTACTCAACAATATGAAGCGGTAGGGAAAATTTATTACTTTGACTCGAAGAAAGACATGTGGCCATTTATTTAGTCAAAGGTGAGGAGGTAGGTTGGCAGAGGATTTTGTAGATTTTTGCCTTTTTGTGAAAATGAGAAAAGTTATAAAATGATCCGCAACTTCGAGGGGGAAAATTAATGTCACATGTTTGAGTTAGCATTGAAAATTCAAAGCAGGGAGGTGGGTCACCAAAGAACTTTGGAGTTTTTAAGATCTATTTTGAAATGAGGTAAAAGTTTAAAAGTGAGCTGCGACTCATTGTGCACACGCACATCAAAAGTCAAAGCGGGGAGGCGGGTCAATTTTTCCAAAAACTACACAATTTCTTTAAGTGATACAAAATGTGAAAAGAACCCCAGGCTAGCTTTAACTCAAATCTTTTCCATGTGGAGGGCCTATGCTCATTTGAGGATCCGCTTCTAGGTCTTACCTTTACAGTTGTGCTAAGGAGACACGTGGAGGCTTCTGCTAGCCCCTATTTATACTTAGTTTTTTCAAGTGCCCAATGCAAATTTCTTGGGCCTAGGACACGTGGAGGGCCCGTGCCTATTTGGGGACCTTCCCTAAATTTTACATTTGAAAGAGCACCAAGGAGACACACGGAGGTTTCCACTAGATCTTCCCATAATTAGAATTTTCAAGTGTCCGGTGCAACTTTTTCATACCCTATACACGTGGAAGGCCCGCGCTTGTTTGGGAGTCCTTTTTTTGAGATTCATACCAAAAAATTACCGAGTAGACAAGTGGAAGATTCTCGCTAGCCCTGCACATACTTAGACTTTTCAAGCATCTGATGTAACTTTCTCCGACCCTAGGCACATGGCACCTTCCATTGGTCCTTAAAACTCTTTCAACAAATTTGTCATGTTGAGACATGTGGAGAGCCCGCGCTTGGTTGAGATCTCCTCTTTTGGACACCTTATCAAAAGTGCACTAAAGAGACATGTGGAGGATTCCACTGGTTCCTTTTTATATAGAGAATTTTTCAAAGGCCAAGGAAACTTTCTTGGTCCCATGGCTAGTGGAGAGCTTGTGATCATTCTAGGTCCCACCTCTAGACTTCATCTTTGAAGTTGTGATGAAAAGACACATGGAAGCTTCCGTTGGACCTTCCCATACTCTAAATTTTTAGCAACCGGTGCAACTTTCTAGGGTTCTGAACACATGGAGGGCCCACATTCATTTAGGAACCTACCTCTAGACTTCACCTTTGTAGTTGCGCTAAGGAGACACGTGGAGGTTTCCATTGGGTCCTCTTCGCACTGGCCGACTCGGACTGCGGTGCGGATATGTGGTATAATCCATGCACAAACACTCATTTTTGAGAGGCACGAATACATGTATCAAGGAAGGGAACTCATTTCTCAATGTGTATTCTCGACGGTGAAAAGGATTGCTTCTCGGATCCAACAATATGGAGCCACCGAAAATTATTAAAAAGGGGATTTCCTACACTGACGAATAAAATAATGATTCGAAAGACTATAAAAAATTATGATATGGAATCCCAATCATAGTTGAGGGTATGAGAAACATGATTAGTTCATTATTTATGCACCGACATCTTTTGGGTGTAAATTTGTTAAACATCACTTTCAACAAAAAAAGTGTAACAAACAAAGAATTCCTTGAATTTTATTCTTTTGTGGGGAAAATTTGGGATGAGTGAGCGAGTGAAATTTTATAAATGCAATGAGAATACTCTTGTAAAATTTCGGAACTTAAATTTTCTGAGAAAGTTTGAGAGAAACCATTTTCCCAAGAGACCGTATGAGAGACCAGTTCATTTTCCCGTGTCTTTGGATTCAATCGTGTCAAGGTGGTTGTAAGTGTACAACCATTGATAGGCTCTGAGATTGTTGAGGAAAATTTCCCCTGTTGATGAATCTGATGAACCTTGAATGACTCTGTGTTGATCATGTGCATTATTGTGTCTGCTTTTCTTTCATAATGTTTTCAAATAGTTTTTTCTTGTTCCTATTGTAATCTTATGTTAAAATCTCTCTGAGTCACACAATATCTCATCTATGTGTTAGTATTGTGGCATTTGCAATTTCATTATGAGAAGATCCTTCATCTGGTAATGAAATAAACAATTTAAAATTTCTTTTCTCTCATTATGTTGATAAATTATTTTTATAAGCCTATGAGTGCATCTGAGACTTGACAAACCAGGGATTTCTAGCATTTAATTGAGTCTTTAGCATGAGCCTTTGTGTTGAATTCTCTAAGATTCTATGAAACCATGCATATCTTGGCCTCCATTGATGCACACCTTCTAGATGAAGGAATATCTTGGTTGTTCTGAAGCATCTTGTTTGTGAGTTTCCCAATATTTGTAAACGATCTCAAAGATCTGGTATAATCCGCTCGATCTTTCTTAACTTCCCACCAATAAATTTCTCAAATGATGAATCCTACGCGAACTACACGTGTTTGTACTATGTATCCACAAATGAACAACTTCCAGTGCCAAAGTATGTAGGGAAAATCAGGAATCAATTATTTTCTTTAGTAACCTAAACCTTTGTCTAGGAAACATCTCCACTCTCTAGTGTGACAACTCGTGAGAGTTAGATTGTGTTGTATTGATCATATTTCCTCAAGGTTCTCATTAAAATTGTGTAAGGAAGGATCTCTTTATGTCCTTCGCCAACATGAGTTATAGAACAGGTCCTCTCACCCTAGTTGAAGGCACAACCTAAAGTAGTGAGGGTAGATCAAACCCTCAGTGAGGTGTTATCCACTTCTCCAACGCTCGAGTGAAAAAGAGTCATTTGAATCCCATCCCCAACTACAAAATGACTCATATCATGGTTCGTGTGTCTCTAAGCATCTTGTTAATTTTGTGATGTTCTTAGGCCCTCGCGAGAGAATGAATTTGGATACCAACACAAGCCACAAAAGCAAACATGTAGCATGAAAACTTCTTTTTGGGTTGTATCATATAAATAGCTATGTGATTATACCATTCCACCGGCTATGTGATTATGTGTTTTTCACCTACATGTGTTTTTTACCTTATTTTCAAGTGTGAATGCCCTATATTTTGCTAATATCTTACAAATATGTCAACCCCTATGAGTGCAAACCTATGATGAGCCGACAACCAATAAATCCTCCAAATCCCACCATGTAAAGTATGCCATTCAATTTTCCTCATGACTTTAAATGAAACATGAGACACTTACGCCACTACACAACGATAGTCGTACACAAGTTTGCATATATGTGTACTAAACCTTTCTACCGAGATATTTGACGATATTTTTTTGTATCATTTCTTTGCCTTGTAAATGTTTCTAATGAAATTGGTTGAAAAATAGTTTTGTTTTTCACCAATGTTTATTTTTTCCTTTTCTTAATTTATGAATAACTTGTATCTTAGAAACAAGTCAAACCCCATGAGGGAAGACCCGTGACAATCCTACAACCAATAAATCCTCCCATACGCACCATGTACAACATGTTATTTGTTATTCCTCATGATGTTAAAAATAAATCAAGCCAACTACATCACTTCATAATGGTATTCATATGCAATTTTTCATGTAAGTATAACTGAACCATTCTCGCTAGTTGTTTAATTCTACATTTTCTATATTGTTTTTTCATATTCTAAATGTTGTAAATGATACTAGTCGAAAAACACATTGTGTTTCTCACCAATGTGTGTAGTTCATCATGTTTACACTTATGAATGCCCTCTATTTTGGTTGTATCTTACAAATAGTTCATCCCAATCAAGGGGAGAATAGTGACGCAGTATAAAACCAATGTATCCTCCAAACCCCACCAAATAGAACATGTTATTCATTATTCCTCCCGACGTTAAAAATAAATGGAGATGCATATATCATTGTGCAATGTTAGTCATATGCAATTTTTTATGGAAGTGTAATTGAACCACTCACAAGCTATTTAACAATACATTTCCCATATTGTTTCTAGTCTTCTAAATGTTGTGAGCAATGTTGTTCAAAAAAGACAATGTTTTTTCACATTTTTTCACTTATGAATTCCCTCTATTTTTCTATTATATTACAAATAAGTCAATCCCCATGAGAGGAGAGCCATGATGAGATTTGAACTAATAAATCCTCCCAAACCCACCAAATATACCATGTCATTTGTTATTCCTAATGAAGTTAAAAATAAACCAAGGCAACTATGCCACTTTGCACAATGATGGGTTTCGTCATTCCCTTCATTTAATCAACTTCTTGTTGATGTCATATCAAACCAGGGGTGTGTCTAAAGCTATATGCAACAAGAGTACTTTAACCGATCTAGTAGTTGACTGTAGCTATTTTTGTATTTTCTGGGGGATCTCTTTAATGTCTTAAGGACTTCTTGGTAAAACCTTATTCAAATCAAACTATGAAAACTTGCTGAAAGTAAAACACACTGAAAGCTTTGTTGAAAGGAAACACACTGTGCAAAATGGAAACACACTTGTTGTTGGAAAATAAACACACTTGCTTATGAAAGTAAACACACTTGCTTTTGGAAATAAACACACTCAATTTAGAATGCTTGAAAATAATTGCAAGAAATATAAAAATTTATCTAAACACCTACAGGAACAAGTATACAACAGAGTTTAACTAAAAGAACTAAAACAATACAAAATTAACATATCTAAGCTATTTGCTGAAGAAATATAAATACCAAGTAAATGAATATCCTGGTCCTTGGGGGAGTGGGCCCTTGCTCCTCCTTGAATCAAGATTTAACAACTCAGAATTCTCTCAAATTAGAATGGCTATTTTATTGATAAAACATTCAGTATTACAAAACGTACTGGATTTGAGTACTTAGTCTATTTCTTTTCTGTTTTATTTCTATCTCATTCTATATCTATTTATTTACTATAGGTCTGCTTTTATATAGATTTTACAATCACAATTGTCTCAATGATTCGATCAAATCGAATCATGCCCGTAATAGATGCTTGAGTCGGATGGCGGTTGATCGATAGCATTTGTTGGATAACTCTCCCTAGATCTACGTTAAGAAATCTTCTCATCCTTCATGATTGAAAGGGTCGTAGATGCAAAATCTCTAGATGTGGTTTAAAATAGATAACTCCCATCAGTTCTAGAACTTTGGAGAAGTTCTAGAACCATAGGAAATTGTTAAGAACCAAAACCTATGAGAGTTCTGGAGCTATCCCCAGGAGTTCGGAACTAAGTACGAAAAATTCTAGAACTAAATATTGGAGTTCGGAACTAAATGATGACTATGTGATGGAGTTCCGAACTAGCTTGGAAGTTCGAACTAAGTTGTGTAGGAACAGACGCTATCAAAAACATATTGAATGCCACCTGCTTCATTTCCTCGACTGATTAGACCTTCTTTATTACAAAACTAAATTTAAACACACACTACATCGGGAATTTCATATCTCTTAACATTATGATCATAATCGATCAAAAGACAGACATTTACATCCTAACTCATATCGATCAACTAAAAGTCACATAATGTAATCAAACTTAATCAAAACGAGAGTAAGATGAGATCATATTTATTACATTAATCGGACATATTCTCGGCCTCATCATTTCCCCCAAACTTACTTGTTTGTAAGTCCCATTACAAATTCATTCTTCAAAAGTGGGATCATATATTCGCATTCCATTTGATTACCGAGATCAAATGGCTAAAATTGGATTTTCCAATGCTTAAGCTCGATGTATTGTACCCAGCTCCTTTTATATTTTCCTCTCCCACTTTTTAAATTCAAAGTAGGGTCTTGAGGTTCTCTCTGCTCTACCAAGGAGACATGGGGGTGAGAATTAGAGGGGGCCTTGTTCGCATTCCCATCCATATTTGCCCGTAGGTTTCATTGACTTGGGAATTATTGTTTATAATGCCTTGGCCCTCTCTAAACTCCGTGTCAGATTTGTAGGGAAATTACTTCCCTTCTTTTCAAAGAAACAAGAAGGAGTTCCCACCTCTTTGAGCATCCTTCATAAATATCTTCAAATTTTTCCTCGTAGGATGTGAAGGCATCAATACTCTTTTCTAGAATGGCGGGGATAATGTGTCTTGAATCTCCTATCAAAGGAACGAGTTCTAAAATGTGTGAGGAAGGCGAAGGTTTACCATAGTGAGCTCTCATACAGAGGCTTATTGAGTTGGCTTTCAATAACAATTCATATTCCCTTTCCTTCCATGCAATTGATTCTCTTGAGTGAGCTCTCATTAGAAAGTTACTTGAAAAGTCTAAGTATGGGAAGACCTGGTGGAAGCCTCCACGTGTCTTCATGGCGCAACTTCGAGATGGTGCCCAAGAGTGGAGACCCTAAACAAGCACAAGCTCACCATGTGTCCTAGGCCTTAGAAAATTACTTTGAAAAGTTTAAGTACAAAGCGGAGTCACGGAAGACTCCACATGTCTCCCTATCGTAATTTTTAAGGTGGGACTTTGAGGCGGATACTCAAATGAGCGCCAGCCCTCCATGTGTCCATGGCCCGCCAAAAATATACTAGTTGTATGAAAAATTGTCTAAGTCTAGGCAAAGTAGTGGGCACCTCCATGTGTCCCCCTGGTGTAACTCCAAGGCCAAACGAAATGGTGAATTTTCAAATGAGCATCATTTCTCCATGTGGAAAATTTTTGGGTTGAAGCGAGCCTTATTGTTTTTAAAGTGCCCGACCAAGCCACATCAAACCAAAAAGGGCCACATTTCCACTGATGTTGAGATGTAAATTTGATCGGGAAAATACACCGTCAAACCATAAAATGCAGGAAAATCACCATTTGAGCCCGAAATGAATCTTTCTTCAAGGAAAAGAATTTGGAAATGTTATAAGGCTCAAATATGATCCTCCGAGCTACATCCAATCACGATTACTAAGGTATTTGGGACAAAAATGGCAGGGAAAACAAAACGTGATTGTGGAAAAAAAAATGGACAGAGGAACAAAACGTGACTATGGAAAATAGAAGGAAAGGAAAAACCTGAGTTTTATGCCCAAGTTACAGACTCTTTCAGATAGACAAAGGAATGAAAAACAAATTCTGGACCTTTAAGTGATCCTCGACCAAGGAAGGGACTGATCATGGAAACCAAATGGAGGAAAGATTCTTCAAGCACTAACACAAGGATATATAAAACATGACAGAGGCCGCAAATTGAGGAATTTCAATGACAAATGGGGTCAAAATAATTTGAGCAAAGAACACATGCCCACCTGGCACCTCCCGTAGTCCATAATAAATGCAGCCTCCGTAACATGTTGTCACTTTGATATCTAATTTTTTCATGATCTCTAGAGGAATAACATTTCTTGATGCTCTAGAATTAAACATACGCTTATGTAACACCCTATCCCTAATAATCGAGTAGTGAAAAATGGATCTACATTCACTGGGACTCAACTAAGGATGTTCCCAAATATACTTAGGTGGCTCACCTAGTTCTTCCAATACTTGGGGATTTTCCAACTCGCAATGGTAAGAGGATTATCAAAATTTATTTATATTTCGCCTTGGGTAATCTTTTTCTTATTTCGATCCCAAATACTAAAAGGCCCTTTTCTTGTACTCAAGAATCCGAAGTATCTCAACAATTGGAACAGAAATATTGATCCGACTCAAGAGTTGGGAAATTTCATAAGGAACGTATTTGGGCAAGGAAGAATTTGGAGGAAGAATGAAAAACTCATTTGACAGTAAAAGATTCTTCATGCTATGAGCATGGGCAGGGATACAATTTCTGTTTGGGGAAACAAGGCCTTTTCCATATGTATCTTTCTTAGGAGTTTTTTGTGAGATATTGGTGAGAAATGGATTTTTTTGGTTTTTCCCGAGGCCCTACACCTTTGAAAACTTTACTCCTAGTGTTATATTATTTTTCTTAGAAACCACAACATTCATTAACAAATACCTATCCTCCTCGTAAGGGATTCCTCCATTATAGTTTTTAATCATTAATGCCCTTAAGTATTAAAAATAATTATTAGGAATTTCAAAAGCTTGTACCATATCTATTTCAACAACATGAGAGGGAGGAAAGGGTAATACCTAGTGGATGAAATCCCATAAATCTGCAGTAGTTCGCACTTTGATTAATTCAATTGAAGTTGTTGCTTGTCGTGGGCTTGTAGAGCACCCCATCATGCACACATCATCATCAGTGTCATCATCAAATTTCTCAACTTCTTTGTCTTGATCATCACATGAGGCATGTGGCACGAAACATCTATCACACCACTCAATTTCATTGGCTTCTTAACCTTTTGCTTTATGCTTACCTTGGAAAGTTTGTCCAATCCCCTTCTCTGCCCTTTGCCAATTTATAGGATATTTTTGATGTACTCCAACCAATATTTTCACAACCTCTTCTAGATCCATGAGACTTACTTGACCGAGGATTATATGGATTGATGAGATTGGTACCTTCCTCTTAGCATGTTTACCAACTACTTTAATATTGTTTTCAATCAAATCCATAGTGAAGTCCGCCTCGGTGTTGTTGGGTTCTTATCCCTCAAATAATAGGCAACCTTCTTATCAAAAGTATCAAAGTATTTTATTAAACAAGAAACATCACTTGGCCTCAAGATCACAGGTAGCCTATTGAGGGCCTTATTGAACCTTATATTGAATTTATGAATAGATTCATTAGGATTCTTTATAATATTTTCAAATTTTGATAAAAGAAACCTTGGGTCTGTTTTACCTCCATACTGCAATCTAAAAGAATTTTTCATTTCTGTCTATGAATCAATGGAGTTGTCTGGAAAATATTTATACCATTCTTGTGCATCCTTGTTGAGAGTATGAATAAACAAATTTATGTACACATCCTCAAATTCAATCTCAAATTCTTCCATCATATTGACAAAAAGCTTTAAGTGTTGATCACTAGTAATAGCATTATTTCCTTGAAATTTAGGAAGTCTATTTCTAACATCTTGGGGCACAACATTTGGATATCCAGCCATACCTTTGAAATCTATAGGACCAAAAGTGTTCACAAAAAAAAAAGAGGTCTAGGTGGGGGCTGGGCCATATTGTTTTGGGGAGGTGATCTTACAGGAGAAACAAAATGATGAGGAGTGAGGGGTCTGTGAGGCACAAGAATGTAATTCTCAAAATGAATGTTCTCTAAAAACTTTGTTTCTTGGAAGATCCTATCAGCTTTGGAGAACACAGGGACAAAATGAAACACAAATTTTTCAAATACAAAAGAAGGCCTCTCTAGATGGAAAATTCAGATCTATAAAAATAATACCGATCTAGAAGCACTTGAGGAAATATGGAAATCTTCAATGACAGTGATCGGTTTCCACAATTTTTAACTCCTTTCTTGAATTCTTATCTCCGACAACTTTCTAGATTCTTCTTCCTTCGAATGTGTCTTTCCCAATTCTCGGGAAACAACCTTCTAAAGCAGGTCTTCAACAAAGAGAGATCTTCTTCCTTCCACCTTTGCAGAGATTAGTGATAAATTTCAATTAACAGAGGTTAAAACACTAGCATTTATCAAAATTTAATTCAAAACGAAGTTTCCACTAAGGATTTTCACATTAATTTTTCAAATGCACCAAAATTGGTCTGTCAAATGTCTTTCAACACTAAATTCATGCAAAGCTTCATAGATCTGACCTTCCTTTACCCGAATTTAACATTGGTGATGTAAAATTAGTGCAAAAACCAACAGAAACTAGAAATATTGCATGCATGACTTGTAACTTTTCTCGATTCTTATAAATCAAGACACAGGATGACGTTTCAACAACGTATTTGCACTTAGAGTATGTACGAAAAGTTACCAAGGACAAATATGAGAAGGCCCTTGAAGATCCCTGGCAATGGCATCATTCGGTGTTATTGCCGCACAAATAAATCTCAGAGCTCAAATAATCCCCGGAAATGGCGCCAATTTGGTGTTATTGCTACACAAATAAATCTCTAAGCTCAAATAATCCTCGAAAACAATGTCATTGGTGTTGGTATCCAAGTTGATTCTCCCTTGGAAACCAAGTAACATCATAAATTTAACAAGACACTGAGAGACAGATAGATCATATTATGAGTCATTTTATAGATGGGGAGGAGATTAATCTGATTCTTTGTCACTTGGGCATCATAGAAATGGATAGCACCTTCATTAAGTATTTGATTTATCCTCACTACTTTAGGCCGTGCCTTTTAACCAGGGTGAGAGGACCCGTTTTGTAACCTCTGTCGGTGAAGGAGAATGAATATATCCTTCTTTGCATAAATTTGAAAGGAGACCCTAAGAAAATATGATCAATGCACCACAATTTAACTCTCACGAGTTGTCACTTCTAAAGAATGGTAATATTTTCTAAACAGGGTTAAAGGTTAATAGAGACATTATGGAATCCTGATTGCTTCTACATATTTTGATAGTAGAATTTATTCATTTGTGGACACACGGGGCAAATAGGGGTAGTTCAGGTAGGATTCATTGTTTTTTAATAATGTTTGGTAGGAGATTAAGCAGGATAAACTTGATTTTTCCAGATCTTTGAGAAACTTCACAACAATTGGAAAACTAAATAAATGTAAAGCTTCTTAAAAGCTAAAATATTCCTTCAACCGTAAGGTGTACATCAATGGAGGACCATATTTTCAAGGTTTCACACAATCTCCAACAATTTAACACGAAAGCTGGAGCTAAATACTCAATTAAACATTAAAGACCCCGGTTCCTCACACCTAAGATACACTCAAAGTCTTACAAAAAATCTTTATCAACAAATGACAGTGAAGTGATTTTAAATTGTTTATCTCATTATAGGGTGAAGGCTCTTCTTGTAATGAAATTACAAATGCCATGAAACTATCACAGGGGACAAGATCTGTGTCATTCGGAGGAATTTAACACAAGATTGCAATAGTAACAAGAAAAATTGCTTGCACCTATTCTCGAACTAAAGAAGACACTAATTTTCCCAAGATTGACACAAATTATTTTGAAGTTGATTAGATTCATCAGCAGGGGAAAGTTTCTTTGAACGGTCATAGAGCTTGTCAATGGTTGTACACTTGCAACCAACTTAACGCGATTGAAATCTAAAACATCGGAAATTAACAGGTTTCTCAGATGGTCTCTCAGGAAGATGGGCTTTCTCAAATTTTCTCTTAAGAATTCAACCCCCGACCCTTTGCAAGATTATCCTCATTGCATTTATACATTTTACTCACTCACTCATCCCAAATTTCCTCCTCAAAAATAAGAATATTTGAGGAATCAATTGTTTGTTACCAATTTGTCTCGAAAGTGATGTTTAATAAATTTACACCCGCACTTGTACATAGGTGGTCAAATCATGAACTGATCACATTTCTAAGACCCTTGACTAGTGACTAGGATGTCATGCCACAAGTTTTTGATAGTCCTTCTAATCATTCTTCTATTCTATCATGAGAGAATTCCCTATTTTAATTATTTTCCGGTGGATTTGTATACCCTGGATATGATAGGAAATCCTTTTCACCCTCGACGCAACACCTTTTTCATCCTTTGCACCTGCAACCTCCATCATTTCATCCTTTTCCCATTCATTCCTCTGCAACTCTTCTCTACATCCAACTTCTCTGGTAATTCATGTTTTTGCAAGTGCCCGAGAAATTCCAACTTTAAAATATCAACCTTTACAATCCTTGGACTCATAAATTAAGCTCTAAATCCATTCAATTTTAATTTGCAGGTAAAAACGACAAGAAATTTCATTAAAAAATGATGAAAAACAATGCGTATTCACATCTCCAGGAGTCTTGGAGAAAAAATGGCATCAAAATCAGATGTAATGCATGCATGATAAATCGTCAATTATCCCCTTTCTCAACTTTAGATTAGAGTCATCCATGTGTTTCCTTGGTGCAACTAAAAGGTGAAGTACAGAGGCAAGTTTCAAAACAAGCGTGGGCCTTCCACGTGCCCTGGACCCAAGAAAATTACCTTTTGGCCTTTGAAAAGTCTCAATATAAAAGGAAATATTGTAATTCTCCATGTGTCTCACTGATGCACTTTTGAGATGGTGCACAAAATTAGAGACCCTAAACAAGTGCAATCTCACCATGTGTCTCAAGATGGCGAGTTGTTTAAAAAATTTAAGGACCAACGGAAGGCACCATGTGTTTAGGGTCCGAGAAAGTTTCTTCAGCCGTTGAAAATTCTAAGCAAGGGCAGAGTGAGCGGAAACTTCCATGTGTCTCCACGGTGCTATTTCAAAATAAAATTCATGGGCAGGTGTCCCCAAACAGGCCGGCTCTCCACATGTCTCGTGCCTTAGAAAGTTTCTTGACAATTTTAAGTATAGAGAGGAGCCAACAGAAGCCTCCACGTGTCTCCTTGGCACAAAATTGAAATAGTGCCAAAAAGTGGAGACCCTAAAAAGCATGGACTCACCACGTGTCTCACCGATAGAGTTTTAAAAGTTTAAGGACTAGCGGAAGGCGGTACATGTCTCCTGGTGTAACTACTAATGTAGGACACAGAGGAGGATCATCAAATAAGCATCGACCTCCACGTGGAGAAAAAGCTTTGAGTTGAAGAGGCATTAGAGTTTCAAAATTCCCCACCGAGCTACATCTAATCAAAATAAATCACGTTTCCACATATGTTGAGATATAGATTGACCGGGAAAACACACCCTCAAACCGTGAAATGTAGGGAAATCACCATTCATGCGCCCGAAATGAATCTTTCTTAAAGGACAAATAATTTTTGAAATGATATAAGGACAAAGAATTTGGAAATGATTTAAGGCCCAAATGTGATCCATGACCATGGAGAAGGATCTTTCAGTAGCATGAAACTGAAGAAAACTTTTCACGCCTCCATTCGGGGAAATAGAAAATATGACAAAGCCCGCATATTGAAGAATTTTTAGAGCAAACGGGGCGAGATAAAATTGAGCACCACTAGGATGTGCACATGTATAGTTTATGAAAGCATAGAAAAACATGGTATCGACATGCTAATGTCTTAGTTTACACACACGAATTTAGTGTTAGGCCAACGCTCATTTTAAAAACCATTATTACGTGGCAAGTGGTTATTGGGTGTTTGTTTTCTTAATTAAATCTTGTTAAGCAAATTTTAGAAATTCAAACCCTTTCTCAAGGGCTATTTTATCCAGCCCAAGGATTAGCTAAATTTTATTGTAAATATTGTGCGAAGGAATAAAATATGGCTTAGAGTGTGCTAAAGAGCACTTTTAAGCCTCATGTGTGGAGCCTATCGATGAGAGAGGAATGTTTTTGACGTTTTTTAGTTTATTATTAACAATATTCTCGTATCTCATTATTCTTGTAAACCCCTCAAACTAATCCTTTCTCGAACATGAGAAAGGTTCAGCAAAGACCTTAGTTTACAAACCCTACATGTCCTCAAATGATTTTGTTCATCAAATCCTCTTCTAAGATGTCCATGTGAGGATGCTAAAAAAATTGTTTCTAGAGTTATCGTGAATAGTTTACCTTTTAAAGAAGAAATATTAAATGGCCGACATTTAGTTTATGTTAAGAAAAAAGTAAACAATGGGGTTGCATTACTTTGTTTATAAAAAGAGTATAATGGAGAGTGGTTGACAATGGTGGAGTTCCATGATTTTAAATAAATGACGTGTGTCAAAGATTTGATTAAAAACACTAGAAGTGTTAATTAAAGCTAGATTAAGGCCTAGGCAAACTAGGAAACTACCTAGGGTGCCAACATTTAGGGGGCGCTAATTTATTTTATTTTACTATGGTTTTTATGAAGAGTGCAGAAATTTATTAACCATATATGATAAGCAGAAGAGCCAATGGCCAAACTTACATGCCAACCTAATACATTTCAATCAAAACAAAATAAAGTATACATAATTATATTAAAATTGTGCTATTTAGGATGCCTCAAATATTAATGCAAGTACCTTTGTTGCTTGATTTTTTAATTTAATTCATACTCATGTATTTTTCATACTTTATATTGTTTTGAAGTGTTGAGGTTTATCAGCCAAGAGAGCTAAAAAAGGTGAATATGTAATGAATTTGGGAAAATTAGTTGGGAAATATATGAGAAAAGGAGGATTATGATATGCTATATGTTACATAATTAATTAGGAATAGTTACAAAAATAAATTATTAAAAAAATTCTTGGATTGTAGATGAATAACATATCAAGTAATACAATATTTGGTCATGTTTAGTTATTTTGTCTACTACTTTTTTATAGACGACATTGGCTCCAATATTGCCTAGGTCACTAAAAACCCATAATCGGCCCTCATGTCAATGTTCATGTTTGGAAAAATTATTACCTTTGTTGAATGCATTGCCTATATTGCATTTCATTTCCAAATCAATTCAAAGGATTTTATGGCATTAATCACCTATAGATCCCAGCTACATCCGTGATATGACTAACCCCGATCAATTATATATGCCAAATCTGATCTTTATCCTAACTTCCTAAATATAATATAATTTATAGTTGATTGATATCATCGATACATTATATTATTTTGAAATCGCAAGATATCTAACAAAAATTACAATTAATACAAATACAAATGATATATTGATATTGATGTTAAATTTAAAATACAAATGATATATTCATTCTCTTGAATATGTACTTTACACGCTTAAAATACCCGGCACCTCTGTGGTCAAGAGCATCCGGAAAAATTTAATAAGGTCAAACCCTTCATGAGGTGGGTGGTGATGGATTCCACATAGGCCTCTCTATCAATGAGCACAATTTGTGGTGATCGCCTATTTTCTCTCCTAACGATCTCCACTTATGAACAACCCAACATCAAAGTAGTGTGGTTAGCTCGTAAAGGCATCTCTACCATCCGGGACCTAGTTTCCTCCCGGGATTGGCTTCCTTTGCTGCAGATTTGAAACATAAATGCAACTCACAGCTAATTTCGATTAGAGTTCAATTTTGGCTATTCAGTCTTTTCTACCCAATGTTATGCTGCACAAGTTGGGTCTTCAGCCACCCAAGGCTTGGTGGAAGGACTGGCATTGGAACGTGGACATTCCTATGTTATAGTATAATTTAAGGAGTTATCTACTCATCATCTCCTATGTCACCAACTTTAGATAAGCTCAATACCAGATGGTCATCACAATCTTCTCATGTCACCTGGTTAAAGCGTCTCAAGGAGTGCCTAGAACCTCTTATTTGATCTGAAGCTCAATTTCTTTCTTTGGTGTTTAAACTATCATGTCCTCCCTTAAGGGGAAAGATTAAGTCATATTGTCATTCCTAATCCATACTATAGTTGTTGTGGTCTCCCGGAGCCCTTGTACCCAACATGCTTGGCATTGGATTCAATCCCTTTTTTAGCCATTTCACCCTAATTTTTTTATTGGAAAGTTGCTTTGTTTGGTGACCATGCTACTTGGCCTTCCTACATTGCTTCCCTTTGGCATTTCTTTCATTCTGTTATTTTGTTTCAGCTCTAGAAAGCTAGGAATACTGCCTTATTTCAGCATTGTACTCTTTCTGCTAAACTAACCATTAACGAAAAGGTGGCTATCTTGTCTTCTGTTCACATGCAGATTCGGGCACAAGCGCAGATGATGGCACTAGAGTTTTCTCATCTCTAGCAGTTGCTTGATCACTCGGGCAATGCACCTTGACTTGTGAGTCGGGTTCCTTAAAGTGATGATGATCGCCAGCCCCCGCAATCGTAGCCATCTCATAGACGTCGTGGTCGATCCCGAAGTCACTCTAGAAGTGTCGACCATCTCCGCCGCCGTTCGCCCACGACACTCTTCCTCCACCCTAGCAAGAGCCCACCAAAGACGTGGCAAGGAGGTGGGTAGCACTTCCAAATAGGACTCTTCACCCGACACGGCTTCCCGGTTTGGTGGCTCGCCACCCCGTGGGAATTATAGTTCCGCTCGGCGTTGAGATGCTTGACCCGGGATGGTTGGCTACTCAATCCACCTTCGACAAGATGCTCTCCCTCGACTTTTTTCCGTCATGGGATGATTCACCTCCTCCTCCGGTGTTGTGGCTCATTGTGCGTAATCTTGTTTTTTCTTGATGAAGTATTTAGGCTCTATCTTCACCGATTGAACATTTTTGTAGCTCTTTGTGGCTTGTGTTTTGTCTACCCACATGGCTTTGGTTCTTTTTGAGGTGAACACCGCCACCGCCCCCTTACTATGTAACACTTTGTATTATTTTGTCTATAATTTAATATAAAGATAGTTCCAATATTAAAAACTCCATATATCACAAATTTACTTTTTGGAAAATGAAATAATCGTTATGCTCAAACCTTTAAGAAAGAAAGAGGCATGGCACATACACATTGGACAATGCAAAAGGGTGTTTTAAGTTATGTGGACTATGTAAAAGCTAATGCTGAGTTGATTTTATTGGGTTTTGAATGTGTACATCATTTCTCCTTTCGCTTTGAAAAAAAACAAACGAAAAAAAAAAAAACCCTCTATTTGACCATGTATCACATAGTGGATAATATAAACTTTTGTGTTTACGGCCCTGGCGCCCCATTCTTTGTAAAGATGGATCATGGGATATATTCTCCGGACCCTCCAACCACTTAACGACTACCTCTTTAATCATTTGCATACATTTTTGAGCTCCATTGAGGTCTGCAAACGAAACCGAGCAAACATGGGGTTTATTATTTACAGATTAATTAACTCGAACTTCTGATAAAACGATCTATTTACATGTTGCAACTGTTAAACCGAGTATTGGAAACCTGAGATTTATTAATCTAATTAGGATACCTTAGCACAGCTGCATAAATAGGTGTACTTTCTACATACTACCGTGTACATGGAAGGACAGCAGCTCTATAAAATATAAAATATTAAGGAAATCATGAGTAATGAAAATGTGTCAACAGTGCATGTTGAGTTCCAATTAATAACAGTAAGATGGCATCTCCGCATGTGATGTGTTCTTAATATGTGCTCTACAATAGTAATAAGCAGAAAATATATTTATTACTATGAAGTCGCCTCTGCATTTAGATCAAATCTCGGGACAGCCATATATTTATCAGTATCCGCCGGTTTCTCTTTTAACTCCGAACTGTGTGCATTCTTTTGCCACGAGAAGATGTCAAATCACGGCTACAAAAATCCTCCTGGTCGAATGACGGCTTCCAAGGGGATTTACACACAATGACATTGGCACCCTCATTTTCTTCAATAGATGAAATGCCCCTTCCAGAAATACCATTCATTCTGTTCTGTTTGACGAGTCTGTGCATTGCTTGGATTCTGTCGACCAAAGCGAAAAATTGTTGCATTTCATCTCCATTCTCATCTTTTCGGGGACGTTTGGTCTCCTTTCCCGAGCCCTGGTTCTTTGAACAACACTGCAGCTTCTGCTTCGGTCCTTTGCACTCCATGGAAATAACCCGTCCTCCCTAAAAAAATTGGTACAGAGAAGAAAACTTGAAACCGGCAAAAACAATATTAAGAAATCAAAGGGCTCGCCGCTCTATTTGTATAGAAAAAACTGTGTTTAACCGAGGGAAAGTTCTCGTTAAGGGCTAAACACATTTTGTACTGCAAAGAGTGCACGAGAGAACGTCCGCCTCTCGTCAGCACAGACTGTAGCGCCAGTGATATCATAAGTGTCTCTTCTGCTTAAACATACTTAGTGAGAACGGGTACCGACTCCCATTGCACAGTGAAATTTTTTCTCGTGTTAGGTATTCATCATTGTACACGGTACGCCCACGGCACCGCCCGTCTGTTAATTCCGTCGAATAATATTTGTATTTCAGGTCCGCGATGGGATATGTCATCTGCATTACGTCAGCAATACAAGCTGAAGCTCACAAATGGCCCAATGGGTTATACACGGATAGCCTACGCACATTTATAGGCGCTTCAGGCCGTGAGGAGTATAACCGCATAGAGCTTCACTGCAAGCCTTGGTGGAGCCAGCCTTGCAAGGTCTGGTGGATGACTCCAACAGACCAAGCCCTGCCTTGGCTCTTGTCCATGTGCATAGTCTAAGATAGGAAGGGTTGTGCAGATGATCAAAACAGAGAGCGAGCCCAGGGTTCCGTTTGCTAATGGTAGTTTTCTATTTACCTCAGATATGTCTATTCTCCATACAAAAACATGGATGGTCATCAAATAAGGCATGTTAACCAATAAGCGAGGGTGGGTCCAGATTGTGCTCGTTGACCTCGTAGAGTGCTTGGTCCGAAAGCGTGTCAGCATTTGTTATTTGAGTAACTAACCCCTTCTAGTCAACAATCATATACAACAATGAGAGAGATTAGTGCTTTTTAATGCGAGAAGGTGGTAGGTAGAGTGAATAGAAATGCAAGGGATTGGAACGTGTTTAAACGGTGGGAATTACAAGCATTAATCGAAGGAGAAGCAAAACATACTTTGTGGGCAAGGAAAACAAAGGATTAAATCGAGTGCCTTTGCATAAATTGAATGTGGCACGACGTTGATAGCTAAGGACACTTTGCACGAGACATGGTGACAAAACTTCCCGAGGTAAGACTCTTGAAGAGAATCACGTTTAGAAAATGAAAGAGACGAATTCCCTTGAAATGTATATTTAGTAAATAAATTGATATATGCCTAATGGCAAAACATTGTGGATTGCAACGAGTTAATGATATATGCAAAATGGTAAAAAAATTGTGTTATTATCCATATTATTGAGTATGCATTATGTTTGATGAAGGACTAAAAATGCGTTTAGAATGGAATTTTATGTATTTTTGTCATTGATATCGAGATCTATCATCCCTGTCATGCATTGATGTCCATTGTCGCTAGTAAGTTATTATTGATTACCTCTCATATATTTTTAGAAATGTTATAGCCTTTTTAGTTAAAAAATCTAGTTTTTCAATCATATGTTTTCAAACCATAATTTTCATTTAAACTATTATTTGGGATATAAGACCAAGATTTTATCATTCTTCAATATTCATATTTTGAAAAATTGTACCAATCTCTTCTTGATGGTCATGTGTTTGTTGTTGAAATATAATATTTAATTACCAACTATATTTTGAAAAATTGTACCAATCTCCTTCTTGATGGTCATGAACATGTGTTTGTTGTTGGAAATATGCATGTGATGCATATTTAATTCCAACTATAGCTTTTTTAGGAAAGCTAATTTTAGCTTTAGTCTTGCTTTAGTTTGCTTTAGTTAAGTTAGCTTTATCTTATTTTTATCATTAGATTTAATTCAAATAAATCTGTTTTAAATCATGCATAGCATGCAACTGTTTTAAAGCATGAGTTTAGATTTAGAATGCTCAGTTGAAGAGCTGTTAGTGGGTGAGTTATTCTATTTAAATAACAGCAATTGTAATTGCTTTGTATGCACACACAAAGGTGTGAAATCTGCACAAGCAAGGAAGGATGTGTATTAAAAGCACACAGCTGCATGCACAATTGTAAAGAGCTGAAGCTCGAGTATGATGAAGCTTTTATTAATGAAGATTATGCACTGCAGTGCTGGTTTGAATATTCATATGTTTATGCAAGCTATTTAAGTATTCTGTTTATTTCTTTTATGTTGTTTGTTGTATAAGACTGCAGATTTTCTACAAATTGGTATCAGAGCAAGGTTATTCCAGCAGCTTATTAAATTGGTAGCAAGCTATGGCTTCTACATCCGGTATGCAGACACCGCAATTTAATGGAAAGAATTATGAATACTGGTCGTTGACCATGAAGGCGCTATTCAGATCTCAAGACGTGTGGGAGATCGTTGAAGATGGGTACACAGAGCCCGCAAATGCAGCAGCATATATTGCACTTTCTCAAGCAGAGAAAGATACTTTGAAGGAGTTACGAAAGAAGGATGGCAAAGCTCTTTTCTATATTCATCAGGCAATGCATGAAAGCATTCTTCAAGAGTGGCAAAGACCAGTCAAAGTCAAGCAAAGACTGCATGGGATACTTTACAAGTTGCATATCAAGGTAAGGAGAAAGTAAAAACTGCCAAGCTACAGTTACTTCGTAGAGATTTTGAGAATTTAGCAATGAAAGATTCAGATTCTGTAGAATCATTTTTTACTTATGTAGTTGGCTTAGTCAATCAAATCAAATCTCATGGTGAGACTCTTGAGGACAGAAGGATTATTGAAAAATTGCTTAGAAGTTTGCCTACGAAATTTGATCCTTTAGTTGTTGCTATTGAAGAAACTAAGGATCTGAGTCAGTTTTCTATTGATGAGTTGCATGCATCACTAATCAATCATGAACAGAGGATGAATAGATCACATGCAAGTGTAGATCAGGCTTTTGCATCTCAGACAGCAGGTAGTCGTGGCAAAAGAAGAGGAAGTTTCAGCCCAAGAGGCAGAGGAAGAAGTCCATCCAGAGGACGTGGCAGCAGTTCATCATACTCAAGTGGAAGAGGACATAATCAAGAACAGAGTTATGGTCAGAGACAAGATAAGTCTCATGTTCAGTGTCATTATTGCAAGAAGTATGGGCACTATGCTTATGATTGCAAGAAAAAGCAATATGATCAAGAGAGACAAAATCAAAATCAGGTTGGAAGTTCTATTTCTAAACCTATGTTTATTGCATGCACAAGGATTGCTGAAGCAATACCTTCTTTATCCCCTATTGAATGTAATTTGTCAAAAGAGAGTCCATGTGATGTATGGTATTTAGATTCAGGTTGCAGTAATCACATGACGAGGTAATCTAGATTTGTTTTCTAGTTTGGATGATTCGAGTTAAGAGTGATGTAACTCTTGGAAATAACAATATTGTGTCTGTGAAAGGAAAGGCACGGTTAGTATTCTAACAAGACAGGGGAGCAAACAAGTATGCAAGATGTTTACTATGTTGCGGGTTTGAAACATAACCTTATGAGTATTGGACAAGCTGAGTACAGAGAAAGGATACCGAGTCTATATGGAAGACAATGAGTGCGTGATTATGGACAAAGCTCCTAGCACTCAGTTGATTGCAAAAGTGAAGATGAGCAGCAATAGGATGTTTCCATTGATTTTGAAACACGGAAAGAAGAAGAAATCAGATCATTTGCAAAGCAAAGTCATGTGTTAAGCCAAATCCGTCTTTTGTTGAGTCATGCACTCAAAGCAGATGAGTCTGCACCAATGAAATAAATCAAAGTCTGCCTTTGAAGGAACACAATCGAGCTTTTCATTCGGTTATGAAGGATGAAACATGGCTTTGGCATCTAAGGTATGGACATTTGAATTTTGGAGGTTTGAATTTATTATATAGAAAAAATATGGTTAAAGGTTTGCCATTGATTCAGAAACCGGAAAGGGTATGTGAAGGTTGTATTTTGGGAAAGCAACACAGAGATTCATTCCCAGTTGGCAAAACAGCAAGAGCAAGTGCACCACTTGAGATTGTACATTCAGATTTATGTGGACCTATGCAGACAGCTTCTATTGGAGGTTCTATTTATTTTATGACATTCATTGATGATTACACAAGGAAGACATGGGTTTATTTTCTGAGAAATAAATCAAATGCCTTTGATACATTTCAGCAGTTCAAGGCATTAGTGGAGAAGCAAAGTGGATACTACATCAAAGTTCTCAGAACGGACAGAGGAGGTGAGTATGTTTCTAATGAATTTATGATTTTTCACAAATATCATGGTATACACAAGCAATTTACTACCAGGTATACACCACAACAGAACGGTGTGGCAGAGAGGAAAAATAGAACCATCATGGAGATGGCGAGAAGCATGTTGAAGGCAAAACATCTTCCAAATGAGTATTGGGCGAAACAGTAGCAACTTCTATTTATATTTTGAACAGGTGTCCAACGAAACTTGTTAGGAACATGGTTCCTCAACAAGCATGGACTAATAGGAAACACAGTGTTTCACATTTCAGAGTTTTTGGTTGTGTAGCATATGCACATGTACCTGATGAGCTAAGGAAGAAGTTAGACAACAAAGGAGAAAAATGTATTTTTGTTGGGTATTCGAGAGAATACAAAAGCATACAAGTTGTACAATCCAGTCCTTTGGAAAGGTTGTGATCAGCAGGGATGTACAGTTTATTGAGAATGAAGCATGGGATGGAAGTATAGAGAAAACAGTGAGTATAGCAACATCTATTCCACATGATGATATGACAGATGAAACTTTAGAGCAACAAGCTACTGTATCTACAAATCTTGGACATGCACCACAAGTTGTAGCACAAGCTACACCTCCATCTACAGTCAGGAGGTCACCAAGATTTCAGCCATCTTCAGCCATGCAAGAGACACCACAGGGAACACCAGAAGCTACTCCATCACCAAAAAGTAGTCCTGCATCAAATGCTCCTACGCAGCGGAAAACAAGAAGTCTAAGTGAGATTTATAATGTTGATACAACTAATTCATTTTCAGTTTTTGCATTATTTTCTCAAGCTGCAGATCCAGTATATTACGAAGAGGCTATAAAGAATGAAGTTTGGGAAAAAGCCATGGATGATGAGATTGATGCTATAGAGAAGAATCAAACGTGGGAGCTAATGGATCTTCCAAAAGGAAAGGACGTGATAGGAGTCAAGTGGGTCTACAAGACAAAATACAATCTTTGATGGAAAAGTACAGAAGCACAAAGCAAGGCTGGTTGCAAGAGGTTTTACGCAGCAATATGGAGTTGACTACAACGAAACATTTGCACCAGTAGCACGTTTGGATACGGTAAGAATGGTTTTAGCAATTGCAGCTCAAAACAAATGGCCTATTTATCAGATGGATGTTAAATCAGCATTCTTAAATGGATTCCTTGAAGAGGAAGTTTATGTAAATCAGCCGAGAAGGTTATGAGATTGAAGGTCATGAAGGAAAAGTATCTGATTGAAGAAAGCACTCTATGGTCTCAAGCAAGCACCTAGAGAGCTTGAGTATGAGAATAGATTCTTATTTGATTGAGAATGGTTTAGAGTAGGAGCAGCGGTGAGCCTACCTTATACACCAAGATAAATGAGCAAGGTAAAATTTTAATTGTTTGTTTATATGTAGATGATTTGATCATTCTTTGGAAATCTATCTGAGTCATTCAAATCAGCCATGAAGAAGGAGTTTGAGATGACAGATCTTGGTCTTATGCATTATTTTTGGGTATTGAAGTTCAACAATCAGAAGGTGAAGTTTTTATCTCACAAGCAAAGTATGCAAGTGACGTTTTGAAAAGGTTTAACATGTTGAATTGTAAGCCAACACCAACACCAGTTGCAGTAGGTTTGAAGTTGAGCAAAGAGGATGAAGGATCATTTGTGGATCCAACATTATTTAAAAAGTTGGTTGGAAGTCTTATGTATTTGACGGCCCACAAGGCACGATATCATGTATGGTGTAAGCCTCATATCAAGGTTCATGGAATCTCAAAAGATTCACATTGGCAATATGGAAAAAGAATTTTGAGGTATGTACGTGGAACAAGAAATTATGGAATTCTTTATTCAAGTTCAGATGAGTTCAAACTCATTGGTTATACAGATAGTGACAATGCTGGAAGTATAGATGATCGGAAAAGCACATCCGGCTATACTTTTCACTTTGGAGCAGGAGTGGTTTCATGGGCATCAAAGAAGCAGCCCATTGTCATGTTATCTTTGAGCGAGTATGTAGCAGCAATAGGAGCAGCATGTCAAGCTGTTTGGATGAGAAGAGTGTTGACTGATTTACAACGAAACAAGTGGAAGCTACACAGATTTTTGTGACAACAACTCAGCCATAGCATTGTCCAAAAATCATGTTTTTCATAAGAAGAGCAAGCACATTGATACGAGGTATCATTTCATCGGGGAGTGGGCCAGTAAACAACAAGGAAATTCATCTTGAATTTTGTAGATCCGAAGATCAGTTTGTAGACATTTTTACAAAGGCTTTAGCAAAAGAAGTTTTCGAATATTTGAGAGATTGTTTGGGAGTATGTGATCCTGCACATGGCAGATCTGAAAAAGCAAACACAACTCTAGAAGAGTGAAAGCTACAGTTTGAAATTAAGGGGGAGTGTTGGAAATATGCATGTGATGCATATTTAATTCCAACTATAGCTTTTTTAGGAAAGCTAATTTTAGCTTTAGTCTTGCTTTAGTTTGCTTTAGTTAAGTTAGCTTTATCTTATTTTTATCATTAGATTTAATTCAAATAAATCTGTTTTAAATCATGCATAGCATGCATGTTGTTTTAAAGCATGAGTTTAGATTTAGAATGCTCAGTTGAAGAGCTGTTAGTGGGTGAGTTATTCTATTTAAATAACAGCAATTGTAATTGCTTTGTATGCACACACAAAGGTGTGAAATCTGCACAAGCAAGGAAGGATGTGTATTAAAAGCACACAGCTGCATGCACAATTGTAAAAGTGAAGCTCGAGTATGATGAAGCTTTTATTAATGAAGATTATGCACAGAGTGCTTTGGTTTGAATATTCATATGTTTATGCAAGCTATTTAAGTATTCTGTTTATTTCTTTTATGTTGTTTGTTGTATAAGACTGCAGATTTTTCACCTGACACGGCTTCCCAGTTTGGTGGCTCGCCACCCCCCAAGTGGGGAATTATAGTTCCGCTCAGCGTTGAGATGCTTGACCAGGATGGTTGGCTACTCAATCCACCTTGAGACAAGATGCTCTCCCTCGACTTTTTTCCGTCATGGGATGATTCACCTCCTCCTCCGGGTGTTGTGGCTCATTGTGCGTAATCTTGTTTTTTCTTGATGAAGTATTTAGGGCTCTATCTTCACCGATTGAACATTTTTTGTAGCTCTTTGTGGCTTGTGTTTTGTCTACCCACATGGCTTTGGTTCTTTTTTGAGGCTGTGAACACTGCCAGCCGCCCCCTTACTATGTAACACTTTGTATTATTTTGTCTATAATTTAATATAAAGATAGTTCCAATATTAAAAACTCCATATATCACAAATTTACTTTTTGGAAAATGAAATAATCGTTATGCTCAAACCTTTAAGAAAGAAAGAGGCATGGCACATACACATTGGACAATGCAAAAGGTGTTTTAAGTTATGTGGACTATGTAAAAGCTAATGCTGAGTTGATTTTATTGGGTTTTGAATGTGTACATCATTTCTCCTTTCGCTTTGAAAAAAACAAACGAAAAAAAAAAAAACCCTCTATTTGACCATGTATCACATAGTGGATAATATAAACTTTTGTGTTTACGGCCCTGGCGCCCCATTCTTTGTAAAGATGGATCATGGGATATATTCTCCGGACCCTCCAACCACTTAACGACTACCTCTTTAATCATTTGCATACATTTTTGAGCTCCATTGAGGTCTGCAAACGAAACCGAGCAAACATGGGGTTTATTATTTACAGATTAATTAACTCGAACTTCTGATAAAACGATCTATTTACATGTTGCAACTGTTAAACCGAGTATTGGAAACCTGAGATTTATTAATCTAATTAGGATACCTTAGCACAGCTGCATAAATAGGTGTACTTTCTACATACTACCGTGTACATGGAAGGACAGCAGCTCTATAAAATATAAAATATTAAGGAAATCATGAGTAATGAAAATGTGTCAACAGTGCATGTTGAGTTCCAATTAATAACAGTAAGATGGCATCTCCGCATGTGATGTGTTCTTAATATGTGCTCTACAATAGTAATAAGCAGAAAATATATTTATTACTATGAAGTCGCCTCTGCATTTAGATCAAATCTCGGGACAGCCATATATTTATCAGTATCCGCCGGTTTCTCTTTTAACTCCGAACTGTGTGCATTCTTTTTGCCACGAGAAGATGTCAAATCACGGCTACAAAAATCCTCCTGGTCGAATGACGGCTTCCAAGGGGATTTACACACAATGACATTGGCACCCTCATTTTCTTCAATAGATGAAATGCCCCTTCCAGAAATACCATTCATTCTGTTCTGTTTGACGAGTCTGTGCATTGCTTGGATTCTGTCGACCAAAGCGAAAAATTGTTGCATTTCATCTCCATTCTCATCTTTTCGGGGACGTTTGGTCTCCTTTCCCGAGCCCTGGTTCTTTGAACAACACTGCAGCTTCTGCTTCGGTCCTTTGCACTCCATGGAAATAACCCGTCCTCCCTAAAAAAATTGGTACAGAGAAGAAAACTTGAAACCGGCAAAAACAATATTAAGAAATCAAAGGGCTCGCCGCTCTATTTGTATAGAAAAACTGTGTTTAACCGAGGGAAAGTTCTCGTTAAGGGCTAAACACATTTTGTACTGCAAAGAGTGCACGAGAGAACGTCCGCCTCTCGTCAGCACAGACTGTAGCGCCAGTGATATCATAAGTGTCTCTTCTGCTTAAACATACTTAGTGAGAACGGGTACCGACTCCCATTGCACAGTGAAATTTTTTCTCGTGTTAGGTATTCATCATTGTACACGGTACGCCCACGGCACCGCCCGTCTGTTAATTCCGTCGAATAATATTTGTATTTCAGGTCCGCGATGGGATATGTCATCTGCATTACGTCAGCAATACAAGCTGAAGCTCACAAATGGCCCAATGGGTTATACACGGATAGCCTACGCACATTTATAGGCGCTTCAGGCCGTGAGGAGTATAACCGCATAGAGCTTCACTGCAAGCCTTGGTGGAGCCCAGCCTTGCAAGGTCTGGTGGATGACTCCAACAGACCAAGCCCTGCCTTGGCTCTTGTCCATGTGCATAGTCTAAGATAGGAAGGGTTGTGCAGATGATCAAAACAGAGAGTGAGCCCAGGGTTCCGTTTGCTAATGGTAGTTTTCTATTTACCTCAGATATGTCTATTCTCCATACAAAAACATGGATGGTCATCAAATAAGGCATGTTAACCAATAACTGAGGGTGGGTCCAGGATTGTGCTCGTTGACCTCGTAGAGTGCTTGGTCCGAAACTGTGTCAGCATTTGTTATTTGAGTAACTAACCCCCTTCTAGTCAACAATCATATACAACAATGAGAGAGATTAGTGCTTTTTAATGCAGAAGGTGGTAGGTAGAGTGAATAGAAATGCAAGGGATTGGAAACGTGTTTAAACAGTGGGAATTACAAGCATTAATCGAAGGAGAAGCAAAACATACTTTGTGGGCAAGGAAAACAAAGGATTCGTCAGGCCTTTGCATAAATTGAATGTGGCACGACGTTGATAGCTAAGGACACCGCCGAGACATGGTGACAAAACTTCCAGGTAAGACTCTTGAAGAGAATCACGTTTAGAAAAAATGAAAGAGACGAATTCCCTTGAAATGTATATTTAGTAAATAAATTGATATATGCCTAATGGCAAAACATTGTGGATTGCAACGAGTTAATGATATATGCAAAATGGTAAAAAAATTGTGTTATTATCCATATTATTGAGTATGCATTATGTTTGATGAAGGACTAAAAATGCGTTTAGAATGGAATTTTATGTATTTTTTGTCATTGATATCGAGATCTATCATCCCTGTCATGCATTGATGTCCATTGTCGCTAGTAAGTTATTATTGATTACCTCTCATATATTTTTAGAAATGTTATAGCCTTTTTAGTTAAAAATCTAGTTTTTCAATCATATGTTTTCAAACCATAATTTTCATTTAAATCTGTTATTTGGGATATAAGACACCAATAATTTAACCTACCAAGATTTTATCATTCTTCAATATTCATATTTTGAAAAATTGTACCAATCTCCTTCTTGATGGTCATGAACATGTGTTTGCAATGTTTTGTTTGTTGAAAGTAAACTAACGATAACAATATTGTACCAAGCCAAGAACTTAGATGTTAATAGAACACCATGATCAATAAGATAGAAGAAATTCACAAGAATAACTTTAATTAAACCTTTGCAAACAAATAAGCAACAATATCATATAATATTATGGAACTCTCATATGTGAGTACAACGAGAATGGACCTTGCTTATATAGGAAAGGAAGATCAATCTAAGAACCAGTCAAGGCCATAAATCAAACCATAAATAAAGGAAAGATCTAGTCAATAAAGAACTAGTTAAGACCATAGATTTAGGAAAATGTAGTCATTAAAGATCTAGTCAATATCATAGATCAAGGAAAGATTTAGTCATCAAAGATCTAGTCAATACTATAGATCAAGGAAAGAACTATACCTAACAACTAGATAATATCTTCCTAATATCTAAATAAGAGAAAATAAATATCCACACACATAAGTGGTGAGGATAAATACAATAAAGATAAATAAAGTACCGAGGTGAACATGAGCTAAAGTAAATACCTACTCTAACACCTCCCTCGGGTGAAGCTAGGGGCCCAAAATAAAAGTGGTATATCCACAATATTAGTCCCAACAACTAGGCTTGATGAGGTACTATGTACAATATATCCATGAAGAAATATCGAACCAAAAGAAGGAAAGAACCCATCTAGAAGGAAAGATGAGAAGAATTAGAAGGATGATGTTCTCACAAACAACCCCTAAGAACAAATTCCTAAACCCTAAGCATGCCACGCAACTCAAGGTAGCAAGGTAATGCAAAAGCTTCATAAAGATGTTATCGCAACCTATTCTTGAGTCGAGTCGTGTACTCAAGAAAATAACTCCATCTTGAATGTTTCAAGAATGAAGTGGATGTGTATTTCAATATGTTTGGTCCGCTCATGCTTAGGTGGGTTCAGAAATGTGAATGGTACTTTGGTTGTCACACCTAAGTACAATTTGTGAATCTGTGGGAATCAAACACATCGATAATTGTTGAAGCCAAAGAATCTTCTAACTCATTGTAACTACTACCTTGTACCTTGCCTCTCGAAGTTGAAAGTCCAATAGCACTGTTTCTTTTTACATGCCTAAGAAAATGGAGAAGAGCCAAGAAAAAAGAAAGCCACAAGTGGAATGTATGTCCTCAATATAACATACCTAATATGAATTTTTATATCCAACCAACATAGTAGAACCCCTAGTGTAGTATATGCCAAAGTGGGAAGTTCCCCACCAATAGCGCAAAATCCTTTTAGTATCCTACCAATGACTACTATGAGGAAAATGTGCAAACTAAGATATTAAACCTATTGTAAATGAAATATTAGGGCGAGTATGGGTCAAGTAAATGACACTTCCAACCAATTGCCTATATAAAGTAGGATCACAAAGTGGAATGGTACACGTAGAAGTAGGAGTAACCCTAGACCGAAAAGGAGATATACATGTTGCAATCAGCCATATCAAAGTGTTGAATAAGATCATGGGTGTAATTTTGCTTTGACTCAAATGAATCCATGAATTTTTCTAAGAAATATGAAAATAAACACAATAAGGAACAAAATATGAGGAACAAAATAATAGTGAATAATGCCTTGATTTGCCAAAAATTTAGAAAACTCATTGTTGAAGTACTCACCCCCATTATTAAGCCTTGAATACTTTGAAGTTTGAAAAAACTTAACTTTTGTACTTGAGAAAATATACCCAAGTACGCCTCAAGAAATTATCAATAAATGGAAGTGCATACTTAGCTCCATTGAAAGAGGGATTAGGAAAAACCATCGAGTCACTATGCATAAGCTCAAGTGGTGAAGAAACTCTTTTGGGATAATTCTTGGGAAATGGTTCTTGGTGTTGTTTCCTTAATGCACAACACGAGAAAATTGTCTCAAGACAAGAAACTCTGGGTAGACCATATACCATACCATAAGTTCTCAACTCCTTCAAATATCTTGAATTGAGATGTCCAAATATTTCTTGCCAAAGTTTACTCTCGAATTTTCATGAGAATCCAATTCTTTCCTTATAGAGGAAGTGTCATCAAAATTCTCAAAATGATATCGTCTAGAAATATGATCAACAATCCCTTGAGAAACAAGTGAATGAGGTTTCAAAAATTTTGTACTTTGCTCCATGTGGTGTAAAAGTCAATATTTTTCCTTGACGAGAATGAAAAATTTGATATAAGAAAGAAAATTTGTGGTGATGTTAGGAACATACAGTGCATGTTTGATACTGCAACCATCAAGGTGTATACCACCTTTTCCTTTAATATAAGGAAATGAAGAATCTCCAACCTCAATTTTGGAAGTATAACTCAAACCTAGAGAAACAAAAGACTCCTTGAAATAAGTCATGTGATGATAAGCACGAGAATCAATAACCCAATGGTCTAAAAGTGGTGAATGAGATCTCGTAATAATATTAAGTTCTTTTTCATCTTGATTAGAAGGAGGTGGGTGGAGATTAAAAAAAAAAGTCTTGAATGCATCCTCTAAGGCTTCGCATTCTCTCATAACACCTATGTTCCTCATAACCAATACCCACACAAAAAGATGATGAAATTCTAAACTTATTCTTGGATTTAGAAGATTCCTTGGGTTTAGAGTTGTTTTCTTTAGGTGTAGGAGCACGTTGAGATGTATAAGTGGTGGATTTGGTTTTAATTTTTTATTTTCCCTTGCCCTAATGATTAGATGCAACTAATTCCTTTAGAGAGGTAGAAGACTCAAGGTGAGATAATTTGGAATCTTACCTAGTACATCTTTGACAAAATGTTTCTAAGTTAGACATTTGGAATGTGTCACCTAACGCATTCATGCTAGAGAAAAAGGTCAAAGAAAATATTTGGAATGGTCCTCTCAACTTGGATAGAATTAAGTAAACACGCTCTTCAACTTTCTCATCATTTCCATTCCCTTCAACTATGTCAAAAATGCTTTAACTTGGTAGGATAGTCTATAATTGTTGGAAAATCTTCGGGATTAAGAGAGGTGATCTCAATTTCAAGTTACATGTCTCTCATATGAACCTTACAAAATAAATCCTTCAATTTCTCCCATATTTTAAAGTTTTCCAAATGAAACAAAAGACTCACTGTCACTTACATAACATTCATCAAATTTGCAATGGTACTAAAATTTCTCATATTCTTTAGTGAACATTGGTTGTTACGAAAAAATTAAAGCCCATAATCCTTTACGCTTAATAATTGTTTTTCATTCTTGTTTTCCATATGTTGTAATTATGTTTGATTAATGGCTCAACATGATCTAATGCAAAGGTAGATAAAGATGCCATTCTCAAAAATCACGAGAGAAAAAGCAAGACCCAAAGAATGTAACAAGACCTCCCAAGATTTTGACATTTTATAATAAGTGTGTGTTACAATATGGAACTTTATAATTATATTGCAATTCTCAAAATAAATATTTTCAATGGAAAAAGCATGAAAAAATAAGAACTTTTTCAAAAATGGCACTCAAATCTGAGTTACTAATCAAAAGTTATAAGTTTTACTGAGTTTATGCTCTTGTATTTATTGCCATGAAAATGAAATAAAACTTTGTTTCCCTCACCACAAAAATAAAATGAAAGGAGGTTGGATTCAAGCACCTACTATTAGGAATGAAAAATTTTAAGCCCTTATATGACCATCTTTGTATGACTAGGGCTAAGGATTTCAATGGGTGTGCACAACTTACTATTATGGGGTGTGCCGCTTGTTTTCGAGAAATTCACATCCAATTGCTTCTTCTGCTAACACTTGTTATTTCAAGACTATATAGACAATGACATGCACTTCTGAAAATAGCGAGGATGAGAATTAACCGAAATGGAAAAACCTACATAGCAACTCGCACAACCTAGAAAAGGAGGAAAGAAACATCCTTCCATAAAACATCCTGCTACATGTAACCCGAGAACGTTGCACCATAGAATTAAAAAACCTAGTGTGGATATCGAAAAACCCATAAAAAAATTGGTTTTTGTTCTTTATGGGCACATATTCCAAAGCGTCTCAAGATACAAACCTCTCTGCAACAATAAAAAAACTTGAAAATTGACTTCCTCCAAAAATTGTCGAGTTTACAGTCAATCTCTGAGTTTTTCCACCTTCTAAATCCAATGGACTAATCTACTTTTCATAATTATGCACGCAACATCAAGAAAAAAAATTCCCGAATATATGAATATTCAAAATATTGTTTATGAAATGAAACTTACTTGAATGATAACCAAATTATACCAAAAGCTCATATGTTAATCAAATGCCACGATCACTAAGAAAAAATATTTCTCTAGAATAACTTTAATAAAATCTTTGCAAAAAAATGAGCAACAATATCATATATTATTATGGAACTCTCATATGTGAGTACAATGAGAGTGGAACTTGCTTATATAGGCAAGGAAGACCAATCTAAGAGCCATTTAAGGCCATAGATCAAGAAATAAATCAAGGAAAAACTATTTAAGACGATGGATTTAAAAAAATAGTCATCAAAGATCTAGTCAATACCATAGATGAAGGAAAGAACTAGTCATCAAAGATCTAATTAGTACCATAGATCAAGGAAAGAACTATACCTAAAAACTAGATAATATCTTCCTAATATATAAATAAGATAAAATATATATCCGCACATATAAGTAAGTGAGGATAAATATAATAAATCTAAATAAATTACCTAGCGAACATGACATAAGGTAAATACCTACTCTAATGAGAAAGAGATAGGGGTTGATTAATAAAATCATAGAAGAATTTTATTTAATTCTTACAACTGTTGGTGCTCAATTTAATCTCACCTCGTTTGCTCAAAATTTATCATCCGCATGGTTTGAAGTTTTCTCTATCTCCTGTATGGATGCATCAATGCGTTCTCCTTCATTTGGTTTCCATTGTTAGTCCTTTCTTTGGGTCGTGGATCACATTGAGCCTTGGTATTATTTGCGTTTCTCTATCCATGAGGAACATTTTTAATTCAGGCGCAAATGATGAAGTTTCCCTTGCATTTTATTTTTCCATGATTGTGTTTTTCCTATTAATTTTTGTTCCAATATCCATGGATACGTGGTCCTTTCGATTGGATGCGGCCGGTGGGTCATTTTGGAGAAACTTATCACAATTGTTACAATTGTAAAAATGCCAAATTGGTCCCACTTCAGCAATAGTATCTAAGTGGCTACTCAACAATATGAAGTGGTAGGAAAATTTATTACTTTGACCACTGAAGAAAGACACGTGGCCATTTATTTGGTCAAAGGTGGGGAGGTAGGTTCTTAGAGGATTTTGTAGATTTTTGCCTTTTTGTGAAAATGAGAAAAGTTATTAAATGATCTACAACTTTGAGGGGGACAAATTAATGTGACATGTTTGAGTCAAGCATTGAAAAGTCAAAGAGGGGAGGTGGGTCCCGGAGTACTTTGGAGATTTTAAGATTTGTTTTGAAATGAAGTAAAATTATGAAAGTGAGCTGCGACTCTGTTGGGGCCCACATCAAAAGTCAAAGTGGGGATGCAGGTCAAATTTTCCAAAAAATACACAATTTCTTTAAGTGATACAAAATGTGAAAAGAACCCCCAGGCCCACTTTAACTCAAATCTTTTCCATGTGGAGGGCCTGTGCTCATTTGAGGATCTGCTTCTTGGTCTTACCTTTACAGTTGTGCTAAGGAGACACGTGGAGGATTTTGCTGGCTCCTCTTTATACTTAGTTTTTCAAGTGCCCAATGCAACTTTCTTGGGCTTAGGACACACGGAGGGCCCATGCCTTTTTGGGGACCTACCCCTGAATTTTACTTTTGAAAGAGCACCGAGGAGACACGCGGAGGTTTCCACTAGATCTTCCCATACTTAGAATTTTCAAGTGTCTGGTGCAAATTTGTTAGACCCTATACACGTGGAAGGCCCACATTTGTTTGGCAGTCCTTCTTTTGAGATTCATACCAAAAAAGCACCGAGTAGACACGTCAAAGATTCTACTGGCTCTACCCATACTTAGACTTTTCAAGCATCCGATGCAACTTTCTCGGACCCTAGGCACATGGCACCTTCCATTGGTTCTTAAACTTTTTCAACAAATTTTCTAGGTTGAGACACGTGGAGAGCCTACGCTTGTTTGGGGTCTCCTCTTTTGGATACCTTATCAAAAGTGCACCGAAGAGACACGTGGAGGCTTCCGCTGGTTCCTTTTTATACCGAGACTTTTTCAAAGGCCGAGGAAACTTTCTTGGGCCCATGGCACATGGAGAGCTTGCGCTTGTTTGAGGTCCCGCCTCTAGACTTCATATTTGAAGTTGTGCCGAATAGACACATGGAAGCTTCCCTGGACCTTCCCATACTCTAAATTTTCAGCAACTGGTGCAACTCTCTAGGGTTATGAACACGTGGAGGGCCCATGCTCATTTGGTAACCTACCTCTGGACTTCACCTTTGCAGTTGCGCTAAGGAGACACGTGGCAATTTCTAATGGCTCATATTATCACTGGTGACTGACCCGCAGACAAGTATGTAGTATAATCCATGCACGAGACACTCATTTTTGAGAGGCCCAAATACAGTATCTGTTATCACCGGATCACAGCACCCCTGGATGTTGATCAGATTTCTAGTTTGATCACTCTAAGCATCCAGTGTGATTGGATAACATGGGTACTATCTCCAAGTTGTGGGACTTGCTACTTGAGATAGACCTCCAGAGAAAGCTGGTTCTTGCTCCTAAACTACCTGCCACAATCTACTCCAGTGCAGGCAGGCTAACTGTTCTAATCTAAAATTTCCAAGGGACCAGGGAGAGAAAATACATAAAAAGAAAGCCTACACTAAAGCGGTGATACACCAGAAAAGGAGGATGGGAGAGTAATCTCCAAATGTGTGAAATACAGAGGCAAAATGCACACTAGGAGAGGTGATGACAGTTCACCATAATCCAGCAAAATGCATTCACAGCAATATTCCAAGCACACACAATAATAATGAATTCCTACAAGAACATAATAAATAGACACAATATACTTGTAGAAAGATTAAAGGGGCAAGAAGAATGCAAGGAAACACAACGGGGAAGATATATCCACAAAACGATATTTTATTGCTTCATGATAATGCATGGTTCAATCTATTACAAGATAAGGGCCTGGATCACCATGCAAGGAGTCCACTACAAGGGCCTGCAACACTGCAAGCCAGCAAAGCAATTTTGACAGAGCTTTGCTACCCAAAAACTCCCCTCCTCTTTCAATGAGCCCAACACTTCATTTTATAGAAAAATGAGAAGGAAAAGAGAAGGGAAAATGGAAATCCCGAAATCCGTCCTTCAACCACCTGTAAGAGGCATTAAATTGAGTGGAATGGGCATACATTACTTGGAAAAGGCTCCCCATACTGTCCCATGTGCTGCGGCGAGAGAAGGAATGATGACCATGCCTCTTAAATGCACTCCAGCCTACCAAATAAAACACTTTCGAACCCGACCATGTTTTCTTAAAAAAATCAATCAATTTCTGATCAAATTTGGAATTTCTTGATTTCTGTGCATCGGACTCGGAAACACGATTCCAACGGTACCAATTTTGTGTGATTTCGTTGAGAAATGCAAAAGTTATGGCCTTCTGAGTGCAGGCAGCTATTTTGGACCTGGCAGGCGTTTTCTGTCATTTAACGGGAAAGAGCATTTACTGACTAGAGCCGAACACATTTCCTTTATTTAAATATATCTACCCTCATTAAAATTAAGAAATCCAGATTTTTTGGCGTAGAGGACGTCGTGCTCGTTCCAGAAAGTCCAATTTTATCAAAATCGGAGCTCGGAGTCAAAAGTTATGGCCGTTTGAAGTTCCACGGGTCAAATGTTGACTTTTCTCCTCTGCCTTCGGCCATTTCGGCTTTTCGCGTCCCGCGTCCCTTTGTCCCATTTGGTTTTGGTGCTGAAATTTCCCATTTCGGCCGATCCGGCCGGTTCGCGTACTTTTGGCCCGCGCGTCCCATTTGCTTTTGGACTGTCCGGGACAAATTCGCCCGGTTCGGCCGGTTCGCGCCTTTTTGTCCCAACTGTCCCGGGACAAAAGTTCTTATTTCGGCGGTTCGGCCGGTTAGATGCGTTTGACGCGCGTCCCAGACTTTTTCGGGCTGCCTTGACTCATTTCGCCCGGTTCGGCCGGTTCGCGTCTTCTTGTCCCGCTTGTCCCAAAGGCGACCCTCTCAGCAGTTAGTCGATTTTTTCTCTGTCGAACCGGAATTTCGCGCCCGCCGCGTACTTTTGTCCCATTTGTCCCTGCTGCGTTTCGGACTGTTTGTGCTGATTTCGCCGGTTCGGCCGGTTCGCGCTTTTCTGTCCCAAACGTCCCAGAGGCGACCTTGAGCGGGACTTAGCCAATTTTCACGATTTTTCCTGGATCAACCTATTTGCCTTCTGCAACCCCCTTTTTTTTTTGCATTTTCTCAGAACTTACTCTCTTCCTCTTGGACAGGGGAGTTAGACAAATATGAGGGGGCTCTAGAAACACGATTTTTCACCCTGAATCAATATAATTGCTTGCATGTTATCAAAGTTACCTTGGGGGTGAATTTTGGATAACAGTATCCATTGGAGGGAACTCATTTCTCAAGGTGTATTGTTGAGGGTGAAAGGGATTGTTTTTCGAGATCCAAAGCAATATGGAGCCACCTGAAAATTATTAAAAGGGGGATTTCCTACATGAAAGAATAAAATAATGATTCAGAAGACTATCAAAAAATTATGATATGGCATCCCAGTCATACTTGAGGGTTTGAGAAACATGATCAGTTCATGATTTATCCACTTGGCATCTTTTGGGCGTAGATTTTTTAAACATCACTTTCTTGAAAAAACATGTAACAAACAAAGGATTCCTTGAATATTATTCTTTTGGGGGGAAAATTTGAGATGAGTGAGCGAGTGAAATTTTATAAATGCAATGAGAATACTCTTGTAAAAGGTCGGAGGTTAAATTTTTGAGAAAGTTTGAGAGAAACCATTTTCCTGAGAGACCGTCTGAGAGACCAGTTCATTTTCTTGTGTCTTTGGATTCAATTGCGTCAAGGTTTTTGTAAGTGTCCAGCCATTGAAAGGGTCTAAGATAGTTGAGGAAACTTTCCCCTATTGATGAATCTGATGAACCTTGAATGACTCTGTGTTGATCATGTGCATTATTGTGTCTGCTTTTCTTTCAAAATGTTTTCAAATAGTTTTTCTTGTTCCTATTGCAATCTTATGTTAAAATATCTTTGAGTCACACAAGATCTCATCGTGTGTTAGTATTGTGGCATTTGCAATTTCATTATGAGAAGAGCCTTCATCTAGTAATGAAATAAACAATTTAAAATTTCTTTTCTCTCACTATGTTGCTAAATATTTTTATAAGCCTATGAGTGTATCGAGAGGCATGACAAACCAGGGATTTCTAGCATTTAATTGAGTCTTTAGTATGAGCCTTTGTGTTGAATTCTTTAAGAGTCTATGAAACCGTGAATCTCTGGGTCTCCATTGATTCACACCTTATGGATGAAGGAATATCTTGGCTATTCTGAAACATTATTTCTATGAGTTTCCCAATATTTGAAAAGGCTCTCAAATATCTAGTATATTCCGCTCTATCTTTCTTAACTTCCCACCAATAAATTTCTCAAATGACGAGTCCTACACGAACTACACCTATTTGTACTGTGTATCCACAAATGAACAAATTCTAGTGCCAAAGTATGTAGGGACAATCAGGATTCAATTATTTTCTTTAGTAACCCAAACCTTTGTCAGGAAACATCTCCACTCTCTAGTGTGACAACTTGTGAGAGTTAGATTGTGTTGTATTGATCATATTTCCTCAAGGTTCTGATGAAAATTGTGTAAAGAAGGATCTCTTTATGTCCTTCACCAACATGGGTTACAGAATGGGTCCTCTCACCCTGGTTGAAGGCACAACCTAAAGTAGTGAGGGTAGATCAAACCCTCAGTGAGGTGTTATCCACTTCTCCAATTCCCGAGTGACAAAGAGTCATCTGAATCCCATCCCCAGCTACAAAATGACTCATATAATGGTTCGTTTGTCTCTAAGCATCCTGCCAGTTTTGTGATGTTGCTCAGCCCTCGCAGGAGAATGAATTTGGATACCAACACAACCCACAAAAGCAAACATGTAGCATGAAAAATTTTGTTTGGGGTGTATCATACAAATAGCTATGCGATTATACCATTCCACCGGCTATGTGATTATGTGTTTTTCACCTACGTGTGTTTTTTACCTTGTTTTCAAGTGTGAATGCCCTATATTTTGCTAGTATCTTACAAATCAGGGTTCATTTTAAGACACCTCTATAAATCGTAGGTGGAAAATACCTGGTGAATATCCCTGGAACTAGTTTCAGCGAAAGGCAAATTTGACAGTATTCCAAAACAAAAATTTCACCTAGTTTTTCATGGCTCCATCAGTGACGTGCGACAACAAGACGTCAATAATCACTCCTGACGCGCATCAATGGAACATCAATGGTCTCGACTGATGCGCGTCATCGCTCCAATCGGCGTGCGTCCTTTGGATAAAATTGACGCGCGTCGATCCAGCCCGACACGCGCGTCGCGGCTCCAATCGACGCGCGTCATCGCGGCTCTAGTGACGCGGGTCACTAGCTCTAGTGACGGCGTCGCGGCTCGGTGATGCGCGTCAAGAGGATCCATTGGCATGTGTCGATATCAGCCAGTGACACACGTCACTGGCTCCAATTGACACGCATCACTGGCTCTAATTGACGCGCGTCACTAGCTCCAATTGACGTGCGTCCGCATGGATCCAATTGATGCTCGTCATCGCTACAATTTTCGCGAGTCACGGCTCCATTGACATGCGTTCTTGGCTGATTTAGCCTATAAATACCATTCAACCAGCCATTTTCTCGTTTTGACCCTCCCGCTCTTGAATTTTTGCAGGTCTCAATCATTGTCAAAGATGCAAGTACAACTATAATGTCGACTTCGCATGCTTCCCAACTGCAAGTTAAGCAAATAGATCAAGAGAATCCAATTCGAGTCAATTTCCAAGATCAACTACAGAATCTCATATGCCCTCACATCCATACTATTTTAAAGATGTCTTCAGAATATAAATATTTGATGGATGCGTGTGGATTTAGAGGGCTCGTTAATATGCCCCATTTCGAAACAGATCTGAATATTTTGAATTACCTTCTGTCATCCTACAAGTTAGAGGATGACATTTTTTATGTGACTCTGAAAGATGGCTGAATGTTCCAATTCAGTATCGAAGCAAATGACATCCATCGGTTTACGGGCCTTCCATTCAAAAATTTACCAATTGTTACAACCAAGGCAACACTCGTGGAAGAAGACAAGAAATTTCTCGAATCAACGTTCGGTTTCCATGTTGATTGTAAGTATAATTCGTTTTAATTCATATTTTTTATTCTGATACAATTTGTTGTTATAAATTTATAGTAATTTTCACTGTTTCACATTTGCAGCCCATGTCAATAAATCCAGGCGTGGTGTGGATACACAATCAATTGCACACCACTTTCTTGCTGCACTTATTTCATTTTTTCAATCCAGAATTGTTTTGCAGGGTCGCCAAACTGATATACCAAATTGGGCCATTGCATACATTGTTGCCACTATCTCAAAACAAAAATTCGATTGGTGCACATATCTATCCAAAAAAATAAGAACTGACATAACAAATTCAAAACTTTCAGAAAAACCTTTCATTTATTCAACAAACTATCTCCTCGGCCTTTATTATGAGGCACTTTTAAATTTAAAAGATAAAAAAATTCCTACTTGCACTGATGATGAGTTGATGAAGTTGTCAATTCCGTTTGAAGAACAACAGGTATAAACTATTTAGTTTGTAATTGTATTTCAATTTTCGACATTACAGTGCACAGTTATTAAAACTTAAATTTTAATGTTTTGCAGAGAAGATATCTTGAAGCCCTTCCCCGAAAAAAGGCGTTATCGAGAGGAAGAGGCCAACAACATGCTAAGGCTTCGGGGCACTCCCAATCTGAAATGGAAGCTCACTACTCTCTAAACCCCCAAGAGTTTGAACTCGTTAAACGCCAGAGAAGTAATACCTTCTCATATACTATTTACAAATTACAAAGTTGCATATTTATTTTTCAATTTAAATTTTAACCAAATGAATTGACAACATTTAATATTGATGAATTGCAGGGACTTTGGAACATACGCCTGTTTCACAAACTCAACCTTCTTCCCCAACTCACTCCATACAGTCGCATGCATTCATATCTTCTGAACAAACACTAAGTACAACTCCTACAAGGCCACCCATAGCACTTGTGAAAAACAACCCTCAACAACAAGGTACAACTCTTCGATAGTACGTTTAATTTGAAATTTTGAATTTATGAATTATTTTCCTATTTTTCTTTTTTTTCTTGTACTTTTCAGCACATGTCAATCCGATCAAACTGTGGCACCGACACCCACACAACCAATAATTTTTAAAATGCCAACCAGAGGAACAAAAAAGAACATTGGTAAACGCATGCCTTTTGCTCCGCGCCTAGTGGGACACTAAACATTGCCTCCTTGCGAATTCCAACTCTCTCACTTGGTGGCTTGCCCAGTGCAACGAGCATATCTGTTTTGAACAATATAAATTTAGACGAAGATTATTTGGGCATTGATAGCAATGACCCAACTGGTTTTTTCGATACGAGAGATGATTCAACGCCAGCAGTATACTTCAAATTTCAATTTAAATATGCTTTACATTTTTGAATTACATTTCGATTTAAATTTATTTATCTAAATCTTGATTAATTTTTTCACAAACAGGATCAGCCCACCCAAAGGAAGAAACAAGTAGCAGTTGATCTTTATGAAAGCCCCCATACTTCTCCAGCAAGATCATCTTCATCAGATTCAGATAGTGAACAGTTGCCACCTTTTCCTTTGGAGAACTTAATTGGTTATGATTGTCAATCCCATGTCAGTGAGTTTATTCTTCCTCATATCAATCAGCTTATAGAATGGGAGAGAAGGGCTAAAGTTCTTATCAATGAGATTATTAGTCGTTATGAAAATTATTGGCAACGGGATAGTTTATACACTACAGTCCAGAATCAACCTGCGAAGATGGATTCCTTACTTACCCAAGTAAGAAGTGGGACTGTCACGTATAACAACAACTATAAAGATGACATTTTAGATAAGGCATTAAACAAATTGGAAAATATTAGTGCCGAGGTCTGGCATATTTTAACAAATGGTCCAAGGACAAGGATTTGGTAGCAATCGCAAATCTTTGAAAGAGATAGAGTGGTTGTAAGTACTATTACATTCAAACAATCATTCTTGTTAATTTGAAATTTTCATTTTTTAGTAATATTTTGAATTGACATTACTCTTTTTGTGTAGTTGAAATATGAAAATTTGAAGAGTCAGGCGAAGGTTTTGCAAGTTCACTTGGAAACAACAAAGAACAACTTATCCATAACAAAAAATTTGAAGCAAAATATTGTTTTGGTTAACAAACAAAACAATACACTAAAGCGGATAATTAAAGAGCATGGTTTCGACCCTGACATATTATTCAAAGCTAAAGCAGCAGCTGATCCAAATTTGCTATCGCATGGAGATGCGACAAATCAAGAAGAAAGAATTTTAAAAAATCTGGATAGTGCTGCGGAAGATCTTATAAGTCCATTGTTATTTGGTGTTGGGGAAAGAGGTACAACCACAGTGGAAGAAGCCGTTGGGGAAGAGAGTAGAGGAGTAGAATTGGATAAAGAAAAAGAGGGTTTTGAGACTTTTATTATTGAGGAAACTTTAAATATTGAATTTGAAAACTTCTACTATTGAGTATGACTATGGTATTTGAATTTAATTATATGGATTTATATACGAGTCCTTAATTTTAATTGCATTAGATGGTGATTATCATGAATTATATGTATGTTTCTTGTTTACTTGCATTGTCATGAATTGTATGTGGACGTAGATGATGAATGATGATAATTGATAGATAATGATAGATGATCTTTGAAAGACAATGAATGCGAAATTGATATGATATATATGGACGATGATCAATTTAATGTGGATGTAGATTTATAATCAAGCACAGTAATTGTTCTTCTCTAGACTTTTGTACTTGTTTTAAGATAATTATTCTCTATACTTGTAACGATATGAGCATAATGTCATTAGAATGGATATAGATGATAAATAAATGGAATGTGTTATAATGGATATAGATGACATTAATGATTAGAATGGATATAGATGACATTAGAACGAATAGAATTGTAATGATATGATAATGAATTATTTTAAAAAAACTGAATTGTTTTAATAAATTTAAATTAGATAAATAATTGTGTTAATAATAATTGTAGTGTCAGGAGTCAGGATATGATAATGATATGGTGATGATATGATATATATGGATGATGAGGAATTTTATGTGGACTTATATTTAAAATTGTATAATGTATTGTTTATCCATGATTAAAAAAATATATCAAAGGATTTTGCACATATAAAAATAAATTAAATATAATTCTAAGAAATCAAGAAAGAATCATTAATGACAATGCCGAAAACCCTTTCATCCTCCACAGACCCCAAAATCATTGTTTGGCATAACTCATATAATCTAAAATATTCACTAATATCTTCTTGTAAGATAGAACTTTGATAGATTCCTCGCCACAACCTTAAAATAGCACCACTTTAAGAAGGTTGATCTAAATTCTTATATTGGTTCCTCATTGTTGTTGCAAAATTTGTTGACTGAAACTTTAATAAATCAGCATTCAGTATACCTTTGATTTCCATACCCTTGAGCTCTGACGTCTTTGTAAATTGTTCCATTAATGTACCCATTGATTTATGGAAATGCTTTCTGACAAAGTCTGCACGGCCACCTTCAGTATTCCAAAAATTAGGATTCATCACACCCATGGCTTCCAGAATTTTATCTTTACCGAAACGTTCCCTAATTTCTGAAGAAAAGGTTTCTGAAATTTTTTTAAGCTTTATTCTTGTTTCAACTATAACGGACTCAAACAAATTACGTGTCATGGGAACATCTTCTCGTTCCGATCCTGTAATATCTTGACGTTTTTACAAAATGTGCATTGGTATTTCCCTCCTATTAACAGTGATGCAGAGGTGATCGTGGATATTAAATCTCAAAAAGGTGTTAGGAATTTTAAGATCTAATAAATCTTTCCAATTTTCAAAAACAGGTGCATCAAAACTATCCCTGGGAAAGACAATAAATCAAGACTTTGAGATACCATTTTTCTCATTCGTATAAAATCCACAATATAGATTAATATGCCCTATGCATGCTTCATCAATGTATTGATCTCCTTTAACATTGGAAGAATACCAACCAATGTAAGCAATGTCTCCAAATTAGTTAAATGGAACAACAAGTCCCTTGCCCTATCAACTTCATGACGGTATTTGTGCATGAAACCAACCAATGAAGGATACTCCTCATGTGTGACAACAAGATGTCAATATTCATTCCTAACGCGCGTCAATGGAACGTCAATAGTCTTGACCAATGCACATCACTGGCTCCTATTGATGCACGTCACTGGATCCTATTGACGTGCGTCACTGGCTCCTATCGACGCGCGTCACTGGCTCCTACTGACGCTCGTCACTAGCTCTTATTGACGCATGTCACTAGCCCCTATTGACGCGCGTCACTGGCTGTTATTGAGGCGCGTCACTGGATCCTATTGGACGCATGACAACTAGGACTAATATCACGCGTCGCCTAAGACCTTTGATGTGCGTCAATTGAAGCCATTGACGCCCGATTTAGCCTATAAATACCCTTTAACCGGTCATTTTCTCGTTTTCACCTTCCCGCTCTTGAATTTTTGCAGGTCTCAATCATTGTCAAAGACGCAAGTACAACTATAATGTCGACTTCACATGCTTCCCAACTGCAAGTTCAGCAAAAAATCAAGAGAATCCAATTCAATCGATTTCCAAGATCAACTACAGGAATCCCTTATGCCCTCACATCCATACTGTTTTAAAGATGTCTTCAGAATATAAAGATTTGATGGATGCGTGTGAATTTACAGGGCTCGTTAATATGCCCCATTTCGAAACAGATCCGGATATTTTGAATTACCTTATGTCATCCTACAATTCAGAGGACGACATTTTTTATGTGACTCTAAACGATGGCCGAATGTTCCAATTCAGTATCGAAGCAAATGACATCCATCGGTTTACGGGCCTTCCGTTCAAAAATTTACCAATTGTTACAACCAAGGCAACACTCCTGGAAGAAGACAAGAAATTTCTCGAATCAACGTTCGGTTTCCATGTTGATTGTAAGTATAATTCATTTTAATTCATATTTTTTATTTTGTTTTTATTCGATACAATTTCTTTGTTATAAATTTCTAGTAATTTTCGTTGTTTCGCTTTGGTAGTCCATGTCAATAAATCCGGTGTGGTGTCTAAGATATAGCATTTCTGAGTACATGTAATTTTTGCAATGCTAGGGTCTAAGATGAGCTTTGTAAATTTGTTTGACCCGATGAGTGCGGTGGAAAAGTGTGTACTTGAAAGTATATTGGTGTGGGCAGAGTTTAAACAAAAAAAAGATCTTAAGAAAACTGATGGAACCAAGAAGGGGAAATTAATTGATGTTCCCAAACTTGATGATGCAAATCAAGCAGGGGGGAAGAATTCTGATCAATGTACTTTAATATTAACGGAGGGTGACTCAGCTAAGGCTCTTGCTGTAAGTGTTTGTGCCTTGAATCAGGGAAATGTGAATCTTTGAATTTGGTAGTATTGTAACATATTTCGACATCACTTTCCAATTTAATTTTTTGTTATTTTAGTTATCTTTATCCTATCAGGTGGCAGGAATATCTGTTGTTGGTCAAGATTATTATGGCGTGTTTCCTCTCAGAGGTAAGCTGCTCAATGTCAGGGAAGCTACCACTCACCAACAAATGGAGAATAAAGAGATAGTAAATATAAAAAAAATCCTTGGTCTACAGGAAGATAAAATATATGACAGCATTAAATCTTTAAGATATGGCCATCTCGATGATAATGACGGACTGTACGTGATCTTTGTCTAGTGCTGTTTAGTTTCTACTTAATTCTGACACATCCTTTCTAGTGAGATCCTTTTTGACTTGTCCTTTGTCTCTTAAAGGACCATGATGGTTCCCACATCAAAGGATTGCTGATCAATTTCATACACCATAACTGGCCATCACTGCTTAAAATTCCTTCATTTGTTGTGGAATTTATCACTCCTATTGTCAGGGTAAATGTTCCCCCTGTATTTGGTTGAGTGTATTGAGACTCTTTATATTTGTTTTTAAGCCTCCAGAGATTATGTATCTCCATGTCTAATTTGCAACATGTTGATGTAGGCAACTCACAAAAATGGAAATGTGTTATCTTTTTACACCATTCCTGAGTATGAAGCTTGGAGAGAATCATTGAGTGGATCGATAACTGGCTGGACCATAAAGTACTACAAAGTATTTCTAGTTTGTTTTCTCTTTATATGTTTTTAAGTTCTGGTTTTGTTCACTTGCTGATTAGGTATCACTTGTTGCTTGGACCATACAGGGTTTGGGCACAAGTACTTCTAAAGAGGGCAAGGAGTATTTCATAGATCTGGACAAGCACAAAAAATATTTTGTGTGGGTTGATGAGAAAGATGGAGATGCAATTGAGCTGGCCTTCAGCAGGAAGAAGATAGAGGCCAGAAAAAACTGGCTGAGACAATTTGAGGTAGTTAGGCCAGGGGAGCAAGGTGAAATGAAATCTGAATTAAAATGATATTCATTTCAACACTAACAAGTTAACAGTTGCCACCTTTTCCTTTGGAGAACTTAATTGGTTATGATTTTCAATCCCATGTCAGTGAGTTTATTCTTCCTCATATCAATCAGCTTATAGAATGGGAGAGAAGGGCTAAGGTTCTTATCAATGAGATTATTAGTCGTTATGAAAATTATTGGCAATGGGATAATTTATACGCTGTAGCTGATCCAAATTCTTTGTCGCATGGAGATGCCAAAATCAAGAATAATTTTTTTAAAAATACGGACAAGTCTTTGCGAGAAGATCTTATAAGTTTAGGGGTTATTTGTGGTGTTGGGGAAAGAGGTACAGCCACGGTGGAAGAATTCGTTGGGGAAGAGAGCGGAGGAGTAGAATTGGATAAAGAAAAGAGGGTTTTGAAAACTAGAAACTTTTATTATTGAGGAAACTTTAAATATTGAATTTGAAAACTTCTACTATTGAGTATGTACTATGGTATTTGAATTTAATTATATGGATTTATATATAATCTTTAATTTTAATTGTATTAGATGGTGATTATCATGAATTATATGTATGTTTCTTGTTTACTTGCATTGTCATGAATTGTATGTGGACGTAGATGATGAATGATGATAATTGATAATTAATGATAGATGATAAATAAATGGAATGTGTTATAATGGATATAGATGACATTAATGATTATAATGGATATAGATGACATTAGAATGAATAGAATTGTAATGATATGATTATGAATTATTTAAAAAAAACGGAATTGTTTTAATAAATTTAAATTAGATAAATAATTGTGTTAATAATAATTGTAGTGTCACGACTTAGGATATGATAATGATATGGTGATGATATGATATATATGGATGATGATGATTAGTAGATAGATGGGTGAGTTTCGACATTGTCGGTCCCAGAAATGTGACTTCCTCGGACGGATGTCAACCCACGTTTTCAAAAAATAAAAATATTGTATTTAACTAAATGTAAATACATAGACCTGTAACATCTTTAATGATAACCAGAGCTGAAAAAAATGAATAGTAACAAACAATAAGATTAAGGGGAAAAAGATACCTCCTTAAAGTTGAAATCATCACTGCCACTGGTAATGAGCTAGATCTGTGTTTTAAAAAAACCCAACAAGAGAAATGTATTAGTAGATAGATGGGTGAATTTCCTGACATTTTTAGTATATAGACCTGTAATATCTTTAATGATAAATATAAAAGATAGATAAATAAGATACCTATTTAAAGTTGAAACAATCCATTATCAATAGCTTCATCAAACTCAATGTTGTCTTCTGTAGAATGTGACGAAGAGCCAATTACACTCTCAAGGTTGGGAATATTTGTACTTGTAGTTGTGTTATTCACACCTCTTCTTTCGCAAAGGGAATTCTAGTGTACAATTGCTCTGTCAAATGGAAAGGTTTCGATGGAGTATCGAGAAACATAACACCTCATGCAACTTTCCAGATTTTTATCCAACCTGTTTCTCAGTTTTGATTTTATAAATGACAATGCACTGAAAACCCTTTCATCCTCCACAGACCCCAAAATCATTGTTTGGCATAACTCATATAATCTGAAATATTCACTGATATCTTCTTGTAAGATAGAACTTTGATAGATTCCTCGCCATAGCCTTGTAATAGCACCACTTTCAGAAGGTTGATCTAAATTCTTATATTGGTTCCTCATTGTTGTTGCAAAATTTTCTCGATGAAACTTTAATAAATCGGCATTCAAGGTATACCTTTGATTTCCATACCCTTGAGCTCTGATGTCTTTGTAAATTGTTCCATTATTGTACCCATTGAATTATGGAAATGCTTTCTGACAAAGTCTGCATGGCCACCTTCAGTATTCCAATAATTAGGATTCATCACACCCATGGCTTCCAAAATTTTATCTTTATAGAAACGTTCTCTAATTTCTGATGACAAGGTTTCGAATTTTTTTAAGCTTTATTCTTGTTTCAACTATAACAAACTCAAACAAATTACGTGTCACGGGAACATCTTCTCGTTCCGATCCTGTAATATCTTGACATTTTTGCAAAATGTGCATTGGTATTTCCCTCCCATTAACAGTGATGCATAGGTGATCGTGGATATTAAATCTCAAAAAGGTGTTAGGATTTTTAAGATCTAATAAATCTTTCCAATTTTCAAAAACAGGTGCATCAAAACTATCCTGGGAATAGTACAATATATCAAGACTTTGACATACCATTTTCCTCATCCGTATAAAATCCACAATATAGATTAATCTACCCTGTGCATGCTTCATCAGTGTATTGATCTCCTTTAACATTGGAAGAATACCAACCAATGTAAGCAATGTCTCCAAATCAATTAAACGGAACAACAAGTCCCTTGCCCTATCAACTTCATGACGGTATTTGTGCATGAAACCAACCAATGAAGGATACTCCTCACGAACTCTGCAAGCAGGTTCAAACAAAGAGATCCATCTAGTCTCCACATCCTTCAGAAATTTTTTGCCATCTATAATTCCAATTGCAAATTTTTGGAACTCGAGAAAACGCTTTGGGCTGCTTGACATATAGACATGAAGTTCTCTTATAAGGTCTTCTAATTTAGCAACATTTTCGTTGTTGCTTACCATTTTATATGCTAAATTAATTCTACGAGCCATACAGTGAATTAGTAGCATATATGGGGCCACTGTTGTTTGTAATCTAACACAGAGCCCTGTTCGGTGACCCTGCATGACAGATGCACCATCTGCTCCAACGCATACCAACTTCGTAGCAATTTCATAATCAGTCATTCCAGCAACATCTTTCAAATGAGAAACAACTATTTTATATAGGTTTTCGGCATTGCAGTTTTCAACCATTTTCATAACACCCAACAGATGAGGTGTCCTTATATGATTTTCTAAAGTATAGATGTGGATACATACCCATGCGGTGTTGTCATTCTTTGTCACTTCATTGATTGAAAGAGAGATAAAGTTTGATTTTTTAAATTCTCTTTCAAATCTTCCTTCTCTATCATCGAGAGGCATTTTACCATTTCCCATCCACTACTTTCGTAACAATGAGGTCGAGGTACATTCGGCATTCCGTTAAATTGATACAAAACTTTGATATCGAGGAAATCCAAAATCGCTCTTCCTTTTTTTAGTATTTGAAAAAGAGTAGAGAATTGTATGAATTTTGCATGTATATTTGTTTCTTTCATCTTACCAATATGCGATGTGATCATTCCTCCCTTTTCCAACAAATGTCTATGTTTTTTCCGCTCTGCCTCATATTACATTGCGTGTATCTAACATGCATGCATTCTTTTTCAGTTTTCCACCTATGTGTTTTGATTTTCGGTCATCCTCCCCATTACTGATTAAATATTGTTTTCCACAATGTTTGTCTATAGTGTCAGCTTGATTTGCATTTTTTGTTGCTTTCCCAATTTCCACGTACATATTGTACATGTACATTCATATGAGATTTCTTCAAAATTAGATGATTATACGAGTTCAATAAATGGAAATTTAGTTGCCCAATCAAACTTGTATGTCCTACCAATGGTCCACATATTCTTGTTCATTTTCAATGCTTTACTTTTTTGAGTAGAATTTTGAGCAATATCACAATCACCTGGTTTCCTCTTTGTTGGAATGGAGTTTGATTTTGATTTCTATCTTCCATTTTCTTTGAGTGTTTGTATCTGTGATATCTAGCTGCACTTGGTTGCACCCCAATAGGAACAATATCTTCAAGATCTGGCATATTATCGTAGGTTTCATTTGTTTGACTTTGATACTATGTAGAATGCATGTCCACCTCAATAATACCTTCCACACAGTCAGTATTCTGATTCTTTGTGGTGGCATCTATATGATTGGTATTTACAATATCTATATCCGCAGAGTTTCCAAAATACTTGAAGAGTGATTTCTGAGATTTCTTACTTACTTTTAGGTTATTCGTATTCTTTGAGCTGGCACCTTCCATTATTCTGAAAAGAGTCCAAGTAGCGACTCTGTCCAGTGTCTGAGGTCTTGTCGCGTGTCCCCTATCTGAGGTCTTTGTCACGTGTCAACTCTGCACTTGTCATGCGTCAACAACCCTTTTTTACGTCGCGTGTCCCTTGTCTGCGTATATCTTGTTACACATCAACACTTCCCTTGTCGCGCATCAACTTCTTCACCCAAGTCGCGCGTCAACACTTCCTCTGTCGCGCGTCAGTACAAGCTGTTGTCGCGCGTCAACAATGCCCTTGTCGCAGTCAACACTACATTTGTCACACGTCAACAATCACAGGCTAACAATAATCTGAATCTCTGGTGCTTAAGGGTATGCAAGTTCAAATTTCACAGTATTGGTAATTTGTTAAGCTACTTGAGGTATACTACCCGGCGAATCAGCTAGCTTTTTATAGGTCGATGTTTTCAAATGAAGGTGAAGCCAACCCCCAAAAAAATATACTATATATTTTAGGTGAAGCAGGACACTGACCCACTCGAATAATTCACCTTTTCAAATTTTCCTAAAATGAAATTTTTGCCATATTACGAATATTCACCACTAAAATTATCCCTGTTACAAATATGTCAACCCTGATGAGCGGAGACCTATGATGAGCCTACAATCAATAAATCCTCCAAATCCCACCATGTGAAGTATGCCATTCAATTTTCCTCATGATGTTAAAATTAAACAGAGACACTTACGCCACTGCACAACGATAGTCGTACACAAGTTTGCATATACGTGTACTAAACCTTTCTACCAGATATTCGACAATATTTTTTTGTATCATTTCTTTGCTTTCTAAATGTTTCTAATGAAATTGGTTGAAAAATAGTTTTGTTTTTCACCAATGTTTATTTTTACCTTTTCTTAATTAATTACTAACTTGTATCTTAGAAACAAGTCAAACCCCATGAGGAAGACCCGTGACAAGCCTACAAGCAATAAATCCTCCCATACCCACCATGTGCAACATGTTATTTGTTATTCCTCATAATGTGAAAAAGAAATCAATCCAACTACATCACTTCATAATGGTATTCATATGCAATTTTAATATGTAAGTATAATTGAACCATTTCACTAGTTGTTTAATTCTACGTTTTCTATATTGTTTTTCATCTTCTAAATGTTGTAAATGATACTAGTCGAAAAAAACATTGTGTTTCTCACCAATGTGTGTAGTTCATCGTGTTTACACTTATGAATGCCCTCTATTTTGGTTGTATCTTAAAAATAGTTCATCCCAACCAAGGGGAGAAACATTGCGCAGTATGCAAACAATGTATCCTCCAAAACCCACCAAATAGAACATGTTATTCATTATTCCTCCTAATGGTAAAAAGAAATGGAGATGCCTATATCATTGTGCAATGTTAGTCATATGCAATTTTTATGGAAGTGTAACTGAACCACTCCATAAGCTATTTAATAATACATTGCCCATATTGTTTCTAGTCTTCTAAATGTTGTAAACAATATTGGTCAAAAAAACACAATGTGTTCTCACATTTTTGCACTTATGAATTCGCTCTATTTTTCTATTATATTACAAATAAGTCAATCCCCATGAGGAGAGACATGATGAGCTTTATAGTAATAAATCCTCCCAAACCCACCAAATATACCATGTCATTTGTTATTCCTAATGAAGTTAAAAATAAACCAAGACAACTATGCCACTTTGCACAATGATGGGTGTCTTCATCCCCTTCATTTAATCAACTTCTTGTTGATGTCATATCAAAATAGGAGTGTGGCTAAAGCTATATGCAACAAGAGTACTTTAACCGATCTAGTAGTTGACCGTAGCTATTTTTGTATTTTTGTGGGGATCTCTTTAATGTCTTAAGCACTTCTTGGTAAAACCCTATTCAAATCAAACATGAAAACTTCTTTGAAAGTAAAACACATTGAAAGTTTTGCTGAAAGGAAACACACGAGTGTAAAATGGAAACACACTTCTTTGTTGGAAAATAAACACACTTTACGATGAAAGTAAACACACACAGTTTTGGAAATAAACACACTCAATTTAGAATGCTTGAAAATAATTGCAAGAAATGTAAAAATTTATCTAAACACCTACGGGAACAAGTATACAAGCAGAGTTTAACCGAAAGAACTAAAACAATACAAAATTAACATATCTAAGCTATTTCCTGAAGAAATATAAATACCAACTAAACGAATATCCTGGTCCATGGGGGATTGGGCCCTTGCTCCTCCTTCAATCAAGATTTAATAACTCGAGTGTCACAAATCAAAATGGCTATTTTAGTGATAAAACATTCGGTATTACAAAATGTCTTGGATCCGATTACTTAGTCTATTTCTTTTCTCTATTTTATTTCTATCTCATTCTATATCTCTATATCTATTTATTTACTACAGGTCTACTTTTATATACATTTTACAATCACAAATGTCTCAATGATTTTGATGAAATCAAATCATGCCCAGAATAGATGCTGAGTAGGATGGTGGTTGATCAGATAGATGTTGGATAACTCTCCTAGATCTACATTCAGAAATTTTCTCGTCCTTCTTGATTGAAAGGGTTGTAGATGCAAAATCTCTAGATTTGGTTTAAAATAGATAACTCCCAACAGTTCTGGAACTTTGGAGAAGTTCCATAACCATAAGAAATTGTTAAGAACCAAAACTTGTGAGAGTTCCGGAGCTGTCCCAAGGAGTTCCAGAACTAAGTTTGAAAATTCCGAAACTAAATACTGGAGTTCGGAACTAAGTCCAAAATTTATGGAACTAAATAATGACTATGTGATGGATTTCTGGAACTAGCTTGAAAGTTCTAGGACTAAGGCATGTGTAGGAACAAACGCTATTAAAAACATGTTGAACGCCACTGCTTCATTTCCTTGATTGATTAGACCTGCTTTATTAGAAAATTGAATTTAAACACACACTACATCATTAATTTCATATATTTTAACATTAGGATCATAATCAATCAAAAGATAGAAATTTACATCCCAACTCATATCGGATCAACTAAAAGTCACACAATGCAATAAAACTTAATCGGAAGGAGAGTAAGATGAGATCATATTTTATACATTAATCGGACATATTTTGGCCTCACCATTCCCCCAAACTTACTTGTTTGTAAGTCCCTTTACAAACTTATTCTTCAAAAGTGGGATCATATATTACGTATTCCAGTTGATTGCTCGATCAAAATGGTGAACTTGGATTTTCCGATGCTTAAGCTTAGATGTATTGTACCTAGATCCTCTTTCTATTTCCCTCTCCCACTTTTCAAATTTAGCGAGTTCTTGAGGTTCTCAATTTTGCCAAGGAGACATGGGGGTGAGAATTAGAGGGGACCTTGTTCACATTCCCATCCATATTTGCCCGTAGGTTTCATTGACTTGGGGAATTATTGTGCATAATGCTTTGGCCCTCTCTAAACTCTAGATCAGATTTGTAGGGGAAATTACTTCCCTTCTTTTCAAAGAAATAGTAAGGAGTTCCCACCTCTTTGAGCATCCTTCATAAATATCTTCAAATTTTTCCTCCTCATAGGAGGTGAAGGCATCAATACTCTTTTGCAGAATGGTAGGGTAATGTGTCTTGAATCTCCTATTAAAGGCATGAGTTCTAAAATGTGTGAGGAAGGTAGAAGGTTTACCATAGTGAGCTCTCATATAGAGGCCTGTTGAGTTGGCTTTCAATAAAAATTTAGATTCCCTTTCCTTCCATGCAATTCAGATTCTGTTGAGTGAGCTCTCATTAGAAAGTTACTTGAAAATTCTAAGTATGGGAAGACCCGGTGGAAGCCTTCACGTGTATTCATGGCGTAACTCTGAGATGGTTCCCAAGAGCAAAGACCCTGAAAAAGTGTAGGCTCACCATGTGTCCCAGGCCTTAGAAAATTGCTTTGAAAAGTTTAAGTACAAAGCGAGCCGTCGAGAAGCCTCCACATGTCTCCCTATCGTAATTTTTAATGTGGGACCCTAAGGCAGATACTCAAATGAGCGCCAGCCCTCCACGTGTCCATGGCCCACCAAAAATATACTAGTTGCATGAAAAAATTGTCTAAGTCTGGGAAAAGTAGTGGAAACCTCCATGTGTCCCCGGTGTAACTCCAAGGCCAAACCAAAAGGTGAATTTTCAAATGAGCGTTGTTCCTCCACGTGGAAAATTTTTGGGTTGAAATGGGCCTTATTGTTTTTAATGTGCCCGGTTGAGCCACATCGAACCAAAAAGGGCCATGTTTCCAATGATGTTGAGATGTAAATTTGATCGGGAAAAATACACTGTCAAACCATAAAATGCATGAAAATTACCAATTGAGCCCGGAAATGAAAGTTTCTTCAAGGACAAAGAATTTGGAAATGTTATAAGGCTCAAATATGATCCTCCGAGCTACATCCAATCACATTTCCTTAGGTATTTGGGACAAAAATGATAGGGACAACAAAACGTGACTATGGAAAACATAAGGAAAGGAAAAACCCGAGTTTTACGCCCAAGTTATAGACTCTTTTAGATGGACAGAGGAATGAAAAAAATTATGGACCTTTAAGTGATCCTTGACCAAAGCGAGGATTGATCATGGAAACCAAATGGAGGAGGATTATTCAAGCACTAACATAGGGAGATAGAAAACATGAAAGACACATAACCGAGGAATTTCAATGACAAATGGGGCGAGACTAATTTGAGCACCAACAAAACCACGACACCTCCCTAGAGTCCATAGCAAAGTGCATTTCTGTAAGATGTTGTCACTTTGATATCTAATTCATTCATGACCTCTAGAGGAATAACATTGCTTGATGCTCCAAAATCAAACATACAATTATGTAACACCTGTCCCTAATAATCAGAGTAGTGAAAAATGGATCTACATTTAGTGGGACTCAACCAAGGATGTTCCCAAATATACTTCAGGTGGCTCACCTAGTTCTTCCAACACTTGGGGTTTTTCCAACTCTGTAATGGTAGGAGGATTATCAAAATTTATTTATATTTCTGCCACAGGTAATCTTTTCTTCTTTCAATCCCAAATACTCAAAGGCCCTTTTCTTGTACTTAAGAATCCTAAGTATCTCAACAATTGGAACAAAAATATTGATCTGACTCAAGAGTTGGGAAATGTCATAAGGAACGTATTTGGGAAAGACAGAATTTGGAGGAAGAATGACAAACTCATTTGTGATAAAATATTTTTCATGGTACGAGCATGGGCAGGGATACAATTTCTGTTTGGGGAAACAAGGCATTTTCCAGATGTATCTTTCTTAGGGGTTTCTTGTGAGATATTCGTGAGAAATGGAGTTTTTGGTTTTACTCCTAGTGTTCTATTATTTTTCTTGGGCAACCACAACATTCATTAACAACTACCTATCCTCCTTAGAAGAGATTCCTCCATCATACTTTTTAATCATTAATACCCTTAAGTATTAAAAATCATTATTAGGAATTTCAAAAGCTTGTACCATATCTATTTCAAAAGAATGAGAGGGAGGTAGGGGTAATACAGTGGATGCAATCCCGAAATATCCATTAGTTAAGCGCTTTGATTAATTCGATTGAAGTTGCTCCTTGTCGTGAGCTTGTAGAGCACCCCATCATGCACACATCATCATCAGTGTCATCATCAAATTCCTCAACTTCTTTGTCTTCATCACATGAGGCATGTGGCAAGAAACATCTATCACACCACTCAATTTCATTGGCTTCTTCCACAACAAGACAACTCTTACATCTAAAGGATCAAGAACCAATTTGTGTTCCACGAGTTCAATGTCTATTTCCTAATACCACAAGTCCTTTGTCTTTGTCATCAGATCTTTGATCACCTCTAGGATGGTTTGAAAATATTTCTTGACCTTGTGCTTTATGCTTACCTTGGGAACTTTTTACAATCCCCTTCTCTACCTTTTCCAATTTATAGGATATTTCCTTGACAACTCCAACCAATATTTTCACAACCTCTTCTAGATCCGTAGACTTACTTGACTAAGGATTTTGTGGATTGATGAGATTGGTACCTTCCATCTTAAGATGTTTACCAACTGCTTTAATATTTTTTTCAAGATGCAAATCCATGGTGAAGTCTGCCTCAATGTTGCTAGGTTCTTATCCCTCAAATAATAGGCAACCTTCTTATCAAAAGTATTAGAGTATTTTATTAAACAAGAAATAGATCACTTGGCCTCAAGATCACAGTAGCCTATTCGGGGTCTTATTGAGTTTTATAATGAAGTTATGACTAGATTCATTAAGATTCTTTATAATATTTTAAAATTATGATAAAAGAAACCTAGGTCTGCATTTTACCTCCATACTGCAATCTAAAAACATCTTTCATTTCTGTCCATGAATCAATGGAGTTATCTGGAAAAGATTTATACAATTCCCGTGCATCCTCATCTATAGTATGATTAAAGAACTTTACGTACACATCCTCAAATTCAATCTCAAAGTCTTCCATCATATTGAGAAAAATATTTAAGTGTTGATCACTAGTAATCCATTATTTCCTTCAAATTTACGCAGTCTATTTCTAACATCTTAGGGCACAACATTTGGATATCCAACCATACCTCTAAAATCTATAGGACCAAAAGTGTTCACAACAAATAGAGGTCTGAGTGGGGACTGGGCCATATTTTTTTGGGGAGGTGATCTTACAAGAAAAACAAAATGATTAGGAGTGAGGGGTCTATGAGGCACATGAATGTAATTCTCATAATGAATATTCTCTAAAAACTCTGTTTCTTGGAAGATCATATCAGCTTTGGAGAACTCAGGGATAGAATGAGACACAAATTTTTCAAATACAAAATAAGGCCCCTCTCTAGATGGAGAATTCAGATTTACAAATAGACTACCTGATCCAGAAGCACTTGAGGAAATATGGAAATATTCAATGACAGGATGATTAGTTTCCATAATTTATAACTCCTTTCTTGATTTCTGATCTCCGACAACTTTCTAGATTCTTCTTCCTTCGGAATTTTTCTTTCCCAATTCTGGAAACAACCTTCTAGTAGGGTCTTCAACAAAGAGAGATCTTCTTCCTTCCAGATCTATAGAGATTAGTGATAAATTTCAATTAACAGAGGTTAAGACACTAGCATTTTTCAAAAGTTAATTGAAAATGAAGTCGCCACTAAGGATTTTCACCTTAATTATGCAAATGCACCAAAATTGGTCTGTCAAATGTCTATCAACACTAAATTCATCCAAATCTTCATAGATCTAACATTCCTTTACCTGAATTTAACATTGGTGATGTAAAATTAGTGCAAAAACCAAAAGAAACTGGAAATATTACACGTATGACTTGTAACTTTGCTCTATTCTTACAAATTGGGACACAAGATGAAATTTCAACAATGTATTTGCACTTAGAGTATGTAAGAAAAGTTACTGGGCCAAATATAAGAATGCCCTTGAAGATCCCAGTAATGGTGTCATTTAGGTGTTATTGCCACACAAATAATTCTTGGAGCTCAAATAATCCCTGGCAAAGGTGCTAATCTGGTGTAATTACTGGACAAATAAATCTCGAGCTCAAATAATCCCGGTAATGTAAATCGAGATATCCCGAAATGGTGTCATTCGGTTGTTGGGTATCCAAGTTGATTCTCCCTTGGAAAAAGGTAGCATCACAGATTTAACAAGACAACGAGAGATAGAAAAATCATATTATAAGTCGTTTTGTAGGCGGGGGAGGATTCGTCGACTATTTGTCACTCGGGCATCGGAGAAATGGATAGCACCTTCATTAAGTATTTGATTTATTCTCACTACTTTAGGCCATGCCTTTCGACCAGGGTGAGAGGACCCGTTTTGTAACCTTTGTCGGTGAAGGAGAATGAATAAATCCTTCTTTGCACAGATGTGAAAGGAGACCACGAGCAAATATGATCAATGCACCACAATTTAACTCTCATGAGTTGTCACTTCTAAAGAATGGTGATATTTTCTAAACAGGGATAAAGGTTAATAGAGACATTATGGAATCTTGATTGCTTCTGCATATTTTGACAATAGAATTTATTCATTTGTGGACACACAGGGCAAACAGGGGTAGTTCGGGTAGGATTCATTGTTTTAGAATAATGTTTGGTGGGAGATAAAGCGGGATAAACTTGATTTTCCGGATCTTTGAGAAACTTCACAACAATTGGAAAACTAAATGACAGAATGATTCGAGAAAAAAGCTAAAATATTCCTTCAAACGAGAATGTACATCAATGGAGGACCATATTTTCATAGTTTCACACAATCTCCAAGAATTTAACATGAAGGCTCGAGCTAAATACTCGGATAAATATTAAAGACCCCGGTTCGTCACACCTAAGATACACTCAAAGGCTTAGAGAAAATTTTTATCAACAAATGACAGTGATATGATTTTAAATTGTTTATCTCATTATAGGATGAAGGCTCTTCTCGTAATGAAATTGCAAATGCCACAAAACTATCACGGGGACAAGATCTGTGTGATTCAAAGGGAATTTAACAAAATAATGCAATAGGAACAAGAAAAATTGCTTGTACCTTTTACGAAATAAAGAGACACTAATTTTCCCAATATTAACACTGATTATTTCGAAGTTGATTAGATTCATCAAAGTGAGGAATTTTCTTTGAATGGTCTCGAGCTTTTCAATGGTTATACACTTGCAATGACCAACTTTGACGTAATTGAAATCTAAAACATAGGAAATTAACAGGTTTCTTAGATGGTCTCTCAGGAAGATGGGATTTCTCAAATTTTCTCTTAAGAATTCAACCCCGACCCTTTGCAAGATTATCCTCATTGCATTTATACATTTTACTCACTCACTCATCCCAAATTCCCCCAAAAATAAGAATATCAAAGAATCATTTGTTTGTTACCAATTTGTCTCGAGAAAGTGACGTTTAATAAATTTACACCCTTGTTTGTTAGGTGGACAAATCATGAACTGATCACATTTCTAAGACCCTTGACTAATGACTGGGATGCCATGCCACAAGTTTTTGATAGTCCTTCTAATCATTCTTTTATTCTGTCATGTGAGAATTCCCTGTTTTAATCATTTCCGGTGGCTCTGTATACACTGTGACGGGAAATCCTTTTCACCCTCGAGGAAAAAACTTTTCATCCTTTGCACTGTAACCTCCATCATATCATCCTTTTCCCATTCCTTCCTCTACAACTCTTTTCTACATCCACCTTCTCTGGTAATTCATGTTGTTGCAAGTGCCCAAGCAATTCCAACTTTAAAATATCAACCTTTACAATCCTTGGACTCAAAAATTAAGCTCTAAATCCATTCAATTTTACTTTGTAGACAAAAACGACAAGAAATTTCATCAAAAAATGATGAAAAACAATGCGTATTCGCATCTCCAGGAGTCTTGGAGAAAAATGGCAAAAGATGCAATGCATAGCAATCATCGATTCTCCCCTTTCTCAACTTTAGATTAGAGTCGTCCACGTGTTTCCTTAGCGCAACTGCAAAGGTGAAGTACAGAGGCAAGTTTCCAAACAAGCGCGGGCCTTCCATGTGCCCTGGACCCAAGAAAATTATTTTTGGCCTTTGAAAAGTCTCAGTATAAAAGAAACTAGCGAAAGCCTCCACATGTCTCACTGGCACACTTTTGATATGGTGCACAAAATCGGAGACCCTAAACAAGTGTGGGTTCACCATGTGTCTCAGTCTGGAAGAGTTGTTGAAAATGTTTAAGGAGCAATGGAAGGCACCATGTGTCTAGGGTCCGAGAAAGTTTCTATGGCCGTTGAAAAGTCTAAGCAAGGGCAGAGTGAGTGAAAACTTCCATGTGTCTCCATGGCGCTCTTTCAAAATAAAATTCATGGGCAGGTTCCTAAACGGGTTTTGGCCCTCCACATGTCCCAAGCCTTAGAAAGTTGCTTGAAAATTTTAAGTATAGAGAGGAGCGGTAGAAGCCTCCACGTGTCTCCTTGGTGCAACTTTGATATGGTGCCAAAAAGCAAAGACCCTAAAAAGTGTAGGCTCACCACGTGTCTCGATCTAATAGATTTTTAAAAATTTAAGGACTAGCGGAGGGCGAGACGTGTCTCCTTGGTGCAACTGCTAAGGTAGGACCCAAAGGAGGATCGTCAAATGAGCGTTGGCCCTCCACATGGAGAACAAGCTTTGAGTTGAAGCGGGCGTTAGAGTTTCAAAATGCCTATTTGAGCTGCATCTAATCAAAATAAATCACATTTACACAAATCGAGATATAAATTGATTGGGAAAACACACCCATCAAACCATGAAATGCAGGGAAATCACCATTTGCGCCGGGAATGAATCTTTCTTTAAGGACAAAGAATTTTGAAATGATATAAGGAAAAAGAATTTGGAAATGATTTAAGGCCCAAATGTGATCCACGAACATGGAGAAGGATTTTTCAGTAGCATGAAAATGAAGAAAAATTTTCACGCCTCCATTCGGGGAAATAGAAAATACGACAGAGCCCGCATATTGAAGAATTTTTAGAGCAAACAGGGCGAGATAAAATTGAGCACCACTAGGATGTGCACATGTAAAGTTTATGAAAGCATAAAAAACATGGTATCAACATGCTACTGTCTTAGTTTACACCAGGGTTCATTTTAAGACACCTCTATAAAATTGTAGGTGGAAAATACGGCGAATATCCCGGAACCGATTTTATAAACGTGAATTTGATAGTATTCCAAAACAAAAATTTCACCTGGTTTGTCATGGCTCCATCGGTGACATACGACAACAAGACGTCAATAATCACTCCGCGTGCATCAATGGAATGTCAATGGTCTTGACTGACGCATGTCACCGGCTCCAATCGATGCGCATCATGGATCAAATTGACGCGACGTCATCGGCTCCACAATTGACACGTGTCAGCGGCTCATATGCGATGCACGTCAGCGGCTCTGGTGACGCGGGTCACCGGCTCGGTGATGCGCCAAGAGGATCGATGGCGTGCGTCAATATCGGCTAGTGACGACGCGTCGGCTCCAATTAACGTGCGGCATTGGCTCCCGATTGGACGCGTGTCACTGGCTCCAATTGACACACATCACTGGAACCAATTGATGCGCGTCACTGGCTCCAATTGACACGCGTCACTGGCTCTAATTGACGCATGTCACTGGCTGATTTAGACTATAAATACCATTCAACCGGTCATTTTCTCGTTTTCACCCTCCCACTCTTGAATTTTTGCGAGGTCTCAATCATTGTCAAAGATGCAAGTACAACTATAATGTTGACTTCACATGCTTCAAGCAAACAAATCAAGAGAATCCAATTCAATCGATTTCTAAGATCAACTACGGGAATCCCTTATGCCCTCACATCCATACTGTTTTAAAGATGTCTTCAGAATATAAAGATTTGATGGATGCGTGTGAATTTACAGGGCTTGTTAATATGCCCCATTTCGAAACAGATCCAGATATTTTGAATTACCTTCTGTCATCCTACAATTCAGAGGACGACATTTTTTATGTGACTCTGAATGATGGCCGAATGTTCCAATTCAGTATCAAAGCAAATGACATCCATTGGTTTACGGGCCTTCCGTTCAAAAATTTACAGATTGTTACAACCAAGGCAACACTCGTGGAAGAAGACAAGAAATTTCTCGAATCAACTTTCGGTTTCCATGTTGATTGTAAGTATAATTCGTTTTAATTCATATTTTTTATTCTGTTTTTTATTTTGATACAATTTGCTATTATAAATTTATAGTAATTTTCACTGTTTCGCATTTGCAGCCCATGTCAATAAATCCAGGCATGGTGTGGATACACAATCAATTGCACACCACTTTCTTGCTGCACTTATTTCATTTTTTCAATCCAGAATTGTTTTGCAGGGTCGCCAAACTGATATACCAAATTGGGCCATTGCATACATTGTTGCCACTATCTCAAAACAAAAATTCGATTGGTGCACATATCTATCCAAAAAAATAAGAACTGACATAACAAATTCAAAACTTTCAGAAAAACCTTTCATTTATTCAACAAACTATCTCCTCGGCCTTTATTATGAGGCAATTTTAAATTTAAAAGATAAAAAAATTCCTACTTGCATTGATGTCCAGTTGATGAACTTGTCAATTCCATTTGAAGAACAACAGGTATAAACTATTTAGTTTGTATTTGTATTTCAATTTTCGACATTATAGTGCACAGTTATTAAAACTTAAATTTTAATGTTTTGTAGAGAAGATATCTTGAAGCCCTTCCCCGAAAAAAGGCGTTATCGAGAGGAAGAGGCCAACAACACGCTGAGGCTTCGGGGGACTCCCAATCTGAAATGGAAGCTCACTCCTCTCCAAACCCTCAAGAGTTTGAACTTGTTAAACGCCAGAGAAGTAATACCTTCTCATATACTATTTACAAATTACAAAGTTGCATATTTATTTTTCAATTTAAATTTTAACCAAATGAATTGACAACATTTAATATTGATGAATTGCAGGGACTTTGGAACATACACTTGTTTCACAAACTCAACCTTCTTCCCAACTCACTCCATACGATCGCATGCATTCATCTCTTACGAGCAGACACACCGAGTACAACTCCTACAAGGCCACCCATAGCACCAGAGAAAAAACCCCTCGACAACAAGGTACAACTCTTCGATAGTACGTTTAATTTCGAAATTTTTGACTTTATGAATTATTTTCCTATTTTTTCATTTTTCTCTTGTACTTTTTAGCACATTTCAATATTGATCAAACCGCGGCACTGACACCCACTCAACCAATAATTTTTAAAATGCCAACCAGAGGAACAGTGAAAAAGAACATTGGTAAATGCATGCCTTTTGCTCCGGCCCCTAGTGGGACACTAAACATTGCCTCCTCCTTTCGAATTCCAACTCTCTCACTTGGTGGCTTGCCCAGTGCAATGAGCATATCTATTTAGAACAATATAAATTTAGATGAAGATTATTTGGGCATTGATAGCAATGAACCAACTGGTTTTTTCGATACTCACGAGATGATTCAACGCCAGGCGGGTATACTTCAAATTTCAATTTAAATATGCTTTACAATTTTGAATTACATTTCGATTTAAATTTACTTATCTAAATCTTGATTATTTTTTTCACAAACAGGATCAACCCACCTAAAGGCGAAAAAAGTAGCGAGTTGATCTTTATGAAAGCCCCCATACTTCTCTAGCAAGATCATCTTCATCAGATTCGGATAGTGAATAGTTGCCACCTTTTCCTTTAGATAACTTAATTGGTTATGATTTTCAATCCCATGTCGGTGAGTTTATTCTTCCTCATATCAATTAGCTTATAGAATGGGAGAGAAGGGCTAAAGTTCTTATCAATGAGATTAGTCGTTATAAAAATTATTGTGCAACGGGATAGTTTATACGCTGTGCGAGTCTGAATCAACTGCGAAGATGGATTCTTACTTACCCAAGTAAGAAGTGGGACTGTCACGTATAACAACTATAAAGACGACATTTTAGATAAGGCATTAAACAAATTGGAAAATATTAGTGCCGAGGCCCAGGCATATTTTAACAAATGGTCCAAGGACAAGGATTTGGTAGCAATCGCAAATGCCGAAAGAGATAGAGTGGTTGTAAGTACTATTACATTCAAACAATCATTCTTGTTAATTTGAAATTTTCATTTTTTAGTAATATTTTGAATTGACATTACTCTTTTTGTGCAGTTGAAATATGAAAATTTGAAGAGTCAGGCGAAGGTTTTGCAAGTTCACTTGGAAACAACAAAGAACAGCTTATCCGCAGCAAAAAATTTGAAGCAAAATATTGTTTTGGTTAACAAACAAAACAATACACTAAAGCAGATAATTAAAGAGCATGGTTTCGACCCTGACATATTATTCAAAGCTAAAGCAGCAGCTGATCCAAATTTCTTTGTCGCATGGAGATGCGACAAATCAAGAAGAAAGAATTTTAAAAAATCTGGATAGTGCTGCGAGAAGATCTTATAAGTTCAGGGGTTATTTCTGGTGTTGGGGAAAGAGGTACAGCCACAGTGGAAGAAGCCGTTGGGGAAGAGAGCAGAGGAGTAGAATTGGATAAAGAAAAAGAGGGTTTTGAAAACTAGAAACTTTTATTATTGAGGAAACTTTAAATATTGAATTTGAAAACTTCTACTATTGAGTATGTACTATGGTATTTGAATTTAATTATATGGATTTATATACAGTCTTTAATTTTAATTGCATTAGATGGTGATTATCATGAATTATATGTATGTTTCTTGTTTACTTGCATTGTCATGAATTGTATGTGGACGTAGATGATGAATGATGATAATTGATAATTAATGATAGATGATGCTTAAAGGCGATGAATGGCGATAATGATATGATATCTATGCACGATGATCAATTTAATGTGGACGTAGATTTATAATCAAGCACGTAATTGTTCTTCTCTAGACTTTTGTACTTGTTTTAAGATAATTATTATCTATACTTGTAATGATATGAGCATAATGTCATTAGAATGGATATAGATGATAAATAAATGGAATGTGTTATAATGGATTTAGATGACATTAATGATTAGAATGGATATAGATGACATTAGAACGAATAAAATTGTAATGATGTGATAATGAATTATTTTAAAAAAACTTAATTGTTTTAATAAATTTAAATTAGATAAATAATTGTGTTAATAATAATTGTAGTGTCAGGAATCAGGATATGATAATGATATGGTGATGATATGATATATATGGATGATGAGGAATTTTATGTGGACTTATATTTAAAATTGTATAATGTATTGTTTATCTCACAGTTAAAAAAATATATCAAAGGATTTTGCACATATAAAAAATAAATTAAATATAATTCTAAGAAATCAAGAAACAATCATAAATGACAATGCAATGAAAACCCTTTCATCCTACATGACCCCAAAATCATTGTTTGGCATAACTGTTATAATATGAAATATTCACTGATATCTTCTTGTAAGATAGAACTTTGATAGATTCCTCGCCACAGCCTTGTAATAGCACCACTTTCAGAAGGTTGATCTAAATTCTTATATTGGTTCCTCATTGTTGTTGCAAAATTTGTTGACTGAAACTTTAATAAATCGGCATTCAGTATACCTTTGATTTCCATACCCTTGAGCTCTGACGTCTTTGTAAATTGTTCCATTATTGTACCCATTGATTTATGGAAATGCTTTCTGACAAAGTCTCGCATGCCGACAGTATTCCAAAAATTAGGATTCATCACACCCATGGCTTCCAGAATTTTATCTTTACAGAAACGTTCCCTAATTTCTGATGACAAGGTTTCTGAAATTTTTTTAAGCTTTATTCTTGTTTCAACTATAACAGACTCAAACAAATTACGTGTCACGGGAACATCTTCTCATTCGATCCTGTAATATCTTGATGTTTTTGCAAAATGTGCATTGGTATTTCCCTCCCATTAACAGTGATGCAGAGGTGATCATGGATATTAAATCTCAAAAAGGTGTTAGGATTTTTAAGATCTAATAAATCTTTCCAATTTTCAAAAATAGGTGCATCAAAACTATCCTGGGAACAGTACAATATATCAAGACTTTGACATACCATTTTTCTCATCCGTATAAAATCCACAATATAGATTAATCTGCCCTGTGCATGCTTCATCAGTGTATTGATCTCCTTTAACATTGGAAGAATACCAACCAATGTAAGCAATGTCTCCAAATCAGTTAAATGGAACAACAAGTCCCTTGCCCTATCAACTTCATGATGGTATTTGTGCATGAAACCAACCAATGAAGGATACTCCTCACGTGCGACAACAAGACGTCAATAATCACTCCTAATGCGCGTCAATGGAGCGTCAATAGTCTTGACCAACGCGCATCACTGGCTCCTATTGACACATGTCACTAGCTCCTATTGACGCGTGTCATCGCGGCTCCTACCGGACGCACGCCACGCGGCTCCTATTGACGCGTGTCACTGGATCTTATTGATGCGCGTCACTGACTCTTATTGACGCACGACACCGGCCTCTATGACGCGGCCATTGGCTGTTATTGACGCGCGTCACTGGATCCTATTGACACGCGACAGCTAGGACTATTGTCGTGCGTCAGCTAAGACCTTTGACGCACATCAATTGAAGCCATTGACGCCTGATTTAGCCTATAAATACCCTTCAACCGGTCATTTTCTCATTTTCACCTTCCCGCTCTTGAATTTTTACAGGTCTCAATCGTTGTCAAAGACGCAAGTACAACTATAATGTCGACTTCACATGCTTCCCAACTGCAAGTTCAGCAAAAAAATCAAGAGAATCCAATTCAATCGATTTCCAAGATCAACTACAGGAATCCCTTATGCCCTCACATCCATACTGTTTTAAATATGTCTTCAGAATATAAAGATTTGATGGATGCGTGTGAATTTACAGGGCTCGTTAATATGCCCCATTTCGAAACAGATCTGGATATTTTGAATTACCTTCTGTCATCCTACAATTCAGAGGACGGCATTTTTTATGTGACTCTGAACGATGGCCGAATGTTCCAATTCAGTATCGAAGCAAATGACATCCATCGGTTTACGGGCCTTCCGTTCAAAAATTTACCAATTGTTACAACCAAGGCAACACTCGTGGAAGAAGAAAATAAATTTCTTGAATCAATGTTCGAGTTTCCATGTTGATTGTAAGTATAATTCATTTTAATTCATATTTTTTATTCTGTTTTTTATTCTGATACAATTTGTTGTTATAAATTTATAGTAATTTTCATTGTTTCGCATTTGCAGCCCATGTCAATAAATCTAGGCGTGGTGTCTAAGATGTAGCATTTCTGAGTACATGTAATTTTTGCAATGCTAGGGTCTAAGATGAGCTTTGTAACTTTGTTTGACCTGATGAGTGCAGTGGAAAAGTGTGTACTTGAAAGTATACTGGCGTGGGCAGAGTTTAAACAAAAAAAAGATCTTAAGAAAACTGATGGAACCAAGAAGGGGAAATTAATTGATGTTCCCAAACTTGATGATGCAAATCAAGTAGGGGGGAAGAATTCTGATCAATGTACTTTAATATTAACGGAGGGTGACTCAGCCAAGGCTCTTGCTGTAAGTGTTTGTGCCTTGAATCAGGGAAATGTGAATACTGAATTTGGTAGTATTGTGACATGTTTCGACATCACTTTCCAATTTAATTTTTTGTTATTTTAGTTATCTTTATCCTATCAGGTGGCAGGAATATCTGTTGTTGGTCAAGATTATTATGGTGTGTTTCCTCTCAGAGGTAATTTGCTCAATGTCAGGGAAGCTACCACTCACCAACAAATGGAGAATAAAGAGATAGTAAATATAAAAAAAATCCTTGGTATACAGGAAGATAAAATATATGACAGCATTAAATCTTTAAGATATAGCCATCTGATGATAATGATAGACCAGGTACATGATCTTTGTCTAGCGCTGTTTAGTTTCTACTTAATTCTGACACATCCTTTCTAGTGAGATCCTTTTTGACTTGTCCTTTGTCTCTTAAAGGACCATGATGGTTCCCACATCAAAGGATTGTTGATCAATTTCATACACCATAACTGGCCATCACTGCTTAAAATTCCTTCATTTGTTGTGGAATTTATCACTCCTATTGTCAGGGTAAATGTTCCCCCTGTATTTGGTTGAGTGTATTGAGACTCTTTATATATTTTTTAAGCCTCTAGAGATTATGTATCTCCATGTCTAATTTTGGCACATGTTGATGTAGGAAACTCACAAAAATGGAAATGTGTTATCTTTTTACACCATTCCTGAGTATGAAGCTTGGAGAGAATCATTGAGTGGATCGATAACTGGCTGGACCATAAAGTACTACAAAGTATTGCTAGTTTGTTTTCTCTTTATATGTTTTTAAGTTCTGGTTTTGTTCACTTGCTGATTAGGTATCACTTGTTGCTTGGACCATACAGGGTTTGGGCACAAGTACTTCTAAAGAGGGCAAGGAGTATTTCATAGATCTGGACAAGCACAAAAAAGATTTTGTGTGGGTTGATGAGAAAGATGGAGATGCAATTGAGCTAGCCTTCAGCAGGATGAAGATAGAGGCTAGAAAAAACTGACTGAGACAATTTGAGGTAGTTAGGCCAGGGGAGCAAGGTGAAATGAAATCTGAATTAAAATGATATTCATTTCAACACTAACAAGTTAACAGTTGCCACCTTTTCCTTTGGAGAACTTAATTGGTTATGATTGTCAATCCCATGTCAGTGAGTTTATTCTTCCTCATATCAATCAGCTTATAGAATGGGAGAGAAGGGCTAAGGTTCTTATCAATGAGATTATTAGTCGTTATGAAAATTATTGGCAACGGGATAGTTTATACGCTGTAGCTGATCCAAATTTGCTGTCGCATGGAGATGCGACAAATCAAGAATAAAGAATTTTAAAAATCTGGACAGTGCTGCAGAAGATCTTATAAGTTTAGGGGTTATTTCTGGTGTTGGGGAAAGAGGTACAGCCACAGTGGAAGAATTCGTTGGGGAAGAGAGCAGAGGAGTAGAATTGGATAAAGAAAAAGAGGGTTTTGAAAACTAGAAACTTTTATTATTGAGGAAACTTTAAATATTGAATTTGAAAACTTCTACTATTGAGTATGTACTATGGTATTTGAATTTAATTATATGGATTTATATACAATCTTTAATTTTAATTGCATTAGATGGTGATTATCATGAATTATATGTATGTTTCTTGTTTACTTGCATTGTCATGAATTGTATGTGGACGTAGATGATGAATGATGATAATTGATAATTAATGATAGATGATAAATAAATGGAATGTGTTATAATGGATATAGATGACATTAATGATTAGAATGGATATAGATGACATTAGAACGAATAGAATTGTAATGATATGATTATGAATTATTTAAAAAACGGAATTGTTTTAATAAATTTAAATTAGATAAATAATTGTGTTAATAATAATTGTAGTGTCACGACTTAGGATATGATAATGATATGGTGATGATATGATATATATGGATGATGATGATTAGTAGATAGATGGGTGAGTTTCGACATTGTCGGTCAGAAATGTGACTTCCTCGGACGGATGTCAACCCACATTTTCAAAAAGTAAAAATATTGTATTTAACTAAATGTAAATACATACACCTGTAACATCTTTAATGATAACCAGAGCTGAAAAAATGAATAGTAACAAACAATAAGATTAAGGGGAAAAAGATACCTCCTTAAAGTTGAAATCATCATTGCCACTGGTAATGAGCTAGATCTGTGTTTTAAAAAAACCCAACACGAGAAATGTATTAGTAGATAGATGGGTGAATTGCCTGACATTTTTAGTATATAGACCTGTAACATCTTTAATGATAAAGATAAAAGATAGATAAAGAAGATACCTATTTAAAGTTGAAACAATCCATTATCAATAGCTTCATCAAAGTCGATGTTGTCTTTTGTAGAATGTGACGAAGAGCCAATTACACTCTCAAGGTTGGGAATATTTGTACTTGTAGCTGTATTATTCACACCTCTTCTTTCGCAAAGGGAATTCTAGTGTACAATTGCTCTTCAAATGGAAAGGTTTCGATGAAGTATCGAGAAACATAACACCTCATGCAACTTCCGATTTTTATCCAACATGTTTCTCGGTTTTGATTTTATAAATGACAATGCACCGAAAACCCTTTCATCCTCCACATGACAGCAAAATCATTGTTTGGCATAACTCATATAATCTGAAATATTCATTGATATCTTCTTGTAAGATAGAACTTTGATAGATTCCTCGCCATAGCCTTGTAATAGCACCACTTTCAGAAGGTTGATCTAAATTCTTATATTGGTTCCTCATTGTTGTTGCAAAATTTTCTCGACTGAAAATTTAATAAATCGGCATTCAAGTATACCTTTGATTTCCATACCCTTGAGCTCTGACGTCTTTGTAAATTGTTCCATTAATGTACCCATTGATTTATGGAAATGCTTTCTGACAAAGTCTACACGGCCACCTTTAGTATTCCAAAATTAGGATTCATCACACCCATGGCTTCAATTTTATCTTTACATAAACGTTCCCTAATTTTTATGACAAGGTTTGAATTTTTTAAAGCTTTATTCTTGTTTCAACTATAATGAGACTCAAACAAATTACGTGTCACGGGAAAATCTTCTCATTCCGATCCTGTAATATCTTGACATTTTTGCAAAATGTGCATTGGTATTTCCCTCCCATTACAAAGTGATGCATTGGTGATCATGGATATTAAATCTAAAAAAGGTGTTAGGATTTTTAAGATCTAATAAATTTTTCCAATTTTAAAAATAGGTGCATCAAAACTATCCGGGAGCAAAGACAATAGATCAAGACTTTGATATACCATTTTCCTCATCCATATAAAATCCACAATATAGATTAATCCCCTGTGCATGCTTCATCAGTGTATTGATCTCCTTTAACATTGGAAGAATACCAACCAATGTAAGCAATGTCTCCAAATCAGTTAAACAGAACAACAAGTCCCTTGCCCTATCAACTTCATGACGGTATTTGTGCATGAAACCAACCAATAAAGGATACTCACGAACTCTGCAAGCAGGTTCATACAAAGAGATCCATCTAGTCTCCACATCCTTCAGAAGTTTTTTGCCATCTGTAATTCCAATTGTAAATTTTTGGAACTCGAGAAAATGCTTTGGGCTGCTTGACATATAGGCATGAAGTTCTCTTATAAGGTCTTCTAATTTAGCAACATTTTCGTGGTTTCTTACCATTTTATACGCTAAATTCATTCTATGAGCCATATAGTGAATTGGTAGCATATATGGGGCCACTATTGTTTGTAATCTAACACACAGCCCTGTTTGGTGACCCTACATGACAGATGCACCATCTGCTCCAATGCATACCAACTTCATAGCAATTTCATAATCAGTCATTCCAGCAACATCTTTCAAATGAGAAACAACTATTTTATATAGGTTTTCGGCATTGCAATTTTCAACCATTTTCATAACACCCAATAGATGAGGTGTCCTTATATGATTTTATAAAGTATAGATGTGGATACATACCCATGCAGTGTTGTCATTGTTGTCACTTCATCAATTGAAAGAGAGATAAAGTTTACTTTTTTTACGTTCTCTTTCAAATCTTCCTTCTCTATCATCGAGAGGCATTTTGCCATTTCCCATCCACTACTTTTAGACCAATGAGACTGAGGTACATTCAGCATTCCATTAAATTGATACAAAACTTTGAAATCGAGGAAATCTGAAATCACTCTTCCTTTTTTTAGTATTTGAAAAAGAGTAGAGAATTGTATGAATTTTGCATGTAGATTTGTTTCTTTCATCTTACCAATATGCGATGTGATCGTTCCTCCCTTTTCCAACAAATCTGCTTTTTTTTCTCGCTCTACCACATATTCCACTGCGTATCTAACATGCATGCATTATTTTTCAGTTTTCCACCTACGTGTTTTGATTTTACGGCCATCTCGCCTCACATTACGATTAAATATTGTTTTCCACAATGTTTTTCTATAGTGTCTAGCTTCAGTTGCATTTTTTGTTGCTTTCCCAATTTCCACGTACATATTGTACATGTACATTCAGATGGGATTTCTTCAGAATTAGATGATTGTACAGGTTCAATAAACAGAAATTTAGCTACCCAATCAAACTTGTATGTCTTGCCAATGGTCCACATATTCTTGTTCGTTTTCAATGCTTTACTTTTTTGAGTAGAATTTTGAGCAATATCACAATCACCTGGTTTCCTCTTTCTTGGACCAGAGTTTGATTTTGATTTTTGTCTTCCATTTTGCTGAGTGTTTGTATCTGTGATATCTAGCTACACTTAAGTTGCACCCCCCAACAGAACAATATCTTCAAGATCGGCATATTATCGTAGGTTTCATTTGTTTGACTTTGACTTTGATGCGTGCGAATGCATGTCCACCTCAATAATACCTTCCACATGATCGATTTCGATTCTTTTTGGTGGCATCTATATGATTGTTATTTACAATATCTCGTATCCTCAGAGCTTCCAAAATACTTGAAGAGTGATTTCGAGATTTCTTACTTACTTTTAGGTTATTCGTATTCTTTGAGTGGCACCTTCCATTATTCTGAAAAGAATCCAAGTAGCGACTTTGTCCAGTGTCTGAGGTCTTGTCGCACGTCCCCTGTCTGAGGTCTTTGTCATGTGTCAACTCTGCACTGGTCGCATGCGTCAACAACCCTTTTTCTACCGCGTGTCCACTGTCTGTATATAATGTCGCGTGTCAACTTCTTTGCCCAAGTCGCGCGTCAACACTTCCTCTGTCACGCATCAGCAATTTGTTGCGCGTGTCAACCTTTTGCATTTGTTGATTGCGTCGCAACAACAGACAAAGCGTAATCGAATCTCTGGTGCTTAAGGGTATGCGAGTTCAAATTTCACAGTATTGGTAATTTGTTAAGCTACTTGAGGTATACTACCGACGAATCAGCTAGGTTTTTATAGGTATGATGTTTTCAAATGAAGGCGAAGCCGACCCCCCAAAAAAAATATACTATATATTTTAGGCGAACAGGACACCGACCCACTCCGAATAATTCACCTTTTCAAATTTTCCTAAAATGAAATTTTCACCATATTACGAATATTCGCCGCTAAAATTATCCTGGTTTGCACACATGAATTTAGTGTTGGGCCAATGTTCATTTGAAAACCATTATTACGTGGCAAGTGATTATTGGGTGTTTGTTTTCTTTATTAACCCTTGTTAAGAAAATTTTAGAAATTCAAACCCTTTCTCAATGGCTATTTTATCTAGCCCAAGGAGTAGCTAAATTTTATTTTAAATATTGTGCAAAGGAATAAAATAGGGCTTAGAGCGTGCCAAAGAGAACTTTTAAGCCTCATGTGTGGAGCCTATCAGATGAGAGAGGAATGTTTTTTGACTTTTTTTTGTTTATTATTAACAATATTCTCGTATCTCATTATTCTTGTAAAACCCTCAAACTAATCCTTTCTCGAACATGAAAAAGGTTTAGCAAAGACCTTAGTTTACAAACCCTACATGTCCTCAAATGATTTTGTTCATCAAATCCTCTTTTGAGATGTCCATGTGAGGATGCTAAAAAAATTTGTTTATAGTGTTATCAGTTGAATAGTTGACCGATTAATGAAAAAATATTTAATGGCCGATATTTAGTTTATGTTAAGAAAAAGTAAACAATGGGGTTCAATACTTTGTTTATAAAAAGAGTATAATGGAGAGTGGTTGACAATGGTGGAGTTTCACGATTTTAAATTAATGTTGCGTGTCAAAGATTTGATTAAAAATACTACAAGTGTTAATCGAGAGGTGGATTAAGGCCTAGGTAAACTAGGAAACTATCTAGGTGCCAACATTTAGGGGCGCTAACTTATTTTATTTTACTATAGTTTCTATGAAGAGTGCATAAATTTATTAACCATATATGCTAGTAGTATCTAGTGGCCAAACTTACATGCCAACCTAATACATTTCGATCAAAACAAAATAAAATATACATAATTCTATTAAAATTGTGCTATTTAGGATGCCTCAAATATTAATGCAAGTACTCTCTCGCTTGATTTTTTAATTTAATTCATACTCATGTATTTTTCGTACTTTATATGGTTTTGAAGTCTTGTAGGTTTATCGGAAAGAGAGATAAAAAAGGTGAATATGTAATGAATTTGGGAAAATTAGTTGGGAAATATATGAGAAAAGGAGGATTATGATATGCTATATGTTACATAATTAATTGGGGATATTAGGCAGAAATAGTTACAAAAATAAATGATTAAAAAAATTTCTTGGATTGTAGAGGAATAACATTACAAGAAATACGATATTTGGTCATGTTTAGTTATTTTGTCTACTTTTTTTTGTATAGACGACATTGGCTCCAATATTGCCTAGGTCACTAAAACCCCTTAATCGGCCCTCGTGTCACTAAAACCTTTGTTGAATGCATTGCCTATATTGCATTTCATTTCCAAATCAATTTAGGTGGATTGTATGGCATTAATCACCTATAGATCACAAACTACATCCGTGATATGACTAAACCCAATCAACTATATCCACCAAATATGATCTTTATCCTAACTTCCTAAATATAATATAATTTATAGTTAATTGATATCATCGATACGTTAGATTAGTTTTTAAATTGCATGATATCTAACAAAAATTATAATTAATACCATCATATATATATATATATATATATAGATGTTAAATTTAAAATACAAATGATATATTCATTCTCTTGAATATGTACTTCAAATGCTTAAAATCCCTGGCACCTTTGTGGCAAGAGCATCTAGAAAACATTTAATATAGTCAAACCCTTCATGAGGTGGGTTGGGGATGGATTCCATATAGGCCTCTCTTTCAATGAGCACAATATTTGGTGGTTGCCTATTTTCTCTCTTGACGATTTCTCGCTTGTTGAACAACCCAACATCAAAGCAACGTGGTTCACTCGTAAAGGAATCTCTACCATCTGGGACCTAGTTTCCTCCCAGGATTGGCTTCCTTGGCCTACACTCTTTGAAACATAAATACAACCTGTCTATTTCGATTTGCCTTCAATTTTGCTATCTAGTCTTTTCTACCCATTGTTATGTTGCACAACTTGGGTCTTGACCACCCAAGGCTTTATGGAAGGAATGGCATTGGAACGTGGACATTCCTCATTAAGATACAATTTAAGAGTTATCTACTCATTATCTCCTATGTCACCGGTTTTAGATAAGCTCAATATGAGATGGTCATCACATTCTTCTCATGTCACCTGGTTAAAGCATCTCCATCGGGCCTGGTTCCTCTTATTTGATCTGAAGCTCAATTTATTTCTTTGGTGTTTGATCTATCATGGCCTCCCTTAAGGGGAAAGATTAAGTCATATTGTCATTCCTAATCCAGACTGTAGTTTTGTGGTCTCTCAAAGCCCTCGTACGCAACATGCTTGGCATTGGATTGACTCCCTTTTTATTCCATTTCACCCTAAATTTTTGATTGGAAAGTTGCTTTGTTTGGTGACCATGCTACTTGGCCTTCCTACATTGCTTCCCTTTGGCATTTCTTTCATTCTGTTATTCTATTTCAGCTCTGGAAAGCTAGGAATACTGCCTTATTTCAACATTGTACTCTTTCTACTAAACTAACCATTAACGAAAAAGGTGATAATCTTGTCTTCTGTTCACATGCAGATTTAGGCACAAGCGAGAAGGTGGCACTGGAGTTTTCTCATCTCTAGTAGTTGCTTGATCATTGGGGCAGTGCACCTTGTACTATGAGTCGGGTTCCTTCGAATGATGATGATCGGCGGTCCCATGCAACCCCACCACCTCATAGATGTCGTGGTCGATCCCACAGTCACTCTAGAAGTGCCCGACCATCTCCGTCGTCGGCTCGTCCATGACCCTCTTCCTCCGGACCTAGCTTGAGCCCGCCGCCAACACTGCGCAAGGAGGTGGTTAGCACTTCCAACTAGGACTCTGCAACTAACAGGGCTTCCCAATTTGGTTGCTTGCCACCCCGGAGTGGGGAATTATAGTTCCGCTCAGCGTTGAGATGCCCAACCAGACGGTTGGTTGCTCAATCCACCTTTAGACAAGCTACTCTCCTCGGCTTTTTCCATCGTGGGATGATCCACCTCCTCCTCCGGTGTCGTAGCTCTTTGCACGTAATCTGTTTTCCTTCTTCAAGTATTTGGGGCTCTATCTTCGCGGATTGAACATTTTTGTAGCCCTTTGTAGCTTGTTTTTGTTCGTCCTCGTGGCTTGTCTTTTGTCTACCCACATGGCTTTTGTTCTTTTGTGAGGCTGTGAACACTGCCACCGCCCCCTTACTATGTAACACTTTGTATTATTTTGTCTATAATTTAATATAAAAATGGTTCCAATATTAAAAACTCCAAATATCACAAATTTACTTTTTGGAAAATAAAATAATCGGTATGCTCAAACCTTTAAGAAAGAAAGACGCATGGCACATACACATTGGACAATGCAAAAGTGTGTTTTAAGTAATGTGGACTATGTAAAAGCTAATGCTGAGTTGATTTTATTGGGTTTTGAATGTGTACATCATTTCTCCTTTCAGTTAAAAAAACTAAAAACTAAAAAAAAAAAACCCCTCTATTTGACCATCTATCACATAGTGGATAATATAAACTTTTGTGTTTACGGCCCTGGCGCCCCATTCTTTGTAAAGATGGATCATGGGATATATTCTCCGGACCCTCCAACCACTTAACGACTACCTCTTTAATCATTTGCTTACATTTGTGAGCTCCATTGAGGTCTGAAAACGAAACCGACCAAACATGGGGTTTATTATTTACAGATTAATTAACTCGAACTTCTGATAAAACGATCTATTTACATGTTGCAACTGTTAAACCGAGTATTGGAAACCTGAGATTTATTAATCTAATTAGGATACCTTAGCACAGCTGCATAAATAGGTGTACTTTCTCCATACTACCGTGTACATGGAAGGACAGCAGCTCTATAAAATATAAAATATTAAGGAAATCATGAGTAATGAAAATGTGTCGACAGTGCATATTGAGTTCCAATTAATAACAGTAAGATGGCATCTCCGCATGTGATGTGTTCTTAATATGTGCTGTACAATAGTAATAAGCAGAAAATATATTTATTACTATGAAGTCGCCTCTGCATTTAGATCAAATCTCAGGACAGCCATATATTTATCAGTATCCGCCGGTTTCTCTTTAACTCCGAACTGTTTGCATTTTTTTGCCACGAGAAGATGTCAAATCACGGCTACAAAAATCCTCCTGGTCGAATGACGGCTTCCAAGGTGATTTACACACAATGACATTGGCACCCTCATTTTCTTCAATGGATGAAATGCCCCTTCCAGAAATACCATTCATTCTATTCTGTTTGACGAGTCTGTGCATTGCTTGGATTCTGTCGACCAAAGCGAAAAATTGTTGCATTTCATCTCCATTCTCATCTTTTCGGGGACGTTTGGTCTCCTTTCCCGAGCCCTGGTTCTTTGAACAACACTGCAGCTTCTGCATCGGTCCTTTGCACTCCATGGAAATAACCCTTCCACCCCTAAAAAAATTGGTACAGAGAAGAAAACTTGAAAACGGCAAAAACAATATTAAGAAATCAAAGGGCTCGCCGCTCTATATGTATAGAAAAAACTGTGTTTAACCGAGGGAAAATTCTCGTTAAGGGCTAAACACATTTTGTACTACAAAGAGTGCACGAGAGAACGTGCGCCTCTCGTCAGCACAGACTGTAGCGTCAGTGATATCATAAGTGTCTCTTCTGCTTAAACATACTTAGTGAGAATGGGTACCGACTCCCATTACACAGTGAAATGTTTTCTCATGTTAGGTATTCATAATTGTAAACGGTATAAACCCTATTGAAAATGAAATGTTAGGGCGAGTATGGGTCAAGTAAATGACACTTCCAACCAACTACCTATATAAAGTAGGATCACAAAGTGGAGTGGTACATGTAGAAGTAAGAGTAACCCCAGACTGAAAAAGGAGATATACTTGGCTTGCAATCAACCATATCAAAGCATTGAAGAAGATCATGGGTGTAATTTTCCCGAGTCAAATGAATCCATGAATTTTTCGTAAATCTGAAAATAAATACAATAATGCAATAACTCAAGATCTATCATGTTAAAGCGTGTAGAAATAGCCCTCTAAATAGTGTAAATGTGGGAAGAAGATCTATCAGTAAGTAACATATCATCAACATACAAGACAAGTATCACGATATCCTCACCAACATGTTGGAGATACACCGTATGATCGTAGTGGCAAAAAAAAAAAAAAAGTATAAAAGAATCCATCTTCTCATACCAAACTTGAGGGGCTTGTTTGAGACCATAGAGATACCTTCTGAGCCTATGACCAAGAGAATAATCCTAAACAAATCCATTTGGTTGCTCCATGTACATTCCCTCTTGTAAATATCCATGTAAGAAGGAACTACAAATGTCCATCCGGTATACGAGCCACCCATATGATGTAGCAATTGCAAGTACAAGGCATATGAGAATCCATCTTAGCAAAAGGTGTAAAATTCTTAGAGTAATCAATACCTTGAACTTGTGAACAATCCTTTTCCACAAGACGAGGCTTAATATTTGTCAATGGACCCATCGGATGTGTATTTAGTTTGGTATACCCACTTACACCTAACCATTTTCTTCCTTTAGGAAGAGATACCAAATCCCAAGTATGATTCTTCATCAAAGAGGAATAATAAGTTATCATCGCATCATCCCATACGTATCCCATGAGACTTTGAAAAATATTGTTAATCCTAAGAAACTACTTGACACAAAAGTCAAAAACTTGTAGAATTTGTGTCATAAAGCCTAGTTGGTGGAGAGTCCTATATGAAAGGTGTTGCCTCCAAAATTATAGTACAAGCCTACATAGGCATAGTGACAACATCAATGGGAATAGTTTTCTCAACTAAATTTATAACCTCCTCATAAACCTCTTCAAAGAAAGGATCCTCAAGATGAGTTAAAGAAGAAGAAGGATGCATGGAAGAAAATGAAGAATAATGAGGAATGAAATGCTCATCAAATTGAACATGTGTTTGAAAAATAACGTCATGAGTATCTATATCTAAAAGTCAATAAGATCTCATCTCCTCACAATACCCTAAAAATATTAAGGGTTTTCTCTTCTTATGCAAGACTTTCATTTTCTTCTTTGGTATAAAGGCCCAAGCATGGCTCCCAAAGACTCAAAATAATGAGACATCGCTTCTTGTTGCACATAGCTTCAATTGACAATGTTTAAACTTGTGTAAAAATGGGAAAATTGAAACTTCGTCGTTATGATGAAAGTCATGGGTGAAGTATACTTAAGCTAAGGAAGTTCGATGTTATTAGTTATGGCTGAATTAATTAATGATTAAGTGAAATCTGTGATTATATGTCTTTGTTACAAAACGTAATGCATCATCACATAGTCTGCAATTTCATGATACCTTAAAAAAAAAAAACAGAAGGGCCCGAAGGACAGTTGTGTTGTCTTAATGAAGACACCGAATTATAGAGTAGGTGAAGTGTTGAGTTTTGGGACAACAAACATAAGTGTAGATTACAAAAAAATCAAAGTTCATTCTTAGAATGTTACAAGTTCTCATTGATGTTCTTTCCTTCATGATTAAGAAATTCAATTAAATGGCTGAGTTGTTTAGTTCATCATACAATCCATACTCAAAGCTAAAATGCAGGAAGAAATATACAACTCATTTACAAAATTCAATGTTTTATTCATAAGGAATTTTCAAATGTTTCCACACAAGCCGTGGGATGTAACTAGAAAGTAAAGTACAGTACTAAAATAAAAGGTACACATGCATGAAAGAGAAAGTAAATGAGTATGAGTGGACCCATCATTTCCTTGGGGTTCCTTTCTTCGAATGAAGCATCTCCATCTCCATTTTTGATTCCTTCTTCATCTCCATTATAGAAGCCATTATACCTAAAAAGAAGAAAAGAATAACTATCAGCTATGAGCTCAGGGATCAAATCATATTCCTAGACTGTCCTAATTCATGCATATGAATCTCTAATAACAGGAGATGTAATTTACTTGAATATCAAACAACATACATGCTTTATTTACTCGAAACGGTGAAGAAATAGAAAGAAAACAATAAAATGCTGACATAAGAGAGGCCAAAAAGCCTAAGTATTTTTTAATTGTTTTCCTAAGTGTGCAGTACGGAGTTGCATGACCAATGAAAAATAGACAAGTCATAAGTGCAAACATAAAAGGGAAGAATGTAACTCAAAGTTTCAAAGTAAGTTTTTCGAAATGGAAAGGGCTTAAGTATAGAAAAGAGGACTGAGCAATAGAAGCCCATGTTTGATTGCAACTATAGAAGAAGAATCGATTTTAGGAAGTGTAGTTGTTTAAAAGAAAAGGGGTATAGTTGAAACCGAAGAGCAAAAAAGAAGATTATAAGAAAATTTTAATGGGGCTTCACCATGTAAAATATACATTTACAACTTTCCATCATGCTAATTTTATCTACTACATTCTTAAAGGAATTACTTAAATCAAGTAAGTGATATAAAAAAGTAGTAAAGCATGCCATGATCAAGATAAACATCTATGATGTCTCATTTTTATCTAGCTTCAAACATGAACTGTTATGTTCTATATTCAGAATCAGAAAATACAACTACTATAGCTGGAAATGGATGGAAGAGAGAGTTCGGAAAAAAATTTCAGGTGGCTTCGCCATGAAAAATCAACATTTGATTTACCAACATGCGAGAAATGTTACTATAAAGGGAACAAAACATCTATGTGAAAGAAACAAAGTAGCATAAATCTTGACAAGCATTTAAATCAAGGCTTATGCCTAAACAATAGCATCAAAATAGATGAAATGCTTGTAATTTCCAAAAATTACATACAAGATTCATGGTTACAGTAACTGAGAAGCGAGATAAAATGCACGAGAATCCTACAAAGTATAGCTTCATATCTAAAGATAATGCATGATTCATAATTTTTACAAGTAAAATAAAATGCATAAAAGAACTTGAGTCACTCGACTAAGCAAGGAAAAATAATAGAGAAAAAGAATGGGGTAAAAATCATTTCCAAAGTACCCTTATAAGAGGAGAAACACCCAAATCACGGGTCATAATGTTTCAAAGCCACATATTGAAAATTATGCAGGTACAAATGTGAGAAACTCGAGTTTCAAAACTCATAAATATCAATGTACATCCAATCTAAAAAAGGCAAAAGTATAAACGGTGTAGATCCAAAGGGGATTCCTTATGAAGAGAAGTACCAAGTAAACATTTCTTGGAATATTACTCGGAACACAAACTCATTGGGTATTAATGGTCAAATCAAATCTAATAAGTGCGGAACTTAAGATAATGTGAAGTGAATCACAACTTTTCGAGAAAATATTATACCCCTCAAGAACATATAATGTAATTAAAAGGAATGACGGATTTTGAGTAATCATATCAATAAACTTTCTATCTAGCAAGTTTCGAGCAAATAAGAATACCCATTTAGTAATCGTAACACAAGATTAGACAGAAAACTTTGAGTTAAAATGTATACACATCCGAGTTGAGGAAATATTCGACTATTTCAGAAGTTAGCACTCCCATTTAAACCAATCGGTCTCGAATTGCAGTATAGAGGAAAAGATACATATTTTGGTTCTAATAAAAAAACCCATTAATGGGTACTAAAATCGAGTGGGAAACAAGTACTTATCGATTAAATCGAAGTGGAGAAAACCCTCAAATGATCACAGAACAAGTTTCAAATTAAAGACCGATGTTGCCCCAAAGATCACAAAATATGCAAAGAAGGATAAAACATCGGTATCTCGAAGGACTAAATGCAACACTCGAGATCGAAAACTTACCGACCTCATCAAACAGTGTTGCCAGTTACACATCCGAGCTCACAAAAAAAAATTGCGGCCAAGACAACACACAAAGATCTCTTTTAAAGAAAATCTTTCAAAGCTTGGGATGAGCAATATAGAGTTGGGAAATCACATGATCTTGAACCATCGACAATGGAAGAAAACACCCACAACTACCTTTGAGAGAACTCTTACAAAGTAGAAAAACAACAAGATACATGCATAGGGCTTTACAAAGCTAAACCATCAGAGTCCAAAAAATAATAATGGTGGCCGCCTTCACATTCCTGCACAGAGAGCTCAAAAATAAGAAGAACATTGTAGCAAAAAGTTCCGTAGAAAAGAACATTGTAAAGTAATTAGATTATTGATGTTTTTGGGTCATACTTAATGACCCGTGAGCCACAAAGCGTGTCCACGAAGTCAATAATCTAGTTCTTAGAAAGAAAAAAAAGCGATTATAAAGTGCATAAAATCTTGAAGCTTCGTCCATAATATCTCTTTTCAAAACTTGACAAAATCTCGTAAACACCACATGAAAAGTATTTGAACCATCCACAATACGAGTTCCCTTCCTTTCACCATCGTTGTCGCTCACATCTTCCTCGTCTTCTTCCTCTTCACTAGTGCCTCCATAGCCTTCCTACAACTATATATTTTGCATTTGTTTACACACATTATCGTACCTTTGTTTTAATGCCATATGTGAGAATCTTGTTTCCCCATACACCGTCAACCAAAGCATCTCGGGACCGCATAATTTGTTGGTCTCCCCTTGCGCTAACGCCTTTAGGCGTAATAACGACTGGCGATTTCATTGCTTATTTTCTCAGATGCAGCAAAGGAATATTAAATATTATTTTCTCGGCATAATAAACGCTAACATCTTTCGGCGTAATAATAGTTGGCAATTCCAAAAAGGTGCAAAAATGGATTTTATGAAAATAAAAAAATATTGCCATCAATGCATAGAGCTCGAGAAAATATGCACTTTTAGAGAAAACGACACTAGAAACAAAGCCACAAAATGAAAGTTATGGCACATGCAAGTTTTTGTTGCTACATCTTCCAGACCCTTTCCAAAAATGGCAAAATAATTTCTTTCCTTGCGATTTTTCCACCGAAAACCATAAAATAGAAAAAAATGCCATAAAAGGAAAGAAACGTTGTGTTTGCTCGGTGGTGGTTTTTGCGAGTTTTTCCATGCTTTTTACAAATCACGCCAAACCCACGTGTAAGGCAGAGAGAAATGAGTAATGTTTTTCATTACATGTCTGCATTACATATCAGTTGTACGCATTTAGGGAGACTGGCATGAATGAAATGATACTTACACATGTTACATCAAAATTACTTTCACGCATTTACCAATGTGTCTATCTACACCCCCGCACCGCACCGTTATGTCGCAGAAGCAATAATTCTGTCCTCCAATAATCTTGTCCTCCCTCAAGTTCTGAGACCACTACACCCAAGATAGACGTGTGGACAGCTCAGATCAGTTTGGTCGACAATACAGAAAATGAAGCGGACGGTTTGGAATGATGCATGATGGTACAGCGTGTCAGAGCCCCTCCGGATTTTTAACTTAGAACATGCCTTTCCGCGTAATAAACTTTTGTGTTTAGGGCCCTGGTGCCCCATTCTTTGTAAAGATGGATCATGGGATATATTCTCCGACCCTCCAACCACTTAACGACTACCTCTTTAATCATTTGCATACATTTGTGACCTTCATTGAGGTCTGCCAACGAAACCGAGCAAACATGGGGTTTATTATTTACAGATTAATTAACTCGAACTTCTGATAAAACGATTTATTTACATGTTGCAACTGTTAAACTGAGTATTATTAATCTAATTAGGCTACCTTAGTACAGCTGCATAAATAGGTGTACTTTCTCCATACTACCATATAAATGGAAGGACAGCAGCTCTATAAAATATAAAACATTAAGGAAATCATTTGTAATGACAATGTGTCAACAGTGCATATTGAGTTCCAATTAATAACAGTAAGATGGCATCTCCGCATGTGATATGTTCTTAATATGTGCTCTACAACAGTAATAAGCAGAAAATATATTTATTACTATGAAGTCGCCTCTGCATTTAGATCAAATCTCAGGACAGCCATATATTTATCAGTATCCGGTTTCTCTTTTAACTCCGAACTGTGTGCATTCTTTTGCCACGGGAAGAAGTCGAATCACGGCTACAAAAATCCTCCTGGTCGAATGACGGCTTCCAAGTGGATTTACACACAATGATTTAGTATCCGCCGGTTTCTCTTTTAACTACAAACAGTGCACGAAAGAACGTCCGCATCTCGACAACACAGACTGTAGCGCCTGTGATATCATAAGTGTCTCTTCTGCTTAAACATACTTAGTGAGAATGGGTACCGACTCCCATTACACAGTGAAATGTTTTCTCATGTTAGGCATTCATAATTGTACACGGTACGCCCACTCTGTTAATTCCGTCGAATAATATTTGTATTTCAGGTCCGCGATGGGATATGTCATCTGCATTACGTCAGCAATGACACTTAACCACGTAGAATGGAAGAATCTAGGAGATAAAATGCAATACAAGGTGAATATCATAAATGGCCCAATGGGTTATACATGGATAGCCTCCTACACACATGCTTAGGCGCTTCAGGCCGTGAGGTGTATAACCGCATAGAGCTTCACTGCAAGCCTTAGTAGAGCCCAGCCTGCCAAGGTCTGGTGGATGCGTTAAGATTGTTTTTACTGTATTTAATGTATCATGGAGTACAAAATTGTTTTTCTAATATATCTCCAATAAAATATTTATAGATATCTGCATAAATTTAAATATCAACAGATTTTTTCTTCAGTGTTGATGGTGTGATATGGAATAATGGCATATTGGACTAGAGTTGTTGTGCCTTCATGTGCTTAATCTCAGGATTGAGAGTCGTTGACTCCAGCAGACCAAGCCCCGACCCTCGCCTTGGCTCTTGTCCATGTGCATAGGCTAAGATAGGAAGGGTTGTGCAGATGACCAAAACAGAGAGCGAGCCCAGGGTTCCGTTTGCTGATGGTAGTTTGCTATTTACCTCATATATGTCTATTTTGCATACAAATCATGGATGGTCATCAAATAAGGCATGTTAACCGGTAACTGACAGTGGGTTTGGGATTGTGCTCGTTGACCTCGTAGAGTGCTTGGTCCGAAACTGTGTCATCATTTGTTGTTTGAGTAACTAACCCCGTCTAGTCAACAATCATATACAACAAAGAGAGAGATTAGCACTTTTCAATGAAGAAGGTGGTAGGTAGACTGAATAGAAATGCAAGGGATTGGAAACATGTTTAAACAGTGGGAGTTGCAAGCATTAATCAAAGGAGAAGCAAAACATAGTTTGTGGGCAAGGAAAACAAAGGATTCGTCGGGCCTTTGCATTAATTGAATGTTGCACGACGTTGATAGCTAAGGACATTGCCGAGACATGGTGACAAACTCCTGGGTAAGACTCGAAGAGAATCACGTTTAGAAAAAATGAAAGAGACGACTTCCCTTGAAATGTATATTTAGTAAATAAATTGATATATGCCTAATGGCAAAACATTGTGGATTGCAACAAGTTAATGATATATGCAAAATGGTAATTTTTTTATTAATATCCATATTATTGAAAGTATGCATTATGTTTGGTTAAGGACTAAAAATGAGATTAGAATGGAATTTTATGTATTTTTTTCATTGATATCGAGATCTAGCATCCTGTCATGCATTCATGTCCATTGTTGCTAGTAAGTTATTATTGGTTGCTTCTCATATATTTTTTAGAAATGTTATAACCTTTTTTAGTTTAAAAATGTAGTTTTTCAATCATATGTTTTTAAACCATAATTTTCATTTAAACTGTTATTTGGGATATAAGACACCAATAACTTAACCTACCAATATTTTATTATTCTTCAATATTCGTATTTTGAAAAAATGTACCAATCTCCTTCTTGATGGTCATGAACATGTGTTTGCAATGTTTTGTTTGTTGAAAGTAAAAGGAACGATAACAATATTGTACCAAGCCAAGAACTTAGATGCTAATAAAAGACCATGATCAATAAGATAAAAGAAATTCACCAGAATAACTTTAATAAAACCTTTGCAAACAAATGAGGAACAATATCATATATTATTATGGAACTCTCATATGTGAGTACAATGAGAATGGACCTTGCTTATATAGGAAAGGAAGATCAATCTAAGAACCAGTCAAGGCCATAGATCAAACCATAAATAAAGGAAATATCTAGTCATCAAAGAACTAGTAAATACCATAGATTTAGGAAAAATGTAGTCATCAAAGATCTAGTCAATACAATAGATCAAGGAAAGAACTAGTCATCAAAGATCTAGTCAATACTATAGATCAAGGAAAGAACTATACCTAACAACTAGATAATATCTTCCTAATATCTAAATAAGAGAAAAGAAATATCCACACACATAAGTGGGTGAGGATAAATACCATAAAGATAAATAAAGTACCGAGGTGAACATGAGATAAAGTAAATACCTACTCTAACACCCCCTCAAGTGAAGGTAGGGGCCCAAACTAAAAGTGGCATATCCACATTATGAGTCCCAACAACTAGCTCGGTGAGGTACTATGTACAATATATCCATGAAGAAATCTCAAACCAAAAGAAGGAAAAATCCTGCTAGAAGGAAAGACGAGAAGAATAAGAATAATGATGTTCTTACAAACAACCCCAAGAAAATATTCCTAAACCCTAAGCATGCCACACAACTCAAGGTAGCGAGGTAATGCAAAAGGCTTCGTAAAGATGTTCACAACCCTTGATGATTTAGAATGTACTCCAAGAAAATAACTCCATCTTGAATGTGATGAAGAATGAAGTGGATTTGTATTCCAATATGTTTGGTCCGCTTGTGCTTAATGGGTTGAGAAATGTGAATGGTACTTTGGTTGTCACACCTAAGTACACTTTTTTAATCTTGTGGGAATCCAAACTCTGTCAATAAATGGTGTGAAGCCAAAGAATATCTCGACTTGTTGTAATTACTACCCTGTACTCTTCCTCCAAAGTTGAAAATCCAATAGTCTATTTCTTTTTACACGCCCAAGAAAATGGAGAAGAGCCAAGAAAAAATAAAGATACAAGTGGAATGTATGTCCTCAATATAACATGCCCAATATGAATTTGTATATCTAACAACCCGAGTAGAACACTTAGAGTAGTATGTGCCAAAGTGGGATGTTCACCTCCAATAGCGTAAAATCCTTTTAGCATCCTCGCTAATGATTTCTGCAATGAGGAAAATGTGCAAACCGAGATATAAACCCTATTGAAAATGAAATATTAGGGCGAGTATGGGTCAAGTAAATGACACTTCCAACCAACTACCTATATAAAGTAGGATCAAAAAGTGGAGTGGTACATGTAGAAGTAAGAGTAACCCCAGACTGAAAAAGGAGATATACTTGGCTTCTGCAATCAACCATATCAAAGCATTGAAGAAAATCATGGGTGTAATTTTCCCGAGTCAAATGAATCCATGAATTTTCCGAGAAATCTGAAAATAAATACAATAATGCAATAACTCAAGATCTGTCATGTCAAATTGTGTAGAAATAGCCCTCTAAATAGTCTAAATGTGGGAAGAAGATCTATCAATAAGTAACATATCATCAACATACAAGACAAGTATCACAATATCCTCACCAACATGTTGGAGATACACTGTATGATCATAGTGGCAAAAAACAAAACAAAGTATAAAAGAATCCATCTTCTCATACCAAACTTGAGGGGCTTGTTTGAGACCATAGAGATACCTTCGGAGCCTACAAACAAGAGAGTAATCCTAAACAAATCCATCCGATTACTCCATGTCTATTTCCTCTTGTAAATATCCATGTAAGAAGGAACTACAAATGCCCATCTGGTATACGGGCCACCCATATGATGTAGCAATTGCAAGTACAAGGCATACAAAATCCATCTTAGCAACAGTGCAAAATTCTTAGAGTAATCAATACCTTGAACTTGTGAAAATCTTTTCCACAAGACGAGGCTTAATATTTGTCAATGGACCCATCAGCTATGTATTTAGTTTGGTATACCCACTTACACCTAACCATTTTTCTTCCTTTAGGAAGAGATACCAAATCCCAAGTACGATTCTTTAGGAAATAGGAATAATAAGTTATCATCGCATCATCTCACTCTTGTATCCCATGAGCCATTGTAAAATATTGTGAATCCTAAGAAACTACCCGACACAAAAGTCAAAAACTTGTAGAATTTGCGTCATGATGCCCAGTGGGTGGAAGGTCCTGTATGAAAGGTGTTGCTTAAAAATTATAGTACAAGCCTACTTAGGCATAGTGACAACATCAATGGGAATAGTTTGCTCAACTAAATTTATAACCTCCTTATTAGCCTATTCAAAGAAAGGATCCTCAAGATGAGTTAAAGAAGAAGAAGGATGCATGGAAGAAGATGAAGAATAATGAGGAATGAAATGCTCATCAAATTGAACATGTGTTTGAAAAATAACGTCATGAGTATCTATATCTAAAAGTCAATAAGATCTCATCTCCTCACAATACCCTAAAAATATTAATGGTTTTCTCTTGTTATATAAGGCTTTCATTTTCTTCTTTGGTACAAATACTACTTCTGAATTAATTAATGATTAAGTGAAATCTGAGTTATATGTGTTGTTACAAAATGTAACAGATCACATAGTTTTGCAATTTCATGATACCTTCAAACAAAAAAGAACACAAGGGCCCGAAGGACAACTTTGTTGTCTTGATGAAGACACCGAATTATAGAGTAGGTGAAGTGTTGAGTTTTGGGAAAGCAAACATAAATAGATTACAAAAAAATAAGAGTTCATTCTTGAATGTTACGAGTTCTCATTGATGTTCTTTCCTTCATGATTAAGACATTCAATTAAATGGCTGAGTTGTTTAGTTCATCATACAATCCATACTAAAGGTGAAATGGGAAGAAATATACAACTCATTTACAAAATTCAATGTTTTATTCATAAGGAAATTTCAAATGTTTCCACACAAGCCATGGGATGTAACTGGAAAGTAAAGTACAAGTACTGAAATAAAAGGTACACATGCATGAAAGAGAAAGTAAAGGAGTATGGGTGAACCCATCATTGCCTTGGGGTTTCTTTCTTGATTGAAGCATCTCCATCTCCATCTTTTGTTCCTTCTTCATCTCCATTGTAGAAGCCATACTGTACTGAAAAAAGAAAAATAATAACTATCATCTATGAGCTCGGGGATGAAATCATATTCCTAGAATGTCCTAATTCAGTGCATATGAATCTCTAATACAGAGATATAATTTACTTGAATATTAAACTACATACATGCTTTATTTACTTAGAAAGAGTGAAGAAAGAAAAGAAAAGAAGAAAACATGGACATAAGAGAGGCCAAAAGCCTAAGTATTTTCTAACTATTTTCCTAAGTGTGCAAGTACAAGTTGCAGCCAATGAAAAAATAGACAAGTCATAAGTGCATGCATAAAAGGGAAGAATGTAACTCAAAGTTTCAGTAAGTTTTCTGAAATGGAAAGGGCTTAAGTATAGAAAAGAGACTAGCAATAGAAGCACATGTTTCAGATTGCAACTAAAGAAGAAGAATCAGATTTTAGGAAGCTGGAGTTGATTAAAAGAAAAGGGGTACAACTGAAACAGAATGAAAAAAGAAGATTCTAGGAAAATTTTGATAGGGCTTTGCCATGTAAAATGGACATTTACAACTTTCCATCATGCTACTTTTAACTACTACATGCTTAAAGGAATTATTTAAATCAAGTAAGTGATACAGAAAAAGTAGTAAAGCATGCCATGATCAAGATAAACAACTATGATGTCTCATTTTTATCTAGCTTCAAACATGAAGTGTTATGTTCTATATTCTGAATCAGAAAATACAACTACTATAGCTAGAAATGGATGGAAGAGAGAATTCTAGAAAAAAATTTGCAGGGCTTCGCCATGAAAAATCAACATTTCAGATTTTCCAACATGCCAGAAATGTTACTATAAAGGGAACAAAACATCTATGTGAAAGAAACAAAGTAACAAGAAATCTTAACAAGCATCTGAATCAAGGCTTATGCCTAAAAAATAGCAGCAAAATAGATGAACTGCTTGTAATTTCTAGAAAGTACATACAAGATTAATGGTTACAGAACTAGAAGCAGATAAAGTGCACATAATGCTACAGTATAGCTTCATAGCTAAAGATAATGCATGATTCATAGTTTTTACAAGTACAATAAAATCATATAGAACTTGAGTCACTCGACTAGCAAGGAAAAATAATAGAGAAAAAGATTGCGGGACAAATGATTTCTAGTACCCTTATAAGAGGAGAAACACCCAAATCTGGGTTGCAATGTTTCAAAGCCACATATTGAAAATTATGCAAGTACAGATGTGAGGAAATGAGTTTTAGAACTCATAAATATCAATGTACAGTCAATCTAAAAGGGGAAAAATTATAAACGGTGTAGATCCAAAGGGGATTCCTTATGAAGACAAGTACCAAGTAAACATATCTTGGAATATTACTCAGAACACAAACTCGGTGGGTATTAATGGTCAAATCAAATAAGATAAGTGTGGAACTTAAGATAATGTGAAGTGAATCACAACTTTTCAGAAAATATTATACCCCTCAAGAACATATAAAGAATCAAAAGGGATGATGGATTTGAGTAATCATATCAATAAACATTATATCTAGCAAGTTTCAATTAAATAAGAATACCCATTTAGTAATCGAGAATAAAGAGAAAATTTGAGTTAAAATGCATACACATCCGAGTTGAGGAAATATTTGAGTATTTGAAGTTAACACTCCCATTTAAACCAATAGTCTTTTTTTGTAGTATAGAGGAAAAGATACAAATCTGGTTCTAATAAAAAAACCCATTAATGGGTACTAAAATTAGAGTGGAAACAAGTACTTACCGATTAAATCAAAGTTGAGCAAACCCTCAAATGATCACATAACAAGTTTCAAATTAAAGACTGATGTTGCCCCAAAGATCACAAAATATGCAAAGAAGGATAAAAACATCAGTATCTCGAAGGACTAAATGGAAATGACGAAGTGATTACAACTCTCAGAGATCGAAAACTTACCGACCTCATCAAACAAAGTGATGCCGAGTTGAACATCCTAGGTCACAAAAAGAAATTTGGGGTCAAGACAACAAACAAAGATCTCTTTTAAAGAAAATATTTCAAATCTCGGGATGAGCAATATATAGTCGGGAAATCACATGAGCTCGAACCATTGACAAAATGGCAGAAAACACCCACAACTACCTTGATGAGAGAACTCTTATAGAGTAGAAAAACAACAAGATACATGCATAGGGCTTTCCAAAGCTAAACCATCAGAGTCTGAAAAACAATAATGGTGCCCGCCTTCACATTCCCGCACAAAGAGCTCAAAAAGAAGAAGAATGGCTACGAATATACAAGATATAAAGTCACAAAGGCCCCATAGGTTAGGGAAATGCTTAAAGTTGAGCTCGAATGCTCAGAATAATGGCGATTTTTTTTGCTAGGGCTTTCCCACATCACTAAAAACCAAATGAAGTGATCATTATGGGTCAAGGTCCCCTTTATCATGTAAACTCGAGAATGGTTTGGTTAGAATCAACCACGGTTGAATCATCGATGATCAAGAAAGCATCAAGGACACAGATCAATGCTCAAGAATCAATCTCTAGGTTTGAAGAAAACCATGGTTCAAGCCATTAAATGCATTTATCACATGTCAGAAACCCTAAAAATCATGCTTCATAGATCAATGATCAAAAATTAATAGGTACAGAGATCGACGTTCCCAAATGGTTCATCAAAATCAAGGAAAAATTCATCCAATCAAAATGGCGGTGGTGATTGACCAATTTACCAAAATTTCAAATTGTAAAACTTTCATCCATGAGACCCCAGAAGCCCGAGAGACATGATAAGGATACGTGTCATCACCACAACAAAAGTGGAAAAGTAGAGGCGGAGGTATTTTAAGTTTGAAACCTTTTGTAAAAAGTTAAAAGTTTCAAAAATTTCCCAAGCCCAGAGCCTCCCGAGAAGGACATGAAAAGATAATTCATCACCACACAAAGAATAGAAATGCGGAGGCCATGTGTATTTTAAGTTTGAAACCTTTTAAAAAAAAAGTTAAAATTTCAAAATTTCTTGCAAGCTCAAGCCTCCATGATGAGAATGCCACCACCAATCGATTAAAGGAAGATGAACATCATAAGCAAAAGCCAGCCCACATGTCCATCATAAAATCATTGCAATGATTTCCAAGGTCCAACTATAGTCCAACCTCCAAATAATTAAAAACCAACCCAATTATATTGTGTAATGATCACCGAAAAGGTAAAATTTTAAACTATATTCTTTCAAATACAAAGGCCGACACGTATATACATGTATGTATTTATCAAAGGTGGCAGAGACTAAAGTATGATGGCATGTATATTTGCTAAGTCCACAAATGGCCAAACTCGAGTTGAAGACAAATTATACATGCGAATTATAGAGGTGGTCCCCACTAAGAGGTGAATAATTTTGCTAAAGTATTGGAGATCAAAAGTGTTTATTTTCTTGCAAAGAAGTGTTTTGCATGTGATCACTAGAAGACAAAACAAGTGTCAACATCAGAGACAAAGGTGGTCCCAATCAGGATAGATATTTGGATGAATTATTTTGCAAAGTATTACAATTAATGTAATTTATTTTTTCTCAATACACAGGAGTATTTTTGCATGCCTTCACAACAGACATAATAGAGAAAGAACAGAGTTGCATGTTCATGGAGAGAGACTTGCCTAGCAAGCAATCTTATTTTTAGCAAATTATTCATCCTTCTCTTCTTAAAAATAGAATAGTCAACTTCAGTTTGACTATATTGTAATTAAGGCTAATAATGCCTATTTGTAATTGCATGCTCTATTTTTATTCCTTTATCTATTATTAAATAAAGGATAAAAATAGGATGCATGGTGAGTACAAGCCTTAGGCTATTTTTAGGAAAAGGGGTGAATTTTATTTTTGCTATATATTGTGTGCCTTTGCAAAGCACAGGAGAACTTCTAGAGGACTTTTGGATATAGGAGTATTGAAGCAATTTTTTCTCAGTTTTCCTTTGAGTGTGAAGTATTTTTGCCTTACCAATTATTTGTAGTCTTGTGTATGTTTCTATTAGTCTTGTGAATGTAAATTCCTGATTAATCATCTTACCCTGTTGTAAAATTCAAGTAGTTTTGCATGATATTAATGTGCATGTTTAGCTTAGCAGTATTGTTGTGATAATCTCCCTCAATACCTCCAAGTGTTTTTCCCTTAATATTCTATAGAAGAACTATTGGTTTGTGCACCCAAAATCCTTCACATATCAATTGTGCATATACTCAGTCAAAGCCCTCATACAAATTTGGTGTATCACCTTAGTTTTAATTATTTTATAGTCATCTTTTACCCTTTAAACCCCAAGAATCAATTTAGGATACATCAACAAGGAACCGGCCTTGATACTGGAGACTCACCTCAAAATAGGTATACCCACAGACCTGAGGTGTTTCCATTGTATCTATGAAAGAGAGAGATCAATTTTTGCAAGCTTAGAAAACCTATAGCCATCTCTCTACAGGGTGCACTTTTGAGAGATAATAATTTTTGGCACGCCTGGTGGGACAATGAATCAAATCTACATGCAAGTTACAAATTCTATACAGATCTACAACAGATTTACAATAGTTACAAAGTCACTTTCGGGAGCAAGTTGCAACAATTTATTTTAAAGATTTGAAGATCTTTTGGTGACTCCACAAAGCTGATTTCAGACTAGTATTGCAACATGTTCCATGCCTAAAGTGACTACAAGATCATCGGTAAGAGGAATTCCTCTGAGTTTGTTTCTTTACCCTTGAAATTCTTTAGAAGGAGAAGAGTTGGTAATACTTTACCTTATAATAGACCTGGTTTTGATAACCCTCCTCTGATATTCCTTCACCACGTATCAATTTCTCTATTAACATCCTAGTTTTTCAAATGGCTATTCAACCACTAAGGAATTTTGTGACCTTTACTAATGGTAGTCCATTAGTAATCCCAATCTACCATGACATTCCTAATGCTGCCATGAAAAGTTTTCCATCATTCACGGGTGAAAATCAGGTTACACCAGTTGAACATATCAAAGATGTTGCAGCCCTATGTGTAGTCCATAATATCACTCATGAAGACGTAGCTTTAAGACTTTTAGCTACATCTTTTAAAGGAAGGCCTTGCAATGGTATAGAAACCTAGAAATTGGAAGCATAAGAACTTGGGATAACTTAGGTGAAAAATTGTTGAAACAGTTCCAGGATAATTTAGATCATTTGTCTCTCATTGAATAGTTGTCTACTATTAAAAGAGCTCCCAATGAATTTATGTCCAGTTTCAATATCCATTTTTCCAGAACTTGGGAAAGAATTCCAATAAGTGTCAAGCCTCAAGCTGATCATGCTTTCCTTTATTATCTTAGGGCATTGAATAAGTGATATCTCAACTATGATTTAGTCAATGGGGGGAGAGACACTCCCAACAGCCTACGATATCACTATCCGAGCTGAAAATAGTCTTATTCAAGCTGGAAAATTGGCACCAAGGCCTTCAATGCCATTTTCGACAGATTTAACACCTATTCCTCAGCCTATTACAATCATAGAACCTATTATTGTAGCTCCATTAGATGATGTATTTAAAGCTTTGAAAACTATGGAAATAAATTGACTTGATTGATAATAGAATTGCATTATCTAGCAGACCCTATCAGGCTCCTTATCAAAGCAAAATCAACAGAATCAACAAAATAGGTAGCCCTATCAACAAAATCAAAATTATAGGTAGCCTTACCAGCAAAGGTAATTTGACCCAAAGGCTCCTAGTTCCTCTAACACTTTAGTCCTAGTTAATATGGCTACAAAAGATTGGTGTCAACCTTGCAATCAACCTCATGCAGCTGCAAGTTGCCCAAATGCTTTTTTGAATCTGAATCTTGTTGCACAACCTCAATCTGAAACATTGTTCATGCCTCAAATGGAGGGTGGGTAGTAAGAAAACTCATGTCAAAAAGCACCTGAACAAATTTAGTCAGTTTTAATGAGGAGGATTTCATTGCAGTCACTACTAGGGCTCAAGGAAAGCTGTTGAAAGTCAAAAACAACAAAATAGGCCTATCTTACCTACTATCACTGATAAGACAACATCTATAGTCCCAAAGTCAACAACAACTCTATGTTGTTCCTAAAAAAAAACAAGTGTTCCAGTTGATAAAGGCCATCAAAAATAGCTACAACCTGATCCAAGAAGACTATTTATACCTAGATATCCAAGGCAACTGAAGCAGAATCAGTTTTCTAAGGCCTACTCTAAGACAGTTGAATCTATCTCTAAAACAATTGCTTCTTAACATTGTTGATGTAATGAAAAAACATAATGTTAACATCTCAATGTGGGATGCTCTAAGTATTCCTAGATAGCAATATTTACTCTCTCATGAACTAGCTAAGCTATAAGATTTCTTCAAAAACAACAGAAAAGGAAGTTCATAAAGCAAGACATGGTCCTTGGAACGTTTGAACAAGACCGCATTAAAGAAGTTAAGTGGATGGTTCAAAAGGTTCTGAATGCTCATGACATCAAGAAACCACCACCATTTTATTTATCATTGATTATTGGAGAACATCTAGTTCATAATTGCATGGTGGATAGTGGTGCAAGTAGCAGTTATGCCAAAAGTGATTGCAGAAAAATTGGGTTTGTAGTATGAGCCTACTAGAAAGGAGTGTCTTATAGCTTGATGGAACTACAACTAATACAATTGGTATAATCAAAAATTTAGAAGTGACATTACATGCTTGCCCAAATGTTTCTATTTTGCAAGATGTTACTGTTGTGGATTTACCTCCATACTTTGCCTTATGCTTATCTAGAGACTTCACGACAAAAATAGGAGGTTATCTCTCTTCAGATTGGTCCTTATTTTTCACTACTCGTTATGGTACCAAAGTTACTATCAATTCAGAGCCATTGGCCAAATTTCACATTGAGCCTCACTCTTCAAATGTAGTGGCTAATTATTCAGCCCTAGATTAGTCTGATTTTGATGAGGTAGCTCATGTTTTAGCATTAGATGGTGTTTCTAACATGTTTATGGATGAAAATACAGTGGAAGAACATGCTCATGATCCTTTTAAGGAAGTTGAAGAACACCTGTTTGGTGTGTATTGTATGCATGAAGAAAATACACCACTTCCCTTGATTGTCCAAAACAGAAGATTCAACAGAAGGGATTTGGAAGCTTCATTTTGATGGAGCTAAGAACAAGAAAGGATAGGGAGCAGGTCTGATGCTCACTTCCCCAATGAATGAAAGGTATTTCTCAGCTTTGAGTCTCCAATTTTCATGTACTTGTAATGTAGTTGAATATGAAGCATTAATTCATGGCTTTGCTTTGGGCTAAAGAGAGGTATCAACATGCTACATGATTTTTGGTGACTCGAGTTGGTTATTAATCAAGTAAGAAATTTCAATGTTTGTAAGAATCCATTAATGAAGTCTTACAGAGACATAGAGTTTCAGACTTAATGGAAGATTTCGATGCTATTAACATTTAGTCTATTCATAGAGCTGAAAAAAAGCATGCAGACAGACTTGCAGCAGTAGTTGGGGCTAGTTTTGAAGTGTTGGAATAGATTGAAAATAGCAAAATCTAGCCTCATATAAAGTTAATTGTTAGGCCTTCAATACCTGATAATGATTCAAATTGGCAAGTTTTTGAAAGTGATGATCAAATCTTGTAGGTTTTTGCAGCAAGAAGCTGAGTTTTTCATGAGTTAATCAAGATAAATTACAACACTTATATGGTGACTAGATTGTTCAGTTAAAGACAAATAAACTACCTCGAGGTCTGGTCACATTGGAAGACATCTTCAACACTGACGATCAATTAAGAAAGGTCAAGACTAAAATGTCAACCCACACTGATAATTACGAAGAGATCTCGGTTGATGAAGGAAAAATTTTTTTCTTGGAAAGGTATGTTCCTTACTGAAAAATAGTCATTTATTAATCTTTGCAAAGAGTTTAAGGATGTTTTTCTTGGAAATACCAAGATCTGAAAGGATTTGATCCCAGTTTAGCACAACATACAATTGAGTTGCAGCCAAATTCTAAACCTGTTAGATAGAAATAGAGGCTGTGAATCCCAAAATAGAACCTCTGATGAGGAAAGAATTATCTAAGTTGATTGAATCGGGTATTATCTTTCTAGTTAAGCATTCAAGTTGGGTAGCCAATCTTGTTCTGTTAGGAAGAAGAATGGTGAAATCAGACTATGTGTAGATTTCAGAGATCTTAATAAGGCTTCATTAAAAGATCATTACCCACTCCCAAACATGGATCAGATTCTAAGAATAGTCTCAGGTTTAGATAGACTATCTCTTCTAGATGGTTATAGTGGATATAATCATATTTTAGTCTAGGAAGAAGATAGATATAAAACAACCTTTACCACTAAGTGGGGTACTTATGCTTACAAAAGGATGCCTTTTGGTCTTTCAAATGCTGGTGCAACATTTCAACGTGCAATGGACATGGATTTTCACATCTTATTAAATAAATGCATCCTTGTTTATTTAGATGATGTTACTTGTATTTTCAAAATATTCTGAAGAACATCTAATGCATTTAAGGCAGACTTTTCAGTTGTGCAGGAAATTTGGAATATCTTTGAATCCACTGAAGTCTATCTTTTCAGTACATCAAGGAAACTACTTGGTCATATTGTTTCTAAGAAAGGTTTAGCAATTGATCCTTTCAGGATCAAAGCCATATCACAACTATCATTGCCCCATCATAAGAAGGCATTACAGAGTTTTCTTGGAAAAATCAACTTTGTTAGAAGATTTGTTCTAGATTTTGTAGCATTGGTTAAACCACTCACAACTATGCTAAAGAAAGAGAAAAATTTCTCTTGGACCAGTGAAGGGAGAGAAGGATTTGAATCAATCAAAGAAGCTATCTCTCAAGCTCCTACTCTTGCAAATCCAAATTTTGATAAAGATTTTACAATGTATGCACTTGCAGGAGCTGAAACAATCTCAGCTATATTAACTCAAGTCAATGATGAAAATATTGAGCAGCCTATTGCTTTCTTTGGATAGAGTTTGCATGATTATGAAATAAGGTACACATTTCTTGAAAAATAGGTACTTTCAGTAGTTAGAGGACTAAAGAATTTCAAGTATATGCTTTTGAACAATAAAATCCATGTTCTTGTTTCTCATCCAAGTGTGAAAGCATTCTTACTAAATAAGGAATTGAATGAGAAAAGAGAAAACTGGATAACAAAGGTCATGGAGTATGATGTTGATATTCAGGTTGCTAAGATGGTTTGAGGAAAGGTTTATGTGAGCATCTAATTGCTGATATGGAAAAACAACAAAGTTACAGAACCAGATGATTCAAAACAACATGTTGAAATTACGTATCAACAATCAAGAAATCATGGTTCAACCAAGAAATCAACAACTTGAGCTCACTCATGAGATTCAGGAATCAAGATGGATGACTGATTTGGTTAATTATCTATAACATGGCACCTATCTAGAAGGTATGGACAAGAATAAATGAAGGTATTTCAGATTACAAGTTGTACCTTATATCTTCATTGATAATGTGTTATTCAAAAGAGATATAAATGGAATCTTGTTGCGGTGTGTTGACTATGATAAAATTCAGAAAATATTTTAGAATTCCATGAAGGACCTGCAGGAGGTCACTTTCTCAACACGTACCACAACCTTAAAAATTATGAAAGCTGGTTACTATTGGCCTAACATATTCAAAGACTATTTTGAATGGATTAGAAAGTGTAAAAATGTGCTTTCTTTGTTGGAAAAGAACGTCTAGCTTCGCTTACCTTTATAACCTATTTTAGTTGATCAACCTTTTATGTAGTGGGGTCTTGACTTTATTGGCATGATAAACCCACCATCATCACAAGGAAACAAGTGGATCTTAACTACTACAGATTACTTCACAAGATGGACTGAAGCAATAGCCTTGAAGGATGCTAATGAAACTTCAATACTATCCTTTTATGAAGGAATAGTCTGCAGATTCGGTGTTCCAACAACTATCATATCAGATAATGCTCTAGCATTTCTTGGTGCAAAGATAATAGATTGGGCTATCAACCATGGAATATATCTAAGTTCTTCATCTAATTATTACCCACAAGGTAATGGCTTAGCTGAGAGTACTAACAAGAATCTATTAAGGATCATTAGAAGAACACTTAAAGATAATCAAAGAGCTTGGCATCTGATGTTGAATTCAACACTTTGGGCTGACAGAGTGACTCCTAAAAGATCAGTTGGCAATTCACCATACAAACTTGTGTATGGAAAAGAAGCAAGAATGCCTATTTCAGTTGAGTTACTGCATTGGATTTGCTACACCAAATGGAGCTTCTTGAAAATGAACCATTGTAGGTTCATTATGTAGAGTTAATGGAATTACAAGAGCTAAGAGATCAAGCTCATTTGAATATGGAAAAGAATCGAAACAAATGAAGAAGACTTTTGACAAGAAATCCAAATTTAGAGTCTTCAATGAAGGAGATATTGTGTTAAAATGGGATGCTGATCATGCAAAGCTAGGAAGACACTCAAAGTTTGATACAATCTGGAGTGGTCCTTACATGATTTTAGCTTATAAGGAACACAATGCTTTTCAGCTTTGAAGTTGAATGGAGAGGAACTTCCCATTCTGTGAATGGTATGTTTCTCAAACATTGTTATTGAAAATCTTACAGTGATTGTTAGATTAGGATTTCCCTTTCAATAAGTGCAGTTCCTACACATTGCAATGTTTTTCAATTCAATAAGTGCATTCGTGCACGTGATCTGGTTTACCAGATCCTTTCCCAGTTTTAGTTCATTTTGGAAAGGGTTGGACCTTTCAAAAAAGGTAGATTTTGGTTATATGCTTTGGACTCCATGCCCAATGGACAAGAGCAAGGCACTAGTCTTTAAGCTAGTAGGTAGCTTTCCCCATAGGATCAAAGAAATGTTGACAATTTTTACACTTGTGCAAAAATGGGCAACTCGAAACTTCGTCATTACGATGAAAGTCATGGGTGAAGTATACCTAAGCTAAGGAAGTTTTGATGTTATTAGTTACTGCTGAATTAATTAATGATTAAGTGAAATCTGCAGTTATGTGTGCTGTTACAAAATGTAATAGATCACATAGTCTACAATTTCATGATACCTTCAAAAAAAGAACACAAGGGCCCCGAAGGACAATTGTGTTGTCTTGATGAAGACACCGAATTATAAAGTAGGTGAAGTGTTGAGTTTTGGGACAACAAACATAAGTGTAGATTATAAAAAATTAGAGTTCATTATTGAATGTTACAGGTTCTCATTGATGTTCTTTCCTTCATGATTAAGACATTCAATTAAATGACTGAGTTGTTTAGTTCATCATACAATCCATATAGAAAGCTGAAATGTAGGAAGAAATATACAACTCATTTACAAAATTCAATGTTTTATTCATAAGGAATTTTCAAATGTTTCCCACACAAGTTGTGGGATGTAACTAGAAAAGTAAAGTACAACTATTGAAATAAAAGGTACACATGCATGAAAGAGAAAGTAAAGGAGTATGAGTGAACCCATCATTGCCTTGGGGTTCCTTTCTTCGATTGAAGCATCTCCATCTCCATCTTTTGTTCCTTCTTCATCTCCATTGTAGAAGCCATTGTACCTGAAAAGAAGAAAAGAATAACTATCAGCTATGAGCTCAGGGATCAAATCATATTCCTAGATTGTCCTAATTCATGCATATGAATCTCTAATAACAAGAGATGTAATTTACTTGAATATCAAACTACATACATGCTTTATTTACTCAGAAAGAGTGAAGAAAGAGAAAAGAAAAGAAGAAAACATGGACATAAGAGAGGCCAAAAAGCCTAAGTATTTTCTAACTATTTTCCTAAGTGTGTAGGTACAGGTTGCAGCCAATGAAAAAATAGACAAGTCATAAGTGCATGCATAAAAGGGAAGAATGTAACTCAAAGTTTCAGTAAGTTTTCTGAAATGGAAAGGGCTTAAGTATAGAAAAGAGACTAGCAATAGAAGCACATGTTTCAGATTACAACTGAAGAAGAAGAATAAGATTTTAGGAAGTTGGAGTTGATTAAAAGAAAAGGGGTACAACTGAAACAGAATGAAAAAAGAAGATTCTGGGAAAATTTTGACAGGGTTTCGCCATGTAAAATGGACATTTACAACTTTCCATCATGTTTCTTTTAACTACTACATGCTTAAAGGAATTATTTAAATCAAGTAAGTGATACAAAAAAGTAGTAAAGCATGCCATGATCAAGATAAAAAATGTATGATGTCTCATTTTTATTTAGCTTCAAACATGAAGTGTTATGTTCTATATTCTAAATCAGAAAATACAACTACTATAGCTAGAAATGGATGGAAGAGAGAATTCTAGAAAAAATTTGTCAGGCTTTGCCATGAAAAATCAACATTTCATATTTTCCAACATGCCAGAAATGTTACTATAAAGGGAACAAAACATCTATGTGAAAGAAACAAAGTAATAAAAATCTTAACAAGCATCATCGAATCAAGCCTTATGCCTAAAAATATGAAAGCAAAAAGATGAACCGCTTGTAATTTCTAGAAAGTACATACAAGATTCATGGTTATAGAACCAGAAGCAGATAAAGTGCACATAATGCTACAGTATAGCTTCATAGCTAAAGATAATGCATGATTCACAATTTTTACAAGTATAGTAAAATGCATAGTAGAACTTGAGTCACTCGACTAGCAAGGAAAAATAATAGAGCAAAAGAATGGGGTAAAAATGATTTCTAGTACCCTTATCAGAGGAGAAACACCCAAATCTGGGTTGCAATGTTTCAAAGCCACAAATTGAAAAATATGCAGGTACAGATGTGGGAAAATGAGTTTTAGAACTCATAAATATCAATGTACAGGCAATCTAAAAGGGGCAAAAGTATAAATGGTCTAGATCCAAAGGGGATTCCTTATGAAGACAAGTACCAAGTAAACATATCTTGGAATATTACTCGGAACACAAACTTGGTGGGTATTAATGGTCAAATCAAATCAGATAAGTGCGGAACTTAAGATAATGTGAAGTGAATCACAAATTTTAGAAAATATTATACCCCTCAAGAACATATAGCAGAATCAAAAGGAATGAAGGATTTTGAGTAATCATATCAATAAACATTCTATCTGGCAAGTTTTGAGCAAATAAGAATACCCATTTAGTAATCAGAATACAAGATCAGACATAAAACTTTGAGTTAAAATGCATACACATCCGAGTTGAGGAAATATTCGAGTATTTCAGAAGTTAACACTCCCATTTAAACCAATCAGTCTCAAATTGCAGTATAGAGGGAAAAGGTACAGATCCTGGTTCTAATCCAAAAACCCATTAATGGGTACTAAAATTAGAGTGGGAAACAAGTACTTACTAGTTAAATCGAAGTTGAGCAAACCCTCAAATGATCACAGAACAAGTTTCAAATCAAAGACCGATGTTGCCCCAAAGATCACAAAATATGCAAAGAAGGATAAAAACATCAGTATCTCGAAGGACTAAATGGCAATGATGAAGTGATTACAACACTCAGAGATTGAAAAGTTACCGACCTCATCAAATAGTGATGCCAATTGACATTTGAGTGACACAAAGAAAAAATTATGGCCAAGACAACACACAGAGATCTCTTTTAAAGAAAATATTTCAAAGCTAGGATGAGCAATATACATTAGGGAAATCACATGAGCTTGAACCATCGACAATGGTAGAAAACACCCACAACTACCTTGCTGAGAGAACTCTTATAGAGTAGAAAAACAACAAGATACATGCATAGGGACTTTGTAAAGTTGAACCATAAGAGTCTGAAAAGCAATAATGGTGGCTGCCTTCACATTCCCATATAGAGAGCTCAAAAGAAAAAAAGAATAAGAATGGATATGAATATAACCAGATACAAAGTCACAAAGGCCCCGTAGGATAGGGAAATGCTTAAAGCTGAGCTCAAATGCTCAGAATAATGGCGTAAAAATTTTTTTTGCAAAGGCTTCACCCGCATCACTAAAAAACCGAATGAAATGATCATTATGGGTCAAGGTCCCCTTTATCATGTAAAATCATGAGAGAGAGGAGTTAACAGGAATCAACCACGGTTAAAATCATCGATGATAAAAAAGCAAGGACATAGATCAACACTCGAGAATCGATCTCGTGTTGAAGAAAACCATGGTTCAAGCCATTAAATGCATTTATCACATGTCAGAAACCCTAAAAATCATGCTTCATAGATCAATGATTGAAAATTAATAGGTACAGAGATCGACGCTCCCAAATGGTTCATCAAAATCAAGGCAAAAGTTGTCCAATCAAAATAAGGTGAATTGACCAATTTACCAAAATTTCAAATTGTAAAACTTTCATCCGTAGGACCGAGAAGGACACCACATGTCATATAGAAGTGGAAAAGCGGAGGTCGGGGTATTTTAGATTTTGAAACTTTTGCAAAAATTTAAAAGTTCCAAAAATTTCCGCGCATGCCCGAGAAGCACATAACAAGGATGCGTGTCATCACCAAATGAAGCGGAAAAGTGGAGACCGGGGTATTTTAAGTTTGAAACCTTTTACAAAAAGTTAAAAGTTCAAAAATTTCCCGCAAGCCCGAGCCTCCACGATGAGAATGCCACAATTGATTAAAGGGTTGACTCATCATGCAAAAGGGGCCAGCCCACGTGTCCATCATAAAATCATTGCAATGATTTCCAAGGTCCAACTATAGTCCAAACTCCAAATAATGCAAAAAATGACCCAATTATATTGTGCAATGATCACCGAAAAGGTAAAATTTTAAACTATATTCTTTCAAATACAAAGGCTGACACATATATACATGTATGTATTTATCAAAGGTGGTCAGAGACTAAAGTATGATGGCATGTATATTTGCTAAGTCCACAAGAGTGGCCAAACTCAGTTGAAGACAATTGTATGAATCAGAGGTGGTCCCCACTGAGAGGTGAATAATTTTGCTAAAGTATTGGAGATCAAAAGTGTTTATTTTCTTGCAGAGGAGTGTTTTGCATGTGATCACTAGAAGACAGAACAAGTGTCAACATCAAAGACAAAGGTGGTCCCAATCAGGATAGATATTTGGATGAATTATTTTGCAAAGTATTGCAATTAATGTAATTTATTTTTCTCAATACAGGAGTATTTTTGCATGCCTTCACAATAGGACATAATAGAGAAGAAGAAAGAGTTGCATGTTCATGGAGAGACTTGCCTAGCAAGCAATCTTATTTTTAGCAAATTATTCATCCTTCTCTTCTTAAAAATAGAACAATCAACTTCAATTTGACTATATTGTAATTAAGGCTAATAATGCCTATTTGTAATTGCATGCTCTATTTTTATTCCTTTATCTATTATTAAATAAAGGGTAAAAATAGGATGCATGGGTGAGTACAAGCCTTAGGCTATTTTTAGGAAGAAGGTGAGGAATTATTTTTCTATATATTGTGTGCCTTTGCAAAGCACAAGGAGAACTTCTGGAGGACTTTTGGATATAGGAGTACTTGAAGCAATTTTTTTAGTTTTTCCTTCTGAGTGTGAAGTACTTTCTTCCTTACTAATTATTTGTAGTCTTGTGTATGTTTCTATTAGTCTTGTGAATGTAAATTCCCTGATTAATCATCTTACCCTGTTGTAAAATTTAGTAGTTTCTACATGATATTAATGTGCATGTTTAGCTTAGCAAAGTATTGTTGTGATAATCTCCTCAATACTCCAAGTTTTTTTCCCTTAATATTCTACGTAAAAGAAATGTTTGTTCGTATACCCAAAATCCTTCACATATCAATTGTGCATATACTCGGTCAAATCCCTCATACAAATTTGGTGTATCACCTAAGTTCAATTATTTTACAGTCATCTTTTACCCTTAAACCCCATAATCAATTTAGGATACATCAATAAGAAACGGGACTTGATACCGGAGACTTACCTCAAAATAGGTATACCCACGGACTTGAGGTATTTCCATTATATCTACAAAATAGAGACATAAAATTTTTGCAAACTTAGAAAACCTACAACCATCTTTTTTTTTTAAGCCATTCTATTGTGGAGTATGAGGAAAAAAATGCTAGTGAATAAAGCCTTGAGTTGCCAAAAATTCAGAAAACTCATTGTTGAAGTACTCACCCCCATTATTAGTGTGAAGTTTCTTTATGCAACTAGAATATTGTTTCTTGACCAAAGCCTTGAATACTTTGAAGTGTGAAAAACATCATTTTTGTACTTGAGAAAATAAACCCAAGTATGCCTCAATAAATTATCAATAAAGGGAAGTGCATACTTAGCTCCATTGAAAGAGGGAGTAGGAAAAACCATGGAGTCAATATGCACAAGCTCTAGTGGTGAAGAAACTATTTTGGGCTAATTCTTAGGAAATGGATCTTGGTTTTGTTTCCCTAATGCACAACACGAGAAAACTCTCTCAAGAAAAGAAACACCTTTGGGAAGACCATATACCATACCATGAGTGTGCAACTCCAAATATCTCGTAATTGAGATGTCCAAATATTTCTTGCCAAAGTTTAATCTTTGAATCTACATGAGAATCCAATTCTTTCCCGTAGAGGAAGTGTCATCAAAACCCTCAAAATGATATAGTCTATAACTATGATCAACAATCCCTTGAGAAACAAGTGAATGAGGTTTCAAATAAGTTTATCTTTGCTGCTCCATGTGGTGTAAAAGTAAATTTTTTTCCTTGACCAGAATGAAAAATTTCATATAAGAAAGAAAAATTGTGATGATTTTAGGAACATACAAGTGCATCTTGGATATCGCCACCATAGAGGTGTATATCACCTTTTCATTTAACAAAAAGAAAGGAAGAATCTCCAACCTCAATTTTGGAAGTAGAACTCAAACCTATAGAAACAAAAGACTCCTTGAAATATGTCATGTGATGAGAAGCACCAGTAATCTATAACCCAACCTGTCTACAAGTGGTGAATGAGATCTCCCAATAATATTAAGTGTTTTTTCATGCTGATTAGAAGGTGGAGTGGAGATTAAAAAAAAAAATATTTACCGTGCATCCTCTAGGGCTTGCATTCTCTTATAACACCTATGTTGCTCATGACCAATACCCACACAAAAAGTTGATGAAAGGCTAAACTTATTCTTGGATATAGAAGTCTCCTTGGGTTTAGACTTGTTTTCTTTGGGTGTAGGAGCACGTTGAGATGGATAAGTGGTGGATTTGGTTTTAATTTTTTATTTTCCCTTGCCCTAAGGATTAGATGCAACTAATTCCTTTAGAGAGGTGGAAGACTTAAGGTGAGATAATTTGGATTCTTCCCTAGTACATCTTTGACAAAATGTTTCTAAGTTAGGCATTTGGAACATGTCACCTAACACATCCATGCTAGAGAAAAATGTTGAAGCAAAGATTTGGAATGGTTCTCTCAACTTGGACAGAATTAAGTAAACACACTCTTCAACTTTCTTATCATTTCCACTCCCCTTCAATCGTGTGTCAACAAATGCTTGAATTTGGTAGGATAGTCTATAATTGTTGGAAAATCTTCGGGATTAAGAGAGGTGGTCTCAATTTAAAGTTACATTTCTCTTATATGATCCACTTTAAAAATAAATCCTTCCATTTCTCCCATATTTTAAAAGGAGAGCCACATTTTTCTAAATGAAACAAAAGACTGTCACTTACATAACATTAATCAAATTTGCAATGGTTTTGAAATTTCTCATATTCTTTAGTGAACATTGAATGTTCTGAAAAAATTAAAGCCCATAATCCTTTCCTCTTAATGATTGTTTTTCATTCTTGGTTTTCATGTGTGGTAATTATGTTTGATTAATGGTTGAACATGATCTAATGCAAAAGTATATAAATACGTCATTCTAAAATATCACCAAAAAAATAAGACGCAAACAATGCAACAAGACCTCCCAAGATTTTGACACTTTATAATAAGTGTGTATTACAATATGGCACTTTATAATTATATTGCAATTCTCAAAATAAATATTTTCAATGGAAAGAGCATGAAAAAAAAAAAAATTCAAAAAAAGGCACTCAAATCCGAGTTGTTTATCAAAAGTTACAAGTTTTAAAGTTTTATGCTCTGGTATTTATTGCCATGAAAATGAAATAATTTTTTTTTCCATTACCACAAAAAAATGAAAGGAGGTTGGAGTAAAGCACCTACTAGTAGGAATCACAAATTTTAAGCCCTCATATGATTATACCATATGACCGGGGCTAAGGATTTCAATAGGTGTGCACAACTTACATTCGCAGGGTGTGCCACTTGTTTTCGAGAAAGTCGCATCCAATTGTTATTTCAAGACTATGTATACAATGACATGCGCTTCGAATAATAGTAGGATACATAATTAACCGAAATGGAAAAACCTACACAAGTAACTCACGCAACCTGCAAAAGGAGGAAAGAAACATCTTAGTACGAACCAAAGTGTGGATATCGAAAAACCGATAAAATAAATTTTTAGTTTTTTTTCTTCGCGGGCACAAATTCTAAAGCATCTTAAGATACGAACCTCTCAGAACAACAAAAAAACTTGAAAACCATCTACCTCAAGAAATGGTTGATTTTACAAATCGATCTTTGAGTTTTGCCACCTTCTAAATCCAATAGACTAATCTATTTTTCATAATTATGCATGCAATAACAAGATACAAAAAAATCCGAATATATGAATATACCAAAATATTGTTTGTGAAATGAAACTTACCGAGGGATGTCAACATTAATCTCCTTCTACGATACCATAAAAGGAATGATAACTAGATTATACCAAGAGCTCGAGATGTTAATCAAATGCCACAATCAATAAGATAAAATTATTTCTCTAGAATAACTTTAATAAAATCTTTGCAAACAAATGAGCAACAATATCATATATTTTTATGGAACTCTCATATGTGAGTACAATGAGAATGTACCTTTCTTATATAGGCAAGGAAGACCAATGTAGGAGCCATGTAAGGCCATAGATCAAGAAATAAATCAAGGAAAGAACTATTTAAGACCATAGATTTAGGAAAAAAATAGTCATCAAAGATCTAGTCAATACCATAGATGAAGGAAAGAACTAGTCATCAAAGATCTAGTCAGACTATAGATCAAGGAAAGAACTATAACTAAAAACTAGATAATATCTTCCTAATATATAAATAAGATAAAAGATATATTTGCACACATAAGTGGGTGAGGATAAATACAATAAATCTAAATAAAGTACCTAGGTGAACATGAGCTAAGGTAAATACCTACTCTAATGAAAGAGACAGAGGTTGATTAATAAAATCACGTAAGAATGTTATTTAATTCTTACAACCTATTGGTACTCAATTTAATTTCACCCTATTCACTCAAAATTTCTCATCCGCATGGTCGAAGTTTTCTTTGTCTCCCTATATGGATGCATGAACGGTTTCTCCTTCATTTGGTTTCCATTGTCAGTCCTTTCTTTGGGTCGTGGATCACATTGAGCCTTGGTATTATTTGCAATTTCTCTTTCCATGAGGAAAATTTTTAATTCTGGTGTGAATGGTGAAGTTTCCGCTACATTTTATTTTTCCATGGTTTTGTTTTCCTATCAAATTTTGTCTAAACATCTCGTGGATATGTGCTCCTTTTTTATTAGATGAGGCTGGTGGGTCATTTTGGAGAAACTTGTCACTTTTGTTACATTTGTAAAAAATGCCAAATTGGTCCCATGGCCTCGATAGTATCTAATTGGCTACTCAATAATATGAAGCAATAGGAAATTTTATTACTTTGACCTCGAAGAAAGACACATGGCTGTTTTTAGGTCAAAGGCGGGGAGTCAGTTGCAGAGGATTTTGTAGATTTTTGCCTTTTTGTGAAAAGGAGAAAAATTATAAAATGATCCACAACTTTCGGGGACAAATTAATGTCACATGTTTGAGTCAGCATTGAAAATTCAAAGTGGGGAGGTGGGTTTCAGTACTTTGAAGTTTTTAAGCTTTGTTTTGAAATGAAGTAAAAGTATAAAAGTGAGCCGCAACTCTACTGGGGCCCACATCAAAAGTCAAAGCAGGAGGCCCGTTTTAACTCAAATATTTGAGGATCCACCTCTAGGTCTTACCTTTACAATTACGCCAAGGAGACATGTGGAGGCTTCTACTAGCTCCTCTTTATACTTAGTTTTTTCAAGTGCCCGATGCAACTTTCTTGGGCCCAAGACAAGTGTAGGGTCCATGCCTATTTAAGGACCGCCCTAAATTTCAGTTTTGAAAGAGCACCAAGAAGACATGTGGAGGTTTCCGCTAGATTTTCCCATACTTAGAATTTTGAAGTGTCTGATGTAATTTTTCTGACCCTATACAGGTGGAAGGCCCACACTTATTTGAGAGTCCTTATTTTGAGATTCATACCAAAAAAAAGCACCGAGGAAACACATGGAAGATTCTGCTGGCTCTTCCCATACTTAGAATTTTCAAGCATCCAATGCAACTTTCTCTAAGCCTAGGCACGTGACACCTTCCGCTGGTCCTTAAACTCTTTCAACAACTTTGTCAGGCTGAGACACGTGGAGAGCCCATGCTTGTTTGATGTCTCCACTTTTGGGCACCTTTTCAAAAGTGCGTTACCAAGAGATACCGGAGGATTTTCTTGGTTCTTTTTTATCCGAGACTTTTCAAAGGCTGAGGAAACTTTCTTGGTCCCACGGCACGTGGAGAGCTGTGATTTTTGAGGTCTTGTCTCTAGACTTCATCTTTGAAGTTGTGCCAAACAAACACATGGAAGCTTCCACTGGACCTTCCCATACTTTAAATTTTCAGCAACCGGTGCAACTCTCTAGGGTTCTGAACACGTGGAGGGCCCGCGCTCATTTGGGAACCTACCTCTGGACTTCACCTTTGTACTTGTGCCAAGGAGACACATGGAGGTTTCTGCTGGCTCCTCTTTGCAATGGGTTGAATAAGACCCGTAGCACAGGTATGTGGTATAATCCATGCACGAACACTCATTTTTGAGAGTCACGAATGCAGTATCCATGCGAGGGAACTCATTTCTCAAGGTGTATTCTCGAGGGTGAAAATGATTGCTTCTTAGATCCAGCCATATGGAGCCACCTGAAAATTATTAAAAAGGGGATTTCTTGCATGAAAGAATAAAATAATGATTCAAAAGATCATCAAAAATTATGATATGGCATCCTAGTCATAGTTGAGGGTCTGAGAAACATGATCAGTTCATGATTTATCCACTGGAAGCTTTTGGGTGTAAATTTGTTAAACATCACTTTTGGAAAAACTTGTAACAAACAAAGGATTCCTTGAATATTATTCTTTTGGGGGAAAATTTGGGATGAGTGAGCGAGTGAAATTTTATAAATGCAATGAGAATACTCTTGCAAAAGGTCAGAGGTTAACTTTTCTGAGAAATTTTGAGAGAAACTATTTTCCGAGAGATCCTCTGAGAGACCAGTTCATTTTCCTATGTCTTTGGATTCAATCGCATCAAGGTTTTTGTAAGTGTACAACCATTGATAGGATATGAGAATGTTGAGGAAACTTTCCCCTGCTGATGAATCGATGAACCTTGAAAGTGACTTTGTGTTGATCATATGCATTCTTGTGTCTTCTTTTCTTTTAGAATGTTTTCAAATAGTTTTTCTTGTTCCTATTATAATCTTATACATTAAAATCTCTCCGATTCACACAAGATCTCGTCCGTGTGTTAGTATTCTGGCATTTGCAATTTCATTATGAGAAGAGCCTTCATCTAATAATGAAATAAATAATTCAAAATTTCTTTTCTCTCACTATGTTGATAAATATTTTTATAAGCCTATGAGTGTATCTGAGGTGTGTCGAACCAAGGATTTCTAGCATTTAATTGAGTCTTTAGCATGAGCCTTTGTGTTGAATTCTTGAAGAGTTCTGTGGCTGTGCATCTTTGGGCCCCATTGATGCACACCTTCCGGATGAAGGAATATTTTGGCTTCTCGAAGCATTCTATCCGTGAGTTTCCCAATATGTAAAGGCTCTCAAAGATATGGTATAATTTTCTCTATCTTTCTTAACTTCCCACCAATAAATTTCTCAAACGATGAATCCTACATGAACTACCTGTTTGTACTATGTATCCACAAATGAACAAATTCAAGTGCCAAAGTATGTAGGGACAATCAGGATTCAATTATTTTCTTTAGTAACCCAATCCTTTATCCAGAAACATCTCCACTCTCTAGTGTAACAACTCGTGAGAGTTAGATTGTGTTGTATTGATCATATTTCCTCAAGGTTCTCATGAAAATTGTGTAAAGAAGGATATCTTGATGTCCTTCACCAACACGGGTTACAGAATGGGTCCTCTCACCCTGGTTGAAGGCACAACCTAAAGTAGTGAGGGTAGATCAAACCCTCAGTGAGGTGCTATCCACTTTGTTGGTGCCATTTTTGAGCTTGCAAGCTTTTGCCCTAATTTTCCTTCACTCTACATGCTCTAGAGTGTGTTTCTCTCTAAACCGGTGGTCCAGTAACTTTTCGCTCTAGATTGAATGCCTGAAAGGCTCATAAACTTGTTGTTTTGTCCCAATTTCAATGAAATCAACATGTGTGCCCCTGTTTTGTGCTCTATTTTTTCAAAAAATCCATGGGATTTTGCTATTTTTCCATTTTTCGTGATTGTGGATGCTTGAAAATGATTGATTAATGCTTGGTTTCCATTGAAAATCTATCCCCATAGTCATAAATTACTTTAAATCACTTTCCATTTGTGTTTTAATCAAAAAATCCTTCACCCACGAAGAAAAAATCAATTTTGGGCATCCCTGGCATTTTCTGTGTTTTTTGATGGTCAGACGGGTGTCATTTTCCCGTCAAATTCATCTTCAGCATTCTAGGGCATTGCTGGAAAATTTTACGTCTTTTGACGGTCATATGAGTGTCCTTTTCCCATCAAATTTTAGCTCAAACATCTTCTCATACGTGGTCGTTTGTGGTTGGACAAGATTCGCCGAGTCTGCTCGAAAAACTTAACATTTTTTTGTTTTGGAAAAATTTACAAGTTGCCCCCACAACTCCAAAGGTCCCCAGATGAGGTACACGTGTCACAAGTAGGTGAAGGCGCAGACGAGAGGGTCTTTTTATGCCTTAAGGCATTTTGGAAGAAAGAGTTAAAGTACAAAGAAAATGCTTAGGGACCGTAACGAATCGAGTGGAAAACGTGGCGGCTTCGTGAGCACAAGCCCTCAACAAATCAAAGGTGGACATTCATCATGTTTTCATCAAAAGCGGGATGGAAGGCTGGTGGAGGACTTAGAAAAAAATTTATTTTTTGTGAAAGGGAGAAAAAGTTATGGAAAAGACCGCGGGTCCGTCGGGCCGCTCAGGAGAGGACACGTGGAAGAATCAGAGGTAGAAGGGAGTGCGGGCCGTCGGAGGAAAAAGGGAAATATTTCCTCTTTGGTAAACTGAGTTAAAGTGGTAATTTGAAGCATGGCTCCGAAATGAATCAGAGGGAGACACATGTCGAAAGCAATGTAATAGGGGAGTGCAGTGCTAGTGAGTTCAAACTTTTGAAATTTTTGATTAGTTGAGTAAAGTTTAAAAGGAGAAACGTAAGCCCTGCAACGAGTCGCGATCACCACATGTTACGGAGAGAAGCGGAGGTGCGGGTCCACGGGAAACTTTTGAAAAATTTCCTTTTTCCAAAAAGGGTGCAAATGTTTAAAATTGAGTTGTGACCGGATTTAATCATATTGTGCGACATGTCGGCGTCAACTCTCAAGGGTGGAGATGCAAGGATATTTTGAAATTTTTTCCTTTTTCCCAAAAAGGTGGAAATGTGTAGAATCAAGCCGCGATTCCATTGGGACCCACATTGGGACACATGTCAAGCTTGAAGGGGTAGAGAAAAATGTCAAATTTTTACATTTTTCCAAAAAATGTTAAAATATGAAAAAGTGACCCCAAGCCAATTTCCAATTGCATTATGACATGTGGAGGTCTCAGATTGAAGGGAGAAATGAAAATCAATGATAATGCTGTGCATTTTTCAATTTGCCGCCATTTTTGCTCGGGACGTGTGGAAATGTGTTTTTTGCGTCAATTTTGATCAATTTTTGGAAAATTCATGTCGTTTTTGCATTTAAGGATCAATGGAATCAATTTGAAAATTCAATTTACTGATTGGGGTACTTTTGAAATGAAATTTTGTTCGAGCTCGAGCAAAAACGTGAAATATTAGATCCAAAAGTTGCAGAGTCGAAATTTAGAGGGATAAGGATGAAATAATGAAAGGAAGGGGGTTTGCATGCTTTGAGGATGAAAAACATGCCTCCAAAATGGATAATGATGTGAATTTTGCAAAGATTCACCTTTTTAAGGCACTGGAAACTTTTTGAACGTTTTTACATTAGACATCCCTTGCATGAGTCATGAGTGAATTTGTAACAAACTAAGATGTCATAGGATATTCTTTTCTTGAGAAAGAAGGATCAACTGTAATAGAGAGATATATAATGCATGTTTTGAGACATGTAAAAGGTCAGAAATTGAAAATCATGAACAAATTTTGAGAGAAGCCCATCTTCCGATAAACCCTACAAAAAACCTAGTTAATGTCTTCTGTGTTAGATCTTCATTCATGTTGAGTTGGTTACAAGTGTATAGCCATCACATAGCTTTGAGATTGTTCACGAAATTCTCCTCTCATTGATGAATCTAACAAAATTTTGAATTAATCTATGTTATTTTGAGCAATATTATATCTGTTATTATGTTTAAATGTCTACAAATAGTTTTCCTTGTTCGGAATTTGTAATTTCATTTGTCAAAAGATATTTCATATGGCATTGAAAATAAGCAATTTAAAATCAATTCACCTTCATTTGTTGATAGATATTGTTTATAAGCCTTTGGGGGTAGCTTAGGCATGATTTGATTAGATATTTTGATTTTTAATTGAGTACTTTAACTTAATCTTTTGTGTTGAGGTCTCAAAGATTGTGTGAAGAGTGAAAACCCGAGCCTCCATTTGTGTATCTCTTATGCTTGAAAGAACATCCCTGATTGTTTTGAAGCATTTTATCTAATAGTTGTTTAAATTTTGTAGTGGTTGTCAAAGATTTGGCATAGTCAAGTTTGTATTTTCAATATCCCACCAAATCATTCTAAACAACTAATCCTACCCTATACTACCCCTGTTTTGACTCGTATACCCACAAAAGATCAAAATCCATTTACTAAAGCATGTAGAATAGATCGGGATTTCAAAATGTCTTGAGAACCCTTTCCTTACATTGAAATTATCTCCATAATCTTGGAGTGACATCTTGTGAAAGTAAGATTTGGAGTGTTGATCATATTTTCCCAAGGCCACGTCATACTATTTACACAAATTGAGGATATATTCATCTCCTTCACCATTTGAGGGTTACAAAATAGGTCCTCTTACCTTGGTTGAAAGGCACAACCTAAATAGTTAATCGATAAGATCAAGTCCTATTTTGAGTGCTATCCATCTCTCCACAAATCTGAGTTCTAGTTAGATCACATCCCCAACTACAAAATGACATACATCATGATCTATCTTTCTTCAAGCTTCATGCCATATCTCTTATGCTTCTCAGATTGAAAAGGAGAAAAAGTTTGGGTACCAACACACTTCTCAATGCTCGAGTGACAAAGAGTCACCGAATCCCATCCGTAACTACAAAAGGACTCATATCATGGTTTGTCTGTCTCTAAGCATCCGCCGGTTTGTGATGTTGCTTGGCCCTCGCAGATGAATCAATTTGGATACCAATACAGCCCACAAAAGAAAACATGTAGCATGAAAACTTTTGTTTGGGGTGTATCATACAAACAACTATGCGATTATACCATTCCACCAGCTATGTGATTATGTGTTTTTAACCTACATGTATTTTTTATCTTGTTTTCAAGTGTGAATGCCCTATATTTGGCTACTATCTTACAAATAAATCAACCTCAATGAGTGGAGACCTATGATGACCATACAACCAATAGATCCTCCAAATCCCTCCATGTAAATTATGCCATTCAATTTTCCTCATGACGTTAAAAGGAAATAAAGACACTTACGCCACTACACAAGTTGTAGTGGTACAAATGTTTGGATATACGTGTACTTAACCATTCTACAAGATATTTGACAATATTTTTTTTGTATCATTTCATTTCCCTCTAAATGTTGCTAATGAAATTGGTTGAAAAATAATTTTTTTCACCAATGTTTATTTTTACCTTTTATTAATTTATGAATAACTTGTATCTTAGAAACAAGTCAAACCCCATGAGGGAAGACCTGTGACAATCCTATGCAACCAATAAATCCTCCCATACCCACCATGTACAACATGTTATTTGTTATTCCTCATGAGATGCCTATATCATTGTGCAAAGTGTTAGTCATATGCAAGTTTTTATGGAAGTGTAATGAACCACTCCACAAGCTATTTAACAATATATTTTCTGTATTGTTTCTAGTCTTATAAATGTTGTAAACAAGACTGGTCGAAAAACACAATGTTTTTTCACCTTTTTTCACTTATGAATTCCTCTATTTTTTTATTATATTACAAATAAGTCAATCCCCATGAGGGAGACATGCACGATGGAAAAGTGACAAGCGAGCATGGGAATCTACAAGTAACTCTTCCTCACACCCGACCTATCGAGGTCGTGCCAAGATAGCCGGTGGGGATGGAATATACGTGGGGTATAGGTAAACTAGTTAGGCAGTCTTATATCTTCGACACGCACTATAGGAATCTGTGAATCTAAGGCAAAGAAGGCCCTCCTAACCTGAATTGGCATGATAGACCGGCAAGGATGACTGCTCGAAGGCTCCAATCAATATCGAGCTCTGGCGTGATTCAGTCTATGGGTTGTGGGATGCGTGGAAAATGACCCGAGATTGTTTCGTGTATGTCTCCAGACAGGGTCATGAAAATGGATGATGGATATAGTGGACTCTACTGATTGATTCTATGGTTTATTCCAGAAATCTTTAGCTTCATTCGCTGCTATATCCAACAAGGATAACTATGTGATGATGGTTGGTGGATGTGGAGTGGCTCTAAATACTAAGGTGCGTAAGCCGGCGTCAACATCGGATTCACTGTGGACTCGTTAGGTTGTGGGATTTGTGGGTCACAACCATAGATTCGTGGTTGTTGTAGACTGCTTTATGGTCATGTACGGAATCGACCCTAATCCCTAGTATCCAATAGTCGTATGAATTTTTGGCCTCTATGTTCAGAATTAACAGTTATGCGATCTTCTCAGAGTATCTCATAGGTGTTCTTGTAACATGAATTCTTAAACTAGTATCTATGTCCGTGAGAGTGTCTCCTGCATCTGGCTATGGGACAAAAGGATCACAACCGAATGTTTTCTCTCTTTCAAGCCCTTCCATAGTCATGCGGATGTTTATCTAGGGTAATCTGTAGTTTGGCTGATTTGACTAGAACGTGTGTGCTTGGTCGTCTTCTACGTTTAACCCTCTTAATTGTGAGCTGATCTGTTGTAAGTCTGTTATTGTTTGGAAGAGTTGGATTCTAAGGTTCTGATCTATATTAATTATTGCCGTAATAAGATTGGGTTGAGGTACGATTGGCTCGAATATGTATTCTCTGGGCTCCCTAGTTCCTTTGATTGTCATACAAAAGGAAATGATATAAAGCTAACTGATGACAAAGTAAATTAACTACGTAAGATACATCTATGTATACTCCTAAATCTAATATTTGATAAACTCTGAATAGAATTTAAAAGAGAAATTATCTAATATATCTTGTAATTGATAGCTAAATCAATAACACAATTAAAACAAACAAAGCAGCTAAGTATAGCTACTTGTCTATGCGGTTTGTAGATCTTTTCTAAATAAACAGATAACTCGATCTACTCTATTTGAAAGACTCTCGATCCTACCTCAGTAGTGAGGAGTGAATCATAGTTTCTCAAAACTATCAATCCCCATAGCTTCCCTGGAAATATCAAAAGTAAAATTAACTAAAATGAAATGATTGGCTACTCTATTTGATATGCTTTAACTATAAATTTGAAATCTTGAACCTAGATTTTGCAAAACAGTGGTGAATCCGATGGTGTGTGGCCTTGTCCCCTTAGTGTGATCTCCTCGTTCCTTTGTGATCACGTGGATCCAAAAAAAGTGTGTAATGCTAGCATCAACGAGAGGTAGATATTGGAACAATGGCAGCTTAAAATGTAGACTGAATATAATGCGAGTAGGAGAGGGATAACACAAGAGAACAGAGATTGGCTTATGCAATTCCTAGCGGGATTTATTGTGAGTCATGCAACATAAAATGTCCAGAGCCTGAAACTATCACATTTGACGAATAAAACCTACAACTTTAATGGTTCCTACTGAAAATAAAATTATTGTACTCCAATTGATTAGATGAAATAATAACAGAACTTGCACAAGGAGAATATGTGGCTTCTAAACAAGTAAAACAACTTAAGTATGCATGCAATAAATAAAACTATGAATCCTAAGAAAAATTGAATGACTAAGTATTGAAATGAGAAATTGAGAGGAAAATTTGAGGGCCATTTGCTTGAGCACAAGCTAGCTATTTATAGAATCCCATTTGCCCAAAGGTGAAAACCAATTTGATCTCTTAAACCATAAATAATGAAAAAGTACTATTCTAAGGAACCAAAATCACAAATACAAGCAAAGGTGGTGGAAAAAAGCTGGTAAACGTTGAATTTTACGAGTCACATTAAAAGAGCATTCGAAAAATGCGTGAAGGAACACCACCCGAGCAGGGCGGCGGTTCAGATCGCCACCCTACCCAGGTGGCGGTCATGAGACCGTCACCTGTAGTAGGGGTGGCGGTTTCGTCACTAAATACCAAAACACAAAGAAAAAGAGGGGAGAGGAGAAAATAAAAGCACGCAGGGGGTAAGCGGGGCATGCGGGATGTTAACGCATACTTGGAGAGATTTTCGGATCCCGAACACCTTATGAGGAGACCTGTATCATCATTGGGGCACGTGTTACGTTGTTCCGGTGGTGTAGTACCCTACAATTTTGGGTACGTACATATTGCCCCTCGGAGGAGCATTTTAGCCATGAAGAGGTGTAAAACGGTGGGTTCGTGTATGGTGGTCCCGAAATTGGAAGTTAGAAGTTATACCTGATATGTCCGTGTGTCAAAATGACGCCATCCAAAATTCCCGCTACCTGCAAAATGAAAAGAGGACTCAAGTGCAGATAGAAAAAATAGATCGAAGAATAAATACTAATATATTATCAAATGAGGATGTACCATTTGTGTGGGGATAAGAACTTACCTCCATCGGCGCTCCAAACCTGCAGCGGGCATTCAAAATTAGTTAGGATGCTATATATGTAAAACTGGGCCCATTTTCCTATTCATTTATGCGTGTCGATTTGGTTGATTTTGAGCTCTGGGACCCATGGTGACAGTTTCTCACAAGAGTATAGTCAAAATGTTCGAGGCGAGATCGTGATCATGCCTCCACGAGCGGAACACGACCCACGAGATCACAGGTTAGTTTTTCTTGATTTACCGTTTTTGTCCCTAAAATATTAAAATGTTGAAATCTTTGTCATGGGGGTTATTTTTGAAAATGTCAGTTTTAATAGGTTTATCTAGGGGGCGCCTACTGGGTAGGCTTTGTTTGAGTCAAAATAGTCTTTATTTTGCATTTTTAGTTGTTTTTAGGGCATATGACCCGTGTGGGATTTTGGGACACATCGCCGCCTGAGCAGGGTGGCGGTTACACGACTGCCTCCCGGTCGGGGTGGTGGTTACAAGACCACCACCTTTAAGGCGGCGATTCTGAGAACTTCCGCTCTGCTCAGGTGGGTGGCGAGTTCTTCATAGAATGCTAAAAGAACACTTGTTTGAAATAGTTTTTGCATTTTCAGCATCCTTATATGTTTTAGTGATTTTTCTAATGTCATTAGAATACTAACTTACTCATTTTTGTGTGTTGTTGGGTGTATGCAGGCAAAGGAGAAGTATATCCAATAGAGCTTGAGAGAGGGAGTGTGATTGGCTTACGGTAGTATTAGATGCCCTTTCTCAGGATGAGCAGGACACTCTTCAGAGGGCCGGTATACTGCGCATATCACGGTTTTCGCATGTTGCACCCTCTAGTCACATACTTTATGACCTATTTTCATATTGGGGTGTTGATCAGAAAACTTTCCAATTACAGGGGTTAGGGGTGAGTGGACCATTACTTTAGAGGATGTTTAATGCATCTTGGGTGTCCCGATCATTGGGAGATGGCTCACTCTTGAGACAACAGTTCACATGCTCGAGATAGCATAGTGGGCCTCATACATGGGAGATGCAGTTATCTCCACTGATTTGAAGAAGGGGGTAAGGGTCCGATCTATTCCTAGCTTGCCTATCCCCTTGATTCACCAGGCCATTATGGGGATCCTTTCCTTGAGATTGATCGGGGATAAGGGAGGAGACACGTTACTTTATTGCTGGTCCCCCATCATTGCACAGATTGAGGGACATGGCTGAATTTACACTTGGGGAGCCAAAATTCTTGGGACCACTTATCATGATTTGTATAGGGTGGTCCATTTATAGGGGTAGTCATTGAGCCATCCGACCCTAGTTATGAGCTGGGTCTACGAGCGTTTCATCCCCTATGGTAGAGGTGTAGAGGTGGCAGATCCTGGAGCTATGAGGGAAGCCAGATGGACAGACATGTCGGTGCTCAGAGCACCTCACCAACTAGTCACCTCCTTGACCACTGATGACATGGAGGCCACACCTTATCAGGCCATGGTAGGTTTATGGGGCGAGGAGGCTCTTACTTTGATTTCTTGCTCCACCACAGGGAAACTTGTTGACAGGATGGGGAGGGTGGAGATACATCCTTTTGGTTGAGTGCCTCAGCAGTTTGGCCTTCCTTACGTGGGTATGCTTCCCCAGTGGTGTCAGTATATAGATCAGTCCGAGAGGCCAAGGGAGGTCTTAGAGGCCATGGTTGGAAAGTTGTTACTCCTGGTATTCCTATTGTAGCTAGGAGGGTAGTACGTGCTTGAGGGAGAGCCGGTGCTCCTCAAGCACCCTTACTTCAGATTGCCACCGGTCCCGCCCACAGCAGCGACGACCCCATTGACATAGACTCTGAGTCCGAGGAGTTCACTGGGGGAGAGATGGAGGAGGAGACCGAGGCTGAGGTTAGTGAGTCGAGCAGAGAGGAGGACAAGCAATCCTAAGTGGCATGACACTCAAGATATTGTTATCCAAAATTTGCCCCCCAGAGTAAATTTTGATAACATGCATTAAATTCTCAAGTCCCAGGAAATTATATTGATTTAGGGCAAAATTCACGTTTCTAGGGTCCCCTCAGATTTTTTCTAACTCCCCTGTCCAAGTAGGAGAGAGCAAGTTCTGAGAAAAGGTAAAAATTTGCTAGAAAACAAGCTCGGGCCAGAAAAAGTCATTAAAAATGGCTAAGTCCTAGTCCTCGCAACAGTCGGGACATGAGGGACATCTGGGCGCGAACCAGCCGAAAGGCCACCAGGTGGTATGCATGCGCAGCATTTGGGACAAGTGGGACGTCGGGACGTGTGGGACGCGGAAATCCGAACTAGCCGAAAAATGGAAAAAATTGACTAACTGTTGAAACAGGCAGTCTGGGACATCTGGGCAGTTAGTACGCGGAGGACGCGAGTCGGCCGAAAAGACTTAAGGCAGCCTGGAACAGTTGGGCCGAAGGTACATGAAGTACGTAAACTGGCGGATCAGCCGAAATGAGAACTTTCATACCGGGACAGTTGGGACAAAAGTACGCGAACCGGCCGAACCGGAAGAATTTGTCCCAAGCAGTCCGGGACAAGCGGGACAAGAGTACGCGGCGGACGCGAACCGGCCGGTTCGGCTGAAATAGAGGACTTTCATACTGGGACATCTGGGCCAAAGGGACACGTGGGACGCGGAAAGTCGAAGCGGCCGACAGCAAGGAAGAAAAGTCAACGTTTGGTCCGGAAACTTCAAACGGCCATAACTTTTGACTCTGAGCTCCGATTTTCATAAAATTGGACTTTCTGGAATGAGCACGACATCCTCTACACCAAAAAAACTAGATTTATTATTTTTAATGAGGGTAGGTATATTTAAATGAAGGAAATATATTTGGATCTAGTCGATTAATGCTCATTCTGTCAAATGATAGAAACGCCGCTGAGACCCAAAATAGCGCCCGCTCGCAGAAGGCCATAACTTTTGCATTTCTCAACAAAATCACACAAATTTGGTACCATTGGAATTTTGGATCCAATCGACACACAAAAATCAAGAAATTCCAAATTTGATGAGAGATTGATCAAGTTTTTAAGAAAACGTGGCGGGTTGAAGCAGTGTTTTATTTGGTAGTTGGGAGTGCGATTAAGAGGCATGGTCATCATTCTTTCTCTCTTTGCAGCACATGGGATAGTATGGTGAGCCTTTTACAAGTAATATATAATCATTTCACTCAATTTAATGCCTCTTACAGGTGGTTGAAGGATATATTTCTGGATTTCCATTTTCCCTTCTCTTCCCCTTCTCATTTTTCTATAAATTGGAGTGTTGGGCTCATTGTAAAGGGAGAGTTTTTGGGTAGCAAAGCTTTTCCAAAATTGCTTTGTGAAGCCGAGTGTGTTGCGAGGCCCTTTTATTGGACTCCTTACATGGTGATCCAAGCCCTTATCTTGAAATAGATGAAGGCATACATATCATGAAGCAATAAAATATCGGTTTATGGATGTATCTTCCCTCGCTTTGTGTTTTATTGCATTCTTCTTGCCCCTTTAATCTTTCTACAAGAATATTGTGTCTATTATTATGCTCTTATAGGGATCCATTATCATTGTGTATGCTTGGAATATTGTTGTGAATGCATTTTACTAGATTATGGAGGACTGTCATCACCTCTTCTAGTGTGTACTTTGCTCACGTATTTCACACATTTAGAGACTACTCTCACACCCTCCTTTTACGGTGTATCACCGCTTTAGTGTAGGTTTTCATTTTATGCATTCTCTCTCCCCTGGTCCCCCGGAAATTTAGATTAGAACAGTTAGCTTATCCTGCATTAGAGTAGATTGTGGCGGGTAGTTTAGGAGGAAGAACCAGCTTTTCTACGGAGGTCTATCTCAAGTAGCAAGTCCCACAACTTGGAGATAGTAACCATGTTATCCAATCACACCGTGAGTTCAAGTATATGCACTTGTATAAACACAAGGGTGCTTTGTGATTCGGTGATAATAGATATCTTACGGGAAAAGAGGGTGGAGCGAGTGCAGAGAGAAGGTGACCCTAGCTTTAGAGGAGCCACTTTCTCGGGGCTTAGGCGGAGAGAGGATGAGTTCGTAGCGGAGACGATATGTTGCCCCGGCCACGGGAGGAGTGCACCACTCGGTGGAGACATCGTGGTAGGTGCTGACCCTAGGGATCCCTCTTGGAGGCCTGGAGATCCGAGTGAGTTATCATCCTTCTCTTTAATGTTTGTTTCTACATAGGATTTCCTTAGTTTTATCTCTCCTTTTGTTTACATTTGTTTCTATCTCTTGATTATTTCTAATTCATTTTTCTCCTTTGCTTGTAGAGATTGCTGATGAGTGGCGAGACCTGATTCATCGGGTATGCACTGATACCCTGATGATCCCTATGGAGAAGACCCATGCAGAGAGCTGTCCATGGATGCGGGGAGCCTTCAAGAATCAGCGAGCATCACCGACATTTTCTCCCCTATCGGCATGTGGCTAGGATGGTGACTACCCTCTGTCTTGAAATTGGCGGGGTATAGGACAATAGAGCACTTGATGAGGAGTCACTCTCATGGTGAGGCCGTAGCTGCTCCTTGATACCGTGAGCCCTTTGTGTACTTAGAGCACCGGTGTAGCCGGAGTCCTAGACGTGGGCGTGCACCTTCAAAGGGATCTCATAGGGGTTGTGAGCCATCGGCTTTCTTAGATTTTTTTGTATGATGTATTTTGTATTTCCCAGGCTCTTTGAGTGTTTTGACCATGCCTAGCACATGATGGAATTGTACAGGAAACTTGATGATACATACATATATATATATATATATATATATATATTCTTTTAGATCGAGACTCTTGGTATTAATGTTATTGTGACTCGTTTCCATATGTAAACTATGATGTTGTTTTGACATGATTTTCAAAATGTATGCAATGGAGAACAAATGATACAAATGTTTACTTTCTTTTTGTATTTCGTGATGCTGATATATGATAATGTAGACACAATGTGATTTTGAACTTTAGTTTCTATAAGCAATTTTGGGTACTTCATATTTGTTTTGAAAAAATGAGATGATAAAGCTGGTATGATGAGCGGATGTTAAAGGCGGTATGAAGAGCGAGATGAACTTTTCCCGCTCCTAACTCCACGCAACTAGTAAGATGCGAGGGCTCATCACCGAGAGCTAGAAAGGGCACAAACTATGAAATTTGTTGAATGGTAGTGATGAGAGATAGACAAAGATTTGGTGGAACCAAATTAGGATGCTACAAACCTACTCTACCCAAGTGACTCCATAGTTTAGAATGCGACTTACTTTGCGGTTTATCTAGACTTAGATTCGTAGATGGCCACATGGTAGACAAAATCTGGTTTTCGGGGTTTTGAACTCTCTTAAAATTTTGGACATCTAATTTATTTGTTTTTGAATAAAGATTTCAAAGGTTCATTTGAATTGTTTCTTTGATGACCTTGATGTTTATTTGTCAAGAGAACTCCCTTCACCTTGCCCCATGCTACTAGTAAGAAGCATGGGCTTATCACCATGGACAAGGCATAGGTGAGTAAGGGCATTCCCATCCTTTCCCAACCCTACATCACTAGTAAGAGATGCAAGCTCATCACCGAAGGTTGGTAGGGCAAGGAAATGTGTAAAAATAAAATTTTCTGTTTGATCTATATTTGACTTGCTTATTTGAGAAAAATGTCAGTATGTTCTTATTTCCAAAGAGATATACATATGGGATAGATGTGACACTATGAAGCTTCTAGAATAGACCATAGGAAAGACACCTATCCTAAGAAGAAACCAAAAGTGAGAACAAGCCTGTAGATATTGGTATGGTTACCGTTAAGACTTTGTCATATCTAGCTTTATTTGATGAAATTATTCAGAAATGGGTGATGTGACTATGAAAGTGAAGAAGTATGATTTGAATGATTATGTCAATACCATTAGAAGTTTGTAATGAATTGCTTTGAGAATAAGTTGATCACAAAAAGCATACGAAACAAGCGAGACAAAATGAACCTAACTACATGAAGATGTAATGTAGATATAATTATACGAGATAGTGCTTTGACCACTTATGCATAGAATTGTTTAAGGTGTAGGGAATTGTGAGTTTCACAAAATTCCTCACCTTCCAGTGTACATAAGAGATATGCACTATTTCCATAGTCCTTCGTTACTCGGTATGGGCCCAACCATTTGGGCCGGAATTTCCTTCCTTCACCGGTCTTTTTGTAAATCTAGCTATCTAGCCTTAGAACCAGATCTCTTTCATATATATCTCATTCATAGACCTTCTTGTTATACTACTGGCACATCCAGTCAGCATAGACTCTATGTCATTGTTCAGCATCTAACCTGGCCTCATCTAGGCTTTCTAGTTGGGAGAGACATGCTTCTCTATAAGCATCTTCATCCAGAATCCCTTGTAATGAGATGCGGAGATTGGGTATTTCAACCTCAAGTGGGAGAAGCTGCTTTCGTTTAGAATACCAACGAGAAAGGAGTTGCTCTGTTCGTGTTCTTATTGAGGTTTGGTGGGCCCACAAGGCTGGATATAACTTCAAATGCCAATCTCGTTTGTTTTATTTCACTTGTTTTAAGAAGAATGGATTTTAATGTTTTTTTTTCGCTTCACTGCCGTTGTCTTGAGGGTAATACTGGGAGGCCGTATGATGAATTATTTTAAATTTACTGCATAGTTCGTGGACCTCATCATTCTTAAAGGAAATACCATTATCGAGATAATTATTTATGGGACAGTGTACTGCAAATGATCTGGTTCAAAATGAACTTGGCGATCATGGAACCTAGTACGGTGGTGAGAGGCATAACCTCTACCCATTTGGTAAAATACTCGGTGGTCATGTGATTATGAAGTTATGGCCATCTCTAGATGAGGGAGAGAATTTCCCTATCAAATATAGGCCCCACAATGAAAAGGGCCATGGAGTACCGATTGGTTGTAAATCTTGTGCCAGCATGTGAATCTTGTGGGAGAATTCTTGGCATTTATGACACTGCGCATACAAACTCTACTACGTCGTGTTATAGAGTGTGCAGAAATAGCCCATCGGTGTATTTTGTGAGTGGTGGCGTGGCCACCGAAGTGGCCTCCACATATGCCACTGTGAGATTCGTATAGAATATTTTTGATTCTTCTGTGTCAACACACCTTAGGAGCATTCCATCGAAATCCTTATGATAGCGAACATGTTCTATAATGCGTAATGCTTTGCCTTCTTTGTTTTGGTGTAGTACCTTACGGATACATATGGTCCATGATATAATTAATAATATCAGTATACCAAAGACATTCAGAGATGGGAGGTCTAGTTTTGACGTAGTATATGCATTCATCGGGAAAGTCCAGATCTACTAGATTGCCTCCGTCTAAAGGGTTATCAACTAACCAATCTACAATGATTTGTCCCTTAACGGATTTACGGTTTACAAAAGTTAATGTGAATTCACCCATTAAGGTTATAAAGCATGCGGTCTTCTTAGACAAGGACCCTTGTGTGAGGAAAGTTCGGAAATGGTTTGTTTTTATAATGACCCCCATTTCTTGATTTAGCATGTAATGTCTTAAGAATTTGGTTGTAAACACTATGGCAAGGCACTCTCATTCTACTTACGTGTAATATGTTTCATAGTCGAGCAACATTCAGCTAATGAAATAGATCACGCGTTCTCTCTTGTCATCGTCTTCTTGAGCTAGATACATAAAGTGCAAGCGAGACATTGTAGCTCGTGAGTATAAGATTAAAGGGAAGTCGGCTTAGGTGGCATTGGCATGGGTGGTGACAATAGGAAACACTTAACTACTTCAAAAGCTTCATTGTAGTCTTCAGTCCAATTGATACTATAATCTTTCTTGAGTAGATTGTTGATTGGATGAATGGAAAAGCTTAAATCCGGGATGAATTTTTGGATTGCACCAAGTTTTCCAAGAAATGACACGATTCAGATTCATCCGAAGGTGGGATCATTTCGAGAACAGCTGGATTTTGGTTGGGTCTACATCGATCCTCGTGACAGTATAATGTAACCTAGGAGATTCCTTCGTGTCACACCAAAGATAATTTTTCTAGATTTAATGTGACTCGTATTCTATTAGACATGAAAGAATGATGTGGAGCACTTCCGGCAATCAAAACGCTTCTACGGCCTTGGCCAACAAGTCATCTACATAGGATTCCATGATTTTGTGAAAAGATCATGAAATATATATGTCATTTCCACATTGGTATGTAGCACCAATGTTTTTGAGACCGAATGGCATAGCAACATAACAATAAGTTCCCAAGGAGTTATAAACGTGGTTTTGGCTTGGTCTTGTTTAGATATTCTGATTTGATTGTATCTTGCGAACCCATCCATGAGGGATAAAAGCTCAAACTGGTTTGTTGCGTCAATAATAATGACGTCTATGGATGGTACAGGAAGTCGTCCTGGGACATGCCTTATTAATGTCTCGGAAGTCTATGTACATGCGTATCTTCCCATTCTTTTTGAGAATGGGAACAATATATATATCCACTGGGAATAATCAACTGGCTTGATGAATCCTACTCGGAGAAGTTTCATTACTTCATCCTTCACCATGAGAGCTACCTTGGGTTTCATTGGCCTTGATTTTTTAAAGCGGCTTTGCATCGATTTGGTGACGAGGTTGTGTATTGTGATGTGCGGTGCAACTCCCATCATTTCTTTATAATTAAATGCAAAATCCTTACGGTGTTCTTTGAGGATTCACATGTGTATTTCTATTTCTTACGTAGTTAACGAAGATCCTAGCTTCAAGATCTTTGGTTCATTCTCCATTCCGATGCTAATATCAATTGTTTCTTCGATTAAAGACGTGTTAGCTTCTTCAAACTCGGGAAGAGCTGGAGGTAGTTCCAGATCATCTCCATTCTCTACCGTGTATATGCCGAGTTCCTTTTATGGGAGAAGTTCTATCATGGGTTTCCGAAGTAGGAAGATGAATGTGGGATTAAGGACAAATCTATCACGTGATGGGTGAGATGTAACGCTGCATAGGCAATTAAGTAATCAAGAGTCGCTCTATCACTATCAACATGATCTAAGATAGTAGATTTGTTCTGAGATACGTTCGTTAAAAGAGGGTTTGACATTTTCTTCACTAATGGTTTAGTGCAAAGGTATACCATGAAATGGGTGTCCTCCAATTCTTTGTTTGGAGTGAAGATGAGGTTACTATTGAATCGTGAGAAGATTTTGTTCTCACGGGATTGCCTCAATGGATATGAAGTCAAATCCTTTACTTAAGTCTAATACTGTTGTTTTGTAAAGTTGTAAATGTTTAGCTCTGGTATCATACACTGTAGAGACTTGGTTTGCTATCAATTTTGAGTCTCCTAATACTCGATGTTATTAACACTGATCCTCTTAGCTAAGATGAGGGCAAGGAGGAGGGCTTCATACTCAGTGCCGTTGTTTGTACAATCAAATTTTAGTTTAAAGGTGAATGGTAGGATTTTTCCCTTGGGAGAAGTAAAGATCACACCTGCCCTAGCCCCATAATGACATCTAGCTCCATTGAAATGGAGATTCCAATATTTAGTTGGGAAGATGGATGTTGGGACATTTTCTACGTCTACTTCTTCTACTTTGGTTACTTCTACCATGCAGAGTTCTTCTGCTGGAAGAGAACCAACTCCTAGGGTATATCCCATGCCTACAGAATCAAATGGTAGGAAAATTGGTAGATCCTGTTCTAGCAATTCGACTATTTTTGCAGTAGTTCCTAATGATCTTTGTTTCAACAACAATGCTAGCCTCATCCTTGAGGGCTGGGATAGTCTAGATTATGCTCATAGTCTCAACATCTTTTGTAGGTACCAACTTTTCTTCCGGTTTTGTGTCGATGGGTTGATTAAGTTGGTTTTGGGAGTTCAAACTCGAGTGAATGCTTGGATTTTCAAGTCAGCTAGGTGTAGATCGAATGGTTTTGGATCACCTTTGGCCACGAATATCTTTCCTAAGTGTAAGAATATTACTTCTTGAAATAACGTAGAAGGGATTGCCTTCATACGGTGTATCCATGGTCACCGAGGATCATATTATAGTTGGTTTTGGTTCTAGTTTTGATATCCAGTTGAGTTTTGGCTTGGACATTATGTTTGGATCTGCCGTTGTTGTTGTTGTTCTTGTGGATGATTAAAATCCACTGTATTGTTTGTTGGAGTAACATTGTTGTTTTGTTGATTATTAATCGGTAGTGGAGTATTTACAACATTTTCCCTTTTAGCTTGGTTAGTTACTCCATCTGTGTTTGCGCTGCAATTTTTGTTAAGGATTTTAGGTCCTTGATTGGCGTTTGTGGTAGTAGGATAAGTCGTAGTATTCTCGCTGGGGTGATTAACCTCTCGTTTGTTTTATACGTCTTGCGACCGCTATCTATTGCGCTTGATCTATTCGAAGGGCACTCTCAAGTAATTCATCGTAAGTCCTTAGTGGGAACTTTTGGAATTCTTCCTTCACCTCTCGGTGAGGAATGAAGGAATAAATCGCATAGTTCCATCGATCCATGTTTGGAGCATTTGCCAAAGAATAAAGGACTGCACACCATCTTTGGATGAAATGAGCAACAAATTCAGTGTGTTCTTGCTTAATGTGCAAGAATTCCCTGATTCCTATTCTCAACAGTTTGTTCATGTCAAATGCTTTAATGAACTCTGAAATGAGTTGTTTAAATGAATGTATTGATGCTTCGGGTATTCTGTAATACCAATTGAGGGTGATGCCCTCTAAGGTTTTGGGGAATATTTTGGTGAAAACCCCATCCTAAGGGAGCAGCTCTTGAATGGCTGTGGCATAGGCTTTAATATATGCGTTCGGGTCTCCCTCCCCTTTGTATTTGGGAAAATTAGGAAGAGGTCTCAAAAGCATGACACTTCGTATGGTGAAGTATAAGGGATCTTTCAAGTATTCTCGAATAAGTCCCTATCACGTAGGTTTCGACAATTGATGGTGCCGATGAGGGGCGAGAGGTGGAATGGGTTGTTGATATGGCATAGCGTATTCATTTGCAGGGCATAAGGAAACCCCGTGGTTGAGCGAACATGTCGGGAGAGGAGAAAATATCTTGGAATACATGTTTAAGTATGAAGGAGTATTACCCGAGAGTGGATTGTTTTGTACTAAATCGGGAGGTATCATATTCTCTCTTTGGGCGGCAAGGCGTTTAAAAATGTGGTTCTAGTTGGTCTTTGTTGTGAATCTTGAGGGGTCATGCCTAACGTGCCTATTCCTATGAGGAGGTCTACTTGTCTGGATGATGTGGAGGCATGGAATTTCCTACTGCATGAATTGAAAATTTTGACTTGCTTGAGCAAGTTTTAACCCTCTAACCTTTTCCACTAAAGTTTAAATGACCTCATTTGGTGAAGTCACAGTATTTTCCTTAGTGGTGTTTTTCATATATCCCGAGGTTGTAGAGGCATGTGATATCTTGCTATGAACTGATCATTGTCTGCCAAGTTTCCTTGAGGGTATTTCTATAGGTAGTGGTATGGGGGTGTTTTCTTGAAACAAGACCTCGAGTTGTGTTTGTAAGCTTCCTATAGGTGGGTACATACTCTGCAAGCATTGTTCATTCTGGCATAACGCATACTGAATGTTCATCATATAAGAATAGATATGGACATGAACCGGATGGATCGAATTGTCTACTAATTTGTGGTCTAAGAAAAACATGAGGGGATGAAACAAATTCTCCCAAAAAAGTCATGTTGTTCGACTGAAGGATTTGTTTGTTGTGTTTTTGTGAGGCTGTTCCAAATGCTCTATTTGGAAAGATGAACTATATCTAGTCCTTTATGGTGGAGTTTGTGTTGACAATCGGTTAGCTAAATAATTTTCATCCCATATTGAGAGCGAGGGTGATGGTTATCTATTAAGTTGATTGTAGTATGCTTAAAGACCTAGGAGAGGTCTTCCATATGCATCAAATCTTGACATATTCGAGGGTATATGAATACCCACAGAATAATGGGAAAGAGCGAAGGTGGATGAGAGATGTAATAAAGAAAATGAAAGGACTGTTTTATTCATGTTGGGTTCACCAATTTTGTATGATGGAAAAGTGACAAGTGAGCATGTGAGTCTACAAGTAACTCTTCCTCGCACCTGACTTCCCAAGGTCATGCCAAGACATCCGGTGGGGATGGAATATACATGGGGTATATATCTTCGACCCACACTAATGGAATCTGTGAATGGAATCTCAGCACATATCATAGCCTTAAAGATTATGAAAGCTAGTTACTATTGGCCTAACATATTCAAAGACTGTTTTTAATGGATTAGAAAGAGAAAAAATGTGCTTTCTTTGTCAAGTAAATAACGTCTAACTTCACTACCTTTACAACCTATTTCAGTTGATCAACCTTTTATGCAGTGGGTTCTTGACTTTATTGGCATGATCAACCCACCATCATCACAAGGACACAAGTGGATCTTAAGCACTCTGATTACTTCAAAAGATGGACTAAAGCAATAGCCTTAAAGGATGCTAATGAAACTTCAATACTATCCTTTTATGAAGGAATAGTCTGCAAATTCGGTGTTCCAATAACTATCATATCATACAATGCTCTAGCATTTCTTGGTGCAAAGATAATAGACTGGGCTGTAAACCATGGAATATATCTAAATTATTCATCTAATTATTACCCATAAGGTAATGGCTTAGCTTAGAGTACTAACAAGAATCTGTTAAGGATCATTAGAAGAACACTTAAAGATAATCAAAGAGTTTGGCATCTGATGTTGAATTCAACACTTTGGGCTGACAAAGTGACTCCTAAAAGATCAGTTGGCAATTCACCATACAAACTTGTGTATGGAAAAGAAACAAGAATGCCTATTTCGGTTGAGTTACCAACATTGGATTTTGCTACACCAAATGGAGTTTCTTGAAAATGAACCATTGTAGGTTCGTTATACGAGTTAATGGAATTATAAGAGCTAATAGATCGAGGCTCATTTGAATATGGAAAAGAATCGAAACAAATGAAGAAGACTTTTGAAAAGAAAGCCAAATTTAAAGTCTTCAATAAAGGAGATATTTTGTTAAAATGGGGCGCCGATCGTGCAAATCCAGGAAGACACTCAAAGTTTGATACAATCTAGAGTGGTCCTTACATGATTTCAGCTTGTAAGGAACACAATGCTTTTCAAATACATGAAGCTGAATGGAGAGGAGCTTTCCATTCCTGTGAATGGTATGTTGCTCAAACACTATTACTTAAAATCTTACAGTGATTGCTAGATTAGGATTTCCCTTTCAATAAATGCAGTTCCTACACATTGCAATGTTTTTCAATTTAATAAGTGCATTCGTGCATGTGATCCGGTTTACCAGACCTTTTCCCAGTTTTAGTTCATTTTGGAATGGGTTGGACCTTTCAAAAAGGTAGATTTTGGTTATATGCTTTGGAATCCATGCCCAATGGACAAGAGCAAGGGACTAGTCTTTAAGCTAGTAGGTAGCTTTCCGGTAGGAATGATAGAAATGTTGAAAATTTTTACACTTGTGCAAAAATGGGCAACTCGAAACTTATTCATTATGATGAAATTCATGGGTGAAGTATACCTAAGCTAAGGAATTTATGATGTTATTAGTTCTTTGCTGAATTAATTAATGATTAAGTTAAATCTGCGATTATGTGTCTTTGTTACAAAATGTAATAGATCACATAGTCCGCAATTTCACGATACCTTCAACAAAAGAACACAAGGGCCTAAAGGAAAGTTGTGTTTTCTTGATGAAGACACAGAATTATAAAGTAGGTGAAGTGTTGAGTTTCGGGACAGCAAACATAAGTGCAGATTATAAAAAAATCGGAGTTCATTAATGAATGTTACATGGTCTCATTGATGTTCTTTCCTTCATGATTAAGACATTCAATTAAATGACTGAGTTGTTTAGTTCCTCATACAATCTATATAGAAACCTGAAATGCAGGAAGAAATATACAACTCATTTATAAAATTAAATTTTTTATTCATAAGGAATTTTTAAATGTTTCCCACATAAGGTGTGGGATGTAATGGAAAGTAAAGTACATGTACTTGAAATAAAAGGTACACATGCATGAAATACAAAGTAAAGGAGTATGAGTGAACCCATCATTGTCTCGGGGTTCCTTTCTTCAATTGAAGCATCTCCATCTCCATCTTTTGTTCCTTCTTCATCTCCGTTGTAGAATCCATTATACCTGAAAAGAAGAAAAGAATAACTATCAACTATGAGCTCAGTGATCAAATCATTTTCCTAGATTGTCCTAATTCATACATATGAATCTCTAATAACAGGAGATATAATTTACTTGAATATCAAACTGCATACATGCTTTATTTACTCAGAAAGAGTGAAGAAAGAGAAAGAAAAGAAGAAAACAAGGACATAAGAGAGGCCAAAAAGCATAAGTATTTTCTAAATGTTTTCCTAAGTGTGTAGGTATAGGTTGCAGCCAATGAAAAAATAGACAAGTCATAAGTGCATGCATAAAAGGGAAGAATGTAACTCAAAGATGTAGTAAGTTTTCTGAAATGGAAAGGGCTTAAGTATAGAAAAGAGATTAGCAATAGAAGCACATGTTTGATTGCGGTTGAAGAAGAAGAATCAGATTTCAGAAAGCTGGAATTAATTAAAAGAAAAGGGATACAACTGAAACATAACGAAAAAAGAATATTCTTGGAAAATTTTGACATGGATTCGGCATGTAAAACGGACATTTATAACTTTCCATCATGCTTCTTTTAACTACTACATGCTTAAAGGAATTATTTAAATCAAGTAAGTGATACATAAAAGTAGTAAAGCATGTCATGATCAAGATAAACATGTTTGATGTCTCATTTTTATTTAGCTTCAAACATGAAGTGTTATGTTCTATATTACGAACGAGAAAATAAAACTACTATAGCTGAACCGATGGAAGAGAGAATTATAGAGAACATTTGCTAGGGTTTCGCCATGAAAAATCAACATTTCAGATTTTCCAACATGCCCGAAATGTTACTATAAAGGGAACAAAACATCTATGTGAAAGAAACAAAGTAATAGAAATCTTAACAAGCATCTGAATCAAGCCTTATGCCTAAAAAACAGCAGCAAAATAGATGAACTGCTTGTAATTTCTAGAAAGTACATACAAGATTCATGGTTATAGAACCAGAAGCAGATAAAGTGCATCAGAATGCTACAATATAGCTTCATAGCTAAAGATAATGCATGATTCACAGTTTTTACAAGTATAGTAAAATGCATAGTAGAACTTGAGTCACTCGACTAGCAAGGAAAAATAATAGAGCAAAAGAATGGGGTAAAAATGATTTCCGATACCCTTCTAAGAGGAGAAACACCCAAATTTGGGTTGCAATGTTTCAAAGACACAGATTGAAAAATAAGCAGCAGTACATGGATGTGAGAAAATGACTTTTAGAACTCATAAATATTAATGTACACGATCTAAAAGGGGAAAAAGTATAAATAGTGTAGATCCAAAGGGGATTTCTTATGAAGACAAGTACCAAGTGAACATATATTAGAATATTACTCGAACAAAAACATGGTGGGTATTAATGGTCAAATCAAATCAAATAAGTGTGGAACTTAAGATAATGTGAAGTGAATCACAACTTTTCAGAAAATATTATACCCCTCAAGAACATATAGTAGAATCAAAAGGAAGGAAGGATTTTGAGTAATCATATCAATAAACATTATATATGGCAATTTTCAAGCAAATAAGAATACCCATTTAGTAATAAGAATAAAAGATCGCATGAGAAAATTTTGAGTTAAAATGCATACACATCCGAGTTAAGGAAATATTCAAGTATTTCAGAAGTTAACACTCCCATTTAAACCAATCAGTCTTGAATTGCACTATAGAGGGAAAAGATACAGATCTTGGTTCTAATCCAAAATCCATTAATGGGTACTAAAATTAGAGTGGGAAACAAGTACTTACCGCTTAAATCGAAGTTGAGAAAACCCTCAAATGATCACAGAATGAGTTTCAAATCAAAGACTGATGCTGCCCCAAAGATCACAAAATATGTAAAGAAGGATAAAACATCAGTATCTCGAAGGACTAAATAGCAATGACGAAGTGATTACAACACTCAGAGATTGAAAAGTTACCGACCTCATCAAAAAGTGATCCCAGTTGGACATCTGAGCTCACAAAAAAAAATTGCTGCCAAGACAACACACAGAGATCTATTTTAAAGAAAAAATTTCAAAGCTCGGGATGAGCAATATACGAAGAGGGAAATCACATGAGCTTGAACCATCGACAATGGTAGAAAATACCTACAACTACCTTCTTTGAGAGAACACTTATAGAGTAGAAAAACAACAAGATAATTGCATAGGACTTTGCAAAGTGAAGCATCAAAGTCGAAAATCAATAATGGCGGCTTCCTTCACATTCCCACGTAGAGAGCTAAAAAGAATAAGAATGGCTATGAATATACCAGATATAAAGTCACAAAGGCCCGTAGGATAGGGAAATGCTTAAAGCCGAGCTCTAATGCTCGAGAATAATGGTGTAAATTTTTTTGCAAGGGCTTCACTGCATCACTAAAACCGAATGAAGTGATCATTATTGGTCAAGGTCCCTTTATCATGTAAAATCAAGAGAGGAGTTAACGAGAAATCAACCACGGTTAAATCATCGATGATCAAAACCATCAAGTGCACGGATCAATGCTCGAGAATCGATCTCCAGGTTCAAAGAAAACCATGGTTCAAGCCATTAAATGTATTTATCACATGTCATAAACCCTAAAAAATCATGCTTCATAGATCAACGATTGAAAATTAATAGGTACAGAGATCGACATTCCCAAATGGTTCATCAAACTCAAAGCAAAAGTTATCCAATCAAAATGGTGGTCAATTGACCAAACTACCAAAATTTCAAATTGTAAAAATTTCATCCATGCAGCCCGAGAAGGACACGAAAAGGATACATGTCATCACCACAACTGAAGCAGAAAAGCGGAGGCCAAGGGTATTTTAGATTTGAAACGTTTTGCAAAAAAATTGAAAAGTTCCAAAACTTTCCCAGGCCAGAAGCACATAACAAGGATACGTGTCATCACCAAAACAGAAGCAGAAAAGTGGAGACCGGGGTATTTTAAGTTTGAAACCTTTTTAAAAAATGTTAAAAGTTCTAAAAAATTCCTTCAAACCCGAGCCTCCACGATGAGAATGACAATCGATTAAAGAGTTGACTAATCATGCAAAGGGGCTAGCCCATGTTTCCATCATAAAATCATTGCAATGATTTCCAAGGTCCAACTATAGTCCAAACTCCAAATAATTCAAAAAATGACCCAATTATATTGTGCAATGATCACCGAAAAGGTAAAATTTTAAACTATATTCTTTAAAATACAAAGGTGACATATATACATGTATGTATTTATTAAAGGTGGCAGAGACTAAAGTATGATGGCATGTATATTTTCTGAGTCCACAAGAGTGGCCAAACTCAGTTGAAGACAATTGTATGAATTAGAGGTGGTCCCAACTCAAAGGTGAATAATTTTGCTGAAGTATTGTAGATCAAAAGTGTTTATTTTCTTGCAGAGGAGTGTTTTGCATGTGATCACTAAAAGACAGAACAAGTTTCAACATCAGAGACAAAGGTGGTCCCAATCAGGATAGATATTTGGATGAATTATTTTGCAAAGTATTGCAATTAATGTAATTTATTTTTGCTCAATACACAGGAGTATTTTTGCATGCCTTCACAATAGGATAGAATAGAGAAGAAGATAGAGTTACATGTTCATGGAGAGAGACTTGCCTAGCAAGCAATCTTATTTTTAGTAAATTATTCATCCTTCTCTTCTTAAAAATAGAACAATGAACTTCAATTTGACTGTATTGTAATTAAGACTAATAATGCCTATTTGTAATTGCATGCTCTATTTTATTCCTTTATCTATTATTGAATAAAGGGTAAAAATAGGATGCATAAAGTAGTACAAGCCTTAGGCTATTTTTAGGAAGAAGCGAGGAATTATTTTTCTATATATTGTGTGCCTTCCAAAGCACAAGGGAACTTACGGAAGACTTTTGGATATAGAAATCTTGAAGCAATATTTGTCAGCTTTTTCCTTCCGAGTGTGAAGTACTTTCTTCCTTATTAATTATTTGCGGTCTCGTGTATGTTTCTATTAGTCTTGTGAATGTAAATACCCCGATTAATCATCTTACCCTGTTGTAAAATTGAGAGGTTTTGCATGATATTAATGTGCATGTTTAGCTTAGCGGTATTATTGTGATAATCTCCTCAATACTTCCAAGTTTTTTTCCCTTAATATTCTCAGTAAAAGAAATGTTTGTTCGTATACCCAAAATCCTTCACATATCAATTGTGCATATACTCAGTCAAATCCCTCATACAAATTTGGTGTATCACCTAAGTTCAATTATTTTACAGTCATCTTTTACCCTTAAAGCCCATAATCAATTTAGGATACATCAAGAAGGAAATGGACTTGATACAGGAGACTTACCTCAAAATAGGTATACCCACAGACACTGAGGTATTTCCATTATATCTATGAAATAGAGAGATAATTTTTTTGCAAACTTAGAAAACCTACGATCATCTCTCTATATGGTGCACTTTCGAGAGATAACAGCTTCCTCTCGTACTCAAATGATCAATTTCTCTATGTGGTGTGTGATTCGAATGTTGTTAGCACGATTAACTCGCTTCTTCCCAGTAGATAGGAGTTAAATCTCTAGAATGCATCATACATTTATCCATTTCGTTCAAAGTTCTATTCTTTTGTTTTGTTAAGCCATTCTATTGTGGAGTATGAGGAAAAAAATGCTAGTGAATAATGCCTTGAGTTGCCAAAAATCAGAAAACTCATTGTTGAAGTACTCACCCCCATTATTAGTGTGAAGTTTCTTTATGAAACTAGAATATTGTTTCTTGACCAAAGCCTTGAATACTTTGAAGTGTGAAAAAGCATCATTTTTGTACTTGAGAAAATAAACCCATGTATTCCTCAATAAATTATCAATAAAGGGAAGTGCATACTTAGCTCCATCGAAAGAGGGAGTAGGAAAACCATCGAGTCACTATGCACAAGCTCAAGTGGTGAAGAAACTATTTTGGGCTAATTCTTAGGAAATGGATCTTGGTTTTGTTTCCCTAATGCACAACACGAGCAAACTCTCTCAAGAAAAAAACTATGGGAAGGCCATCTACCATATCATGAGTGTGCAACTCCTTCAAATATCTATAATTGAGATGTCCAAATATTTCTTGCCAAAGTTTACTCTCTGAATTTACATGAGAATCCAATTCTTTCCCTATAGAGGAAGTGTCATCAAAACCCTCAAAATGGTATAGTTTATAACTATGATCAACAATCCCTTGAGAAACAAGTGAATGAGGTTTCAAATAAGTTTATCTGCTACTCCATGTGGTGTAAAAGTCAATTTTTTTCCTTGACTGTAATGACAAATTTCATATAAGAAAGAAAAATTGTGATGATGTTTAGTGCATCTTGATATCTGTCACCATCAAGGTGTATATCACCTTTTCATTTAACAAAAAGAAAGGAAGAATCTCCAACCTCAATTTTGGAAGTAGAACTCAAACCTATAGAAACAAAAGACTCCTTGAAATATGTCATGTGATGAGAAGCACCAGAATCTATAACCCAACCTGTCTACAAGTGGTGAATGAGATCTCCCAATAATATTAAGTGTTTTTTCATGCTGATTAGAAGGTGGAGTGGAGATTAAAAAAAAAATCTTGACTGCATTCTCTTATAACATGTATGTTTCTCATGAACAATACCCGCACAAAAAGTGGATGAAAGGCTAAACTTATTCTTGGATTTAGAAGTCTCCTTGGGTTTAGACTTGTTTTCTTTGGGTGTAGGAGCACGTTGAGATGGATAAGTGATGGATTTGGTTTTAATTTTTATTTTCCTTGCCCTAAGGATTAGATGCAACTAATTCCTTTAGAGGGGTGAAAGACTCAAGTTGAGATAATTTGGATTCTTACCTAGTACATCTTTTACAAAATGTTTCTAAGTTAGGCATTTGGAACGTGTCACCTAACACATCCATGCTAGAGAAAAATGTTGAAGCAAATATTTGGAATGGTTCTCTCAACTTGGACAGATTAAGTAAATACACTCTTCAACCGTGTCAACAAATGCTTTAATTTTGTAGGATAGTCTATAATTGTTGGAAAATCTTCAGGATTAAGAGAGGTGGTCTCAATTTAAAGTTAAATTTCTCTCATATGATCCACCTTAAAAATAAATCCTTCAATTTCTCCCATATTTTAAAAGGAGAGCCACATTTTTCTAAATGAAACAAAAAGACTGTCACTTACATAACATTAATCAAATTAGCAATGGTACTGAAATTTCTCATATTCTTTAGTGAACATTGGTTGTTCAAAAAATTAAAGCCCAAAACCCTTTCGCTTAATGATTGTTTTTCATTCTTTGTTTCCATGTGTGGTAATTATGTTTGATTAATGGTTGAACATGATCTAATGCAAAAGTATATAAATACATTATTCTAAAAATCACCAAAAAAAAATAAACGCAAACAATGCAACAAGACCTCCCAAGATTTTGAAACTTTATAATAAGTGTGTGTTACAAAGTATGACACTTTATAATTATATTGCAATTCTCAAAATAAATATTTTCAATGGAAGGAGCATGAAAAAACAAGAACTTTTTCAAAAAAAGGCACTCAAATCCGAGTTGTTTATCAAAAGTTATAAGTTTTAAAGTTTTATGCTCGGTATTTATTGCCATGAAAATGAAATAAATTTTTTTTTCCGTCACCACAAAAAAATGAAAGGAGGTTGGAGTAAAGCACCTACTAGTAGGAATCACAAATTTTAAGCCCTCATATGACCATACCATGTGACCTGTGGCTAAGGATTTCAATAGGTGTGCACAACTTACATCGTTGCAGGGTGTGCCACTTGTTTTCGAGAAAGTCACATCCAATTTTTATTTCAAGACTATGTATACAATGACATGCGCTTCTAATAATAGTAGGATACATAATTAACCGAAATGGAATAATCGCACAAAGAACTCACACAACCCGTAAACAAAGGAAAGAAATATCCTTCGAGAAAACATCCTGTTGCATGTAACTCAACAATGTTACACCATAGAATTAAAAACCAAGTGTGGATATCGAAAAACCCATAAAATAAATTTTTGGTTTTTTTTTTCTTCGTGGGCACAAATTCTAAAGCACCTTAAGTACAAACCTATGTAACAACAAAAAAACTTGAAAACCATGTACCTCAAGAAATGGTCGAGTTTACAATCGATCTTTGAGTTTTGTGACCTTCTAAATCCAATAGAATAATCTATTTTTCATAATTATGCATGCAATAACAAGATACAAAAAAATCTTGAATATATGAATATACCAAAATATTGTTTATGAAATGAAACTTACCGAGGGATGTCAACATTAATTTCCTTCTCGATACCATAAAAGGAATGATAACTAGATTATACGAAGAGCTCGGATGTTAATCAAATGCCACAATTAATAAGATAAAATTATTTCTCTAGAATAACTTTAATAAAATATTTGCAAACAAATGAGCAGCAATATCATATATTATTATGGAACTCTCATATGTGAGTACAATGAGAATGTACCTTGCTTATATAGGCAAGGAAGACCAATGTAGGAGCCATGTAAGGCCATAGATCAAGACATAAATCAAGGAAAGAACTATTTAAAACCATATATTTAGGAAAAAATAGTCATCAAAGATCTAGTCACTACCATAGATGAAGGAAAGAACTAGTCATCAAAGATCTAGTCAAGACTATAGATCAAGGAAAGAACTATACCTAAAAACTAGATAATATCTTCCTAATATATAAATAAGATAAAATATATATTTGCACACATAAGTGGGTGAGGATAAATACAATAAATCTAAATAAAGTACCTAGGTGAACATGAGCTAAGGTAAATACCTACTCTAATAGAAAGAGACAGAGGTTGATTAATAAATTCATAGAAGAATGTTATTTAATTCTTACAACCTATTGGTACTCAATTTAATTTCACCCTGTTCACTCAAAATTTCTCAATCCGTATGGTCTGAATTTTCCTTGTCTCCCCGTATGGATGCATGAATGGTTTCTCCTTCATTTGGTTTCCATTGTCAAGTCCTTTCTTTGGGTCGTGGATCACATTGAGCCTTGGTATTATTTGCAGTTTCTTTCCATGAGGAACATTTTTAATTCTGGGTGAGAATGGTGAAGTTTCCCCTACATTTTATTTTTCCATGGTTTTGTTTTCCCTATCAAATTTTGTCCGAACATCTGTGGATATGTGGTCCTTTTTGATTGGATGAGGACTAGTGGGTCATTTTGAAGAAACTTGTCACTTTTGTTACATTTGTAAAAATGCCAAATTGGTCCCACAACCTTGATAGTATCTAATTGGCTACACAACAATATGAAGCGACAGGAAATTTTCTTAATTTGACCTCGAAGAAACACACATGCCTGTTTTTTAGGTCAAAGGCGGGGAGTCAAAGTTGCGGAGGATTTTGTAGATTTTTGCCTTTTTGTGAAAAGGAGAAAAATTATAAAATGATCCACAACTTTGCGGGGACAAATTAATGTTACATGTTTGAGTCAATATTGAAAATTCAAAGTGGGGAGGTGGGTTGCGAGTACTTTGAAGTTTTTAAGCTTTGTTTTGAAGTGAAGTAAAAGTATAAAAGTGAGCCGCGGCTTCGTTAGGGGCCCACATCAAAAGTCAAAGCGGGAGGCCTACTTTAACTCAAATATTTTCCACATGGAGGGATCGGTGTGCTCATTTGAGGATCCACCTCTAGGTCTTACCTTTGGTTATGCTAAGGAGACATGTGGAGGATTCATTGGCTCCTCTTTATACTTACTTTTGAAGTTCCCGATGCAACTTTCTTGAGCCCAAGACAAGTGGAGTGCCCGTGCCTATTTGGGGACTCCGCCCTAAATTTCACTTTTGAAAGAGCACCAAGAAGACATGTGGATGTTTCCGCTAGATTTTCCCATACTTAGAATTTTGAAGTGTCTCGATGTAATTTTGTCGACCCTATACAGTGGAAGGCCCACGCTTATTTGAGAGTCCTTATTTTGAGATTCATACCAAAAACGCACTGAGGAAACACGTGGAAGATTCTACTGGCTCTTCCCATACTTAGAATTTTCAAGCATCCGCTGGTCCTTAAACTCTTTCAACAACTTTATCAGCCGAGACACGTGGAGAGAACGTGCTTGTATGATGTCTCCACTTTTGGGTACCTTATCAAAAGTGCGTTGAAGAGACACACTGGAGGATTTCACTCGTTATTTTTATACCGAGACTTTTTCAAAGGCCGAGGAAACTTTCTTGGTCCCAAGGCACATGGAGAGCCTGCACTTTTTTGAGGTCTCGTCTCTAGACTTCATCTTTGAAGTTACGACGAACATACACATGGAAGCTTCCACTGGACCTTCCCATACTCTAAATTTTCAGCAACCGATGCAACTCTCTAGGGTTCTAAACACATGGAGGGCCCGCGCTCATTTGGGAACCTACCTCTGGACTTCACCTTTGCAGTTGTGCCAAGGAGACACATGGAGGTTTCTGCTGGCTCCTCTTCGCAACAGTGACTGCACTCCGTAGCACATGTGTATGTGGTATAATCCATGCACGGACACTCATTTTTTAGAGTCACGAATGTAGGTATCCATGCAAGGGAACGCATTTCTCACGGTGTATTCTCAAGGGTGAAAATGATTGCTTCTCAGATCCAGCCATATGGAGCCACCTGAAATTTATTAAAAGGGGATTTCTTGCATGACAGAATAAAATAATGATTAAAAAGATTGTCAAAAATTATGATATGGCATCCCAGTCATAGTTGAGGGTCTGAGAAACATGATCAGTTCATGATTTATCCACCTGGCAACTTTTGGGTGTAAATTTGTTAAACATCACTTTCTGGAAAAACTTGTAACAAACAAAGGATTCCTTGAATATTATTCTTTTGGGGGGAAAATTTGGGATGAGTGAGTGAGTGAAATTTTATAAATGCAATGAGAATACTCTTGCAAAAGGTCGAGGTTAACTTTTGTGAGAAATTTTGAGAGAAACCATTTTCCGAGAGTTCGTCTCGAGAGACCAGTTCATTTTCATGTGTCTTTGGATTCAATCGCATCAAGGTGGTTGTAAGTGTACATCCATTGATAGGATATGAAAAATTTTGAGGAAACATTCCCCCGTTGATGAATCGATGAACCTTGAATGACTTTGTGTTGATCATGTGCATTATTGTGTCTTCATTTCTTTCGTAACTTTTTCAAATAGTTTTTCTTGTTCCTATTATAATCTTATACATTAAAATCTCTCCGATTCACACAAGATCTCATCAAGTGTGTTAGTATTTTGGCATTTTCAATTTCATTATGAGAAGAGCCTTCATCCGATAATTAAATAAATAATTCAAAATTTATTTTCTCTCACTATGTTGATAAATATTTTTATAAGCCTATGAGTGTATCTAAGGCGTGTCGAACCAAGGATTTCTATCATTTAATTGAGTCTTTAGCATGAGCCTTTATGTTGAATTCTTGAAGATTCGTGAAACTGTGCATCTCTGGGCCTCCATTGATGCACACCTTCTGGTTGAAGGAATATCTTGGCTGTTCTGAAGCATTCTATCTGTGAGTTTCCCAATATTTGTAAAGGCTCTCAAAGATCTGGTATAATCTGCTCTATCTTTCTTAACTTCCCACCAATAAATTTCTCAAACGATGAATCCTACATGAACTACCCCTGTTTGTACTATGTATCCACAAATGAACAAATTCCAGTGCCAAAGTATGTAGGGACAATTAGGATTCAATTATTGTCTTTAGTAACCCAAACCTTTGTCCAGAAACATCTCCACTCTCTAGTGTGACAACTCGTGAGAGTTAGATTGTGTTGTATTGATCATATTTCCTCAAGGTTCTCATGAAAATTGTGTAAAGAAGGATATCTTGATGTCCTTCACCAAGACGGGTTACGTAAGCAGTCCTCTCACTCACTGGTCAAGGCACAACCTAAAGTAGTGAGGGTAGATCAAACCCTCGGCCGAGGTGCTATCCACTTTGTTTGTGCCATTTTTGAGCGTGCAAGCTTTTACCCTAATTTTCCTTCACTCGCATGCTCTAGAGCGTGTTTCTCTCTAAACCGGTGGTCCTGTAACTTTTCCCTCTAGATTGAATGCCTTGAAAGGCTCATAAACTTGTTGTTTTGTCCCAATTTGAATGAAATCAGCATGTGTGCCTTGTTTTGTGCCCTATTTTTTCAAAAAATCCACGGGATTTTGCTATTTTTCCATTTTTCCCGATTGTGGATGCTTGAAAATGATCGATTTATGCTTGTTTTCCTTTGAAAATCTATCCCCACGGTCATAAATTACTTTGAATCACTTTCCATTTGTGTTTTGATCGAAAAATCCTTCACCCGTGAAGAAAAAATCAATTTTGGGCATCCCTGACATTTTCTGTGTTTTTTGATGGTCATATGGGTGTCATTTTTCCGTCAAATTCATCTTCAGCATTCTAGGGCATCGCTGGAAACTTTTGCGTCTTTTGACGGTCATACGAGCATCCTTTGCCCATCAAATTTTAGCTCAAACATCTTCTCATACGTGGTCGTTTGTGGTTGGACAAGATTTGTCGGGTCTGCTTGAAAAACTTAACGTATTTTTTTTCTTGGAAAAATGTACAAGTTGCCCCCACACTCCAAAGGTCCTATATGAGGTACACGTGTCACAAGTAGAGTGAAGGTGGACGAGAGGGTATTTTTATGCCTTAAGGCATTTTGGAAGAAAGAGTTAAAGTACAAATAAAATGCTTAGGGACCATAACGAATCAGAGTGGAAAACGTGGCGGCTTCAGAGCACAAGCCCTCAGCAAATCAGAGGTGGACATGTGTCATGTTTTCATCAAAAGCGGGATGGAAGGCTGGTGGAGGACTTAGAAAAAATTTGCTTTTTTGTGAAAGGGAGAAAAAGTTATGGAAAAGCCCGTGGGTCCATCGGGTCGCTCAAGAGAGGACACATGGAAGGATCAGAGGTAGAAGGGAGTGCGGGCCGTTGGAGGAAAGGGAAATATTTCCTCTTTCGTAAAGTGAGTTAAAGTGGTAATTTGAAGTGTGGCTTTGCAATGAATCAGAGGGAGACACATGTCGAAAGCAATGCAATAAGGGAATGCGGGCCGCTAGTGAGTTCTGAAACTTTTGAAATTTTTGAGTTGAGTAAAGTTTAAAAGGAGGAATGTAAGCCTACAACGAGTCAGCGATCACCACTGTTAGGGAGAGAAGTAGAGGTGTGGGTCCCTGGGGAAAATTTTGAAAATTTTCCTTTTTTCCAAAAAAGGTGCACATGTGTAAAATTGAGCTGTGACCCCGGATCTAATCATATTGTGCCACATGTCAGCGTCAAATCTCAAGGGCGGAGATGCAAGGATATTTTGAAAAATTTTCCTTTTTCCAAAAATGGTGGAAATGTGTAGAATCAAGCAACGATTCTATTGGGACCCACATTGGGACACGTGTCAAGCTTGAAGGGGTAGAGAAAAATGTCAAATTTTTACATTTTTCCAAAAATGTTAAAATATGAAAAAGTGATCCCAAGCCCATTTCCAATCACATTATGACATGTGGAGGGCTCAGATTGAAGGGAGAAAGGAAAATCAATGGTAACTATGCATTTTTCAATTTGGCTGCCATTTTTGCTCCAGGAAGTGTGGAAATGTGTTTTTTGCATCAATTTTGATCAAATTTTTGGAAAATTCATGTCGTTTTGCGCTCAAGGATCAATGGAATCAATTTGAAAATTCAATTTACAGTTCGAGGTACTTTTGAAATGAAATTTTGTTGAGCTCGAGCAAAAACATGAAATATTAGATCCAAAAGTTGAGAGTCGAAATTTAGAGGGATGAGGATGAAATAATGAAAGGAAGGGGGTTTGCATGCTTTGAAGATGAAAACATGCCTCCACAATTGATAATGATGTGAATTTTGCAAAGATTCACCTTTTTTAAGGCACTGGAAACTTTTAGAATGTTTTTCTCGTTAGACGTCCCTGTCTTCGAGTCATGAGTGAATTTGTAACAAAGTAAGATGTGATAGGATATTTTTTTCTTGGGAAAGAAGGATCAATTGTAATAGAGAGATATATAATGCATGTTTTGAGACATGTAAAAGGTCGGGAAATTGAAAATCATGAGAAAATTTTGAGAGAATCTCATCTTCTAATAAACCCTCCAAAAAACCTGGTTAATGTCTTCTGTGTTAGATCTTCATTCATGTTGAGTTGGTTACAAGTGTATAGCCATCACACAGCTTTGAGATTGTTCCTAAAACTCTCCTCTACTGATGAATCTAACAAAGTTTGAATTAATCTATGTTATTTTGGGCAATATGATGTCTGTTATTATGTTTAAATGTCTACAAACAGTTTTCCTTGTTTTGGCATTTATAATTTCATTTGTCAGAAGATATCTCATCTGGCATTGAAAATAAGCAGTTTAAAATAAATTCACCTTCATTTGTTGACAGAGATTGCTTATAAGCCTTTGGGGGTACCTTAGGCATGATTTGATTAGAGATTTTGATGTTTAATTGAGTACTTTAACTTAAGCTTTTGTGTTGAGGTCTCAAAGATTGTCTGAAAAGTGCAAACCTGAGCCTTCATTTTTGTATCTCTTATGATTGAAAGAACATCCTAACTGTTTTGAAGCATTTTATCTAATAGTTGTTTAAATTTTGTAGAGGTTGTCAAAGATTTGGCATATTCAAGTTTGTCTTTTCTATACCCGCCAAAATCATTCTAAACAACTAATCCTACCCTATACTACCCCTGTTTTGACCTGTATACCCACAGAAGATCAAAATCCATTTACTAAAGTATGCGAATAGATCAGATTTCAAAATGTCTTCAATAACCCTTGCCTTACATTGAAATTATCTCCATTATCTGGGAGTGACATCTTGTGAAAGTAAGATTTGGAGTGTTGATCATACTTTCCCAAGGCCCCTTAATACTATTTGCACAAATTGAGGGATATATTCATCTCCTTCACCATTTGAGGGTTAAAAATAGGTCCTCTTACCTTGGTTGAAAGGCACAACCTAAATAGTTACGATAAGATCAAGTCCTATTTTGAGTGCTATCCATATCTCCACAAATCTGAGTTCCAGTTAGATCACATCCCCAACTACAAAATGACATACATCATGATCTATCTGTCTTCAAGCTTCATGAAATATCTCTTATGCTTCTCAGACTGAAAAGGAGAAAAAAATTGGGTACCAACACACTTCTCCAATGCTCGAGTGACAAAGAGTCACTGAATCCCATCCATAACTACAAAAGGACTCATATCATGGTTTGTTTGTCTCTAAGCATCCCGCCGGTTTTGTGATGTTGCTTAGCCCTCGCAAGAGAATTAATTTGGATACCAATACAACCCACAAAAGCAAACATGTAGCATGAAAACTTTTGTTTGGGGTGTATCATACAAACAACTATGTGATTATACCATTCCACCAACTATGTGATTACATGTTTTTTTATCTTGTTTTCAACCTACGTGTTTTTTTATCTTGTTTTCAAGTGTGAATGCCCTATATTTTGCTAGTATCTTACAAATAAATCAACCCCAATGAGTGGAGACCTATGATGACCCTACAACCAATAGATCCTCCAAATCCCTCCATGTAAAGTATGCCATTCAATTTTCCTCATTACGTTAAAAGGAAATAAAGACACTTACGCCACTACACAACTGTAGTCGTACAAATGTTTGGATATATGTGTACTTAACCTTTCTACCGGATATTTGACAATATTTTTTTGTATCATTTCTTTTCCTTCTAAATGTTGTTAATGAAATTGGTTGAAAAATAATTTTTTTTTCACCAATGTTTATTTTTACCTTTTATTAATTTATGAATAACTTGTATCTTAGAAACAAGTCAAACCCCATGAGGGAAGACCGTGACAATCCCCGCAACCAATAAACCCTCCCATACCCACCATGTACAACATGTTATTTGTAATTCCTCATGAGATGCTTATATCATTGTGCAAAGTGTTAGTCATATGCAAGTTTTTATGGAAGTGTAACTGAACCACTCCACAAGCTATTTAACAATACATTGCTGTATTGTTTCTAGTCTTGTAAATGTTGTAAACAAGATCGGTCGAAAAACACAATGTGTTTTCACCTTTTTCACTTATGAATTCCCTCTATTTTTTTATTATATTACAAATAAGTCAATCCCAATGAGGGAGACTGCACGATGGAAAAGTGACAAGCGAGCATGGGAATCTACAAGTAACTCTTCCTCGCACCCGAGCTCCCGAGGTCATGCCAAGACAGCCGGTGGGGATGGAATATACGTGGGGTATAGGTAAACTAGTTAGGCAATCTTATATCTTCGACACACACTAATGAAATTTGTGAATCTAAGGCGAAGAAGGCCCTCCTAACTTGAATTGGCATGATAGACCGGTTGACAAGGATGACTACTCGAAGGATCTAATCAATATCGAGCTCTAGCGTGATTTGGTCTATGGGTTGTGGGATGCGTGGAAAATGACCCGGGATTGTTTCGTGTATGTCTCCAGACAGGGTCATAAAAATGGATGATGGATATAGTGGACTCTATGGTCGATTCTATGGTCTATTCCAGAAATCTTTAGCTTCATTAGCTGCTATATCCAACAAGGATAACTATGTGATGATGGTTGGTGGAAATGGAGTGGATCTAAATACTAAGGTGCGTAAGCCAGTGTCAATGTTGGATTCACCTGTGGACTCGTTAGGTTGTGGGATTTGTGGGTCACAACCATAGATTCGTGGTTGTTGTAGACCTACTATGGTCATGTGTGGAATCAGTCCCTAATCCCTAGTATCCAATAGTCGTAAGACTTTTCGCTCTATGTTCAGAATTAAAAGTTGTGCGATCTTCTCGAGTATCTCATGTATTCTTGTAACTCCGAATTCTTAAACTAGTATCTATGTCCGTGAGAGTGTCTCTGGGTTTGGCTATGTGAGAAAAGGATCACAACCGAATATTTTCTCTCTTTCAAGCCCTTCTATAGTCATGTGGATGTTTATCTAGGGTAATATGAAGTTTGGCTGATTTGACGAGAACGTGTGTCCTTGGTCGTCTTCTACGTTTAACCCTCTTAACCGTGAGCTGATCTCATGTTGTAAGTCTCGTTGTTGTTTGGAAGACTTAGATTCTAAGGTTGTGATCTATATTAATTATTTCGTAATAAGATTGGGTTGAGGCAAGATTGGCTCGAATATGTATTCTCTGGGCTCCCTAGATCCCTGTGATTGTCTACTCTATTTGATATGCTTTAACTATAACTTTGAAAGCTTGAACCTAGATTTTGCGTAACGCAGTGGCGAATCCGATGGTGTGTGGCCTTGTCCCCTCGGTGTGATCTCCTCATTCCTTCGTGCTCACGTGGATCCAAAAAAAGTGTGTAATGCTAGCATCAATAGAGGTAGATATTGGAACAATGGCAGCTTAAAATGTAGACTGAATATAATGTGAGTAGGAGAGGGATAACACGATAGAACAGAGCTTTGCTTATGCAATTCCTAGCGGGATTTATTGTGAGTCATGCAACATAAAATGTCCAGATCCTGAAACTATCACATTTGACGAATAAAACTTGCAACTTTAATGGTTTCCCTACTGAAAATAAAATTATCCTACTCCAATTGATTAGATGAAATAATAACAGCACTTACACAAGGAGAATATGTGGCTTCTAAACAGTAAAACAACTTAAGTATGCATGCAATAAATAAAACTATGAATCCTAAGAAAAATTGAAAGACTAAGCTATTGAAATGAGAAATTGAGAGGAAAATTTGAGGGGCCATTTGCTTGAGCACAAGCCAAATATTTATAGAATCCCATTTGCCCAAAGGTGAAAACCAATTTGATCTCTTAAACCATAAACAATGCAAAAACACTATTCCAAGGAACCAAAATCACAAGTACAAGCAAAGCTGGTGAAAAAAGCCGGTAAACGTTGAATTTTTACCGAGTCACATTAAAAGAGCATTCGAAAAATGCGTGAAGGACCTCCGCCCGAGCAGGTGGCGGTTTTGTCACTAAAGACCAAAACACAAAGAAAAAGAGGGGAGAAGAGAAAAGAAAAGCACACAAGGGCTAAGCGGGGCATGCGGGATGTTAACGCATACTTGGAGAGATTTTCTGGATCCCAAACACCTTGTGAGGAGACCTGTATCATCATTGGGGCACGTGTTATGTTGTTCCGATGGTGCAGTACCCTACAATTTTGGGTACGTACATATTGCCCCCTCAGAGAAGCGTTTTAGCCATGAAGAGGTGTAAAACAGTGGGTTCAAGTATGGCAGTCCCGAAATGGGAAGTTAGAAGTTATACCTGATATGTCGTGTGTCAAAATGATGCCATCCAAAATTCCCGCTACCTGCTAAATGAAAAGAGGACTCAAGTGCGAGATAGAGAAAATAGATCGAATAATAAATATTAAAATATTATGAAATGAGGACATACCATTTGTGCGGGGATAAGAACTTACCTCCATCGACGCTCCAAACCTGCGAAAAGGGGCATTCAAAACAAGTCAAGTTGTTATATATGTAAAAGTGGGCCCATTTTCCTATTCATTTATGCGTGTCGATTTGGTTGATTTTGAGCTCTGGGACCCACGGTGACAGTTTCTCGCAAGAGTATAGTCAAAATGTTCGGGGTGAGATCGTGATCATTCCCGCACGAGCGGAACACCGACCCACGAGTTCACGAGTTAGTTTTTGTTGATTTACTGTTTTTGTCCCTAAAATATTAAAATGTTGAAATCTTTGTCATGGGGGTTATTTTTGAAAATGTCGGTTTTAATAGGTTTAGCTAGGGGGCACCTCTTGGGTAGGCTTTGTTTGAGTCAAAATAGTCTTTATTTTGCGTTTTTAGTTTATTTTTAGGGCATATGACCCATGTGGGATTTTGGGACACGACCGCCGCCGCCCGAGAGCGGGGTGGCGGTTACACGACCGCCTCCCCGGTCAAGGTGGCGGTTACAAGACCACCACCTTTAAGGTGGCGGTTCGTAACCGCCACTCTGCTCGGGGTGGCGGTTCTTCACAAAATGCTAAAAGAACACTTGTTTGAAATATTTTTGCATTTTCAAAGCATCCTTATATGTTTTAGTGATTTTTCTAATGTCATTAGAATACTAACTTACTCCTTTTTGTGTGTTGTTGGGTGTATGCAGGTGAAGGAGAAGTATATCCGATGGAGCCAAGAGAGAGAGTGTGATTGGCTTTCGACAGTATTGGATGCCCTTTCTCGGGATGAGCAAGACACTCTTCGAGGGCCGATATCGTGCATATCACGGGTTCCGCATGTTGCACCCTCTAGTCACATACTTTATGACCTGTTTTCATATTGGGATGTTGATCGAACACTTTCCAATTACCGGGGGTCGGGGTGAGTGGACCATTACTTTAGAGGATTTTTAATGCATCTTGGGTGTCCCAATCATTGGGAGATGTCTCACTCTTGAGACAGCAGGTTCACAGGCTCAGATAGCATAGTGGGCCTCATACATGGGAGATGCAGTTATCTCCACTGATTTGAAGAAGGGGGTAAGGGTCTGATCTATTCCTAGCTTGCCTATCCCCTTGATTTTCCAGGCCATTATGGGGATCCTTGCCTCGAGATTGATCGGGGACAAGGGAGGAGACACCTTACTTTATTGCTGGTCCCCCATCATTACACAGATTGAGGGACATGGCCGGATTTACACCTGGGGAGCCGAAATTCTTGGGACCACTTATCATGATTTGTATCGGGTGGTACGTTTCTGAGGGCGATCATTGAGCCATTCGACCCTGGTTATGAGCTGGGTCTATGAGTGTTTCATCCCCTATGGGAGAGGTGTAGAGGTGGCAAATCTCGGAGCTATGAGGGCAGCCAGATGGACAGACATGTCGGTGCTCAGAGCACCTCACCAGCTAGTTGCCTCCTTGACCACTGATGACATGGAGGCCACACCTTATCAGGCCATGACAGGTTTATGGGGCGAGGAGGCTCTTACTTTGATTTCTTGCTCCACCACAGGGAAGCTTGTTGACAGGATGGGGAGAGTGGAGATACATACTTATGGTTGAGTGCCTCAGCAGTTTGGCCTTCCTTACGTGGGTATGCTTCCCCAGTGGTGCCAGTATACAGATCACCGATCACGAGGCCGGGGAGGTCCTAGAGGCCGGGGTTGGACAGTTGTTACTCCTAGTATTCCTATTGTAGCTAGGAGGGAGGGTAGACGCGCTGAGAGGAGAGCCGGTGCTCCTCGGGAACCCTTACTTTAGATTGCCGCCGGTCCCGCCACACGACGGCCGATGACCCTATTGACATAGACTCCGAATCCAAGGAGTTCACAGGGGAGAGATGGAGGAGGAGACCGAGGCTGAGGTTAGTGAGTCAGGAGGAGAGGAGGACATCAATCCACGAGTGGCATGACACTCAAGATATCTTATAGGAAAAGAGGGCGGAGCAGAGTGCAGAGAGGGTGAACCTAGCTTCAGAGGAGCCACTTTCTCAAGGCTTAGGTAGAGAGGATGAGTCTCGTAGTTGGATGATATGTTGCCATGGCCACGGGTGGAGCGCAACAGTCGGGCGGCATCATTCTAGGGATCCCTTTGGAGGCACGGAGATCCGAGTGAGTTATCGTTCTTCTCTTTAATGTTTGTTTCAAGTTAGGATTGCCTTAGTTGCTATATTCTCTTTTGTTTAAATTTGTTTCTATCTCTTGATTATTTCTAATTCATTTTTCTCCTTTACTTGCAGAGAGGCTGGCGATGATGAGTGGCGAGACCGATTCGTTAGGTATGCACTGATACCCTGATGGTCCCTATGGAGAAGACCCGTGCAGAGCTATCCATGGATGTAGGGGAGCCTTCAAGTCAGCAGGAATACCGAAAATTTTGCCCCTGTCTCGGCATGTGGCTAGGATGGTGACTACCCCTGCATGCCAGAGCTGCCGAGGTACAGGACAATAGAGCGCCTAATGAGGAGTCACTCTCATGGCGAGGCCGCAGCTGCTCCTCGAGACCGTGAGCCCTCTGTCCACTCAAAGTACCGGTGTAGCCGGAGTCCTAGACGTGGGCATGTACCTTCAAAGGGATCTCATAGGGGTTGAGAGGCCGTTTGGCTTTCTTATATTGTTTGTATGATGTATTTTGTATTTCCCGGGATCTTTGAGCATTTTGACCATGGCTAGCACATGATGTCATTGTACAGAAACTTGATCATACACACACACACACACACACACACACACACACACACACACACACACATATATATATATATTATTTTCAGATCGAGACTCTTGGTATTAATGTTATTGTGACTCGTTTCCATATGTAAACTATGATGTTGTTTTGACATGATTTTCAGAATGTATGCAATGGAGAACAAATGATACAAATGTTTACTTTCTTTTTGTATTTCGTGATGTTGATATATGATAATGTAGACACAATGTGATTTTAAACTCTAGTTTTCTATAAGCAATTTTTCGGTACTTCATATTTGTTTTGACAAAATGAGATGATAAACCGGTATGATGAGTAGATGATAAACCGGTATGATGAGCAGATGAACTTACCGCCCCGCTCCTAACTCCATGCAACTAGTAAGATGCGAGGGCTCATCACCAAGAGCTAGAAAGGGCACAAACTATGAAATTTATTGAATGGTAGTGATGAGAGATAGACAAAGATTTGGTGGAACCAAATTAGGATGCTACAAACCTACTCTACCCAAGTGACTCCATAGTTTAGAATGTGACTTACTTTGCAGTTTATCTAGACTTAGATTCGTAGATGGCCACATGGTAGACAAAATCTAGTTTTCGGGGTTTTGAACTCTCTTAAAATTTTGGACATCTAATTTATTTGTTTTTGAATAAAGATTTCAAAGGTTCATTTGAATTGTTTCTTTGATGACCTTCAATGTTTATTTGTCAAGAGAAATCCTTCACCTTGCCCCATGCTACTAGTAAGAAGCATGGGCTTATCACCATGGACAAGGCATAGGTAAGTAAGGGCATTCCCATCCTTTCCCAACCCTACATCACTAGTAAGAGATGCAAGCTCATCACCGAAGGTTGGTAGGCAAGGAAATGTGTAAAAATAAAATTTTCTGTTTGATCTATATTTGACTTGCTTATTTGAGAAAAATGTCAGTATGTTCTTATTTCCAAAGAGATATACATATGGGATAGATGTGACACTATGAAGCTTCTAGAATAGACCATAGGAAAGACACCTATCCTAAGCGAAACAAAAAGTGAGAACAAGCCCGTAGATATTGGTATGGTTAACGTTAAGACTTTGTCATATCTATCTTTATTTGATGAAATTATTGAAATGGGTGATGTGACTATGAAAGTGAAGTATGATTCGAATGATTATGTCAATACCATCAGAAATTTGTAATGAATTGCTTTGAGAATAAGTTGATCACAAAAATGTACGAAACAAGCGGACAAAATGAACCTAACTACATGAAGATGTAATGTAGATATAATAGATAGATAGATAGTGCTGACCACTTATGCATAGAATTGTTTAAGGTGTAGGAATTGACAGTTTCACCAAATTCCTCACCTTCCAAAGTGTACATAAGAGATATGCACTATTTCCATAGTCCTTCGTGACTCAAGATGGGCCCAACCATTTGGGCAGAATTTCCTTTCTTCACCGGTCTTTTTGTCAATCCATTTGTCTAGCCTTAGAACCAGATCTCTTTCATATATATCTCATTCATAGACCTTCTTGGTATACTACCCGTACATCCGGTTAGCATATACACCGTATGTCATTGTTTAACATCTAACTTTGGCCTCATCTAGGCTTTCTAGTTGGGAGAGACATGCTTCTATATAAGCATCTTCATCCGAGAATCCCTTATAATGAGATGCGGAGACTCGGGTATTTCAACCTCAAGTGGGAGAACTGCTGCTTAGTTCGAATACCAGCGAGAAAGGAGTTGCTCTGTTGGTGTTCATATTGAGGTTTGGTGGGCCCACAAGGCTGGATATAACTTCAAATGCCAATCTCGTTTGTTTTATTTCTTTGTTTTAAGAAGAATGGCTTTTAATGTTTTGTTTTTCGCTTCAACTCGCCCGTTGTCTTGAGGGTAATACAGGAGGGCCGTATGATGACTTATTTTAAATTTCTTGCATAGTTCGTGGACCTCGTCATTCTTAAAGGAAATACCATTATCTCGAGATAATTATTTACGGGACACCTGTACTGCAAATGATCGGTTCAAAATGAACTTGGCAATCACGGAACCTAGTACAGTGGTGAGAGGCATAACCTCTACCCATTTGGTAAAATACTCGGTGGTCGTGATTATGAAGTTATGGTCATTTGTAGATGAGGGAGAGAATTTCCCTATCAAATATAGGCCCCACGATGAAAAGGGCCATGGAGTACCGATTGGTTGTAAAGCTTGTGCCAAAGATGTGAATCTTGTGGGAGAATTCTTGGCATTTATGACACTGCGTACAAACTCTACTACGTCATGTTATAGAGTGTGCGAAATAGCCCATCCAAAGTGTATTTGATAGTGGTGGCGTACAACGAAGTGGCCTCCACATATGCCACTTTGTGAGCTTCGTATAGAATATTTTTGATTCTTCGTGTCAACACACCTTAGGAGCATTCCATCGAAATCCTTATGATAGAGAACCGTTCTATAATGCGTAACCACCTTCTTTGTTGTGGTGTAACACCTTTACGGATACGTATGGTCCACGATATAATTAATAATATCAGTATACCAAGGACATTCAGAGATGGGAGGTCTAGTTTCGACGTAGTATATGCATTCATCGGGAAAGTCCAGATCTACTAGATTGCCTCCGTCTAATGGTTTATCAGCTAACCAATCTACAATGATTTGTCCCTTAAAGGATTTCTGGTTTACAAAAGTTAATTTTAATTCACCCATTAAGGTTATAAAGCATCCAGCCTTCTTAGACAAGGACCCTTGTGTGAGGAAAGTTCGCAAATGGTTTGTTTTTATAATGACCCTCATTTCTTGATTTATCATGTAATGTCTTAAGAATTTTGTTGCAAACACTATGGCAAGGCACTCTCGCTCGCTTTACGTGTAATATGTTTCATAGTCAAGCAACATTCAGCTAATGAAATAGATCACGCGTTCTCTCTTGTCATCGTCTTCTTGAGCTAGCATACAAGCTAGCGAGACATTGGTAGCTCGTGAGTATAAGATTAAAGGGCGGTCTGGCTTAGGTGGTGACAATAGGAAACACTTAACTACTTCAAAAGCTTTGTTGTAGTCTTCATCCAATCGATACTATAATCTTTCTTGAGTAGATTGTTGATTGGATGAATGGAAAAGCTTAAATCGGGATGAATCTTTGGATTGCACTGAGTTTTCCAAGAAATGACCTGATTCCAGATTCATCCGAAGGTGGGATCATTTCGAGAAAAGCTCGGATTTTGGCCGGGTCTACATCGATCCTTGTGACAATATAATGTAACCTAGGAGCTTCCTTCATGTCACACCAAAGTCAATTTTTTCTCGGATTTAATGTGACTCGTATTCTATTATACATGAAAGAATGATGTGGAGCACTTCCTAGTGATCAAAACGCTTCTGGCCTTGGCCAACAAGTCATCTACATAGGATTCCATGATTTTGTGAAAAGATCATGAAATATATATGCCATTGCCGCTGGTATGTAGCACCAATGTTTTTGAGACCGAATGGCATAGCAACATAACAATAAGTTCCCAAGGAGTTATAAACGTGGTTTTAGCTTGGTCTTGTTTAGATATTCTGATTTGATTGTATCTTGAGAACCCATCCATGAGGGATAAAAGCTCAAACCCGGCTGTCAAGGCGTCAATAATGATGTCTATGGATGGTAATGGGAAGTCGTCCCTAGGACATGCCTTATTAATGTCTCGAAAGTCTATGCAGATGTGTATCTTCCCATTCTTTTTGAGAATGGGAACAATATTAGATATTCAATGGGAATAATCAACTGGCTTGATGAATCCTATTTGGAGGAGTTTCATTACTTCATCCTTCACCATGAGAGCTACCTTGGGTTTCATTGGCCTTGATTTTTTTCAAGCGGCTTTGCATCTGATTTGGTGATGAGGTTGTGTATTGTGATGTGCGGTGCAACTCCCATCATTTCTTTATAATTAAATGCAAAATCCTTTCTCGTGTTCTTTAAGGATTCACATGTGTATTTCTATTTCTTCGTAGTTAACGGAAATCCTAGCTTCAAGATCTTCGGTTCATCCTCCATTCCGATGCTAATATCAATTGTTTCTTCGATTAAAGATGCGTTACCTTCTTCAAACTCGGGAAGATGCGGAGGTAGTTCCAGATCATCTCCATTCTCTACCGTGTATATGCTGAGTTCCTTTTGTGGGGGAAGCTCTATCATGGGATTCCCAAAGTAGGAAGATGAATGTGGCATTAAGGACAAATCTACCACATGATGGGTGAGATGTAACGCTGCATAGGCGTTTAAGTAATCAAGAGTGGATCTATCACTATCAACATGATCTAAGATAGTAGATTTGTTCTCAGCTACGTTTGTTAAAAGAGGGTTTGACATTTTCTTCACTAATGGTTTAGTGTAAAGGGATACCATGAAACGGGTGTCCTTCAATTCACTATTTGGAGTGAAGCTGAGGTTACTATTGAATCTGTGAGAATATTTTGTTCTCATGGGATTGCCTCAATGGATATGAAGTCAAATCCTTTACTTAAGTCTAATACTGTTGTTTTGTAAAGTTGTAAATGTTCGGCTCACGGTATCATACATCTCAGAGACTTGGTTTTCTATCAATTGTGAGTCTCCTAATACTTTGATGTTATTAACAATGATCCGCTTAGCTAATATGAGGCCAAGGAGGAGGGCTTCATACTCAGCGTTGTTGTTTGTACAATCAAATTTTAGTTTAAAGATGAATGGTAGGATTTTCCCTCGGGAGAAGTAAAGGTCACACCTGCCCCAGCCCCATAATGACATCTAGATCCATCGAAATGGAGAGTCCAATATTTAGTTGGGAAGATGGATGTTGGGACATTTTCTACGTCTACTTCTTCTACTTTGGTTACTTCTACCATGTAGAGTTCTTCTACTGGAAGAAAACCAACTCCTAGGGTATATCCCATGCCTATAGAATCAAATGGTAGGAAAATTGGTAGATCTTGTTCTAAAGCAATTCGACTATTTTGCAAAGTAGTTCCTAATGATACTTGTTTTGACAATATTAGCCTCATCCTTGAGGGTGGGATAGTCTTGATTATGCTCATAGTCTCAAGATCTGTTGTGAGGTACCAACTTTTCTTCCAGTTTTACGTCGATGGGTTTATTAAGTTGGTTTTTCGGGAGCTCAAACTCGAGTGAATGCCTGGATTTTTATTCAAGTCAACTAGGTGTATATTGAATGGTTTTGGATCACCTTTGGCCACAAATATCTTTCCTAAGTGCAAGAATATTACTTCTTGAAATAACGTAGAAGGGATTGCCTTCATACGGTGTATCCATGGTTGGCCGAGGATCATATTATAGTTGGTTTTGGTTCTGGTTTTGATATCCAGTTGAGTTTTGGCTTGGACGTTGTGTTTGGATCTTCCGTTGTTTTTATTGTTGTTGTGGATGATTAAAATCACTTTGTATTGATTGTTGGAGTAACATAGTTGTTTCGTTGACTATTAATCGGTGGTGGAGTATTTACAACATTTACCCTTTTAGCTTGGTTAGTTACTCCATCTGTGTTTGCGCTACGATTTTTGCTAAGGATTTTAGGTCCTTGATTGATGTTTGTGGTAGTAGGATAAGTCGTAGTATTCTGGCTGCGGGTGATTAACCTCCCGTTTGTTCTATACGTCTTGCGACTGCTATCTATTGCCGCTTGATCTATTCGGAGGGCACTCTCAAGTACTTCATCGTAAGTCCTTAGTGGGAACGTTTGGAATTCTTCCTTCACCTCTCGGTGAGGGAATGAAGGAATAAATCACATAGTTCCATCTGATCCATGTTTGGAGCATTTGCCGAAGAATAAAGGGTGTACACCATCTTTGTATGAAATGAGTGATGATTCATTGTGTTCTTGCTTAATGTGCAAGAATTCCCTGATTCTTGTTCTCAACAGTTTGTTCATGTCAAACACTTTAATGAAATCTAAAACGAGTTGTTTAAACAAATGTGTTGATGCTTCGATATTCAGTAATACCAATTGACGGTGATGCCCTCTAAGGTTTTGTGGAATATTTTGGTAACAACCCCATCCCAAGGAGCAGCTCTTGAATGGTTGTGGCATAGGCTTTAATATATGCGTTTGGATCTCCCTCCCCTTTGTATTTAGGAAAATCGGGAAGAGGTCTCGGAAGCATGACACTTCATATGGTGAAGTCTAAGGGCTCTTTCAAGTATTCTGAATAAGTCCCTATCGCGTAGGTTTTGACAATTGATGGTTCCTGCTTTGAGGGGGTGGAGGTGGAATGGGTTGTTATTAAGGCGTAGCGTATGCATTTACAGGGGCATAAGGAAACCCCTGTGGTTGAGCGAACATTCCAGGAGAGGAGAACATATCTTGGAATACATGTTTAAGTATGAAGGAGTATTGCTCGAGAGTGGATTGTTTTGTACTAAATCGGGAGGTATCATATTCTCTACTAGAATGGCATTTAGAAACGTGGTTCTAGTTGGTGTTTGTTGTGAATACCGAGGGGTCATGCCTAACGTGCCTATTCCTCCGAGGAGGTCTACTTGTCAGGATGATGTGGAGGCTTGGAATTTCCGCCTACATGAATTGAAAATTTTGACTTGCTTGAGCAAGTTCTAACCCTCTAACCTTTTCCACTAAAGTTTAAATGACCTCATTTGGTGAAGTCACGTATTTTTCCTTAGTGGTGTTTTTGTATATCCCGAGGTTATAGAGGCATGTGATATCCCTGCTATGAACTGATCGTTGCCTGCCAAGTTTCCTCAAGGGTATTTCCTATAGGTAGTGGTATGGGGGTGTTTTATTGAAATGAGACCTCGAGTTTTGTTTGTAAGCTTCCTATAGGTGGGTACATACTCTGCGAGCATTGTTCATTCTGGCATAATGTCTTGAATGTTCATCATCTAAGAATAGATATGGAGATGAACCAGATGGATCTCGATTGTCTACTAATTTGTGGTCTAAGAAAAATGTGAGGGGATGAAATAGATTCTCCCATAAACGTCATGTTGTTCGAGCCTGAAGGCTCTCTTTGTTGTGTTTTTGTGAGCTGGTCCAACTCCTCTATTTGGAAAGATGAACTATATCTAGTCCTTTGTGGTGGAGTTTATGTTGACAATCGGTTAATCGAATAATTTTCACCCCATACCGAAAGAGAGGGTGATGGTTGTCTATTCGGTTGATCGCGGCAGATGCTTTGAGACCTAGGAGAGGTCTTCCATATGCATCAAATCCTGACATATTCGAGGGGTATATGAATACCCACAGAATAATGGGAAAGAGCGAAGGTGGATGAGAGACGTAATAAAAAAAATGAAAGGACTGTTTTATTCACGTTGGGTTCACCAATTTTGTATGATGGAAAAGTGACAAGTGAGCATGGGAATCTATAAGTAACTCTTCCTCGCACCCGATTTCCCGAGGTCATGCCAAGACATCGAGTGGGGATGGAATATACGTGGGGCATAGGAAAACTAGTTAGGCAGTCTTATATCTTCGACACACACTAATGGAATATGTGAATCTAAGGTGAAGAAGGCCCTCCTAACCTGAATTGGTGTGATAGACCGGTCGGCGAGGATGACCGCTCAAAGGCTCCAATCAATATCGAGCTTTGGTGTGATTCGGTCCCATGGGTTGTGGGATGCAAGGAAAATGACCAGGATTGTTTCGTTTATGTCTCCAGACGGGGTCATGAAAATGGATGATGGATATAGTGGACTCTACGGTCGATTCTCACGGTCTATTCCGAAATCTTTAGCTTCGTTAGGTGCTTTATATCCAACAAGGATAACTATGTGATGATTGTTGGTGGAAGTGGAGTGGATCTAAATACTAAGGTGCATAAGCCAATGTCAATGTCAAATTGACCTCTGGACTCGTTATGTTTTGGGATTTGTGGGTCATAACTGTAGATTCATGGTTGTTGTGGACCTGCTATGGTCATGTGCGGAATTAGTCCCTAATCCCTAGTATCCAATAGTCATAAACCTTTTCAGCCTCTATGCTCAGAATTAACAGTTGTGTGATCTTCTCAAAGTATCTCACAGGTGTTCTTGCAACCTGAATTCTTAAACTAGTATCTATGTCCGTGAGAGTGTCTCCTGCATCTGGCTGTGGGACCAAAAGATCACAACCGAATGTTTTCTCTCTTTCAAGCCCTTCTATAGTCATGCGGATGTTTATCTAGGGTAATCTGTAGTTTGGTTGATTTGACCAGAACATGTGTGCTTGGTTGTCTTCTACGTTTAACCCTCTTAACTATGAGTTAACTGTTGTAAGTCTGCTATTTTTGGAAGACTTGGATTCTAAGGTTCGATCTATATCGGTTATTTCCGTAATAAGATTGGGTTGAGGCACGATTGGCTCGAATATGTATTCTCGGGCTCCCTAGGTCCAAGTGATTATCATGCAAAAGGAAATGATATAAAGCTAACTCGATGACAAAGTAAATTAACTATGTAAGATACATCTATGTATACTCCTAAATAAGATATTTGATAAACTACCGAAAGAATTTAAAAGAGAAATTATCTAATATATCTTGTAATTGACAACTAAATTAATAACGCAATTAAAACAAACAAAGCAGTTGAGTATAGCTACTTGTCTGTGTAGTTTGTAGATCTATTCTAAATAAATAGATAACTGATCTACTCTATTTGAAAGACTCTCGATCCTACCTCAGAAGTGAGGAGTGAATCATAGTTTCTCAGAAACTATCAATCCCCACAACTTCCCTGGAAATATCGAAAGTAAAATTAACTGAAATGAAATGATTGGCTACTCTATTTGATATGCTTTAACTAGAACTTTGAAATCTTGAACCTGGATTTTACAGAATAGTGGCGAATCCGATGGTGTGTGGCCTTGTCCCCTCAGTGTGATCTCCTTGTTCCTTCGTGCTCACGTGGATCCAAAAAAGTGTGTAATGCTAGCATCAACAGAAGTAGATATTGGAACAATGGCAGCTTAGAATGCAAACTGAATACATTGGAATAGGAGAGGGATAACACAAGAGAATAGAGCTTGGCTTATGTAATTCCTAAGCGGTATTTATTGTGAGTCATGCAACATAAAATGTCGAGCCTAAAACTATCTCATTTGACGAACAAAACCTGCAACTTTAATGGTTTCCTACTAAAAATTAAACTATCCTACTCCAATTGATTGGATGAAATAATTACAGCACTTGCACAAGGAAAATATGTCGCTTCTAAACCGTGTAAAACAACTTAACTATGCATGTAATAAATAAAACTTTGAATTCTAAGAAAAATTGAAAGACTAAGCTATTGAAATGAGAAATTGAGAGGAAAATTTGAGGGGCCATTTGCTTGAGCACAAGCTAGCTATTTATAGAATCCCATTTACCCAAAGGTGAAAACCAATTTGATCTCTTAAACCATAAACAATGCAAAAACACTATTCTAAGGATCCAGAATCATAAATACAAGCAAAGACGGTGAAAAAAAGCTGGTAAACGTTGAATTTTTATGTGAGTCGCATTAAAATAGCATTCTAGAAAATGCGTGAAGGATCTCCACCCAGAGCAGGGTGACGGTTACAGGACCGCCGCCCTACTTGGGCGGCGGTTTCACATCTTTGAAGACGAAAAAACAAAGAAAAAGAGGGGAGAAGAGAAAAGCAAAGCACGCAAGGGCTAAGCGGGGCATGCGGGATGTTAACGCATACTTGGAGACCTTTTCTGGATCCCGAACACCTTACGAGGAGACCTGTATCATCATTGGGGTATGTGTTATGTTGTTCAGGTGGTGCAGTACCCTACAATTTTGGGTACGTACAGAGACCTATGATGAGATTGCAACTAATAAATCCTCCCAAACCCACCAAATATACCATGTCATTTGTTATTCCTAATGAATTTAAAAATAAACCAAGACAACTATGCCACTGCACAATGATAGTCCTACGTAAGTGTGCATGTAAGTGTAATTGAACCATCCTACCAGCTATTTTCCACTATGTTTTTGGTATCATTTCTTTGTCTTCTAAATGATACAAGTGAGGCTGGTCGGAATAAAAGCGTGTTATAACTAGTGTTTGTTTTTCACCATGTTTTCACTTATGAATGCCCTCTATGTTGTCGACATATTAGAAATAAATCAACTCTAATGTGGGGAGACCCATGAAGAGCCTATAACCAATACATCCTCCCAAACTCATCACATACAACATGTCATTTTCTATTCCTCGTGACGTTAAGAGGAAACCAAGACACCTACATCATTGCCCATTAGTAGTTGAGCGCATGTTTGTATGTAAGTGTAACTAAACCATTCCACTAACTATTCAATGATATGTTTTTCGCATCATTTTTTCAGCTTGTAAATGATGAAAATGAGACTAGTCGAGAAAATAAAATGAGTTTTTTTACCAATGTGTCTTTATTACCGTATTTTCAGTTATGAACACAATCTATTTTTTCAGTATCTTTCAAATAACTTAACCCCGAGGAGGGAGATATGTGATGATCCTACCACCAACAAATCCTCCCAAACCTATAACATACAACATTTCATTTGTTATTCTTCATGACGTTAACAAAACCTGAATCACCTATGAAATTGTGTAGTAGTAATCATATGCAAACTTATATAAGTGTTTATTTTTCACCCTATTTATTTTTATGAAAAACGTGTTTTGGTTACGGTTTATTTTAGAATGGGCTATGGTTTTTACTACCATTATTTTTCAAGATAGCCATATCTAATTTTTGACCATCTTTCTCATTTTTCACCACTTGTTTTTGTTTGCACAGGATGATCAAAATGTTGAAATGGGAGAATATGTATACTTTCCATGTGTAAGATGTTGAAATGGGAGAGTATGTATAATCTCCATGTGTAAGATGTAGTGATGTGAATCCCTTTTTTGAGTTAAGATTAAGAATGGACTCCCATTGGTGAGAGAAATGGAATGGATCTTTGTACAATAATACCTTTGAAAGATATGATACCTATGTAAAGGGTGAAGGCTATCTTCATAACATGAAGACTATGTTCATCTGCGCATTAGTCATAGGATCAAATATACTATTGCATATAAAGAACATATAACAAAGATGTACTCTTGCTTTGCATCTATCTCAAATGGCATGACTATTTCATTTTTCAAATTTTCAAATTTCACATCGTAAATGCTATATCAAATAGCTTATTATTTAATTGAAATTTATCTAATATTTACATAGTAGATTTTTTATTACAACTATTGGTGTGTGTTTGGTTCTAAAGACCATAGGAACAACCTTATGATAGAAGAAAAATATAGGAGATTTCAAAAAAAGGGTTGTCAATTCCACTTCATTGTTATATTCATGTATGGGAGACCTGATGTGGAAATCATTGTACATTTAATTATTAGTTTCATAAACATTATAATGGATATTATTATATCATGGTGTGACTGACACTAATATTAAGCCACTTTCCGCCTTTGCTCCTAATTTATCTCAAGATGGAAAAAATAAGACTGAGTTTGTTCTACTAATGGGTGTCTATGTGGACTCTATATCCTAGATCCTGTTATGGTGGTCATGTTCAATAATACAGATCAATTTTTAAGTAGAAAGGGTGTCTTCAATATTTCGGAAATGATACGTTGAAATTAGGATCAAAAACATGTTGCTGATGTAATGAGTATACATTTGTGGCACATAGACGAAAGGGATACATTTTTTCTTTTTTTAGCGGCCTCAAGGAAGTAACATACCATTTTATATGGCCATTTAAACTCCTTCGATGCGGGTGATGATGACACATCACTCACATAACTCCATTATCTCGGTCGATTCTACATTTCAACAAAAAAATATGGAGTAAGTCTAGGAATTTAAGATATTATAACCTTTGTTTGATGTAAAAAATACAGTCGTACATTGAATATATATGTTGACCTGATTCAACGACTTTATTCATGATTATAATATTTTTTTATATTTGATGAGAAAGAGGTTGGGGTGCCATTTGCATGGGATGTATCATTACACATTAGGGCTAAAGATATACAAGAGTGGTTGCCAAAGGTGCATAACTGCGTAAATGACATTCGTAGTTATGGGAAATTCAATAAATTTTATACAAATTATTCTGCGAGTAAATTCATGCCATAAACTATGATTTCATTCTTGAGTATAGGGGTTAGCTATTGTGTGTGGATTTATGTTTATTAACAAGGCATTCAAACATGCAATGTCGCTTACACCAATTGTTATCTATGATGCGGAGTTGTTTTTGGATGTCCCATCCTTCTTCGCATTTGTTATGTCCACAAGGAATGGATGAGGAATGTTTACAGGTAATTATTATGAATTGAAATAATTAAAATATATTTTCTATTTTCCTATGGGTTGACTTATTGCAATATATGTGTTATAGGTATACCTCAAAGGATGTTCGGATGAAGATATGTTAGAGGATGGGCGAGATTATGTTCAAACCAAATTCATTAAATATTTTAAAAAGACTTGGTGTGAGGAAATTTGATGTATTAGTGAGTTGAAGAATTGCGAACATGTATCTTTTAAAAAAATAATCTTTTTTTCTAGATTTGCATATTTTTCTTATTAGATAAATCTTTTTATTTGCAGGTATATATCTCAAATAATTACAAAATATTACACATGCCAACTAAGATAGCAATGTATCCATTCCGTCATATCATTTTTTTCTTAAGACACCCTACCTTTGTGATCGATAATGGGATGTACAAGAAGAATGGACAACTTATTCCATTCTCTCATGTTTAAAGTGGAACCATTTAATAGGCAAAAGAGGAGGTTGCATTGTGCTGGTTTCCTAACTAGTTACAGGAAGGAAATGTAAATTATAACTATACAAAGGTCAAATGAAACTCCATATATGAATTCCATTGTAGTTGATATGATCATTGATGTGTATATACAATGGAAAGGTAAAGTTAAAGCATGATTTGGTATTCGGTTAGAAGATATGGACTACACTTGCATGTAATGGGTTGTGTGGGGAACACTTGAAAGCATTGTCTCAAATGCTTATAGGTGCACAATTCAGATGGGCCAAGTTGATCACAACGTCCACAAATTGTGGAAGGTATGAGGCCTCTTTGGATTTTTTTGTAATTTTTTTGTACATTCTAATACACACAACTCTGAATGTTTTAGGTGATGTAAAATATACGGAAGTTTTATTCTAATTTGATAATGTACGGGTAGTAAATTCATGTTAATCTTAATAGACATTGATGTTTGGTGGGGATTTTGAGATAGAATTTGTCAACACATATGAAAATTATCAGTCATTGCAAGTGCTTAAGAATTTTAATGATTTCTTGAATTCCTTTCGTGACATGCCAACATAGATGGTTGAGAAGATTCATGCTCATGCAGACTGTGCTAAGAGATTTAGAAGAGATCTTGAAGAAGAAAATGCACTACCATTCCATTTCACTCTAGCTAGAAGTGTGAGTAAAAACACTTCCATCCGAAAACAACCATGGTTTAGTAAAAGAAGAAAACATGCAGCATGTGGTGTTCATCAAAGGGAGATGATCATACAAGATGTAAACAACCAAGTGCATGACTATTAAAGCTATGCATTTCCACACAACAATTGTACAAAGTGGAAAGAAAAGAAACAATCAAATCCATATCGAAGATCTATTGTTTGCGAGTGGCAAGCTATTGTACATGATATTATTGGGTATAATTTATTTAGGGAAAACAATTTCAATTATTTTTATTGCAAACACTAACTCCATCAATTGTTTTTGTTTTCTACAAATAGCCTCCCAGTGTTTACATAACAGTCCTAGACATCGCTTTTCCTTCTAAATTTGTATGTCCCCTAATGTCTCATTTATCTTCGATGGAATATTATACTTCCTTTTCAATCCCAATTTGTTTCCCTTGTTTGGGGCTGATGGAATGGCGGAGCCTATCTCTCATCATGAGTTCGCAAGGAGATAGGCAGATTTGAACCCGCGACCTCCAAAATAACAGGCAGGAGGCCCACCACTATGCCGCAACAATAATTTAGTTCAATTTTGACTGAATTTAAATAAATCCCCCGCGAACGTGCGTGAGGGATAGTAAACGTGATGGAATTACTATAACATCGAACTATACCTTTTTATTTGATATCATTCACATTTTTGGGAATATTGTGCATTATGTTTAAATAGGAGATGTATTAGTGTATTCGAGGTATTTTAGTGTTGGACTATTGTAACTTAATTCATGCATTCTATTGATGTCGTATATGTTTTTTTCTATAGGTGTAGTGCCCACTCCTCTTCGACACTTATTATATTTTGATTTTTATTATTGTTGACTATAAACATGGATGTTATTGTATCATTTTGGTTTAACATGATGTTAGATGATAGATATATTTTTATTATTGATGGATTGTGATTCATAGTATTATTGTGTGAATTCTTAGATACATAGAGAAACATTTTTATATTGATGATGATGATGTATTGTTAGCATATATATTACTAATATTCAAAATTCCCAGCGTGATGACTAGGACTTAGCTTTTGAACTAATCTTGTGATCTGGATGATATTGATAAAAGATAGAATTGAGATGTTGTTGAAATTTTAGACAAATGATAGCATTGTTTAGTTGAGATGATGATTTATCTATATGAGGATGGTTATTGATTTATGTGCGTATATTTTATCTTTGATGTTTTTGATGCGGCCACAAGGTCGAAGGAGGTATTGTGTGATTTGGAAGGTAATTATATCACAACAATAAAAGGGGATTTGACACCAACCACAACAGAATACTTGATGAATACAATGATGGTCACCATGGCAACTTATGTAATGTGTTATGTTTGTTTTAATTTGTTAGGGGTTCCCATAGTGGGGATGACCTCCAATTGTGACCATGGGCTTTGTGTGTAATTTTTCCATTTTCTTTTATTTAATTGCAGAGTATGCTATTTAATTTGTGATGTAATCCTTTGTTATCATTGTTGATTAATGTTCTTTAATTAAGTGAATTAATCAGGTTTATTAAGTTATTTGGGGATGGGACAAAAGGGGTCATTTATTAGAGTAGTTGGTCTTTTGGATCTTTGTGATTTTGATTGAGTGTAAGTGACCTTAAGTGTGGTACACTCTACCTTACCTTGGAATTTCGGATTTGGACTTAAGGGCCATTTTTGGAGGCTTGTGGGACAAGATAAGCTCGTCCCTAACGTGTTAATTTATTATACAAACCATACCTATGGATTGGAGGGTCAAAAATATCTTGCATTATGTGTTTTTAAGACAAAAAGTTACATTTATTGCACTTTTCTTACATGGGTTTTAATTTTTCTTTCGAGGTAGTGGGTTTGGATTGTGTGTATAAGAGGTTTTTCATCCCTCTCAACCATCAATTTATTTTGTATTGGGGTTAAGGTTTGACTTGTGATGTGGAGTTGAGAATGAGTGATGTGGCATCTGTTGATGGCGAATCACATCACCCCGAATGTGCAGCCTAATGGGTTGAGACTCTCGGTGCGATTGCATAACATGGAGCTTTTCCCAAGTGTGGGACCTTGCGAAATCAAAAATCTCTCCGTATGAAGGCCAGTTCCTATTCCTCTGTTCAGATGCACACATAACAATGCAGAGGGTTTACTCAAAAACCTAATCTAATTTTCCAAGGAGACAGGGTAAGAAGATGCATAAAATAAAACCTAAACTAATAGAGGTGATGCACCGAGGAATGAAGAACACCTATCTTGCCAATAAACACAAACCATTAAAATGCAATGCAAGATCATGCACAGATAACCAAATTTGTAGTGAAAGATCAGGAGGATGCAAATGAACATAGAGAGGGTTGAGAATCATCCACAGACATGCATTATTTTCTCCAAAGATTGATACAATACACTACAAAATGCCAAGAGGAAAAGTTGCATTACAGTTTTAGATGGGAGGTTTGAACTCCACAAATTCACCTGCCAAAGAGAAGAAGGGAGGGGCAAAACAAGAATGTCCAACCTTTAGAAAGAAGCCCCTCCTTACAATTTATAGGAAGAATGAGAGAGGGAAGAGAGAGGAAATCCAAATCTACCCCAACCACCTCCAAAGTTGCATTTAATTCATCTCATTATGGTGGTAGGTGAGAACCCTAGCAAACCCAAAAAGTGGCAAACTATATTTCATAGTTTTAAGAACTTGTTCCCACCCAATTAAAGATATCCAATCGTAGTTAGACAAAGGACCTTGTAAGATTTCCGAAAAGTCCAACCTTGCATGAATCTGAGCTCCTTATGAAAAGTTATGGTTGTTTGAATATTTTGCGCCGAGTCTGCTTCTATCGGCGCTCAAAATGTTGAGCCTCGAAGGTGCGCCTTAGCGCATCTATGCGTGTGTCAACATCCCTTTACATCTCATGCCATAGGCGCATCCATATTTGTGTAGACACTTTCTTTCATGCGCCCTTTGCTGCGCCGCGCATCCATTTATGTGTCGACATCCATTTTCTTGCGCCCTTTACCTGCGCCTGGCGCATCCATTTACGTGTCGACATCCATTTTCATGCGCCCTTTACCTGCACCTTGGTGCATCTATTTACGTGTCGACATCCATTTTCATGTGCCCTTTACCTGCGCCTTGGCACATCCATTTACGTGTCGACATCCATTTTCATGTGCCCTTTTACCTTGGCAACGCAATAAATGTCAGGGATTTGAGCTTCTTTGATTTCTATATTCTTCTACTTGTCTATATCGACCCGGGGGGAAAGATATATACAACAACATCCTACATGGAGCCACCTTACCTTCCTCTTCCATTTTTCTATATATGCAAGTTTAATTGTTTGTTTGGGTGATAATTCATTTCATTTATGCTCTTGTATTTTTGGGAGTTAGAGAATTTTGGAGTGCTTGTTGAATTTTTGGAGCTTGTTGGAGTTGGATTATCTTGAAGGATCTTGGTGTGTGACTCTTCGATCAAGTTCTACGGTGGAAAGGTAATAACTAAACCCTTATTTTAACTATTTTCTTTTATAGGTGTATATTTGTATGCAAGTGAATTGCTATGGGGATTTTATATGTAGAGAGGCATAAGAATTTATTTCATTTTTTGAGAGGGATTTGGGGTGGGTGCCCCACTTTAGATAATAAAATGCTTGCATTTCTTGCTTGGTTATTTTGAGGGAGACATAAGAGAATGTGGGAGGCATAAGAGGATCTTGAGGGAGGCATAAGAGTTGTGTAGGGGTTAGAGATGTATTTTTGGAGGGTTTTAAGGTGGGAACCTAATTCCCATTGGGAAGTATAAGTAATCTCCCCATATATCCTTGCTCCATTGTCTTTGCATTTTCAAGCCTTATGTATTTTGAGAGTTTTATATTTTTGATTGTATCTTGTGTTGAATGTGTTTTGAAATATTTGTGAAATTTTGTATTGTGATGTGGAAGCTTTGTGATAGTTTCCATGAGTTGGATCCATCCTTTATTGCATTTTTGTTGGGGATCGGGGGCCAATGAGGAGGATAGATTCTTCTCCTCATTGGATTATTGGTTGGGTGGAGAGTGTTGCCTCTCCCCCATTTTTGGTTGTTGTGATTAAAGTGAAGAAATGGTGGAGATCTTGTTGAAGAATTTGGGATTTGGAGCACTTGTTGAAGTAAAAAAAAACCCTTCATTATAGAATTTTTCTTGTAACTCCCACGTGGAAGACTAGTAGATTTGTATTTAAAAGAAAATATGCTTTGCAAGTTTTATTTACCAAGTTGTAATATCATAATTGAAGGAAGTTCATTAGATAATGTGTCTTTCCTTTCTCTTCAAATTAGTTGTATGTAAAGGAATGAATTAAATGGATATCATGTTTAAATTTTATCTTGTGTTGAAAGGAAAGAAAGTTGTAAATCTTAATGTTTTGATTACAATGTGAATTGGGAGGTTTTCATAGCCTTATTCTAGGTTGAAACAGTTAGACACTCTTTGGTTTTGATATATTTAAAGTTAAATTTATCCTTTGATATCTATGTTCTTTTATACATTCATTTTTAGAGTTCTCTAGCCTACATAGTGATCAACACTAGTCAGTCTTAACCGGCGTCGGTGTACTCAGTACCGACATTGGTCACTGTTTCATATTGCAGTATTTAAAATGTTAACTCCAAGTTTAGTTGTAAACTTAAATGTTATCATGACTTGCACATCAACCTTAAATTCAATGAATAATTGTGAATAAAGTCATTTAGATAAGTGTGAAGCACAAAATATTGAAGATATGTCAAAATTTTTAAAATGGACTTATCCAATAGTAACCCACGTCGACGAGTGAACTATTGTTGGTATTCCTGTGACCAACATTAGTCACTAGATACTGCACCAATTTGATTTTTGTAATCTTGGCAGTCATTTTTTGTGCCCTTGTTTATATCATATCCTTCGAGACTGTTATGATTTCTTAAAATTGAATAAGAAGTTGTTCATGAAATTAATATCTTACCCCCGCATTTAAAACAATATTCTAAAAGATATCATTAACATGGAAATCGACGCCGGTAGTGGAATTGACATTGGTAGCACAATGGTTACCATGGTTAGTGTTGGTGCTCAAAATAGTGTCGCCCAATTTTGCCTTTAAAAATCCATTGATCTACGGTCTCTATCACACTTTATTCCCTCGTGTTGTGCCAGGAGGTCTCTAGTTTCTTTTTGTTGCCATAATTAATATCTCCGTGGGCTAATGATCACGTATGGGTCCATATTTGTCTCCTCATTTTTCGAATCCTCTCGAAGGGGTTTTTAATTTAGGTCTCCCATTCTATGTTCATTTAAAAACTCGGGCTTTCCCGTTCTTTCCATTTTCCACAGTTAGGATTTGCTACCCTTGTCATTTTTCCCTAAATACTTGAAGAAAATGAATGGATGTAGCTCTGAAGAACGTATTTGAGCCTTGTAACATTTCTAAATTATTTGTCCTTAGAGAAAATTTCATCTCTGGGCTCGAATGATTGTTTTTCTACGCATTTTAGGATTTGATGGGAATTTCTCCTGGTCAAATTAGCATCCTTACATCATCAAGAAACATGACCTATTTTGGTTGGACGCGGCTCAGTTGTGTACTTAAAAAATTCTATGAAAAGCCTCAACTTCAAGATTTGTCCACATGGAGGAACGATGCTCGTTTGAAGATCTACATTTTGGTTTGGCCTTGAGTAGCTCCAAGATGACACGTTGAGGCTTCCACTAGGTCTTCCCATACTTAGTATTTTTTCAAACAAATTTGGGAGATTTAGGACCCTTGGAGGAATCGTGCATGTTTGGGGATCAACCCTTGAGTTTTAGTTTAAAGAAACGCCATGAGGGACACTTGGAGGCCTTCGCTCACATTGCATTTTTCTTGGAATTTTAAATGGCCAAAAGGAATTACTATGGACTCTAACAGATGGCACCTTTTTCGCTGAGCATCAAGCCTTCAACCAAATTTTACTGTGCCAGGATAATTGGCAAGCCCACGCTCATTGAAAGTCTTAAATTTTGGGGACCATCTCAAGATGCGCCATTATGACATGTGGCAGTTTGAAAAGTCAGAAAGGGCAGGGAGGTGGACCATCGAGGGTAACTTGCATTTTTCCCCATGATATTCAAAAGATTAAAACATCAAAATGGCCCACAAGCTTGATAGAGGAAAGGTCAAAGCTTGCTCCAATCAACGGCGGAGGTGCGGACCCTCGAGGAAATTTGGAAACTTTTCCTTTCAGGAGAAAAGAGTTAAAGGTAAAAAAGGAATTGTGGTTCCTGCTTGTGACCCACATTTGGACACGTGTCATGGCCATTTTTCAAGGGCAAAGCTATGAGGAAAACTTGGAAAATTTTCCCTTTTTCAAAAAGGAGGTGAAATAACATAAATTGGTCACGGTCCTTTTTGGACCCACCTTAGGATATGTGTCAGGCTCATTTCTCAAGCGTAGAGGCGCGAAGAAAAATGTGAAAATTTAATATTTTTCCAAAAGCTATAAAAAGTCAAAGAAGAACCCCAAGCCCGTCTTAAAATGAATCTTCCATGTGGACGAACCAAATTAAAAGTAAAGATGCATTACGAATATATTATTTGTAACATTATTAATATTGTATTCATGTGAGACTGGTTTGTTGAACCAACTCACGTAATTAGATAAGTTGAGGGAAAAAAGGGATGAGAGATGTTAGGAGATTGAGAAAGAGATTTGAGGGGATTTGAGATAGTGACAGGCTCCTAAGAAACATGATACATCCTCTCTATTTATGTAACAAATATTGATGAATATCATATCTCGGATCAATATAGAGAAATAATATAATTGTTATTGTGTTCAAATCTGGTGCAGTTATGTCATTTGGTATCAGAGCAATATAGATCCTGATGAGAGTCAAGAGAGAGGAAACTGAAAATGTTTAGAAATTTGCGTAGAACAATTTAATTTGTTTTAGTATCTTGAATGCTTAAGTGTCCATTCTGTGTTATCCGTGGAAGTTTTTTGCCTTGGGTATAGTTTTCTCGGAGTCCTTGTTGAGATCCATTCTACAGATTGTCTATGATAGCAATAAAAATTCATTTACGGCTCCAACTAAGTTTAGATCAGGAAGGATAGTGCTGGAGACCATCCATTGCGTATGTGCTTTCTCGTACTCTCCTCTAGCCTCGACCCAGATCTATTGCATATTATTTGATCTATGAAGTCATTGATGATTTCCAGATCTAGTTGAACCTTCTACACATGATTCAACATTCCTTTGTAGAACTACATCTTGGTTGTGGATACCATTCATTTTGTTCCATATGAAGATCTGTTCACCCACAGTCTATTCGTAGTCCCATGAAAGTCTTTGTCATTTTGGATTTACTATTGTTTTTCATCAAAATTGACATTGGTTTCACCACCATTCTTCCATCGGGCTTGCTGAAACTTGATGGTCTTGAAGGGAGTATCTTTGAGAAGCTCTGTAAGCAATTTTGAATATCTAATATCCATATATGAAAATATTTTTGGTAAATCTTTACATTAACTGCTGCATCTAATTGATTAGTGGAAGAGTTTAATTGGTTATCCTGTGAAGATTTGTCAAAGCATATTGATATCGCACATGTCGCATACAACATTTTCCCTGCAAAGTATGCGTATTTTTTTAGTTATTTTGGTCCATTAAAGTTGATGGTATTCGTTTATATAATACTCATGTTTCATTTAGTTTAGTATCTCTAAAGTTTATAAAAGTAAAAGTCATGTCGTCATTTTTTTGGTATTGAGTCGAAAAATTTTACTTAAAAAAAAGGACAAATGAGTGCATTTTCGGTGTAATCCAACACTCAATTTTTAAGAGAAAACACAAATGAAAATTGTTCCTAGCTTTAGGGGCTCCGCCCTTGACCCTCCCCCGTATCGTCCTCGACTATAATTTCTACTGAGTTAGCAGGAACATTTATGGAGGCTGGAGGCAACCGAGGAAGGAGGCTAATCAACGACCTCTCATCAGGCACCATCGACAAGGCTGCAGCACTGATTTGGTGGCCAAGTATTTTCAGTTGTGTGTTTGCTTTCAGCTATGTGGTAGATAATAAAAACAGATGATACATTCATGTTATTGTATTTCCTATATGTAACCTTCTGATGAAAAATATAGTGGGGAAGTAAAAAAACACATGTAGACATGGATCTTGAAATGGTTCGGGAGATCCGAGAAAAATACATGAGGTGAACAAAAAAGTGGAGGATTGTTCATGTCCAGGTTGGTGGTAAACCTGTTGTAAAACCATAGAAGGTTGAGTATTTCTCCCTTCATTTATATCAAGGTCATGAGCTACAGGCGTGCCGCAGGGGTTGGCATTCTGCTGAGATGTGTAAACATTTTTCTACCTTGTTCACATTAGGGGAGTGTATATTAGGAATTAATAATGTTAACAATAGGGGAGTGAATGTTACGAATATATTATTTGTAACATTATTAATATTGTATTTATGTGAGATTGGTTTGTTGAACCAACTCACGTAATTAGATAAGTTGAGGGAATAAAGGGATGAGAGATGTTAGGAGATTGAGAGAGAGATTTGAGGGGATTTGAGATAGTGACTAGGATCCTAAGAAATAGGAGACATCCTCTCTATTTATGTAACAACTCTTGATGAATATCATATCCCGGATCAATACATAGAAATAATATAATTGTTATTGTGTTCAAATCTGGTGCATCTATGTCAAGATCAACGGTAATTGTGAGTCTCGAATCTGATTTTCCCCCATATTTCTTGAATAACGGCTGGAACTACATGTCTTCATGATTTCTTGGTATTTCCTACATGCCAAATAGAGAGGGAAGTTAATTTTGATATCTAATTTTGGTGGGAGAGATCTGGAGACATCTTTCACCATTAAAATGGTTTGACTATCATATGATGTTTCCATTTTTCTTCTCCCAAGCATGCAAGGAACTAGATTTGACATTAGGGGTGGAAGTGGTTGGAAAGTTGAAGAAAGAGTGATCTTAGAAGGAGGAGTTGAATGTGGGAGATATTCGAAGGTTTTTCCCTTGAGCACTTGGTAATTTTTTTCAAATCGTATTCTAGAAATTGCAATCAAGATAATGGCGAGCACTAATAACACTCAATGTCATGACTTTTGGGGCGAAAAGGGGCTCTATTGTAAATGTCATAAATGGCACAATTTTTTTGCAAATGTTAGAGGTTGGAGTGTTAGAGGTTGAAGAAAATTCCCAAGAGGAAAATTCGACAAAGCCCGTCTTTTGAGAAGTCGTCTCGAGAAGACTGTATATATATTTTGTATTAATTTTTATTTTGTTAAGGTGGTTACAAGTGTACATCCATTGAAAAGCTACGATATTTTTCAAGAAACTTTCCCCGCTAATAAATTTAATGAAACTCGAGTTATTCTGTGTTGATCTTGAGAAAATGTGTTTATTTCATTTATGAATGTCGCATATAGTTTTTCTTGTTCCTATTGTAATCTTGTATCAAAATGAGTCTTAATCACATGGTTTTAATCGTTGTGACAGTTTAGTGGCATCTGCGATATCATTTCTCATATGAGCTTTCATGTGGGGGTTAAATAAATGATTTAAAATCACTTTTATTTCATTTGTTGACATATATTTGGTTGTAAGCCTCTGGGTGTAGCTAAGGCATGATTGATCTTAGGTTTTGATGTTTTATTGGGTCTTCTAACTCGAGCCTACATGTTAAAATCTCATATATTGTGTGAAAAATGCTAATCTAGGCCTCCATTGAAGTACATATTCTAATTAAAGGAACATTTTAGCTATTCGAAGCATTATGTTATCTAGACTTTCCATTTTGTAAGAGTTCTTAGAGATTTGGAAAATCAAGTTTATTCTGCCTCACGTCCCACCAAAATTTATTTAAAAACAAATAATCCTACCCATGTTTGTCATGTGTGTATACAAAATGCATAATTTTTTTTACCAAAACATGCAAAAACAATCAGGATTCCAAATGTCTTTAGTAGGCATAACCTTGCCTAGAGAATATCTCCACTATCTAGAGTGACAACTCGTGAGAGTTAGATTTTGTTGCATTGATTATATTTTTTTCAAGGTCTCCTTAACAACTTTATTAGGAAGGACATCTCCATCTCCTCCATAAACAATAGGCTATAAAAGGGTTCTCTTACCTTTGTTGAAAGGCACAACCTAAAATAGTGAGGATAGATCAAATCCTCTTGAGGGTGCTATCCATTTCTCCACATCTGAGTGATAGATGGCTAGTTAGATCCCATCCCGGCTACAAAATGAATCACCATGAGCTATCTGTCTCTAAGATTCATGCCAAAACTTGTGATGCTTCTCAGACTTTGAGGGGAAATCAATTTGGGTACCAACACCTTAGTGGCGCCATTGCAGGACTTATCTAAGTTCTTTAAGACTATTTGCTGATTCACTACTAGTTCATATCTATTTAACCCGTAAACAAAACCTTAGTGGCACCATTTCCAGGGACTTATTTTAGTTTCGAGATTATTTGTTGATTCACTGCCAGTTCATATATATTTAACCTCTCAACAACACCCAAGTGGTGTTGTTGTCAGGGACATAGTGATTATAGTTCATACTCAGATCCTGGTGCTATATGCAAATTTTCCAGTCTCTACAAGTTTCTGCACTAATATTCACTGATAAATTTTGGTAAAGGGAAGTAAGATCTTTCATTTCTAGTTTTGAGTCTTTGACATACATTTGATGAGATCATATTTTAGTGCATTTTTACAACTATGGTGGAAATCCTTAGTGGCAACTCCCTATTGACCTAATTCTTAGTGAGTACTAGCATTTTAACATTTGTCAAGTGAGATTTGTTACCAATCTTCGTAAATTTGGAAGGAAGAAGATCTTTCCTTGCTAGGGATCGCTAGGACATTATTTCTAGAGCTAGGAAAAGAAAAATCAGAAGGAACAAAATCATGAAGAGTTGTGGGAGATTAGCTTGAGACAAGAAGAGGGATCTCCATTGATGAGAGTGTGACCTATTATTGAAGACTGCAATTTGAGTGCTTCTAAATCAGTAACCTCTTTGTGGAATTGAATTCTCCAACCGGAGAGGGGCCTTCATTTGATTTTGAAAAGGTTTCTTCTCATTCTAGTTGATAGGGATTTACAAGAAACAAGGCCTTTAGGGGGTATCCATTTTGAAAGTTATTCTCCTATGTTCTAAGGACCCTCTGCCCCTTATCAGTTTGTTTCTCCTCCAAGGTCACCTCCTCAAAAAGATATGGCTGAGCCCCCAACCAGACCTCTATTTGTTGTAAACACTTTTGGTCCTATATAATTTTGTGGGAATGGCTGGTTATCCAAATGTAGTTCCTCAAGATGTAAGGAACAAATTACCAAAGTTCTAAGGAAACAATGCAATAACCGGTGATCAACACCTGAATTTTTTTATCAATATGATGGAATATTTTGAGATTAAACATGAAGATGTATAGATCAAGCTATTTAAAAATACTTTGGAAGAGCATGCAAGGACTAGTATAAAGATTTTCTAGATAATTCCATTGATTCCTGGATGGAGATGAGCAATGCATTTAGATTGCAAAGATGGTGATAGAACTAACCCTATGTTTCTCTTGACAAAATTTGAAAACATCAAAAATAATACTAATGAGTCAAGATTACATGATTTCAATAAAAGGTTTAATAAGACCTTGCAAATATTACCTATTAGGATAATGCCATGTGATGAATCATGTTTGCTCAAATATTCGAGATGCATTTGATAAAAATGTTGTTTACTACTTGATGGCAAAAACCCTACTAATTTGAGGCATGCCTTCACTATGGATTTGCAAATTGAAAGCAATATCAAGGAAATTACAAAATTTCCCAAGAGGGATGGTGTGAAGATGATTAACCCGAGAAAAACCTCAAACAAGTAAAGCTATTGATTTAGAGGAAGTTGTGAAGACTTTGGCAGGGGTTGTCAAAAACATTTCCTACAAACTAGCCCGGGCTGAGAAAGAAATTGGGTAGAGCTCACAAGGTCAACACAACCAGCAAGGCCAAGATAGGTTCACAAACCATCAAAAGATAGATGCAAAGGACTTGTTGGATTTGTAAATAGGCAGCCCCAAGGCAAGGAAAACAGAATGGTGTCATATCCTTTGGCTACCAGAGTTGTTGTTTTGGAGGAGACAAATGTCATTGATTGGTGTGACAGATTTTTCATGCCCCATGATCCTTATGAAGAATATCAACAAGAAGAAGAAGCTGATGATGATAATGATAATAATAATGATGGCTACATGGTGGGTTGTTCCACGAGCTCACAACAAGGGGCAACTTCAACTAAGGTGATAAGTGCCCGGATTTCTTTGTTACTTTTTGGGACTGCATTCATAGGTGCCTATTCTTCCTCACTCTCATACTTTAAAAGTAGATATTGTACAAGATTTTTGATAACCCAATAATGACTTTGAATATGTAAGGGATTTAATGATAAAGAAGTATGATGGAGGAATCGCATCTGAGGAAGATATACAGTTACTAATGAATGTTGTTGTGGCTTTCAAGAGAGGGAATATAACACAAGAAGTAAGGCTGTCAAAGGGATAGGGCCTAAAGCCAAGCCAAAATATCCTTTACTTTTAAACATTCCTAAAGAGGCCTCTAAGAAGGATGCATTTTCTAAAATCTCTGTAGTTCTCCAAACAAAAATTTTACCCCTCCTCATGCCCAGGTTGTCAAAAATCCTGTACCACCTAGTGAGTGTGTCAAATTTTCTTCCAATCTTGCCTTGCCAAATAATGTTCCATATGACATTTCCCAGGTTTTAATTCAAATCAAAAAATTTGTTCCAATTGTTGAGTTGCTTAGGATTCCTGAGCACAAGAAAAGAGCATGTGATTACTTGGGATTGAAAGAAGGGAAGATTTCCCCAAGGAAAAACATAAACATTGTGGAGACTCTAGAAGTCATAGAGGAATTAGAGGCAATACTAGCATCATAAGAGCTAGATGAACCACCTGAGGTTTATTTGGGAACATCCTTGGTAGATTCTCAGCTGAATGTGGACCCATTCTTCACTACCTTGATCATTAAGGATAGATTGTTGCATAACTGTATGTTTGATTCAGGGGCATCATGCAATGTTATGCCTCTAGAAGTTATGAATGAATTAAATATCAAAGTAACAATTGCATATGGGAAGTGCACTGCTATGGATTCCAGAGAGGTTCTAGTGGTGGGGTGTGTGAAGGGTTTGGTGGTGTAACTTTCGGAGCATATCCGGGAAGGAATTTGAAACTTGATGTAGTTATTGTTGACTACCTGCCCAAGTGGGGTATGCTATTATCTAGAAGGTGGGCTGGAAGTTTTGGTGGGAGTATTCAAATGGATATGTCCTATGCCACCATCCAGTTGAGGAAATCTTTGTCAAGTTATATGGGGAAAAGAAGATGTTGTTAATTATTGAAGATCCCAACAATGCAACTTATGAAGTATTGTACACAAATGTTGATCTTTGATAACTTTTTAGGATTTCTTAATGGAATGGAGCACAAGATTGAAAAATTTAGGTGTATCGAACATGCGAGTCTCTCATTGGAATCTATTATTTGATGGAGCTTGCTCTAAGTTTGGGAATGGTGCTTTGGTGTTGTTCTACTTTCCCGAGTCGGGAAAATTTTGTTTTTTCATTCAAACTCGAACTTTGAGTGCACTAACAACATTGTTGAATATGATGCATTGTTTTGGGTTTAAGAATCACTTGGAAATATGGTGTCAAGGACATCATTGTCAAGGAGACTCAAAATTAATTGTAAAACAAGTCGAGAAAATTGTATTAAAAAAACCGTGAATGAAACAATACAAGCATGCGGTTTAGGATTTCATTGAGATGTTTGATTCATTCAATATTGTACATCATGATAGGAATTTCAACATCTTAGCAGAGACAAGATTTCAAAGTGTTGGGGTCTTGTTTTGAAAATTTTGCAATGTCCCCATATTGTGAGTATGATGTTGAGGTATTGACAAGACCCTCTCGTCCCGACAACATTAGACAATTTGGCAGGTTTTTAATGATGATGCTCAAATCGGAAGATTTTGTAGAACAAGGGAGGTTTTTGATCAAAGTATTGATTTGGAGCCAATGGTATGTGTGACTCGGGGAAAGAAACCTTGTTTGGAAAGGGCAACATCCAATCGAAGACTAATATCATTCCTAGAGGGTTGGTTGCTCTTAAATTAAATTTTAATAATCTTGATTACATTATTAATAGACATATGGCAGCCTCGAGGGATGTTGAGGAGCATGATCTTGGTATGAAGGAGAAGACAAGAATTTTTTTTTAGGAAGCAATCTTTGCAAATAGGAGAAGCAATCATACATCCAATTATTGAGGAAATACCAAGATTGCATGGCTTGGACCTATTCTCGAATTAAAGCATACCAAGAGGACTGTTTCAACATGAGATTACCTTGGAGTCTAATGCAAAGCCATTCAGGCAGAAACAGAGGCCAATCAATCCACTTCTATCTCTCAAAATGCAAGAAGAACTGAAGAATCTTAGAGATGGAGGGATTATTCAAAGCACAAGGTATTCTTCTTGGGTTGTAAACCTAGTACCAAAGTGAGAAAGAAAAATGGTGAAATAAGGATGTGTGTAGATTTAACAAATCTAAATAGAGAATCAATGAAGGATAATTATCCTTTACGAAATATGGAAAACATACCGCAATTAGTGAAGTTAGTTCGAATTACTTTCCACCCTAGATGGTTTTCGTGGTTATAACCAAGTTGTGGTGAACGAATCGAAAGGATCAAGATAGCCTTTACTACTCCTTGGGGAACCTATGTATATGTCAAGATGCCCTTTGGTTTGATGAATGTTGGAGCTACCTTTCAAAGAGAAATGGATGTTGCTTTTGCTGGTTACATCAATGATTTTATTTATTTTTATCAAGACGATGTGAATTGTATTTTCCAGGAAGAGAAGTGATCACCTGCTGCACTTGGAGAAGATGCTGATAAGATGTAGAGAATATGGCATCTCACTCAATCCAAAGAAGTGCCATTTTGGAGTGTAGAGGGAAAAATTGTTTGGCCACATTATGTCACAAGAAGGGGTGATGATTGATCCAGAGAGGGTAGAGGCCATCAACAAGGTCCCTATTCCAAGGACCAAGAAAGGAATTCAATCTTTCTTTGGGTAGATAAACTTCATCAGGAGATTCATATCAAACTTTGTTGAGTTGACCATTCCAATCACTTCCATGTTAAAGAAGGACCAGGTCATCAAGTGGGAGGAGGCTGCCATCTAAGCTTTCAATGGGATTAAAGAGGCACTAAAGCATGCACCTATTCTGGTAGCTCCTGAATAAAGAAGCCTTTCCAATTTTTTTCCTTTTCTTCAGAGAACATTTTGCTATTGTCCCTACCTGCAGAAGGATGATGAGGGGGCTCGAGAGGCCAATTTATTTTTTCAAGTAAGGCCTTTGATGGGCCGAGCTGAGGTACACTATTATGGAGAAACAAGCATTTTCCTTGGTAAAAGAAACAAAGGTTTTCAATCTTTACATTTTGAGTTCTTAGATTGTTGCTTATGTTCCCCACACCATGGTGAAAGACATTTTATTAGATATGGAAGTCATAAACAAAAGGTGCAGGTGGGTGAACAAGTTGCAAGAATATGATATGGATATCCAAACCACAAAGTTGGTGTGAGGTTTGGGCTTGGATAAGCTTATGGTTGAGAGAAACTTTCAAACTATTGAGGTAAATGAGGTAGAAGAAAAAAGGGCAGGTGTTTTTGAAAAATTGATGAGTTCTGAGTGGTACAAAGATGTAATTTTTTATCTCAAACATCTGAACTGCCCTGAGTATTTAAGTAAGAACCAAAAAAGATCCCTTTAGTTGGCTTCCCAGAAATATGTCATCACTAATTATGGGTTATCTTAGAGAAACCCATAAGGAGTCCTCTTAAGGTGCATTATTGAAGAAAAATCCCCAAGATAATCCGATCTCCATGGAAGAGTTTGTGGGGGAATTTCAATGCAAGAGTCACAATACACAAGATCTTGAGGGCTGGTTATTGGTGGCCAACTCTCTTCAATGATACAACTTTGTTGGTTAGAAGATGTGAAAGTTGTGAGCACTTCTCTAGAAGATCTGAAAGCTTCAGGCTCCTTTCCTTCGCACCCTGTATCAATTGAAGATCAATTCAAGCAATGGGGAATGGATTTCATTGGTGAGATTTCAGACCCTTCAAGTGATGGCCATAAGTGGATTCTTGTAGCCACTAATTACTTTACTAAATGGGTGGAGGCAATCCCCACCAAGAAGGAAACACACCAAATTGTCATGGATTTTTGTTGAACCATATCATTTGCAGGTTTGGGGTGCCAGTCAAGATTATTGCTGACAATGCCATGAGTTTCAGAGCTAAACCTCTGGTGGTAATGTGTAAAGAGTATGGGATCAACTTGACATATGCCTCTAATTACAACCCCCAAGGAAATGGACAAGATGAGTCTAGTAATAAAAACTTGTTGAAGATTATCATAAGAACCTTGGAGTTGAACAAAAGGAAATGGGGTGAATAGTTGAAGTTTGTTGTTTGGGCTGATAGGATCATTGTCAAGAGAGTTACTGGAAAGAGTCCATTTGAGTTAGTATATGGAACTCAGGCCCTACTGCCCCTGCATATGCAATTATCCTCATATCAGTTCATTCAACAACTGGAGGATCAAGAAGTAAGTCCTTATGATGCTCGCATTAACCAAATTGTTGAACTTGATGAAGAAAGGAGGGAATCCCACCGAGAGGCATGTAAAGTTAAGAGAGAAGTTGAAGAAGTTATTTGAAAAGAAGGTCACTCCCCAGAGCTTTCAATGTTTGAGATCTTGTCTTGCTTTATCGGATAGCAGGCATGAAGATAAGGTCAAGCATGGCAAATTTGACTCATTATGGATGGGACCTTACTCCATTGATATTAGGATTGGTGAACACACCTTCTTTTGAAGGATTTGGATGGTGATTTACTTGAATTTCCTCTTAATAGAAGGCATTTAAAGAATTTCTTGGATTGATTCCCCAGAATCAAGGTAAACACCTTTTTACAAAGTGTATAGTTGCTTGGTTGTTTCTGTTATTGTGTTTTTGCTCGTTCTCGGTCCTTGGTGACCTATTTTTGTTGGTTTCACTGTTTGTTTTTTTTGGAGGTGGCTCTGTTTCTTTGCTCTATGAAATAACTTCGTTGCCGATGGATATTTTGGCACTTGGTCTCTTGTTGTTCTTGTGGCGCTCATGAGGAATGCCCATCCCCAAGTTGGAGCCGATGTCGGTCTTCAAAATAGTCTCACCCCATTTTGCCTTTGAAAATCCATTGATCTACAGCCTCTGTCACACTTTACTCCCTTGTGTTATGCCTCAGAGGCCTCTACTTTATTTTTGTTGCCATAATTAATCTCTCCTTGGGTTGATGGTCATGTATGGGTCCATATTTGTCTCCTCATTTTTTTGATCCTCTGAAGGGGTCTTTAATTTAGGTCTCCTATTCTTTGTTCATTCAAAAACTCAGGCTTTCTTGTTCTTTCAGTTTTCCACAGTCGAGATTTGCTTCCCTTATCGTTTTTCCCTAAATAATTGAAGAAAATCAATGGATGTAGCTCTGAAGAACGTATTTGAGCCTTTATAACATCTCTAAATTATCTTTCCCTAAAGAAAATTTCATGTCCTGGGCTCGAATGATTATTTTCTTTGTTTAACGGTTTGACGGGCATTTCTCTCTTGGTCAAATTAGCATCCTTGCATCATCAAGAAACATGGCCTCTTTTGGTTGGACATGACTCAACTAGCTACTTCAAACATTTTATGAAAAGCCTCAACTTAAAGATTTGTCCACGTGGAGGAACGCTTGCTCGTTTGAAGATCTAATTTTTGATTTGGCCTTGGTGTAGTGTCGGGAGGAAACATGGAGGCTTCCGCCGTGTCTTCCCATACTTAGTATTTTTTCAAAAAGTTTTGTTGAGATCTGGGACACGTGGAGGAACCGTGCATTTTTGGGGATCAACCCTTGAGGTTTAGTTTAAAGAAATGCTAGGAGGACACTTGGAGGCCTTCGCTCACTTTGCATTTTTCTTGGACTTTTCAATGGCCAAAAGGAATTACCGTGAACTCTAACACATGGCACCTTCCGCTGAGCTTCAAGCCTTCAAAAAAATTTCCGGGCCAGGACACTTGGCGAAATCATGCTCATTTAAAGTCTTAAATTTTAAGGACCATCTCAAGATGTGCCATTGTGATGAATGGTAGTTTGAAAAGTCAGAAAGGGCGGGAAGGCGGACCATCGGGGGTAACTTCAATTTTTTCCCACTGATATTCAAAAGATTAAAACATCAAAATGGTCTATAATCTCGATAGTGGAAAGGTCAAAGCTTGCTCTAATCAATGGCGGAGGTGTGGAACCTCGAAGGAAATTTGGAAAAAATTTCCTTTTAGGATAAAATAGTTAAAAGGTAAAAAAGGAAGTGTGGTTCCACTGGGACCCACATTGGGACACGTGTCAAGCCCATTTTTAAAGGGAGGAGCTACGGGGAAAACATGTAAAATTTTCCTTTTCCAAAAGGGAGGTGAAATAACATAAATTGGTCGTGGTTCTTTTGGGACCCACCTTAGGACATGTGTCAGGCTCATTTCTCAAGGGTAGAGGTGCGGAGCAAAATGTGAAAATTTTACATTTTTCCAAAAGTTGTAAAAAGTCAAAGAAGAACCTCGGGCCCATCTTAAAATGAATCTTCCACGTGGACGACCCAAATTCAAAGTAAAGATCAACAAGCTGTGAGTCTGAATCTGATTTTCCTCCCATTTTTACTACAGGACGCCTAGAAGTGTGTGTCTTCATGATTTCTTAGTATTTCCTACATGCCAAATAGAGAGGGGAGTTAATTTTGATATCTAATTTTGGTGGGAGAGATCTGGAGACATCTTTAACCATTAAAATGGTCTGACTATTGGGCTCATTCTAATTTTTCATTTTTCTTCTCCCAAGCATGCAAGGAACTAGATTTGACAGATTAGGGGTGGAAGTGGTTGGTGAGTTGAAGAAAGAGTGATATACCAGAAGGAGGAGTTTAATGTGGGAGATATTCGAAGAGATTTTCCTCCCTGAGCACTTGGCGAATTTTTGCAGATTTGATTCTAGAAATCATGATCATGATTATGGAAAGCACTGGAAGCACTCAATGTTGTGATTTTTGGGGAAAAGGGGCTCTGTTGTAAATATTATAAATGGAAAAAAATTGTGCAAATGTTAGAGGTTGGAGTGTTAGAGGTCAAAGAAAATTCCCAAGAGGAAAATTTGACAAAGCTTGTCTTTTGAGAAGCCGTCTGAGAAGCGTGTATATCTCTTTTGTATTAATTTTGATCATGTCAAGGTGGTTGTAAGTGTAAAACCATTGACAAGCTCGAGATTGTTCTAGAAACTTTCCCTTGCTGATAAATTTAATCAAACTCGAGTTATTCTGTGTTGATCTTGAGCAAAATGTGTTTGTTTCATTTCTGAATGTCTGCAAATAGTTTTTCTTGTTCCTATTGCAATCTTGTATCAAAATTTGTCTTAATCACATAGGTTTCAATCCTTGTGACAATTTAGTGGCATCTGCAATCTCATTTCTCAGAAGAGCTTTCATCTGGGAGTGAAATAAACGATTTAAAATTACTTTTCTTTCATTTGTTGACAGAGATTATTTGTAAGCCTCTGGGTGTACCTATGGCATGATTGATCTTAGGTTTTGATGTTTTATTGGGTCTTCTAACTTAAGCCTTCGTGTTAAAATCTCATAGATTGTGTGAAAAAGTGCTAATCTGGGCCTCCATTGAAATACAGATTCTAGTTAAACGAATATTTTAGCTATTCTGAAGCATTATGTTATCTAGACTTTCCATTTTGTAAGAGTTCTCAGATATTTGGAAAATCAAGTTTATTTTTCCTCACCTCCCACCAAAACTTATTTGAAAACAACAAATCCTACCCATACTACCCCTGTTTTTCATGTGTATACAAATGCATAAATTTTATTACCAAAACATACAGAAATAATTAGGATTCCAAATGTATTTAGTAGCCTGAACCTTGCCTAGAGAATATCTCCACTATCTAGAGTGACAACTCGTGAGAGTTAGATTTTGTTGCATTGATCATATTTTCTTCAAGGTCTCCTTAACAACTTCATTAGGAAGGAAATCTCCATCTCCTCCATAAACAACAGAGCTACTAAAGGATTCTCTTACCTTGGTTGAAATGCACAACCTAAAATAGTGAGGATAGATCAAATCCTCTTGAGGGTGCTATCCATTTCTCCACATCTGAGTGACAGAGGGCAGTTAGATCCCATCCCCGGCTACAAAATGACTCACCATGATCTATCTATCTCTAAGCTTCCTACCAAAACTTGTGATGCTGCTCAGACTTTGAGGGAGAATCAATTTGGGTACTAACAATCGGTCAAGAGACCGCCATCGTTACTTTCGTGCGTGGGTTATTTTTTTAGAAAATGTATTTTTGGCCAAACCATTAACTCTTATGGATCCGGAATTCACCTAAATGTAGATCCAACCTATGAGGCCCATGTATGCTTGTTTGGACCATACTCCAACCTGCATATAGATATTTAAATGGATAATATTCTTGATCTGCAAAATGAGGTTTCTCTCATCAATGAAAAAAATAAAAGAGAGAGAACAAATCAACAATAGATCTCAAACTAGATCTAGGATAGATGCTTGTATTGTAATAAATAACTAAGAATGCATGATTAAATCTAAGATTCAACTATTCTAAAGGAGGATCCAAATGGATGGAATCCTTTCTTCTTGCACATTGGATCCAAGAAGTCTCCTTCATGATTTTCCCTAGATCCATGACATCCACTCCTTAAACATGCAAACCAAAGAGAAACAAATGAATGAGCTTAGGGTAATAAATGCTTAAGAAGACTCCCTTAAGGATGATTAGGGATTCTTTTGGGTAGATCTAATCTTGTGGTCCCTATGGATTTGATTCAAGGGTTAAGAATCAACCCTACAATTTTTAGGAGAGAATATTCTTATTATGGTTGTAAATGGGTGAATGGGGCCACTTAGGGCTCTAGTGTATTAAGTTAAAAATGTAACCCTTCTAGTAGGTTTTAGTGAATAATTCAATGGAAATTAAAGAAAATAATTTAAGAAAACTAAGGTAACTAGGGATAAGGGTTTATTAAATGTGGATGAATGTTAATTCCCAAGAGGGAAACTATTTAACCTAGTAAGAGAAATTAATGGACACTTATCTAGTGATGATAATTAAATTGAAATTAGAACTAGATTAAGAATATTTAATTAATAATCTATCACGATCTATCCTTTGTAATGTAGCAATTGTTGGTGGAAATTAATTAAATTTTATTTAAGGTTTGTCACTTTGCAACTTGTTCAAAACAAAACAATAAAATTATGCAACTTCCTAGATAATTATTTAAGGATTAATGTGGTTTTATAACGTCGAAATTTGTGGGCGTTCTAATAGGAAATTGAAGATGGGTGCTGAAATTATCTTATATAGTTAATTGTGTACAACAAAAGGTAAAATTTGTATAATGTCCATATTTTTTTGTTGTAGTAACATCCATGCATAGAAGTTTAACCGACACCCACTATTATTTTTGTTGTATTTTTTCATTTCTATGTAGAGAAAATATAGATAAGATTCATTCGTTTTCATATATATGTTGATTAAACGCAATAAATTGGTCAATGTGTATATATAGTGTAGTAATATTAAAATGTGAAGAGGTTTAAAGAGGTTAAATGTTTATGAACACTTTCCTAAAAATACTTCATCTCAATTTTTGTTTTGTGGTACACCGAAATATGTGCTATAAGTGATACAGATCCTCTCGTGGCTAACAAACGACAGGTGAAGAAATGAAAGGGATGATCAGAGAGATGACGTTGACGTACGCCTCATCCTTAACCATTCACGTGGCGATCTAGGCATCGTGTTTCCATGTGGAAAAGAATACTTCCTCTTGGAAAACGTAAAAGCCTCTGGAAATGTAAAATAAGGATTTGGTTTATATGTACCGTGAGGGATCATCTATCATCTATGGAACCCTAAGCCATGTTTTAGATGCGCTGGAGTGTTACGGGAAATGATGGTGTTTTGGATGCCAGTGTCATGTCTTCAAAGACATTAGGTCGTGCACTTATAGCTGAAGATTTGTCAGAAAAGGAAGGCACCGTCATAGCTTGCATGCGTATTTTTCCCCCATAATTTTACTTAATGATAATTCGGTTTAACTATATTGTTTTTTATGGAAAATCATTTCAGCTTGAAGCCCTATGTTTTCATTGTAGCGATGATGTGCATGACGTGCTTTTTGTGGTTTTGTATCAAATGAATTTGAGAAGAAATTTGCAGGGCATTTGTAATCCTCATTTTTCTGTATTACTGTGAAAATATTTGGGGATGATGTTATTTCACTTTGGCAATACTATTTTGTATGGAAAAATATTTAGCTCCAATGACGTGGCTAAATTTTAGCGATTTTAATATATGACTTGATACATTTCTAACAGTTTTACTTTGAACAAATGGTATTTTTGTGGGTTTTTTTATACAGAGTGTGATTTTTAGTTACATTCTTTTTGCTCATATCACCTCTGATGTTTATGAATTTCTTCCATATGTACTATGAACAATGGGTTCTTAATGTATGGGCATATATAAAGTGTTGTTTTAACTTGACATTGTTGGATTTATTTGTATTCCATGGGTTTTGACATATTACTTCTGAGAGAGGAAACATATATTCCTTTGGATACTAATATTTCATATCTGATCTAGAGTTGCATTGAAATGAAATGGATGTGCTTAAATTTTGTCTATGTTTTTGAGACAAGCTCAATTTTCCTTTAATGGGTTTGTTTGTTGTGATGTTAGAATCTAAAAATTGGTAAATTTTCACCTACCCAAGTTAAATTTTTTTAAAATAGATGCACGGTTTCTAAGTTTTGAAATATTAAAAATGTTGTTAGTTCGCATATCATCACGATAAACTTCATATGCCGATTGAGGATGAGGGGCGGGGCAGGGGGCTGTGATAAGAGAGGCATGACCCATTCTAATATATTGTCTCCAGATCTACCTCTGCCAAAACATGGCCTTCCACCAAACATCTCGAACAAAACAATGTAGAAGTTGTACACGTCCATGGCCCTAGATCTATGTACCCATCCCCGGTGTAGGCAAAGGCGGCTATGGAGTTAAAACTTCAAGCCCCAAGTCATCGAAACGCATGGCCAATGATGTTGTAAGTCATTATGTTTGAAGGCTTTATATTATCATCAATGATTTACGGCACATGCCCCACATGTAAGTAATCTACACCTTGAGTGACATCGCTCCAAATATTGGCTGGATGTAATCACTCAAATAACAGTCTTCCCTCATGGAAATGGTACTACGGGCATTTCGTGGGCAACCCGAGAATCCCTATATCAAGATTGAATTCCTTTAGCTAGGATGGGGTAAAAATAAAAATCCTTTACATGCCCGGTTTTTGTGTAGGCATGTTATTTATTTTAATTTATAAGTATCTTTTACATAATATACGTAATCATACACAATGTTAGTTTTAGATGTAGATATGTAAAGGGTTTCTTTTAAAATTTAGATTTGATTCATTTAGGATTTTTTTGGTACAACCATAAAGTACCGTCGCATGTTTTCTTCTGTTTGGAATCCTAAAAAATTTCTCAATGATTACATGTGATCTTTACATTACAAATAGATATTGACTACAACAATAGTATTTCCTAATACATGTGGCTAAATAGGAAATCAATTAGTATAATACAAAAAGGGGACTAATGTCTATTATCGGGTGTTATTTACACCGATATGCTAAAATGATATTAATCCTAATTTAAATTAACTAGTTAAATTAAATTTTCAGTTCTATACATTGTATCTTTCTCGATCGGTAAGGTGCATGAGTGTTTTTTTACAATGTGAGTGAAATTAGTATTGACACTCAACTTTTGTTCGTGACCAAGCATAAAATTCTTATGTATGTTCATTAGTGGAATGTATTTAAGATTTGAGTGAATCTCATCAATATATCGAACTCATTAATATCATTTCAATAACATTTTTATTGCTTTTTTGCACTCTGCAGTTTTCCGTGATGAAAAAGGTTGATGAATGCCTTGTGTTGGTGCTCGTTTGGTCTCGCCTCGTTTGTGATTAAAGTTCTTCAGTTTGGGGTCTCGTTGTTTTCTCTATCTCCCGTATTTATGCATAAAAACTATGTCCTCCATTTGGTTTCCATAACCAGTCCCTTCCTTGGTCAAGGATCATTTAAAAGTCGAGAATTTGTTTTTGGTTTCTCTGTCCATGTGAATGACTCAGAACTTGGGTGTAAACTCGGATTTTTTCCCTTCCTTCCATTTTCCATGATCACGTTTTGTTTTCCCTTTATTTTTTGTCCAAACTATCTCGTGGAAAACGTGATTGGATGTGGTTTAGAGGATCATATTTGGGCCTTATATCATTTCCAAACTCTCTTTCCGTGAAGAAGGATTCATTTCCGGCACAAATGGTGATTTTCCGCATTTTATGGTTTGAGGGGTTTATTTTTTCGGTCAAATTCATATCTCAACATTAGTGGGAACGTGACCTCTTCTAGTTGGATACGGCTTGGCAAGGCACTTTAAAAACTCTAAGGTTCACTTCAACCCAAAATTGTCTACGTGGAGGGCCGACACTCATTTGAAAATTTTCCTTTTGGTTTGGCCTTGGAGATGCATCGGGGAGCCACGTGGAAGTTTACGCTACCTTGCCCAAACTTAGAAAATTTTCTCATGTAGCCGAGTATATTTTTGGTGGACCATGCACACGTGTAAGGCGGCGCTCATTTAAGAATCAACCTTCTTTGTCCCACCTTAACAAATTACGATAGGGAGACATGGGGAGTCTTTCGCCGGCTCCACTCTATACTTAAACTTTTCAAAGCAATTTTGAAAGACCCGAGACATGTGGAAGGACTACGTCTATTTCGTGGCCAACCCCTAAGTTTAATTTCAAAGAAGCGCTAGGAGGACACTTGTAGGCTTGTTCACTCTCTGTCTTTTCTTGGACTTTTCAACAGCCAAGGAAAACTATCTCGAACCCTAGACACATAGCGCCTTCCATTGATCCTTCAAAATTTTTAACAACTCTACAAGAATGAGACACATTGTGAGCCTACGCTTGTTTGGGGTTTCTAATTTTGGGGACCATCTCAAAGTGCGCCATTGAGACACGTGGAGGATTCCACTGGCTCCCTTTATTATTGAGACTTTTCAAAGGCAAAAATGATTTTCTTGGGCCCATGGCACGTGGAAGGCTCGTGCTTGTTTGGAAACTTTCCCGTACTTCTTCTTTGCATTTGCGTTAAGAAAAATGTGGATGGTTATAACATAAAGTTGAGAAGGGAAAAATCAATGGCTCTTGTGCATTGCGTCTGTTTTTCTAAGATTTTTTCTCCAAGACCATTGGAGATGTGAATAGTCACTATTTTTCATCATTTTTGATGAAATTTCTTATCTTCTCTATTTGTAAAGTGCCATTGAATGGATTTGGAAGTTAATTTGTGAGTCCAAGGAGTGTTAAGGCCGATATTTTGAAGTTGGAATTGCTAAGGCACTTGCAAAAATGGGAATTACCAAAGAAGATGGATGCAGGAAAAATTTATAGAGGAAAGAAATGGAAAAGGATGAAATGATGAAAGTTGCGGGCACAAAATATGAATAAAGTATTATCTCGAGAGTAAAAATGATTACTGTCATATCCAACTTTGCAGAGCCTCTAGAAATTGATTTAAAAGGGGATTTCTTACATGGCGAGAATCAAAATGATTAGAAGGATTGAAAAAGAGTTATGTCATGGCATCCTAGTCATTAGTTGAGGGCACGAGAAACATGATCAGTTCACAATTGGTCCACATGGTAGCTTTTGGATGCAAATTTGTTAAACGTCACTTTCCGAGAAAAATTGGTAACAAGCAAAGGTCCGTCGAATATTCTTCTCTTTTGGGGAAAATTGAGTGAGTAAAATGTATAAATGTAATGAATATACTCTTACAAATGGTCGGGGTTGAATTCTTAAGAGAAATTTGAGAAAAGTCATCTTCCGAGATATCAATCTGAGATAACTTGCTAAATCTCTTTTGTGTTAGATTTTCTATCATGTCAAGTTAGTTGCAGATGTATAGACATTAATGAGTACTGATATTTCTCTAGAAGCTTTCCCCTGCTGATGAATATAAGCTATTTTCGGATGAATTTGTGTCAATCTTGGAGCAATTAGTGTCTTTGCTGTTTGAGAATGTCTGCAAGTATTTTTTATTGTTCCGATTGCAGTCTTAAATTGAAATATTTGTGAAATCACACACGATCTCATCCCTGTGACAGTGCAGTGGTATTTGCAATTTCATTTCAAGAAGAGCCTTCATCTTTTCATGAGATAAACAAATTTAAAATCAATTCACTATCATTTGTTGATAAAGATTATTTGTAAGCCTTTAGGTGTACCATAGGCATGATTGATAAGATAATTTGGTGTTTAATTAAGTCTTTTAACTTGATCCTTCATGTTAGAGTCTCAAAGATTGTGTGAAAATGTGATGATATGGGCCTCCATCAAAGTACACCTTGGTTGAAGGAACGTCTTAACTATTTTGAAGCTTTCTATTGTTGAGTTTCCCATTGTTGTGAAGTCCCTCGGAGATCTGGTATAATCCACTTTATCCTATTTAATCTCCCACCAAAATTATTTAAAAACCATGAGTTCATCCTAAACTACCCCCTGTTTACCTTGTATATCGAAAAGGAACAAAATTTATTTAGTAAAATATGCGAGAACAATAAGGATTTCTTAATGTCTTCAAGAACCTTAGCATTGTGTTGAAAGTATCTCCATCTTTTAGAAGGGACAACTCTCAAGGGTTAAATTATGGAGTATTGAATGTATTTTCCCAAGGTTTTCTTCATAAAATTTGTCCAAAAGAAGAATATCTCCATCTCCTTCATCACAGAGGTTACACTAAGGGTCCTCTCACCTGGTTCAAGAGGCATAAACTAAACTAGTGAGGACGAGTCAAATCCTCTTGAACGTGATATCCATGTCTCCAAAAATATGAGTGATAAAGGGCCGTTAGATCTCATCCCTAGATATAAAACAACACACACTATGATCTATCTGTCTCTAAGCTCCATGTCCAATCTATGTTGATGCTCAGATTGAAAAGGAGAGAAAATTTGGATACCAACACTCGTCGGTATTTGGAGAATGATTGACAAACTCATCGATGGCACAAGATTTTTCACATTTTGTGCATGGGTGGGAACACGAGTTCTAATTAAGACAACAAGGCCTTTTCCGGATGAATATTTCTTTTGAATTTATTTTGGGACATTGGTGAGAACATGGGTTTTTGGTTTGGCTTGAGGCCCTTCCCCTTTGGTAGCTTTACTTCTTATGTTATACTCAGTTTCTTGGGCAAAAACAACATTAATTAACAATTGTCTATCCTCTTCGATGGGATTCTTCCATCATACTTCTTAATCATTAGATCTCTTAGGTACTCAAAATCATTATGAGGAAGTTCAAAAGCTTGTACCATATCTATTTGTAAAGTATGAGAGGGAGGAAGAAGAGGTAATTGGTGTTGGTACCATAATTTAACCCCTTCAAAGACTGAGCAACATCATGGATTAGATAGGACACTCAGAGGAAGATAGACAATCATGTATGTCATTTTGTAGCCGAGGAAGCAATCTATATGACTTGTTAGCACTCAGGATCTTAAGGGAGTGGGTAGCACATTAAAAGGATGTGATCTAATCCTAACTATTTTAGGTTGTGCCTTTCAACCAAGGTAAGACAACATATTTTGTATCATCTGTTATATGAAAGGAGACACAAGTACCTTTCTTTTGCATGAATTTTATAGAGAAGACCTTGGGGAAAATATGATCAACACACCAGATCTAACTCTCACGAGTTGTCACTTCCAGATCATGGAGATACTTTCACAACAAGGCAAAGGTTACTAAAGACATTTGAGACCCTACTTTCTTCTGCATGTTTAGGTGATGGGGATTATGCATTTGCATACACACATGACAAACATGGGTAGTATGGGTAGGATTTGTTGTTGTTAAATGAATTTTTGGTGGGAGGGGAGACAGGATGCACTTGACTCACCAGATCCTTGAGAGATTATGCAAAATGGAAAGATTCAAACAACAAAATGCCACAAGAGTTTAAAATGTTTCTTTAACTAGAATATGTGCTTTAATGGAGGCCCAGATTGGGACTTTTTCATACAGCCTACGGGATTATATCATGAAGGCTCAAGTTAGAGAACATAATAAAGCACCAAGATTCAAACCAAACCATGCTTGAGGTACACCCAGAGGCTTATAGACAATCTCTATCAACAAAATGAAAGAAAAGTGATTTTAAACCATTTATCTCACTCCCAGATGAAAGCTCTTCTGAGAAATAAAATTGTAGATGCCAGTAAACTATCACAAGGATTGAGACCTGTGTCATTGGATTGAACCTTGGTACAAGATTGCAACAGAAACAAGAAAGACTACTTGCATGCATTCAGAGATGAAATAAATACACTTTACTCAAGATTAACATAGAATAACTCAAGTTTGATCAAATTTATCAGCAAGGGAAAGTTTCCAGAACAATCTCAAAGCTTGTCAATGGTTGTACACTTACAACCACCTTGACACAATTAAATTTGACACAAAGAGAGATATACAAAGCTTCTTGGATGGATTCTCAAAAAGGATGGGCTCTGTCAAGATTTTTCTACTGGAAAAATCAATCTCTGAACTTTGTACAAAAATTCCCAACCATTTGCACAAAAAAATTGTGCCATTTATAGCATTTACAATAGATTCCCCTCTCCCCAAAATACAAAAACGTTAAATGCACTAGTGTTCACCATGATTCTTTCGTGATTCTCAAAATCAAATCTACAAGAAGTCTCCAAGTGCTCAAGGGGGTAGATTTCATCGAATGCCTCCAGCATTCAACTCCTTTGTATTCTTCTTTCAATTTTCCAACCACTTCCACCCCTAATCTATCAAATCTGGCCCCTTGCGTGCTCGGGAGAGGTAAAAATGCAAAATCTAATTGGGCACAAAAGTTAGACCATTTTAATGGAAAAAGGCGTCCTCCAGATATTCCCACCAAACTTCAGATATCAACATTAAATTTCTTCTCTACTTGGCATGTAGAAAATACCAAGAAATCATGCAGACTCGCACTTCCAAATGTGTTTCGGAGAAAAAGGGGGAAAATTAGATTTAGACTCATGCAATAACCATTTATCTTTACATTGAATTTGAGATGTCCACATGGCAGATTCAAACTCTAGAACAGACCCAGGGGCTTCCTTTGAATTTTTACAACCTTTTGAAAAAATGGAAATAATTTCCATTTTTCCCCGCACCTCGCCCTCAAAAACGAGCCTGACACGTGCCCAAATATGATTGGAGCAGAACCACGCTCAAATTCTACCATTTTACTCTCTTTTTGGAAAAGGGAAAATTTTCCAAATTTTCCCTATAGCTCTGCCCTTGGGAACGAGCCTGACACGTGTCCCAATATGATTCGAGCGGACCCGCGCCTTTTTTACTTTTGACCCCTTTTTCCCAAAAGGAAATTTTCCAAATTTCCCCCGAGAGCCCGCACCTCCTCCGCCGTTGACCAAGGAAAAACATTAACCTTTTTCCTTCATTAGGGTTGTAGGCCATTTTAAAAATTTAATCATCAAGGGAAAAATAATCCAAGTTGCCTCTAATGACCTACCTCTTTCAGTTTTCAAACCACCACGTGTTACCATGGCACACCTTGAGGCGGTCCCAAAAATTTGATACCTTGAACAAGCACGGGCTCGTCAAGTGTCCTGTCCGGACAAGGTTTTCCATAACGCTTGAAGCTCAAATGGAATGCACCATGTGTCATGCTCTGAGGCAGTCTCCATTTGGCCGTTGAAAAGTCTAAGTAAAATGTGAAGTGAGTCAAGGCCTCCACGTGTCATCCTGACACTTATTTAGAATGAAACTAAAGGGTCGGTCCCCAAACATGCGCGGTTCCTCCATGTGTCTCCATGATGGAACTTCAAGATGGCATCCAAAGTGGAGACCCTAAATGAGTGCAAGCTCGCCACATGTCCCGTTCCGCCAAACTGCTCCAACTGCATAAAAAAATTGTCTAAGTCTGGGCCAAGTAGTGGAAGCCTCCATGTGTCCTCCTAGCACTACTCCAAAGCAAAACCCAAAAGTAGATCTTCAAATGAGCGCCATGCCTCCACATGGACACATTTTGAGTTGAGGCTTTTTATGAATTTTTCTAAGTATCCAACTGAGCCACATCCAACCAAAAGATGCCACGTCCCCTGCCGATGCTAGGATGCAAATTTGACTGGGAGAAACACCTGTCAAACCATAAAAAATAAAAAAATGATTATTTGAGCCAGGGAATGAAATTTTCAAGGATAGAAAGTTTAGGAATGTTACAAGGCTCAAATACATTCCTCAGGGACACATCAATTCATTCTTCTTCAAGTACTTAGGGTAGAAAAGACAGGGAAGATGAATCCTAACCGTGGAGAATAGAAAACATGGGGGAAACCGAGTTTCTAATTGAACAGAGCATGGGAAACGCAAAATACAAACCCCTAAGAGATTTACAACCCAAGAACCAATTAAAAATGGCCACAAGGATCAACCAGGCACAACATAGGGAAGGAGAAAATGACAGAGGTCGTAAATCAGTAAGTTTTTCAAAGGCACAAATGGGGCGAGACTATTTTGAGCACCAACATTGGCTCCAACTCGGGGATGGGCACTCCCTGCGAGTGCCACAAGAACAAAAGTAGACCAAGTTATAAAATATCCATTGGGTAATGGAGTCATCTTGCAGAGCATAGAAATAGATCCACCTTAAAAAATAGAAAGAGAAACCAGCGAAAAAAAGGTGATCGAGGACCGAACGAGCAAAACACACAAACAAGGAATTAACAACAAACTATAGACTATACAAAATATTTTGCCTTGATTCAGGGGAATCAATCCAAGAAATGCTTCAAATTCCTACCATTAATAGGAAATTCAAGCAGTTCACCATATAAGTCCTTGAGGAAGAAGGTGTGCTCACCAATCCTGATATTAATAGAGTAAGGGCCCATCCATAATGAGTCAAACTTGTAATGCTTTCCCTTATCCTCATGTATTCTATCCCATAGAAGCACAAGATCTCTAATATTGAAGGCCATCGGAGTGACCTTCTTGTTAAAAAAATTCCTCAATTTCTCTCTGAACTTTATATGCCTCTGGTGGGATTTCCTCCTCTCTTTATCAAGCTCAACAATCTAGTTAACATGAGCATCATAAGGACCTACCTATTGATCTTCAAGCTGCTGGATGAAATGATAAGAAGATAATTGCATATGAAGGCGTAGGGCGTGAGTCCCATACACCAACTCAAATGGACTCTTTCCGGTGACCCTCTCGACAAAGTGATCCTATCGGACCAAACAACTACTTTAACCTGTTCACCCCACTTTCTCTTGTTCTTTTCCAATGTTATTTTGATGATCTTCAACAAATTTTTATTACTGGACTCAACTTGTCCATTTCCTTTGGGATTGTAATTGGAGGCATATGTCAAGTTGATTCCATACTCCCTACACATTGCCACTAAAGGTTTAGCTCTAAAGCTCATGGCATTATCAGTTACAATCTTGACTGGCACCCCAAACTTGTAGATGATGTTGTTCAACACAAATTCCATGACAAATTGGTGTGTTGCCTTCTTGGTGGGGATTGCATCCACCCAGTTAGTAAAATAATCGATTCTTATAAGAATCCACTTGTGGCTAGAACTTGAAGGGTCTGAAATTTCACCATTGAAATACATTTCCCATTGCTTGAATGGAGCTTCAATCGACACACGGGATGAAAAGTGAGGGAGCCTCAAGATTTCGGTCTACTATAGAAGAATTGGAAACTTTCACATCTTCTAACCAACAAGGTTGCATCCTTGAAAAGAGTTGGCCACCAACAACTAGCCCTTAGGATCTTATGTGCTGTGACTCTTGTAGCAAAGTGACCCCCACAAACTCCTCCATAGAGGTCATCAATTATCTTGGGTGCTTCTTCTTTAGTAATGCACCTTAAGAGAAATCCCTTTGGGTTCTTCCAAGCTAACCTATAATCAGTGATGACATATTTTTGGGATGCCAAATTAAGGGATCTCTTCTGGTTCTTACTCAAATGCTAAGGGAAGTTTAGGTATCGAGGTAAAAAATTATATCTTTGTACCACTCGGGAATTCATCAATGCTTGAAAAACATCTACCCTTTCTTCTTCTACCTAATTTACCTCCATAGTTTGGAATTTTCTCTCTACCATAAGCTTAGCTAAGCCAAAACCTCTCACCAACATCGTGGTTTGGATGTCCATATCATATTCTTGCAATTTGTTCACCCATCTACATCTTTTTCTTGGACTTCCATCTATAATAAGATGTCTATTACCATGGTATGGGGAACATAAGAAATAACCTTTTAACTTAGAATATAAGCCATGAAAACCTTTTTGATTTTACCAAGGAAAATTCCCTGCATTTCCATGATAGTGTACTTTAGCTCGGACCCTTGCAAGGATTTCTTGAAAAGGCAATGGGCCTTTCAACCCCTTCATCATCCTTCTGCAGCAAGACAAAAGCAATAGTGTTCTCTAAAGTAAAAGAGAACAGTTGAAAGGGCTTCTTATAATCTAGAGCTGCCAGCACAGGTGCATGCTTGAGTGCCTCTTTAATCCCATTGAAAGCTTGGATGGAAGCCTCCTCCCATTTGATGACCTGGTCTTTCTTTAGCATGGAAGTGATTGGAATGGTCAGCTCAACAAAGTTTGATATGAATCTTCTAATGAAATTTATTTGCCCAAAAAAGGACTGAATTCCTTTCTTAGTCTTTGGCATTGGGACCTTGCTGATGGCTTCTACTCTTTCGCATCAATGATCACTCCCTCTTGTGACATTATGTGACCAAGAAACTTTTCCTTCTACACTCCAAAATGGCAGTTTTTTAGATTAGGTGAGATGCCATATTCTCTACATCTTATCAGTATCTTTCCCAAATGCAGCAAGTGGTCACTTCTCTTTCTAGAAAATACATTTACATCATCTTGATAGACTACAAGTAAATTCATTGATGTAACCAACAAAAGCAACATCCATTGCTCTTTCAAAGCTGGATCCATCATTCATCAAACCAAAGGGCATCCTACTATAAACATAGGTCCCCCAAAGGGTAGTGAAGGTTGTCTTGATCCTTTCGATTCCTTCACCACAACTTGGTTGTAACCAGAGAAGCCATCCAAGGTGGAAAGCAACTCAGAACTAGTCAATAACTACAACATGTGCTCTATGTTTGGTAAAGGATAGTTGTCCTTCATTGAAGCTTTGTTCGATTCCGAAGTCCACACACAACCTGATGTCACCATTTTTCTTTTTGACTGGTACTAGGTTTTCCACCCAAGAAGAATACATCGTAATTTGGATAATCCCTCCATCTCTTAGTTTCTTTAGTTCTTCTTGGATTTTAAGAGATAGAAGTGGAATTATTGGCCTCGCTTCATTCGAATGGATTTTCATTAGACTCAAAGGGAATCTCATGCTGAAACATGTCCTCTTTGTATGCTTTTAGTTTGGAGTACATCCAAGCCATGCAATCTTGATATTTTTTCAACAACTAGGTGTATGACTGCTTCTCCTCTTTGCTAAGATTGCTTCTAACAAAATTTTCCTTGGCTTCTCCTCTGTACCAAGATCATACTCCTCCATATCCCTTGAAGTTTCCATACATTTGTTAATAATGCGATCAACATTATCAAAATTGGACTCAAGAGCAACCAACCCTCTAGGAATGGTATTTATCTTTAACTAGATGATGCCCTTGCCAAACAAGGTTTCCTTTCCTTTTGTTGTACATACCATTGGCTCCCAATCAATACTTTTATCAACAAATTCTCCCTTGTTTTGTAGGAATCTTCTGATCTGAGTATCATCATCAAAAACCTGCCAATGCTTGATTTTGACAGGAATAGAAGGTCTTGTCAAAACCTCAACCTCATATTCACAATATGGGGACATTGTGCAATTGTCAAACCAAGACCCCAACACCTGCAAGTTTGTTTTTAGAGTCATTGAACTTCCTGTCATGATGTAGTATGTTGAATGAATCGAACATCTCAAAGAAGTCCCAAACCGCATGCTTGTATTGCTTCATTCACTTTGGTTCTTTGTGGCATACAATTTTTTGACTTGTTTTTCAATTAATTCTGATTCTTATTTGACAATGATGTCTTTGACACCATATTTCCAAGCAATTCTTAAACCCAAAAACAATGCCTCATACTTAGAAATGTTGTTGGTGAATTCAAAGTTGAGTTTGAAGGAAAAAACAAATTTTTCCTGACTGGAGAAAGTAGAACAACACCAGCACCATTCCCAAACTTGGAGAAAGCTCCATTAAACAATAGAGTCCATGGAGAGCCCGTCTGTTCAAGGAATTTTAATTTCTCAATCTTTTTCTCCTTCCATAAGCAAATCCCACAAAGTCGTCCTCGTATCCACATTTGTGTACAATACCTCATAGGAAGCATTGTTGGGATCCTCAATAAGATGCAACATTTTATTTTCTCCATACAACCTGATAAGGATGCCCTCAATTGGAATGGTAACATAGGACATATCCACTTGGACACCGTACGTACCCAAAATTGTAAGGTCTTGTATCTTTGCGAACAATGTAACAAGTGCCCCAATGATGATACAGGTCTCCTCGCAAGGTGTTTGGGATCGGAAAAGCTCTCCGAGTGTGCGTTAACATCCCGCATGCCCCACTTAGCCCCCGCGTCCTTTGTTTTTCCTTTTTCCCCTCTTTTCTTGGCCTTTTTCTCTTCAGTGACGAAACCGCCGCCGCCTGTATGGGCTGGCGCGGTCCCTATAACGGCCACCATGCTCAGAGAGGCGGTCCTTTAAGTGTTTTCCAGAAAGTGTTTTAACGTGACTCACGTAAAAATCAATGTTTCACCAACTTTTCTTGCCGACTTAGGCTTGCATTTATGTTTTTGGTCCCCTGGAATAGTGTTTGGCCATTGTTTATAGTTTTAGAGTTCAGTTTGGTTTTGATCTTTGGGTGAATGAAAAGCTATAAATAAATGGTTTGTGCACAAACAAATGGTCTGCCCCTCATTCACTTTCATGCTCTCATTTTCATAGTTCAGTCTTTTATTCTGTTTAGAAGCCATAGTTTTAATTCTTTGCATGCTTAGTTACCATTGTTAAGCTGTTGGTAAGCCACACACCCATCTTGTGCAGGCAGTACTGTTATTTCACCCAATCCATTGGAGTAGAATAGCTTAGGAAGCCATTAAAGTTGCAGGTTTTGCTCTTCAAACAGGATAGTTTCAGGTTCTGGATGCTTTATGTTACATGACTCGCAATAAATCCCGCTAGGAATTGCATAAGCCAAGCTCTGTACTCTTGCGCTATCCCTCTCCTACTCGCATTATATTCAGTCTGCATTCTGAGCTGCCTTTGTCCCAAAACCTACTTCCGTTGATGCTAGCATTACACGCTTTTCTGGATTCACGTGAACACGAAAGAATGAGGAGATCACACTGAGGGGACAAGATCACACACACCATCGGATTCGCCACTGTTCTGTGGAATCCAGGTTCTAGATTTCAAAGTTCTAGTTAGAATCATATCAAATAGAGTAGATAATTGCTTCATTTCAGTAAATTCTATTCTCGATATTTTTAGGGAAGCTGTGAGGATTGATAGTTTCTGAGAAACTATGATTCACTCCTCACTTCTGAGGTAGGATCGAGAATCTTGCAGATAGATTAGATGAGCTATTTTATTTGTTTAGAATAAATCTACAAATTGCACAGGCAAATAACTACACTCGGTTATTTTGTTTGTTTTAAATTGTTATTTAGTTGTTATTTCTAGATACGTTTAAATAGCTGCTTTTCTTAAATTCTTAGAAAGTCTCATAGAAAAATAGAAGTTATATATGTTTTAGATTTATTCCATGTAGTTTAAATTTACTTTGTTACAGTTAGATTTACATTTTGTTTTGTATGACAATCACGGGACCTAGGGAGCCCAGGGAATACGTATTTGAGCCAATCGTGCCTCAACCCAACCTCGTCACAACAATAGTTGACATAGACCAGAACCTTAGAATACAAGTCTTCCAAACAACAACAGATTTACAACTGATCAGCTCTCAGTTGAGAGGATTAAATATAGAAGACGACCAAGCACACACGTTTTGGTCAAATCAACTGAACTACAGATTACCCTAGGCAAACATTCACATGACTGTAGAAGGGTTCGAAAGAGAACAAACCTTTGGTTGTGATCCTTTGGTCCCACAGCCAGATGCACAAGAGACACTCTCACAGACATAGATACTAGTTTAAGGATCCAGGTTGCACGAACGCCTGTGAGGTACTCTGAGAAGATCACACAGTTATTGATCCTAAATATAGAAGCTGAGAAAGCATATGATTATTGGATACTAGGGATTAGGACTTGATTTCGTACATGACCATAGTAGGACCACAACAACCAAGAGTCTACGGTTGTGATCCACAAATCCCACAGCCTAACGAATCCATAAGTCAATCAGATATAGACACTGGCCTATGCACACTAGTATTCCAGTCCACTCCACTTCCACCCATCATCATCGAACAATTATCCTTACTAGATATAGCGGCTAACAAAGCTAGAGAATTCTGGACTAGGCCAGAGAATCGTCCATAGAGTCGATTGTATTCACCATCCACCATATGACCTTATCTGGAGACATACACGAAACTATCCTAGGTCATTTTCCACGTATTCCACAACCCATAGATCGAATCATGCCAGAACTCGATATTGATTGGAGCCTTCGAGCAGTCATCCTTGTTGATCGATCTATCACACACCAGTCTAGGTTAGAAGGTCCTTCTTTGCCTTAGATTCACAAATTCCACTAGTGTGTGTCAAAGATATTAGATTGCATAACTAGTCAGTCTGCATCCCACGAAGATTCCATCCCCACCGGCTGTCTCGGCATGACCTCGGGAGGTCGGGTACACGGAAGAGTTACTTGTAGATTCCCACGCTCGCTTGTCACTTTTTTGGCGTACAAAATTGGTGAACCTGATGTGAAACAAACAATTGTTTCACCTTTTGTATCTCATTAGCCTTCACATCAACTTCACCAACAAAATTGGTGAACCGACGTTAAACTAACAATTGTTTCACCTTCTCTTTGAGAAGTTTCATCTTATCTCATCCACCTTCGCTCCTTCCCATTATTCTGCGGGTATTCATATACCCCCCGAATATGTCGGGATTCGATGCATATGGCAGACCCCTCTTGGGTCTTGAGGCGTACTACGCCCAGCAAAATAGGCAATCATCACCCTCACTCTCAGTATGGGGGGACAACTACTCAACTAATCAGTTGTCAACACAAACTCCAAGAGTTAGATATAATTCATCTTTTCAAACTGGGGAGTTAGATCAACCCCCTCAAAAACAACAAACAGAGCTTTCAGGCTCGAATAATATGATGTTCACCGGAGAATCTGGATCATCTCCTCAGATGCTACTTAGACCATAAATTAGTAGACAATCAGACTCATACCTGGTCTTAGATGATGAATAGTCAATACGTTATCCTAGGAGTGAACAAGCGCTCTCAGGGTATATACCCACCTGTAGGAGGTTTACAAACGCAACCCGAGGTCTCTTTTCAAGAAAATACCTCTATACCATTGCATATAGGAAATACTCTCGAAAAAAACTTGGCAAGATAGCGATCAGTTCATAGCAGGATATCACATGCCCATACAACACCAGGGTATACAACAAACACCACTAAGGCAAAGCACTGTGACTTCACCAAATGAAGTCATTTCAACGTTAGTAGAAAAAGTGAGAGGGTTAGAACTTGCTCAAGCAAGTCAAAATCCTCAGTTCATGCAAGCAGGAAGTTCCAATCCTCCACGCTATCCTAGCCAAGTAGATCTCCTTACAGGAGTAGGCACGTTAGGCATGCCTCCTCAGTATCCACAACAAATGCCAACTAGGCCCATCATCTCTAACACCATTCCTCCCGGTCTAGTATCAAACAATCCATTCCTAGACAATACCCTATCATACTTAAACATGTACTCCAAATCACCACAAGGAGATATGTTCTCCTCTCCCGGCATGTTTTCTCAAATGCAGGGACTTCCCTATGCCCCCTGCCAAGGCATACGCTACGCTGTATCAACAACCCATCACACCACCACTCCCTCAGCAACCACCATCAATGGTCGAAACCTATGCGATAGGGACTTATTCAGAATATCTGAAAGAGCCCTTAGACTTCGCCATATGAAGCATCATGCTTCCAAGACCCCTTCCCGATTTACCCAAGTACAAAGGTGAGGGAGATCCAAATGCGCATATCAAAGCTTACGCTACAGCCATACGCGAACTACTCCCTTGGGATGGGGTTGTTGCTAAAATATTCCCCAAAACCTTGGAAGGCATTGCTCTCGACTGGTATTATAGAATACCTGAGGCTTCCATCCATTCATTTAAACAACTCGTATCAGAGTTCATTAAGGCATTCGACATGAACAAGCTGTTAAGAACAGGAATCAGGGAGTTCTTACACATCAAACAAGAACACAATGAATCTGTCACCCATTTCATCCAAAGGTGGCGTACAGTCCTTTATTCCTCGGCAAGTGCTCCAAATATGGATCAGATGGAACTATGTGATTTATTCCTTCATTCTCTCAGCAAAGAGGTGAAGGAAGAAGTCCAGAAGTTCCCACTAAGAACTTACGATGAAGTACTTGAGAGCGCTCTTCGAATAGATCAAGCAGCGATAGATAGTGGCCGTAAAACATATGGAGCAAACGGGAGGTTAATCACCCCCAATCAGAACACTACAAATTATCCCACTACCACAAACGTCAATCAAGGACCTAAAATCCTTAACAAAAATTGGGGTGTAACAACGGATGGAGTAACCGACCAGCCCAAGAAGGTAAATGTTGTCAATACTCCATCATAAACAAACAACCAACGAAACAACAACTTTACCCCGATAATCAATACAGTGGATTTTAACCATCCACAACAACAACAACAACAACGGTGAAATCCCATACAAGGGCCAAGCCAAAACTCATTTGGTTATCAAAACCAAAGCCAGAAACAACAAATACAAAACTTTAATCCTAATAGGCAACAGTTTGATCAGAGTTTTAGGCCACAATATACACCAAACCAACAAACCAGGAATTACAATCCCAATTCATATTGTGGTTTCCACAAGATTCGAGGTCATGATACTAGAACATGCCGTGACTATAATAAATTCATGCAACGTTTGCCAGAAGAAAAAAGACAATTCTTCACTGATTTTTTTTTAGCAGATCCCGTGTCACCACCACCAAACATGCTCGTAGGGGCAGTTTCCCCTAAGAATGCTCCGCTCAAGATATTTAACGATCCACTCCGAAATCATGATAATAACAGATTAAATCCAACTGCGACGAACAAGGGTGTAATGACAGGAAACAATGATCATGAAGCCTTGAATTCACTAAGTCCATCAGTTACGCCACAATTAGCAAATTAGCTGAGACCCAAGATAGTCAGCTTAGTAGAACTAGATCTTTGAACTACCTATTGAAGCTATAACAAGAACACGAAAATATTTCTCTCGAACCAAGCCCAAGTCATCTTCCGAAGCAGATAAGAGTCAACAAATAGTAGAAAAACCCGTGGGTGCCTATGATTTAATTAGCGACCTAACAAAGACCTTCTCACACATTTCATTTTTGGACTTACTAAAGAACTCTCATGCTCACAAAGCTGCTCTTTTAGAAGCATTAGGTTTAGGTCATCTAATTAACATCACTCCACCTCCCTGAAAACAAGTAAACCATGTAGATTTTGATATCCACCCTCCGGGGCAGCCGGACAAGGATGTCAAATTCATATTTGAAATAAGTAAAATGCCTACGAGATGCTTTGAGATCGCATGCCAAGGCGATCCATCCTTACACTTACAAGTATGGGTTTATAATAACTACGTAAACGGCAATGGTTGACGATGGGGCCGCGATTAACATAGTCCCCTTCTCTTTCCTCCAGAAACTAGGATATGGGGAAACAAACTATTCCACCACTCGAAATACATTGAGAGGCTATGATAGCCTTAAAGCCACTTCGATAGGAACCATAATACTACCAGTCACCTTAGGACCCAAAACCATTTTGACTGAGTTTTATATTATAGATCGGGAAACTAATTATAATATGATCCTCAACCGGCCATGGATACACCGAATGAAGGAAATCCCTTCTACGTTATTCCAAGAAGTAAGATTCCTACATCTAGGAAAGGTATTTGTAGCCAAAGGTGATCCAAAACCTTTCGATATACACCTAGCCGAGTTAAAGAAAAAACAAGGTGTGCACTCCGAATTTGAACTTCCAACAAACCAACTTAATAAACCCACTGACGCAAAACCAGAGGATAAGTTGGTACCTACAACGGATCTTGGAACTATCAGCATAGCCAAAACAACCCCAACCCCCAAAGATAAGGCTAAAGAAATGGTATCATTAGGGACTACTGCAAAAATCGTTGAGTTAATAGAACAAGATTTACCAATGTTCTTACCATTTGATTCAGTAGGCATAGGATATTCACTAGGTGTTGGTTCCCTTCCATCAGAGGATCTCTACATGGTAGAAGTGGAGTGCACAAACGCAGCAGATACCCCAACATCTATACTCCCAGCTAAGTATTGGACTCTCCATTTTGATGGAGCTAAATGCCGTTATGGAGCAGGGGCAGGTATAATTCTTACTTCGCCCGAAGAGAAAGTCCTGCCATTTGCCTTTAAGCTAAATTTTGAATGCACAAACAATGGCGCTGAGTACGAAGCCCTCCTCCTTGGCCTCACCTTAGCCAAAATAATTGGTGTTGATGACATCAGAGTCTTAGGAGACTCGCAATTATTGACAAACCAGGTTTCTGAAGTATACGAAACCAAATCTGAACACTTATGACTTTATAAAGAAGCCTTATTAGATTTAAGCAAGGCGTTTAACTTCATATCCATTCAAGCAATCCCGCGAGAGAAAAATCTTCTCACCGATTCAATAGCAACTTCAACATCACGTTTTACTCCAAGCAATGAGTTAGAAGATACCCATTTCACGGTGTCCATTTGTGATGAACCATTGATAAAAACAATGACAAATCCCCTTTCAAGCGGAAGTGAATCTACCATCCTAGACCATGTTGATAGTGATATGGCCACTTTGGATTACTTAAACACCTATGCAGCACTACATCTCTCCTATCATATGCTAGATTTGTCCTTAATTCCACATTCGTCTTCCTATTTCGGAAATCCCATGATGGATCTCCCCTCACAAATGGAACCTAGCATATACGCAGTAGAAAATGGGGAAGATTTAAATTTACCTCCAGCACCACCTGAATTTGAAGAAGGTAACACCTCTTTGATCGAAGAAACAATCGATGTCAACATCGGAACAGAAGATGAACCAAGGATTTTGAAACTAGGATCCTCATTAACCCCAGAAGAAGTAGAAATACACACTCGGATCCTCAAAGAACATCAGAAGGTGTTTGCATTTAATTATAAGGAGATGACAGGAGTCACACCCCACATTGCAGTGCACAACCTCGTCACTAAATCAGATGCAAAGCCAGTTAAACAAAAATCAAGACCCATGAAACCCAAGGTAGCTCTCATGGTAAAGGAGGAGGTAATAAAACTCCTCCAAGTAGGATTCATCAAACCAGTCGACTACTCCCAATGGGTATCTAACATTGTTTCGGTTCTCAAGAAGAATGGAAAGATACGCATCTGCATAGATTTCCTAGACGTCAACAAAGCATGTCCTAAGGCGACTTCCATTACCATCTATCGATGTCATTGTTGATGCAACAGTTGGGTTTGAAATTTTGTATCTCATGGATGGATTCTCAGGATATAATCAAATTAAAACATCTGAGCAAGATCAAGCTAAAACAACGTTTATAACTCCTTGGGAACTTATTATTACGTTTGTTATGCCATTTGGCCTCAAGAACGCTGGTGCTACGTGCATCAAGGACATATACATTCCACGATTTAATTCATAAAATCATGGAATCCTATGTTGATGACTTGTTGGCTAAGGCCAAGAAGCGTTGTGACCATCCAGAAGTACTCTGTATCATTCTTTCACGCCTAATAGAATACGGAGTCACACTAAATCCAGAGAAATGTGTCTTTGGCGTAACAGGAGGAAAGCTCCTAGGTTACATCATATCGTCACGAGGGATAGATGTTGATCCAACCAAAATTCGGGCTGTCCTCGAAATGGTCCCACCTTCGAATGAATCTGGAATCAGGTCATTTCTCGGAAAGCTGGGTGCAATACGAAGATTCATCCCAGACTTGAGCTTCGCCGTTCATCCAATCAACAATTTACTCAAGAAAGACTATAGCATTGATTGGACCGAAGACTGCAATGAAGCCTTTGATGCAGTTAAGCGTTTCCTATTGTCACCACCTAAGCTAGATCACCCGTTAATTCTATATTCACGAGCTACCAATGTCTCATTAGCTTGTATGTTGGCCCAAGAGGACGATGACAAGAGAGAACGTGTGATTTATTTCATTAGTCGAACGTTACTTGACTATGAAACACGTTATACACAGGAAGAATGAGAATGCCTTGCCATAGTCTTTGCTACTAAACGCTTAAGACACTATATGCTGAATCAAGAAACAAGGGTCATGGTAAAAACGGACCACTTACGAACTTTCCTCACACAAGGGTCATTGTCTAAAAAGGTTGGATGTTTTATAACCTTAATGGGAGAATTCAAATTAACATTTGTAAATCAGAAGTCAGTTAAGGGACAAATCATTGTGGATTGGTTAGCTGATAACCCATTAGATGGAGGTGATCTAGTAGATTTAGATTTTCTAGATGAGTGCGTATACTACATCAAAACCCAACCTTCTATCTCTGAGTGTCCCTGGTACACTGATATCATTAATTATATCATGGACCATACATACCCAGAAGGAGCTACACCACAACAAAGAAGGCGGTTACATATTATTGCAGCCAAATACGTCATCATAGAGCAAGTACTCTACCGAAAAGCATTCGATGGAATGCTCCTAAGATGTGTCGACACAGAAGAATCCAAGAAGATTCTCCATGAATCTCACAGTGGAATATGTGGAGGCCACTTCGGTGGCCATGCCACTGCTCGAAAAATACATCGAATGGGCTATTTCTGGCCCACTCTAGAACATGATGCAATAGAGTTTGTACGCAGGTGTCATAATTGCCAAGAATTCTCCCATGAGATCCACATGCCGGCACAAGCTCTGCAACCAATCGCTACTCCATGGCCCTTTTCTACATGGGGCCTAGATTTGATAGGGAAATTCTCTCCCTCGTCTACAGATGGCCATAATTTTATAATCATGGCCACTGAATATTTCACCATGTGGGTAGAGGCTATGCCTCTTACTACTGTACCTAATTCTGTAATCGCCAAGTTCATTTTAAATCAAATCATTTGCAAATACGGTATCTCACAAATCATTGTCTCTGATAATGGAACTTCTTTTAAGAATGAAGAGGTTTGCAAACTATGCAATAAATTTAAGATAAGCCATCATACTGACTTCCTTGTATTACCCTCAAGCCAATAGACGGGATGAAGCGACAAACAAGACATTGAAAGCCATTCTTCTTAAAAGCGTGAAAGAAAAACAAACGAGATTGGCATTTGAAGTTATATCGAGCCTTGTGGGCCCTCCAAACGTCAATAAAAACACCAACGGGAGCAACTCCTTTCTCACTAGTTTTCGAGGCAGAGGCGGTTCTCCCACTTGAGGTTGAAATACCCGGTCACCACATTTCATTACAAGGGATTCGGATGAAGACGCTTACGAGAGAAGCACGTCTCTCTAAACTAGAAATCCTAGATGAAACTAGGTTAGATGTTGAACAATGACATAGAATCTATGTTTGGATGTGCGGCGAGACTACAACAAGAAGGTCTATGAACGCGACATATACGAAGGGGATCTAGTTCTAAGACTAGACAGCTGGATCGACAAGAAGACCGGTGAAGGAAGGAAATTCTGGCCCAAATGGTTGGGCCCATACCGAGTCATGAAGGACTATGGAAATGGTGCATACCTCTTATGTATGCTAGAAGGTGAGGAATTTGGCGAAACTGTCAATTCCCTTCACCTCAAGTGGTTCTACGCATAAGCAGCTAGCACTACTTATATATATTTACATTGCATCTTCATATAGATTAAGATCATTTTGTCCACCTGTTTCTTACATAAATGGTGATCAAGGAATCTATTCTCAAAGCAATTCATAACAAACTCATGATGTTGTTGGCATAAACTCTTTAATCATACCTCTCCATTTTCATGATATCATCAAATTATCTCAGAATCTTTTATCAAATAAAGTCAGACATGACAAAGTCTTAATGGTAACCATACCAAGATCTGCAAGTTTATTCTCACTTTGATTTCTTCTTAGGGCAGGTGTCTTGCCTATGGTCTATTCTAGAAGCTTCATGGTGTCACATCTATCCCATATGTATATCTCTTTGGAAATAAACACATACTGACATTTTACTCAAATAAACAAGTCAAAAAGTGATTAAACAGAAAATTTTAATTTTACACATTTCCTTGCCCCACCAACCTTCGGTGATGAGCTTGCGTCTCTTACTAGTGACGTAGGGTTGGGAAGGGATGGAAATGCCCTTACTCGCCTATACCTTGCCCACGGTGATAAACCCACGCTTCTTACTAGTAGCGTGGGGCAAAGTGTAGGGGGTCCTCTTGACAAATAAATGCAAATGATCATACGCAAACAATTCAAACTTTGAAACTTTGAGTCAAAAACAAATGAATCAGATGTTCAAAATTCCAAGAAAGTTTAAATCCTAAAAACCCAGATTTTGTCTACTATGTGGCCATCTATGGATCTAAGTCTAGATAAACCACAAAGTAAGTTGCATTCTAAACTATGAAGTCACTTGGGTAGAGTAAGCCTCTAGCTTCCAATTTGGTTCCACCAAAGCTTTGTCTGTCTTTCATCACTATCATTTCAGCTACACCTCATAACTTGTGCCCTTTCTAGCTCTCGGTGATGAGCCCTCGTATCTTACTAGTTGCATGGAGTTAGGAGTGGGGCAAGTTTATCTGTTCATCATCTGGTTTTATTCATCACTCTGCAAAACAAACATGAGATATCTAAATTTTCTTACGTGAAGCTAAGATTCAAAATCACATTATATCTACATATATCAGCATCATGAAATACACAAAAGGAAACAAACATTTGCATCATTTGTTCTCCATTGCATACATTCTAAAAAGTATATAAACATACATCGTAGTATACATAGGGAAACTGGAAATAGAAAGGAAACCATGAGTGCCAAGATTTTGATCCAAAACGAATGCATATATATAAATGATCAACGTTTATATACAATGCCATCATGCACTAAGCATGGTCAAAACACTCAAAGAGCCCGGGATATACAAAGAATATATAATACAAAATACACGAAAGCCAAGTGGCCTCTCAATCCCTACGCGACCCCTCCGAAGGTGCATGCCCGCGCCTAGGACTCCGGCTATGCCGGCGCTCTGAATGTACGGAGGGCTCAGGATCCCGAGGAGCAGCCGCAGTCTCACCACGAGAACGGCTCCTCATAAGATGCTCAGCCGTCCTGTACCCTGCTAGCTCGGTGCGAAGGGTCGATACCATCCTGGCCACATGCCAGACTGGAGCAAAGACGTCGGTATGCCTACCGGCTGCTGAAGGCTCCCCAGCATCTACGGAAAACTCTAGACGTGTCCTATCCATGGGGATCATCAGGGAATCAGTACATACCCTGCGGATCAAATCCCGCCACTCATCAACAGTCTCTGCAAACAAAGGAGAAAACAAGTTAGAAACCAAGCACGAAATTAGGAATACAAGATTGCAACTAAGGAGAGCCTACAAGAAAACATTAAAAGGAAGAAAGGGTAACTTACTCGAGATCACCAGGCCTCCAGGATGGGTCACTGGGGCCGGCACCTGCCGTGGATGCCGCTGCCGACTGAGGGGCTACTCCTGTGGCAGGAGCAACATGTCACCCTGCAACGGACTCATCCTCTCCACCATGGCCCTGGGAGAGGGGCTCCTCTGAAACTAGAGTATCCCTCTTTGCGCTCTGCTCAGCCCTCTCTGCCTGCATGATATCCTGAGTGTCATGCCACTCAGATCACCTGTCATCGGTCTCCTCCTCTATTTCTCCTCTCGTGAACTCCTCGGACTCGGAGTCAGATCGATAGGGTCATCGCTGCTATGAGCAGGACCCGCAGCAATCTAAAGCAAAGGTGCTCGAGGCACACCGGCTCTCCCTCTAGCATGAACTATCCTCCTGGCTGCAATAGGAATGCTAGGAGTAACCACTATCCAACCTCGGCCTCTAGGCCCCCCGGCCTCGCAACCGATTCAGAGGCGGCACCCCCGGGGAAGCATACCCGTATATGGTGGGCCAAACTGCTGAGGAACCCAACCAAAGGGGTGCACCTCCACTCATCCCACTCTATGAATGAGCTGCCCTGTGGTGGAGCAAGAGATCAAGGTAAGAGTCTCCTTGCCCCATATGCCCACCATGGTCTGATACGGTGTCACCTCCATATCGGCGCAAGAATCGGGGATGTAATTGGCTGATGAGGTGCTCTAAGCACCAACATGTCTGTCCATCTGGCTGCCCTAATAGCTCCAGGATATGCCACCTCCACACCCCTACCATAGGGGATGAAATGCTCATAAACCCAACTCATGACTAGAGTCGGGTGGCTCAATGACTACCCCTGTAAACGGACCACCCTGTATAGATCGTGGTAAGTGGTCCCAAGAATGTCTTCTCCCCAAGTGTATATCCGACTGTGCCCCTCTATCTGTGTAATAATGGGGGCCCAACAGTATAACAATGTGTCCCCTCCCTTGTCCCCGATCAATCTCGAGGCAAGGATCCCCATGATGGCCTGTCGAAATATGGGGATGGGCAAAGAAGGAATGGATCAAACTCTCACCCCCTTCTTCGACCCCGTGGAGATGGCTGCATCTCCCATATAAGTCACCCACTGTGCAATCTGTGCCCGTGAGCCTGCTGTCTCCAAAGTGAGTCACCTCCCGATGATCGGGACCCCCAGAATGCGGTAGACGTCCTCCAATGTAATGGTCCACTCACCACGGACCCCTAGCAATCGGAAGGTGTTCCGATCTGCATCCCAGTAAGAGAACAAGTCACAAAGGATGTGACTAGATGGTGCAACATGGGGCACGCGCAATATGCGCAATATGCCAGCCCTCTGAAGTGTGTCCTCCTCATCCTGTGAGAGGGCATCTAATACCCCTGGGAGCCAATCACACTCCCTCTCTCTACTCCATCGGATGTACTCCTCTCTAGCCTGCATAGACCCAAAAACACACAAAACAAAGTAAGTTAGCATCCAGGCAATACTGAGAAAGTCATAAAAACACGTAGAAATGCTAAAAATACAAACACAATCTCAAAAACAGTTCCTTTTGCATTACATGTAAAGCCAAACCGCCGCCTGAACAGGCGGCGGTCATGTAACCGCCGCCCTGGCCGGGGTGGTGGCGGTCGTGGTCCAAAAATCCACACGGTTTTTAACCTAAAAAGGCCTAAAAAGTGCAAAAATGGCCATTTAACCTAAAATAGAACACACCCAGTGGCACCCCCTAGGTGGACCTGTTAACACTAGCATTTTCAAAAATACCCCCCATTGCAAAGAATTTAGCATTTCAAATTTAAGGGGAAAAATAATAAACTGAAGAAAACTAACCTATGATCGCTGAGGTCGGTGTTCCGCACGTGGAGGCATGATCACGATCTCACTACGGACGTTTCGACTCTACTCATGCAAGAAACCGTCACCGTGGGTCCCAGAGCTCAAAATCAATCAAATCGACTCGCGCAAATGAATAGGAAAATGGGCCCACTTTCATATATATAGCACTCTGTTTCATTTTAAAATGACTTTTTCACAGGTTTGGAGCGCTGATGGAGGTAAGTTCCTATCCCCGCACAAATGGTACGTTCTCATTCCCTGTTATTCTTAGCGTTTATTTTTCGAACTATTGTATCTATCTGCACTTGAGTTCTCTTTTCATTTTGCAGGTAGCGGGAATTTTGGATGGCGTCATTTCAACACACGGACGTGTCAGGTATAACTTCTAACTTCCCATTTCGGGACTGCCATACTCGGACCCACCATTTACGCCTCTTCATGGCTAAAACGCTTCTCCGAGGGGGCAATATGTATGTACCCAAAATTGTAAGGTCTTTATCTTTGCGAACAATGTAACAAGTGCCCCAATGATGATACAGGTCTCCTTGCAAGGTGTTCGGGATCTGGAAAACCTCTCCGAGTGTGTGTTAACATCTTGCATGCCCCGCTTAGCTCCCGCGTCCTTTGTTTTTCCTTTTTCCCCTCTTTTCTTGGCCTTTAGCTCTTCAGTGACGAAACCACCACCCTGCGCAGGCGGTGGTCTCGAAACTGATCCCGCCCGATCGGGCGGCGGTCCTTTACGCATTTTCTAGAAAGTGTTTTAACGCGACTCACGTAAAAATCAATGTTTCACTAGCTTTCCTTGCTGACTTAGGCTTGCATTTATGTTTTTGGTCCCCTAGAATAGTGTTTGGCCATTGTTTATAGTTTTAGAGTTCAGTTTGGTTTTGATCTTTGGGTGAATGAAAAGCTATAAATAAATGGTTTTTGCACAAACAAATGGTCTGCCCCTCATTCACTTTCATGCTCTCATTTTCATAGTTCAGTCTTTTATTCTGTTTAGAAGCCATAGTTTTAATTCTTTGCATGCTTAGTTAGCATTGTTCAGTTGTTGGTAAGCCACATACCCATCTTGTGCAGGCAGTACTGTTATTTCACCCAATCCATTGGAGTAGAATAGCTTAGGAAGCCATTAAAGTTGCAGGTTTTGCTCTTCAAATAGGATAGTTTCAGGTTCTGGACGCTTTATGTTACATGAATCGCAATAAATCCCGCTAGGAATTACATAAGCCAAGCTCTGTACTCTTGCGCTATCCCTCTCCTACTCACATTATATTCAGTCTGCATTCTGAGCTGCCTTTGTCCCAAAACCTACTTCCGTTGATGCTAGCATTACACGCTTTTTTGGATTCACGTGAACATGAAAGAATGAGGAGATCACACTGAGGGGACAAGATCACACACACCATCGGATTCACCACTATTCTGCGGAATCCAGGTTCTAGCTTTCAAAGTTCTAGTTAGAATCATATCAAATAAAGTAGATAATTGCTTCATTTCAGTAAATTCTATTCTCGATATTGCCAGGGAAGTTGTGAGGATTGATAGTTTCTGAGAAACTATGATTCACTCCTCACTTCTGAGGTAGGATCAAGAATCTTGCAGATAGATTAGATGAGCTATTTTATTTGTTTAGAATAAATCTACAAATTACACAGGCAAATAACTACACTCGGTTATTTTGTTTGTTTTAAATTGTTATTTAGTTGTTATTTCTAGATACGTTTAAATAGCTACTTTTCTTAAATTCTTAAAAAGTTTCTCATAGAAAAATAGAAGTTATATATGTTTTAGATTTATTCCACGTAGTTTAATTTGCTTTGTTACAGTTAGATTTACATTTTGTTTTGTATGACAATCACGGGACCTAGGGAGCCCAGGGAATACGTATTTGAGCCAATCGTGCCTCAACCAAACCTCGTCACAGCAATAGTTGACATAGACCAGAACCTTAGAATACAAGTCTTCCAAACAACAACAGATTTATAACTGATCAGCTCTCAGTTGAGAGGATTAAATATAGAAGACGACCAAGCACACACATTTTGGTCAAATCAACCGAACTACAGATTACCCTAGGTAAACATTCACATGACTGTAGAAGGGTTCGAAAGAGAAAAAACCTTTGGTTGTGATCCTTTGGTCCCACAGCCAGATGCAGGAGACACTCTCATAGACATAGATACTAGTTTAAGGATCCAGGTTGCACGAACGCCTGTAAGGTACTCTGAGAAGATCGCACAGTTATTGATCCTAAATATAGAAGCTGAGAAAGCATATGATTATTGGATACTAGGGATAAGGAATTGATTTTGTACATGACCATAGCAGGACCGCAACAACTAAGAGTCTATGGTTGTGATCCATAAATCCCACAGCCTAACGAATCCATAAGTCAATCAGATATAGACACTGGCCTACGCACACTATTATTCCCGTGCACTCCACTTCCACCCATCATTATCGAACAATTATCCTTACTAGATATAGCGGCTAAAAAATCTAGAGAATTATGGACTAGGCTAGAGAATCGTCCGTAGAGCTGATTGTATTCACCATCCACCATATGACCTTATCTAGAAACATACATGAAACTATCCCAGGTCATTTTCCACATATTCCACAACCCATAGATCAAATCACGCCAGAACTCGATATTGATTGGAGCCTTCGAGCAGCCATCCTTGTTGATCAATCTATCACACCAGTCTAGGTTAGAAGGGTCTTCTTTTCCTTAGATTCACAAATTCCACTAGTGCGTGTCAAAGATATTAGATTTCCTAACTAGTTTGTCTGCATCCCATGAAGATTCCATCCCCACCAGCTGTCTTGCACGACCTCGGGAGGTCGGGTACGCGGAAGAAGAGTTACCCTGTAGATTCCCATGCTTTCTTGTCACTTTTCCAAACTGATGACACTCCCACCAATAATTGCAGCCCATTTTCTTGACAATAGCATGCCCCACTTGGCTGGGAAATCAACTATGACAACATCAAGTTTTAAATTTTTACCTGGGTATGTTGCAAGTTGCACCACCAAACCCTTCACACATCCTACCACTGGCACTTCTCTGGAGTCCATGGTAGTGTACTTCCCATATGCTGTTGTTACCTTAATATTCAGCTCATTCATGACTTCCAGAGGCATGACATTGCATGATGCCCCTGAGTCAAACATACAGTTATGGAGCAGCTTGTCTTTGATAACCAGAGTGGTGAAGAATGGATCCACATTCATCTGAGAGTCCACCAAGGATGTTCCCAAATAGACCTCAGGTGGTTCATCTAGCTCTTCTAATGCTGGTGGTGCTTCTGGTTCTTCAATAATTAGAGGAGTCTCCACAATATTAAAATTTCTACGTATGGCAGTCTTCTCTTCTTTAAACCCCAAGTATTCAAATGGTCTCCTTTTGTGCTCAGTAATTCTAAGCAACTCAACAATTGGGACAAAGAATTTAATTTGACTTAACACTTGGGCAATATCATATGGGACATTCCTTGGTAAGGCAATATTGGAAGGAAAGCCAACACACTCATTAGATGGCATAGGATTCTTGACAATTTGGGCATGGGGAGGAGTATGATTCTTGTTTGGAACTGCAAGGATTTTGACAGATGTATCTTTCTTGGGGGCCTCTTTAGGAATGTTTGAAAGTAAGTGAGCTTTAGGCTTGACTTGAGGTCCTGCTCCTTTGACAACCTTACTTCTTGTGTTATATTCTTTATCTTTGACCACAACAACATTCATCAACAACTGTCTATCTTCCTCAAACGGGATTCCTCCATCATACGTTTTTATCATCAAAGCCCTTAAATTTTCAAAGTCTTTATTTGGAAATTCAAAATATTATAGATTATCTACTTCTAAAGTATACTAGGGAGGAAGAATAGGTACCCTGTGAATGCAGTGCTAAAAGGTGGAAGCATTTCTAGCACTTATCACCTCAAACTAAGGTTACCCCTTGTTGTGAGTGGTGGAATAACCCATCATGAAGACATCATTATAATTATCATCAATTTCTTCTTCTTTTTTTGGATATTCTTCACAAGGAGCATGCGGCATGAAAAATTTGTCACACTAATCAATGACATCTGTCTCCTACACCAAAACAACTCTAATAGCCAAAGGATCGTGTACCATTATTTTTTCTCTACCTCGGGGCTGTCTATTTCTAAATCCAATAGGTCCTTTTCCTCTGTCATCATCTCTTTGGTGATTTGTGAACCTATCTTTTCCTTTCTACTTGTGTTGGCCTTGTGAGCTCTGTCTAATTCCCTTCTCAACCCTGAGGCTAATTTGTACGAAATTTCTTTGACAATCCATGCCAAAGTCTTCCCAACTTCTTCCAAATATGCAGCCTTACTTATCTGGGGTTTTTCTAGGTTAACCCTTTACACCTTCCCTTTTTGGAGGCTTTCCAATTGCCTTGATATTTTTTTCTATTTGCAAAGCCATGGTGAAGGCCTGCCTCAAATTTGTGGGGTTTTTGTCTCTTAAATAATATGCAACCTTTTTATCAAATGCATCAGTATATTTGATCAAACATGACTCATCACAAGGCCTTATTCTAACAGGAAATCTTCTCAAGGTCTTATTAAACCTTGTGTTGAAATCATGTACCGAATCATTAGGGTTCTTTTTGATATTTTAAATTATGTCAAAAGAAACCTAGGGTCAGTTCTATCACCATACTACAATCTAGATGCATTTCTCATCTCGTCTAGGAATCAATAGAGTTATCTAGCAATGCTTTATACTTGTCCCTAGCATCCTCTTCCAAGGTATGGATAAATAACTTGATATATACATCTTCATGTTCAATCTCAAAATCTTCCATCATATTGATAAAAATATTTAGATGCTTTGATATCTAGTAAAAGCATTATTTCCCTAGAACTTTGGCATTCGTTCTTACATCTTGAGGCACTGCATTTGGGTAACCAGCCATTCCCATAAAATTTATAGGTCCAAAGGTGTTTACAAAAATGGAGGCCTAGGTTGAGCCATATTGATTCGAGGAGGTGATCTTGGAGGGGTGACAAACTGATGGGGGGCAGAGGGTTCTTGGAACATAGGAGTATAATTTTCAAAATGGATACCCCCAAAGACCTTGTTTCTTGAAAATCCCTATCAACCTCAGAAAAGACAGGTGCAAAGTGTGAAGAAAACCTTTCAAAATCAAATGAAGGCCCCTCTCCAGTTGGAGAATTCAATTCCACAAAGAGGATACCTGATTCAGAGTCACTTGAATGGCAGTCTTCAATGATAGGCCATTCACTTTCATCAATGGAGATCCCTCTTCTTGTCTGCTGACCTCCAACAGCTCTCTAGGCCTTTCTTCCTTCTGATTTTGCTTTTCCTAGCTCTGGAAACAATGTCCTAGCAAGATCCCTAGCAAAGAAAGATCTTCTTCCTTCAGATTTGCAAATATTAGTAACAAATCTGAATTTGACATATTTTTAAGAAAATGTTAATCAATAAAAGATCATATCAACAGGTAGTCGCCACTAAGGATTTCCACCTTAGTTGTGCAAATGCACTAAATATGATATGTCAAATGTCTATCAATGCTAGGAACTGGAAACGAAAAGATTATGACCTTTCTTTACCAAGATTTATCAAACAAAATCTAGTGCACTGGATGTGGAAAATGAGAGACGCACGCATACATCTGCGCGGCATACAAGAAATGTTTTACGAGGTGTTTGAGTTTGAACTTAGAATCCCCAGAAATGGTACCACTGATGTTGGTACCAAAATTTAACCTCCTTCAAATACTGAGCAACATCGTGGATTAGAAAGGACACTCAAAGGTAGATAGATAATCATATATGTTGTTTTGTAGCTGGGGAAGCAATCTATCTGACTTGTTAGCACTCAGGCTCTGAAGGGAGTGGGTAGCACATTAAAAAGGATGTGATCTGATCCTAACTATTTTAGGTTGTGCCTTTCAACCAAGGTAAGAGAACCTATTTTGTAACCTCTTTTATATGAAAGGAGACACATGTACCTTTCTTTTGCATGAATTTTATAGAGAAGACCTTGGGAAAATATGATCAACACACTAGATCTGACTCTCACGAGTTGTCACTTCCAGATCATGGAGATACTTTCACAACAAGGAAAAGGTTACTAAAGACATTTGAGACCCTACTTTCTTCTGCATGTTTAGGTGATGAGGATTATGCATTGTCATACACGCATGACAAACGAAGGTAGTATGGGTAGGATTTGTTGTTTTTAAATGTTTTTTTCGTGGGAGGGGAGAAATGATGCACTTGACTCACCAGATCCTTGAGAGCTTATGCAAAAAGGAATTATTCAAACAAAAAAATGCCACAAGAGTTAAAATGTTTCTTTAACTAGAATATGTGCTTCAATGGAGGCCCAGATTGGCACTTTTTCATACAGCCTATGGGATTCTATCACAAAGGCTTGAGTTAGAGAACCCAATAAAGCACCAAGATTCAAACCAAACCACGCCTGAGGTACACCCAGAGGCTTACAGATAATCTCTGTCAACAAAATGAAAGAAAAGTGATTTTAAACTATTTATCTCACTCCTAGATGAAGGATCTTATGAGAAATGAAATTACGAGATGCCGAGTAAACTATGACAAGGATTGAGACTTCGTGATTGGGTGAACCTTAGTACAAGATTGCAACAAAAAAAAGAAAGACTACTTGCATGCATTCAGAGATGAAATAAATACACTTTACTCAAGATTAACACAAAATAACTCAAGTTTGATCAAATTTATCAGCAAGGGAAAGTTTCCAGAACAATCTCAAAGCTTGTCAATGGTTGTACACTTGCAACCACCTTGACATGATTAAATTTGACACAAAGAGAGATATACAGGCTTCTTAGATGGCTTCTCAAAAGGATGGGCTCTGTCAAGCTTTTTCTACTGGAAAAATCAATCTCTGACCTTTCCAAAAAAACTCCCAACCATTTGCACAAAAAATTTCTACCATTTATAGAATTTACAAAAGATTCCCCTCCCCAAAAGACAAAAATGTTAAATGCACTAGTGCTTGCCATGATTCTTTTGTGATTCTCATAATCAAATCTATAAGAAGTCTCCAGGTGCTCGAGGGGGTAGATTTCATCGAATTCCTCCCACATTCAACTCCTTGCTCTTCTTCTTTCAATTTTACAACCACTTCCACCCCTAATCTTTCAAATTTGGCCCCTTGTGTGCTCGGGAGAGGAAAACTGGAAAATGCGATCGGGCATGAAAGTCAGACCATTTTAATGGTGAAAAGCATCCTCCAAATCTTCCCACCAAACTTCAGACATCAACATTAACTTCCTTCTCTGCTTGGCATGTATTAAAGACCAAGAAATCATGGGGACTCACACTTCCAGATGTGTTTCAGAGAAAAAGGTGGGAAAATCAGATTTAGACTCACAACAACCGTTGATCTTTACTTTGAATTTGAGCCATCCATGTGGCAGATTCAAACTCTAGAAAAGTCCCGGGGATTCTTCTGAATTTTTACAACCTTTTGAAAAAATGGAAAAAAATCCATTTTTCCCAACAGCTTCACCCTCGGAAAACAAGCATGACACGTTCCCAAATATGATTGGAGTGGAACCATACTCAAATTTTGAAATTTTACTCTATTTCGGAAAAGGGGAAATTGTGCAAATTTTCCCGCAACTCCGCCTTGGGAAGCGTACGACATGTGTCCTAATATGATTCGAGTGGACATGCTAATCCTTTTTACTTTTGATCCCTTTCTCCCAAAAGGAATTTTTTTCAAATTTCCCCCAAGAGCCCACACTTGCGCCGTTGACCGAGGTAAAACATTGACCTTTTTCCTTCATCGGCCTTGCGGGAAATTTTGAAAATTTAATCCTTAAGGGGAAAAAATCCAAATTGCCTCTGATGGCCCACCTCTGTGACTTTTCAAACTTCTACGTGTTACCTTGAAACACCTTGAGGCTGTCCCAAAAATTTGATACCTTGAACGAATGCAGACTCACCACGTGTCCTGTTCCGACAAGGTTTTCCTGAATGTTTGAAGCTCAGCGGAAGGTTCCATGTGTCATGCCTCAAGGAAGTCTCCTTTTGGCCGTTGAAAAGTATAAGTAAAATGCAAAGTGAGCGGAGGCCTCCACGTGTTATCCTGACACTTCTTTAGAATGAAACTCAAGGGCCGGTCCCTGAACATGCGCGGTTCCTCCACGTGTCTCCATGGTGCAACTTCAAGATGGTGTCCAAAGCGGAGACCCTAAATGAGTGCAAGCTTGCCACATGTCTGTTCTACCAAACTGCTCCAACTACATAAAAATTGTCTAAGTCTAGGCCAAGTAGCGGAAGCCTCCACGTGTCCTCCGGCACTACTCCAAAGCAAAACCCAAAATTGGATCTTCAAATGAGAATCGTGCCTCCACGTGGACACATTTTGAGTTGAGGTTTTTATGAATTTTTCTAAGTATCCACTGAGCCGTATCCAACCAAAAGATGCCACGTCCCCTGCCGATGCTAGGATGCAAATTTGACTTGGAGAAACATCCGTCAAACTGTAAAAAATATAAAACGATTATTTGACCCAGGAATGAAATTTTTATGAGGACAGAAAGTTTAGGAATGTTACAAGGCTCAAATACGTTCCTCAGGGACACATCAATTCATTCTTCTTCAAGTACTTAGGGCAGAAAAGACATGGAAGATGAATCTTGACTATGGAGAACATAAAACATGGGGGAAACCGAGTTTCTAATTGAACAGAGCACGTGAAACGTAAAATATAGACCCCTAAGAGATTTACAACCTAGGAACCAATTAAAAATGGCCACAAGGATCAACCAGGCACAACACAAGGAAGGAGAAAATGATAGAGGCCGTAAATCAGTAAGTTTTTCAAAGGCACAAATGGGGCGAGACTATATTAAGCACCAAAGCACTCTCGGTGAATGTAGTCCCAAAACTTGTAGCAGTTCTTGCACTTATTACTTCAATTAAAGTTGCTCCTTGTTGTGAGCTTGTAGAGCAGTCCACCATGCATGCATCATCATCGGTGTTATCATCATTATAAGCTTCTTCAACTTGTTGATCTACTTCATATGGTGGGTGGGATAAGACTATATCAAGATTGAATTACTTTTCCTAGGATGGGGTAAAATAAAATATCCTTTACATGTCTTGTTTGTGTGTAGGCATGTTATTTATTTTAATTTATAAGTATCTTTTAAATAATATACAGAATCATACACAATGTAAGTTTTAGATGTAGATATGTAGAGGGTTTCTTTTAAAATTTAGATCTGATTCATTTAGGAATTTTTTTGGTACACCCATAATGTTTGTTTCATGTTTGGAATCCTACAAAAATTCTCAATGATTACATGTGATCTTTAAATTACAAATAGATATTGACTACAACAATACTATTTCCCGATACATGTGGCTGAATAGGAAATCAATTAGTATATTACAGAAATTGGACTAATCTCTATTATCAGGTGTTATTTACACCAATATGCTAAAACGATATGAATCGTAATTCAAATTAACTAGTTGAATTAAATTTTGAGTTCTATACATTGTATCTTTATCGATCGGTAAGGTGCATGAGTGTTTTTTTAAAATGTGAGTGAAATTAGTATTGAAACTCAACTTTTGTTCGTGACCAAGCATAAAATTATTATGTATTTTCATTACTGGAATGTATTTCAGATTTGAGTGAATCTCATCAATACATCGAACTCATTAATATCATTTCAATAACATTTTTATTGCTTTGTTTGCACTCTGCGGTTTGTCATGATGAAAAAGGTTGAGGAATGCCTTGAATCATCATAACATTTCTATTTGTCTCTTGAAGTGGCATTCAACCTTGGCCATATGTTGTCCTGGCCAATCCATCACGAAGAGAAAATCATAGGGATCTCAGAGTGGTATTACATTCAAATACAACCAAGTCTCATTTTTTTCAATTTAAAGAGACTCCGTGGTGTTCTTGCAAGTCTTTGTTTTTAGGACATCTCAACCTCTGATTGTTTCTAATTCTTTAAAGTTTTTCAGCCAAAAACTTATTATGTTTTAGAGCCATGTAAGGCTTTCTTGTTGCCTTTTCCATTCCCATGATTGGTATGATTTTTGGGCTTATTTTGAGAACCTACAATGGCATATGGGGTAATGATGGATTGTAACATCATAAGATATCAATAAAATATCTAATTTAAAATTTAATGTTCATTTAATCATCATAGGTTTGTCTCTCTTCTTTCTTAGAGAAGGTGGTCAAAAATTGTGATAACGAGCAAATGATTAAGTTTGAAGCCCATTTGTTTTTACCGACAATATTGTTTAAGGCCTAATCTAGTGGTGTAGCGATTTATGCCATTTGTTACCAATCAGCAGGTCCATGTTTTCCTTTACACAATTTTTTCTTATAAACCTTTTTTATTATATCCAAATTCTAATATTTAGGTAGTTGGTGTAGCCCAACTTTTTATGAAGGTTTTTTTTTCACCAATGTCTTTGTATTGGTTAGAGTGTCTAGATTCACTATAGGTTTAGTAGCATTTGGTTGGCATGTAAAAGCTAAAAAATAAATTGTACAAATAGCCTTTAATGACTTAGGAGTGTTATGTTGTTATTAAGTCTTTAATGGAGGTTGTCCCAAGTTCTTCTAAAGGCTCTGTCTTGGGCCATTAACAACATTCATACACCTTTTTTGGGAATTTGTGTCTAAGTTGGTGTCTGTAGCTTCTGAAAAATGTTTATGTCATGCAACTATACGTAAATTTTGTTTCATCATTATATAGTAACAATACATGTTTAAAATTATTTATTTAATTAAAAAGTGTTTTGATATATAAAGCAAGCTCAACCAGACTCTGTAATTTCCTCTTTCTAGTATGTATGGGGAATTGTTTATGTTAATGAAGATGAATTACTGATAGCATACTTGTATTTGTCCATTGCAATAAAATATTCTCCAATGTTTAGATTCATCTAAATTCTCAACCTTCCTTTAATTCAAATCTACTCCATTACTTATATCCCTATATAGACGGTTGTGATGCATCATGTGGTGTGATTTCTAACATTAAATTGTTGTCTCAAAGACCTCATGAGTTGAGTTATAAAGTCATCTTTTGAATTGGTTTTATTGCTCTCAAAATAATGGTAAATAAAACCTTACTTATCATGGTAGATCAATTGAGGTCTATTGCTTAAACATGATTCACAAAAAGAAATTGTTAAATAATTTATTTGAAAGACTTGGAATTGCACCTTTAGGTTGATTTCTGACTCATTAGTAGAATTGTGTGAATTTAGATAAGCGTATCCAATAAATAAATTGTGTTTAGTGTACAATCTTGGTAACTCTATGTATTTAGGTCACCAAAGATGAACCATGCCAAATAGTAAAACCTTTGAATTTTTTCAATTATTTTGAAGCGGCTTTCAATTACTAAAAGGAAAAGTTGTTTTCATGATAGGAAACGAAATATCCTCCCATCTCAAATCAAATAAACTTTTAGCGATCTTATTTAAAATGAATGCAAATATCGAGAGTTCATCTAAGCGCCTTGAAATGAAAACAACTAGAATTTGAAGGTTTTTCAAACCCAAGATACCCCTTCAACTCTTCAAAAATTTACATCCACTCAAAAGAATAGTATTGAAATATGGTGGCATTATTTCTATAATAGTTCGATGGTTATTATAAGAGTGAATGGTGGTTTCATGGCTAGGACATGATTCTTCGAGATATCTATCTTACACCACATGATGAAGTGGTACACCCGGTTGCCTATGAAGTAGTAGACCCGTGTTATGTGAGTGGGAAGTGAATAATACCCAAATGGTGAACACGAGTCAGTGTCTCAAAGTCTTCCACTCTTGATCTTACTATTTACAGCACTTCCAATTTACCGAGTACACCGATGTTAGTTAGAATATCTTTTAACCCTCTAAGATTTCCCGATTTGTGATATGTCGAGGAAATCCTTCCAATTTACTACACCATTTAAAAGCTCCAATACTACAACTTTTTCATGTTATCATCATGTCTGTCTTGAACGTAAGATTCTCACACCGGGTAAAATAAAAACTACAGGTGTATCGGTTTCTTAAAAGAAACTGAAAATATCTTCAAGTTTTTGAACCAAGTCATTTCTATATGGAGGAAGTTAGTGAGGACACCTGATCTGTTATCTTCAGTGCTCCAGCGATTTGAAAGCACATAAATTTTCTGGTAGACATTAAATCCACAATGGTTAATGTGGGTAGCTTGTTCACAGTAGTAGAGGATGATGCAGTCAACCTTACAATTTCATGAAAAGTATATCCAAGTTGGTTGTGTTGTTGGGAAGAAGAAAGTAAATGAGGAAAGAAGATACATTATTTTTAATGCCAAAGGGAAAGACTTAATTAAATCATATTCTGCATTTGATGTAAACAAATCCATTGAATATAGTTAAATTCAATTTGTGAGGTGATTACGCCGAAAGGCAGTTTCACAACTGAAAGCATGCCTCCTCTATGAATTTTTTTGGCATGCGACAAAGACATGGAACTTAGATTTTCTGCACCATATCAATGTCCACTACGTGCGAGATAGGGTTATCAAAATCGATTAGTCTCATATTATGTCAATGGTCATAGGTGTCTGGCTCTGTAGTAAATTTACTTATACTATATTTTGCATCATTTCTTTCTCCTTTGGGGTTTATTCGGTGCCCTGCTTCTTTGATGGAAACATTTTTTCTTACCGAATTTTAGTTTTTGTTGTTGAATTTTGATTCATGGTTTTAGAGCATGTTGCACACACGTCACGTATGTGTTTGAGTTGAATAAATTTTTCCTTTTTGCATGTGTTTGTGTTTTAGTTGAATCTTCTAACCTGATGATGTTTTTTAAAAAATGTTTGGTATAATTTACATCTAGATGGGAGCATACCATAGAATGTCTCCCTCAAATACTATTTTCATACCTCCTTTACATCCTCATTTCAAATTTTTTCGGTTGGTGTCCATATCATGACCATTTCCCGCTCTTGTTCTCCTTTAAATTTGATTCTTTAGATAATACTTTTCTGCTTTGTTTAGAATGGAATATCTATCCAAATTTACACTATCCGAGTAAAGGTATAATGTGACTATTGTAAATGTATAAGAAGTATGAATAAGTGCAATTAAATTCCTGAATAAATTATTTACATTGTGTCATTCTCCTCAGAATATTTTTATCAACACTCTCGTTATGGATACCCACCAACATTTTAAACAAATAATGACACCTCATGTCTCTGTGACGCTTCATAATATCTAACATCTTATTGAAACTAGATAATTGTTTTTCCAACATATTTTTATTTGCCTTGCAGAATTCAATGTTGTTTTTATTCACCAAGTCAATTTGTCAATTACAACCTCCATTTCAATTTTCTACATAGTATTGTCAAAACTAAAATATTATTCTCCATTTCATTTTTCATGAAGTTCGGCCTCTCATTATCTCATTCATATACCTCAACCTTTTTCGAAATAATTTATACATTAATGACTTCCATGGTCAGTCTACTTTTGCAATGGTCTATCCTCCGTGTCATGGGTTTATTCTTTACTGTTTATGCCTACCCCCGCCACCCCAAAATTGTAGAAGTTTGGATTTTGGTTTTGCCAATCTCGATCTTTTTCTTCCTTCCACCCCACTAGTTGATTAGATTCTTGGTTGTCCCCTGGGGCCATCCTCTGATATTCTTTTCTCGGGATATACATATATACAACAAACCAAACATCAAATAAAGTATCAAAGGATTAAATCAAGTCGCGTGCTTTTATTTATATGGTAACTATTTGATGAAATCTTCTAAAATTCCGTAAAGAAACACTAACACCTCCCAAGAAGTAGCAAGCCATGACTAGTGTAAAATAAAATGGGTATCATCAAGAACAGAAGTAGTAATATTTTTCTCAAAAGAGGTCCTACAATAATACTAAAACACAAAAAAAATCGTGTAACTCTAATTTTAGTCTCGTGCATGAATTACATTGAGTTATAGTTTAATTTTCTTTTTCTTTTATCCCATTATATATAGAAAATATAGGATAGTATATTCAATATAATCTCTTGCCATGCAAAAAAAGTGTTAAGGCCTTTGCAATATATTATCCTCCATTGTCACATGTAAATCTTATTAAAAGGAAAGCCATTTTATTCTTCTCACCATGTGTTTTATAGGTATACATATTCACAAGCCATCTCTGCTTCACTTTTTAATTAAATAATTCAAGTATTTATCTAGATCTATCGATGGAGGTGATAAAGTACCTTACTCCACATCTTAAATATGTCATGTTACATCCTATTAGACCCAAAATGTTATAATGTAGCAATTTTGTTTACGGTTGTGGCTCCTTCTATTTTTTTTTGGTGATTGTGGATTTATAAGTGCATTTGGTGATGGTTGCCCCATAATTTTTAGTGTTCAATATTAATTCCAACATTTCTACTCACAACTTCTACAAATTTCACTCTCGATAGATTTTGCAATAAGTTAATAACCCCGAGTCCTACCTTGGTGGTTATAAATACATAATTGAAATAGATCGCACTAAAAACCCGACATCTACAATTAAATTTATTGTAAAATATGCTTACCCAAACCAAGTATGTATAACAACACATTATAAATTCATTTATTGTATAAGAGTTTACATCCTCAATTTCAATATATTATTTTTTTTTTTTTTTTAATCTAGAGAAATACTTTTACATGATGATGTTTTCTCAACTTTTCTCTGCGATTAATTGAATGGTCAAATGAATGTATTCATTTTGTTTTTTTCTTTCCAATTAATTGATTTATTGTAGGATAAATATATTTGATTAATGAGTTAATGAATGAAATAATATTAGAATTTCTACAAGAAAGAACATTTTATAGACAATAATATATATTATGTGTACAAGAATACAAGCATTATGGTGAAGATAGATATTTCATGTAAGTTTATTCATCAAAACCTATAGGGATTTAGCTCTTAAAGTGTTTTTAAGTTGTGGAAGATTAATTATTCGAATTATTTGGTCGAAAATCATGGCTGGTAAAAACACATGGTTGGTAGAAAAACATAGTTTGTTTTTTCAACCAATATGTTTTTTTCTTATTGATCTACAATTTTGATGTAATGGCCGTAAAGTCATTAGAATATTTGTAATACTAAGAATCATTTGAGAACCAAAATATTTGTGTTTTTTGGTTTAAAAATACATGGTGTTATTTCAACAATTGGGGACATCTATTTGGTGAAGCTATAACAACAATATTAAGTTGTTATGGTTTATAAGGTTTGTTTCATTATTATGAGTTATTGCTTTATTGTATATCAACACATGTCATTCAATTTAATTTAATTTTTTTATGTAGGGACATGGAAAAAATATATCCCTTTCATTTATCCATAACTAATATAGAGATCTTGGAGTACTAAAAATACAATTGTATTATCTATGGTCCATGTAATGAAGTCGTTTCCTTAAAGTTTGTATCGGTTAATTATGGAACTGAATTGAATTCATCTTATTATGTAGGTTTTATTGATGATATTTTCACTCTTGTAGAATGTGCTATAAAAATTGTTGTGGTTGAAACTAATTCTAATTTAATGTGTGTCCAAATGTATAACAAAATTGTTGTACAAAATGGGAAATTGATTCATTTATTTTTGAAAACATAGCCCATATGCATCCTTTATTTTATGTTAAAATTTCCTATATAGAAAATGTTATTAATTTGAAAGAGAAGTTAAATTGGGGTGACTCCAATGGTGTCAATGTTGGTCCTATTCTTAATCATGAAGTGTTTCCATATTTTCAGATTGAATAGAAACCCCATTAGCACATAACATAGCATTGCCTTCATCATTGTATATTCCGGAGAGAATTAAGGGGTTTGTCTACTAAAAAGAAAATGAATAATAATCAATAAGAGCATGGAAAACCAAGCGCAATGATATGTGGACCATAGAATCTTTTTATGATAATATACTTTTACGAATTGAACATGATGTAACTCTATTGTATTATTTATAGGGGCTAGGTAAGGCATGTGTAGTAGAGTTTTGGATCAATTTCTCCTTGTATGTTGTATTATCATTATGTGGAATTGTACATATTGTTCATGTATTTGTTTGGGATCACGAAGGAGAATGTCAATATTTATATGATCAAGGATTTAAGGGATTTCTTTGATTAGTATTTTGAAATGGTCGATTCATTGTATCTCCAAAATTACAAATATTTTTAAGAGTAAAAATTTCACTTTCAATTTCGATTAGTTCTCCATGTACCAACACTTCTTTTGTCGGCATTACATAATGCATGTTATTCTATCTTAATGAGTTTTCTTTTATCTTATTCCATTTTATTAAGATGCACCTTTACTATACAAATTTAGGTGTGTTACATATGGTATCTTATAAATTTCAGGAAAAAACATGAGTGAAAGTTTGTTGACACTCATGGCAATAAAATGGAGGGGTGGACATTTTAGAGGATGTGTTCACCATGCATTCACACTTTTAATATCACATGAGGGAAATGTCTTTGGTGAGTTGCATTCTAGTGACAATCCCTTGTAATGTGAAATATGTGTAATAATTATATTTTTCAATAATATTTGATATTATATTATGTATTTTACCTATCATTTAAGTTCAATTATTTTGAATTTTCATTCATTCATATTTTTAAAATTTTGCCCTTTTGTGAATATTTTTATCTATGTATTATTCCTCTTCATGTATTTTCCATTGTTGATTTAGAAGGGATAAGTTGCACTCAATGCTCATAAGATAATGCCACCTTGAATGTGGATTAAAATGATCATTGAGGTGGAAATTTCTTTGGTAAGACCATCTTGATTAACATTTACATGATGTTTTTTTAGTGATGTTACTTATCATATATATTGTTACACGTAGGAGGTTGAGCGGATTGAGGGAGTCAATGAAATAGATGGTAATTCCAAGCCTCTTGCGGAATATTATCTTCATGAGGCTAATACACATGATATGAATGATGTCAAATATCATTTTCTAAATGTTTCTATTATCTACCTAATATGTTATGTTGTTTTGAAATTCCTTATACAGGTAAATATTAACTATAGAACTAAATGAGTGAATGGATGTGTAGTATTTTTTTCCAAAGCATGGTTCATGTGGTAGAATGGGTGGATTAAGATTATGGGAGTTCCAAAATTTAAATTTTCATAGATGTGAAAACCTTAAGGATTTCTTATGTAATTCTCCGAAGCGAGGAAAAGTTATATACAAAAACACATACTAATATTCCTTGAAAGAATGAGAAAATATATTACCCAAAGGGAGAGTGTAGTTGAGAAAAATGACGAGTTGGTACATTTATCAGAAAATACATTTTGTGGAGATAATTTTTAATTAAAAGGAAGGAAAACATACCTTCCATCAAATAAGCATAAAATGAAAAAAGAGGTCAATGTTGAAGTTCTTTCTTATGATACCGAGGATAAGAGAGCTAAAAAAGACAAATTGGTCAACTTAAGAAAATTCAAGCTTTAACAAATCATATGTTTTTATTTTTGTTTATTTTTCTCTTGTTGTTGAACTTATGTTTTTGGTATCTTGGATCCAAATCTAACTTCATGATGATTGTCACGGGGAAGGGGATCCCATGATGAGGGTGCATATGGAAGATGTGAGGATGAAAATGGTGATATATATGATTTCTTGCAAGATCTATAATTTAGATCTCCATGAGAATTTCCTTTGTTTTAATCCATTGTTATCATGCATTTAACTCTACATTTTCATAATATTAAACAATAAAAGTATCTTTTGGCTAGATAACCTTTTAGATTCCAAACATACTATTCAATTTTTTGTTGGATTTTTCCTTAGCTACCGATTTTTCCATCCTATAAATTTTTAGACACTTCGTATTTGAGAATTAATACCATAAAATACATGAATATTCATATTTTAAAAAATAATTTAAGGTATAAAGTTTTGAAATTCTAAATTTTGTTTAGAGGATTAGTGTTACTTTTAGTAAGTTTGATTTCTATAAAAGGAAATAGTTCTAACAAAAAAATATCTAGATAAGTTAGTAATTCTTATTTAGGTAGGATTATTTATGTTGTAGTACATTTTTAGCACATGTTTAAAGGGAAATTTATCTTCAAATTGATCATTAGTATAATATATTAGCAATAGCAGGAAAGTTTTTAATATGGCCAACTAGTTTAAAGGAGCTCAAAGAATTCATCCCGATATACAATTCCATTTTAAATTCAATAAATAAGTATGTAAGAGAAACTCCCAACAAAACTGGATATAAAATAAATGCATCTCCTCAAGGTGTCATAATTTTCATTCAAATCGGATCTTGAAAAAACCAAATGCGTTAGCCTACTTTCTATTTTGTAAAGCATAGTGCGAGTAAGAATATGAAACAATGATGGGGCTATATATCTTAGCTATTATGAGTTGTATTACCCAAAAATTGGGGAAAGGCCTCTATATTCAATTCATAGAAGGGTAGGGTGGAATTTGAAGATAGGTCTTCATGCTCTATTTTGGCTTCATCAAATAATACAGAGCTTTATTCCAATATTGTGACGAAATTCCCAAATGTGAAAGGGAGAATATATTTTTGTGTGTGTGTGTGTGTGTGTGTGTGTGTGTGTGTGTGTGTGTGTGTGTGTGTGTGTGTGTGTGTGTGTGTGTGTGTGTGTGTGTGTGTGTGTGTGATGATGATGATGAAATGGAATGTGATTATGTGGCATTTGTGCTCTACAAAAATGAGAAAATTTGGGACTCCCGACATGGTGTCTATGGATTCACATGGTATTATTTGTCCCGATGATCAAAAATAAAAACACAAATTATTATTGTGTATGGGACATACAAATGGTGGTATGGGATGGGGTGTTAGGGCATGCGAAAATTGTGATTTTGTATGGAGAATAGCCAATGCGATTTACATTGACTCTACACATGGAATTTCCACTAAAAATGTTTGTTTCAAATTTTTGATAGGTGCCATAGGCAAAACAAACAGTAGTAGGAAAAAATATTACTTGGAATATGCTAATATTTTGATCGATTAAATATTTCAAATTATCTTAGAAAATTTTTATATTCTAAGCATGCGATTGCCATCAACAACTAATGAACCTCTTTGAAGAGTGCACATAGATGACTCAAATGTGATGACGATAAAAAATGTAAACATTTTTTGTTTATGTGTAACCGAGGGTAGAATTAAGGGTTCGAGTGCCCTAGGTAATACTAGAGCTAGTGCCTTCTATAATTAAACGAAAATTATAATAGAAAAAATAAAATTAACCATAACTATATATCATATTACTTGATATGTTATGTCTCTATCATTCAAGAAAAATATCGTAATATTTGTTTTATAGGTACCCTTGCCTAAAATACCCAATTACTTTTATAACATATTGCCTATTATAATCCTCCTTTCCTAATATATTTCCTAAGTATTTTTTCTCACTTTTTTTACATATTCACATTTCTTGATCTCTCCTCCAAACACACTTTAGGCCTCCTAAATATTATATTTTTAATACAATTATGTAATTTTACTTTTATTTTGAATGCAATGAGTTGAATGGTTATGTCAAGGTTACACTAACTGCTACTAGTATATATGGAACTGATAAATAAATATTCTTCATAAAAACCGTACTAAAATAAAATAATTTAGAGCCCCTAAATGTTAGCACCCTAGGCAATTGCCTAGGCCTTAATCCCAGTCTCATGTGCACAAATAATGACAATTGAGTAAAATAATAGGTTTTCAAATTATATAGAAACCTTTTGCATTTAAGAAAGTGTATCACATGATGAAGTAACAAAAATGGAGTAAAATAATAGGTTTTCAAATAATATAGAAACCTTTTTCATTTAAGAAAGTGTATCACATGATGATCATGAACTTCAAAATGTTTACGGCCTATTGGATTTAAGAAATGGATGCTATTAAATGGTGTAAAGTAAAGTCCATGGTCGAATGATGAGCACCCACAATTAAAGTATAGGTATTTAAGGTGGACCTTTTATTTTGTTTATGTAATTTTTATTTTATTTTGTATTAAAGAGTAGAAGATTAAAGTGTTAGGTGGATTTGAGTTTTTTTCCTCATCACATTTTTATTTTATCAAATTTTGAATTATATATATGATTATAAGTGACATTAGACCAACAAGTTCCTTACCCTGTAAATATAATGGAGACGCGGTAGAGATGGTAGACATCGACACTAATGGTAAAAGGGTATGATAGAATAAGTGGACATGAGTAACATGGTGAAAAATGGAAGTTTAAAGAATAATAATTAATTGAAAGAAACAAAAAGTAATGAATCAAGTTTATGACAATATATATTGAAAAATAATCATCGTGCAAAGAAGATTGTATTGCATATGCTAAGAAGTTGTGAATTGGTTATATGAAATGTGAGATCAATTTATTCAACATGATTTGGTTTAGTATAATTTTGCAATGGAAAATAATAATTTGAACATGGTTTAAAAGTTATGTCCAAATAATGAATTATGGGATGTATTTCTGCACTATAACTAGTACAAAATCTAATAATTATTCTTTTGAGGTGACTTTGGGAGAGGAACTAGCCCTTTTTGGTATCACCAAGCCACGTTGGTTGTGGAATCATCAAAGAATGGAAGGTTAAGATCTCCACTAACCCCACGGATTAAGCACATTATCGTGCTACCATATCACAAGGGTATTCAAACCGTTTGTAGTAGGTCACCTTAACATGGAGCCAAGATTTGAACCTTGGACCTTCCAATTACTAAGAGACAAAAGAACTAATACACCACTACATGTTGGATAATATAATTTTATATTTGGTTCAAACTACATTACATACAGAAAAATGTGTAAAAGGTTTATTTTTGTAGATTATTGTAATAGATGGAAATTTAATTTTGATATTAAAATATATGATTTGATAACATAAATACAACATAAAACATAAATTATGGTAGAAAATAAAAAAATGAATGAACATAAGGCATGTACTATGAATGGTCACAAAATTTATGGCTAAGTCATAGAATGAGAAATTTTGAATGGTGTGAAAACCATCTGCTTTTGTAAATGTAAGGAACTAAATAAAAACAATAGAAATTTTGAAATATTTTTACATTTTATGATAATATCCAACTAATACTACAAACTCTATTTTATGGGGAACATATGATAAAAATGACAAGACACAAGAAATTGTATACACAAATATTTATGAGATAGAGATATGAAAATCATATCCCACTACATAAAATCTTCTAAATTCCAAATGAAAACATACAACTTTCAAACCATATCATAAATCACTAAAATATTGTTTGATATGAGTCACATAATAGTAACATTAGTGAATGATCATAATTTATCAAGAGACAAATAACTCCAATGTAGAAGATATACTAAAATGAAATATAATACATGTAATTAGAATAAATAAATGATTTTAATTTTGAATCACCCTTATTTGTGAGTTATAGATATATTTACTATAAATGCTATAAAATCTTCAAATACATAAGATTTGGAAATGGGTACTATTTGATACTATATTCCATTTTTAAATAATTATAAAATTTACAATTTCTTAAAAATAAGCACCAATATATTAACACAATTTTAGAATTCAAATTATAACACTATTGAAATTTTGAAAGTGAAATTTATAAGAATACAATAGGGTTTTTGTGAGACTGGAGTTTTCTCTCTAGGGTTTCCTCCACGCGTGCTTGTGATTCGAAACCTCGTTGGGAACTATGGGATAATTTTTCTATCAGTCTTTATTAGGGTTTCTTTCCCTTTGGGCTCTTCTATAGAATGAGTTATTCCACTTCAAGCATGGTTGTTGAAACCATGGATGGAGATACTAGAGCTTTAAATAATGGCACCACTAGTGAAACACCATAATAATTTCATCCTAAAGGTCTTCCAATAGGTAATGAATCTCCCCCTGATGTTGTTTTACCTATTCTTGAGTTTAATGTTGCATGCCAATGGTTAGAAAAATTTTGTCTCATTGGGTATTTTTGTCTCGCATCCCCTCTGAAAGCATGCTCAAATATTGGGTTCACTTGTCCTGGTTCGCATACAACATCTGGCTCAAGAGTGTACAAAACATGACCAAAGGATATTTCCTTTTTGTCTTCTCTAACTTATCTAATGTCCTAACCATTTTGACTTGTTCACCACTTGGTATTTTTGCAACTCTTTTTGGTTCTTTCTCCATAGACCAAATTTTTGTTGTCTCTGATTATTCTACGCTCAAAGTTCCAGTTTGGGTGGAATTTTCTAGCCTCCCCTACCTTGCATTAACTTTTTGAATCAAATTGCCTCTTCTATTAGGCTGGTGATCTATATGGAACCTCATCATTTTTATAATGCCTATCCGCAAAAGAGTATTTAATAAGAGGATATTTCCCAATATCTCAAAGAGTTTGTGGAGATTCGGATGGGAAACATTCGTTATTCCCAACGTATATTGTATAAAAATATGCATAACATTTGCTTCAGTGCAAGGATTCAAATAAAAAGATCAAGGAATGTCCACTTTATGTCCCTTGCAATCGCTCTACAACCAAGTTGACTCTAGAAATAGACAAAAATACTCACAAGTTGGGTTGGAAGACCATTGGCGGAAAGAAAAATAAATAAATCAATGAAAACTAAGGTCTTTGGTTCAAACGGCTCATGGGATCCAACTGTTAAAGAACAACCTCATAGCCAACGAACTAAGTAACCAACTTATACTACCGAATCACTAGACTAGATTAGATAAATTCTATTAATAATGTAACGATTCTTTCATAGTCACCACCATTTCTCTTAACCAATAGTTCATAGGGTCTACCCAAAGGGTCTAAATTCCTCCTCGCTACTCCTGGGATCATAGCCCAAAGACGCGCGGTGTGGATTTGTTGAGGAGGAATACAATATTGAGTATGGTAGGTGAAAAAATTAAATTGCAGGAATTCCTAAAGCATAAAAATTCTCAATTTTTAATAGAACCAATTCAATGCTTTAGATGACTTGGATATTGGCGATATGGCCCTTGAACACAATTTTCTATGAATTTCCTTTCTTGAAATATGCAAGATCTCACATATTCTAACCACAAGTATATTGTTCATGATGCTCGGCAAAAATTTTCCAACTTCGATGTGTTTTTAACGGGAAGTGAAAATTATAGGTTTTCAGTTAGAGATGGTTTAGAAATCCATTTGGCATGACACCGTGGCATTCTCAGTAGTAATCATGAAGGGTGACATGGGGGTTTAATTTCCCTTTTTTCTCCCAAATGGTCGCCCTTTTTATGGACCATGGTCTTGACCCCACCAATCGTGTCATATGGGTCCTACTTAATATCAACAATCACCCTTTTGGCATCATTAACATTTTTGCTTCCGATTATGTGTGAAAGTGTGAATATTTTTCGGTGGATAGCTTGCATAATTCACAATGCATATTGAATTATAAGTGATAATTTTAAAATGGTTGATATTCCCACCGATAAGTGTGAGAACCTACTTATGAGATGGACCATTGGTGAAAAAGAGGTGTGGTTTTTCATGCATAATAAATTTAGGTTTTACTATCCTAATTCCTCTCGCACTTCCACATCGGAAACATGGTTCACTTGGCCCAATATTCAAGGAGGATTGGTGGGCTATCAAATGGATTGTGAGCTATGTTATAAAATCAATACTTTTTTGAGTTTGACAACATTTATTCATTACATATGTAGGTCATGCCTAAATTTTTCCTTTTAGACCGTTCCCCCATTTGATTGTGTATCACTTTGTATGATAGGTACCCTTTTTATCATAAAGGCCAATTGTTTCTCAATACCGACTCGATGGATCATTGGCCCACTCTCAACAACATAAATAATGTTTGGAACCTAACCTCTCAGCCAAATCATTGTTAGTGATTTCATCCACCTATGAATATCGTTAGATTCAATGGTGGGAAAATGTTTTGACTCGTACTACTATATTCCTTAAAATCTATGATTGGAAGTTGGATAAAATTTTGCACGCCTCATACTTTTCTACCACATATTCTCTTAGTCAATCAGTTGTAGAGCTATAAGGTAATCCTTTCTCGGAGGCTTTGCGCCTTCAAGTGGCATAGATTCGCAAAAAAATTCAAAATGTGGATAATTACAACACTCGAGGAGCTCAAATTCGTACCCGCATGCCCTAGATTAAAGTAATGGATTGGGTATTAAAATAATTATTTATTTCCTTAAATCAAAAAATCATTGTCGGTAAGTTCATGTCATCCATAATGGCGAAATCAGGTTTTCGATCAACAACTCATGCTTCAGGATTTTGTCAAGCATTATAAGTTGGTGTTTCAAGATCAAGCTCCCTCTAAAGAGTAAAAACAACCCTTCACCTATTTTTGACTATTGTGCTATGCAAAATATCTCATTTTAAGAAGGTGGATTGCAGCCATATGCTCACCATTGATGACCTTCATGAAGAGGCCATGACAAGGATCCTAGTTGCGATGGTTTCCCATGTGAGTTTTATAAGTTGCTTTGGCACACTATTGGCTTGGATCCTCATCGGGTGTATCCTGAAGGATTTTAGAACCAGATTGTTGGGCACACATATCAAAAAATATAATATAAAATTTATTCCTAAACCAGGATATCATGAGAAAATTAATAGATGGCGGCCTATTACTTTTCTTAATGTCTCACCAAGCTTATTGACAAGGCTCTAGCTACTCACCTGCCCTCATATCCTTCATGTTTCCATCCAACTGAATAAAATTGTTTTTATTCAAGGTAATTACATTCTTGACAACATCATACTGCTATTTGAGAAGGTATGAAATGGGCTCCAAGATCCAACCAATTTGTTATGTTCAATAAAATTTACTTTGAAAAAGCCTCTAGTTGGATTTAATGGTCATTTATTCTTGCCACGCTTCAAGCCTAAGGAATTTGCCCCATGTTCATTCAATCTTTTGAAATTATTTTTGCCAATGCCTCTTCCTAGATCACCATTAATTGCTACAACTCTAATCCTTTTATCCTATTCTTTTCTATTAGAGAATGGTGCTCATTAATGCCTGCGATTTATGTGCTCGTAGATGAAGGTTTTTCATATCTTTTGGCCCAAGAGGGATCTTCATGGGAATTAATTTACCTTATCTAGAAAACTATTAACTTATAAATGGTAACTTCGCGACAATTATTGCATTACTCTCATTCGGGAAGAGAAAAATATCCACAAATTGATAAATTATCTAGTTATTTTTGTTTAGATTCTCGTTCTTCCATTCAATGATGAAAATGTAGTGTTATAGGAAATGTTTCCTCCCTATGCCCACATGGATGGACTCATTTGAATGGAAAATGATTCATCATGGTGATATGTTTAAATTCATTGGTATTCCCTTTCCCTTCCGAGGCATCTCCAATGAACATCGGTAGTATGTGGTTCAACAAGCCACCAAAAAATTAGAATATTAGATTACTGAGGCCTTTATTATTGGTTAGGAAATTCAAAATTTGTTCGAGTTACTCAAAGCCACCCGTGTTTACTATCCCTCTTGTTGATTTACTTCCAAAGGTTTAATCCATAAATTATAGAAGCTTGTCAAAGAATTTCTCTAGGCTAATGCCTCTTTTCGAGATGGTTTTCACAGAGTCGCATAGGAGACCTCTTTCCTTCCGTATAAATCTGGGGGATGGGTCTTATTAATGTACGTAAAAATGGCAGAAACTCTATGCGAAAAAGATAATTTGAGGCATTGATTTTCAAGAAGCGTGGAAAATTTTTCTATGCTAAATCATCGTGGACAGCTCCTTATGGCTGCCACATTTTGAAAGGTCGGCGGTTTTCAAATGTTCTCATTTATCTAGTTCCTATCAGTTTTTTTGGCACTTTTGTGCTTAAAAGTATTAAGAAAGCATGTGAATACATCAAACCATGGATTCAATGGAAAGGAAATGTGTAATGCCCATTTGGGTTCGATCTCTATTCTTGCCTTTGACCCCTTTGTTGGCGATGTTGAATGAATACTTAATACTTCCTATGATCAATTATGATACTCAATTTTTGAACCAAGATATTTGGTGTTTGTTGGTGCTGAAAATGATCTCACCCCAATTTTCCTTTAAAAACTTATTGATTTACATCCTCTGTCATTTTCTCTTTCCTTGTGTTGTGCTTAATCGGTCTTTATGGCTGTTTTTTAATTGGTTCTTGGGTCATAAATCACTTAGGGGTTCATGGTTTTATCCTTTTCTCTTTGTTCCTTTGGAAAGGGTCTTTATTTTGAATCTCTCGTCCTCTGTTCATCAAAAACTTGGGTTTCCCCCATGTTTTCCGTTCTCCATAGTCGGGATTTTCCTTCATTATCATTTATGCCCTAAGTACTTGAAGAAAATGAATGGATGTGTCCTTGAGGAATGTATTTGAGCCCTGTAACATTTCTTAACTTATTTTCCTTGAAGAAAATTTCATTCCCAGGCTCAAATGGTTGTTTTTCTATATTTTATGGTTTGACAGTGTTTCTCCCAGTCAAATTTGCATCCTTGTATCTACAAGGAGACATTGCACCTTTTTGTTAGAAGCGGCTCAACTTGGTACTTAGAAAAATTCATGGAAAGCCTTAACTCAAAGTGTGTCCACATGGATGAACGACGCTCATTTGAAGATATGATTTTGGGTTTTGCCTTGGAGTAGCATCGGGAGGACACGTGGAGCTTCCGCTGCTTGGCCCGAACTTAGAAAAAAATTTATGTAGTTAAAGTAGTTTGGTAGAGAAGGACACATGGCGATCTCGTGCTCATTTAGGGTCTCCACTTTGGGCACCATCTTGAAGTTGTGCCATGGAGACATGTGGAGGAACCGTGCATGTTTGGGGACCGACCCTTGAGTTTCATTCTAAAGAAGCACCGGGGTGACGCATGGAGGCCTCTGCTCACTTTGCATTTTACTTAGACTTTTCAATGACCAAAAGGAGACTACCTTAAAGCATGACATGTGGCACCTTCCGCTAAGCTTCAAGCATTCAGTCAAATCTTTCGGAGTAGGACACATGGCGAGCACACGCTCATTCAAAGTATCACATTTTTGGGACCGCCTCATGGTGTACCATGGTGACATGTGGCAGTTTGAAAAGTCAAAAGGTGGGGAGGTGGACCATTGGAGGAAACTTGAATTTTTTTGCCTCCTTAAGGATTAAAATTTCAAAATGGCCCGCAAGCCCGATGAGGGAAATAGTCAATGTTTTACCCCAGTCAATGGCGGAGGTGTAGGCTCTCGGGGGAAATTTGGAAAAAATTCCTTTTGAGAAAAAGAGTCAAAAGTAAAAAAGGAAGTGCGGTACCGCTCTAATCACATTTGGACATGTGTCAGGATCATTTCCTGAGGGTGGAGGTGAGAAGAAAAATGTGAAACTTTTGCATTTTTCCAAAAAAGTTGTAAAAATTCAAGGGAAGCCCCAAGTCTTTTCTAAATTTTGAAATCTACCACATGGACGACCCAAATTCAAAGTAAAGATCAACGGTAGCTAAGAATATGAAATCTGATCTTCCCCCATTATTGCGAAACATGTCTAGAAGTGCAAGTATCCATGATTTCTTTGTATTTTATACATGCAAGCGAGAGAAGGAAGTTAATATTGATATACGAAGTTTTGTGGGAATATTTGGAGGACATCTTTGGCCATTAAAATGGTCAATTTCGTTCAGTCTAATTTTTGTTTTCCTTCTCCCAAGAATGTAAGGGGCAAGATTTGACAGATTAGGGGTGGAAGTTTTTAGCAAATTGAAGGAAGAGTGATCTACCAGAGCAAGGAGTTGAATACGGGAGATATTCGATGAAATCTACCCCCTCGAGCACCTGGAGACTTCTTGCAGATTTTATTCTAAGAATCACAAAAGAATCATGGTGAAAATTGGTGCATTAAACATTTTTTGTCTTTTGGGGAGAGGAGACTCTATCGGAAAAGCTATAAATGGCACAATTTTTTTGTGAAAATGGTTGGAGTGTGAGGGGTGCGGATATATTTTTCTAATCGAAAGTTTGATAGATCCCATCCATTTTGAGAAACCATTAACGAATATTGTATATCTCTTTTGTATTAAAATTTTATCATGTTAAGATGGTTGCAAGTGTATAGCCATTGACAAGCTATGAGATTATTCTAGAAACTTTACCTTGCTAATAGATTTAATTAAATTCAAGTTATTTATGTGTTGACTTGAGGAAAATGTGTTGATTTTACTTCTGAAAGTATGTAAATATTTTGTCTTGTTTTGTTGCAATCTTGTATTAAAATCTGATGCAATCACATAAGCCTCAATCTTTGTGACAGTTTAGTGGCATATGTAATTCCATTTCTTAGAAGAGCTTTCCTTTGGGATTGGAATAAATGATTTAAAATCACTTTTCTCTCATGTGTTGATAGAGATTGTCTCTAAGCCTTAGGGTGTACCTTAGGCGTGATTTGGCTTAAACCTTGATGCTTTGTTGGGTTTTCTAACTCAATCCTTCGTGATAGAATCTCAGAGATTGTGTGAAAGAGTGCTAATCTGGGCCTCCATTGAAGCACATATTCTAGTTGAAGAAACATTTTAGCTATTTTGTGGCATTTTGTTGGTTTGAATTTCAATTTGTAAGGTTCCTCAAGGATCTGGTGAATCTAGTTTCACCCTACCCCACCTCCCACCAAAAATTCATTTAAAAACAACTAATCTTACCCATCCTACCCCTGTTTATCATGTGTGTATGCCAATGCACAATCCTCATCACCTAAACATGTAGAAGCAAGCCACTTGTCCAACGTCTTTAGTAACCTTTTCCTTGTTGTGAAGATATCTCCATGATCTAGAAGTGACAACTCGTGAGAGTCATATCTGGTGTGTTGATCATATTTTCCCAAGGTCTTTTCTATAAAATCTATGCAAAAGAAAGGTACCTATATCTCCTTTCATATAACAGAGGTTACAAAATAGGTTCTCTTACCTTGGTTGAAAGGCACAACCTAAAATAGTTAGGATCAAATCACATCCTTTTTAATGTGCTACCCACTCTTTTCAAATCTTGAGTGATAACAAGTCGAAAGATTACTTCCCCAGCTATAAAATGACATACATGATTATCTATCTACCTCTGAGTGTCCTGTCTAATCCATAATGTTTCTCGGACTTTGAAGAAGGTTAAATTTGGGTACCAACATAAATGACGCCATTGGGTATTCTCAATTCAAAATCAAGAACCTGGTAAAAAACTTTTTGTATGCTCTAAGTGTTGTGTGTAATTATTTAATTTTTCACACCTAATGAACTAGCTTTCATTTCATAAATCTTGGTAAAGAGAAGGTCATAATATTTCCATTTCTAGTTTCTAGCATTGATAGACCTTTGACAGATCATATTTAGTGCATTTGCACAACTAAGGTGGAAATCCTTAGTGGTGACTCCCTGTTGATCGATTCATAATAAGGACCAAAGTGTCTTAAAAAAATTTCAAAGTCGATTTGTTACTAATATTTGTAATCTTTGGAGCGAAGAAGGTATTTATTTATTAGGGATCCTACTAGGACATTATTTCTAGAGCTAGGAAAAGTAAAATCAGAAGGAAGAAAAGCTTGGAGAGTTGTTGGGGGTCAGCAGACAAGAAGAGGGATTTCCATTGATGAAAGTGATCGGCCTAACATTGAGTACTTCCATTCAAGTGAGTCCGGATCAGGTAGCCTCTTTCTTGAATTAAACTCTCCAGTAGAGAGGGGCCTTCATTTTCTTTTGAAAGGTTTGCTTCACACTTTGCACCTTTCTTTTCCGAGGTTGATAGATATTTTCAAGAAACAAGGCCTTAGGGGGTATCCATTTTGAAAATTATACTACTGTGTTCCAAGAACCCTCGACCCCCATTTGTTTGTCACCCCTCCATGGTCGCCTCCTCAAAGGAACATGGCCCAACCCCCACCGAGACCCACTTTTCTTGTAAACACTTTTGGACCTATAAATTTTGTGGGAATGGCTAGTTATCCAAATGCAGTGCCTTAAGATGTAAGAAACATAATGCCAAAGTTCTAGGTAAATAATGCTATTACTAGAGATTAGCATCTAAAGCTTTTTATCAATATGATGGAAGATTTTGAGATTGAACATGAAGATGGATATATCAAGTTATTTATCCATACCTTTGAAGAGGATCTTTAGGGATTTGGTATAAAGCATTGCAAGATAACTCCATTGATTCTTGGATTGAATAGAGTAATGCATTCAGATTGCAAGTATGGTGATAGAACTGACCTCGGGGTTATTTTAACAAAAATTGAAAACATAAAAATAACCCTAATGAATCAAGTACATGATTTCAACAAAAGGTTTATTAAGAGCTTGAGAAGATTTCTGTTAGAATAAGTCCTTGTGATGATTCATGTTTGATCAAATATATTGATGCATTTGATAAAGCAGTCGCATATTATTTAAGAGATAAAAACCCCACAAATTTGAGGTAGGCATTCACCATGGCTTTAGAAATAAAGAACAATATCAATGAAATTGGAAATCCTTGCAAAAGGGAGGGTGTAAAGATGGTTAGCCTAGAGAAACATCAAACAAGCAAGGCTATTGATTTGGAAGAAGTCGTGAAGACTTTGGCAAGGGATGTCAAAGAAATCTCCTACAAGCTAGCTCACAAGGTCAAAACAAGCAATAAGGCCAAGATAGATTCGTAAATAACCAAATATCTAATGACAGAGGAAAGGGACTTGTTGGATTTGGAAATAGACAACCCCAAGGTAGAGAAAACAGAATGGTGCCTTATCCTTTGGCTACTATAGTTGTTGTTGTGGAAGAAACATAGGACATTAAGCGGTGTGAAAAATGTTTCATGCCCCATTCTCCTTATGAAGAAGATCAGCAGGAAGAATAAGGAGATGATAATGATGATGATGATGATGATGTTTGCATGATGGGTTATTCCACCACTCACAACAAGGGGCAAACTCAACTGAGGTGATAAGTGCTAGAACTGCTGCCACTTTTTGGGATTGCCTTCATAGGATACCTATTCTTCCTTTATCTCATACTTTAGAAGTAGATAATGTACAAGCTTTTGAATTGAAAAATAATGACTTTGAGTATTTAAGGGATTTAATGATCAAAAAGTATGATGGAGGAATCCCATATGAGGAAGATAGATAATTTTTTATGAATGTTTTTGTTGCTCAACAGAGGGAATATAACACAAGAAGTAAGGTTGTCAAACGGACGGGGCCTCAAGCAAAGCCAAAATCTCCCTCACTTTCAAACATTACTAAAGAGGCTCTAGGAAAGAGGCATCGCAAAAGCCCTGCAATTCCAAACAAAATCATACCCTTCCTCATGCCCAAGTTGTCAAAAATCCTATACCACCTAATGAGTGTGTTGGCTTTCCTTCCACCCCGCCTTGCAAAAAAATGTCCCATATGATATTTTGCAAGTGTTGATTCAAATCAAAGTACGTGTTCTAATTGTTGATTTTCTTAGGATTTTTAGCACAAAAAGAGAGCATTTGAATACTTGGGGTTGAAAGAAGAGAAGACTACCCTAGGAAGAAATGTAAATATTTTTGAGATTCATCCAATAATTTAAGAACCGAAAGCACCACCAACATTAGAGGAGCTATATGAACCACCGAGGTCTATTTGGGAACATTCTTGGTGAACTCGAGATGAATGTGGATCCGTTCTTCAGCAATTTGATCATAAATAATATACTACTTCACAACTCCATGTTTGACTCAGGGGCATCGTGCAATGTCATGCCTTTGGAAGTCATGAATGAGCTAGACATCAAAGTGACAGTAGCATATGGGAAGTGCACTGCCATGGACTCCAGAGAGGTGCCAATAGTGGGATGTGTGAAGGGTTTAGTGGTGCAGCTTGTAGCTTACCCAGGTAAAAATTTAAAACTTGATGTTGTCATAGTTGATTGCCCAGCCAAGTGGGGCATGCTACTGTCAAGAAAATGGGCTGCAAGTGTTGGTGGGAGTGTCCAAATGGATATGTCTTATGCTACCATTCTAGTTGAGGGCATCCTTGTCAGGTTGTATGGGGAAAAGAAAATGTTGCATCTTATTGAGGATCCCAACAATGCTTCCTATGAGGTATTGTACACAAGTGTTGATGCAGAAAACTTTGTGGGATTTTCTGATGGAAAGGAGCACAAGATTGAAGAATGCAAATGCCTTGAACAAATAGGCTCTCCCTGGACTCTATTGTTTGATGGAGCTTGCTCCAAATTTGGGAATGGTGTTGGTATTGTTCTACTTTCTCTTGGTCAGGAAAAATTTGTTTTTTCCTTCAAACTCAACTTTGAATGCACCAACAACATTGTTGAGTATGAGGCACTATTGTTGGGTTTAAGAATTTCTTGGAAATATGGTGTCAAGGACATCATTTTCAAAGGAGACTCGGATTTAATTTTGAAAGAAGTCAAAAAATTGTATCCCACAAAAATAAATGAATGAAGCAATACAAGCATGTAGTTTGGGACTTCATTGAGATGCTCAATTCATTTAACATCTTACCGCATCATGATAGGAAGTTCAATGACTTGGCGACAAGCTTGCAGTGTTGGGGTCTTGGTTTGACAATTGTACAATGTCCCCATATTGTGAATATGAGGTTGAGGTATTGACTAGACCTTCTATCCTTGACAACATTAAGCACTGGTAGGTTTTTGATGATGATGCTCAGATCAAAAGATTCCTACAAAACAAGGGAGAATTTTTTGATCAAAATATTGATTGGGAGCTAATGGTTTATACAACAGAAGGAAAAGAAACCTTGTTTGGCAAGGGTATCATTCAGCTAAAGACAAATACCATTCCTAGAGGGTTGGTTGCTCTTGAGTCCAATTTTGATAATGTTGATCACATTGTTAATAGATGCATGGCAGCCTCAAGGGATATTGAGGAGCATGATATTGGTACAAAGGAGAAGCCAAGGAAAATTTGGTTAGGCAGTAATCTTAGCAAGGAGGAGAAGCAGTCATACATCTAGTTGTTGAAAAAATACCAAGATTTTATGGCTTGGACCTATTATGAACTAAAAGCATACAGAGAAGACTTGTTTCGACATGATATCCCCTTGGTCTCTAATGTAAAGACATTTAGGTAAAAAAAGGCCCATCAATCCACTTTTGTCCCTCAAAATGCAATAAGAAATAAAGAAGCTAAGAAATGGTGGGATTATCCATCCCACAAGGTATTCTTCTTGGGTTGCTAACCTAGTACCAGTCAGAAAGAAGAATGGTGACATCAGGCTGTGTGTGGATTTCAGAATCTAAACGGGTATCAATGAAGGATAATTATCCTTTGCCAAATATGAAGAACATGTTGCAGTTAGTGATTGGTTTTGAGTTTCTCTCCACCTTCGATGGTTTCTCTAGTTACAACCAAGTTGTGGTGAAGGAATTAGAAAGGATCAAGACAACCTTCACTACTCCTTGGGGGACCTATGTTTATGTCAAGATGCCCTTTGGTCTGATGAATGCTGGAGCCACCTTTCAAAGAGTAATGGATGTTGCTTTTTCTAGTTACATCAATGAGTTTATCGCAATCTATCAAGATGATGTAACTATATTTTCTAGAAAGAGAAGTGACCACTTGCTACACTTGGAGAAGATGTTGATAAGATGTAGAGAATATGGCATCTCACTTAATCCAAAGAAATGCCATTTTGGAGTGCAGAAGGAAAAGTTGCTTTGTCACATAGTGTCATAAGAAGGAGTGATAATTGATCCAGAAAGAGTAGAGGCCATCAGCATGGTCCCAATCCCAAAGACTAAGAAAGGAATTCATTCCTTCTTTGGGAAGATAAACTTCATCTAGAAGATTCATATCAAACTTTGCTAAACTAACCATTCCAATCACTTCCATGCTGAAGAAAGACCAGGTCATCAAGTGGGAGGAAGCCACCATCTAAGTGTTTAATGGAATCAAAGAGGCACTCAAGCATGCACTGTACTAGCGGATCCAGCTTTATAAGAAGCCCTTTCAACTGTTCTCTTTTACTTCATAGAACACTATTGCTTCTATCCTGCTGCAGAAGGATGATGAAGGTCTGAGAGGCCAATTTCCTTTTTCAGTAAGGCATTATAGGGGGTAGAATTAAAGTATACCATTATGGAAAAGTACGCACTTTCCTTTGTAAAGGAAACGAAGGTTTTCATGCCTTATATCCTAAGTTCAAAGGTTGTTGCTTAGGTTCAACATACCATGGTAAAGGACATCTTGTCAGAGATGGAGGTCTCAAGCAAAAGATGTAGATGGGTGAAAAAATTGCAAGAATATGATATGGGCATGAAAACCACGAAGCTGGTGAGGGGTTTGGGCTTGGCTAAGCTTGTGGCTGAGAGCAACTTGTAGAATATTGAGGTAAATGAGGTTGAAGAAGAAAGGGCAGGTATTTTTGAAAATTTTATGGATTTTGAGTGGTACAAGGATGTGATGTTATATCGTAGACATTTAAACTACCCTAGTCATTTAGGTAAGAACCAAAAGAGAGCCCTTAAGTTTTCTTCCAAGAAATATGTCATCACTTATTATGGGTTATCTTGGAAGAACCTGAGGGAGTCCTCTTATGGTGCATTACTAAAGAAGAAGCCCCCAAGATAATTTTTTATCTCCATGGAGGAGTTTGTGGGGGGAATTTTGTTGCAAGAGTCACAACATGCAAAATCTGAGAGCTAGTTACTGGTGGCGAACTCTCTTAAAGGATACAACCTTCTTGGTTGGAAGATGTGAAATCTGCCAAAGCTTCTTTGGAAGATTGAAAACTTGAGCTCCCTCCTTTGCAGCTCAGATCAATTGAATCCCCATTCAAGCGATGGGGGATGGATTTCATTGATGAGATTTTAGAACCTTCAAGTGTTGGCCATAGATGGATTCTTGTAACAACTGATTATTTTACTAAATGGGTGGAGGAAATCCCTACCATGAAGGAAACACACCAAGTTGTCATGGATTTTGTGCTAAACAACATCATCTGCTCATGAGTTTAAAGTACCAATCGAGATTATAGTGACAATGCCATGAGCTTCAGAGCTAAACCTTTGGTGGCAATGTGCAAAGAGTATGGGATAAACTTGACATATGCCTCCAATTACAATCCTCAAGGAAATGGACAAGGTAAGTCCAGTAATAAATTTTTTTGAAAATCATTAGAAGAACATTGGAGTAGAATAAGAGAAGGTGGGGTGAGCAGTTGAAATTTTTGTCTAGGCAGATAGGATCATTGTCAATAGGGTCACTCGAAAGAGTCCATTTGAGTTGGTGTATGAGACTTAGGCCTTGCTGCCTCTTCATATACAATTGTATTCATATCATTTTATGCAACAATTAGAAGATCAAGAGGTAGGCCCTTATGATGCCCACATTAACAAGATTATTGAACTTGAAGAAGAAAGGAGGGCATCCCACCAAAGTCATGTAAAATTTTGAGATAAATCTGAAGAATTTATTTGACAAGAAGGTAACTCCCGAGCTTTCAATGTTGGAGATCTTGTGCTACTATGGGATAGAAGACATGAGGATAAGGGAAAGAATGGAAAGTTTAACTCATTGTGGATGGGTTCTTACTCTATTAATGTAATGCCCAGCTGGGCATTGGCTCCTTTTCTACTGTCCTCCACCCGCCTATCTTCATTTTTCAACATACTATTGCATCGCCCACCTACCATAATTTATACCTTGTCACCTCATTTTCACCTGCTCCTCCTTGACGTGTTCTGGATTGTGAATTTATTAATGGTGAAATGAAGGTCTGTCGCCCGGAGGTTGCGTGGGTGGGTGTGGATCCTCAAAATCGCGCTGTACAGGCAGCTACAGTGGAGCGCGGAACTGAAATTCTCCTAGTTCACGCATTCATTCCTCTGTCTGCCCTCTTCATCCGACGCCTCTTTCTTCCTGCCCTGAACCACGAATGCTTGTTGCGCTCCATCAAATGCTGAAACAAATGAAATTGCTACAGCGTGTTCTGGATGCGTTTGGGGGAGAAAGGAAAAAGATATCGAAACTCTAATGCGTTTGGCGAAGGTACTTAATGGAAAAGGAAAATCCTTCATTCATTTAACCACGATGATGCTCAGGGTTCGCGGACCCCCATTAGCTACGAGATCGGAGAGCAGGGAGTCGTTTGTTCCCGTTTTCAATTTCTCTAGGTAAAACTCTCTCTCTCTCTCTCTCTCTCCTGGATCATCATGATGTCTGTTTCGGATCTCCATTCCAAAGAGTATTATCAGTTGGGACTGCAACAAAGCTCTTTCCACTAGTTGCCCAAATATTGTGAGAAGGAGCGATTCCAGATCTATGACGTCTTTTCGTTCCAGGTTCGATGAAGGAGGAGGGCAAGGCAGAGCAGCGGAAAGCAGAGTGTTTAGTGGGCCACAAGACAGGAAGAATGCTGCAATTCCCTCTTCAAATAGCAGTGACAGTGTCAACCACGATGTCAGCCTTGGAGCATCTTCTTCTTATCTTGCAGACGAGTTTAATTCCTCATTCGCTTTCAGTGATTTGTCTTCTTGTAGCAGTGATATTTCTGGAAAATTACGACGACTAGCAACAACTGCTTCTCCCTTTTCCCTCAAATTCGAGATTCTCCTACAAGATATTTTTATCAAATCCGATTAGGTGACAGTGTGACTGTTACCAGCAGACCTGATGAAATTTATTACAGAGTTTCTCTACTGAAACCTTGCTTGTTCTTTGATGTAACTCATGGAAGAGGATCTCATAGAGGTGGATTTGTTTCATATCAGAATATTCATGAAGCACTGTTTGCCTTGCAAGAAAACTTTCAGGAGATCTATGCAATGTTGAAGAAAATGTCTTGGGAGATGAAGGTAGCAGGATATTCCTCAGATCCAGAGCTTGCACTGAGTCGTTTCTCCAAAACCGATTCGTGACAGTGAGGGTGTTACCAACAGGCCTGATGAAATTTATTTACAAAGAGTCTCTATTGAGATCTTACTTGTTGTAGGATGTAACTCATGGAAGAGAATCTGTTAGGGGCGGATCTGTTTCATATCAGAGTATTCATGAAGCACAATTTTCCTTGCAACTATATGAGCATCTTCTACGAGTCACTATGTTGGCAGGCATAAAGGGTGCTGATGGAATTATCACTCTTTCAAGCTACAGCTGAAATGTTTGCACCAAGAGTTTGATGCTGTCCTCAGATCTGATGAAGGAAAAGGTTTATTTATCATTATGGTAGATGCCTTCAGAGCCAGGAGTGTGATGTAATCAGTATATTTTGTGTCCAAGCTTCAAATCATGGGGTTGGCCTTGTAGATGTTATTATTTGCATGAATGTGGCAGCATCGGCATGAGCTCGCAAAGCAGCCTGCATTGAAGCAATCTAGTGGTAGTTAGCCTTAATTGAGGATGCTAAGTCTAGGGACTGTTTTATGGATATGGAGTCTATACCAAGAGATTGTTCTTGGTTGTAAAGCCATCTTCTTTTGCTTTGTCTCAGACTAGGGCTGCTCCTAACATGAGAGCACCAAGGTTAGGAGGTCCAAATTAGAAGCAATCAGATGCATATGGAGATGGTGGAGGTGTTTGGATGTATGACGAAGGATTAAGTTCATTTGCCAAAAATGGGGCCTACAGAAGTTCTAGGGCTGATCTTGGAGCGGTGTTGGGAGAATGATGGCAAGTATTTTAGACCACCCACCCTGGCTGTGAACTCCTACCTATGCCAACATGAAGATGTTCGATGTTTGGGTGCCCAACGAGCTTGAAGAAAATGGATTTAGGCTTCGGTTGCTGTTGCAGGCCCCGTCCATCTTGTTATCGACTGCGGGAGCTTAATCAGGCACGATATTCTCTATACCATTAATTCTTATGCTGTTATTTAATTGAATCACTAAATAACTCTACTCTTCATATTAATGTCTCGTGTGATGGTATACTGTTTGGTTTCCACTTTCCTGGCTCGTTTGTATTTGTTTTGGCGTTAGAAATGATTGCGTTGGTTGAAGCCCTTATATTGTTTTCTGGGTTTTAATAAATATTAGTTGGGTGAACTTTGCTCTTAAGTCTAATAAAACAAAAGAGGTGGGGGTCCTGTAATGAACACCCCTTAGTTCCTTATGTTGGTCTCACGATTTGAATGTTTTATCAAACATTGTTGTTGGACTCAACCTTACAGTTCCTGTTTTGTTCTTATTCTTGTTTCGGTTCGAGATCTTTAGTTCTGGGTTATGTCGAGTATTTGCGAATTAGGGATTGAGTACTGCAAGTGCATTGTGTATAGGTGAATGGTGCTATTCCTGTCTCTATCCTTTTCTTTCATTTGTTTAGGTTCTAGTAACCCTTCCCAGTTGGCATGGTGTGTGCTTAGCTTGATTGATTTTTGAATTGAGCCAGGTTGATATTACGTTCAACTAGGTTAGTTGCTTTTGTTACTTGTTTGAATCGCTCAAAGAAATACTTTTATTCTTCGAGTGTCATGGTTGATCGTCATAATTTGATATCAATTCATGTTCACCATTTGGAGATTGTCGTCTTTGGAATCACCTTCTCTCCCTTGGTAACTGTTGTATGTTTTGAGGAATGTAGTTGATCCTATGGAATGTCTTCTTTTGACGATACTCACATTTCTTCTGGATAGTTTAAAATGTCAGAGGAAATACTCTTCTTCTTACCTTGATTTTGTTTCACACATGTTGGAGGATACGAGAGCTACTTGATCATTAGTGAGGAAGTTTTCAAATCTTAAAATTGGGATGTGGGTTTTATGCGTAAGAAATTACTCTACGTTTTGCTCCGTAAAGATGCTTAAATTTCATTCTCCTGTGACTCATAGGTTGGTGTGTTTGGAAACTCTTTGGTTGACTGGTTTTTGTGATGATCGTTGTGATACGACCTCCTTGCTATCATTGTAGTAGAATGGTTATGCGTTGACCAAAAAGGTTTAAGTCAACTTGTTGTTGACGACAGATCCTTTGGAAGCTATGTATCTTGTGTTGCGTTCTTGTGAATGATTGAGTAACCCTCCTGTAAGATTTATAATGGATATGATTGGTCTTGTCAAATTTGTCCTTTTTCTTAAGACATTCTCTTGATTAGAAGAAAGTCTAATAGAAGGATTGTTAGGATAGGATGTGACCCATGCGAGGTCATTTGTGCATTTCACCCCTTTTCTTTCCATTTTTATTTATTCTATACTGACATAAAATTTACTGTTATTGGCACATCACCTTAATATTAATAAGTCATGTTGGTTTAGATATTCTCATGTCGATTGATTGTTTGGGATCTTCCAGTGGCATAGTGAATCCTTGGCTTGGTGAACTAACTTAAACAAATAGGGATAGATCACGTTTGAAAGTAATTCTCTTCCTGTAATTGTTTTTGTTTCGAAATGTTATCTTGTTAATGACGGTCATTATTGTGATATGGGTGAAATTCACTATGATGTTTATTAACTGCTCCTATGTGAAAACGATAATTGAATAGAGTTAGTGCCATCCATTTTATTTAGGCATTTTATGCTTTTGAACAGCTCTTTAATTGCTCTTGTTTAGACTCTTGGATTATTGTTTTCTTCTTCACAGTGCTTTTCTTCCTTGAAACAGTTAGATAACAATATATTGTCTTAATGATTATAGTTTTTATCGTGCTCAGTTCTTGCGAACTGACATGTGCTAACAAATGTGCAGGAGGATTTCCTGAGTAGAAAAGAAAAAAAAAGAGAAAAAGAAACACGTGTAGAAAGTGGATTCCAGCCTTCTTAGGAACTGCTGTTGTACGAATGTTTTCTTTTGCTTTACAGCATTGGTATGGAAATTGTGGAGACTATCTAGAAGGCATTGTGTTATAATTTTGTATTGTTCTCATGTAGGTTGTTGTCATCGTTGAAAGTCAATTTGAGAAATATTTTTGTCAATAAGATTAAATGAACTTGTTTTGACATGCGTATCCTTTGTTGAATTTTTACTTTTCAGAATATGATTTATCCTTGAATTGTCAAACCTAATTCTAATTATCCAAACTTGAATCATCTTGCATCGCTCTAGTTACCTTGGTCTTGTGTCGATTGGTAAAGGACTATGTTTTGGAACCTAGCAAAAAGAAAACAAGAGAAACAAACATACCTTGTGATCTCGCGTAAACTAATCAACAATCTCTTATTGTGGTAAATCCTCAGAACGGTCTTAAGGTGAAATCAATGATTGAATTCTTGGAAGATAATAAGATTATAATAAATAGAAGGAACTTACTAAGAAACTCTTCGACCTATCTTGCCCATTGAAAAAAATAAACAGTATACTTATGTCTATCTCTTCAAGTGAAGCCCAAGTGAAACCTTTAACAATTCTGGTTAGACTCTTGCCCCAATGAAATCCTTTTTAACCACTAATAAGATCTTAATGAAGAATCCAAGTCTTACAAACATGTCATGTCTTGTAAAAATAAAATAAAATAAAAATATGACCGCTTAAAAGGGGTAAAACATATATGTTTAAAAGTAGCAACGTTGAAAACTTGATTTGATGAAGTTAAGAGCCTTGATAAACAAACTGCCTCCTAACCAATGAACCAGTTAATCAAGTTAATGAGGCAACCTCTTACCATCCAATAATTGGTTTACACTGTTTATTAACATTATCAAGGTAGGGGAAAATTCTTCAAAGGAGACATGACTTTCAGATTCTCCTATTATGATTCCTCTGCGAAAAGTAAAGAATGTAAAAGCACTTACAGCTAAAACATGAATCTAAAGAAACCTTCTGTGGGAAGACCTTGTTGTAAGACTGCATACTTTAGATGAACCATTGTGTCCTTAGTGTGTGCCTCAAGTTTATCTGTAACCAGTGTGGGCCCGTGTTGTGGAAAGCATGTCTTTAGTTGATTGTATTCCCTAGAGAACTTGTGTAGTGTCGTATTATCTTCAAGTAAGTAAAAAAAAAAGTTATCCGGTATTTCACTGTGTTGTCCTTGTGTTGGTAATTTTGGTCTGCTAGAATTAACATCGGAGGTGGGAGCATACCTTATTCCTCAAGGACTTAGATGGTGAACTTCTCGACTTTCTGTCGATGGCGAGGCATTTGAAGCATTTCTTGGATCAATTCCCTTGAATTAAGGCATAAAACTTATGTATAGTGTATAGTTTGTTGTTTGTTTCCTGTCCTTTTGTGTTTTTGCTCGTTCTTGTCCTTGGTGACCTATTTTTGCTAGTTTCTCTGTTTGTTTTTGAAGATGGCTTTGTTTCTCTACTTTGTAAGATGACTTCATTGCCCAATGGATATTTTTGGCACTTGGTCTACCATTGTTCTTGTGGCACTCACAGGAGTGCCCATCCCCGAGTCGAGCCTATGTTGGTGCTCAAAATGATCTTGCCCAATTTTCCTTTGAAAACTTATTGATTTACGGCCTCTGTCATTTTCTCCTTCCCCGTGTTGTGCTTGGTCAGTCTTTGTGGCCATTTTTAATTGGTTCTGGGTCATAAATCACTTAGGGGTCCATGGTTTGATCCTTGTCTCTTTGTTCCTCTGGAAAGGGTTTGTATTTTGAATCTCCCATTCTCTTTTCATCAAAAACTTAGGTTTCCCCCATGTTTTCCATTCTCCATGGTTGGGATTTGTCTCCTTATCATTTCTGCCCTAAGTACTTGAAGAAAATGAATGGATGTATCCTTGAAGAATGTATTTGAGCCTTGTAACATTTCTAAACTTTTTGTCCTTGAAGAAAATTTCATTCCCAGGCTCAAATGGTCATTTTTCTGTATTTTATAGTTTGACGGGCATTTCTCCGGTCAAATTTACATCCTTGTATCTACAGGGAGATGTGGCACCTTTTGGTTGGACGCAGTCAGCTAGGTACTTAGAAAAATTCATGGAAATCCTTAACTCAAAGTGTGTCCACATGGAGGCACGATGCTCATTTGAAGATCTTCTTTTTGGTTTTTCCTCGGAGTATCATCGAGAGGACACGTGGAAGCTCCCATTTGCTTGGCCTGGACTTAGTCAAAATTTTATGCGGTTGAAGTAGTTTGGTGGAGAAGGACACGTTGCAATCTCATGTTCATTTAGGGTCTCCACTTTGGGCACCATCTTGAAGTTGCACCATGGAGACATGTGGAGGAACTACGCATGTTCGGGACCGGCCCTTGAGTTTCATTCTAAATAAGCTCTGGGGTGATGCATGGACGCCACCGCTCACTTTGAATTTTACTTAGACTTTTCAATGACCAAAAGGAGACTACCTCAGAGCATGAAACATGGCACCTTCCACTGAGCTTCAAGTATTCAGTCAAACCTTTCTAGAGCATGACACATGGCGAGCTTTTGCTTGTTCAAGGTATCAAATTTTTAGGATCGCCTTAAGGTGCGCCATGGTGACACGTGGCAGTTTGAAAATTCAAAAAATTAGGGAGGCAGACCATCCGAGGCAACTTGGATTTCTTACCTCCTTAAGGATATAAATTTCAAAATGGCCCACAAGCCCGATGATGGAAATAGTCAATGTTTTACCCCGGTCAACGACGGATGTGCGGGCTCTCGGGGAAAATTTGGAAAAATTTTGTTTTGAGAAAAAAAGTGTCAAAATTAAAAAAGTAAGGGAGGCACCACTCTAATCACATTTGGACATGTGTCAGGCTCATTTCCTTAGGGTAGAGGTGTGGAGCAAAATGTGAAAATTTTCCATTTTTTCAAAAAGTTGTAAAAAGTCAAGGGAATCCCCGAGTCTTTTCTAAATTGAAATATGCCACATGGACTACCCAAATTCAAAGTGAACATCAACAAGAGCTAAGAGTTTGAAATATGATTTTCCCCATTTCTCCGAAACACGTATGGAAGTGCGATTATCCATGATTTCTTGGTCTTTTCTACACGCCTGCAAGAGAAGGAGTTAATGTTGATATCTAAAGTTTGGTGGGAATATTTGGAGGATATCTTTCACCATTCAAATGGTCTAACTTTTGTGCCTCGATATGATTTTCTATTTTTCTTCTCCTAAACACGTAAGGGGCCGATTTGATAGATTAGGGCAGAAATGATTGGAAAATTGAAGGAAGAGTTATCTACCGAGTAAGGAGTTGAATGCAGGAGGTATTCGATGAAATATATCCTCGACCACTTGGAGACTTCTTGCAGAGATATGATTATGAGAATCATGGTGAACACCGGTGCATTAAACATTTTTGTCTTTTGGGGAGAGGAGGCTCTGTCGTAAATGCTATAAATGGCACAAATTTTTTCATGCAAATGGTTGGAGTTTGATGTGTCTAGAATGATTTTTCTAATCCAAAGCTTGATAGAGCCCATCCCTTTTGAGAAACCATTCAGAAGCTTGTATATCTCTTTTGTATTAAAATATGATCATGTGAAGGTTTTTTGCAAGTGTACAACCATTGAAAAACTCTTAGATTGTTCAATTTATTTCTATGTTGTATTGAGAAAACTGTTTTTATTTTACTCATGAACGTATGCAAATAGTTTTTCTTGTTTCTTTTGCAATCTTGTATTAAAATCTAATTCAATCACACATGCCTCAATCCTTGTGATAGTTTAGTGGCATCTACAATTCCATTTCTTAGAAGAGATTTCATTTGGGATTGGAATAAATTATTTAAAATCACTTTTCTCTCATCTCATTGACAAGGGTTATCTATAAGCCTTTGGGTGTACCTTAGGCGTGATTTGGCTTATACCTTGATGCTTTGTTGGGTTTTCTAACTCGAGCCTTCGTGATAGAATCTCAAAGATTTTGTGAAAGAGTGCTAATCTGGGCCTCCATTGAAGCACATATTCTATTTGAAGAAACATTTTATCTATTATGTGGCATTCTGTTGGTCTGACTTTCCATTTTGTAAGGTTCCTCAAGGATCTAGTGAATCTAGTTTCACCCCCCCACCTCCGCCACCAAAAAATCATTTAAAAACCACCAATCTTACCCATCCTACCCCTATTTGTCATGTTTATATGCCAATGTAGAATCCTCATCACCTAAACATGCAAGCAAGCGGGGTCTTCAATGTCTTTAGTAACCTTTGCCTTGTTGTTAAGATATCTCCATGATCCGGAAGTGACTTGTGAGAGTCGATATGGTGTGTTGATCATATTTTCCATAAGGTATTTTCTATAAAATCTATGCAAAAGAAAGGTACCTATATCTCATTTGATATAACAGAGTTTACAAAGTAAGTTGTCTTACCTTGGTTGAAAGGCACCCTAAAATAGTTAGGATCATACCACATCCTTTTTAATGTGCTACCTACTCTTCTCAAACCCTGAGTGATAACAAGTTAGATAGATTGCTTCCTCGGCTACAAAACGACATACATGATTATCTATCTTCCTCTGAGTGTCCTATCTAATCTATGATGTTGCTTGGTATTTGAAGGAGGTTAAATTTGGGTACGAACAGTGTTGACGTGGTATATTGGAGCTATGGGCAAGTTACCTTGTAATAAATTTTGTTACCCATACCGTAGTCTGTTTTTTTAGAATGGACATGCTCAGGATCAATTTAAGGTATCCAAGGCATACCTTTGTTCGTGTGGTAGTTACGATCTTATTGTGAAGTTAGGTTAGTGTCATTTATTTCTATTGTACCTCCTAGTGCCATTGTTAGACTTTTTTGTCGTTGAGGGTACCCCATAGCATCTCTTGCGAGCATCCTCATTTTTAGACTTATCGAATTTTCGGTTAAGCGGTTTACGTAATGACACTATTACTTAAAGTTCTAAAGGATTATTATTATTTTTTTTAAATAAGTGTTTTGGGATTTTCGTTCTTTTAAACCACCTTTGGTGTCCATGGTGCCTATGTGGCTTTGTGGGACCGTAAATTGTTTAGGTTCTCTTGTAGGTTTCCTTGTATATGTTATTAATGTAATGGGAAGTCCCTTTTATCTAGACTTAAATAATTGCATATAATTGGTTGGATTACCTTGTTTTTTTCAATAGCAAGATTGTTAGTGAATTTAGTGGATGTAACCACCCTTCTTGGCCACTTTTGAAGTCACCTCAACATTTAATATTATTTCCTTGCCGCATACACTACATTTATTGCTTATTTATGACCTGCTGATCATTGGTGAAAATTGTTCTTGGAGTGGGGAAGAAATTGATCCAAATTGCTTGCTTTTCTTATTTATGACTTGTTATTCCTTTATTGCTAGCTCAATAAAACTCTTCTCTGTCTTGTAAATGTGAGGTTGCATCGCCTTTTTCTTGTTCTTTGGCCACTCCTTTATTCATTGTTTTATTTTGGTCATGTTCTTGAAATGTGGTGGTTGGTTATGCCATGTCTAGCCATGTGAGCTACTTTTGGGGAAGTTTTGTTGTTGGGGTTATTGATGAGGCATGCACATCCATGGCTAGTGCCACATTCCTCCCATTCCTGTGCCAAAATGTGGCTATGAATGGAGTTTGGTCCTCCAACAAGCTAAAGCATGGAACGTTCCTAAAGAGTTTACAGTTGCCAGAGCATGGTCGAATTTTTTTACTATTCAGGATCTTATTCACGAATGCTAAACACTACCCATTCGAATTTTATGCCAGCTTTAACAATATGATGAAATGAATTGCTTCTATGTGCTGAAATGGAAATTTTCTTGGGTTCTTTGGTTGTCTTACAGTCATTCGTAGCCTGCAGGAACTGTTCCCTATCACATTTCGGCTTGTTCCATTTACTTCTTGCATAATGAAATGTTTACAATAGTTCTTGTTTGGATTATGGAACTATTTTTTTAGTGCTCTTGTTTCTGGGTAATGTCGATGTTCATTTTTGCAGATTTGGGTATGTTTGTGTTCCTTGAAGGTTATAGAATTGACTTTAACTATGGCTCTATGAAATTTTTGGATGAAAATATATATGTATTTATTTTCTGAGTTGTAATATCTTGTAGTAAATTTTTATTCTACGGTAATGAATATAGTGAAACCATGGCTCAAATACAGGTTAGTGACTGTTGTGAAATTTGGTATGGGGTCGATAATCCATATTAGCGGAAGATATACTTTTAGTTTTAATGTTATGGAGAACTAGGTTATATTTAAGTTTTTGTTAATGCCCTTGAGCGGTCAACATGTTGTGACTATTCCTGTAGCTTATTCTCATAAAAAAACATCAAGTATTTTATGAGTTTGGTTCTTGTCAAATGACAACAGCTAGTCACTATTTTTTTAATACATTAAAGGGAATTCTAAATATTTGGTATTGCTAGGATTTGTGGGTTTTTCTCTAAGCAATCGTTATTATGAAGGTTGATCTGGGTATCATTTAAGACTTGTCTATGGTTGATTTGTAGTATTTAATATGGGAATTACATCTCATGAATTCATTAGGGTTCACCACTAATAATAATAATAAAAAAATGATTAAATTTCGAAGACATGACATTTTACCATAGAATTCTTCTCTCTTTCTCTTTGATCATTTATGTGTTCAACCATTATCAAATCGAGGACGTAATATGATTTCTTTATCGGGGTAAAATATTATTGTTTACAGTTTACCAACAAGATGATGCGGGTTTAGAAGTTTCTTGTTTAGTGGGACACCCTATTGAGAGGAAAACTTCAGGAAAATTAATATTTACCTTTATATCCTTAAATCTGTTGAGTAATTGATGTGGGGAAAGTGTTTACATTTGCAAGGGCATGGCGTTACATTTGGTGAAGGTTGAAGTTTGGTTGATATATGGTTAATACGTTCAAGGAAATGAGTATTACCTTACCCATGTCGAGCATGTGATTATCTCAGTTGTAATATAAATTGTTGACTCATGTAAGAATCGTGTATTGGGTTGGCTCATCGTAGCAACCGAAAAGGGCTACATCCTTGGTAATATAGAAGTTGTTGATTAAATTAAATTGTTTGATTAGCTGAATATGGGTTATTTCTTTGATCATACATGATGTCTATTATTCATGGCATGGTAAGATAATCATATGTTTGAACCTATTTATTTGAATTTACTCTGTATCCCTTTTGCAAGCAATTGAGTGTTAGAATGTTGTGAAGTTATTTTCGAAAGTGGTAAATAGTGGTTAAGTAAATGATGTTAGAATTCTAACTATAAATCTATTAGATCATATGAATTATTTATGAAATTTTTTATTGATGTTTGAGTATTGGATTTCAATCATATAATCTATGTGATTACATGATTGAAATCCCAATACGCCGATGCTCTATTTTGAACCTATCGTGTGTTTTAATCCTACATGAACTTTTTTGTTCATGAAATAATGTTCATAGCAGGCTCTTATGGCTTCTTCTTAATTTTGACATGGTATAATTTCTAGCATGATTAATGATGTTGTTATCTTGTTTTTGAGGATATCACGATTTCATTAAATAGAATGTCCTTTTTATGATATTGTTAATGGTAGAATTCTAATCCAATGTGTAGTCTTTATCATGCTCGAGTTCATGAAGTGAATTAGGGTAAAATTTTGGAGATCACTTCCATGAGTAGAAAAAAGGGAGGAAATGACTAGTAGAAAATTAGCACCAGTGTTGATAGTGAAGCCCATTTGCTCAAATGCTTAAATCTATCAAAATGTCTTGGAAAACAATTTGCTAGAAAATTTATAAGGATTTAGTGCATTAGTAATTGTGTAATTATGTTATGTAGAGTTGTCACTTTTCACTGAGGTTAAAACTTGTGAAACATTACTGTGAATAGAGTAAAATGAACTCTTCGTTGTTATGAGTATCTTGTTGTATGTCTCCATTTTTGAATGATAGTTTAGCTTTGATGTGACCAATATTGTTCTACCTAGTTAAAACCACTTCAAGTGTATCGAATTTAGTTACCTTGGTGTGGGTTTCATTTTGGATAAGGGATCTCAGTTTCCATGTTAAAAAGGGGGGGTAAATAATTTGTGATGATAACTTTGAGTAGTAAATCCTTCTAGATTAGGGAAATAATGTAAGGCTAGGCATAATAGAATGTTATTACAATCCTTATAATGGTTTTAAAAATTTATACATATATTTGTATATGAGGTTGTAATCAAGTTGATGTAGTAAGAGACCTTAAGTGAAAAAAAAGGAAATTATCGTCTTTTGTCAAAAGATATACCTTATTACTCTCAACCTATGTTAGTAGTTTCATCCTTAGATTTGTTGAGATAAAAATTATATTAAGTCATAAACTAATGTAAGGTAAATTGAAAAGATAAATGAAGTCACACTAATGGGGTAAATGGTCAAGAAATCATCAAAACTAATTTATCAAGTTATGAACTCTAAAATATAATCATAAACGAATTCTTATCCTTATGCTTATTACACCTCCTAGCTTAAGTAAATAAAAGTCCAAGTTTGTGTGGTCGTCTTAGCCGGTATGCTTGGTTTCATCATCATAAACCCATCTATCAACGATGGCATAATTATACCTTATCCTAGCCTTTTTTGTTTCCCCCTTATATTTGAATGTTATTTTATGCTTTCTTCTTGGGTAGTGTCCTCAAATAACCAACTTGTCTAATGGTAAAAATCTCTTAGACCGACCCCTGTTGTTTTTCTTAGACCACCACCTAATCCCAAATATCACCTTAAGATTTGGAATCACATTTAAACCCATTACCCATTTTGGTTAATAATTGGATTTTTGCAACATTACATGTTTTTATTTTGATCCTTATCAACCTTGAGTGGTGGTAGGATGTTGGTTTGTAACATCTTTTAGTGTGCTAGGAGAAGATTTCTTTTAGGTCATTTGTTTTCTATGTTTAATCCTTTATGTGGTTTTCAAAAGGGTTTGTGTTGTGTTCTCTCTATGGAAATTTTGGAGGGATATTCTTGTAATGTGTATAAATGCCCTTTCCATGGTTAAAGAGCCTAATTTTTTTCATTTTTATCCCCCTTTATTAATAAAACAAATCAACAAGTAAATTGATATATTAGAGATGATCTTAAGCTAATTACTCAATAGTGTAAAAGAAAAGAAATCTAGCTCTATAAGAAGAGTTTCTTGAATCTCAACTTGAACCTTCTAGAACGTAAGTTAAGATTTGAGTGACGTTTTAGTAAATAAGAAACCTTAAAGGATTTTCACCGTGGGATGACCCTAATTATAATTGTGTCCTGTGGTTAGACTATTAGATTGTGTTTTCATGAAAATAAGAGTGAACAGTTTGTGATGGGTGTCGTATGTTATTTTTTTTCCTATGTTATTAGTTTTGTGTCAAGCATACCAAGAGTTGGTTGTAGCCCATTGTGATCACTTGTGGTGTCTTATAAACTTCAAGCAAGTCAAAAAAATTATCCGTTAATTGTCGCATTCCCTAGTATATATGTGCTATGTGGGCGTTACATAATGGATTTTGCAATGGGCTTTCCATCAATCAACAATCCTAGTGGTGGTTTTCTATCATTCAAGCTCAATTTTTGTGTTTCGTAAAAGTCTCTAAAATTCCTGCGCTCCATCTTTTCAATTTTGAAATTCATACCATTCAATATATTTTTCTAAACACATACAATCCTAGTTTCCTTGGGTTGAATTAAAATGTCATTTTCCTCTCACCACTCACGATCCTATTACTATGATTGAATTCATCAATTCGGTCACCGATTATATGTTGCATAAAATTTTTGTGTGTCCCTCTCATCCTTTTTGGATGAACGAGAAGTGGTTTGTTAAAACCCTTTTTGGAATTAATCAGCCAATAAGGCTTATCATTCGATCTCCCCACATTTTCACATTATTGAAAAACTTAACACTCAAAGTGAGGGTTGAACTCTTCTCCTTCTTGTTTGAGAAGGAGGTTTGAAATTTTTTGATCTCGTCTGTGTGGAGCCCAAAATTGTAAATTTCTTGTGGTATATTTTACATCAAGGTCTTCCCATATGCTCTCACTTGGTTCAAATTGGTGTTTGGGCCCCCAAATGTATTTTTGTGGCTACATGGAAACCTTGATGTAATTATTTTTGTTTTTCCCAAATTCAAGTGGGCTTGGAACTAGATTCCCTCTTTTTCTTTTCCTTTTGACCAAATATTTCACATGAAGCACATTCTTTTAGAAGATAACCTCACTTTCTCTTTTGTTCTCCAAGATTCGACATGTTTGTAGAGGGGGATTTTGGTTTGGATATAGAAAGAATGAAATGTTGTTTTCTTTGCTAATAGTGAAGGTGATAAAAATTTTTAAGGGTATAATAAATTGATGATTATCTCGAATGTACTTATATAGATTCAAGTTCGGTGCCAAAAAGGTTTTCCGGAGGTGGAGCATATTCATACTCTTATGCAACATTTGGGTGATGCCCCATGTAATGTTACTCAATAACCATCTTCACCTTCTCAGCTTCTTCGCCTGCCAGTGCCATTTGTCCCCGTGGATGTCGTTAGAGCCACTCTTAAAGGTGTTATTTTAGATCTTTCTCATTGATCCCCACACAATCAACAATGGAGGTGTCTTCACCACCTTCTCGACCACACAAATCGTTCTTCCCCATCTCTTCATCTTTGTTTGGGATTTCTAGTTTCTCCGGAGCTATGCACCTCCGATGGCTAGAATCGCCACCTCTGTCGACTCCACCTTCGGTGAATCTCCCCCAAATTCCACTTTCCATCTCTCTCACACAAGTGACGACTATCAATGAAGAGGAGGACCATTATTTCTTAGGTTAGGACATACCTAAGGATGGAAAGGACCTCCCCTGGTCTAGGGATGGCATGATGACAATGACCCCCTCTGTTGGTATCTTTGTTACAGTGGTTGTACTTTGTTGCTTTGATGTATTCCTAGGCTCTATCTAGTGTGTTCATTTCTTTGCTAGGCTTGGCCTATTTTATTTTCTTGTTTTGGGGTGTGCTCTCATACTACCAACTTTTTTGTTGGAAAAATATTCTATTATGTTGTATTTATTATAATATCCGATCTTTTCATCAAAAGAAGATAAAAAAACTATAACACTTGTTTACATACATATGAAAACAATAAATAAAATTTTAAAACCAAAATGATAAAAAAAGAATTATCTTAATGTTCTAACATGTAATATCTAAAAGTAAAAGAATAGGTTTTTTTAAATTCATATGCAAGAAATAATTAGGTTCATTCATGGATTTTACTTAAGAAAAGCCTCTTTTTAAATGATCCTCAAACCACATTCAACACTTTTCTCACTCAATTATTTCCTTTAAACTCTAAAACCATTTCCACTAATCTTAAGCATGATTCATCTATTGCATAATACATATTTTCTAAATAATTATTTTATTTTGTACGTACTCTCTGCATAAACCACCTCGATGTTGATAATGTTAGAGAAAAATTGTATAGGACCATTTATTTAATGTGATGACCCAACTCATGATTGGAAATATCACAAATAATGCTCGGCCAAATAGTGTTGGTAGCAGATTAAAGAAAAATCAAAATTTTTAGATTTGATCCTAACTATTTTAGGTTGTGCCTTTCAACCAAGGTAAGAGAACCTATTTTGTAACCTTTTTATTGAAGAACAATGATAAATCCTTCTTTTGCATAAATTTTATAGAGAAGACCTTGGGAAAATATGATCAACACACCAAATTTGACTCTCATGAGTTGTCACTTCCAGATCATGGAGATATTTTCACAACAAGGCAAAGGTTACTAAAGACATTTGGGACCCTGATTGCTTTTGCATGTTTTGGTAATGGAGATTATGCATTGGTATACACACATGAAAAAAAGGGTAGTACGGGTAGGATTGGTTGTTTTTGAATAAATTTTTTGTGGGAGGTGGGGCAGATGAACTTGATTCACCAGATCCTTGAGGAATCTTACAAAATGGAAGGTTAAACCAACAAAATGCCACAAAATAGCTAAAATGTTTCTTTAACTAGAATATGTGCTTCAATGGAGGCCCATATTAGCACTTTTTCACACAATCTTTGAGATTCTATCACATGAAGGCTCGAGTTAGAAAATCCAACAAAGCATCAAGATCTGAGTCAAATCATGCCTAAGGTACACCCAGAGGCTTACAGACAATCTGTCAACATAGATGAAAGAAAAGTGATTTTAAATCATTTATTCCAATCCCAGATGAAAGCTCTTCTGAGAAATGAAATTGTAGATGCCACTAAACTATCACAAGGATTGAGGCCTGTGTGATTGAATCAGATTTTAATACAAGATTGCAAACAAAAAAAAAAAAACTACTCGCATACATTCAGAAATAAAACAAACACATTTTTCTCAAGACAACACAATAATAACTCAAATTTGATTAAATCTATCAGCAAGGGAAAGTTTCTAGAATAGTCTCAGAGCTTGTCAATGGTTGTACACTTGCAACCACCTTGACATGATCAAATTTAATACAAAAGAGATATACAAGCTTCTCAAATGGCTTCTCAAAATGATGGGCTCTCAAGCCTTTTTCTATTAGAAAATTCAGTCTCGACCCCTAACACTCCAACCATTTGCACAAAAAAATTTGTGCCATTTATAACATTTACAATAGAGACCCTTTTCCCCCAAAAATCTAGACCTTGAGTGCTACCAGTGCTTGCCATGATCATGATCATGATTCCCAGAATCAGATCTGTAAAAAGTCACCAGGTGCTCGAGGGGGCAGATCTCATCGAATATCTCTCTCGCATTCAACTCCTTCCTCTAGTAGATCACTCTTTCTTCAATTTTCCAACCACTTCCACCCCTAATCTGTCAAATCTGGCTCTTCGTGCTTGGGAGAAGAAAAATGGAAAATCTGATCGAGAGCACGATAGTAGACCATTTTAATGGTGAAAGACATCTTCCAGATCTCCCACCAAACTCAGATATCAACATTAACTCCCCTCTCTGCCTGGCATGTAGGAAATACCAAGAAATCATGAAGACTCACACTTCCAGGTGTGTTTCAGTAAAAATGGGGGAAAATCAGATTCAAACTCTCAGCTGTCGTTGATCTTTACTTTGAATTTGGGTCATCCACGTGGAAGATTCAAACTTAAAAATAGACCCGGGGTTTCCTCTGACTTTTTACAACTTTTGGAAAAATGGAAAAATTTCACATTTTGTTCCCACCTCCACCCTCGAGAAATGAGCCTGACACGTGTCCTGAGGTGGGTCCCAAAGGAACCATGGATAAATTCTACCATTTGACCCTCTTTTTGGAAAAAGGAAAATTTTCCAAGTTTTCCCGCAGCTCCGCCCTTCCACTTCAAGTTTCCAATGTGGGTCCCAATGGAACCACGCTTCCTTTTTTACTTTTAACTCTTTTTCCCACAAAGGGAAAATTTTCCAAATTTCCTCCGAAGGCCCGCACCTCCACATTGACTGGAGAAAGCTTTGACCTTTCTTCCATCGGGCTTGTGGGCCATTTTGATGTTTTGATCCTTTGAAAATCAGGGGGAAAAAAATGCAAGTTACCCCCGATGGTCCACCTCCCCCCCTTTGACTTGAAACACATTTTGACTAATCCTTTGTTGGGCTTATGGGCCATTTTTGATATCTTAACCCTTTTGAGCATAAGAGGAAAAAATTCTAAGTTGCCCCCGATGGTCCGCTTCCCCACTCCTTTTGACTTGTCAAACTGCCACGTGTCACTATGGCACACCTTGAGATGGTCCCCAAAAATTGAGACCTTGAATGAGTGTGTGGGCTCACCACGTGTCCTGGCCCAAAAAAATTTGTTTGAAGGCTCGAAGCTCAAGTGGAAGGTGCCAAGTGTCATGCTCAGGTAGTCTCCTTTGGCCATTGAAAAGTCCAAAAAATGCAAAGTGAGCGGAGGCCTCCAAGTGTCCTCCTGGTGCACTTCTTTAAAAGACTCTGAGTGAGCGCGGGCTCGCCATGTGTCCCTGTTCTCCGCCAAACTATTTTAGCTACATAAAATTTATCTAAGTCTGGGAAAAAAAGGAAACCTCCACGTGTCCTCCCGTGCTACTCCAAGGCCAAACCAAAAAGTAGATCTTCAAATGAGTGTCCATTCCTCCACGTGGACACATTTTTAAGTTGAGGTGATTCATAGAAATTTTGAAGTACCCACTGAGCCACATCCAACCAAAAGGTGCCATGTCCCCTGTCGATGCAAGGATGTAAATTTGACTGGAGAAAACACCCGTCAAACCATAAAATATAGAAAAATGATCATTTGAGCCCAAAAATGAAAATTTCTCCAAGGAAAGAGAATTTAGAAATGTTACAAGGCTCAAATACATCCATCAGAGACACATCCATTCATTTTTCTTCAAGTATTTAGGGTAGAAATGACAAAGGAAAAAAAATCCTTGACCATGGAGAATGGAAAATATGGGAGAACCCGAGTTTTTAGATGAACAGAGAATGGGAGACCCAAATTACAGACCTTTTCTAGAGGAACAAAGAAACAAGGAGAAAACCATGGACCCATAAGTGATCTACGACCCAGGAACAAATTAAAAATGGCAACAAAGATTAACTAGGCACAACATGGGGAAAAAGAAAGTGACAGAGGTCGTAAATCGATAGATTTTCAAAGGAAAACTGGGGTGAGACTATTTTGAGCACCAACATCGGCTCCGACTCGGGGATGGGCACTCCCGTGAGTGCCACAAGAAAAAGGTAGACCAAGTGCCAAAATATCCATTGGGCAACAGAGTCAATTTGTAGAGTAGAGAAACAAAGCCATCTCCAAAAAATGAAACAGAGAAACCAAGCAAAAATAGGTCACCGAGGACCAAAATGAACAAAAACACAAAAGACAAGAAACAAACAACAAACTATACACTATACACAATATTTTGCCTTGATTTAGGGAATCAATCCAAGAAATGCTTCAAATGCCTGCCATTAATAGGAAATTCAAGCAGTTCACCATCTAAGTCCTTGAGGAAGAAGGTATGCTCACCAATCCTGATATCAATGGAGTAAGGGCCCATCCATAATGAGTCAAACTTGCCATGCTTTGCCCTTATCCTCATGTCTACTATCCCATAGCAGCACAAGATCTCCAACATTGAAGGCCCTGGGAGTGACCTTCTTGTCAAATAACTTCTTTCAAGCCTTTCTCTGAACTTTACATGCCTCTGGTGGGATGCCCTCCTCTCTTCATCAAGTTCAACAATTTGGTTAATGCGAGCATCATAGGGACCTACCTCTTGATCCTCCAAGTTATTGAATGAACTGATATGAGGATAATTGCATATGCAGGGGTAAGCAAGGCCTGAGTTCCATACACCAACTCAAATGGACTCTTTCCAGTGGCTCTTTTAGCAGTGATCCTATCTACCCAAACAACAAACTTCAACTATTCACCCCACTTTCTCTTGTTTAGCTCCAAGGTTCTTCTGATAATCTTCAAGCAAGTTTTTGTTACTAGACTCAACTTGTCCATTTCCTTGGGGATTGTAATTAGAGGCATATGTCAAGTTGATCCCATACTCCTTGCACATTTCCATCAAAGGTTTAGCTCTAAAGCTCATGGCATTGTCAGCAACAATCTTGACTGGCACCCCAAACCTGCAAAGATGATATGGTTCAACAGAAAATCCATGACAATTTGGTGTGTTCTCTTTTGGTGGGGATTGCCTCCACCCACTTGGTGAAATAATCAGTGGCTACAAGAATCCACTTATGGCCAACACTTGAAGGGTCTGAAATCTCACCAATGAAATCCATTCCCCATTGCTTGAATGGAGCTTCAATTGATACAGATGCAAAGGAAGGGAGCCTGAAGCTTTTAGTCTTCCAGAGAAGTGCTAGCAACTCTCACATCTTCTAACCAAAAGAGTTGTATCCTGAAGAGAGTTGGCCACCAATAACCAGCCCTCAGATCTTGTGTGTTGTGACTCTTGCAAAAAATTCCCCCACAAACTCCTCCATGGAGATCAGAAATTATCTTGGGGCTTCTTCTTCAGTAATGCACCTTAAGAGGACTCCCTCTGGGTTCTTCCAAGCTAACCCATAATCAGTGATGACATATTTCTGGGAAGCCAACTTAAGAGCTCTTTTCTGGTTCTTACTTAAATACTCAGGGTAGTATAAGTGTTTGAGATAGAAAATTACATCCTTGTACCTCTTAACTCATCAACCTTTCAAAAACACCTACCCTTTCTTCTTCTACCTCATTTACCTCAATAGTTTGCAAGTTTCTCTCAAGCCATAAGCTTAGCCAAGCCCAAACCTCTCACCAACTTTGTGGTTTGGATATCCATATCATATTCTTGCAACTTGTTCACCCACATGCATCTTTTGCTTGAGACCTCCATCTCTGACAAGATGTCCTTCACCATGGTGTGGGGAACATAAGAAACCACTTTAGAACTTAGAATGTAAGGTCTAAAAACCTTTGTTTCTTTTACCAAGGAAAATGCCTACTTTTCCATGATAGTGTACTTCAGCTCAGCCCCCGCAAGGCCTTACTAAAAAAGGCAATTGGCCTCTCAGCCCCTTCATCATCCTTCTAGTAGCAGACAAAAGCAATAGTGTTCTCTGAAGCAAAGGAAAATAGTTGGAAAGGCTTCTTATAATCTAGAGCTGCTAAAATAGGGGCATGTTTTAATGCCTCTTGAATCCCATGAAAGCTTGGATGGAAGCCTCCTCCCATTTGATGACCTGGTCTTTCTTCAACATGGAAGTGATTGGAATGGTCAACTCAACAAAGTTTGATATGAATCTTCTGATGAAGTTTATCTACCCAAAGAAGGACTGAATTCTTCTTTGGTTCTTGGGATTGGGACCTTGTTGATGGCCTCTACTCTTTCTGGATCAATCATCACTCCTTCTTGTGACACAATGTGACCAAGAAATTTTCCTTTTGCACTCCAAAATGGCACTTCTTTGGATTGAGTGAGATGCCACATTCTCTACATCTTATCAACATCTTCTCCAAGTGCAGCAAGTGGTCACTTCTCTTTCTAGAAAACATAGTTACATCATCTTGATAAACAACAATAAACTCATTGATGTAACCAGCAAAAGCAACATCCATTTCTCTTTGAAAGGTGGCTCCAACATTCATTAGACCAAAGGGCATCCTGACATAAACATATGTCCCCCAAGGAGTAGTAAAGGTTGTCTTGATCCTTTTTGATTCCTTCACCACAACTTGGTTATAACCAGAGAAACCATCCAAGGTGGAAAGAAACTCAGAACTAGTCACTAACTGCAGCATGTTCTCCATATTTGGTAAAGGATAATTATCCTTCATTGATGCTCTATTCAGATTCCTGAAGTCCACACATAACCTGATATCACCATTCTTCTTTCTTATTGGTACTAGGTTTGCAACCCAAGAAGAATACCTAGTGGGCTGAATAATCCCTCCATCTCTTAGCTTCTTCAGTTCCTCTTGCATTTTGAGAGATAAGAGTGGATTGATGGCCTCTGTTTCTACCTAAATGGATTTGCATTAGACTCAAGGGAATCTCATGCTGAAACAGTCCTCTCTATATGCTTTTAGTTCAGAATAGGTCCAAGCCATGCAATCTTGGTATTTTTCAACAATTGGATGTATGATTGCTTCTCCTCCTTGCTGAGATTACTACCTAACCAAATTTTCCTTGGCTTCTCCTTTGTGCCAAGGTCATGCTCCTCAATATCCCTCGAGGCTGCATATGCATCTATTAACAATGCGATCAACATTATCAAAATTGGACTCAAGAGCAACCAGCCCTCTAGGAATGGTATTGGTCTTTAGCTGGATGATGCCCTTGCCAAACAAGGTTTCTTTTCCTTTGTTGTACATACCATTGGCTCCAAATCAATGCATTGATCAAAAACTCTCCCTTGTTTTACAGAAATCTTCTGATCTGAGCATCATCATCAAAAACCTGCCAATGTTTAATGTTGTCAGGGACATAAGGGTCTTGTCAATACCTCAACATCATATTCACAATATGGGGACATTGTACAATTGTCAAAATGAGACCCCAACACTGCAAGCTTGTCTACCAAGTCATTGAATTTCCTATCATGATGCACTATGTTGAATGAATCAAACATCTCAATAAGATCCCAAACTACATGTTTATATTGTTTCATTCATTGATTCTTTGTGGCATATTTTTTTGACTTGTTTTACAATTAATTCTGAGTCTCCTTTGACAATGATGTCCTTGATACCATATTTCCAAGAAATTATTAAACCCAACAATAGTGCCTCATACTCAACAATGTTGTTGGTGCACTCAAAGTTGAGTTTGAAGGAAAAAAAAAAATTTTTCCGACCAGAGAAAGTAGAACAACACCAACACCATTCCCAAACTTGGAGCAAGCTCCATCAAACAATAGAGTCCAAGGAGAGCCCACTTGTTCAAGACACCTGCATTCCTCAATCTTGTGCTCCTTTCCATCAACAAATCCTACAAAGTTGTCAGCATCAACATTTGTGTACAATACTTCATAGGATGCATTGTTGGGATCCTCAATAAGATGCAACATTTTCTTTTCTCCATACAACCTGACAAGGCTGCCTTCAATTGGAATGGTGGCATAGGACATATCCATTTGGACACTCCCACCAACACTAGCAAGCCCATTTTCTTGACAATAGCATGCCCCACTTGGCTGGGCAGTCAATGATGACAACATCAAGTTTTAAATTTTTACCTGGGTAAGCTGCAAGCTGCACCACCAAACCCTTCACACATCCCACTACTAGCACTTCTCTAGAATCCATGGCAAAGTGCACTTCCCATATGTTGTTGTCACTTTGATATTCAGCTCATTCATGACTTCCAGAGGCATGACATTACATGATGCCCCTGAGTCAAACATGCAGTTGTGCAAGCAATCTGTCCTTAATGATCAAAGTGGTGAAGAATGGATCCACATTCATCTGAGAGTCCACCAAGGATGTCCCCAAATAGACCTCAGGTGGTTCACCTAGTTCCTCCAATGCTGGTGGTGTTTCTAATTCTTGAATGATTGGAGGAGTCTCCACAATATTTACATTTCTACCTAGGGTAGTCTTCTCTTCTTTCAATCCCAAGTATTCAAATGCTCTCTTTTTGTGCTCAAGAATCCTAAGCAACTCAACAATTGGAACAAGAGACTTTGATTTGACTTAAAACTTGGGCAATATCATATGGGACATTCCTTGGCAAGGTAGTATTGGAAGGAAAGCCAACACACTCATTAGGTGGGTACATGTGATAACTTGGGCATGAGGAGGGATATGATTTTTGTTTGGAACTGTAGGGCTTTTGGCAGATGCCTCTTTCTTAGGAGCCTCTTTAGGAATGTTTGAAAGTAAGGGAGATTTTGGCTTGGCTTGAGGCCCTGTCCCTTTGACAACCTTACTTCTTGTGTTATATTCCTTCTCTTGAGCAACAACAACATTCATCAGTAATTGTCTATCCTCCTCAGATGGAATTCCTCCATCATACTTCTTTATCATTAAAGCCCTTAAATATTCAAAGTCATTATTGGGAAATTCAAAATCCTGTACAAGTATCTACTTCTAAAATATGAGAGGGAGGAAGAATAGGTACCCTATGAATGCAGTCCCAAAAAGGTGGCAACAGCAATTCGGGAACTTATCACCTCAGTTGAAGTTGCCCCTTGTTGTGAGCTTGTGGAACAACCCATCATGCAGACATCATCATCATCATTATCATCAATCTTCTTCTTCTTCTTCTTGATCTTCTTCACAAGGAGCATGAGGCATGAAACATTTGTCACACCAATCAATGACATTTGTCTCCTCCACAACAACAACTCTGGCAGCCAAAGGATCAGGCACCATTCTATTTTCCCTGCCTTGGGGCTGCCTATTTCCAAATCCAATAGGTCCTTTCCTCTGTCATCAGATCTTTGGTGATTTGTAAACCTATCTTGGCTTTTTCTTGTGTTGACCTTGTGAGCTCTTCCCAATTCCCTTCTCATCCGGGCTAGTTTGTAGGAAATTTCTTTGACAGCCCCTGCCAAAGTTTTCACAACCTCCTCCAAATCAACAACTTTACTTGTTTGAGGTTTTTCTAGGTTAATCAATTTTACACCCTCCCTTTTGGAGGCTTTCCAATTGCCTTGATGTTGTTCTCTATTTGCAGAGCCATGGTGAAGGCCTGCCTCAAATTTGTGGGGTTTTTGTCTCTTAAGTAATATGCAAGCCTTTTTATCAAATGCATTAGAATATTTGATCAAACATGACTCATCACAAGGCCTTATCCTAACAAGAAATCTCCTCAAGGTCTTATTAAACCTTGTGTTGAAATCATGTATTGACTCATTAGGATTCTTTTTTATGTTTTCAAATTCTTGTCAAAAGAAACCTAGGGTCAGTTCTATCACCATACTGCAATCTAAATGCATTACTCATCTCAGTCCAAGAATCAATAGAGTTATCTGGCAATGCTTTATACCAGTCCCTGACATCCTCTTCCAAGGTATGGATAAACAACTTGATATATACATCTTCATGTTCAATCTCAAAGTCTTCCATCATATTGATAAAAAGCTTTAGATGTTGATCACCAAGTAATAGCATTGTTCCCTTGGAACTTTGGCATTTTGTTCCTTACATCTTGAGGAACTGCATTTGGATAACCAACCATTCCCACAAAATTTATAGGTCCAAAGGTGTTTACAAAAAGGGGGTCTGGGTGGGGGTTGGGCCATGTTGATTTGAGAAGGTGACCCTGGAGGGGTGACAAATTGATAAGGTATGAGGGTCCTTGGAACACAAGAGTATAATTTTCAAAATGGATACCCCCAAAGGCCTTGTCTCTTGGAAATCCCTATCAACCTCAGAAAAGATAGGTGTAGAATGTGAAGAAAACCATTCAAAATCAAATGAAGGCCCTTCTCCAACTAGAGAATTCAATTCCACAAAGAGGCTACCTGATTCAGAGTCACTTGAATGGAAGTCTTCAATGATAGGCTGATCACTTTCATCAATGGAGATCCCTCTTCTTGTTTGTTGTTCTCCCACAACTCTCCAGGATTTTCTTCCTTCTGATTTTGCTTTTCCTAGCTCTGGAAACAATGTCCTAGTAGGATCCCTAGCAAAGAAAGATCTTCTTCCTTCCAACTTTGCCAATATTAGTAACAAATCTAACTTTGACAGAGTTTTAAGACACTGGTACTCATTAAAAATCAGATCAACAGGGAGTCACCACTAAGGATTTCCACCCTAGTTGTGAAAATGCACTAAATATGATATGTCAAATGTCTGTTAATGCTAGAAACTAGAAATGGAAAGATTCTAACCTTTCTTTACCCAGATTTATCAAATGAAAGCTAGTGCACTAGGTGTGAAAACTTGAAATAATTACACACAACACTTGGAGCATACAAGAAGTGTTTAAACTATGTGGTCTAAATGTGAGCTGTAAGTCCCTAAAATGGTGCCAAAAGTGTGTTGATGGGATAGATGGATATGAAATAACAAAAAATCAACAAATTGGTCACAACAACTTAAAAATCCTCAATCAAAAAGCATGAATTGATGGGCTAGATGGATATGAAATAGCAAAAAATCAAAAAATTGGTCTCAATAACTTAAACAAATCCTCTAAAAATGGCAACATACCCAAATTTAATCTCCTTCAAAGACCGAGCACATCATGGATTTTGACAGGACACTCAGAGGTAGATAGATAATCATGTATGTCATTTTTTGTAGCCTGGGGAAGCAATCTATCTGACTTGTTAGCACTCAGGTTTGAAAGGAGTGGGTAGCACCTTAAAAGGATGTGATCTGATCCTAACTATTTTAGGTTGTGCCTTTCAACCAAGGTAAGAGAACCTATTTTGTAACCTCTTGTTATTGAAGAATAATGATAAATCCTTCTTTTGCATAAATTTTATAGAGAAGACCTTGGGAAAATATGATCAACACACCAAATCTGACTCTCACGAGTTGTCACTTCCAGATCATGGAGATATTTTCACAACAAGGAAAAGGTTACTAAAGACATTTGGGACCCTGATTGCTTTTGCATGTTTTGGTAATAAAGATTATGCATTTGTATGCACACATGACAAACATGGGTAGTACAGGTAGGATTGGTTGTTTTTGAATAAATTTTTGGTGGGAGGTGGGGCAGGATGAACTTGATTCACTAGATCCTTGAGGAATCTTACAAAATGGAAGGTTAAACCAACATAATGCATAATAGCTAAAATGTTTCTTTAACTAGAATATGTGCTTCAATGGAGGCCCAGATTAGCACTTTTTCACACAATATTTGAGATTCTATCATGAAGGCTTGAGTTAGAAAATCCAACAAAGCATCAAGATCTGAGTCAAATCATGCCTAAGGTACACCCAGAGGCTTACAGACAATCTCTCATCAAAGATGAAAGAAAAGTGATTTTAAATCATTTATTCCAATCCCAAGATGAAAGCTCTTTGAGAAATGAAATTGCAGATGCCACTAAACTATCACAAGGATTGAGGCCTGTGTGATTGAATCAGATTTTAATACAAGATTGCAATAAAAACAAGAAAAACTACTCGCATACATTCAGAAATAAAACAAACACATTTTTCTCAAGACAACACAAAATAACTCAAATTTGATTAAATCTATCAAGTAGGGAAAGTTTCTAGAATAGTCTCAGAGCTTGTCAATGGCTGTACACTTGCAACCACCTTGACATGATCAGATTTAATACAAAAGAGATATACAAGCTTCTCAAATGGCTTCTCAAAATGATGGGCTCTATCAAGCTTTTTCTATTAGAAAATTCAGTCCCGACCCCTAACACTCCAACCATTTACATGAAAAATTTGTGCCATTTATAACATTTACAATAGAGCCCCTTTTCCCCCCAAAAATCTAGACCTTGAGTGCTACCAGTGCTTTGCCATGATCACATGATCGTGATTCCCAGAATCAGATATGTAAAAATTTACCAGGTGCTCGAGGGGGAAGATCTCATCGAATATCTCCCACATTCAACTCCTTCCTCTAGTAGATCACTCTTTCTTCAATTTCCAACCACTTCCACCCCTAATCTATCAAATCTAGCTCCTTGTGTGCTTGGGAGAAGAAAAAATGGAAAATCTGATCGAGCACGATAGTCAAACCATTTTAATGGTGAAAGACATCTTCCAGATCTCCCCACCAAACTCAGATATCAACATTAACTCCCCTCTCTACCTGGCATGTAGGAAATACCAAGAAATCATGAAGACTCACACTTCCTGTGTGTTTTAGTAAAAATGGGGGAAAATCAGATTCAAGACTCTCAGTTGTCATTGATCTTTACTTTGAATTTGGGCCATCCACGTGGAAGATTCAAACTTTAAAAAATAGACCTGGGGTTTCCTCTGACTTTTTACAACTTTTGGAAAAATGGAAAATTTCACATTTTGTTCCGCATCTCCGCCCGAGAAATGAGCCTGACATGTGTCCTGAGGTGGGTCCCAAAGGAACCATGGATAAATTCTACCATTTGACCTCTTTTTGAAAAAGGAAAATTTTCCAAGTTTTCCCCGCAGCTCCGCCCTTCCGCTTCAAGTTTCCAATGTGGGTCCCAGTGGAACCACGCTTCCTTTTTACTTTTAACTCTTTTTCCCACAAAGGGAAAATTTTCCAAATTTCCTCCGAAGGCCCGCACCTCCAGCCATTGACTGGAGCAAGCTTTGACCTTTCTTCCATCGGGCTTGGGCCATTTTTGATATCTTAACCCTTTTGAGCATAAGAGGAAAAATTCTAAGTTACCTCGATGGTCCACTTCCCACTCCTTTTGACTTGTCAAACTGCCATGTGTCACTATGGCGCACCTTGAGATGGTCCCCAAAAATTGAGACCTTGAATGAGCGTGGGCTCGCCACGTGTCCTGGCCAAAAAAATTTGTTTGAAGGCTCGAAGCTCAGTGGAAGGTGCCAAGTGTCATGCTCTCGAGGTAGTCTCCTTTGGCCATTGAAAAGTCCAAAAAATGTAAAGTGAGAGGAGGCCTCAAGTGTGTCCTCCCACGTGCTTCTTTAAAAGACTCGAGTGAGAGTGTGGGCTCGCCACGTGTCCCTGTTCTCTCCGCCAAACTATTTTAGCTACATAAAATTTATCTAAGTCTGGGAAAAGTAGTGGAAACCTCCACGTGTCCTCCCTGCTACTCCAAGGCCAAACCAAAAAGTAGATCTTCAAACGAGCATCATTCCTCCACGTGGACACACATTTTAAGTTGAGGTGATTCATAGAAATTTTGAAGTACCCAGCTGAGCCACATCCAACCAAAAGGTGCCACGTCCCCTGTCGATGCAAGGATGTAAATTTGACTAGGAGAAACACCCGTCAAACCATAAAATATAGAAAATGATCATTTGAGCCCGAAAATGAAAATTTCTCCAAGGACAGAGAATTTAGAAATGTTACAAGGCTCAAATACGTCCATCAGAGACACATCCATTCATTTTTCTTCAAGTATTTAGGGTAGAAAAATGACAAAGGAAAACAAATCCCACCATGGAGAATGGAAAATATGGGAGAACCCAAGTTTTTAGATGAATAGAGAATGAGAGACCCAAATTACAAACCTTTTCCAGAGGAACAAAGAAACAAGGAGCAAACCATGGACCCGTTTGAAATTTCAATCATGTCAAGATGGTTGCGAGTGTACAACCATTGATAAGCTCCTAGATTATTCAAGAAACTTTCACGCTAATAAATTTAATAGATCTTGAATTAATCTATGTTCATCTTGGGAAAAATTGTGTCTTATTTTATTTTAGAATGTCTTTCAAATGGTTTTGATGTTCATGTTGCAATCCTATGTTAATATCCCTTTGAATCACACAAGATCTCATCCTTGTAATATTTTAGTGGCATTTGCAATTTCATTATGAGAATAGCCTTCATCCTCTAATGAGATAAACAATTTAAAATCATTTTACTGTCATTTCGTTGATAAAGATTGTCTTTAAGCCATTGAGTGTATCTTAGGCATGAGGAACCATAGGTTTTTAATATTTAATTGAGTCTTTAGCTCAATCCTTCTTGTTGAATTCTCCAAGAGTGTGTGAAACCATGCAAATTTGGGCCTCCATTGATGAACACCTTCTCGGTTAAAGGAATATTTTATCTCTTCTAAAGCATTTTGTCATTTAGTTTTCCAATTTTTGTGAAGGTTCTCAAAGATCGGGAAAATCAAGTTTATCCGCTTAATCTCCCACCAAAAATTATTCAAAAATAATGAATCCTACCCGAACTACCCTCGCTTTCCCTATATGTCTACAAATGAATAAATTTTACTTCCAAAATATGCATAAGCAATCGGGATTCCATACTTGCTTTTAGTAACCTTAACCTTCTTTAGAAAATATCACCATTCTTTAGAAGTGACAACTCGTGAGAGTTAAATTGTGGCGCATTGATCATATTTTCTCAAGGTTTCCTTTCAAATTTGTGAAAAGATTGATATCTTCAATCTCCTTCACCAATAGAGGTTACAAATTTGGTCCTCTTAGCCTAGTTGAAAGGCACAACTTAAAGCAAGTGAGGATAGATCAAATCCTTTTGAAGGTGCTCTCCATTTCTCCAACATTTGGTCGACAAAGAGCCACGGAATCACCTCCTCGGCTACAAAACGACATACATAATGATTTATCGTCTCTAGGATTCTTGTTAAATCCGTGATGCTTCTCGGCTTCCAAGGAGAATCAATTTGGATACCAACACCATGGTCTATTGTAGTTGAGTTTTTTTCAATTTCCTTTTGCAATATTTAATACCTAATGATAGAAGGAAAATTGAGCCTTGATTGAGTACAATCTATATCAGAGGAATCATTCTCCTTAGGTGTATGGCAAGACATATCCAAGGCACGGTATTTTATTTTTAATGGGTATTCTGTCAAACAGTTCACATGGCCTTGGGTAAGATTCCTTACTTTACATACATGGCCACACGAACACTTGAAATCGTAACTTCTAACAAGGATCCCCTTGTCTTAAACTTTATTGGTTGTCCCAACCCTATTGCATAGCTCCACCTGGTGTGGGGAAGAATGAAGGAGACACAACATGTAGAGATATGTGTGGTATAGAGAGAAGGGAACTTTCAACATATTAACCAATACAATAGCCTCCCCAAATAAAATATAAACAACAAGAAGGAAGTGGTAGCTGACATCTACCCAACAATGGCGCTAAAAAGGTTAGCTACTGACAACACAAGTTATAAGAAGAAGAAGAAGAAGAGTTAAAAAGGTGGATTTTACCCATAGATGAAGCACCTACCCAATTTCAATATTCTTCTTCTACATACAATAGAAAAATGACGACAGGAGACAGTTTCCTTTCCTCTGAAAAACAATGAAAACCGCTTTAGGTACAGCTCCAGGTCTAGTTAAATCTGTTTGTATAGAGAAAGGCGTGGAGATAATAGAATTAAAGACTTATCTCTGTGCGCAGGTTTGATTAAACCCACAATGGTCTGATTTTGGATGGATAATAGAGAGGGTCCATCTGACACAGTTCCCATAACGTTTTGTTTACAGACGCTGCGATAATCTAGTAGTTTATGTTAAATTTGCAACTTGACTTGGGTTTCCGTGTGGTTTTGGCCTTTGGATCTTTAGTAAAGTGGTGGAATTATTATGCACGGATAACGACATGTATGAATGCCCATGTTCCTTATCAGGGCTCTTCCACATATCCTCCATTAACCTTCTCTAACCACTCCTAACGCTCCTCCCCCTTTTTTAAAATTTGATTAAATTTAATGCCGAGCACTATATGAAGGTAGGAAAGAGGGATAAAATTTGGTACCCAATCATAAACTAGATAAATATACATATAAATATATGTTCAAGTTTTTTGGATAAAAATTTGAAGACATTTGAAAATTAATTGTAAAAATAAAAATAACTTCTTATTGTCGAAAGATTAAGTAAAAAGAAATAGTTAAAGTGCACTTGAAATGTATAATAACCCTTGAATAATAATAAAAATAATAATTAAATCCTAAAGAATAAATATGTGAAATTCAAATGAACACATATAAATGTGAGATGATATTCGTTTGAGATGCAAATGGGAAAACATGGAGCCTTTGTTGTTATGGGTGAGTGGATGGATTTAAGAATATAAAAATGTAAATTTACTACCTTAATTTAGTCTCATCACCATCCTTATATAAAGTTAATTTGGTGCAAAATGTCACTGTAGTATCTAAATAACCACAAATCTTACGTTCTCCCCATCTAAGGTCCCATAAAAATAGTTATAATGAAATCATATTTATAACAAGTCATTTTCTCCCTTCACCAATCGCCGCCTACTTAAAAAAAAAAATAGAAAAAACACACATAACCAAATCTTATAGGAAAGAAACAATTCTACAATTAGGGAAAAACAATAAAGATTACTAAATTGCAAATTAAAACTAACTTTACCTTAATATGCTCATCATTTTAAAACAAATAACTAATAAATGAAAAACCGGTTTAGCGTATTTGTTTGATTCATTGTTTGAGTGTGAAGCAATAGTTTAAAATGAAATAAATAAACTTTACTTTCACTAAAATTTAAATCAACGTGCTTCAAAATAAATAAAATGAAATGCATCTATATTTATCAAATCGTCTAAAGTCAATTTGGCATGTAATGATTATAAAATTATGCCATTATTTTGTAATCTCTGCCGCCGATTGAATATAATTTTTTGTATTTTCCAAATGATTCTGCATGTATACATTGTAATAGTTAATAAGTATTTGGACTAGTTGCAACGGCTTTGGGCACCCTAAATTCACCGTTTTCCAGTTTAATACATTTTAGATGGCAGATTTTTGGATATGGTACGTGAGATTGTCGTTTTATGTTTTAAAAAATTTAATGTGAAGATTAGATAAAGACAAGAACAATAAATATGTGAATAGATGAGGTAACAACTATAATAAATGTGATGAAATTATGGTGCCTCATTTTACATGAAGATGGGAATTATAAGTGGTAAAAAAATTTAGCCAATCACAATCTAGCTAAATACAGTTAAAATATTTTTTGGGTTAAAAATGAGCATGTCCAAATTTTAAGACATTTGAAAACCAATATAGAAAAATAATACTAATTTCTTGTTTATTGGAAATATGTTTAATAGTAACTTATTAAAGTGGAATGGAAAGTTATAGTGAAAAAATTTACAATTTCTAAAAATAATCACCAATATATTACATACTTCTAGCATTCAAATTATAACACTATTTACATACATATAAAGAGAAGAATTGAAATTTAAGAACCAAAATGATTAAAACAATTATCATAATTTTTTTACATGTGATATCTAACAAGTAAAACCACATGTTTGTTTTGATTTGATAGACAAAAATGATAAGTTTCATTGCATGGATTTTCTACCCTCCATGCCACCCCAAAAAAAAAAAAACATAAGCCTCTTCTTAAGTAATCCTCAAACCACATACAACGCTTTTTCTCACTCAATTATTCACATGCCATTTTATGTGACCATACAATTCCTTTAATTTGTAAAACTATTTTCCACTAACCTTAAGATTTAATCATCTATTACAAAACATATATTTTCTAAATTGGCAATGTACGTGAAATGTATGATGAAAACATTGAAAGGTATCTTGTGAAGAAGTGAAAGAGGAGGGTGAGAACAATGGGAGAGAAAGAGGGGATAAGAAGGGGATTGAGGGTGGATGAGTGTAAGGGTGGGGAAAACGGAATGGGGAAGCAATCTAGAATGCCACACTCCAATAACCACATGAATTTTCGTTAATCATTTGAAGTAGAACACGGGTTTTGTGCAAGATTTGGACGCAAAGTTTCGTAGAGATATCTCAAAATGTAATAGTTTGACAAACAATATTGAAGAAACTAGAAATATTTTATAATTGTAGTTGTTGCATATATTTGTTAGTCAGAACACACGTAAATGTCATGGGAAATCGAGTGCAATCTAATGAGACACGACATAGATAGGAAGTTGTGTAGTGGGTGTAACATCAAAAGGTAGTGATTATACATAGTTTAATGATTAGAGTTTCTCTCTAGGTCCATCAACAATTATTAGCAATAATGATGAAGATTATGCGTACCCAAATAATCTCTTGTAGTTGTGATTTGTATTTAATTGTCTCATGTTTGTGGCATTATTCATTTGAGAAAAGTACGAGATTTTAGGGACCAAAATTCAAAAAATGTAAGGAATTCAACACAATCCAATTTTGATTCCAAACTATACTTATTTATTCTTGTAGAAATTTAAAGGCATGGTTTTTTGTTTGAAGTTTGAGTAATGTAAGAAAATGATATCATGGAGAAATTTTTTTTTTTATGCATCGATCAAGATTTTAATTTTGTTTTTGTTTAATGTAATCAAGTATTTTTTGTACATGACATTAATTTGTTAGCTAAGGTGAAGAACATAAATAGGAAGTTAGATATAAAAAGGTGGGAAATGAAACCCTAAACATGCCACACCTATTCCATGCATCAGAATGTTCCTTCCTAAATATCATTTGCTATATGCGCTCCACTATATCATCTTGAGTTCTCCTGCATTAACCACAAGAGTGCAATTTATGCTAAAAATGGCCAAAATAAGAACCACCATAAATTGAATATGTTTTACAATAGGTAGATTTAATGCATCAATCAAGCTTGCTCATAATTTTCAATTTCATGGCAAAATTGATTGGATGACGTTTAATTTGATAGGTAAGACAAAAACATTATTGAAAGACATCTCTAATATACAATCTATTTTCTTAATTGTAAAAGTAAACATTTTCTATTATAATGTGTAGGAATAATCAACCTCTCCACATAAATGATAAACTTAACCAAATTAAAATATTTAAAAATTTAAGTGATAAATTTATAAGTAAATAATCCAATTTTCGCCATGTTAATTTTTAAACATTGTTATCTTCATATTACGAGTTATTTTTCTATTTTTTCAATATACCATTATGATAAAATAAATTCAAATTGGAAAAGTTCAAATATTATACAAAGTTTCAATATTATACTCACAAACTTAGACATTTACAATATGAAGTGAAACAAACTTTTGTTGTTAATTGGTAGTTCAATGTTTTCTCGAAAATCAATTATACATAGAATTTGTTGAAAATATTTTAAATTTATTGTTAGAAAAATATAACGAATAACTTTTATTTTAATAACGTCAGAGAAAATACTACAGGCCTTAAATTTACACTCACACTATATGGATTAATGTCACCAGTGCATTCTCCTTATAGTTCATCCATGACAAACCAAACTGTCTCACACTATATGATGAAAAATTTAATCCTTCTATTGTTGCCCATTGTATGGAATCTTCTAAAAATTAATTAACACATTGAATGACATGATATAATCTCATCCCATCCTTTATTTTCAGGTTTGGTGACTTTAATATGCACAATTAACATCTAAACAACATTCCAAGGCATTATAAGGAAAGGAAAGGAAAGATCCCATTCAGTTGCATTGTTATCATATTTTGGGCATTTCAATTATAATTACTATTAACTGCTATCGAAAGTATTTTATTCTCTATTAAATGTGAGGCTTTGATCTTGTATCCAAAGATTGACTTCACTAGGTTACCTGCAATAAACATCCTCTAGATTGACCAGCTCATGTCATACGGATTAATGTCACTATTGTGTTGTTCTTTTAGTCCCTCCATGACAATCCAAACTGTCACACAATGCATGATGAAAAATATATTCCTGCCCTTTGTTGTTTCCCATCGTATGGAGTATTGTACAAATTGATTAACACATTGATTATCGCAATCTAATGTCATTCCTTCATTATTGTCCAGGTTCAGTGACCGAAATACATACTATTAACATCTAAACAACATTGCAAAGTGAAAAAGGAAAGAAAATATCTCTTTAAGGTAAATGATGCCTAACACCCTGTGCACTTAAGTGTTATGAGGGTATCTTATGTAGAAAATCTCTACATTCTTATACAACGAACAACATAATGAAAAATAAAACGAGTAACAATAGAATAATATATAAATAACAAATTAAACATAAAACCAACACTATTGTGCATTATCTATTAATTAGATTATTCATACTCAGAGATTTGGCTCATTACATCCAAGTTGTGATTGCAGTTGTGTGCTTTGTATGCATCATACAAAATAACTACAATTGTTGTTAATAAATAACTAGCTACAACTCTAAAAAAACAGCAGTCTAAATCTGAACTGTGCTTTAAAACAACACATGTTGTGCCTACAATAAATCAGATTTCTTTTATTTAAATTGAATTCCTAAGAAAGCAAACTAAATATAAATTTATATCTCCTAATAAATATATAGGAGGAATTAATCATGCATTGCACATGCATATTTCAACCACTCCCCCTTAATTTCAAGCCTATATCTTTTACTAATCTGGAGCTGCATTTGCATTTTCAGATCTTCCATATGTAGGATCACAAAATCCCAAACAATCTCTCAAATATTTGAAAACTTCCTTTGCCAAATCCTTTGTAAAAATGTCTGCAAATTGATCTTTGGATCTCTGCAACATTCAAGATGAATTTCTTTGTTGTCTACGAGATCCATAATGAAATGATACCTCGTATTAATATGCTTACTCCTCTTATGATTTTTTTGGAGAACGTTATGGCTGAGTTGTTGTCACATAAAATCCATGTAAGCGTCCTCTTGTTTCTATTGTAAATATGTCGACACTCTTCTCATCCAAACAAATTGACATGTTTCTCATGTTCTTTGCTACATACTCGCTTATGCTGAAGATAATGTGATAATGGGATGCTTATCGATGCCCATAAAACCACTCCTATTCCAAAATGAAAATTATAGACAGATGTGCATTTCCGATCAACTATACTTCCAACACTATAACTATCTGTATACCCAATTAATTTGAACTCATCTGAAGTTAAATAAATAATTTCATGATTCCTTCTTCCATGTACATACCTCAAGATTCTCTTTCCATCTTTCCAATGTGAATCTTTTTGAGATTCCATGAACCTTAATATGATGCTCACATGATACATAATGTCAGGCCTTGTGGCCGTCAAATGCATAAGACTTCCAACCAACTTTTTAAACAATGTTGGATCCACACATGTTCCTTGATCCTATTTGCTCAACTTCAAACCTACTGCAACTAGTGTTGGCGCTAGCTTACAATTCAACATGTTAAACCTTTTCAAAACATCATTTGCATAATTTTATTGTGAAATAAAAACTTCACCTTCTAATTTTTGAACTTCAATGCCTAAAAAGTAATGCATAAGACCAAAATCTATCATCTCAAATTCCTTCTTCATGGCTGATTTGAATGAATTTGTAGATAGATTTCCAGTAATGATCAAATCATCTACATATAAACAAACAATTAGAATCTTACCTTGCTCATTTATCTTGGTGTATAAGGTAGGCTCACTTCTACTCCTACTAAAACCATTCTTAATCAAATAATAATATATTTTGTTGTACCAAGCTCTAGGTGCTTGCTTGAGACCATAAAGTGCTTTCTTCAATCTATATACTTTTCCTTTGATACCTTCAATCTCATAACCTTTTGGATGATTCACATAAACTTCCTCTTCAAGGAAACCATTCAAGAATGCTGATTTTACATCCATATGATAAATAGGCCATTTGTTTTGAGCTACAATTGCTAAAACCATTCTTACCGTGTCTGAACATGCTACTTGTGCAAATGTGTCATTATAGTGCACTCTATATTGTTGCGTAAAACCTCTTACTACAAGCCTTGCTTTTTGTTTATGTACTTTTCCATTAGCATTATATTTTTCTTGTAGACCCACCTAACTCCTATCACGTACTTTCCTTTTGAAATATCCGTCGGCTCCCATGTCGGATTCTTCTCTAAGGAATCGATCTCATCATCCATGGCTTGTGCCCAAACTTCATTCTTTATAGCCTCTTAAAAATATACTAGATCTGAAGCCTGAGAAAACAATGCAAAAACTGAAAATGAATTAGGTATATCAACATTATAAATCTCACTAAGACTCCTTTTTTACATTTGCGCAATACTATTTTATTCGGGACTACTTTGTGGTGATGGAGTTTCTTCTAGTGTTCTCCCTTGTGTCTCTTGCATGGCTGAAGATGGCTGAAATATTGGAGACCTCTGAAATACATATGGAGGTGTAGCTTGTGCTATGACTTGTGGTGCATGTCCAAGATTTGTAGATACAATACCTTGCTGCTCTAAAGTTTCATCTGCCCTATCATCACATGGAATAGTTGTTGCTATACTTATTGTTTTCTCTATACTTCCATCACATGCTTCATACTCAATAAAATGAACACCCCTGCTTATCAAAATGTTTCTAGTGACTAGATTTTACAACTTGTATGCTTTTGTATTCTTTGAATACCCAACAAAGATAGACTTTTATCCTTTGTTGTCCAAATTCTTCATTAGCTCATCAAATACATGTCCATAAGCTACACAACCAAATACTCGAAATGTGAAATGTTATGTTTCCTATTAGTCAATGTATTTTGAGGAACCATGTTCCTAAAAAGTTTTGTTGGACACCTGTTTAAAATGTAAATAGAAGTGGCTAGTGCTTTTGCCCAGTATCCATTTTGAAGGTTATTTGCCTTAAACATGCTTCTTGCTATTTCCATACAGCTTTATTTTTTCTCTATGCCACATCATTGTACTATGGTCTATACCTGGAAGTAAACTTCTTGTGTATACCATGATATTTGTAAAAATTCTTAAATTCATTAGAAACATAGTCACCTCCTCTATCCATCCTGAAAAATTTGATGTAGCATCCACTTTGCTTCTCCACAAATGCCTTGAACTATTGAAATGTATAAAAGACATCTAATTTATGTATTAGAAAATATACCCATGTATTCCTTATCTAGTCATCAAAGAACGTCCTAAAATATGAACAACCTCTAATAGAAGTTGTTTTCATGGGTCCACATAAATCTGAATGCACAATTTCAAGTGGTGTACTTGCTCTTGTTGTTTTGCCTACTACGAAATAATCTCTCGTGTTACTTCTCCAAAATACAACCTTCACATAATCTTTCTTGTTTTCTATATGAATGAATAAAATTTAACCATATTATTTCTATGAAGTAAATTCAAACCTCCAAAATTCAAATGTCCATACCCTAGATGTCAAATCCAAGATCCACCTTTCATAAATGAATGAAAATTTGATTGTTTCCCTCTAATGCAAGAATCAAGCTGTATTAGTGCAGGAATCAACATAAGACTCGCTTGATGTAGTGTAGGCATAATGTACATTGGTGCGGGACTCTATTACCTCGGTGCGGGACTCATTACATTAGCGCAGAATCATCTCGCTTGAGTGTAGGAATCAGTAGAAGGATGATTTGAAATCAGTGGAAACATCCTATTGATGCTCATATTCACTTTTACAATCAATTGAGTGCTTAGGATCTTTGACCACAATCACAGACTCATTGTCTTCCATATAGACTCGTATCCTTTCGTACCATTTTTTTAATACTCATAAGATTATGTTTCAAACCCGTAACATAATAAACATCTTGCATACTTTGTTACCCCCTAGCTTGATAGAATACTAACCTTGCCTTTTCCTTTTACAGATATAATATTGTTATTTCCAAGAGTTACATCTCTATTATTTGAATCATCCAAACTAGAAAACAAATCTAGATTACTGTGATGTGATTACCGCAACCCGAATCCAAATGCCATACATCACAGAGACTCTCCTTTGATAAATTACACTCGTGTAGATGATAAACACAACATTTCTTCGGTAAACCTTGTGCATGCAATAAATATAGGTTTAGAAATAGAACTTCCAATATGATTTTGATTTTTCCTCTCCGATCATATTGCTTTTTTTTCAATCATAAGCATAGTGCCCACACTTCTTGAAATAATGGTACTTGAACATGAGACTTATCTTGTCTCTAACCATAAATTTGTTCTTGATTTTTTCCGCCTCCACCTAAGTTCGATGAACCACTGCCACTTCCTCTAGATGGACTTCTTCCTCTACCTCTTGGGATGAAACTACCTCTTCTTTTTCCACGAATACCTGTTGTATGAGATGTAAAAGCCTAATCTACACTTGCATGTGATCTATTCATCCTCTTTTCATGATTTATTAGTGATGCATGCAACTCATCAATAGAAAAATTACTCGATATGTAGATTCTTCAATAGAACAACTAAAGGATCAAATTTCCTAGGTAAACTTCTAAGCAATTTTTCAATAATCCTTCTATCTTCAAGAGTCTCACCATAGTATTTTATTTGATTAACTAAGATGACTACATAAGTTAAGAACTATTATATAGAATCTGAATCTTTCATTAAAAATTATCAAAATATCTACGAAGTAACTATAGCTTGGAAGTTTTTATTTTCTCCTTACTTTGAGATGCAACATGTAGTGTATCCCATGCAATCTTTTCTTTTGGATTCTCGCACTCTTGGAAGAATGATTTCATGTATTTCGTGATGAATATAGGAAAGATATTTTGACCTTCTTTCATAACACCTTCAAAGTATCTTTCTCTTCCGAGAAATTGCAGTATACGTTGCTACATTTGTGAGCTTTATGTACCCATCCTCAATGATCTCCCATAGGTCTTGAGATCTAAATAGTGCCTTTATCGTCAACGACCATTATTCATAATTATTTCCATTAAATTGCAGCATCTGCATACCGGATGTAGAAGCCATAGTTTTTTATAATTTAGTAAACTACTAGAATAACCTTCTCTAATAGCAATTTGTAGAAAATATCTCATGAGTCTTATATAACAAACAATATAAATAAAATAAACATAATAATAAAATAATATGCAAATAACAGATTAAACATCAAACCAACATTGTTGTGCATTCTCCATTAATTATATTCTTCGGCTCATTACATTCAAGTTGTGCATGCAACTGTGTGCTTTCAATGCACCATACAAAACAACTACAATTGTTGCTAATAAATAACCACCTACAACTCTAAAAATAAAGCACTCTAAATCTGAACTGTGCTTTAAAACAACACATGTTGTGCATGCAATAAAGCATATTTCTTTTATTTAAATTGACTTCCTAATAATAGGACAAAGCTAGAGTTAACTAAAGAAAACTAAATCTAAATTTATTTCTCCTAAAAAGCTATGGGAGGAATTAATCATGCATTGCACATGCATATTTCCAATATCTTACAACATTAGGCTACTAACGATAACTTATTTAGCCAAATTTAATACTACATATTGTACCTTTTTAAGGATTCTTAAGCTGTAGTGGATGAAGTTTCCAACCTAGGTGGTATAAATGAGGGCATATACCGAAATCAACAAAAAAATCTTTCCGAATGCTCCATCGATTCCCGAGTAGCCCTACATTAGAGTGTTGGTCCGTACAAACATGACCACACGGGTGGTGTCCAAGGGAAGCACATTTTCCAACTTACAAAACAAGCCCATGGTAAGAAAGGGGATTAGCTCCTTGCTGAGAGAAGGTCGGCACCAAAGCTAGTAGATAGCTAGAAAACATCCTTCACCTTTGAAGTTTCTCCCTTCTCGGCACCTTGATGCCATAACTCTCTGCCAACTCACCCGTCGTGATTGTATCTCGACTTCTTCAACATGACAATTTCTTGTTTAGGTTTTCCATTTGTACACTACATTTAATATCCTCCTTGATGTAATAAATTGTCTCGCAACAATTCCATGCATCAATGGCCACAATCTCCCAGTAAAGAAAAATATGTGTGTTGTCTCCGATTGGCTACAAAAACATGTTTCTCATGCTAAAAAAATCATTGGGTTTCAATGCACTATCTATGTAAAAATCAAGGCGGCTAGATTAAAAATGTTGATGAAATTTGAACATGCATACTCCAGTCAGGAAATCCTCCATCTATGAATAAAACTATGTCTTGAGATCCATTGATCATGTACTCATACACCGAGAATCGTAATGGAACCCTCGTTGTAGAAACTGTACAATTGAACAAGATTTCTATGATGGCTTGAATCAATTACTTTCATCTCTGTTTTGAATTCCCTTTCCCCTACATGTTCTCCCTCACCTTCATCACCGTTGCATTAAAAGTTTTCACAACAATTTCTCTTCCTTCAGGTAAGGTGCCTTTATAAACTATACCAAAGGCACCCCTTCCCAATTCTTGTGTGAAAACCCCTATAATGACTGTATTTATTTATAATAATATGCGATTAATCGATCCACAACCTTATGCTTCTCTCCAATATCTCCGACCTTGTAATCATATGCATGAAAGAAAAAAATGAAGCCCACCGCTAAGAAAATTGAGGAGTCCAGATAGGAGATTTATACCAATTACTACAAAAGCCTTTCCTAGTTTCTTGTTATCTCTCGAAAGTGCACCCTTGTTGAGAGATGGCTGTAGGGGTCCTAAGCTTTCTATGAATCTCTCACTTTTGTAGATACAATGGAAACACCTTAGGTGTGTGTGTATACCTATTATCGAGGCGAGTCTCCAATATCAAGTCCGGTTCATTTTTTATTTATGGGGTTTTGAAGGTAAAAAGGTGAGAGTAAATGTATTTAAAATGGGGTGATACACCAAAATTTTGGAGTTCTTTGAATGATTACATGCACAATCAAATTGAGAATTAATTTTAGATGTACAAACCAATAGTTTTCAACAGAATATTAAGGAAAAACACTTTGTGTATCGAGGGAATGAGTGTAAACAACATAATAAGGTAAACATGCACACTAATATCATGCAAAAATTACTAGATTTTCAACTAGGTAAGATGATTAATCAGGTAATTTTACATTCACAAGAATTAATGAGATATGCACACCACTGCAAATAATTGGAAAGGAAAAATTAGTTCTCATTCAAGGGGAAAAACTAGCAAAATTTGCTTCAGCACTCCTATGTCCAAAATTCCTCCCTTGTGCCTTGCAATTACACACAATATATAGCAAGATTATTCACCCATCCCATCCTAAAAATAGGCTAAAATTTTTACTCGCCCATGCATGCTAATTTTACCCCTTTATCATGAATAAATAAAGGAATAAAAATAGACATGCTAATTACAATGAGGCATTAATAGCCTTGGTTACAAAAATAAAATTCAGTCCAAGTGCAAATGAGTAATCTAATTTTAATAAAATAGGATGAATAATTTGGCTAATAATAACCCTTATTTGTTGTGTAAGTATCCTCTAATGTGCCTACAATCTCTTTATTCTTCTACTTAATGTGACACTTGTAACTTGATCCACTTGCAATGATATTTTAGGAATCCTTTAATTCTTTCACCTTGGATGCACATGCAAAAATTAATCTCCCTGTATGAGAAAAAAAATTCCTTTTCCTTTAATTACTTTGAAAAATATTCACCAATGTGGGGACCACTTGTAAGCATGTACAAGAATTAATACCATTATTTGTGAAAATAAGGTAATTAGCATGTCAAAATGTTACATCTTGATTTTTGATGTTGACATCCTTGCACTCCTCTGTTATTCTATCTTATAGTGGATGACACGCAAAATTACTTTCTCTACAAGTAAAACTAATTCTTTTGTCTTTTACACTTGCCAAAAACCATTCAACTTCAATTTACACCATTTGGGGAACACCTTTGATGTACACACTTGGTCCTCATGTGGAATGACCACTTGTCCATGTGCAAAATCTATTTATTTCTCTCCTATAATTCATAGTCTTGATCATTATTTATATGCATCGACCACCTTTATTTGAATTAACCCTTGTATTATTCTTGGTCCCTTTTGACTAGACCTCTTTTATAACTCAAAAGGTAAACCCTACTTTTTTATAAACATTGTTTATCCCACCATGGCATATAATATAACTTCGGTATTTTTGAATAATCATTGCATTATAGTTTTGGGTCACTATTTGGTTAACCATTTTATCGATCATTGCAAATAATATAGTCTTTAGATTTCAAAAATATCATGCATAAGAAGGTGATATTACCTTTCTGATGATCATTGGAAACATGTGCATGTTTTCAGACCTTATTCAGTCAATACAATGATTTTTTTTTAAATCATGGGGATGCCCCCGTCTCTCATGATGGCTCGACCATTCACATGCTTTGTTGGTGGTTGTTGCTAACTCGAGTGAAGTAAGGATTAACTTTTAGTGTGCATTGAATTTAATAATTTGATCACATCACGTTGATCTCATTATTGATAATATGGGTTTTTGATCTTGCATTCATGGCCAACACAAACGTTGGTGGCATGTTAACATCTTTCATCATTGATTTTTTTAGTTTTTGATCTCATCCGTTGATATTTGTACACATTATGTCCTGGGTATGAATATTGTTTTTCATTTGAGTTGATACCTTTCATTTGTAAACGTTGATCCTTGTCCTTTTTATTTTAAGCATAAGATTTAACCTACCTAGTGATTTAGGTAACTCGGTATTTATGTTAATGAAATAAAATAAAATCAACCCATAATACCCTCATTCAGTCATCCACATTTGGATGCTTTTAACTTTGCGAATGCCCTAAAAAAATTCTAGGCCACCATTGGTAGAGTTATTTCGAGCTTGATTTATTTTATTTTTAGTCTTTGTGATGCTATGCGAGGTCAAATATTCAGTCTTTCTTGAGTTTTTTGCTATTAATTTAAGCTCTGTGCAGGATTTTATCATGTCCTCCATTTTCCTTTCTTAACTCGATCTTCATTTTCGAGTATATGACTCTCGGTCGTTACTCTTTGATGAAATACTGGTGAGCTTTCACTTGTTTCAACATATCATTCCCTCTTAGTTTTGAAATGAACTAATACTCATTCTCTTTGCATTATTTGTGTTTCTAGAAATCCCGAGTTTGAAACTCATTATGGGAAGGGTTTTTGTTGACTTAAACTAGTAAGTATGAGCTCTATCTATTTATTTTGACAAGGGTTTGATTATGACCATGATGAATGAGAGAATTTTGTTTTGAAACTGTAATATTTGCAAAATATATTGTAAAAATTTGAGGCTGAACCTTGTATTTCAATGGAATAATTTTTTTTCTTTGCTTCACTTATTAAATAAATATTGTAGAAATATCAATAAGTCATTGAGGAATAACCACTTTCATGGTCTGTTGGTGTATACTTTTGAGCCGTGGCTTTAAAATGCTTATTTCGAATAACCCAAAATGGGTATTAATCCTTTGTCATTTTGGAAATTTTGTTTGCTCTTTCCTTTACTCGGGCTTTGAAGACTTCATTATTTTCTTCATTATTTCATTACTTGGTTGAGTTCTCATGTTCGAGACTTGTCTGGGTGCTTTGTATCATGTATACGATGAAATTGTCGGGATTAGCTATGAATGCCATTGTTAGAAGAAGAAACCTTATACTTTGTGCCCTAACTTGGCCATGTTGATGTTGGCTCAACCTGTAACTCATATTTTCCTCTATCTTGGCTTGAAGGTGAGTACATTTATTTTTGAGTGCTAGAATAACTTTGTTTCTGTATCTTTCAACTTTTGGTCTCTTTATTTGAAGTTTTCTTCCTTTTTTTGCATCTCTTTGTGATTATAACATTGAATATGTTGTGGAATTTACAAATTTGAGTCTTTATTTTGAAAATTGCTTGCATTTTGTTATTCTTAATGGGGTTGTGCTCTTGTTGGCTCCTATATGGCCATCGTTTGTTGGGACGTAGGGGTTCTGCGTTGGAAGCTTGTAATTGACATTGTTTTCCTGTTCCTTTTTCAAAGCATTCTGAGCTTCACTGAGCTGATTCGAGCTTATAAGTTCAATATGCATGGTCATTGTTTTGATGAATTTGAGCTTCAGGAATGTTAGGAATATCTTTAAGGATCTTGATAAGGTTTGAATCTCTACCCAGATACACTTCAAAGTGTATGTGTGCTTTTATCTTGTTTATCTTAAATATAAGTTCAATCTAAAAGTTCATTCCTAGCGTGATAATACTAAAAATGTCACCTTGATTTTCATTAATAAGCTTATACAACTTCTCTTCTCTGCTTTGAGTTGTATATTTTTTTGATACAATTTGATCCTTCCTTCAGTTAGAGTCATATATTACTCATTTTTGAGAAAACTTGTAATTGCATACTGAAATTTTCTTTCTAATCTAGAACCTTCTTGCCTTTATTACTTTTTGAAACACTTTGATGATATTTTTGAAATGCTTTAGTGATGAAGCATCTATATGTGGAATGGATACCTTCTGATTGATTTTGAAACTTCATATTAGACTTTTAGTTATTAGATCATTGAAAAACATGTCTCACTTATTCTAAAAAGCCAATTTGTGATTGATGCTTGGGGCACCTTTACTTTATTGACTTGTTCTTATCTAATTCTGAAAACATTCCTTTGAAAGCTTCTTCACAACTCTCTACTCATATTTTGTGTACTTTTTCTTCATGAATTATCCAATCTTGGAAGTAGGTTCTCCTCTTTAGTGTGTTGGAACTTGCTTTTCATCTTACTCATTTTACCATGATACTTGTATCTTTTCTCATCCTGCAAGTTCTTGAATATGATACACTCTTTTTATAGAAGTTTTCCTTGAATTTCTTTATCTTCATGATGCAATGTATTTTATTCTTTTGAAGTGTTGCAATCATTTTATTGTACTTGCAATGGAGGAAAAGTATTCTTTTGAAAGCTTGAGGCTTTTCTGCTATGAATATTTTTCTATCCCATTCAGTCATGATACATAATTGTACTTTAATTTGATGTATCTTGAATCTTATACCTTGAGAAGATAACCATGTCTCTTTAAAGTAGTTTGTAACTCTATATGATTTTCATTTATACATTCTCTTTTCAAGTTATTTGATGAAACATATAAACTCTTTAGCTTTATTAAATTTTGTGTTATATCCATATTTTCAAGCTGATATGTGCTTGATAGTTGATACTTAACTTGTTCAAAATTGTGTTGATTACATCCTTGATTACATTCTTTTGAATTTATGTACTTAAAGCTTATCTGAATCTTAAGAAGGTTGTTTCTTGATTATTTTTACTATGATAGTTGTACTTCTTCTCTAGTAGTGATTGATTTGAATCAAATTTTGCAATCTAAATTTATTATTGCAACTAAAACAACTTCTTTGCAGAATGTAATCAGGCATGCCTAGATTATGTCACCTCCAATTATTGAAAAATGATTTCATAGTTAACTTCTTATTGTAACTTGGTTTTATTTCTTTTGATATGTACCCTTGATTTTTGAAACTTCAATCACTTGTGTATCAAAAATGGATATATGACTATAAGCAATAGCTTAATTTTAATTCTTGAATACTTCTATCCTAAAATTATAACTTAAATAATTATATCTTTATCAATACCTAACTGCAGGTCATGAAGTGTTCTCATATGAGAACACTTGACTTATTTTGATAACTACATACTTCTTAATTTACTTTTGATGTACTTCAGTCAATTTCTTCAAAACAAATCATAGAGCAAGATCATACACCACTGTCGCAACTTGCATACCTTGATTTAAATATTTAGTGCATCTTAAAATAAAACCCGATTATCCTTCAAATGTTCTAAGATGTACTTATACCTCGATTCTTTAGTAACTTTAATCCTTTTGATATACATGCTGAAACTAGAATTTTTTTGTGTGCACTTATCTTTGATAACTAAAAATTCTAAAGTCGTAACTTTTGAAGAATGTACTTTCCTTTTATATGAAAGATGTTTAGAAACAAAACTCCTTCCTTGTATAATTCAACCACTAATATGTTGGAGCTTGCCTGAATGTTTCTTTATCATTCCTTTTTGGGAAACTATTTTTATCATAGTTGTTCTAGAGTTGATTAAAACCTACACTCTTTAGCTTTCCTATCTCAACCTTTATATTTTGATTCTTCCACTTCACTTCTTTGAAAATTTGAAACATGTACTGTTATCTTTGAATGTTTGAAATGACTTATTTCTTCTTTGAATGGAAGTAATCATGTAATTTTCTCTTCTGATCTACATTGTAGCTCCTATTCATAGAATAGCTACTGAACTCTGAGTTACATTCTTCTTTCATACCATTATGTACTTGTGAGTTATTCCAATTTGATGTACCATAGGATGGAAGTCATTGAAATATGTTTTATGTAATCTTTATCTAACAATAAAGAATGTAAGACCTGATTTTATTTTCTCCTTTACTATAACTTGTAACTACACACTTAATAAAATAGTTAGAAATAATCAGGATTTTTAGCCTCTCTTATGTTCTATAGTTTTTCCCTTTCTCTTTCTTTTCTGAAATGATTCTGGGAGTCATATGTATTTCTCTTATCAACTATGTATCTATCTCTTATGTACCTTATGGTTCTAATATTTTAAAATGCATCTGTATGTAGTTAGATAGTTCATGAGAACATATCAGACCCGAGCTCAATATTTGAGGTCGTTTTCTTTTCATTTTCTAGGTACAATTGTGGTTGTTTGGAGCATGAAAGAAAGATAGAGCTTGAATTTGAGTTAAGAATATTGGAAGAAATCCCAAGGAAATGATAGGTTTCTTCTATTATTTTTTACCTCTAGCTTCATGCATATGTACTTATTTTTTTAGTAGTTATGAGTTACATCCTACGGCTTGTGTGGGAAACATTGTATTTCTTCATGAATAAATAACATTAATTTTGAATCGAGTTGTATACTTCTTTTTGCATTCATCTTTTATGATGGATATTGATTGTATAATAGAATAAACAACTCAATGAAATAATTAAATGTATTTAACATGTAGAAATAATGAGTTTTGAAGTACTTGTAACTTTAATAATGAACTCTCTTTCTAGTAATTTGTAACTATATTTGTTGTTCCCGAATTTAGCATTTCACCTAAACTGTGATTCCCGCCTCCATCAAGGAAAAGCATTTGTCATTAAGATATTTTGTGTTTCCTTGCTGAAGATGAGCATGGAATGACAGTCTATGTGAGGTGTTACATTTTGTAACAACACACACCACTGCAGATCACATGTAGTTAATCAATTGCTGCAACTGAAAACATAATAGAAATGTAATGCTTCCCCCTTGTTAGGTCCATTTCATCAATGTCTTCCATTATAACAAGTTTCAAGTTGACCATTTTTCACGAGTGCAAAAATATCAACATTTTTGGCAATCATGTGGGGAAAGCACCGCTAGCTTTTAGACCAAAGGTGCCTTACTCTTGTCCATTGGGCATGGAGTCAAAACATATAAGCAAAATTGTATTTATAAAAAAACTAAATATGGGAAAGGATTTGGACACAAGATCATATGCACAAATGCACTTTATTGAATTGAAAAATATTGCAATGTGCATGAATGCATTTTTGAAAGGGAAATCCTACTATAACCAAACACCGTAGGATTTTAAATAACAATGTGTAAGATACATACCATTCACAGGAATGGGAAGTTCTTCTCCATTGAGACTTGATAGCTAAAATGTATTATGTTCCTTACAAGTAGAAATCATGTAGGGGAACTCCAGATTGTATCAAATTTTGTGTGGTTTCCTTGATTTACACGATCAACATCCCATTTTAACACAATGCCTCCTTCATTGAAGACTCGAACTTAGACTTCTTATCAAATGTTTTCTTGATCTATTTTTGATTTTATTCCATGTTCAAATGAGATTTATGTCTTAGCTCTTGTAGTTCCATTAATTCTACATAATGAATGTGCAATGGCTCATTTTCAAGTAATTGCATTTGATCCAATAAATCTAATGCAAAAAAATAAACCGAGTTGGGAATTATTTCCTCTCTTCCATAAACAAGCTTGTATGGTGAATTTCCAACAGATATTTTAGGAGTCATTCTATGTTCCCAAAGTGTTGAATTTAACATCGATGCCAAGCTCTTACATTGTCCTTGAGTGTTCTTTTGATGATTCTCAAAATATTTTTGTTAGTACTTTCAACTAATCCATTACCTTGTGGGTAATAATTAGATGAGGTACTTAAATAAATTTCATGCTTAATATCCCAATATGTTACCTTTTACAACAAGAAATGATAGGGCATTATCTAAAATGAATGTTCTTTGGAACACCAAATCTGTAAACTATACCTTTGTAAAATGATAGGATTGAAGTTTTGTTCACTTATTTTAAGGCTATTACTTCAGTCCAACATGTAAATGAATATTTAGTATTCAATATCCACTTGTGTCCTTGTGACGAAGGTGGATTTATCATGCCAATTAATTCAAGACCCCACTACATGAATGGTTGATCCATTGAAATAGGTGTAGGTACAACAAAGCTAAACATTCCTTTCCAATAAAGAAAGCACATTTCTTACACTTTCTAATCCATTTGAAGAAGTTCTTGAATATGATAAGCAAATAATAACTATCTTTCATAATTTTTAAGGTTGTAGTATGTGCCAAAAATTGATCTCCTACAGTCCTTCATGAAATTTGGATAATAGTTGTTGAATTCTATCATAATCAATACATCATAGTAAAATTCCATTTATATCTCTTTTAAACAACACGCCATTAATGAAAACATAAGGTACAACTTGTAACTTGAATTATCTTCATTTATTCTTATCCATAACTTCAAGATAAGTTTCATGATGTAAGTAGTTAACAAAATTAGTCATCCATATTGATTCGTGAACTTCTTGACTAAGTTTGGGTTGCTGATTTTCTTGTTCCACCATGATAATTGACTGTTGATATGTAATTTCATAATGTTGTTCTGAATTTTCTAATTCTATAGACCTTTTTTCCATATCACCAATTAGATGTTCACACAAATTTTAACATCATACTCCATAACCTTCGTAATCCAGTATGCTCTCTTCTCATTCAGCTCTTTTTTCAACAAGAATGATTTAACACTTGGATGAGAGACTAAAACATGTATCTTATTATTGGAAAGCATGTACTTGAAGTTTTTTAATCCTCTAACTACTAAAATTACTTATTTCTCAAGAAAGGTGTACCTTGTCTCGTAGTCATGCAAACTCTATCCAAAGAAAGAAATTGGCTGCTCAATGTTTTCATCATTAACCTGAGTTAATATAGCTGAAATAGTCTCATCTTATGCAAGTGCATAAAATGTAAAATATTTATCAAAATTTGGATTTGCAAGAATATGAGCTTGTGAAATAGCTGACTTGACGGCCTAAAATTCTTTTCTCCCTTTGCTGATCCAAGAGAACATCTTATCTTTCTTTAACATGGTTGTTAATGGCTTGACTAATGTTACAAAATATGGAACAAATCTTCTAACAAAGTTGATTTTTCTAAGAAAAAATTGTAGTTCTTTCCTATGATGGGGCAAGGATAACTGTGAAATAGCTCCAATTCTAAAAGGGTCAATAGCTAAACCATGTTTACAAATATTACGACCAATCAATTTACTTTGATGTCTTGAAAATATGAACTTTTTGGGATTCAATGATATTCCATACTATCTGCAAAGATGAAAAGTCTACCTCAAATGCATTAGACGTTCATCAGAATTATTTGAAAATATGCTGACATCATCTAAGTAAATAAATATGCATTCATTTAATAAGTTGTTAAAGGCCATGTCCATTACACATTGAAACATTTTACCGACATTTGAAATTCCAAACGACATTCTTTTGTAAGCATAAGTACCCTACTTTTTGGTGAAGGTTTTTTTGTATCTCTCTTCTTCACACACAAGGATCTAGTTGTATCCACTATAACCATCCAAAAGAGACATTCTATCGGAACTTGAAACTATTCTTAAAATATGATCCATATTGGGTAGCGGATAATGATCTTTTAATGAAGCTTTATTAAGGTCTCTATATTCCACACATAGCCTGGTTTCTCCATTCTTTTTCGAATAGGAACAATATTAGCTACCCAACTTGAATGCTTAACTCAAAAATAATAACTGTTTTGATCATTTTGGACAACTCTTTTCTCATTAATGGCTCAATCTTCATATTTACAGGGCTTTGTTTTTCGCTAATGAGGCTTGGATTTTAGTTGTAACTATATTGGAAGTTCATCTAAACTTGGATCAAACCTCTTAGATCTTGTTATTTCCAAAAAAAAACATATCTTAATTCTTTGCATAAATTGACAAATGACTACTTTTTATGAGAAACATACCTTTCCGATAAATAGTTTCTTTTCATTATCCATCGAAATCTATTTGTAGTTATCTACATGAGTTCAAATTTTTCCTTTGTCCTTTCTTAAATGAGCATCATAATTGAAAATATCTTCTAGAGTGACCAATCCTTGAGGAAACGTAATTATCTTCAATTAAAAAATCTATTCACCATAAAAATTTCTATAGTTTTTCCTAATTTACTAAAGAAAATTCAGCTTCTTACTATAGAAATTTGTAGATTTTTTCATCTTCAAAAACTTGCCAATTTTCTTCATTATCAGCTACTAAAGGTCTGATAATCAGCTTAATATGTGGTTGTACTTTGTTGTTTTCGATCTATTCTAGTAAATCAAATCTAGCACCAACAGATGCAAGTATGTCTGCATTCTTGTTTTCAGCTCCCAAAATAGATTATATATTAATAGCATCAAAATCATCCATTATGTCTGAAACTCTATGTTTGTAAGATTTCAGCAATGAATTCTTACACACATTAAAGTTTTTCACTTGATTAATAACTAACTCTGAATCAAAAAAACTTGTAAAGTGTTGATACCTCTTTTCCTATCCATTGTAAGCCATAAATTAATGCTTCGTATTCAAAAACATTACAAGTACAAGAGAACTGCAGAATTAAAGCTGAAAAGTACCTTTCATTTTAAGGGGAAGTAAGCATCAAACCTGCACCTTGTCCTTTCTTGTTTTTAGCTCCATCAAAGTGAAGCTTCCATAGCCCTTCTGTTGTTTTTTTTGTTTTGGACAACAAGGGGATTGGTGCATTTTATTCATGCAAGAAATAGACACCAAACAAATATTCCTATGCTTCTTTGAAAGGATCATAAGCATGTTATTCTTGAGTTTTTTCATCCATAAAAATATTAGAAATACCATCTAGTGCAGAAACATGTGTTGTAACATCAAAATCAGATTGATCTAAAGCTACATAATTTGCTGCAACATTTGAAGCATGAGGCTCAATATGAAATCTAGTCAAAGGCTCTGAATTTATTGTAAATTATCTCCATACATTGTAGTAAAAAACAAAAATGACCAATCAAGAAAGATAACCTCCTATCTTTTCTATAAAATCTCTTGATAAACATAATCCAAAGTAGGGAGGAAAATCTACAATAGTAACATCTTGTAAGATAATAACATTTCTGGAAAGAATGGAACATTACCTCCAGATTTCGATAATGCCAACTATGTTGGTTATTGTTCCATCTAATTTCAACACTCTTTAATATGTAGGCTCATACTGTAGGCCCAATTTTTTTGCAATTACTTTTGGCATAATTGTGTTGTTCGCACCACTATCAACCATGTAGTTATGAACCAAATGATATCTCGAACAAAATAGTAAGAGATAGATAAAATGGTTGTGGCATCCTGATATCATGAGAATTTAAGACCTTTTGAACCATCCATTTAACCACTTTCATGTGGTCTTGCTCCATTATTCCAAGGACCATGTCTACTTTCAAAGCTTCCTTTTCGGTGGTTTTGAAGAAATATGTAGGTTATAAATCTCATCGTAAAGTAACTCTACTGTCTTAGAATCTTAGAGAATCCCATAGTGAAATATTAATATTATGTTTTTCATTTCCTCAACAATAATAAAATAAGAAATCATTTTCAAAAACCTTATATTGTTTTAGAATAATCTTTAGCAAAAATTATCTCTCCTTCAACATCATTTGAATCTTAGGTGTGAAGAGTCTTCGGGATTAGGCTACAATTGTTTTTGCCACTCTTTTTGAGATGTACTACTTGCTATTTTTTGGGAACAAAAAAATTGTTATTTTACATGAACTTGCTATTTTAACAAAGTGATGTGGGTAGAACATGTGTATTTTGTTGTATTTCTTTATCATGAGCCTTTTCCGAGACCTAGTTATGATTGCGATAAAATATTCCTCTCCAAAATTGACTAGATTTTGTTATGGTGGTTTCTGACTATGAGCTTCTTGCTTCCCACCCTCCATTTGAGGCATGAATAATGCTTTAGATTGAGGTTGTACAACAAGGCTTATATTCAGGAATGAATTTGGACAATTAGCAGCTAAATGAGGTTGATTACAAGGTTGACACCATTCTTTTGAAACCATATTAACTAAAATAAGAGCACTAGATTAACTAGGAGCTTCGGGTCAAATTGCCTTGGTTGATATAACTGTCTATAGTTATGATTTTGTTAATAAGGCTACTTATTTTATTGATTTTTTTGATTTTGCTAATAAGGAGCATTATAATGCTTGGGTTGAGCTAATTTGTTCTCAATTAAATTCAATTTATTACCCATAGTATGTAAAGCATTAAACACATCATCTGATGGAGCTATAATAGTAGGATCTATAATGGTAATAGGTTGTGGAATATATGACAAATATGATATAAGAGGCATTGAAGGCCTTGGTGCTAATTTCCCATCTTGAATAAGGTTATTTTCAGCCCTAATGGAAATGTCATAAGCTGTTGGGAGAGTCTCTCCTCCCATATATTGAATCATGGTTGAAATATCATTGTTTAAGGCTTTGAGGTAGTATAGAAAAGCATGATCAACTTGAGGCTTAACACTAGCTGAAATTCTTTCCCAAGTTCTAGCAAAACAGATGTTAAAACTAGCCATAAATTCATGAGGGGCTCTTTTAATTGTAGACATCTTGCTCTATGAGAGATAAATGATCATAATGGTCTTGAAATTGCTTAATTAATTTCTCTCCTAACTCATCCCAAGTTCTTATGCTCCAAATTTCTAAGGTTTTGTACCATTACAAGGCTTGTCCTTTAAATGATGCAGCTAAAAGTCTTAAGGCTACATCTTCATGAGTTATATTATGAACAACACAAAGGGATATACATATTTAATGTGTTCTATAGGAGTAATCTAATTTTCACTAGTGAATGAAGGTAAAATTTTCATGGAAGCATTGGGAATATCATGATAAACTTGAATTACTAAAGGGCTTCCATTAGTAAAGGTCACAAAATTCCTAGGTGGTTGAATAGCCATTGGAATAATTGGGATTTGAACAACAAGATTAATATGTGGTGAAGGAATATTAGGAGGAGGGTTAAAAACCAAGCCTATTATAAGGTAAGGTATTGCCAACTCTTCTTCTTCTTGTAGAATTCAAAGGTAAAGAAATAAACTTAGCAGGAATTCCTCTTACCGATGATCTTGTAGTCACTTTAGGCATGGAAGATGTTGCAAAATGGCTCGAAATCAACTGTACAGAGTCGCTACTAGGATCTTAATCATATATCTTATATTGGATGTATATAGCTGACTTGTGGTTGTCATAACTTCTTATCATTATGTATCTCTTTCATATATGTTATATTTTCATTAGTGGCTTGGCCTTAGTGTTTGCCATAGCATAAGAATAGTATATATAGGGGTTAGTAGGTAGTATTTGTCGATCATATTCAACATTTGAGTCTTATTGTTTGGTTTGGAGGTTGCCCCCTTGAAGTGGCTAAGATATTACACTTTCACATTTAAATCATTTATCTAAATTTTTTTTTCATTTGTGTTATATTTCTGCTAATAATTATATTTATACAAGTGATTCCATTACAAGTGGTGTCAAATCTTGAACTTGGCCAGAACTGCATCGAACCCTAATTGTGAAGATTCGTCCATATCTTAAAATAGGTAGCAAATTTTTTTGCAAATGTTTTTTTGGTTTGGTGAAATCAGTCAAGTAAGCTCCTTCCAAATTTTAAGAATTTTTAACTCAGTTTGAAAAAGTTATAGCAGTTTTATGTTTTTTCATAATTCAAGCTACCTAGGTGCAATTTATAGAATGTTTCAAAGTTATTTACATTTTCCGAAAGAGTATTACAAATTATTTTAAGTTCATTATTTAAGTTGTATTAAAATTTTCTGAATTCCTATTGAAATACCAAACCCTAAATTTTGACCTTGATCCTTAAATCTTACCATTTTGGGGCATCATGTCTGGGCCTTCGACAAGAGGAAAAATAATCCCATCACTACGGGTAAAACCACTAATAAGGATGAGATAATAGTTGAGGATTTAGATTCATAAGGGGTATCTACAGATTCCTCAGGGTTAGGGTTTACTTCAACGGACGACAAGGTCAAGTATCTTGAGTTAGAGTTGTGAAACCTTGAGGGTAGAGTGACAAGCAAAGAAGATGTAGACAAGACTAGAAAACGATTGGAGGATTTCATTCACCAATTTAGTTACAACATCATGGGGTCATACTATCCTTCCTAATCAACCACAACTAAATCATACTCATATTAACCAAGGTGGATCTTTAGGTCAAAGTAATAGAAAAACTAGCCAAGGTGGATCTACAATCCAAATACAAACAATGCAATCTCGTAACATGATTTCAAAAGTGGAAATGTAAAATTTCAATGGAAAGTATCCACTCAATTGGATTAACCAAATAGATAATTTCTTTGATCTTCATGAGATTCCATCGGGATAAAAGGTTACCATGGCATTGTTGTATCTTGAACCTGAGCAATTCATTTGGTATCAATGGTTATGTGCTCAAAGGAAAAAGAGTGGCCTTAATGTTACATGGATAATATTCACTGAAGAGTTTCAATTGCACTATAGTTCTAGTGTGTCAAAAATTATTTCAATCAATTAGCAAAGATAAGACAAACAGGAACAGTCAAAGATTACATCCATCAATTCCAAAACCTTTCCTTACGGGTGGAAAATATTCCTGAAGAGAATCTGAATGACTTATTTCTTAGGGGTATTAAAGAACAAATTAAGACTGAGGTGCATATGTTTAATCCTCATAAGGTTTCAGACTCTATGATCATGGCACATAGGGTAGAGGAAAATTTTCTTTCCAATAGGAAACAAACTATAAGTAATATCAGAGATCGTAGCACCTTTTCACCATCATTCCCTGGATAGTAAGACTGACACATCAACAAATTGAAGAAAAGAGAGCCAAAGGACAATGTTTTAATTGTGAAAAAAAAATTGGACTAGGACATAAGTGTGCTGAAAATAAGTTGTTCTACATTGAGGGGCCTACTAAAGAAGAAGAAAATGAAGAAGATGAAGAGATAGAGCAAGAGGAGGAATGAAAATATCCCAAACCAGCAATATCATGCCATGCAATTTCCGGTATTACCACTCCCCAAACTCTCAAAGTAGTTGGATTCTTTAAAAAATAGAGGGTAACAGTGTTGATTGATTCAATAAGTACTCACAACTTCATCAATCATAAGTTGGCGGTATGCTTGAACTTATTTGTTTATCCAGCTCCAGAATGTCAAGTCATGATTGCTAATGGGAAAAATATTACTTGTTCAAGAAAATTCCATAACATTAATCTCACCATGGGATACTAGTTTCTAACTAGAAATACGTATGCCATTTCCATGGGAGGAGTAGATATTGTATTTGGATTTTAGTGTCTTACCACCTTGGGAACCATTGAAATGAATTTCCAAGATTTTTTCATGTAATTTTAGTCAGAAGGGAGGAATTTTAAACTAAAAGGAATAAGAGCAAAGTCCCCAAAGATGGTAAGTTCTCATTTGATGTAAAAATTTCTTAGAAAAGGTGTAGAGGGTTTGTGGCACAACTATTTTCATTGGAAGCACATCATTCCAATAGATTTATACCCTTGCAGATATGCAAGTAGTTATAGATGAGCATTCAATGGTTTTTGGAGAAATTCCCAAGGGTTTTCCTCTAAAAAGAGATCATTACCATGCCATCGAGTTAGTACCAGGGAGTCAACTACCCAACATCATACCTTATAGGTACCCCTATATGAAAAAGAGTGATATTGAGAAGATAGTTCAAGAGAAGTTAGAGTGCTTACTCTTATTCATCATTGTTAGAGTGCTTACTCTTCTGCTATAGTGATGGTACAGGAAAAAGATGACAATTGGTGCATGTGTCCAAATTACGAGGAACTCAATAAGTACATAGTTAAAGATAAGTTTCTTATTCCTATAATTTGTGATTTGCTAGATGTGTTACATGGTGTTGTTTACTTTATAACACTTGATCTTCATTCGGATATCATCATATTATAATCAAGGATGAAGATATTCATAAAAAAACCTTTAGGACACATGAAAGACACTATGAGTTCTTGGTAATTCCTTTTAGGGTAACAAATGCACCCTCTATATTTCAAAGCTTGATGAATTCCATATTTAAGCCATTTCTTTGAAAGTTTTTGTTAGTGTTCTTTGATGATATATTAATCTATAGTAAGACATGGGTAGAACACTTGCATCATGTAAATAAGGTGTTGGAAATTCTTTAATAACATCAACTTTATGCAAATCCTTCTAAGTGTTCTTTTAGTGTCAAGGAGGTTGAATATATGGGTCATATTGTCTGTTATGAAGGTGTCAAAGTATATCCTAACAAGATAAAATCCATGCTTAAATGGAAGGTTCCCAAAACCCTAAAAAATCTCTCGAGTGTTTTTGGGGCTTACAGGTTATTATCATAGATTTGTAAGGAATTATGCCAGCATAGCAACACCACTCAAAACTTTATTGAATAATGACTCTTTCCATTGGAATGATCAAGCTACTACGGAGTTTGAGAAGTTGAAGGAGGCCATGTGCACCACTACAGTTCTAGCCACCCAAGATTCTTCCAAAACATTCATTGTTGAATATAATGCTTCAGGGTATGGTATGGGGGTAGTCCTCATGCAATAAGGTACACAAAATTTCCTTTGAGAGCTACCAATTCAAAGGTAAGAATATATATTAACTTTGTTTATGAGAAACAAATGTTAGCAATACTTCATGTAGTGAAGCAATGGAGACCATATCTAATGGAACGACATTTCAAAGTAAAGACATATCATGATAGTTTGAAATACTTCTTAGAGGAACATTTATCATCAGAAGAACAACATAAATGGGTCTTAAAAATTTTGGGGTATGATTTTGAGATAATATAAAAGAAAGGGAAAGAGAATGTAGTTATTGATGCTTTATCTCAGAAGGATGAATCTAGCAAGGCATTGTTGTGTGCCATATCTATATTACATGAGGATTGGATAGAGGATGTAAGGTCTGAATGGAAAAATGACCCAGGTACACAAAATATTATTCACAATCTCCAACAAGATCCAAGTATGTTAGAAAAAAATTTATGGAAAGGAGATGCTTTATGGTATAAAGATAGATTATATCTATGTAATAATTCATTCCTTAAAAATAGGGTTCTATCTCGAGATCCATGCTTCTATAGTAGGGGGCATTCTGGATTCTTTTAGACTTATCATCGAATCAAGCATGATTTTTTCTAGGAAGGATTAAAGGGGATGTCCAAAATTTTGTGGCAGAATGCATGGTTGTTCAGCAAAATAAGGGCAAAACAATTAAGTCCATAGGTCTTTTACAACCTCTATCTATTCCTAGCAAGAGGTGGGAAGAGGTTTCCATGGACTTCATCACAAGATTGCCTAAACCAGAAGGTAAAAATGTAATCATGGCGGTCGTGGATAGACTCACCAAATATTCCCATTTTTGTGCCTTATCACATCCATTTGTTGCAAGTACAGTAGAAACAACCTTCATGGATACAATTCAAAAGCTACATAGGACACCAAATATTATAGTAAGTGATCGAGACCCTATATTTACTAGTAATTTTGGGTGACTTGTTCTCATTCTTGGGTACACAACTAGCTCATAGTTCATTCTCATCATCCCTAGTCCGATGGGAAAATAGAGGTGGTAAACAAGTGCTTGGAGGGATATCTTCATTTTTTTACGTAAAATAAGCAAGACAGATGGGTCCAATGGTTATAGTTGGTAGAATGGTGGTATAACACCTCCTTTCATACTTCATCTAAAATGTCTCCTTTCTTGGCATTATATGGGTATCATCCACCGTATATCACTTTATCTTTAAGAGTCCAAAGGGTTTAAGTAGTTGAAGATAATATTCAACACAAACAAGAGGTGCTTTCTAGTCCGAGAGAGAATTGAGCCATGTCAAAAATCGCATGAAGCAACAAGAAGACCAATATCATAGTGAAATAAATTTTGAAGTTGGTGATTGAGTTTTTATGTGTTTAGAACCATATAAGTGAATTTTCTTAAAACAACAAAAAAGGATAACAAGCTTTCACCTAAGTATTATGGCCCTTATCAAGTGTTACATAAGATTGGTAATGTAACATACAAAGCTGGAACTTCCTCCGACTACAAGAATTGACCCAGTCTTTCTTGTATCTTGCCTAAAGAAGGTAAATGGAGAGACAATATCAACCGCATAAAGTGTTACTTGAGCTTGATGAAGAGGGAAGAATCATCCCGGAACTGAATGCATCCCTTAGACATGCACTAAGTGATTAAGGAAAAGGGTCATCAATGAGTATTTGATCAAGTGGAAACATCTAGAAAATAAAGACGCAACTTGGGAGGATATAAACTTCCTATAGCAGCATCCGAGATCTTCTCAACATTGGGGAAAATGTGCATCGAAGGGGAGGGGCATGTTACGCCCTTAATCATATACCTTATATTGGATGTATATAGCCGAATTGTGGCTATCATAACTTCTTATCATTATTTATATAATTCATATATGTTATATTTGCATTAGTGGGTCGGTCTTGGTGTTGGCCATAACATAGGAATAGTATATGTAGGGGTTAGTAGGTAGTAGTTGTGGATCATACTCAACATTTGAGTCTTATTGTTTGGTTTGGAGTTTTCCCCATCAAAGTGGATAAGCTATTCTACTTGCACATTGAGATCATTTATCCGAAATATTGTGATCATTGGTGTTATATTTCTCCTAATAATCAGATTTATAAAAATAATTCCATTATAGTTGCCAAATAAATATTTTGATCTTTAGAATGAATTACTACAACTTGTTGCATCAAAAGTGAATTTCTTTTAAATTGTTGTAATCTACTACTGATTTTATTCATGGTCCCTACAGCATGCCAAAACCTATTATATCTCAAAAGTGCACCCTTGTTGAGAGATGACTATAGGGGCTCTAAGATTTTTCTAAAGCTCTCAATTTTGTAGATACAATGGAAACACCTCAAGTCCTTGGGTATACCTATTGTGGATGTGAGTCTCCTAGTATCAAGGCAGTTCCTTTTCCATGTGTCATAAACTATTTTTTTTTGGGTTTTGAGGGTAAAAAGATGACTGTAAATGAATTGAAAATGGGGTGATACACAAAACTTGTTGAGGGCTTTGACTGAGTACATGCACAATCAAATTGAGAATGAATTTTGGATGCACAAACCAATAGTTTTCAACAGAATATTAAGGCAAAACACTTTGTGTATTGAGGGAATGAATCACAACAACACAATAAGATAAACATGCACACTAATATTATGCAAAAATTACTAGATTTGCAACAAGGTAAGATGATTAATTAGGGAATTTTACATTCACAAGAATTAATGAGATATACACACCACTACAAATAATTGAAAAAGCATAAATTAGTTCTCATTCAAGTGGCAAAACTGGAAAAAATTTCTTCAACACTCCTATGTCCAAAATTCCTCACCGCCTTGCAATTGCACACAATATATAAAAAGATTATTCATCTATCCCATCCTAAAAATATTGTAAAATTTGTACTCACCCATGCCTGCTAATTTTACATCTTTGTCATGAATAAATAAAGGAATAAAAATACACATGCTAATTACAATGAGGCATTAATAGCATTGGTTAAAAAAATAAAATTCATTCCAAGTGGAGTTGACTGATCTATTTTTATTAAAATAGGATGAATAATTTGGCTAATAATAGCCCTCACTTGTTTTGTAAGTCTCCTCCAATGTGCCTGCAATCTTTGTCTTCTTCTGCTTTATGTGACACTTGCAACATTATCCACTTGAAATGATATTTTGTGCATTCTTTAATTCTTCCCCTTGGATGTACATGCAAAAATTAATCTCCCTGTGTGACAAAAAATATTTCCTTTTCCTTTAATTACTTTGCAAAATATTCACCTAATATGGGGAGGACCTATAAGCATGTACAAAAAATAATACCATTCTTTGTAAAAATAAGATAATTACAATGTCAAAAGGTTTCTTCTTGATTTTTGATGTTGACATCCTTACACTCCTTCGATATTCTATCTTCTAGTGTATGGCATGAAAAATTACTTCTCTGTAAGTAAAAATAATGTTTTCTTCGCTTACACTTGGAAAAAAACATTCAACATAAATTTACCCACTTTGGGGACCGTCTTTGATGTGCACACTTTATCTTCATCTAGAACGAACACCTGTCCTTGTGAAAAAGCTATTTATTTCTCTCCTTGTAATCCATAGTCTTGATCATTCTTTATATGCAAGGACCACCTCTATTTGACTTAACCCTTGTAGTATTCTTGGTCCCTTTTGACTAAACCCTTACATAACTCAAAAGGTAAACCCTACCTTCTTTGATAAACATTATTTATCCCACCATCACATATAATATAACTTTAGTATTTTTTGAATAATCATTGCATTATAATTTAGGGTCACTTTTTGGTTAATCATTTGATCGGTCATTGCAAATACTATAGTCTTCGGCTTTTGAAAAAATCATGCATAACAAGGTGACATTACCTTTGATGATCATTGTCAGCATGTGCATGTTTTCAGACCTTATTCGGTCAATGCAATGATTTTTGTTTTAATCATGGGGTTGGCCCCCTCTCCACGATGGCTCGACCCTTCACATGCTTTGTCGGTGGTAGTTGCTAACTCAAGTGGAGTTAGGGTTAACTTTGAGTTTTCATTGAAGTTAATAATTTGATCATGTCCATTGATCTCAATACGACAATAATATGGGTTGTCTATCTTGCATTCATGGCTAATGGGGTAGTTAGTGGCATGTTAACATCTTGCATCATTAATTTTGTGTAGTTTTTTATCTCATTCGTTGATCTCGTGTACCCATTCGATTGGGGTCGAATAGTGGAATTCATTGGAGTTGATAACTTTGATTTTCAAACATTGATCCTTTTCCTTTTTTATTTGAAGTGTTATATTTGAACTTACCTAGTGACTTAGGTAACTCAGCATTGTGGTTAATGAAACAAAAGAAAACATGATCCATCATTCATGAATTCACATTTGGAAATTTTTAGCTTGACGAAGCCCTGACAAAATTTCACCAGAAGCCATTGGTAGAGTTTTTTCGAGCTAGATTTCTTTCATTTTTAGTCAATGCGATGCTATGCAAGGTCATATATTCAATATTTCTTGAGTTTTTACTCATAATTTTAGATTTATGAAAGATTTGATCATGGCCGCCATTGTCCTTTCTTAACTCGAGATTTGTTTTCGAGTCATTGACTCTCAGTCGTTAGTGTTTGATGAAATACTATTAAGCTTTGGCTTCTTTGAGCATATATTTCCCTCATAGTTTTTAAATGCATTGATACTCATTCTCTTTGCATTATTTGTCTTTCTTGCAATCCCGAGTTTGAAAATCGTTATAGCCATTCTTTTTCTTCTTCTAAACTTTGAGGGTTTTAAGTTTGAGCTCTATGTGTGTATTTTTGCAAGGGTTTGATTATGGTGATGATGAATGGGAGACTTCTATTTTGAAACTATAATATCTGCAAAATATGCTATATAAATTTGAGGCTAAACCTTATATTTCAATGAAATAATTATTATGTTCTTTTCTTCACTTATTCAACTAATTTTTTTGTAGAAATCTCAATAAGTCGTTGAGGAATAACCTTTTTCCTGGTGCTGTTGGTGTATAATTTCTAGTCATGGCTTTCGAATGTTTATTTAGAATAACCCAAACCTGGGTATTACTCATTTGTCATTTTAGAAAAAAAAAAAATCGCTTTCCTTTACTCAAGCTATGAAGACTTCATTCTTTTCGCATTAATTATGTACATTCTTGAGTTCTTGTTTTTGACACATGTTCTAGGTGCTCGTATCATGTATACGATGAAACTTTTGGGCTTATCTATGAACTTCATTGTTAGAATATGAAACCTTGTACTTTGTACCCTAACTCGGTGATGTTGATGTTGGCTCGACTTGTAACTCAAATTTTCCTCTATCTTATCCCGAAGGTGAGTATATTTCTTTTGAGTGCTTGAATAACTTTATTTTTGTAGCTTTTATCTTTCGGTATCTCGTATTTTGAAGTTTTCTTCTTGGGTTTTCATCTCTTCGCGAGTCTAAATTGAACCTATTGTGGCATTTGCAAAATTGAGTCATTCTTTCTAAAATTGCTTACATTTTGTTATGTTGAATGAGGTTGTGCTCTTGTTGGATCCTATATAGCCATCATTGTTGTGGACTTCAAGGTTGTTGGTTGGAAGCTTGTAGTTCATTTTTTCCTGTTCCTTTTATGAAGCCATTATGAGCTTCACTAAGTTAATTTGAGCTTATAACTTTAGTATGTATGGTCGTTGTTTTGATAAATCTGAGCTTCATGAATGTTATGAATATCTTTAAGGATATGTATAAGATTCTCAATCTCTACCCATGTACACTTCAAAGTGTACATATACTTTGTATCTTGTACTATCTTGAATATAAGTTCGGTCTAGAAGTTCATTCCGATATGATAGTACCTAAATAGTCACCTTGATCTTCATTGATAATCCTTTACCACTTCTCTTCTCTACTCGAGTTGTATATTTGTTTTGATACAAGTTGATCCTTCCTTTAGTTAGAGTCATATGTTACTCATATTTGAGAAAACTTGTAATTGCATACTGAAATTTTATTTCTAATTTGGAACCTTGTTGCATCTGTTACTTTTTGAAACACTTTGATGATCTTTTTGATATTCTTTAGTGATGTAGCATCTTGATTTGGAATGAATACCTTCCTGATTGATTTTGAAACTTGATATTGGACTTGTAGTTATTAGATCATTGAAAAATATGTCTCACTTATTTTGAAAAGCCCATTTGTGATCTTGATGCTTGGGGAACCTATACTTTATTGACTTGTTCTTATTTAATTATGAAAACAAGCCTTTAAAAGCTTCTTCATAGGTGTCTACTCATATTTTGTGTACTTGTTCTTCATGACTTCTCCAATCTTTGAATCTGGTTCTCCTCTTTATTGTGTTGTAACTTGCTTTGCATCTTACTCATTTAACCATGATACTTGTATCTTTTCTTGTTCAACAAGTCCTGAATATGATACACTCTTTGTACAAAAGTTTTCCTTGAAATTTATTTATCTTCATGGATGCAATGTATTTTATTCTATTGAAGTGTTTCAATATTTTACTATACACAGAATGGAGTAAATGCCTTCTTCTCAAAGCTTGATGTGTCTTTAATCTTGTACCTTGAGAAGATAACTTGGTCTCTTTAATGCAATTTGTAACTCTATATGCTTTTCACCGTATATTCTCTTTTCAAGTTACTTGATGAAACATCTAAACCCTGTGGATTTATTAAATTTTTGTTGTATCCATATTTTCAAGATGATCTATGCTTGATAGTTGATACTTGTTAAAAATTGTGTTGATTACATCCTTGATAACATTTTTTTGAAGTTCTATACTTAAAGCTTATTTGAAGCTTAAGAAGGTTGTTTCTTGATTCGTTTTTTTGTGATAGTTGTACTTCTTCACTTAGTCACCTTGATTTGAATCAAATTTTACAATCTGAATTTATCATGGTGTTTGGTTTTTAAATGGTACTTTAATAAACCACAATGTCGGGGACAAGCAAGTACCTCCTCTTTAATGGGAGAGGTTCCCTTATTGAAACCAAGCAAATAAAATTGTATACAAATGTAGAAACTTCAAAGTTTGGATTCTTGATACTTTGAAACGTTTCATGCCCGAAAGATCATCAATACGAAAGAATAGAAGAACTAAGGAGATTAGAGATGAATAACATAATAATACTTTCAGAAATATAGATTGCAGATTATAAACTTGTACGTATTGGGCGTGGAGATGCGAGAATAGAATCATTCACTTTCATAACAGATATAATTCCACAGACACAAAGTTCTAGAAATCATATAAACAAGAACACAAAGTTTCTTATCATAAAAGATGGATGATTCACAAATTTGAACAAGGAAAGAAGGAATAATAGAGGAAGAAAGGGGAAAAATTCGTATTGATTACCTCCGAATCTATTACATCTACAGAGTACTAGGATCCAACCCGAACAATGGCATAGATAATGCACCAAATAGCTTGAAAAAGGTTACATTCGGTTACAAAAAAATTATGAAAGTGATTCAAGAAACCAATGTCTGAACTTCTCTAACGCCTCGGTCGTTTCCATACCTGGTGGAAAAACTAGATGCATCATATCACATTCGTTCATTCTGCTTCCGCAAAATTTGAATTTGAGCCATCCACGTGGGAGAGATTTGCTGAAGTGGGCCTGGGGAAAACTTTTATATTTTGTGCCTTTTAGAGAAATGGCACTTTAGAACATTTCAACCCACCCATCCACTTCTGATATAGGCCTGACACGTGGCTTTACTTGAGTGGTGACGGAGTCGCGACTCTCTTTTATAATTTTAACTCTTTTCAACAAAAGCTCAAAAACTCAAAGTACTTCGTCGACCCGCCTCCCCACTTTGACTTTTCAAAGCAGCTCAAGACCCCAGTGGAGTTGTGGATCATTTTATAACTTTTCACTCTCTTTTTAGAAATAAAACAAAAATTCCCAAATTTCTCCGATTTGCCTGCATTTGCGCTTTGAATTTTGATGCGAACTCAATATTTGACTTTATTCCTTTGCATAAGCGAGGCCGCGGGTCACTTTAGAACTTTACGCCCTTTTAGAAACAAAGATAAAATTTATAAACTATCCCAACAACCCATCTCTCTGCTTTTGACTTTTCAAAGCATCAAAACACAAAAGGGCTCACTTTTCGCTACTACTTGAAACATGGCCATGTGTCCCTTTGCGGGAATGTTCTGTATTTTAATGCCTCTATTTGGCGAAGGCTTTATGTCTGACCCAAGACACGTGGAGGCTTCCACTCATTAGGAGACTGTTTAGACTTGACCTTTGGAGGAGCACTGATTGGACACGTGGAGCGCTAGCGCATGTTTGAGACCCTTTTGGATTTGTCTCCTTAAAGAACGCTGAAGGGACACATGGGGCTTTCTGTTGGTTCTCCTTTCCTTAGCCGATTCAACAGTCGGTTCTGCCCCTTTTGACTTTTGTGGGAACCTAGACACGTGGAGAGATGGCACTTGTTTGGGAAACCGCCGTTGGCTTCGACCCTTGAAGGTGCACAAGTGACACACGTGGCTCCGTACCCTACCCTTAGAATTTTCAACACCCGCTTTAAATTTTTCCGGATGACCACATGGAGGGCTAACACTCATTTGGGGCTTGTTTGTTGGGTCTCACTTGTGAAGTTACGCCGATGAGGCACGTGGCACCTTCCGCTGACCCTCTTATACTTAGTTGATTAAACGACCGACTCTGTCCCTTTTCTAGACCTTGGACACGTGGACGGTACCGGCGCGAGTTCGGGATCTTTTTATGGGTAGCACCTTTTGAAGATGAACCAATGAGACACGTGGTGCCATCTGCTAGTACTTTTATATACTTAACCGATTCGGGCCTACACATGAAGCCCGAAAACTTCGAGCCCTTTCTTCAATATTCTCCTACATGCTTTAATCTCCTTCACCGACCCCCCCTTCATTATTGGATTTGGAATGTGGGCTCACATGACTAAACCGCACCTTTTGATTTTATTCTGTGTGGGGTCGTGTTTGATCAATTTTTCGGGGAAAAATTTGGGATAATAGGCACCAACTCAAAATTTTTGAAACTTGATTTGAAAAATGAGGGGAATTTTGAGGGTGACAACACATGGCAATTGAAACAACTTCTTTTGAATATAACCATGGCATGGCTTGAGTATGTCACGTCGTTTGTTGAAAAATGCTTTCACATTTAACTTCTTATTTGTAGCTTGGTTTCATTTCCTTTGATCTGTACCCTTGAGTTCTGAAACTTCAATCACCAGTGTATTGAAACTGTATAAACGGAAGCAATTGCTTAAGTTGAATTCTTGAATGCTTGTAGCCTAAAATGATCACTTGAATAATTGTATCTTTATCAATACCTAACTGCAAGTCATGAAGTGTTCTGATATGAGAACACTTGACTTCTTTTGATGAGTGCATACTTCTTCATTTACTTTTGTTGTACTTCAGTCAATTTCTTCAAAACAACTCATAGAGCAAGATCATACACCACTGCTGCAACTTGCATACCTTGATTTAAATCCTTCAATGCATCTTAAACAACAACCTGATTATCCTTCAAATGTTCTAAGACTGTACTTATACCTCTGATGCTTTAGTCACTTTAATCCTTTTGATATACATGCTGAAATTGGAATTTTTTCATGTGCACTTATCTTTAATAACTGAAAAATTTGTAGTTGTAACTTTTGATAAATGCACTTTCCTTTGATATGGAATATGTTTAGGAACAACGACTACTTCCTTGTATAAGTCCTCCACTAATATGTTGGAGCTTGAATGATTGTTGTTTTATCATTCCTTTTAGGCAACTATTTTGATCATAGTTGTTATGGAGTTGATTAAAACCCGCCTTTGTTATGATCTCGCACCGTAACTCCTATTTCTAGAATAGATATTGAACTCTGAGTTACATTCTTCTATCATACACTTATGTACTTGTGAGTTATTCCAATTTGATGTACCATAGGATGGAAGTCATTGAACTCTATTTTATGTAATCTTTATCTAACAGTGAGGATTGTAAGACATGCTTTTATTTTCTCCTTTGCTGCAACCTATACCTACACACTTAAGAAAATAGTTAGAAATAATTAAGCTTTTTGGCCTCTCTTATGTTCCATAGTTTCTCCTTTTCTCTTTCTTTTCCAAAATGATTGTAAGAATCATATGTATTGTTGTAGAATACTTCTCTTGTCGGTTGTGTATCTCGACTGAGGTACCATACGCTTATGATATTTAGAAATTCATATGCATGTAGTTAGATAGATCATGAGTATAGATCAAACCCTGAGCTCAATATTTGATGTCATTTTCTTTCCATATTCCAAGTACAATGTGGTTGTTTGGAGCATGAAAGAAAGATAGATCTCAAACTAGAGATAAGAAGATTGGAAGATAGCCTCATGCAATTATGGGTTTCTTCTAAACTCTTTTACTTCTAACTTCATGTAAATGTACTTCTTTTTTAGTAGTTATGAGTTACATCCCATAGTTTGCATGCGAAACATTGTATTTATTCTGAATAAGTAACATTAATTTCTATAATCGAGTTGTATACTTCTTTCTCGCATTCACCTTTTATGATGGATATTGATTATATAATGGAATAAACAACTCAATCACACAATTAAATGTATTTAACATGCAGAAATAATGAGTTTTGAAGTACCTATAAATTTAATAATGAAAACTCTTTCTTGTAAACTACAACTCTATTTGTTGTTCCCAAATTAAGCAATTCACCTAAACTATGATTCCTTCCTCCATCAAGCTAATGCATTAGTCCTTTGGGGCTTTTGTGTTTCCTTGCGGTAGATGAGCATGGAATGGTAGTCTATGTGAGCTATTACATTTTGTAACAACACACACAACTGTAGATTTCATGTATTTAATCAATTGTTGCAACTAAAAACATAATAGAACTGTAATGCTTCCCCCTAGTTAGGTTCATTTCATCAATGCCTTCCATCGTAACAAAGTTTTGAGTTGACCATTTTTGCATGAGTGCAAAAATTGTCAACATTTTCCCTCCATCTCATTTCTTGGTTATTGTTTTCATAAAGGTAAAGGAGGGAGGGAAGGAGAGTGTACATTGAGGGATGAATTTGGCTGGTATCCTTTAAAGTGGTGGTCATTTTCGATGAAGTGGAATTGACAAGGACAAGAGTAGTTGGGCTTGTTATCACATGTTACTAAACATGTTATGTTGCTCCCACACTAATGCTCAATGTCATTACAATAATCATCCCCACATCGCCACACATATGACCAAGCAGGAGTCTGAATCGTGTCGTTAAGGTCCCAAATGCACCGCCCTAGAGTCAAGGTATCAATCATGACTTTGCGAAGAAACTACCCTCCTCCGGCATTGCATTTGGTGATGTTTTTGACTGTCATGTTGGTGCTATTTACCAAATACAACAATCCACTCCAATCGAAATTCAACCTTGCGGGATTAAAACCAGGTTTACTAGTAACAGTATTCCAGTAAGTGCCATCACTCTTGCCCACCCGATCCACAACATAGAGCATCAAATTACCGTCCCCTTGCATGGAAAGCTCAAATCAGCCTACTAAATAGTTTGTTGGTAAAGCATTAGAATACAAGGTAGCTCCCACCTTGAGCGTCTGATAGGGTAATAGGGTGTAGTGAAAGCCACATGCAAAAAAACCTCTTGTCTCAGCCTTGCACCAACAACTGTCCTAAATGATAAAAATCTCTTCACTTGAACCTGCACCAACAACAATCAGCTGCTAGTCCAAACATCAAGCACATCGTGAAAAATTTGATTCTCCAACTGTTCCGCGTATCGTTTATTCGCTGCAAAACCCATGCCTTGAAATTTTGTTATCTGTTGGATTTTAACGCATCTAGGAGGAGGGATGTAGTCGGTTGGATATTTGAGTGTTGTTAGACATATCAGGTGTAGATTCACTACAAGAATGCCTTCAGCGTAATAATTATTTTATTTTCTACTTGCTCTGAGCAGAAACTACTGAAGTGCTGATAAAATTAGGAAAAAAATTGCATGGAACCATTTATTTAAAGCGATGACCCTCCTTATCAGACTTCTCACAAATAATGCCTCGCCAAATAGTGCAGGCAGCAAATTGAATAAAAATCAATAATTTTTAATTTCGTGCATACACATAATTATTACGTCGAAAGGTGTGCTCTATGTTAGAAATCCTGGGGGCTCTGACACCATCCAACGATCCAAATCTTCTGCATCATCAACCACCATTTTTCCTGCATTTGATTCTATCCATTGTCAAATCTGGAGGAGATTGAACTATACTACAGACTGACATTGGGAAATACGAAGTAGGGAGAGAATGACATGTTTGGGGTCCTGGGTGCATGCAGCCATTCCTGCCTTTACCATCATGAAGGACAGGAATAGATATCGTGGGCAGCATTCTGATTTTATGCTTTCACAGTAAGATTGATTCTAGTTAATTGATTAATTTCATTAAGATCTGTGGTGAATTAATGGCATGTCGAAGGTCTGTTTTGTTACATATGTCTTTTGTTAAGTTTCAGGGTTCAGTGATTTATCTGACCGTGAAGCGGGCCGCGTCCTGTACAGTTGTTACCGTGTCACATATACTGGCATTTTGTGCAGGGGTTTAAATGTTGGAAATTGTATACTTCATCTTTTAGGTTACAATTTTTTTGTGAGCTTGAAATTAATACACAGCCCCCGATTTATTTAGTTTCTATTCGGCTATGGTTTCCCCAGTCTGTCACCCGTTTATTAAGGTGTGCATAATATTACAGTTTATGAAGCTTCTTTTAGTGTATAAAATGTATTGTCTATGTCTGTTCTATTTGCCTTTTAAACATTTGATAGAGTTCCCCTTAGTGTTATGCTTCGACAGACGGCCATACTTATCTATTCAAAGCAAATTCCCTTACACGAGTTACTGTAAAAAACATCTATTCCCTGGACCCTGCATTTGGTACGAAACATAAATTTGGGATATATTTCCTGTATTTCATAGGAAACATCTATTTTCTGACACAGTTACTTTCTCTTGTTAATTTAAGTAGCAGCTTGATAGTAATTTACATATAGATTTCCTTGAATCTGATGAGGACATATATTCCTTGTCTTTGGTTAACCCAATGAAATAATAATTTATATGCTCATGGCGGTCAGCTATTGTATTTGAAGGTTCAGTGAGATCTCTGATGGTGTATTACATATGCTTGCAAATGGTGAATCCTTGGCATGCGGAAGGGTTTGATTTGTTACGTGTGTCTTTTGTTAAGTTTCAGGGTTAGGTGTGACATATGCCCTGTATCTTATGCAGGGTGTAATTGTTACAAATTGTGTACTTAGTATTTTAATTCACAAATTTTGTGTGCCTGAAAAGCATACACAGCCACTAGATCTAATTAAGAAATTGCTATTGTTTTAGGTAGTTTCTATTAGGCTATGGTTTTTGCATAAGAGACCTTTTTTATGCAAAATCATCCATTCTAGCAATTAACCTTGGATTTTACTATCTGTTATTTTGCGAAATCATCCATTCTAGTAACTTAACCTTGGTTTTTTATTTGGATATTTACAACACCTATTCTATTTGCATTTTAAACATTTGATAGAATACCCCTGAGCATTATTTTTTGACAGACGGCCATGCCTATTTCAAATCAAGTTTTTATGTTCTAAATTTTTCTACACAAGTTACTGTGATTTGGTAGGAAACATAATTTTGTTATATATTCCTTGGGTTTTGTAGGAAACATCTACTTTCTAATGAAATAAAGATTATTATCTATTTGAGGGTTCAGTGAGATATTTGATGGTGTATTACACATGTTTGCAGGTGGTGAATCCTTGCACATGCGTGATGTGGGAGACGGTGATGCCATGTTCAGGTATCATATATGCTTGCATTTTATGTAGTAAGAAGAACCCTGTCTTTTAGTTCTGAAGTTTTATTGTATATTTCAAATAAGTACATAAGCTTTAGTTTTCGTCTGCAGGGCTGGGCATTTTGTTTGATTGTGATTGCCTAACTTTTATCTAACTGGGATTGGCAGACTTCTATTTAGGTGGATGCATTAGGTATGAATTTCCTTCAATTGAGAAGTTTTGTTTTTCTTTTAAATATAATGTTATTCCTTTTCTATAGCTTTACGTGTTATAAAAATTGCTCTGTGTTACTAGAATTGTTAATATCTGTTTATGCGTTACTATAATTTTTAATATCAGTTAAAAGGGCTATTGGAATATTTTGTTACAAGGGAAAGCCAGAATTAATTGCCATTATTTTCCATAGCCAATTTTTAGTACTTTTCAAATGAATGCAACGATTTTATGTGTTATAGGGGTAAATATTTTATCAGTTGTTTTTTACTAAATATGCAAGGATTTTACTCTTATTGATCAGAGTTCAATGACATATACGAGGATTTTATTCTTATTGATTAATTTATGAGGAGCTTGTTCTAAACCAAATATGCGAGGATTTTACTCTTATTTAAATTTGTATATTTTTTTCAATGTATTTTAATTTAGTGGCTTAAACTGTATCTTCAAAGAAGCTTGTATATACCAGCTTGTTTCCTATTTATTTTAGTATATGAAATGTATATACCAACTTGTTCTGTTCTATTTGCATTTAAAACATTTGATAGAAATCCCCTGAGCGTTATGTTTTGACAAACGGTCATGCCTATATCAAATCAAATTTTTATGTTCTAAATTTTTTACACAAGTTACTTACAAGTTACTATAGGAAACATAAATTTGTTGTATATTCCCTGCATTTTGTAGGAAACATCTATTTTCTAATGAAATATGGTTTATGATCTATTTGACGGTTCAGTTAGAATTTTGATGGTGTATAGTGAATCTTTGCACATGCGCAGTATGGGAGATAGTGATGCCATCTCCAGGTATCAAATATACTTGAATTTTGTGCAGAAAAGATTGGAGAAAATTATTTGCCATCTTTCAATTCTGAAATTTTTTTTCAAGGAAGTACATAAGCTCAAGTTTTCGTCTGCAGGCCGGTAGGCCGGTAGAGAACTTTTATCTAACTCTGTTTAGGTGATGCATTAGCTATGAATTTTTAATTTGAGTTATTAAAACTAGATATTAGGAGGATCTACTAGAAAGGGATTTCTTTTTAAATATAATTTTATTCCTTATTACGTTGAAAGGCATGTTCTATGTTAGAAATCCTGGGGGCTCTGACACCATCCAACGATCCAAATCTTCTGCATCGTCGAACACCATTTCTCCTGCGTTCAATTTTTTCGTTGGCAGAGATGGAGGAGATTGAACTGTACTACGGACTGACATGGGGAAATACAAAGCAGGGAGAGAATGACATGTCTGGGGTCCTGGGTGCATGCGGCCATTCCTGCCTTCGCCATCATGAAGGACAGGAATAGATATCCAATTTTTTCGTTGTACCCAGTGAACTATTCCTGGTGGAGAAGGAATGGAAACTTGAAAGGTAAGCTGAGTTGGGACCAATATATTTGCTATATATACTCACCGTTTTGGTTAATAATTTCGTGTGAAATGTTCAGATGAACAAATTTGGAAGTGGAAATGCAGCTGTATTTCCATGTGCGGCGTGCAAAATCCTTAGAAGAAGATGCGGAGAGAAATGCGTGCTCACGCCTTACTTTCCTCCAGACAATCCTCACAAGTTTGCAACCTCACATTGGGTGTTGGGAGCAGGAAAAATTATCAAAATGCTTAAGGTAAGATTAAAAAGTAATCTTTGCTACATACTTGTGTCTACAAGTATAATAATGTTGATAATAGTTATTCATGAAATGTGGTTGAATGTATCAGGATCTTCTAAATGATGGAAGAGCTGACGCGGTAAGTAGCATGGTGTATGAAGCAGAAGCAGAGGCGAGACTGTGAGATCCTATATATGGGTGTGCAGGAACTGTTTGTCATCTGCAACACCAAATCTCAAAACTGCAAAATCAATTGGCAACTGCACAAGTAGACATTCTGAAACTTCATTTGGACCAGGCTAATCTTGTGTCCATTGTCTCATGATTGTACACGGGGGAAGAATCTGAGCCCTTCCCTTCATCTGAAAGTGACCCGCAAGATAACGATAACGATAATAGTGCAGACCATAATAATGACTTATTTTCAGAGGATTCTGATCCCATGATACTGTGGGAACCGCTGTGGCCCTAAAGTGAAATAGAATGATTCCATTTTTCAAGCAGAGCACAAGCTGTGTATGATTGTAGACGACTGTACTAAAGTTTGACGCCTCCTTGTTCGCCATTTAAAATAAAGAGGGTTACTTGCTTACATGTTGAATTATTGCGGGTCTTTTCCTTTGTTGGGAGGAAGTTAAATATGAAACTGAGAGTCATGTTGATGTTTATATTCTATTTTTCAAAATAATCGATGAGTAATGATGTTAACCAGGCAATTAAATGTCCCTTCTTACCAGACATACGCCCCTGGCAGTGCTAGATTTTGCAAGGCGTTTCAATGTCGTTTTACAGATTTAAAAATGAGTTTTAAATATTTAATTTGATGGTCATTGGTAATGGACAAAATGAACACTAAATCAATGAAACTTGAATATCTTCTTAATTTAACTAGCCAAATAGAAATAACTTTTTCAAATTTCTATTTTTATATTTTATAAATTATAATTACGCCGAAAGGCATGTTCTCTGGGAGAAAACCCGACCCCTCTCGACTCGCGACAACACGGCGCGACGACTGAGATCAATCGGTTGATGAAGTACGGTCATATCGCAGCCTCGCGCATGTTGGCCAAGGGGTGTACTGCTAGCGGTGCAGAGTGGGAAAGGTGAGTGTTGCGACTAGGGGTTAAATTTGGCAAAATTTACATGTAGCTTGGGTCAACATCTTTAACGTCTCTGGATCTCAACTAAAGTGCAAGGAAATGACAGGTCTGAAAGGCCATATAAGACGTGTCACTCCCCATGTTCTGCATTGGGTTTGTGGGTGAGTTTGTTTGGCCACGGGTCTAATTTTTCCACTAAAATTTTATTTTGTTGTTCAATACGTGGAGAAACAAACAACCATATGACACTTTTGAAGATTTTAGCCATAATATATCATAAATATATTATATAGTATTAGTATTAGTATATCATATATCATATTAATATTTATTATATCATATTGTAAAATATCATTAAATATATGCAAAATATATAGTTGTGTGGGTATTTGTATTTTTAAATATACAGAAAATAAAATGATAAAAACATTGTTTTTCTCGAGAATTTGTATTTGTCAATATGTTCATCAATTTATATAGCTATTTGCGATGTAGAGATATTCAAAACAACATTAAAAAATTGGTGACGAAGTACGGTCATATCGCAACCTCGCGCGTGTCGGCCAAGGGGTGTACTAACAACGGTGCAGAGTGGAAAGGTGAGTGTTGCGACTAAGCATTAAATTTGGCAAAAAATACATATAGCTTGGGTTAGCATCTTTAATGTCTCTGGATCTCAACTAAAGTGCAAGGAAATGACACATCTGAAAGGCCATATAAGACGTGTCACTCCCAATGTTCTGTATTGGGTTTGTGGGTGAGTTTGTTTGGCCACGAGTCTAATTTTTCCACCAAACTTTTATTTTTTGTTCAATACGTGGACTAGAAACAAACAACCATATGACACTTTTGAAGATTTTAGCCATAATATATCATAAATATATTATATAGTATTAGTATATCATATATCATATTAATATTTATTATATCATATTGTAAAATATCATTAAATATATGATAAATATATAGTTGTGTGGGTATTTGAATTTTTAAATATACATAAAATAAAATGATAAAAAATTTTGTATGAGAATTTGTATTTGTCAATACGTTCATCAATTTATACATCCGATGATGTAGAGATATTCAAAACAACATTAAAAATGTCGATTTATATGGAGGTTTGTTTCTTTACAATAAGCGGTGGAATCGCCAAGTGTTATTACGCAAGAAAACAATATTTAAAATTCCTTTGTTGTATTCAAGAAAAATAAGTAGTAGAATTGCCAACTCTTACTACGCCAAAAGATATTAGCATTTATTATGCCGAGAAAACAATATTTAATATTCCTTTGCTGCATCCGAGAAAATAAGCAACGAAATCGCCAGCCATTATTATGCTGAAAGGTGTTAGCGCCAAGGGAGACCAACAAATTATATGGCGCTGACCGAGATGCTTTGGTTGATGGTGTATGGGAAACAAGATTTTCACATATGACATTAAAACAAAGGAATGATAATGTGTGTAAATATATGCAAAATATATAGTTGTATAGTTTGTATGTGTATTTTTATTTTTAATATACGCCAAATAAAATGTTCAAAAAGTTTGTATGAGAATTTGTATTTTCAATACGTTCATCAAATTATATAGCTGGTAGTATAGAGATATTCAAAATGTCGATTTATATGGAGGTTTGTTTCTTTACAATAAGTGGCGGAATCGAAAACTGTTATTACGTCACGAAAATAATATTTTATATTCCTTTGTTGCAGCCAAGAAAATAAGCGATGGAATCGCCAACCATTATTACGCCAAAACACGTTTACACTGGGAGAAATCAGGAAATTTCGGTTGACAACCGAGATGGATTGGTTGATGTTGTACGGACAAACAAGAACCTTACACATGGCATTAAAACACAAGCATGATAATGTGTGTAATAAACATTCCTATTTTTTATAATTAAGTTATTACCTCATTATCTCGATGTCCCTCTAAAGAGTCGTGTTCACGCTTGTGCATGGACTTGAGAGCGTCCATTGGACAGAAATAATACTATCATGTAAACAATCTCTCCATACTTACGTCGTTAGAGGCCAACAATGGTGTAGGTGTTGTTATAGAAAATATGGTCTTATTTACAGATGTGCAACGCACAAACTTGATGACAATAACTCGGTTTGATCTGAATGAGAAGACGAGGCATCCCGGATCATGTGGTGACTTGACCATTCCCCTCAGTCACATTTTCATTGGCTACAAGTTCGCGTGCTCAAGAGAATGAGAAGCAAGAAACAAAGAAAATTACCTAAGCATTGTCTCATCCAAGGCTTGTTTAATGGCGGGCTCTAGCCATTCGATTTGTGAATATCCCAAAACCGCCTCAAACCGGAGCATGCACATATTGTGTAAAGAGAAACAAAAATGAAGATGTTCGAGTTGGAGCAGTGAGGCCTATAGTGAAGGTTTCGATTACGATGGCGGTGGCGTTAAATCCACAAACACAACCCTTTAAGCGAGTGTTTTCATTCTAATCGATCAGGACGGTTGCACTCTGGGAATGAACTCAAGAGCTTGTGCATTAAGCAAGATGAACGTTGAGTTCTTTTCAAGAGAAATTGACCATGTTGACTCTTGATAGGTTCTTACAGATGAATTGCAACATTACACTTTTTCTCAGTGTCAACCACAAAGTCATGCTTCCTCGTCATTAACTTCAATCCAAACATGGTGCTTTTTTCTTCGTTTCAATTTCCTTTTCCACTCACCAATATTTTTGTTTCAGCATTAACATCGCTATTTAAAATTATAGTTTTTATTTTTCAGAATTATCATTTGCAAGGGAAAAATCATTTATTCGGGATTGATGTGAAATAACATAAAGGTAATGGCATATAAATTTGAGAAAAAATTGGAAACAATAAATACAAAATAAATTCATAATTGCCTTATAATAAAAGTTTGAAATAATTATATCTGCCTCTTGTTTCTATATATGCTAGCAATTGCATATGAGTTGAAAATTACGCCAGAGATGATAACAACGTTAAGTTTGTTGGAGTTGTAATTCTTTAGTGGGGTCACCATATGTGCTACTTTGAACTGCCTACGAATGATGGAATATCACCAAACCCCCAAGACCTCTACACATGCTAGCGTTCCATCAAATATATTCCCTAACTTGTCTAAAGAGAACTTTAAATGCATGCATGGACAAATATTTATTTAAAGCAATGTTATGTAGGACGTGTACCCCCTGAAAACTAGAGGTCTTGGGGACGACAGGATGAGAGGAAAATGTTCCCCCCCACATTTAACCATAACTCGACTATATTGTATTATAAAGACATTAAGAATCAAGAGTGATATATGAATATAGAAAATTTTGAGCACAAGTGCACATGGTGGACTGTCACAACATAGTATGAAAACCAACAACATACATCAATATTTTTATAAAATCAAATATAATTACGCCGAAAGGCCTATTCACTGGGGGAAGCCTCCTCCCCCTCTGACAACCGATAAGACATCAATGTCTGTGATTTTTTGGTCGACGATGTACGAAATGTCATCTTAATTCCAAAATAAGATGAATTGATATTATAATTGGTGTTAGCTAAGAAATAATGATTGTTCTAAAACATTTTAGGGATTTTTAGGAAGTCATATTATCATCGTTCATTATGAAATTGACATATACTTTAGCTTGAGTTACCTTGCAATCGCAAGAAAAGTAATTACGGCTAGAAGCCTCCTCCATTTTTGGCAACTGATATAGACATCGATGCTTATGATGTATTTGGTCGGTGAAGCACAAACATTCATCTACCATACACGTGGCTCACAGTGGTTGGAGAGTGATTGTCACATGTCAGATGAATAAATCATGTTTACGCCAACTTCTTTTACGTCAACTTATTTTGTCGACCATATTTGATTTTATTACTCGTTGTCTAATTCGATTGATATACAGGCCCTTACGAAAAACCCCTCCCATGTTCCAACTACCGTAATTTCCAGAGGTCACCGAATGCAATTACCAGTTAACTTGGCTTGATTGTTTTCAATCCAAAAAACTCAAGGCTTTACTTTGAAGAGAACCACTATTGAAATTGGGGGCATGGAAACACAACGACTTTCCTTCACAACTATATCGATTGTTCCCACCTTGTCTGCCTATCGGATCTCGCCCCTTTTTCCACTCACTTGTTATGACACATTTTCTCAGCAACAATTTTGCAATCACGCTTATAAGAGGAATCTCGTCTTCGTAACAATCCCCTCTTATTCAATGGTGGACCTTCCCTTTCAAGCTACTCCACTTCTTCTGGACTCTGAATCTTTTCTACTTCTCCACTTTTCACTACTTCATTTTGTTTTTCATTTACTAACTAGAAATATTATAATGCTTTGTTGTGTTTTTCAGATACTTTTCTGCCGTACGAATATATTCATTTCGATGTTAACATCGCATATCTCACGTGCGATTGCTAGTCATATTGTATTGTAGACAACTATCCTAGACTAGATATCGACGAATATTGTCATCTGTTCGGGGATGTTTGGTCTCTTTTCCTTTGACAACACTGCATCTTCTGCTACGGTCCCTCGCAATCCATGAAAATATACCCACCTAGCCTAGCCCTTAAAAAAATGGTAGAGATAAAGAAAACTTCAAACCGACAAACAATATTAAGAAATTAAGAGGGACTCGCCACTATATCTGTATAGAAAAATATGCTCAAGGGTTAAACGCAGTTTGTACTAGGAGCATTGCACGAGAGAACGTCCGCCTTACGTCAGTGCAGACTGTAGCGTCAGTGATAAGTATCTATGCCCAAACATAGCGAGAATGGGTCCCATTGCAGTCTGCAGAGGCCATTTTTTTCTCATGTTAGGTAGTCATAACTGTACACGGCAGGCACACGGCAGCACCGGTCTCTTAATTCCGTCCAATAATATTAGTATTCCACAATGGGATATGCCGTCTGAATTACGTCACCAATATCACTTAACTACGTAGCCTGGAAGAATCTAGGAGATAAATGGCGTAAAACGTGAAACTCACAAATGGGTTATACACGAAAACTGGAATGGAAGGGCTCCACATATGAACAAAACGACGAGCGAGGGAAGAGTCCAGTTTACTAACGACAATTCGCTATTTAACTCAGAGTTGTCTATTCCCCATACAAAAATCCCGATGGTCATCAAATAAGCCGTGCTAAAATGTATACACACATAATGCATGGTTTCAATTTCTGACTTGTTTCTGATAGTTGATGGTGGGCCCGCAACTGTACTCGTTGACCTCGTAGATTGCTTGATTTGAGAACTGTGTTGTTATTTGTTGTCTGACTAATCCAGCACTGTCTAGTCAGTATTCCTATTCAATAGAAACATAGATTAATGGTTTTAATGCGGAAGGTGTTTGGTGTACTAAATCGAAATGCAGGGGATTTGAAGTGCGTCTAAATAACTAGGAATTGAAATCAAGAAACGAAGGAGAAACGAAACAAAGTTTGTGGGCAAGGAAAACAAAGCAGGCATCAGACTTTTGTGTGTGTTATTCTAACCAAGACGGTGATAGAGAAGGACATAGGCCGAGGATGGAGGAGACGATAACAAAGCTCATCGGGTAAGACTTTTGAAGAGAATTACTTTTTGGAAGAAGGAAAGTGGCGAATCCCCTTGAAATTTATATTTAGTAAATAGATTGATTTATGCCAAATGGAAAAAATTTATGGATTGCAACAAGTTAATGATATATGGAAAATAGTAAAAATGGATTAAAATCCGTAGTATTGTGTATGCCTTCTGCTTGGTGAAGGATAGCAAATGACATTAAAATAGAATTTTCTCTGTTTTTGACATTGATATTGAGCTCTATTGTCCCTATCATGCATTCATGTCCATTTTCATTAGTAAGTTATTATTGATCACCTCTCATATATTTGTCAGAAATGTAACCACCTATTTTGATTTAAAAACAATGTTTTTAATCATGAGCTTTTAACATTGATTTTCATGTAAATTTTTGTTTGGGTTATAACACACATATTTTGACATTCTAGGATGTTGTTATTCTTCAATATTTTGTAAATTGTACCAATCCCTTTCTTCATGGTCATCAACACGCTTTTACAATGTTTTGTTGGTTGAAAAAGGTTGGGGTTGAAAAATAATCACATAACAACACTAAATGTAATTTTTGCAACCCACTACAACAAACGTGCAACATACAAAACTTTTGGGAAGTGTATCATACCACCAACTGTTTTATTCTACCATTCCATTAGCTCATCGATTTTTTCATTTTCCGCATTGTTTCTTCATTTTCTAAATGTTACAACGAGATTGGGTGAAAAACACGTCTTCTTCATCAATGAGTGTTTTTAACAATATTTTCTCTTATGAATGCCCATTGTCATGCTAGTATCTTACAAATAAATCATCCCCACGAGGGAAACCCATGATGAGTCTCGCATCAAATAAATCCTCCCAAACCCACTAGGTACAACATGTCATTACTCATGACATTAAAAATAATTTGAGATACCTACGTCACAACACAATGGCATTAATACACAATTTTGAATGTAATAGTAACCAAACCATTCCACCGCCTATGTGATTCTACGTTTTCTATATCATTACTTCATCGTCTATATGTTCCAAATGAGACTCGGTTGAAAAACACAATGTGTTGACTAGTGTGTATTTTCACCCCTTTTTCACTTATGAATGCCCTTTTTTTTTTCAAGTATCTTAGAAATAATTCAGCCCCATGAGGGGAGACCCATGAGGATCCTACAACCAATAAGTCTTCCCAAACCCACATCATACAACATGCCATTTGTTATTCCTCATGATGATATAAAGAATATGATACTCCTACATTACTTTGTAATAGTATTCATACACAAATTTACATGTAAGTGTAATTAAACCATTCAATCAGTCATTCGACAATACATTTTCCCTATTATTTCTTAGTTTTATAAATGTTGCAAATGAGTCTAATTGAAATACACAATGCATTTTTCACCAATGTTTGGATTCACCATATTTTCACTTAAGAATGTTATTTATTTTTCTAGTATCATATAAATAATTCAACCCGCACAAAGGGAGACCCGTGATGAGCATGCAACCAATGAATACCCCCAAACCCACCACATACAACATGTCATTTGATATTCGTGATGATATTAAAAAAATTGAGACACCTACGTGACTCCAAAAAGGTAGTCATAGAAAATCTTGCATATAATTGTAACTTAACCATTCCATCAAGTAGTAATCAAATAAAATTCCAAGTGTAGTAGCCAAAAATTGTTGTTTGGATAATTTTTCAAAGATAAAATATGAAGTTCAACTATAGCATGTGTAGGAAGAAGTCCCCCTAAAATAAGAGGACACACCCTATTTATTACTATTCTAACAACACCAAGGAATATTTAAAATATCTACACTAATCTAACCATTCGGGTTGGGCTTTGATCCCGAGAGATATATTCTTTATAGAATGGAAGATATATGATAATAGAAGAAAAGAGTTGGTGATAGAGATCATAGATCTTAGAGTTGTAAAAGAAAGAAAAAGTTTTTGTTTTCAATCTTGGTATTAAGTAATATAAGAGTTATATTATAAATTGTGTGTGTTGTGGTGTTATTTTGTATCTTTTAATTGTGTTCTAAATGTTGCAAATGAGACTGGATAAAAAAATAAATTGTTTTTTTCACCCTATTTACATTGATGAATGCCCTTTATTTTTCTCGACATCCTACAAAAAAAGTTATCCCCTACAAACGAAGACTAGTGAAAATCCTACAAATAATATATCCTACCAAAATCAACACGTAAATCATGTCATTTTTATTTCAAATGACATTAAGAATAAATCAAAACACCTATGTCACTACACAATGGTAGTTAGAGACAAGTTTTCATGCAAGTGTCATCGAACAATTTCACTAGTTGTTCAATGATAAATTTATCATATAGTTTCTTAGTCTTCTAAATGTTACAAATGAGATTGGTCAAAATACATAGTGTTTTCAATAGTGTGTGTTTTTCACCATGTTTTTATGTGTGAACACCCTCTATTTTTCTGAGGTATCTTACAAATAATTCAACCCCGACAAGGGAGACTAGTGATGACCTTGCAAAAATAAATAGACACAACCTCACTATGTACAACCTTTCATTCGTTATTACTCATGACGTTAAATAGAAAGCAAGAGACCCTACACAACCTACTTATAGGAAAGTTTACATATAAGTGTATCAAACCATTCTACCATCTTTTGAAAATACATTTTCTATATTGTCTCTTTTTCTTATAAATGTTGCAATGAAACTAGTAAAAAAATAATCATTTTTTAACGAGTGTGTGTTTTTACCTTATCTTAACTTTTTAACACCATCTATTTTTTCAAAATCTTATAAATATGTCACCACCACGAGGGAGACTTGTGATGAGCTTGTAATTAATAAATCCTCCCAAACCCATAATGTACAACATGTTAGTTGTTATTCCTCTTAACATTAAAAAAATCGAGACAACTACAAGACTACACAATGGTAGTCATATGTTATTTTTCATGTAATCTGTAATTAAACCATTCCACCCATTGCACGATTATACATTTTCCATATTGTTTCCTCATATTATAAATATTGCAAATGATACTATCCAAAATACACACGATTGTTCACAAATGTGTGTTTTTCACCATGTTTACACTTAAGAACACCATCTATTTCGTTGGTAACTTTTGAATAAGTCGGCCCCAAAAATGGATAACCCTCATGATAATAAAACATTATATCAACCCAAGCCAAATGTTATAACATGTTATCTGTTATTCATCATGACATTAAATAAAAATTGAGAACCCTATGTCACCTTGAAATGGTATTTGTACACATATTTTTATGTAATCAGAACTATATAATTCCACAAGCCATTCAACAATACATTTTCCATATCATTTCTTAGTCTAATAAATGTTGCAAACATGTTTCCTCGAAAAAATTAGTGTGTTTTTTAACTATTGTGTGTTTTCAACCTATTTTCAAAGTGATGAATGCCCTTTATTTTTGTAGTCTCTTACAAATAATTCATGCCCTAGAACGAGAAACCCATGAAGAGACTACAACCAATAAATCCTCCCAAATGCACCACGTACCACATGTCATTTGTTATTCCTTGTGAAGTTAAAAAGAAACAAAGACAACTATATCAATGTGTAACCGTAGTCATACACAAATTTAAACATATGTTTAATTAAACCCCTACACCAAGTTGTTCGATGATACATTCTCCATATTGTTTTTTCATCTTCTAAATGTTGCAAACAAGAATGGTTTAGAAACACAATGTGTAGTGCCCACTTCCTTTCGACATGTATTTATGTTGATTTCAATACTATTGACTCTACTTATGGAAATTTTGAATTATTATGACTTAGCATGATGTAGATGTTAGAGATATTGAGACTATTGTTGGTTTTTGATTCTTAATATGATGTGTGTGGACATTTAGAGACATTTTTTATATTGATGATGATATGATGTTGACATAGTTATATATTTCAGACATGTGATATTTTCATCACATTGAGTAGACCTTAATAATTGAACAAATATTGTGATCCTATTGATATTGATGAAATGTAGAATCAAGATGTTGTTAGAAATTAAAAATGATATTGCAATTGTCTAGATGATGATTTGATACATATGTAGATGATTGTGGATTTATATTGCATATTTTACCTTAGATGTTTTGATGCGGCCACGAGGCCGAAAGGAGGTATTATGTCTTTTACAGGTAAATATATATTCACAACAAACAACAGGGAATTGGAGACCAACCACATTGGAATGCTAGGTGAATTCAACAAGGGTCACCATGGCAACATGTATTTTTGTGTATGTGTGTTTGAATTGTTGTTAGGGGGTTCCCATGGGGGGGATCACCTCAAATTGTTACCAAGGGGTTATGTGTTGTCTTTTATTTAGTTTCCTTTATTTAATGTTAGTATGTGATTTTTAGTGATGTAATTTATTGTATTAATTATTTAGAATTTGGTGTATTTTTCCCTTTATCATTAATGGGTTTAAGTGTCTCTTTTAAGTAATTACACTTGTTCTAAACTAATCATGATGTGAAATACTTGATTTTTATGATGTGGAAGCTTTTTTGTTGCCTTTTGTTGGATCCACCTTTCATTACAATGTGGTTGGGGCTTAGGGGCCAATTAGGAGGATGGCTTCTCCTCCTCATTGGATATTTTGGTTGGGTGGAGAGTGTTGCATCTCCCCCCATTTTTTTATCGATGAAGAAAATCATGAAGGATATCTCTTGTTCATGATGTGAAGTTTCAAGCTTTTATTGGAGTCCTTAAGAAATCCCTTCTTGTGAGAAGCCGTATTGTTGTTCCCACTTAGGGTGGAGGAACTTGTAACATTGTTTTTATTTTTACCTTACATTCTTGTATTATTTCCCACTTTAAGTGGAAGACATTGTAACAATCTTGTGAAGAAAAGTTACATTCAATTATTGGGTATGAAAGTTGTATTGTATATTGAAAAAGAAAAAGAAAGATTTGTGTTGTAAAGCTAGTCTTGTGAAATAGAAAAGAAAGTTTATTATCTTTATTTGAATTTTTAGTATTGTGAAGAGAAAAGAAAGAATGTAGAAATTGTAAAAATGAGTATGATGCATGCATAGTAAACTTGAATGTAGAGAAAAGTAGTTATAGTTATTTTGAACATATAAGTTGTAGTGAAAATGGAAAGAGCAAAAAATTTGAAGTATGTTGTTATATTTATATGTTGCATTTTGTAGTAAGAAAATAACAATATTAGAAGTAGATTTAGATCCTTTTACTATTGGAATTGTAAGAAAATTTTAACTAAGGAATGAATAAATGGAACTAAATATTACAACTGGAAACTTTAGGAATACAAAATTAAGCTCGTAATGAATCTTAGGGACGCAAGATCATCGCCGCTGCAATGCAGAGCGGGTCTCATACCCGCTCAAGCAAGGCAATGGTCTCGAGTAACCACTGCTCGCAGGCAAGGCGGTGGTTCCGAATCGTCCGCCAAGGTGGGGGACCTCCGACTTGCTCGGGGTGGTGGTTCTCAGAACTTACATGATGAAAATCATGGATTTGCGCATGTGTAAATTCTAACTCATAATAACTAAATTTTAAGCATGTAATAGTTACAAGGAAAACTCCAGCAATCAAATAATGGCTAAATATCATTGTTTAATACAATAAAATCTTCAAATGGTGGATTCAAAGTACTCGAACTTGTATTTATAAATGGGAGTAGGGTTTACCCCAAATGAAGAACTCGAAATACAAATACTTGGTAATAAAATCATATTTGAAAAGGAAATCGCTTCAATTCTTGAATGAAAAACATTGTAATAATAAACCTATAATCTAAACTAATCTAAGCTTGATTTCTTTGTAGAATCCTTCATAGTTCTTCCTTTCTTGCTCCCATGGCTTCCTTTACTCCAACCTGCAAATCAAACAAGATAAAATAGACCAAATGAGGAGAATATAATAAAGGAAAGGTTTTAATAAGTATTCATAAGGAATTTTAGGGCTTGTTTAGAACCCTAGGATCTAGTGGCCACAATTGAATAGATCTAAGGGTGGAGGATCAACCCTACTTTTTTTTGCTAGGAATGTATTTTTAAATGTTTAAAAAATCCTTAAAGGTATGTGTAGATGGGTGAGAACGGGGCCATTTAATTGTCTTGGGGTGCAAAGTCCTTATTAGTTCTTGGTATTCTTTAGGAATTTAATAAAAAGGCTTTAAGATATTAGGATAATGAGCCTAAAACAATTAAGCATGAGGTTAACCATTTTAGGATTGAACATTAACTAAACAGGAGAAAACATTTAACCAAGTAAATTAAATTAGGGCACCTTACTAAGTGACTTTTAATTAATGACCTTAGAAGATAAAGTAAATTAAACATTTAATAATTTAACTAGAACTAGTCTACCATTCTAAAAAGTTGAGATTATTGGTGTAAATTAATTTTATTTATGTAACTAGGGTTAACACCCATATATAACCTTTTATCTTTTAACAAAAAAAAATTAGTCACAATTTTTCGGGATAAGTGTTAGGTTTTAATGTGTTCCTAGAATGTCATTTTTCATGGGCGTTACACTTGGTATCGAGTTCGGGTTCAAATCTTGGACCCTTTGTGCACTAAAAAAATATGATACATGAACATTTAACCTAGTGCAATTATATTTTTGTTGTAGGCCTAGAAAACGACAATGTCCGATAATTGTATAATGTAGAAAACCTAGAAAAATTGGAATAGAACCTAGTATGATGAACCAACTCTCGCATTTGTCTATGTACGAGGCACGAACCAGATGAGGATTCCTTTCACATAGACCTAGATTTACCACCTCTCGAGTAGGCGGTAGTGGCCATTCTACCTCATATTTTACAGATGCTTTAGGATGTCAATGTGCTTATATACGCGGAGGGTCCATGGGAGGACAAATTGCTACAAATGATATGGATCCATCAAGAGAGGCTCATGCATCTCCTCGATGTAACGTAAAACATAGGGTGGATAAATTTCACATGGAGTTGGCTAGGGTAGAGTCACCATAGAGGGGACATGGAGATAGGATTTTAGGACATAGGGACAGATCTCGGAGCCCTAGATAGATGGAGGAGTATGTAGAGAGACCTAGGGGTGGTCATTCGTCGGCAGGCAGACCATATCAAGGAGATCTTGAAGCTACAACCATCTCACTATTCTAGAGATACAGGTGGGTTTCAGGAAAGGCCTATTGGTGAGCTTAAACGGATGCTTCAAGCTCGCCCTTGTACTAAGTAACATGAAAGCACGTGTTGCGATCCATCTTATGAGGGATAGAGCATGAGTCTGGTGGAGGACCAAGGACAAGAAGCTCCATGTTGACTCAGAGACATTTACTGGCAGCTATTTGAGGAGTGGTTCAGGAGCAGGAATTTACCAAGGAGGTTTATTCAACAATGGATAGATAAGTTCAATGACCTCCATCAGGCATCTATGATGTAGTTGAGTATGACAAGAAATTTCTGGACCTACTCCGTATGTCAACTATATGTAGGATGAGCAAGTATAGATTCATAGGTTCATCGAGAGGCTGAAATTTGGATTTGGGTGGTGCGATGCACATTCACTGCCCACATACATTAGCAGAGGCCATGGATAAGGCCTATATTGTAGAGGAGATACGTGAGAAGACACGGTAGGCTAGAGACAAAGTTCGAGGCTGCATCTAGCAGATGCAGGATGGTAGATGAGGGGGTCCGTTCCTCCTCCCTTGTGGTGGATAGTCTTCATTTAGGCCACCATAGTAGCCACCTCAACATTAGCAGTAGTAGACCGGCCCACCTTATAAACCTCCTCAAAGATTCGATGCACAGAGCGGGTGGAGTATGGGGCCTCCTCCTAGGGTTCCCATCAAGGACACAGGTGCCTCGAGAGCTTAGTTAGTATGATCTTGTCATCTGGAGACCTCAACAATCCATAGCCAGGTTGTTAGGATGCACAACATGCACTCTATAGTACTTGGTTGGAGCTGCATCCCACTGGGGAGGACGAGGAAGTTGTTATTGTTGTGTCATGGTTGGACATCATTGGAGAGAGTGCCCACATAACCGTAGCAACAAGGGTAAGACATAGATCTCATAGCCTCTTATTGGCGACATGGGACGGAACCATAGGATCTATGCAACGGTAGAGAACCATCAAGTTGACCACCAAATTACCATGATAGAGATGACATGTAGTATTGGTGGTATTTTTTCCTCTATATTATTTGATTCTGGTCTGTATGATTCTTTTATTGCACTATCCTTAGTAGAGCATTGCAAGCTAGTGGCAGTTAGGCAGGGTCGTAGGTGGGATGTTGAAATGGCTTATGGAGCCAAAATTTCTATAGACTCCTTAGTTAAGGAGTGTGTAATGGATTTAGGACCCTTCACCACTACCTCGGATCTTCGAATCCTTCCTTTGGGTTCTTAATGGGTCATCTTGGGCATGGATTGGTTGTATGCGCACAGAGCTAGAGTGGACTATTACCATAAGACTATTGCTTATACATATCATCTAGGAGTGGAGTCAGTGATAGTGGGAGTTAGGAGGCCTGTTTCCATTCGCACAATATTTGTTATGCATATTAAGCGGTGTGTGTGACGAGGTTGTCAGATGTATGTTGTTACAGTTAGTGATAGATCTTAGGATGAGTCTAGTAGACCATCCCTTGATGACCATTATATTTTGAGAGATTTTTCTGATGTTTTTCTAGGGGAGCTACCAAGGTTACCTCCCCACATGAGATAGATTTTCGAGATAGATCTGGTTCCTGGGCGCATAGCCTATCTCTCGAGCACCTTATCGATGACTACCCTTAAGCTTTGTGAGCTCAAGTTACAGCTTAAGGGCCTTCTCGGAGAAAGGCCTAGTCCATCCTAGTGTATCCCCTTAGGGTACACCGGTGATTTCCATGAAGAAAGGAAGGATGGATCTGCATGGTTGTGTATTGATTACTACCAATTTGAAAAAGCAATGATCAAGAATCATTTCCCTTCCACGTATTGATGATTTATTTGATCGATGAAGTGGGCTACAATATTCTCCAAGATAGATCTTAAGTCGGGTATCATCAGGTGAGGTCACGAGAGGAAGATATTCATAAGATCACCTTCTCTATGAGATATGGCCACTACAAGTTCACAATAGTGCCTTTTGTCCGACGATGCCCCCACAATGTTTATGAGCTTGATGAATGGGGTATTAAGGACATCTTTGGATCACTTCATGCTCATCTTCCATGCTGATATTATAATTTATCGATGTACACGTGAGCATTGTGAGGAGTTGCTTCACCTGGTTCTTGAGTGTCTTTGAGAGCAACATCTTTACGGGGAACTTAGAGAAGTGTGTGTTCTTTTTAAACAGAGGTGCGATATTTAGGCCACATCATTTTGGGGAAGGTTTCGTATTCAATCCTTCCAAGATTCGAGCTATTATGGATTGGCTAGCACCCACCTCAAGTGTGACCGAGGTATGGAGCTTAATGGGTTAGGTAGGATATTACATGAGATTTATTCAAGGATTTTCTCGGATTGTGCACCCCATCACTTCCCTTCACCAGAAAAGGGAATAAGTTTGTGTGGTCGATAGATGTGAGCAGGAACTCAAGACACTAAAGGGATTCCTCACGAAAATGCCTATTCTTTTAGTATCGATCCTCGGGGAGAGTTCTTCATTTGTACATATACTTATTTGTCATGACTTGGAGGTGTGTTGATGCATGAGGGGAAGAGTAGTTGCTTTTGAGTCTCACAACCTCAAGTATTATGAGCTCAATTATTTGACTCATGATGTTGATTTTGAAGTTGTTGTGTACGTCTTGGTGTGATGGAGACACACTTTCTCCTTGGTCGGAGATCGACACTCATGACTGATCACTTGAGTCTCCGCCACCTCTTCATGCACCCCAATCTCAACGATCATCAGCGAGTTGGATGGAGTTGCTTTGTGATTACGATATGGAAATAGAGTCCATGTAAAGGGTAAGGAGAATGTGGTTGAGACACCGAGTAGATATAGACATGTGGCTATGGCTACTTCGGTGGGTATGGATTTGTGGAGTAGGATTTTTGACTTCCTCATCACAACTTCTACGTTTCCACTAGAGTAGAGATTGAGTTTTAGAGACCCCTTGAGGGGATTTTTCATGGATTTTCATTAGAGGAAGATGGTCTTATCAAACATAGAGGTCGGATATATGTTCCTAGAGCTGGAGGCTTGAGACAGGACATTTTGACTGAGGCTCATCGTGCACCTTATTTAACCCATCCTGGGGTGAAGAAGATGCATGCCACTTTGAGGTAGTTTTACCATTGGAGGTGACTTGAGAGAGATGTGGCTCACTTTGTGTCACTGCTTGTTTAGAGTGTCGATGGTGAAGGCCGAGAATTATCATCTAGCTAGCCTTTTTTCCACACACAATACCGGAGTGGAAATGGGACACCATTTCCATACACTTCATTGTTGAGTTACTAACATCGAGATACCACCACAACGCTATCATGGCCATGGTGGATAAATTGATGAAAGTGGCTCATATTTATCCGATGAACACCACCTATATAGATAGTGTAGTGGCAAAGATATATATTGATGATATTGTTAGGTTTAACATGATTCCGTGGAAGATCATTTATGACCATGATCCTTTGTACACTTCCCACTTCGGACCACCATGCAACATGCTCTTAGGATGAGGATTAATTTCAGCACAATGTATGACCCTAAGATAGATGGATAGACTCGAGCAGTGAATCAAATTGTGGAGGACATACTTACGATGTACATCATGGATCACTAGTCGAGATGGGATGAGTTTTTGTACTTGGTGGAGTTTGCCTAGAATAATAGTTTCTAGAGTTCGATAGACATGGCTCCTTTTCAAGAATTATATGGTAGTAGTGCAAGAAACCTCTAAGTTGGCACAGTGAGAGGACAAGGTTTCTCTTGGGCCAAACTTATTGTAGGATATGGAGCAAGAGAGGTTGTTTTGATTAGGAAGAGATTGCAGGAGGTGTAGGATAGGAAGAAAAAGTACGCTGATCAAGTATAGGATAGATCATAGTTATGAGGTGGGCATGAAGGTGTTTCTTCGTGTCAAAGGCCACAAAATATTCCTATCCATTACGAAAAAGGTTCTATACTTGCTCCTAGGTTTGTGGGTCCCTTTGAGATCTCGGAGTGCATCGGTCCCTTTGCCTATCGTCTAGCATTGCCACCTAGCTTGTCTTGTGTCCATGATGTGTTTCATGTTTTTTTGCTTAGGAAATATATGTTTGATCCTTCTCACGTAATAGATTGGACCGCATTACAGGTAAAGGATCAGGGGTAGGTGATGGTGGAGCTCATCTGTATTATAGAGTGCAAGACCATGGGCCTTCAAGGTAAAGAGATTTACCAGGTTCGGGTCGAGTGGGACAAGTACGAGCGAGCACACTTTCTACATGGAAGGATGCTATTTAGTTTCCACACTTATTCTAGTAAATTCCATGAGGAAGTCGAGTCTAAGGGGAGGGGGATGTATTTTCCACTTCCCTTCGACATTTATTTCTATTTATTTCGATATTATTTACTCCACTTATGGACATTTTTTATTATTCTGGCTTAGCATGATGTAGATGTTAAAGATACAAAGACTATTGTTGGTTTTCAATTCTTAGTATGATGTGTGTGGACTTTTACAGACATTTTTATATTGATGATGATATGTTGTTGACATGTTTATATATATTTCTAACATGCGATATTTTTGTCACATTGAGTAGACCTTGATAATTGAACTAATTTTGTGATCCTATTGATATTGAGGAAATGTATAGTTGAGATGTTATTAGAAATTGTATAAATGATATCACAATTTCCTAGATGATGATTTGATACATATGTAAATGATTGTGGATTTATATTTCATATTTTAAATTAGATTTTTGATGTGTCCATGAGGCCGAATGAGGTATTATGTGGTTTACAGGTGTAAATATATATTCACAACAAACAACGGGGGATTAGAGACCAACCACATTCGAATGCTAGTGAATTCAACAAGGGTCACCATGGGAACATGTATTTTTGTGTATGTATGTTTGACTTTTTGTTAGGGGTATATGTTGTCTTTTATTTAATTTCATTTATTTAATGTTATTATTTGTTTTTAGTGATGTAATTTATTGTATTAATTATTTGGAATTTGGTGTATTGTTCACCTTTATCATTAATGGGTTTAAGTGTCTTTTAAGTAATTAAAGTTGTTCTAAACTAATCTTGGATGTGAGTAAAGGGAATTCATTTATTAGACTAGATGGCTCTTGGGTTATGTGTTGTGAGTGGAGTGCTTGTGATCTTGAGTGTTGTACACTCTACCCTTTCATGGAAATTCTAATTTGGCCTTAAGGCCAATTTTGAAGGTTTGTGGGACAAGTTAAACTTGTCCCACATCTCTTAAATTGCTATGTCAACCCTTCCTATGGATTGAGGTGTCAAAAATAGACCCCAGTATGTGTTTTGAGAAGAAGAAAAGGTAAAAGTTATTGCATTTTCTTACATATAATTAAAGTTTGTCCTTAGGGGGTGTGGGCTTAGATTGAGTGTGTAGTTAATTTTTCATTTCACTCACCCACAAATTTATTGTACATTGGGGTTGAGGTTTTACTTGGGAGGTGGAGTTGAGGATGAGTGATGTGGCTTCCTACATGGAGCCACCTTACCCTCCTATCTCCCTTTATATTTATTCAAGTTCTTTTGCTTGTTTGGGGTTAGTTCATTTCTTTTTCTGCTCTTGCATTTTTGAGTGAGAGGATTTTGGAGTGCTTGAGGTCCTTTTTAGAGCTTTTTGGTGATTTCTTGGGTTTGAAAAATCTTCAAGATTGATTCTTGGAACAAGCTCTACCATGGAAAGGTAAGATATTTACTCTTTCTTAATGTTCTTCTTTTATTTTGTGTATATGTGCTTGTTTTTGAGTGTTTTGGAATGCTTGTTGGGTTCTTGCATAGATTTCCTAAGTTTCATGTAGGAGGGGACTATGGGGATGATTCATGTAGGAAGGCGTAAGAGTTTATTTCATGTTTAGGAGGGAGTTTGGGTTGGGTGCCCTACCTTAGACAATGAATGCTTGCATTTCTTACTTGTTTCTTTTATGAGGGAGGCATAAGAGAATAAGGGAGGCATAAGAGCAAGTGGGAGGGATAAGAGGTACTTTGGGAGGGATAAAAGTGTGTAGGGTTTTGAGATATGTGTTGAAGGTTTTAAGGTGGGCACCTATTTCCCATTGGGAGGCATAAGTGACCTCCCCATAGGTTCTTACTCCTTTGGCTTTTCATATTTGAAGCCTTGTATATTTTGTGGTTTTCCTTCTTGTGTTCATAATTTGAGTTGAATATGCATTGGAATCATTGTGAAATAATGTGTTTTTTATGATGTGGAAGCTTGTTTTTTGCCTTGTGCTAGATCCACCTTTCATTGCAATGTGGTTGGGGCTTGGAGGCCAATGATGAGGATGGATTCTCCTCCTCATTGGATATTTTGGTTGGGTGGAGAGTGTTTCCTCTCCCCATTTTTGTTATGGTTCAAGAAAATCATGAAGGCACTCTCTTGTTGGTGATGTGAAGATTGGAGCTTTTGTTGGAATCCTTAAGAAATCCCTTCTTGTGAGAAGCCTTATTGTTGTTCCCAATTAGGGTGGAGGAACTTATAACATTATTTTTCTATTTAGATTACATTCTTGTATTATTTCCCACTTTAAGTGGAAGACATTGTAACAATCTTGTGAATAAAATTTGCATTCAATTATTGGTTATGAAAGTTGTATTGTATATTGAAAAAGAGAAAGAAAGATTTGTGTTGTAAAGCTAGTCTTGTGATATAGAAAATAAAGTTTATCATCTTTATTTGAAGTTTTAGTATTGTGAAGAGAAAATAAAGAATCTAGAAATTGTAAAAATGAGTATGATGTATGCATAGTAAACTTGAATGTAGAGCAAAGTTGTTATAGTTATTTTGAACATATAAGTTGTAGTGAAAATGGAAAGAAGAAAAAAATTTGAAGTATGTTGTTACATTGATATGTTGCATTTTGTAGTAAGAAAATAACAATATTAGAAGTAGATTTAGATCCTTTTTACTTTTGGACTTATAAGAAAATTTATTGAACAAAATGAAAATGATCTTGTAGTTGTTGTTGCTATTATTGGAATAGATAATGCTTTAAAATGAGTACTTTTAACTAAGGAATGAATAAAAGGAACTAAATATTATAGTTAGAAACATTAGTCATACAAAATTAAGCTTAGAATGAATCTTAGGACACTTTAGTAACTTTTATTTTTTGAGAAATATCAGTTTTAAAGGTTATGTTTCTAAGAAATAGGACTACCGCCTGTGCAGAGCGGAGTTCTCGTAACCGCCACTCAGCAAGGCAAAGTGGTCTCAAAACTACCGATCCGGCAAGGTGGCGGGCGTGAATCATCACCCGTGTGGGACGGTGGTCCCGGGAACATTGACTGCTCTAGGTGGTGGTTCTATCACTTATGATGAGAAAATGAAGGATTCGTGTACTGTGTAAATTCTAACTTGTAATAACTAAATTTTAAGCATGTAAAATTTTCAAGGAAACCTCCAACAAAAAAATAATGGCTAAATCTCATTGTTTAAAGCAATAAAATCTTCAAATGGTGGATTCAAAGTACTCAAACTTGTATTTATAAATGGGAGTAGGGTTTTCCCCAAATGGAGAACTCCAAATACAAATAGTTGGTAATAAAATTAGATTTGAAAAGGAAATCCCTTCAATCCTTGAATGAAAGACATTACAATAATAAACCTACAATCTAAACTAATCTAAGCTTGATTTCTTTGTAGAATCCTCCATAGTTCTTCCTTTGCTCCAACCTATAAATCAAACAAGATAAAATAGATCAAATGAGGAGAATAGAATAAAGGAAAGGTTTTAATAAGAATTCATAAGGAATTTTAGGGCTAGTTTGGAACCCTAGGATCTAGTGGCCATAATTGAATTGATCTAAGGGTGGAGGATCAACCCTAATTTTGTTTGGTAGGAATGTATTTTTAAATGTTTAAATAAATCCTTAAAGGTATGTGTAGATGGGTGAATGGGGCCATTTAATTGCCTTGGGGTGCAAAGTCCTTATTAGTTCTTGGTATGTTTTAGGAATTTAATAAAAAAGACTTTAAGCTATTAGGATAATGAAACTAAAATAATTAAGCATGAGGTTAACCATTTTAGGATTGAACATTAACTAAAGAGGAGAAAACACTTAACCAAGTAAATTAAATTAGGGCACCTTACTAAGTGACTTTTAATTAATCGACCTTAGAGATAAAGTAAATTAAATATTTAATAATTTAACTAGACTTGGTCTATCATTTGAAAAAGTTGAAATTATTTGTGTAAATTAATTTTATTTACCCTAGGGGTTAACACCCTTGTAACCTTTTAGCTTTTAACAAAATTATCTTTTAGCAATAAAATATTCAAATGGTGGATTCAAAGTACTCGAACTTGTATTTATAAATGGGAGTAGGGTTTACCCCAAATGGAGAACTCCAAATACAAGTAGTTGGTAATAAAATCAGATTTGAAAAGGAAATCCATTCAATCCTTGAATGAAAGACATTACAATAATAAACCTACAATCTAAACTAATCTAGGCTTGATTTCTTTGTAGAATCCTTCATAGTTCTTCCTTTCTTTCTCCCATGGATTCCTTTGCTCCAACCTACAAATCAAACAAGATAAAATAGATCAAATGAGGAGAATAGAATAAAGGAAAGGTTGTAAAAATATTCATAAGAAATTTTAGGGCTAGTTTGGAACCCTAGGATCTAGTGGCCACAATTGAATAGATCAAAGGGTAGAGGATCAACCCTACTTTTGTTTGGTAGGAATGTATTTTTAAATGTTTAAATAAACCCGAAAGGTATGAGTAGATGGGTGGATGGGGCCATTTAATTGCCTTGGGGTGTAAAGTCCTTATTAGTTCTTAGTATGTTTTAGGAATTTAATAAAAAAGGCTTTAAGCTATTAGGATAATGAAACTAAAACAATTAAGCTAGTGAGGTTAACCATTTTAGGATTGAACATTAACTAAACAGAATAAAACAGATTAACCAAGTAAATTAAATTAGGGCACCTTACTAAGTGACTTTTAATTAATCAGCTTTAGAAGATAAAGTAAATTAAATATTTAAGAATTTAACTAGACCTGATCTATCATTTGAAAAGGTTGAGATTATTTGTGTAAATTAATTTTATCTAGCATAGGGGTTAACACCCTTGTAACCTTTTATCTTTTAACAAAAAAATATAGTCAGAATTTTTCAGATAAGTGTTAGGTTGTAACGTGTTCCTAGAACGTCATTTTTTCAGGTGTTACACAATGTGCTTTTCACCAATGTGTGTTTTCAGCCTATTTTCACTTGTGAACACCCTCTTTTTTATTCCTATCTTACAAATAAGTTAGCCCCCATAAGGGGAGAGCCATAGCAATCCTGCAACTAAAAACCCTCCCAAACCCACCACAAACGTCAAGTCCCATTTTATCCTTCATGGCGTTAAAAATAAACCAAGAAATGTACATCATTGTGCATCATTATTCATACAAAAGTTTTCATATAATTGTAATTGAGCCAATCCACTAGTTGTTCGGTGCGATATTTTCCATTACATTTTTTCATCTAATAACATTTACAAATGAGATTGGTTGAAAAACACAATGTTTTTTCACTAGTGTGTGTTTCTCACCCTTTATTCACTTATAACACCCTCCATATTACCAAAATCTTAGAAATAATTCATCTCCCATTAGTGGAGACATGTGATGATATGCAACCCATAATTTCTCCCAAACACACCTACAAACAACATGTGTCACTTGTTATTCCTCGTAAAGTTTAAATAGAAATTGATACACCTACGTCACTACACATCGGTAGTCATACACAAGTTTACATGTAACAGTAATGAACTATTCTACAAATTTTTCGATGATACGTTTTTGTATCATTTATTTGTCTTATACATGTTCAAAACAAGACGTGTCAAAATAATATTTTGTTTTTCACTAATGTGTGTTTATCAACCTATTTTCACTTTGGAACATCCTCTATTTTTCCACTATCTTTCAAATAATTCAACCCACATGAAGGGATACATATGAAGATCTTTGAAACGAATTAATCATCCAAAACCTAAAACAAACAACATGTTAGTTGATATTCCTCGAGATGTTAAAAAAATGAGACACCTACATCATAGTACAACAAGATTCATATGCAAGCTTGTTTGTAAGTGTGTGTTTTTCACCCTTCTTTTTAATGTGTTACATTTTTGGATGTAATTTATTTTTAACTTTGTTTAATTTTTTATAACCATTATTTTTCAAGGAATTCATATCTAATTTTTTACCATTATTTTCCTTTGTTGCTACTTTATTTGTTTACGGGATGATCTAAATACGAAAAATGGGAGATTATGTATAATATCTATGTACAAGATATAGGTGATGAGAAACACTTTTGTGATTATTTAGAATTGAGTCCTTTGGTGAGGGAAATGGGATGGATATTTTGTAGATGATACCTTTTGTAAGAATTGAGGCCTTTTAAAGGGTGAAGGCATGCTTCATAATATGGAAACTATATTCATCTACATTAGTCATAAGATTATAGATACCATTGCATATATAAAGAACATACAACAAAGATATAATTCTAATTTGCATATATCTCCAATGGTATAAATATTCCATATTTCAATTTTGGAATTTCACATCACGAACATCATATTAAGAATAGCTTAGTATTTAATTTTTAATTTTATAAAAATGGATACTTGGCTTTTTATTGCATTTGTTGGTGTGCTTTTGGTCCTAATAAAAATAATAGTAAACCTCGACAATAGAAAGAGTTAGGATGTTTAAAGGTATTGTTAATTCCACTTTAATGTTAAAATTATTCAAGATAGACCTGATATGAAACTCATTACATATAATAATTTCTTTAAAAATCAATCTAATTAACTCAAAAATTACATTGAGAGTTTTCTACTAATGACTATGTCTATCAACAATATATACCAAAAGCATATCCTAGATGTAGTTATGGTTGACATGCTCAATAATAGGGATAAATTTTCAACTAGAAAGGATGTCTTAAATGCTTGAGAAATGGTACGTTCAAAGTGGTATCAAAAACATGTTGATGATGTAATGAGTGTCAATATATGGCACATAGAGGAGAGGGATACATTTTTCTACTTTCAGCGGCTTTGAAGAAGTAACATACCATTAATTATGGGCATTCAAACTCTTTGGATATGTGTGATGACGGTACATCACTCCAAAAATCCTTTTTCTTGATGAAATCTATATTTCGCACCAGCATATATGGGGTATTTCTCTAAATTAAATATATTATAATTTTTGTTTGATGTAACAAAAATAATTTCACATCATATATATATCTTGGTAGTGATTCTATGACTTTGTTCATGATGTACTAGTTATAGTACTTTCTTATATTTGATGAGAAAGAGGATAGGGAGCCTTTGTATGGATTATATCATCACATAATATGGTTGAAGAAATATACAATTGGTTTCCATAGGTGAATAAATGTGTAAAAGAGATTCATCATGATTGAAAAGTCAATATTCTTGATAGATGGTGTTGTAGCTAAAATTTAATCCATCAAATTGTTATATGATTTTACCCCTCAGGAAAAATTAGACAAACATGACTTCACATAGAGAAAATGGAGGGATCGATTTGGCCATGGGAGCTCAAATTTTGGGCTCGAGTCGAGTAAGTTGAAGTGGAGTGAGAACATTACAAGGGATCTCGGGAGTTCATACTAGTTTACGGTGTTGGTAACCAAATTGATTCTCCCTTAGAAACTGAGAAACATCACAGATTTGACAAGAAGCTTAGGTAAAAACAGATCATGTTGTGTGTCATTTTATATCCAGGGAAGAAATGCAGCTTGCTCTTTGTCACTCAGATGTGGAGAAATGGATAACACCCTTAAGGGGTTATATCTATCCTTTCTACTTTATGGTTTTGAATTCCAACCAAGGTAAGATGACCCTTTTGTAGCTTGTTGTTTGTGGAGGAGATGGAGATGTCCTTCCTTGTAAAGTTATTAAGAATACCTTGAAGAAAATATGATCAATACAACAAAACCTAACTCTCACGAGTTGTCACCCTAGATAATGGAGATATTTTCTAAGCAAGGTTCAAGCTACTAAAGAAAATGAAAACCTGATTGCTTCTGCATGTTTTGGTAATATAAATTATGCCTCTATACACACACAGGACAAACAGGGGTAGTATGGGTAAGATTGGTTGTTTTTAAATGAATTTTTGGTGGGAGGTGAGGTAGAATGAACTTGATTCGCCAGATATTTGAGAGATTTTACAAAAATGGAAGGCTTGATCAACAAAATGCTTCAGAATAGCTAAAATGTTCCTTTAACTAGAAGGTGTGCTTCATGGAGGCCCAGATCAACACGTTTTCACACAAACTTTAAGAATCCAAAATGAAGGCTCAAATTGAAAAACTTAATTGAACATTATCAACCTTTGTTTTATCACGCCTAAGATACCCTCAAAGGATAACAAACAATCTTATCATCATGCTAGGAGTAAAGTGATTTTAAATTTGTTTATTTCACTATCAAATGAAATCTCTTCTAATAAATGAAATTGCAAATGCCACCAAACTATCACAAGGATAAGATCTTGTGTGATTCACAAAGATTTCAATGTAAGATTGCAATGGGAACAAGAAAAACTATTTGTAGACATTCAGAAATGAAGTAGACACAATTTTTCCCAAAATCAAAATAGATTAACTCAAATTTGATTAAATTCATCAGCAAGGGAAAGTTTCTAGAAAAATCTCAGAGCTTGTCAATGGTGTATTAACTGGAAACCACCTTCACTTTGATCAAATTTAACACAAAAGAAATAAACAGGTTTCTCATATAGTTTCTCAGAAAGATTAGCTCTGTCAAATTTTCTCTTAGGAATTAACTCCCGACCTCTAACACTCCAACCATTTGCATGACAAGTTCATGCAATTTATAACATTTAATCTACAACAGAGTTTTCCCCAAAAACAAAAAACATTCAAAGCACCATTGCTTGTTATGATTTTGATCGTGATTCCCATAATCATATTTGTAAAAATGTTGTCAGGTACTCAGGGGGAAAATCTCTTCAAATATTTCCAGCATTCAATTCTTTCATCTGGTAGATCACTCTTCATCTCACGTACCAACTACTTCCTCCTCTAATCTGTCAAATCTAGTTTTTTACATGCCAAGGAAGGAAAGATTGGAAAATCAAATGAATCCGATAGTCAGATCACATCTTAATGGTAAAAGACATTTTTAGATCTTCCCCACCAAATAAAGATATCAAATTAATTCTCCTCTCCATTTGGCATTTAGGAGACATCAGGAATTTATGAAAACTCACATCTCCAGGAGATTTGGAACAAAAATGGGAGAAAATCATATACAAATGCACAGTTTTGGTCGATTTCCCTTTCAAATTCGGACCTGCCACTTGTGAGATATGAGTTAAAATGGGCCTCGGGGTTCCTTTTTACATTTTACAACTTTTGAGAAAAAATGCAAAATTTCTCATTTTTCTTTACCCTTGCACCTTTGAAAAATGGGCTTGACATGTTTCCCAATGTGGGTCCCAGTGGAAATACGCTTCATTTTTACACTTTAACCCCATTTTTCACAATTTTTTTTTTTCAAAATTTCCCTAGAAGTCCGCACCTCCGTGATTAACTTTCAAAGAAAATTTTGACTATCCTCTATCGGGATTGCGGGTCATTTTGATGATTTTAATCTTTTTGACAATAAGAGGCAAAAAATCCAAGTTTCCTCCGATGGCCCGCATGCCCACTTTTGACTTTTCAAACTACCACATGTCTCAATGGCGCGTCTTGAGATGGTCCCCAAAGTAGAGACCCCAAACAAGCATGAGATCAACACATGTCCCGATCGACAAAATCTATTAAAAGGTTGAAATTTCAATGGAAGGCACCATGTGTCTAGGGTCCGAGGCGTCTCCTTTAGCCGTTGAAAATTGAAGCAAAAATGTAAATTGAGCGGAAGCTTCTAAGTTTCCTCTTGGCACTTCTTCTAAATAAAATTTAGGGCAGTTCCCAAACATGCATGGTCACTCCACGCATCCAGTGCCTCTCCAAATTGTTTAAAAATTCTAAGTTTGGGAAGACCGAGCGAAGCCTCCACATGTCTTCATGGCGCAACTTCAAGATGGTGCAAAGAATGGAGACCCCCGAACAAGCGCGGGCTCACCACGTTTGCATGGCCCTCCAAAACTATACCAACTTCATGAAAAGTGTTTCTAAGTCCTGGGAAAAGCAAGTGGAATCCTCCATGTCCCGCCTCGACGCAACTTCAAGGCCAAACCAAAAGGTGAATTTTCAAATGAAGGTCGTTCCTCCACGTGGACATGTTTTGGGTTGAAACGATCCATAGAGTTTTTAGAGTGCCCCGCTAAGCCACATCTAACCAAAGAGGGCCACGTTTCCATAGATGCAGAGATGAAAATTTGACGGGGAAAAATCACCTGTTGAATCGTAAAAATGTAGGAAAACCACCATTTGAGCCCGGAGATGAATTTTTCTTCAAGGATAGAGAATTTGGAAATTTTACAAGGTTCAAACATGATCCTTCGAGCTACATCCAATCACGTTTCCTCAGGTATTTGGGACAAAAATAACAGGGACAACAACACACTACTACAGAAAATGAAAGGAAAGGAACAACCTAAGTTTTATGCCCAATTTACAGACACCTTTAGATGGACAAAGAAATGAAAAAAATATGGATCTTTAAGTGATCTTTGACCAAGGAAGGGACTAATCATAACAACTAAATGGAGGACAGAGTATTTCAAGCACCAACACGGGGAGATAAAAAATAATGACAGAGGCTGCAAACTGAGGGATTTTAATGACAAACGGGCGAGACTAATTTGAGCACCAAAATTAGATCTGACTCGGGGATGGGCACTCCCTATGAGTGCCACAAGAACCAAATAATGGACTAAGTGCCAAAAATATCCATTGGACAAAGGAGTCAACTTAAAAATTAGAAAACCATAACCATCTCCTAAAAATGAATCGAGAAATTAGCAAAACCAGGTCACCAAGGACCAGAACCAACAGAAACACAAAAGACAGAAAGCAACCAATGAACTATACACTATAAAAATCATGCTCACCATGATTTTGGTGAATCAATCAAGTAAATGTTTCAAATGCATTCCATTAACAGGAAATTCGAGCAATTTCCCATCCAAGTCTTTCAAGAAGAATGTATATTCACCAATTCAAATGTCAATGGAGTAAGGGCCCATCCATAATGCATCAAATTTACCATGCTTGCCCTTATCTTCATGCCTTCTATCCCATAACAAAGCACAAGATATCCAATGTTGAAAGCTCTTGGAGTGACCTTCTTGTCAAATAAATTCTTTAATTTTTCTTTGAACTTTACATGCCTTTGGTGGGATGCCCTCCTTTCTTCATCAAGTTCAACAATCTAGTTAATGTGAGCATCATATGGACTAAATTCTTGATCTTCCAGTTGTTGAATGAACTGATATGAGGATAATTGCATATGCAAGGGCAACAGGGCTTGAGTTCAATACACCAACTCAAATGGACTTTTTCCATTATCTCTTTTAACAGTAATTCAATCAGCCCAAACAACAAACTTCAACTGCTCACCCCATTTCCTTTTGTTCAGCTCTAAGGCTCTTCTAATAATCTTCAACAAGTTTTTATTACTGGAATCAACCTATCTATTTTCTTGGGGATTGTAGATAGAATAATATGTAAAATTGATCCCATACTCTTTACACATCCCCACCAAAGGTTTAGCTCAAGCTCATGGCATTATCATAACAATTTGAACCGGCACTTCAAACCCGTAGATGATATGGTTCAAGCATGAATTCCATGACAAGTTTGATGTGTTGCTAACTTGGTGAAAATAGCCTCCACCCACTTAGTGAAGTAACCAGTGGCTATAAGAATCCACTTATGGACAACACTTGAAGGGTCTAAAATCTCACCAATGAAATCCATTCCCCATTGCTTGATCGGGGCTTCAATTGATATAGGCTGCAAAAGAAGGGAGCCCCAAGCTTTCAGTCTTCTAGAAAAATGCTGGTAACTCTCACATCTTCTAACTAATAGAATTGTAACCTTGATGAGAGTTGGCCACCAATAACCATCCCTCAAGATCTTGTTTGTTGTGACTCTCCCAGCAAAATGGCCCCCACAAAATCCTCCATGGAGATCAGTATTTATCCTGGGGGCTTCATCTTTAGTAATGCACCTTAAGAGAACTCCCTCAGGGTTCTTCCAAGCTAACCCAAAATTAGTAATGACATATTTCAAGGAAGCCAACTTAAGAGCTCTATTCATATTTTTACTTAAATACTCAGGGAAATATATATTTCGAGATAAAACATTATATCTTTTACCATTTAGAACGCATCAAATTTTCTTCAGGACATCCACCCTTCCTTCTTCTAGTTCATTCACCTCAATAGTTTGCAAGTTGCTCTCGGCCATAATCTCATCTAAGCTCAAACCTCTTACAAAATTCAGTACTTTGGATATCCATGTCATATTCCTACAACTTCTTCACCCATCTACATCTTTGCTTGAGACATCTTTGATAATATGTCTTTCACCATGGTGTGGGTAACATAAACAACCACTTTAGATCTCAAAATGTAAGGTCTAAAAACCTTTGTTGCTTTTACCAAGGAAAATTATTGCTTCTCCATAATGGTGTACTTCAACTCAGCCCCTTGCAATGCCTTACTGAAAAAGGCAATTGGCCTCTCAGCCCCTTCATCATCCTTTTGCAACAAGACAGATGCAATAGTGTTCTCTGAAGCAAAAGAAAACATTTGAAAAGGCTTCTTATAATTTGGAGCTGCTAAAACAAGGGCATGCTTTAATGCTTCTTTGATCCCATTGAAAGCTTGAATGGAAGCCTCTTCCCATTTGATAACTTGGTCCTTCTTTAGCATGCAAGTAATTGGAATGGTCAACTCAACAAAGTTTGATATGAATCTTATGATAAAGTTTATTTTTCCAAAGAAGGACTGAATTCCCTTCTTGGTTCTTGGAATTGGGACCTTGCTGATGGCTTCTACTTTTCTCGGATCTATCATTACCCCCTCTTTTGATACAATGTGACCAAGCAACTTTTCCTTCTGCACTCCGAAATGGCACTTCTTTGGATTGAGTGAAATTCCATACTCTCTACACCTTATCAGCATTTTTTCCAAGTCTTTGCAAGTGATCGCATCTCTTCTCGGAAAACACAATAACATCATCTTTGTAAACAACAATAAAATCATTAATGTAACTAGAAAATCAACATCTTATTGCTCTTTGAAAGGTTGCTCCAGAATTCATCAAACCAAAGAGCATTCTAACATAGACATAAGTTTAACAGGAGTGGTAAAGGTAGTCTTAATTCTTTCTAATTCCTTCACAACAACTTGATTATAGCCAGAGAAACCATCCAAGGTAGAAATCAACTCAGAACAATTCACTAATTGCAACATGTTTTCCATGTTTGGTAAAGGATAATTATCCTTCATTGATGCTCTATTCATATTTCTAAAATCCACACACAACCTGATATCACCATTCTTTTTCTAACTGGCACTAAGTTTACAACCCAAGAAGAATACCTTGTGGGCTGAATAATCCCTCCATCCCTCAGTTTCTTCAGTTCTTCTTGCATTTTAAGAGATAACATTGGACTAATTGGCCTCTATTTCTGCTTGAATGGATTTGCATTAGATTCCAAAGGAATTTCATGTTGAAACAGATCCTCTCTGTATGCCTTCAATTCAGAATAAGACCAAGCTAGGCAATCTTGATATTTTTTCAACAATTAGACATAGGATTGTTTTTCCTCCTTGTTTAGATTGCTTCCCAACCAGATCTTCCTTGGTTTCTCCTTTGTACCAAGGTCATGCTCCTCAACATCCCTTGAGGCTGCTATATGTCTGTTAATAATGCAATCAGCATTATCAAAGTTTGATTCAAGAGAAACTAGTCCTCTAGGAATGGTATTAGTTTTCAATTAGATGATGCCTTTTCCAAACAAGGTTTCTTTACCCTTTGCTGCACACACCATTGGCTCCCAATCAATACATTGATCAGCAAACTCCCCTTTGTTCTACAGAAATCTTTTGACCTGAGCATCATCATAAAAAAATTGCCAATGTTTAATGTTGTCAGGGATAGATGGCCTTGTTAACACTTCAACATCATACTCACAATATGGGGACATTGCACAATTATCAAACTGAGATCCCAATACTGTAAGTTTTTCTACCAAATCATTGAACTTCCTATCATGATGCATAATATTAAATGAATCAAACATCTCAATAAGATCCCAAACTGCATGCTTGTATTGTTTCATTCACTGATTTTTAGTAGCATAAAGTTTTCTAACTTGCTTGACAATTAGTTCTGAATCTCCTTTGACAATGATGTCCTTAACACCATATTTCCAAGAAATTCTCAAACCTAATAACAATGCTTCATATTCAGCAATGTTGTTAGTGCACTCAAAGTTGAGTTTGAAAAAAAAACAAACTCTTCCTGGCCTGGAGAAATAAGAACAACACCAACACCATTTCCAAACTTGGAACAAGCTCCATCAAACAATAAAGTCCAAGAAGAGAATGCCTCTTTCAAGACACTTTCATTCTTCATTTTTTTCTCTTTACCATCAAGTACATCCAACGAATTTTTCAGCATCAACACTTGTGTACAACACTTCATAAGATGCATTGTTGGGATCTTCAATGAGGTGCAACATCTTCTTTTCTCCATACAACCTAACAAGGCTTCCCTCAATTGGGATGGTGGCATAGGACATATCCATTTGAACACTCCCACCAACACTTGCAACCCATTTTCTAGACAACAACATACCCCACTTGGCTGGGCAATCAACAATAACAACATCAAGTTTCAAGTTCTTACCTGGATAAGCTACAAGTTGTACCACCAAACCTTTCACACATCCCACCACTGAAACTTCTCTGGAATCCATGGCAGTGCACTTCCCATATGTTATTGTTACTTTGATATCTAGTTCATTCATGACTTCTAGAGGCATAACATTGCATGATGCTCCCGAATCAAACATACAATTGTGTAACAATATGTCCTTAATTATCGAGTAGTGAAGAATGGGCTACATTTAGTGAGACTCCTCCAAGGTTGACCCCAAATAAACCTTAGGTGGTTCACCTAGTTCTTGCAATATTGGTGGTGTGTCTAGCTCTTAGATGATAGGAGGAGTCTCCATAATGTTTACATTTCTACCTAGGGTAGTCTTCTCCTTTCAACCCCAAATACTCAAAGGACCTTTTCTTGTGGTAAGAAATCCTGAGCAACTCAACAATTGGAACATAAATCTTGATCGACTCGAGACTTGGCAAATATCATAAGGAACACACTTTGGCAAGGCAACATTGGAAGGGAGATTGACAAACTCAACAGATGGCACAAGATTTTTGAAAGTTTGGGCATGAGGAGAAGTTTGAATTTTTTTTGGGACAGCAAGGCCTTTGGTAGGTTCATCTTTCTTAGGAGCCTCTTGATGAAAATTTGAAAGGAATGGAGTTTTTGGCTTCGCCAAGGCCCTACCCATTTGAAAACTTTACTTCTTGTATTATACTACTTTTCTTAGGCAATAATAGAATTCATCAACAACTGCCTATCCTCCTCAAATGGGATTCCTCCATCATACTTCTTTATCATTAAAGCTCTTAAGTATTCAAAGTCATTATTAGGTATTTCAAAAGCTTGTACAATATCTATTTCTAAAGTATGAGAGGAAGGAAGAAGAGGTACCCGGTGGATGCAATCCCAAAATTTGCAGTAGTTTGAGCACTTATCACTTCAGTTGAAGTTGCTCCTTGTTGTGAGATCATGGAGCAACCCATCATTATCATCATCAAATTATTCTTCTACTTGCTGATCTACTTCACATGGAGCATGGGGCATGAAACATCTGTCACACCAATCAATTACATTTGTTTCTTCAACAACAACAACTCTGACAGCCAAAGGATCAAGCACCATTCTATTTTCCCCTGGCTCGGGATGTTTATTTCAAATCAAATAAGTCCCTTCCTCTCGTCACACGATCTCTGCTCATTTCTATGATGATTTTCAAATATGTGTTGGCCTTATTGCTTGTGCTGACCTTGTGAACTCTTCCCAATTCCTTTCTCTGCCCAAGCTAATTTGTATGAGATTTCTTTGATAACTCTTGCCAAAGTTTTCACAACTTCCTCCAAATCAGCAGCCTTACTTGCTTGAGGTTTTTCTCCAGGTTAACCAGTTTCACACCCTCCCTCTTAGGAGGTTTTCCAATTGCTTTAATGTTATTCTCAATTTGCAAAGCCATGGTGAAGGCCTGCCTCAAATTGGTAGGGTTTTTGTCCCTCAAATAGTAAGCAAATTTCTTATCAAATGCATCTGAATACTTTATCGACATGATTCATCACATGGCGTAAAATTAAATGGAAATCTCCTCAAGGTCTTATTAAATCTTGTGTTGAAATCATGCATTGATTCATTAGGATTCTTCTTGATATTTTCAAACTCTGATAAAAGAAACCTAGGGTCTGTTTTATCACCATACTGTAATCTAAATGCATTATTCATTTCTATCCAAGAATCAATGGAATTATCTGGAAGATATTTATACGATCCTTTGCATCTTATTCCAAAGTATAAATAAATAATTTAATATATACATCTTCAAATTCAATCTCAAATTCTTCCATCATGTTAATAAAAAGCTTTAAATGTTGATTTCAGTTATAGCATTATTTCCTTGGAACTTTGGTAGTCTATTTCTTACATCTTGGGGAACTGAATTTGGATAACCAGCCATCCCTCTAAAATTTATATGACCAAAGGTATTTACAACAAATGGAGGTTTGGATGGGGGATGGGGCATATTGTTTTGAGGAGGTGACCTTGGATAATCAAACTGATAAGGGACAAGGGACATTTAAAACATAGGAGTATAACTTTCAAAATGGATACCCCCTAAAGGATTTATTTCTTGGAAAACCCTATCAACTTTGGAAAACACAACGGTAGAATGAGAAGCAAATTTTTCAACTTAAAATGAAGGCCCCTCTCCAGATGGAGAATTCAATTCCAAAAAGACTACCCGATTGAAGCACTTGAATGCCAATATTGAATGATAGGTGCTAACTTTCATCAATGGAGATCTCTTTTCTTGACTATTGATCTCCAACAACTCTCTAGGATCTTCTTCCTTTTGACTTTGTTTTTCCTAGCTCTGGAAATAATGTCCTAAGTAGGATCCTTAGCAAATAAATATCTTCTTCCTTCCATCCTTTCAAATATTAGTAACAAATATCACTTGATGAGGTTAAGACACTGGTATTTATCAAAAATAAGATCAATAAGGAGTTTCCACTAAGGATTTCCACCTTAGTTGTGCAAATGCACTAAAAAATATGATCTGTCAAATGTATGTCAACACTAGAAACTAGAAATGGAATGATTTGACCTTCCTTTACCAAGATTTATCAATGAAACTTAGTGTAATAACTGTAGAAACTAGAAAAATTATAGACAACACTTGTAACTTTGAACACAGGATGATGTTGAAATAATGTACTAGCACTTAGAGCATATAAGAAATGTTTACCAGGGTCTGAATATGAACTACAATAAAAATGTCCCGGTAATGGCACCAAAATGGTGTTGGTACCCAAATTCATTCTCCTCGAAGCTGAGAAGCATCAAAGATTTGATAGGAAGCTTAGAGATAAGTAGATCATGTTGTGTGTCGTTTTGTAGCTGAGGAAGAAATGCATCTTGCTCTTTGTCACTCAGATGTGGAGAAATGGATAGCACCCTCAAGAGGATTTGATCTATCCTCACTACTTTATGGTTGTGCTTTTCAACCAAGGTGAGAGGACCCTTTGTAGCCTCTTTGTTTCGGAGAAGATGGAGATGTCCTTCTTTGTAAAGTTATTAAGAAGACCTAGAAGAAAATATGATCAATACAACAAAACCTAACTCTCACAAGTTGTCACCCTAGATAATGGAGATATTTTCAAAGCAAGGTTCAAGCTACTAAATACAATGAAAACCTGATTTCTTTTCCATGTTTTGGTAATAGAAATTATGCCTTGTACACACACATGACAAACAAGGCTAGTATGGGTAAGATTGGTTGTTTTTAAAGTAATTTTTGGTGGGAGGTGAGGTAGAATGAACTTCATTCGGCATATTTTTGAGAGATTTTACAAAAATAAAAGGCTTGATCAACAAAATTCTTTAGAATAGCTAAAATGTTCCTTTAACTAGAAGGTGTGCTTCAATGGAGGCCCATATCAGCACGTTTTCACACAAACTTTAATAATCTAAAATGAAGGCTCAAATTGAAAAACTTAATCAAACATTATCAACCTATGTTTTATCACAACTAAGATACCTCGAAAGGTTGAAAAACAATCTTATCATCATGCTAAAGCGAAAAGTGATTTTAAATTTTTTTATTTCACTATGAAATAAAAGATCTCCTGATAAATGAAATTGTAAATTCCACCAAACTATCACAAGGACAAGATCTTGTGTGATTCAAAAAAATTTCAATGTAAGATTGCAATGGGACAAAGAAAAACTATTTGCAGACATTCATAAATGAAGCAGACACAATTTTTCCAAAAATCAACATAGATTAACTCAAATTTGATTAAATTCATCAGCATAGGAAATTTTCTAGAACAATCTTAGAGCTTGTAAATGGTTGTACTCTTATAACCACCTTGACATGATCAAATTTAATAGAAAAGAAATAAACATGTTTTTCAGACGATTTCTCAGAAAGATGGGCTTTGTCAAACTTATCTCTTAGGAATTAACTCCCAAACTCTAACACTCTAACCATTTGGATGAAAAATTCACGCAATTTATAACATTTAATCTACAACAGAGTTTTCCCCCCAAAACAAAAACATTCAAAGCACCATTTCTTGTTACGATTTTGATCATGATTCCTAGAATCAGATTTGCAAAAAATTTGTCAGGTACTCAAAGGGAAAATATCTTCAAATATTTCCAGCATTCAATTCTTTCATCTGGTAAATCACTCTTCATCTCACGTACAACTATCCTCCTCTAATCAAATCTAGTTTTTATTTGCTAAGGTAGAAAGATTGAAAATCGGATCGAATCTGATAGTCGGATCACATATTAATGGGTCAAAGCACAATGTTGTGTCCCACTTCATGTCCCAAAAACGCAGTAAGAAGTTGGGCGGGATCGGAAATCGAGGGTGTTCGCGCGAACATCCCTTTCGCGTGAACCCCCTTCGCCTGAACTGCCACGTAGGATGAAGAAACTAGTTCGCGCGAATGGGGGTTCGCGAACACCCCTTCGCGCGAACCCCTCGAATTCAAATATTTTTGGCGGCAAAGAGTTATATATAGATATTTATATAGTTTTGGGCGGCGGATTTAAGGTTTAGGGGGTTGGGTTCATGTGAACCCCCTTCACGCGAACCCCCTTCACGCGAACCCCCCTTCGCGCGAACCCCCCTATGTGGCACCTATGTGGCACCTATGTGGCACATTTTGGCGCCAAATCCATTTGGAGGATAATTTTATGCCAAAATGTGCCACTTAGGTGCCACGTAATTAGGGTTAACGAATGAATAAAATTACAAAATTTTAACACAAAATACAGAATTTTATTAGCTTTCTAAAAATATAATTTTTATTTTTAAAAAATATGTTTTACTATTTATTTTTTATATTTTTCTAACATATGGTATTTTAGGACAATCGATCGTACACAATCAACCCAATTTGAAAAATAGCAAAAATATCAAAAAAATTTGAAAAAATTAAAATTATTATTTATTGAAGTCTTCTTCTTACCTGTGAAAAAAAAATTCATTTTTGATATAAATCTTAAAATTTATTGGCATAAACATTTGTACGCCATTTATTTGAAAATATTTTTACAAAATAATTAATTAAAAAAAAATATAAGTCCAAAAAATATGAAAATTTGACAGCACTTCAAAATTCAAATCTTGAACACATATCTAAAATTTCATGGTGAAAAAATAAATTTTCATTCAAAAGAACCACCCGGGGACAGTCATTCCTCTTTTATAACATAAGAAACAACGTATGAGTAAAATTAAGAAAAAGACCATTTTTTTGTAATTTTTTTAAAAAAAAAATTTACATGTATTCTACACTCTAAATACAACATTTCGTTAGTTTGTGGAATTTCATGAATATGTATGGTTTTATGGCTATTACCTTTAGAAAATCAATGAAACTGAAAATTCATGTTTATAATGGTACAAAACATACCAAAAAGTGGGACATTTTATTGTGCTTTTACAATTAATGGTAAAAGATGTTTTGAAATCTTCCCTCTAATTCAATATATCAAATTAACTCTTCTCTCCATTGGCGTGTAGGAGACATCAAGAAATCATGAAAACTCGATCTTCAGGAGCCTGAGTAAAAATGCCATAAAATCAAATACAGATGCATGTCATTGCGTTAATTTCCCTTTTGAATTTGGGCCATTCACGTGGGAGATCCATGTTAAAAGGGACCTAGGTTTTCCTTTTTACCTTTTACAACTTTTGGGAAAATATTTAAAATTTCTCATTTTGCTCCACCCCTTCGCCTTTGAAAATGGGCTTGACACGTGTCCCAATGTGGGTCCTAGTAGAAATGTGCTTCCTTTTTACACTTTAACACCTTTTTCACAAAAGGAAAATTTTCCAAATTTCCCGGAAGTCTACACCACCGCCGTTGACTTTCAAAGCAAATTTTGACTATCCTCTATTGATCTTGTAGGTCATTTTGATGATTTTAATCTTTTTGACAATAAGAGGCAAAAAATCCAAGTTGCCTCCTACAATGGCCCGCCTCCCCGCTTTTTGACATTTTAAACTATCATGTGTCTCTACGGTGCATCTTGAGATGGTCCCCTAAGGAAGAGACACCAACCAAGCAAGGGCTCAACACGTGTCCCAGTCCGGTAGAATTTGTTAAAAGGTTGAAAGTTCAGTGTAAGGCGCCATGTGTGTAGGGTCTGAGGTAGTCTCCTTTGGTTTTTGAAAAGTACAAGAAAAAGGAGAAGTTAGCGGAAGCCTCCAAGTGTCCTCATGGAACTTATTCAAAATAAAACTAAGGGGATGGTCCCCAAATATGTGTGGTCCCTTCACGTGTCCCAAGCCTCTCAAAATTGTTTAAGAAGTCTAAGTATGGGAAGACCCAACGGAAGCCTCCACATGTCTTCATGGGGCAACTTCGAGATAGTGCTAAAGAGTGGATATGTTGAACAAGTGCAAGCTCTCCATGTGTCCATGGCCCACCAAAACTATACTAACTACATGAAAAATTTGTACAAGTCTGGGAAAATATGTGCCTTTGAGCTTTAATGTGATGTATTGTATCAACTGTGAAAGCAATACAATCAGATCTCTAGATGTTTCAAACCCTCTTCTATGTTCTATTGCAACTTTTGACCTTTCATTACATGCAAGGTTATTGTGTATTGTTGTTTTTTCCATTACAAGGTTTTGGTATGGTTGTGTTTATTGTGCAGGATTTTCCTTATTCCTGGTGCATCACCTTCCCTTAGATTAATTTTAATTTTCATGCATTTATTCCTTCTCTGTCTCCTTGGGAATATTAGATTAGGGTTAAAAATGGAAACTCTATATACTTTGGAGTATTGGGCACTAGGATAGGACAAGATGAAAGGAATGAAAAGAATATTGTTCCAAGCCGCTATCTCGTAAGATAATAGCACACCACATTAGATTTGTAAAGTAGAAGATCTAAAATACCATATATGGAAATCCATCATAATCTATAATGCTCAATACATTACAATATAATGACTTAAATTATTCAATAAGAAAGATGTACATATAGGAGGAGGGAAGTGCAACTACTACCTAAATCAATGGTGAAGAAATACGACTAACTGATACTAGTAGTTAACTCTAAAAGACTAGTAAGCTAACTCCACATAACTAAGAAGCTAACTTAACACAACTAGTAAGCTAACTCCACACAACTAGTACACCTAAACAAGCTAACCCAACAAGTGTAGGGCTAACACAAGTGTAAGAATTATCCTAATAAATAAATAAAAGGATAAATAATAACCTACACTAACGCCCGCTCCCGTAAGCATAGCTTAGGTGGGTGGAAAAGAACGTGGGTCCCTGCAATAAGGCCCGATGAGGTACCCATGTACAACAACTGGGAAAAATGGACACCACAAGGTATCCAAAACCAGTAATAACAAAGCAGGGAGGAAAATCCTGCTGCAAGATATCATCAGAAGCTCGACTCCAAAAACTCATAAAATGTTGAAGAAGTGTGGTGCACACTATGGTCTAAATCCACCGCTCGATCATATAACTCAAAACCAACTGACACTGGGCTTCACCGAAATAGCTCCATGTAAGGAGACTGTCAATGGAGTGATGTTGAAAATTGAAAAAAAAACTCCAAACATAATTTGATCAATTACTACAAACAGGTGTGCCATGATCCAGGAAAAACCAAGGTAATAAGGCAAGGACACGAGATCAACTAAATAAGAGTGCCATGATCCAAGAAAAAGCCAAGGTAACAAGGCAAGGACACGAAACCTAAAGAAGCAGTATCAACACCACACCCTCCCATATTGTAGAATGGGTAGAGTGACACCACAGATCTGTATGAGTTTTCAAAATCAACTACTCAAACATTAACAAACTAACACTGGGCTCCACCAGAATAGCTCCCCCACAAGAGAGACTATCAACATGCCAAAAAAGTGTCGAAAATATAGATCCAAAATATCTCAACAAACAAGAGAGATATAAATGTATACACCCATAAATACAAGAATGCAATACCTAAAATTTTAGGACGTCGGGCTCAACCGAAAATGCATCCACAAGTGATCACAACACCCTCTCGAATTTGACACTTTATAATTGAGTGCATGTAAATATTACAATGAGTAACAATACCTTTTACATTTGAAATATGTGCATAAAAATGTCACCAATGTGTAGATCTCGAAAAAATACACAATTTCAAAAAAAGATCACCTTAATCCGAGCTACGGATCAAAAGTTATGAGCTCTACAAGGTTTTACTATTAAAATAATATTTTAATGTTGATCTTTTTAAAAGGTACACGTGACACCCAAATGTCCAAAGGGTAAAAGAGTGCATCCACACGATACATGCTTGTGACCAAAGGATAAAATCCTGCACCCAAAACCTAAAATGTCTGAGAGTAAATCATTGCGTCCAGAGGGTACACGCTTATATCCAATGGATAAAAGAATGCACCCAGAGGGTACAGATCTATGTCCAGTGGATAAAAGACTACATCCAAAACCAAAATACCCAGAGGGTAAAATAATGCATCCGGAAGGTACACGCTTATATCCAATGGATAAAAGAATGCACCCATAGGGTGGCATGATTTGCATCCAAAGTGGATAAAAGATTGCATCTAAAACCGAAATAACCAGAGGGTAAAAGAATGCATCCAAAAGGTACACACTTATATCCAATGGATAAAAGAATGCACCCATAGGGTACAGATTCAAGGCCTAGTGGATAAAAATCGCATCAAAACCAAAATACCCAAAGGGTAATAGAATGCATCCGGAAGGTACACGCTTATATCCAATGGATAAAAGAATGCATCCAGAGGGTATAGATCTGCATCTAGTGGATAAAAGACTACATCCAAAACCGAAATACCTAGAGGGTAAAAGAATGCGTCTAAAAGGTACACAATTATATCCAATGGATAAAATAATGCACCCAGATTTGACTGTCTCAAAACATGGTTGAGTTTACAGTCGATTCTATGGTTTTGGCACCTTCCAAATCCAATTCTGCACTCCATTTTGCATAAAAATGCATGCTGCAAAAAATTGCTAACAAATTCCATATACATGAAAAAAATAAACCCTTGCTTGCAAAGAAAAACTTACTAGATGTCTACATCATCTATCACTCTGATACCATGAAAGGAATGAAAAGAATATTGTTCCAAGCCGCGATCTCATATGATAATAACATACCACATTAGATTTGCAAAGAAGAAGAACTAAAATACCATATATGGAAATGCATCATAATCCATAATGCTCAATACATTACAATATAATGACTTGAATTATTCTATAAGAAAGATGTACATATAGGAGGAGGGAAGTGCAACTACTACCTAAATCAATGGTGAATAAATCCCACTAACTGATACTGGTAGTTAATTTAACTCTAAAAGACTAGTAAGCTAACTCCACATAACTAAGAAGCTAACTCAACACAACTAGTAAGCTAACTCCACACAACTAGTACACCTAAGTAAGCTAACCCAACAAGTGTAGGGCTAACACAAGTGTAAGAATTATCCTGATAAATAAATAAAAGGATAAATAATAACCTACACTAACACAAGAAGCCAGCCTTCTCCAGAGGGTTATCCCGATTTCAAAGTCCCACACTTTGGGATAACTCCATGTTTTAAAATCACACTAACTACGTCAACCAATCGATTGCAAGAAATCAAGGGTGCTATGATTTTGCCATAACACAATTATGATTTCATTCTTGAGTATATGTGGTGGGTATTTTGTATGTATTTTTGTTTACTAACAAAGAAAATCAAATTTTCACTATCACTTACACTAATTGTTATCGACGATGGAGTAAAATTTATATATGTCTTGTCCTTTTTCATTTGGAATGTACCTAGGGCATGGCTAAATATTCTTTCTAGGTAATTATTATGAATTAAAATAGTTAAAATTTATCTTTTATTTTCATATAGGTTGACTTATTGTAATAGATGTGTTATAGGTATACCTCAAAGGATGTTCGAGATGAATATATTTTCAAAAGATGGGTGAGATCACGTAAGCAATGGATGAGTGTTAAGATATGTCACTAATCCTAATAGATAAGCTCTTCAAAAATTTCAAGGATCAAATCAAATTTGTTTAATACTTAAAGAATCCTTGGTGTGACGACATTAGATGTATTGGTGAATGGAATATTTGAGAACAATATCATTTTTTTCCATATTTTTTAATGTTTCTTAATAGATTTTTTTATTTACATCTAGGTGGGAAAGAAATATTACAATTTCACGCATGCCAAAAAAATATCAATATAACTACTTACTCATATCATTTTTTTATAAAGACACACTACCTTTGTGATTGAAAATTTAAATGTACAAGAATAATAAACAATCTATTCTATACTCTTCTACTTAGAGTGGAACTATTTTACAAGAACATAAGGAGGTTACATTTTCCTATATTTTGATTAATATCAAAAAGGGAAAAACTTATAAATATTGTAGATAGCGTTAATGTTATCCTAGATATGGATTGTGCTACAATTTATCATCAGTTAGGTACATGTATAGTGGGAAGCCAAAGTTTTATGAATGGTTTGGTATTCAATCAATATATTTGACCAACACTTGCATATATTATATTATTCATGGGATATGTATGGGAAAGATTTCAAGCATGTTCTCAAGGTTTTTAAGGTATGTAGGTAAGATTGGCCAAGTTGTACACAACAACCACAATATATGAGACCTCTTTAGGATTTTAATTTTTTTGTTTATACTTTGTAATATAAACAAATGTATATTTCAAGTGATGATACATGTGCAATAGTTAAATTTCAGTTGATAATGTAGGTGAAGTACATTCAAGCTCATCTCAAAAGACATATGTTAAGAGGTAAGGATTGTGTTTTGGTTCTTACTCTATTAATGATGAAAATAATTCTCTCTGTCTAAGAAAAATGCCCAAATGTGTACCAATTTTTTTCATACATTGATACATGTGCATTACAAGGTGAGGAGTTTTAGATGGACTTTGTCAGCACATATGATAATTATCATTTATTTTAGGTTCTTAAACAATCAAAAAAATTCTTGAAGTCCTTGCTTGACATACCCATGCAAATGGTTTAGCAAATTCATGCTTATGCGTAATGTGTTGAGAGGTTTAGGAGATGATTTGAATAAATAAATGATATACAATACTATTTCAATCTAGATAGAGGAACAGTTATTAAATTTTGATCCAAATGTATCTATGGTTTAGATCAAGTAAAAACATGCATGTGGTGTTCGTCAAATGGTTGTGATCCTACAACATTTAAACAATGATGTGAATAATTATGAAAGATATGCATTTATAGTTGACATGCTCAATAATAGGGAACATTTTTAACTAGAAAGGATGTCTTGAATGCTTGACAAAGGGTACATTCAAATTGGTCTAAAAGCATATTGATTAAGTAATGAGTGTCAAGATATTGCACATACAGGAGAGGGATACAATTTTCTACTTTTAGTGGCTTTGAGGAAGTAACATACCATTTATTATGGGCATTCAAACTCTTTGAATGTGTGTGATGATGGCACATCACTCCAAAATCTCCTTTATCTTGATGGATTCTATATTTCCCACCAACATATATGGGTTAATTCTCGAAATTAAAGATATTATAAAATTTGTTTGATGTAAAAAATAAAATTGTACGTCATGTATATACTGGCTATGATTCTATAACTTTATTCATGATCTACCAATTATAGTACTTTCATGTATTTGGTGAGAAAGAAGATGGGGTGCCCACCGCATGGGATATATCATCACACAATAGTCTTGAAGAAATATACAAGTGGTCTCAAGAGGTGAATAAATGCATAAAAGAGATTTATAGCAATTGAAAAGTCAAACTAGATTTTTGATGAGATGGTGTTGTAGAAAAATTTAAGACATTGAGTATGATTTAATTCTTGAGTATATGTGGTGCTTATTTTGTATATATGTTTTTAATAACAAGGCATTCAAATATGCACTATCACTTACACCAATTTATATCAACGATGGAGTTAATTATATTTTATGTCATGTCCTTTTCGTTTCATGTCCCCACGGAATGGGTAGATAACGATTAAATGTTTTAGGAGATATTTGGGTTGGGATGTCCACCTAGTTAATAAGAAATATTTGTGTTTATCTTGTTATTTTCTTGAGGGAGGCATAAGAGTGGTTTATTTTCTTGAGGGAGGCATAAGAGTTGTGTATCTTCTTGGAGAGAGGCATAAGATTTGTTGTGGGTATTGTGATGGAGTTTTTTTAGGCTCATAGGTGGAAACCCAAACCTCATGAGGCATAAGAAGAACCCCCATGTTCCTTTCTCCTCCTTGGATTTAGCATGAAGCCTTTGTGTTGGAAACTTGTTGGTTTTGTGGTAATTTTTGAAATGTGTCATTGTGTTGAGTGTCTTGATTAAATGTGATTGTGGAAGCCATTTAGAGTTGCCAATGGTTTTTTCATACCCCTCATTTCTTATTTGTTGGGTCTCAGGGGCCAACGAGGAAGAAGACTTATCTTGCTCATTGGATATTTGGTTGGGTGGAGAGTGTTGCCTACTCCCCCATTTTGTTGTGTGCATTACCTAGATGAAGATGGTGGAACTCATGTGATGATGTGTTCTTGTAGGAGAAAAACATCTGAAGTTGTAACTTGTACTATTAATACTCATCAACTTGTAAATTGTACCTAGAGTACATTGGATGTAACCTCTTATTTTATTGGATAGTTCTTGTAAATGAGTTATTATGATTGGTATTGTTTCATTAGAAATGATAATTTTGAGATGGTTTGAAATGGAAGTGAATCTCTTTTAAATCTAAGTATTGATTAAGTGGTAATGTAAATTTATTTGAAAAAGTTAGGGACTTGAATGGATGAAAAATATTAATTCTCCTTGTAGTAATGACACTTTTGTGTTAAAAAAACAAAACAATTTGAGGTTGTTTAGATATGTGTTATATCCTCCTACTCAAGTGATGTGCAAGATGTGGTCACATTTAGATAGAAATTTCATATTGTAATCATTACAACTCCCTTACTCAAGAGAAAAAATTAATTTCCCTTTAAATCGTGAAATTTCCATCAAACCTTATTTTATCAATATATATATATATATATATATATATAACACCTATAATCAACTAAATCTAAAGTTGAAATTTTATTTTGAATATAAAAAATAATATACACTATTATAACAAATTATGACTATATAGATTCATTATATAAATTTATATATTCAAACATATTATAATTGTATTTATATATTTAAATTAATTAAAATATTTAATTATATATATATATATATATATATATATATATATATAAGTCAATAAACAACTTAAACTATATATATTCATACACATATGTGGCTGATTGATTTCTTTTTATTGAAACGTTTGTATTGGATTTTATTTTTTTTAATAAAAAGTAGATTTATTCGGTAATGGCTGAATACGCCACGCGACCTGTATTTGTTTTAATTTATTTTTGTGGAGTTGCCGGGGGGGGGGTGCCGACCCCACCCCGAACCACATTTATTTTATTAAATGTGGGGTGGGGTGAGGATCACCCCTTCCATTTGAAACCCTACGCCAATGTTGAGCCGAGGCCTTGGTCATTTAGGGTGGTGCATTTTTTGTTCTTGTGGCCTGTGTTTCAGACTATGGGTGGTAAGCCGCAACCGTAGTTTGTTTTTCGTATAGTATACTCTTTTATATATATATATATATATTCGTATATATTATTATGTAATGTAAAATAAATAAAATTTCATTTTTATTATTATTTTAGGGATATATATATATATATATGGGGATATAACCATAAGTTTTTGTAAAAGAAAAAAAAAAGTGTTTCTATATCACAATAAAAATAGATCGTTTGGGAAAATACCACACACCCAAATGGGTATTTACATTGAATCAAACTTACAACAAATAATTAAAATTACAAACAAACCCTAGGAGAGGGTGGAATAAAAATGGAAAACAAAAATGAAATAAGGTTGGAGTTGTGTATATCCATCCCCAATCTATAGCTTCCTCTTCCACGTCTTCCTTCTCTTCCTCCTTTACTAAACCTCGCAAAACAATAATGAGGAAAATAAGACAATGAATGAAAAAAATCTCCATAGAGATGGTTAGGGTTGTTTTGGAATTTACTTGATCCAATGGTTTATATTTCTTTCATACAATGGCTTGAGATGATACCTACAAATGCTAGGTGGGAGTTAGGTGAGATCATCATTTGATCGCATGGGTCATGTTTGAATGCGGCCACTTAAGTGGTGTTGAAGTTAACTCATTTTTTTGTATTTCATTATGTTTTATTGACTAACTTTTAAAAATAAAAGTCAATTATCCTTTTAATTAATTAAGCCAAATTCAACCTTAATATTTAAAAAATGGTTATAGTTATGGAATAAATTTTATAGCTAATTACTAATTGGGGAGGAAAACTTAGATATATTGCTATAATTAAATAAATTGTAACTACGTTATTAGGTTACTTAAGAATTGATAGAATGGAGTTTTTTTAAAAACCTAAATGGAAATTAAACAAGGTAAGACTTTTGTTTGTTATAATTTTAGTTGGTAAATCAAAAAATTAATCTATTCATTGCAACCAATTTAAAAAAATATTCCATAATTTTCATAATGTAATCTATGTTTTGTTCAGGGTTTCGTGGGTAATTTTTGTGTGCGTTAGACCTTTAATATATTATATTATCGTGGGATATCCAGGGAACAATTTCAAGCATGTTTTTAAATATTTGGAGGTGTGAAGTAAAGATTGGCCAAGTTGTACACAACAACCACAAGAAATGAGGCCTCTTTAGGATTTTAATTGTTTTTTGTTTATACTCTTAAATATAAACAAATGTATATTTCAAGTGATGATACATGTGCAATAGTTATAGTTTCAGTTTATAATGTAGGTGAAATACATTCAGGATCATCTTATAAGTCATATGCTATGAGGTAAGGATATTTTCTTGGTTTTTAATTTACTAATGATGAAAATAATTCTCTTTGTTTAAGAAAATTCCCAAATTTGTACCAATTTTTTTTTCATACATTAATACACATGCATCGTAAGGTTTGGAGTTATATATTTACTTTTTCAACACATATGACAATTCTCGGTCATTCAAGGTTCTTAAAAACTTAAATAATTTCTTGAAGTCCTTTCTTGACATACCCATGCAAATGGTTGAGCAGAATCATGGTTATGTAGACTATGTTGAGAGGTTTAGGAGATATTTCTAATAATTAAATGATACACAATACTATTTCAGTCTAGATAGAAGAACGAGTTATGAAACTTTGATCCAAATGTGACCATGGTTTAGCAAAAATAAAAACATGCACATGGTGTTCGTCAAATGGTTGTGATCCTACAAAATTTAATAAAGTAAGTGATTAATTATGAAATATATGCATTTCCTCACAACAATGGTGTGAAGAGGAAAGAAAAGAAACAATCCCATCCATCCATAGGATCTATTATTTATGAGTTTCAAGCTATTGCACATGATATTGATGCATGCAAAAAAAAAAAAAAACAATTTTTTTTTACAAAAACAAGAATTCTATTAATATTTTAATTTGTTGACAATATTTGCCCAATGATAAAATAAGATTACTTGTCATAAGTTTTCCTTCTTAATTTCCATTACCCCATAACTTTGCATGCATGATTAATCGAATATTATACTTCAAATTTTCTATTGCAATTTTAATGCCCTCATTTTGGGCTAATGGAATTATTATAACATTAATTTATTTGTTTATAATTCATATCATTCACATCTAGTTTGGGATTTTTGTGCATTATGTTTCAATGTGAGATGCATTAGTCTACTCAACGTATTGCAAAGTAAGAATATTGTAACTTTATTCATGCATTCTATTGAGTTAAAATTTGTTTCTCTTGTATGAAGTTGACGCTGAGTGTTAAAATGATCCTATACAATTAATTTTTTATCGTAAAAGGTAAAATTCTAATTTAGTGTTCATATTTTCTTTTTCAAGGTAACATCCATGTATAGAAGTTGAAATAACACTGTTACTAATATATACTTGTCATTTTTCATTACTATGTAGAGAAACTATAGATTAGATTCATCCGTTTTTCATAAATACACTGATTAATCCCAACATATGGATCACTTTGTAGACCCAATGTAGTAATCTTAAAATGAGAAGAGGTTGAATGTTTATGTATATTTACCTAATTTTTGTCAATACTTCATCTCAATTTTTGTTGAGCACAACTCTTCATTCTTCACTTACCTGCTCAAAAATAATTTTTATCATATTTCATTACTTAGTTTTAGATTATTTTTTAAAATTTAAGTTTACGATTATTTGTTTAGAGTTTTTAGTTTTGAATATCAATCTTAATTTATATTACCCACTTCTTACTACATATAATACGTCATATTAACTTTTAAATGTGACTCTATTAATATGCAAGAAGTATGAATAACTACCTTTAAATTTCTAAATATAGTGTTTACATTGTGTCATTCTAATGACTAGGAATCTGATTAACACTCTGATTAGAGATACACACCGCATGTATAAAATAATATTGGCACTCGTCCCGGTGAGGATTTATACTATTTAATGTTTTATTGACACTATCTAGCTTAATTTCTACAATCTTTTTATTTCCCTTGCGGATTGTTGGGTGATACTTATTCACTACGTCAAAGTGTTCATGTTTAACCTCCATTTCCATTTTCTTCTCACTTAAGTATTCATTAGTTTTTTCGAAAATGAATTCTTATCCTCCATTTCATTCTTCTGAAATCCTGACCTCTCATTATCTCGTTCATATACCTCAACCTCTTTTGAAATAAATTTAACACTAACAAGTTCCATAGGCATCATTCTATGGTAATGGTGTAGGTTTACTGTGTAAGGTGTTTGTTTTGTTTTTTTTTCTACCCCTGTATAGGATAATTTCCCCCGAACATTGTAGAAGTTTGTATTTCTTCATTGTTCCAAGATCCATTTGTTTGTTTCTTCCTCCATAGTGGTCGATGGGATTCTTGGTTGTTCCCTGAGGCCACCCAAATTATTATTTTCTTGGGATTTACACGTACACATAAAACCAAACCTCAAAACATGTATCAAAGGATTCAAAGGAAGCAAAATATAAATTAATGTACCATAAGTGTTACCATCAAAAATTTCCATATTTGTAGCTAGTTTGTCAACATCATCAACCTTGTTCTTTGCCACAAGATTTTTCTTGCCATGAGGTAAAAGGTAGAAAAAGGACAAAAGATGGAATAGGAAAATGATTAATCCAAATAACTAGAACAATTATATTTTATTAAACTACTATAATGAACAATATACCATTCTCCCATAACTGTTGTAAGTTCCTACATATGTTGTCCGAATATGAATTCCATGTCATGGCTAACAATATTTAGGCTAATTTTACTTATTAGATATAATAATAGGCATATGAAAACTTTAAGAGGAATATTATCATTGCTACATTGTTTGTATTATCTTGTTGATTATAAATGGAGATAAACCAATTACACTTGTATTTTTGAGAGAATACATGTCTTAATGAAACTTAAGTTAGGAAAAACTTAATTAAGATTCTATATTAGAGCGCTTAAAAAATATTAAAATTCAATGACATCATTTAGAGTTAGAATAATCAAGATATTCAAAGTGAAACATAACACATTATCAAATATTAGTATCTAAGAGAACAATTTATTTTTGGAATCAAGAGAATACTTTTAGAATTATAAACATATATTTTTTACATTTGGCTAAAATTATTTCATGTTATTTTTAAAAGTAGGAATAATATAAGGTGGAGACTAGTCTTTGTCATATTTAAATAAATTCTCCCATAATTGTTGTAATTTCTTACATATGTTGTATGAATATCACGTCTAAGTCATGGTTAACTATACTTTGGTTAATTTTACTTTACGATATATTAATAGACATTTCCAAATTTGAGAGAAATATTGTCGTTGTTCTATTTATTTGTATTATCATGGAAGTTATGAATGAAGACAAAAAAAGGACTTAAATTATTGAGAGAGTACATGTCCTAGCGTAATAAATTAGTCATGTGTTTGTTAATACAATAAACACTTATTTTTGGGCACTGATTATAATTCTAACACCCATGGATATTAGAGTATAAAGAAATTAAGGTTTGGATTTAAAATGGACTTCTTCATCATGGATATATTCTTTGAGTACTTAAAAAATTAGCTGGCCACATTAATAGCTTGACTTATATGGCTAATGTATTGCACTAATAATTATTTTCATGTTTATTTTCCTTAGAAACATTTTCTAATATAATGGACTCCACCATACATATTCTTGTCTAAAGAAGAATTACTAACTTATCAAGAGCATTTATGTTGCAACTATTTTATTTTTAGAAATCAAACCAGCTAAAAGTAAAACTCATTCTCTAAACAAAGTTTAGAAATTCAAAAATTTATACCATTAAATATCTACAAAATAATATGAATGCTTATGCAATTTATTGTAGACCAAAGTTTTGATTCCTAAACATGAACTTTCCAAAGCTTTCTAGGATGGAAACAATGTACCTATGGGAAAATCTAATACAAAATTTAAAAATAATTTTAGAATAAATAAGGTTATATATCCAAAGGAATTTTTATTGTTTAGGTTTATAATAAAAATTCGAATTATGTTGTTTAATGCATATTTTCAAGAAATACAAAAATCAAGAATTCATTTGGTAAGGACTTTAAATTTTTATTTTGGCCCATTCTTGATTGTTTCAAAATTAGAAATAGATTTTATCATACATGTGATTCGGGTTGTATTCAAGGGAATGTTAAAGTGAAGGAAGATAATTGTTGAGAATTATCTCTGTCTTTTCACTTGTGGCTTTGCATGACCACAAGGACTCCCTTAATGACTCAAAGACGCATATGTTTGCACAATCTAATGAAATTTGATGCATATATAATTCCTATGAATTCCCAAAGTAGCCATCTAAATATTCTCGTAATGAACTCGACACATATTTACAAACATAAAAGAAAAATGAGTTTCTCATAAACAAATTTAAAAATGTCTCAATGAGACATAATTTCGTAATTGATATTAAAATGGATTTAATGTATATCTAACACATATAAAACAAAATAAAAATACACATGTCATCTCTTAAAGTTTTATATGAACAAAAATTACATCTCATATTGGTGTGAAGATTATAATATAAATTGACTTTATTAAGTAACACTTATTGATGCGGGAGCATCAAGTTTGTAAATAACATCTTTTGGCATTTAGTAAATTTTTGTTTGAAATAGGTATAGGAGGTCACTTCTATTGGTTTTATATGGATACCAACTTATTTGGGTTCTTTAATGGATGTAATAAGGACAGGTTGGAGTTTCCCTCCAAAATTGTCATTTCAAATATTTAATTTTTTAATTTTTGTTAGGTGTTCTAAAATCTTAAGAATGAGGTCATAAATGATGTAAAATACTTAAATGGGAAAATAAAAGTTAAATAATTTTTCATCACTTAATTAAATGGATTTAACTAGGTTTTTTAAAGTTTAAGAATGGTTGAAGTGTAAGATAGTCAGAATTATCTCCATTTAGGTATATGAAAAGTGATATTTGAATCAAGGAAAATTTTAGTGGTGAATATTTGTTAAATCATGAATATTACACTTTTTAAAATTTGAAATTGACAAATTTTTAGGGTAGAAATTAGGACTGGGTCGTCAAATGTTATTGGGTATAGGTTAATTTTAGGGGTCAATTTGCCATTCCCACTAAATAAAAAATCATGATATTCACCTTTATAATGTCATAAGGTAGTATTTTTTATGCTACTAGTTGACATCATAATATATACTATCATCCGGTAGCATAAAACATGCTACCGAATGAAAGCATATATTCTCGCTACTTTTTGGTAGCATTAAAAAAATATACCCACTAGTAGCATTTTATAGTGATGTCGTTAAAAAATGAGTATGGGATTTTTTTGCTTGCGCCATATTTTTGGAGGACCAATTTCTCATTGAGATGATAATTTTAACTACTGACATAAAAGGAAATTGAAAAAAATTCCTATAAAAATAGCGAAATCGTATTTTTTCACAAAAATCACTTTTAAGGTTTTTTTTGTTTGCACCATATTTTATGAGGAAACATTTCTCGATGAATTGGTAATTTTAAATGCTATTTACAACAAAATACATATATATTTTGGCGGGCATCATATACTCTCAATCGACATAATAATATATGCTTTCGGCCTTGTTGGGTTTTAGAAAGAAACATGGGTTGAAACCACACGGATGTCAGGGGACTAAAAGTCCCTCCTCTTTAATGGGAGAGGTTCCCTTATTGAAAGAAGGAAAAAAATGTACAGATATACAACTCTCAATGTTTAGACGTTGATATTCGGAATGTTTTCATACTTAATGATTATCAATCGAAGGAATGGAAGAATAAAGAGATGGGAGAAGGAAGAAAAAAACAATGCTTTTGGAAGATATAGATAGCAGAGTATCTCCCTACTCACATTGAACCAAGAAAATATAGAAAAGGGTCAATTACTTCACCACCGATGCAAATATGCGCACACAAAGTTATAAAGATTACATAGACCGTAACACAAATTTTCTATTGAATGCAAAACAAATGATCCGTTGAATCAAGCAACGAGAGAAAAAGATATATGTAAGAAAATAAGAAAAGAAAGAACTTCGTATTGAATTAATTAATAATTCACAACCTTCCCAAAAATGCACCTTTTACCATGGCAAAACCATGTTTTTATTACAATTCATATACATCCATACTTTGTCCCCAAGAAAAGAATATCCAAAAGGAATAATGTTTGTTGCATATCTACTTTTTGAAAGTGACATGAAATAAACACACTCATGAAAACCAGAGGTTCAAATCGTAAATATTTCGTTAGTTCGAGGATGATTATTTTAGCAGGGACGCCTCATGATTTTCTTCTTCATGCGGTCCTTCCATTTCCATAGCACTCAAGTGCTTACAAGTAAGTTTTCTCCTTTTTTATTGTGTATAATCGATAAACTCTGTTTTTTGATGATTAAAATTTACATCCCCTCAAACTTATAAATTTTTCCCCATAATAAACCAAAAATGCATCTCATGGGGAAACGAAAAGAATACAGAGAAAATAAAGAAGGACGATCCATTCTTGTGTTTTGTAGAGATCTGGTTCATTAATGTCGCCAAAAACCATATGAGTGTATTTGGCTATCTTTTCCCCTTTTACCTTCAAATTTAGACCCTACACGTGGAAAGATCCAAGCAATAAAGACCCTGGGAGAAAAGCGCATTTCCCGACATTTGGGAGAAAAAGCATGATTTATCATTTTACTACGCCCTCCCGCAGCTCCGCCAAAAGCGACACGTGGCGCCATCTCGAGTCACCGACGAAATGTTGTCCAAATCTACTATTTAAACTCTTTTTAAGAAAATCTCAAATTCTCAAAAATCTCCACTAACCCGCTTTGAATTTTCAATGTGAACACATGACATGCCATGATTGGAAAAACGGGTGCAACCGATTTGCAACATTTTAACCTTTTGTTGAAAAAGGCTTAAATTGTTGATTTCCCTCAGCTGAGCTCGTTGTTCCGATTTCATCCTTCAACACGTGGTATCACCTGATTGGGTGTGGGAGTGCACTTCAGTTTTAAACTTTATCTACTTTTGAAAAGGGAAAAATTCCAACTTTTACCTCGAAGGTCCGAGCTCATAACTTTGACTTTTCAATGTAGGCCAGGTGTCCCTTTCCGTTCAACCGTGGGTCACAACTTGGAAATTTTCCCTTCATGTGAGCCGGGCCACGGCCATTTTAGAAATTTTTTCCTTTTGTGGAAACAAGGATAAAATTCCCAAAGTCCTCCGCCACCCACCAAAGTGCTTGTGAACTAAAAAATGACCACGTGTCCCTTTCTTATTTCTTTGTGGATTTCAACTCAAAATTTATCCTTTTGCTTAGGCATGGTCGCAGTCATTTTAGAAATTTTTTTCCCTTACATCATAATGACTTAGAGAATAAAATGGATCTACCACCTTAAACTTCGCTAAAAGCTGCTTCAAGAAATCGTGATCGGTGGGGATACGAGGTAAATCTGACATTTTTTCCAAAATCACCAAAAGTGATAAGTTCAAAAAGAAACCCGTCCAGTCCCATCCAATGGGAATAAAACACGTGGCTGCACCTTTTCGAGAAATAATTTGATGGGGAAAAGAACATATGAAGTTGCAAGAAATGGTTAAAACACCATTTTTGTTCCCAATGAAGTTTTTATTTCTCTGCAAAAGGTTAAAAAATAACAGATGCAAGGTCCTTGTTGACAATTTTTGCACTTGTGAAAAAATGGGAAACTTGAAACTTAAATCGTTACGATGAAAGGCATTGGCGAAGTAAACCTAAGCTAAGGGATTTTTGATGTTATTAGTTCTTGCTGAATTAATTAATGATTAAGTGAAATTTGTAGCTATATGTGCTTTGTTACAAAACATAACAGATCACATAGTCTATAATTTCATGATACCCTTAGAAAAAGAACACAAGGGTCCTGAAGGACGCTTATGTTGTCTTGATGAAGACACCGGATTGCAAACTTGGTGAAGTGTTGAGTTTTGGGACATGTTAGGAAATTAAATATTAATGTTTACATTATAGTTTGTTAGTTAATATTTAATATTGTTATATATTAAATATTAGGTTTGAATGTATATTGTTATAATATATTGTTTCAACAATATATTATTCTTAGAGTTTGTTATACCCGTGAATAACATTCTGGGTTAATTGTTGTGACTCCTTCCTATTTTATAGGAGGTTGTTTAGCTGTTATTATGGCTATATAATAGCCTAATGTATTGCACAAGATATTGGGACAGAAAATATAATACAGAGAGTGATTTTGCTGTGTAAATCTGTAGCTGCATTTATATTTGGTATTAGAGCGATATCAATCTTGATGAGAGTCGAGAGAAAGGAAACTGAAAATGTTTAGAAATTGGCGTTCAAGTTTTGGAGTGGAAGTGTTGTGTGAGCTCAACGCATTGGTATCAACTTCTCAATTTTGATCCGTGGGTTGCATAGTATTCTCCGAAAAACCATTTAGTGTTTCCTACTCTCCATATACAATTGAATAGCGTTTCACTCCTTCGAGTGGTGAATAACGTATCATTTTCTCTCTGCATATTCTGATATATGCATAGTTTTATATCTAAGAATTTAGACAACGACATTTGTTGTGCATTATCATTTGTAGGTGTCTACAGAATCCTCTTCGACTCACATGCAAGTATGTGCCCTTTGTCGGCTTGTGTGAGATCTGTGCATTTGATTTTATTTTGATTGATGTGGCTCCCGTGAACAAATAGTTGTAGCGTTCCTGTGCCAAATGTAATAGGTAGACTATGTGTGACATTGCCTCAGACTGGATGTATATATATTTTAAAGTCTCCACGTGATTGTGTTGCATGAGAGGTGAATTGACCCTGTCAGAAAGTGGATAAACAAGTGATATAGCCTCCTAGACTTCAGCTGCAATAAATCGAAAGCAACTCACCATGACTCAATCTGATATGCTCCACTTGGCAAAAATGACCCCAAATTGCTCCTTTGGATTCCGTATGAGTTGAATTGAATGAATGCATGCCAGTTGTCAGCTTCCCCTTGATCATAGGTGAATCGACAAGCACGTGGTCTTGGGTTACCAATTGACAGAGTTGCACCAGATTTATCCACACCGCAGGTCCATGCATGGTGCACCATCAAATTTCATCACCTATGGGAAATATCAATGATCGTTGTGCTCCCCATGGAGTTTCTTCCAAGTCTGCAAATATACACGAGTTTTTCCAATACAATCGCCAAGCTATCCTTTGATCTGGTTATTCAAAGTCTACGGAAGAAGTAGGTAGTACTTTATTTGTTTAAAGTTTGATAGTATTTGGCATACTCTTTCCATATATGTTCTTAATTAAAAGGTCACGAAGTGAGAGAGTGAAAAGACTCATGCAGTTCTATTTGTGTCACTAGATTCTATTCGAAATTTGAGTCATTTTGTTATTTTATTTGTATATGTCAAAATTTTAATCAATAGCTTTTAGCTATATTAAAATTTTAATTATTTGTAAAAAAGGGTGCATTTTCGGTTGTATCTGACACCTATTTTTTAATTTATGAAGCGTCATAATGGATAAGTTGAGTCACATTGAAAAATTTGAAGGTAAAGATTTTCATACCTGGCAAGTACGAACTCAGCTGTTCCTAATTAACAAAGACTTGTGGGATATTGTTGATGGAAAAGAGAAGAAACCGACAAATGCAGATGAAGCAGCAAAATGGGCAAGCAGAGATCGAAAGGCTACAACGATTATTGGATTGGGTCTATCAAATTCCTATTTGCATCATATAGACTTAAAAAGTCCTCTCACACAATTTGGGAGACATTGAACAAATTGTTTGGATCACAAGCTGGAAGTGCAACAATATCTTTAAAGCAGAGATTGTTCAGCCTCAAGATGGAAGAAGGCGATAACATGGTGGAACATATTAGTAAGTTTCGTTCTATTTGCAATCAACTAGCAGGAATAAGTGTAGATGTCCCTGATGATGACGCTAAAGCAGTGTTACTCAATAGCATGCCTCCATGCTATTCTAACATGGTCTTTACATTGAGTAAAATAAATCCAAGTTTAGAAGAACTTATTTCTTCTTTGTTAGATGAAGAAAAGAGAATCATGTTTGCGGAACCAGAGGAAAAAGCCCTGTATGGTAAGAAACAAGATAAAAGAAGATCTAAATATTCTTTCAGACCTGGATCATCTTCTAAAGATTCAAAGAAGCGGCTCACCTATTATTATTGCAGACAATCTGGCCACTTGTCCTCAAATTGCAAGAAAAGAGCACAAGACTTACTTGATGGAAAACTGCAAGATAATGCCATGGCTGCTGATGACGAAGGAGAAAATGAAGAGGAAGGAAATACTGCTTATACAGAAAATCAAAGTGATGAATATTTTCTCTATTAGATAATTGCAAATGGAGGATGGAGGCATCGGAGGCTGGAGGTCAGACAACGACCTCTCATTAGTCACCAACAATGGGGCCGCACGAAGCTATGGTGGCACATTTTGTGGTGTGAGTGTGCTTTCAGTATTTGATGTCTAGTGTGATTATTTTTCAAAGTTCCTGTTTTGTGTTGAATAAGTGAAATTTTCACATTGAGGGGGGAACATGATCAGCATGATCCAATGTTCCATTTTCAGTTTTTCAGTTGAGTATGTGGTTATTCCTATTTCTCCAAATGTAAAAACATAGTGCAGAACAAATAACAAAGTGAAACGCAACATCATGACGCTTGATGAGGTAGAACAGTTAGATGTGTTCATGTTCGTATCTAGGTTTGTGGTTAGCCTCCTGAAAACCATTGAAGGATGTTCAAATGTGTTCCTGCTTGAGTTCCCACACTACTAGGTCAGATGTGTTCCCTAGAGTGACTGGTTGATAAGCAGATGATTCCTGAGTGTGTTCCCATCCTTGTCGGTCAGATGTGTTCCCGACAGTGCTTGGTCGATAAGAAGTTGATGTGTTCCTTCTTCTACCTTTAGTTCGAGTGTGTGCCAAGATCATGAGCATGCAGAGGTGGTAGGCTACAAAGGAAGTGTGAAAGTTCTAATGTTACCATGTAAACATTAAGGGGGGGAATGTTAGGAAATTAAATATTAATGTTTACATTATAGTTTGTTAGTTAATATTTAATATTGTTATATATTAAATATTAGGTTTGAATGTATATTGTTATAATATATTGTTTCAACAATATATTATTCTTAGAGTTTGTTATACCCATGAATCACGTTTCAAAGTTAATTGTTGTGACTCCTTCCTATTTTATAGGAGGTTGTTTAGCTGTTATTATGGCTATATAATAGCCTAATGTATTGCACAGGATATTGGGACAGAAAATATAATACAGAGAGTGATTTTGTTGTGTAAATCTATAGCTGCATTTATACAAAAACATATGTGTAGATTGCGTAGAAATCAAAGTTCATTATTGAATGTTATAGGTTCTCATTAATTTTCTTTCCTTAATGTTTAAGACATTCAATTAAATGTCGAGTTTTTAGTTAATCGTACAATTCATGAAAAAACTGAAATGCAGAAAGAAATATACAACTCTTTTACAAAATTCAATGTTTTATTGATAAGAAAATTTCAAATGTTCCCACACAAGCCTGTGGGATGTAACTAGAAAGTAAAGTAAAACTACTGAAATAAGAGGTACACATGCATGAAAAAAAAGTAAAGAGTATGAGTGAACCCATCATTTCCTTGGGGTTTTCTTTGTTGTTCGGGGTAGCTCCATTCCAACTTTGTTCCTTTCTCATCTTCTTTGTGGAAGCCACTGTACCTAAAAAGAATAAAATGCACTATCAGTTACGAGCTCAGGGATCAATTCATATTCCCTACTGTCCTAGTTCGTGCATATGAATCTCTTCAAAATAGGAGATATAATTTACTTGAAGAATAGATTGCATACATGCTCTACTCATTCAGAAAGAAGAAAGAGAAAATAAAAGAAGAAACATGGACACAAGAGAGGCCAAAAATCCTAAGTATTTTCTAATTGTTTTCTTAAGTGTGTAGGTACAGGTTGCAACCAAGAAGAAATAGACAATTCATAAGTACAGGTTGGAAAGAAGAATAAATGTAACTCAAACTCAATATTTTCTTCAAATGGAATAGGTTACAGTACAGGAAAGAGACTAGCAATAGAAGCACATGTTTCAGATGGCAACTGAAGAAGAAGAATCATATTTCAAGAAGCTAAAGTTGATTAGAAAGAAAGGGTTACAGCTGAAACAAAACGGAAAAAGAAGATTCTGGGAAAATTTTGACAAGGCTTTGCCATGTAAAATGGACATTTACAACTTTCATCATGCTTATTTAAACTACTATATGCTTTAAAAGAATTACTAAAATAAAGTAAGTGATATAGAGAAGCATTTAAGCATGCCATGATCAAGATAAATAGCTATGATGTCTCATTTTCTATTTTTACAAATCCAACTTCAAACATGAAGTGTTATGTTCTATATGGTGAATAGAACGTAACACTTTAGAAAATGTTCTATAGTAATTGTAATAAGAAAATATAATTACTATAGCTGGAAATGGATGGAAAAGAGAATTTTGGAAAAAATTTGCTAGGGCTTCACCATGAAAAATCAGCATTTTAGATTTTCCAGCATGCAAGAAATATTACTATGAAGGAAATAACGCATCTATGAAAAAGAAACAAGTTCCGAGAGATATTAATAATATCTCGTATCAAGGCTTATGCCTAAAATAGTATAAAAAACAAATGAACTACTTGTAATTTCCATAAAACCACTTGCAGGTACAAAGACATCTTAAGTACAAAATATCATAAATACATTTCTATTGCAGTTGACATCTCTAGTTCAATATTCAATCACAGTAATCATCAACTTTAGAATCAAAGAGTGCAAATGCAACTACAAGTTACAAGGGATCAATTCAAAAGGTGAACTGAAGAGAGAGGTATACAAAATAATGTAATTTTTTTAAACAACCATGCTTCCAGGAGTAGTAGCAACAAAAACACATCAAGGTTCAATGAGAAATCCAAGGTATACAATCACAAAATTGTTCTTTCAGGAGCTTGTACTGTACACTACCTAAGTATTTTAAAAGTCTTGCTATCTGAAGACACAGAGCAATCAAGTGTGTATAGAATTATCTTCAACATTAGCATATGAACATAACTTCTTTCTGAAGCAAAGAAATTAAACAAATGAACCAATAGTACAAATACAAGTTGTATTATGAAGGAGTCAAGCATCAGCAAGTAAATATCAAGTACAACTAGAACACGTATTCCTTGAAATTAAGTGTCAGATTTTCAGATTGCGAAAAGGGAAAACAACCTCACAATGGAAACAACAATACAGATTGGTCCCCTAGACATCAAAGTTAGAGAAAAGGATATGCATGTGCAGCTATGAGCATTGATGAAAATAAGAAAAATAAATCTGGGCTCAAGGATTTCACAATGGATCAGAGTAAGGGAAAAAATCATTAGTGGCATTCCAAGACAAGAATGGGTCAACAAGTATGAACTAGTAAGGGCAAAATCATGTTTAGATCAGACTCAAATTCAGAAATGAAAACGTCAAACCATTCAACAACGTCATGAAGAGCTTCAGTATTGGGATAAAATTTCCATAGTGAACATCTTTCAAACAGTGGCCGAGCTCAGCTATAAGCATGGAAATAGAGCACCGATGAACTCATAAAATGAATTAAAACACAAGTTTCAAACTCAGTGAGTACAAGTTCGAATATCCATATTGAGAAACATTCAGATCTGGTGAGTTTCGAGCAAAATGGGAATACCCATTTTTATATTCAGAATATAAGTCAAGAAAATTTCAGTTCAGATAGTCATATTAAGCTCGATTGCAAACTAGGTAGTAGACCCCTACAAGATCTAAGGTTACAGTTGTTGAAAAGATACACAACATTCAGAATATAAGCTACAACAAAAGGTGGATATATCAAAATAACAAGAGTATTCACTTATCACATAAAGGAAAATGACAGTTAGGCTATAGAAAAGAAAGTGAGAGCTTGAGAACCCACTAAAATGGCTGAGCAGTTTTGCAATAAAGCTCAAACAAGCTCAAGATATCAGTGATGGAATCTAAAATGCAGAATAAAGACCTCCAGTAAAGCAACAATGTCAGGGTTTCGAGCTAGCAAACTATAAAACAACTACCATTTCAGAAAACAATACAGAAGTTCAAACTACGAATCGGAGACAAACGCATGCCCTAGTTGAAAATGACAGACCCATCAATGGGTATTAGTAGATCTAGGTATTCCGATCACTTACCTGAAATTAAAGGAAGACGACTCCACATACATAAGCCAAGCTCACAGAACTAGTCAAGAATGCATGGTCACCTTCCAACAGGTGTCGAAGGTTTTTCCTCTCCAAGGAATGAACTCTCCATGAGTTCCTCAAGAAAATCATAGACCAAGGAAAATGATCAAATTTCATTAATACATGGTACATGAAGTTTCCAGGTTTAGAAAATAACATGAAAATATCAATTCATGATCATGAAACCAATAGAAGGGTCACAGGAAAATATGCTACCTAGGAGTTTAAGCTTCAAACTCTTGTCGCCAGCTGTGCCCAAATTTCAGTGCAAAACCCATTAATGGGCTCTCAAATCTAAGAAAAAGGAAAGTGTAGGTTTGAAGGATCACATCCATGGCATCAAATATAGAAAACAAGCTCTAAGCTCTCACCACCATGACGGCCATCTAATGAAGTGACACAGAAAGTCAAAAGAACCGAGCTCATAGACTCCAAAATGGCAGCTAAGAAAGAATGACAAAGAACCATTTTGTAAAGAGCTGAGTATAAAATCTTCAAACAATGGTGTCGAACAAAATTTTTTCCAGGGCTTCACCCACATAATAAAAATCCAAATGAAATGGTCATTAGGGTCGAGCCTCACTTTACCATGCAAACTCAAGAGGCGAGTTAACCTTACCCTAACCAAGGGTCAATAATCAATGGCTCGGGATCAGAAGGACAGAGATCAAAGGCTGAAAATGATCCTCAAAGTTTGAAGCAAACCACCATGATCAGGATGCCACCGACCATATTAATTGCAGGGGTAAACCCTAACTCACAGTCAAGGATCGACAACATCGAACGCATCAAGGACAGAAATCAACGACCCAAGATTAATCACTGTTATCAAAGTAACTCAACCCGAGTTATACAATCCACCAAATTTCCAAGGGGTGAGTCATCGTGCAAAGGGGGCCAGCCTCATATTTTAAACAAAATCATTTTGCATTGACTTTTATAAGTCTACACTATAGTCCAAACCTTAAGCTATGCAAAACCGACAATGCATGCCAACTATAATCACCGAAAAGGTGAAATTTAAATCAAGTATATCCAGATTGCAAAAGGGGGCCAAAAATTATACATGCTCACAATGATAACCAAGACCCAAAGGTGGCGGACTATGATATGGCATGTGTTGTCAAAGGGTGACCGAATTGTTTTGTTTGTATTAACCTTGTATAAGTTTTAAACCATGTAATATGCCATCCAAACCAATAGTCAAAGGACATTTACCTTAAAACTTACAAGGTTACCTCGTACTCATCAGATGGTAAAGTGCAAAGGTGGTCCCCACTTCAAGGAGCTAGTTTTGATTTACAGAGTGTCACTCATGTGATCACTTAGAGAGAGATGTCAATATCACAACATGTGCACATGGATAATGGTCCCCACATTGGAGGTTTATTTTGTAAATATTACAAATGTTTGAATTATTTACTCACAGGAAGAGAATTGATTTGTTGCATGCTTCACAAGAAGACAAAACAGAGAAGAGGACAGAGTTGCATGTTCAAAGGAGAAAGACTTGCATGGCAAGAAAACTTATTATTAGCAAATTATTTACCCTTGCTTTCTTAAAAATAGAACAGTCAACTTCAGTTTGATTGTATTGTAATTAAGGCTAATAATGCCTATTTGTAATTTCCTACTCTTTTTTATTCCTTTATCTATTATTAAATAAGGGATAAAAATAAGATGCATGGACAAGTACAAGCCTTAAGCTATTTTTAGGAAGGGGGTAGATTTTATTTTTCCATATATATTGTGAGCATTTACAAAGAACAAGGTAATTTTTTTTGGATATATGAGTACTAAAGCAAGTTTTGCCATTTTTTCCCTCCGAGTGTGAAGTATTTTCTACCTTCCCAACTATTTGCAATCTTGTGTATGTTTCTATTAGTATTGTGAATGCAAATTCCCTGATTAATCATCTTACCCGTTGCAAAATTTAGTAATCTCTGCATGATAATAATGTTCATGTTTATCTTAGCAATATTGTTGTGATAATCTCCCTCAATACCTCAAAGTGTTTTTCCCTTAACACCCTACAAGAAAAACTATTAGTTCATGCATCAAGAATTATTTCACATATCAATTGTGCATATACTTAGTCAAAGCTCTCATACAAATTTTGTGTATCACCTTAGTTTTAATTACCTTACAGTCATATTTTACCCTTAAACCAAAGAATAAGTTTAGGATACATCAATAAGGAACCGGCCTTGATACCAGAGACTCACCTCAAAATAGGTATACCCACAGACTTGATGTGTTTCCATTGTATCTAGGAAAGAGAGAGAGATCAAGTTTTGCTAGCTTAGAAAACCTGCATCCATCTCTCTACAGAGTGCACTTTCAATAGATAACAGTCCTACTACATTCCAAACGTATAAAAGAAGAACTAAAATCATTTCCCATCCATTTAAAATAGGTAAAATGTTTTAGCAACAACATACTGAGGAATTTGATTTAAAATGTCGTGGGAAATGAAAACGAGCATATGAGGAGCTTAAAACACAAATTTCTTCATGGTAGGGCTCCAATTTTCACAAATTTAGATTAAAATGCGTGTGGAAAATTGAGAGGAAAATAGTTGGCTCCTTCGAGGATGATTTGGTAGAGGAAAGAGGAAAATCAATAACCTTAGAGAAATCTTGGTAATCGATGGAATCAATGTCTTAGCCAATGGGTAACAGAGTAAAAAAGAAGAAATACCAACACAAAAGAGAACACAGGAAGGAAAACAACCAAAACAAAAACAAGGAAAAAAATGCTATATAAAATGTACAGAGGGACCACCAAAAATCCTAGGTTTTGAACTTCAAAAATTTCCCACTATAAGGAAGTGGGAGAGGAGAACCATCCATGTAATCCAGGTAAAAAGAGTTCTCACCTATTAAAGAATTGACTTTAAAAGGACTAAGCCAAAGGGAATCAAATTTACCATGGTTGCCTCGACGTTCAAGCCTTTTGTCCCAAAGAAGAAAAATGTCTCCAACTTGAAAATTTTTGGGTTTAACCCATTTGTCAAATAGGGCTTTTACCTTGAGTTGATGAGCTGATATTCTATCAACCACTTGCAATTTGTCTTCATTCAACTTTTGGAGGTACATAATTCTTTTGTCTAATGAATTGGTAAAGATGGCATCCTCAATGGCCTTCATCAAATGGAAGGATGACAGTTCTAATGTCACTGGAAGTTGAGCTTCAACTCCATATACCACTTGAAAAGGAGACATTCCAATGTCTCTCTTATGTGTAATCCTATCTGCCCATAAAGCATCATATAGTTTCTTATGTCAATTCCTCCGAGATTCATTAACAAGCTTCGAACAATGGTGACCAAGTTCTTGTTAGTTGATTCTGCTTGTCCATTCCCTTGGGGATAGTAATTTGAAGAGTGTGCAAGGGAAATGCCATATCCATAGTAGAAATCCATCATCTCAGCAAAAGAAAAAATGGAAGCATTATCGGTGACAATATTGTTTGGTATCCCAAACCTTATTAGGATGTGATCCTTTATGAATTTCCATACTACTTGAAGTAGTACTTTTAAGCTGGAATGGTTACCACCTAATAGGTGAAATAGTCAATGGCAGTCAAAACATGAGTATGCCCTATATTTGACGGAGGATATAGTGTCCCAATGAATTCCAAACCCCATTTTTGAAAAGGTTCCTCAATCACCACTAGTTTGAGAGGTAAAGCAGCCAATTTCGGTCATCCAACAAAGGTTTCCCATGCTTCACACTTTCCTACCCACTTTGATGAATCTTTGAAAAGGGTAGGCAAATAATATCCAACACGAGAGGATTTTGTGGGTGTGACAATAGAAGTTAAATGACCTTCACAGCCTAGTAATGAAAGGTGAGAATAATTTATTTTGTTTCTCTTTGTTAACACATTTCAAAAACCTTGCATCTATCCCTCATTTCAATAATGCATTTTCCCACTACACATATTGTGAATACCTTAATTTGATGGCTCTCTTATTCTTGGCACACAAATGAGATGGAAATTCTCCATAAGGAAGAAAGCGTGCAATCCCAAAGATACCATTCATTAGTTGAGATGAGGAAAATAACAACAAGGATATCAACTTCTTCCTTGGGCAATTTGGCATAAGCTCCTTTAGTAATGAGTTCACATAAGCTTAGTGGCTTTGATGTCAAGATCATACTCTTGAACTTTGGCTACCCAATTGCCTCTCTTGGTTCTAAATTTTTGTTGTGTAAGAATGGATTTGATAGTTGTATCGTGTACAACCACCATAGAATTAGAGTTGAGGATGTAAAAATGAAATTTCTTCATAGCTTTGGCCACTACAAAAGCATGTTTCTCCATCATGGTGTACTTCAGCTCATGGGATTTCAAATCATAACTCATGAATGCTATGGGGAGTTCATGACATTCAACATTCTTCGATGTAATGTACATCAGCTAGTTTACTTTCAAGAAGATAGCATAGCAATAGATAATGAAGTGCTTGTTATAATGGGGCATGCCAAGATTGGAGTCTTTGCTATAGATTTCTTAATGTCTTCAAATGTAACCTTTCCTTTAGAGGACCAACCAAAAGTCTACTTCCCTTTCATCATGTTGGCTATGTTCAAAGTAAGTTCAGCAAAATCAGGTATGAATCTTCTGAAGAAGCTGATCTTACCAAAGAAAGAGTGCACACCCTTCTTGCTTGTGGGGAGAGGGATCTGTTAAATCATATGGACTCTTTCGGATCAATTTTTATTCCCTCTTTTGAAGATAATGTGTCCCAATAATTTTCCATCATTGACACAAAAGACAAATTTCTTGGGATTTAAGGAGATGCCATGCTCTATAAAATTTTGGAGGATAGTTTAAAGGTGTTGGAAATGAATTTCTCTAGTTTTTGAAAACACAACCAGATCATCAAGGTATATAACTATGCATTTTCCACCAAGGCTGCCAAAGGCCAGGTCCATTGCCCTCTTAAAGGTGGCACCAACATTGATGAGGTGAAAAGGCATTCTCCTATAAGCAAAGGTGCCCCAAGGAGTGGTAAAGGAAGTCTTATGTTGATCTGAAACACTTACTTCTACTTGATTATATCCGGAGAATCCATCAAGCATGGAAAACATTTCTGAACTAGTAACAACCTGCAACACTTGATCCATTACTGGGAGAGGATAATTATCCTTTAAAGAGGCTTGATTCAAATTCCTAAAATCAACAAAAATATGGATCTCACCATTCTTCTTCGACAGCACAATATTAGCAATCCACGTTGAATGGGGAAAATGATCTTGGGCTTCAATAACTTTGGATCTCTTGAAAGATTGTATCAGCAATTTTAGGGTTATACTACCTCTTCTTTTTCCGGAAGGGCTTAATCCTCGGTTTTATAGGAATGAAATGTTGCATCTCCTTTGGCTGAAAAGCATTGAGATCATTATAAGATATGAAAGAACATTAGCATACCTTTTCAACAAATTTTCTACCTTTTTTCTCTCCTCTTGTGTGCGGTAATTTCCAATGTTTACTAGTATGGGTTCATTAAGACTCCCAATGTTTATCTTTTCATAGTCGGTGAACTGCTTTGAGATCCTTTGAAAGTTTTAGAATTAATGTTCCTATCATTTTTATCAAATAACTCTTCCAAACTTATCATCGCTTTAGGTATCTTATTACCTTCTAGTTTTATGCAGCCATCATGATCCATTTCTTCTTGGTTATCTTCTTCATTTTGGGGTACACACTCTCTAGAACATTTCCACTTCCTTCAAAATATAGCCGGTCAAAATTATCTATGAGTTTCAGGAAGGAAATCAAGTGTTGATCGTCATTAAAGACCTTCCAATTGTTTGCATTTCGGACACACTAGGCCTATGAATCATCTCAATGCTGGATTTATCTTGGGAGAAATCTGGATGAGGGATCAATAGTGACCCGAGACAACCAAGGAATCAATCCTAGTGTTTCTTTCCTTGACTGGATTCAATTGAAAAGGCATCAAGTAACTCAATAGAATCCCATACCGTATTCTGTAATGTTTGAACCTTCTATTCCTCACTTGAAAAATATCTCTAACTTGGTTTACAATCAGCTTTACATCTCCATGAGCAAGGATAGTTTTGATCTCCATCTCTTTTTCCATTCTTAAACCGAGGATTAGAGCTTCATACTTAGCTATATTATTTTTGTTTTCAAATTGGAGCTTCAAAGTGAAAGGGTGAATTTTCCCTTCAGGAGAAATAAGCACCACACAAGCTCTAGAACTAGCTGAGGAGCATCTTTCATCAAATTCCAAGATCCAAACACCATTAAGATCAAGAAACACTTCCTTAGGATGGTTAGCCTAATATTGGGACATGATCATGTAGTTACCATGACCAATTTCCTCATAAAATATTTGTGCCTTTGGGTCATCTGTTTTTACACGATATATTTAGTTTATTTCTAAGGCAATAGCTTCTTCATTTTGCCATTCACTGGAATAAGAGCATGTGACCAATCCTCATGATTTCTCCTTCAAAAGTTTTACAAAAATTCCTACTCAGAAAGATACCGTAGGAAGGGGGAATATCAGCTACGAAAATGATGGCTAAAAATTTCTTCTCTGGCAAAGCAACGTAGGTTACTTACGCATCCTTGATCCTCCCAACTAATGGCACTTCTCTACTTTCCATTGAGTAACATGAACCCAAAGCATGGGTTAGGACAAAGCCTAGGGCAAGAGATACCTTAGCAGACATCACATTATCTCGAAGCACCGGAATTAATAACATAATTGTTGAGTTTGTGGCCACTATGAGGAGAGTGACATAAAATGGTTCAATCTTTCCATCGATGAAGTGATCTCCACCACAAGGCTTGGTTAAGATGAAGGAGAAGGAGTGGCTAAGAGACCTTTAGAACTAGGGATTTAAGGCTTAGATTTGGATTTTACAAATCCTATCATCTTAGCAAACGCCTTGGGATGGGTTTGGTAGAATTCAGCTTATGAGATATAGACCATAGTTTTCTTGAGATGGTCAATAATGTCAAAAGAACCAGATGTAGATGTAGCATCATTGATAGAAGTAGGTGAAACTTTTGACTTATCAACTCTATCATTTGAAGGGTAAGAAGTTTAGGAGCGAAACAGAGAGGATGAAGGAACAACAAAACCCACCTTGGATGTGGAAGAATTTGGAATAGGAGCTCCTCTCCTTGCAATCACTGGAATGACTATAGGAGACTCCTTAGACCTTTTAGCAGGCTGCACCACTTTCTCAATCTTGTTGGCTTGCTCACGAGTCATGACAACATATGATTCACTGTTCATCTTTGCAACTCTTTCTTCATAATCATCCTCTTCATCTATACCTTCAGTGGTGAGAAAATGGACATGAGATCCACTCAACTCTTCTAATTCTTCATCAGCTTCCTCTTCATGTTCTTCACATATTTCATCTTCCTCCTCATTAGGCTCCAACACTTCACATGTTGCATTGACTGGAACTTTAATAGGCAGCCCTTCAATTACCAATCTGGTTTTAGTAGAGGGCAACCTATTCTTGGGATGAAAGTTCTTCCTAGGAACATCCATATAAGGAGCATGCTGGGTGAACTACTTCTTGAGGGTGATAGGATCATTAGCAAGTTTCTATAAAGACGTGGAAGAAAGAGATGCTTTGTATTTTGATTAATCTCTCCTTAGCTTACTAGACATGATCCGATCATCTTCAACATTGATAACAAATCTATGATCAGCACCCAAAGTGGAAAGATTGGCTCTCCTAAGTGCATAGCTCACTTCAGGCAGTTGGGCATTAATGAAGAAACATTTCTGAATATAATCCATAGGGTGTGTGTTTTGTGGGATCGTGTTAACTAGCCTGTTGAATTTGGCCACAAATTCCCTCATGGGCTCATGTAAATCCTTCTTGATTTGAGAAATCTGGGCCAAGAGGGCATGCACATCCTTAGCAGGTTTGAAACACTGCTCAAACTAGGTCATCATGGTGTTCCAATTGGTGATGGATCTAGTAGGAGATGATAGAACCAATCAGCAACATTATCTTGCAATGTCTCGACAAAAAGTCTAATGGAGATATCTTCATGTTCAACTCCGAGAACACCACAAGAAATAATAAAGGCTGCAACATGTTCATCTGGATGAACCTTCCCATCACCTATGAATTTAGGGAAATTCTTTCTATTGCCTCTAGGAAATTAATGCAATGGCTAGGGAAGATCAAGAGGCCCAACCCTTTGGCCCTAACGTAGAGCTGCCATCCTTGGAAAGATTGTTTGGAGAGGAACTGAAACATCGGCGAGAATCAAATCATGCAAATTAGGACTGATTTGATCTTGAGGGATGTCACTCCCGTAAGTTCTGTCTCTCGGAAAAGGAGTGCTTTGCAGACCTTGTTCCTCTTGTTTTTCTTGTTAATGAAGGGAGAGAGAAACCTTAATGATTTAAAATTTGGAAAAGAGGGTCTTCTTCCCAAATGGTTCTTCTACCCCAAGTGTATCTTGGAGTCACTAGATCAAATATGATAAAAAAATTGTTATTCAAAACTCGTAATCCATTTACAATTAATTCCCCAACTGAGTCACCAAAAACTTTTGGGTTTGAGAATGGAACATGGGTTGAAACCACCGTCAGAGGACAACAAGTCCCTCCTCTTTAATGGGAGAGGTTCCTTTATTAAAAATAGGAAAAACAAACGTATGGATATACAACTCTCAATTTTGGACCCTAATATTCTCGAATGTTTTCATAATTAAAATATTATCAATCGAAGGAATGGAAGAATAAAGAGATGAGAGAAGGAAGAAAACAACAATTCTTTTGGGAGATATAGATAGCAGAGTATCTCCTACTCTCGCATTGAACTAAGAAAATATAGAAAAGGGTCAATTACTTCACCACCGATGTAAATCCACGAGACACAAAATTTTAAAGATTACACAGACGAGAACACAAAGTTTCTATTGAATGTGAAACAAATGATCCATTGAATCCAACAAGGACAGAGAAAGATATAAAAGAGGAAAATAAGAAAAGAAAGAACTTATATATTGAATTACGTCAGAATTTACAACCTTCCAAGAAAACCCACCTTTTATCATGGCCAAAACCATGTTCTTATAACAATTCGTATACATCCATACTTTGTCCCCAAGAAAATAATATCCAAAAGGAATAATGTTTGTTGTAGATCCACTTTTGGAAAGTGAGATGAAACAAACAAACTCATGAAAACTAGAGGTTCAAAAGGTGAATATTTCGTTAGCTCGAGCATGATTATTTTAGCAAGGGACATCTCAAGATTTTCTTGTTAATGTGGTCCTTCCATTTCCACCTTTTAACTATTTCCATAGCACTCAAGTGCTTCTTGGTAAGTTTTCTCCTTTTTTATCGCGTATACCCAATAGACTCCATTTTCTGATGATTAAAATTTACATCCCTTCAAACTTATCAATTTGGCCCCATAATAAACCAAAAATGCATCTCATGGGGAAATGAAAAGAATACAGAGAAAAATAAAGAAGGACAATCCATTCTTGTATTTTGTAGAGATCTGGTTCATAAATGGCATCAACAACCATATGAGCGTATTTGGCTATCTTTTCCACATTTTACCTTCAAATTTGGACCCTACACGTGGCAAGATCTAAGAAATAACAGCCTTGGGGAGAAAGCTACATTTCCTAACATTTGGGAGAAAAAGCACGATTTCTCATTTTTCTTCGCCCCCGCAGCTTTTCCAAAAGACGAACATGTGGTGCCATCCGAGTGGTTGACAAAATGTGGTCCAAATCTACCATTTAAACTCTTTTTAACAAAAATCTCAAATTCTCAAAAATCTCCACCGACCCACTTTGACTTTTCAATGTGAACACGTGGCACGCCATGATTGGAAAAAGGGCGCGCCCAATTTGTAACATTTTAACCTTTTGGTGAAAAAGGATCAAATTATAAATTTCCCCCATAGGACCGTTGTTCTGATTTCATCCTTCAACATGTGGTATCCCCGATTGGGTGTGGGAATGCGCTTGAGTTTTATACTTATTCTATTTTTGAAAAGGGGAAAAATTCCAACTTTTCCCTCGAAGGTCTGAGCTCCCACTGTTGACTTCTCAACGTAGGCCGTGTGTCCCTTTCGATATGTTGTGGGCCCTAACTTAGAAATTTTCCCTTCATGTGAGTGGGGCCATGGGCAATTTTGAAATTTTCTCCTTTTGTGGAAATAAGGCTAAAATTCCCAATGTCCTCCACCTATGCCTGCCAATGCACTCCGTGAACCGTAAAATGACCGAATGTCGCTTTCTCATTTGCTTTAGATTTCAACTTGGAATTTATCCTTTCGCTTGGGCATGGCCATAGGTAATTGTAGAACCTTTCATCCTTATGATGTAAATCCTTAGAGAATAAAATGGATCATCACCCCGAACTTCCACCAAAGCTGCTCCACTAATTAGGGACCGGTGGGGATGTGGGGCAAATCTTATTATTTTTCAAAAATCACCAAAAATGATAAGTTTAAAAATAAACCTGCCTAACCGCATCTAATGGGAAAAAACATGTAGCTTCACCTTTCCGAGAAAGAGTTTGACGGGGAAAAGAACGTAGGAAGTTGCATGAAATGGGAAAAACACCATTTTGCTCCCAATAAAGAATTTATTTCTCTGTAAAAGGTTAAAAACAATAGATGCAAGGTCCCCACATTCACAACACATAAAATAAGAACTAAAATCATTTCCCATCCATTAAAAATAGGTAAAACATTTTAACGATGACAGTAGATTGAGGAATTTGATTTAAAAGCCATGGGAAATGAAAACGAGCATCCGAGGACTTTAAATCATGAATTTCTTTCATGGCAGTGGCTCCAATTTTAATGAATTTAGATTCAAAAGAGTGGGGAAAATAGAGTGGACAACATGCCTATAGCATAAATAATTCCACCAACCGACAACATATTTACTTTTTCTTCATATTCGCCATTAGCATGAAATTCGATTTTCACATATCCACCAACGTATTTCTATAAATTATTTTAGGGAGACTTAAAATTTTCCCTTATTCGAATGGTATTGTGAGGATGTAGGTTACTAGATGTTTAAGAGTCAATTTTTATGGGTTATTATAGAGAGAAAAGATCCTTGAAGGCTTCATGAACCTATAATGGATTCATGGTGGTTTATATTACATGACTCTTTAGTGAAAAGCTTGTAAATTTAAGAGCAAAGATGAATGAATATTGATATTTCTTTCTTCTCAATATTATTGATATCATGGTGAAGTGTTAAATTCCTACATTTATAGGTATGAATAATATTTTGTATTTATTTTCGTTATGAAATTACATGACACCGATTACATATTTGAAAAGGATCAAGTTATTGTTCGTGATTAGAGATTTATTGGATGCATAATGGTAGATGTTTATTCTTGTATGAGATGATGGTCATGACAAAGTTTCTTTGTAAAATTATTAAAGATTTTAGGACCACCTACAAGTGTAATTTTGATTGATGTAAATACATCTAAAGTATCTAAATAATTCTTTTACAAACAAATCGCCTGTTATCTTGAGAAGTTAGTATTACATGAAAAGTTTTGAGAAAACCTTATAATATAAATAAAATTCGTGCTAGAAAAACCATTGGTCATAAAAGATAATACTTTAGGGAAGTAAAATAGAACTATTTCAAGTGGAATAAGTTCATAGAACTTATATTTACTCAAGCTATGAAGTTATTTAGCTTGCTTCGCTATGATTGTCCATGCCTAGGAAAAAATTATAAAAACTCCATAAATTTGGGTTTTTCAAGTGAGTTTTTCTAAACCTTGTCCTAAATCATTTGATAAGGGTTATAAAGGTTCTCTCAAAAATTTGGATACAAATTAATACGTAAAAACATGTTATGAGGAAAACGCAATCTAGGTCATACTAGAACAAAACACCAAGAAGCCATGAAGATATGAATAAGGTGATTAGAGACAAATAAGGAGTAAGATCCTTGACAAGGCTTTGAATGAATTTTATATAAGTGTTATAATAGATTTATAGGGTTTTAATCAAAGAATAAGTCTGTCAAAAAAGAAAATGCAACCAATAAGGCTTAAGAAGACCTAATAGACCTAATTTATAAATGGTAAGGGAAGAATTGAAGGATCTATTCAAATAATTTGAACTTGAAATTTTGTGAGAAAAAAAAATTCAAAAAGGGTATCAAGATATGTGAATATTTTCCATGAAGATGAGTCAATTGTGCTAGATAATTTTTTTGTATGAAAATAGGGCTTGCATTTAGAGGACTTATTAGGAAATTGTTTTCAAGGAGGTGCCTTATGAGATGGAGTTTTAAACTTTCTAAGAAGCTATAAGATCATAATGGGTACTTATATGTGGTTTCATAGTGTTGTGAATGGTTGTATAAGGCTCTAGAAAATGTAGTTTATATGTTTAGTGGGCTAGAAGCCCTATTCTTGAGCATGAGAGTGAATATGATAAAACTATGATGAGATTGCAACCAATAAATCCAGCCAAACCCATTGCCTAAAGAATGTCACTTTTTACTCCTCATGATGTTTAAAAATAAACCGAGACACCTAAAACATCACTACATAATGATACTTTAACGAAATTCCTACACAAGTTTTCATTTAAGTGCAATCGAACCATTCCACCAGAGTTATATAATTCTACAATTTTTATATCCTTTCTTCATTTTCTAAATGTTACAAACAAGAGATGTTAAAAACACAAATTTTTATTCACCAATTTGTATTTTCGAGACTATTTTCATTTATGAATGTGCTCTATGTTACCAGTATCTTATAAATAAGTCAATAACCACAACGGGATAACCATGAAAAGCATGTAACCAAAGCATTTTCCCAATCTCATGGCATACAACATGTTATTTTTTATTCTTTTTGATGTTAAAAAGTTAATGAGACACCTAAATCACTACACAATGCTAGTCATATACAAGGTTTCATGTAACTATAATCGAACCATTCGACCAACTATTGGATACTACATTTTACCTATTATTTCTTAGTTTTCTAATTGCTTCAAATGAGATTTGTTGAAAATCATACTATGTTTTTGACTATTGTGTGTTTACACTATTTTTCACTTGTGTATTTTTTTGGTATCATATAAATAAGTCAGCCCCACGAAGGTGAACCATGAAGAACATATAACTAATAAATCCTCCAAAACCCACACTTAGACCATGTCATTAATTATTCTTCATGATGTTAAAAAAAACCGAGACACCTATGTCACTACGTAACACTATTCATATGGAATTTTACATGTATGTGTAAATAATCCATTCCATCACCTATTTGATGATATATTTTCCGTATCATTTATTTGTTTTCTAAATGTTGTGAATGAGACCATTCAAAAAGGAAATTGGGGTTTTCACCCTATTATTTTATTATGAATGCCCCTTACTTTGTTAGTATCTTAGAAATAATTCTTCCCCACGATGGGAGACCCATAGAGAGAGGGGAAATTTTTTAAAGAACCCACCTTAAAAAATTATAGAAATGGTGGTGAATATGGTAAGAACCAAATTTGTTGGGTTAATAACGATCTAAAATATGCATTCGTGGCATTGAAAAAATATAATATATATTTTAGAAGGAAATTGTACATGGAGTGGTGAATGAAGGATAATTCATTTTTATGAAGGATATTTATTACAAATAACAAATTTTAAGTCTAAATGGAGGTTCGCCACATGTTCCTATGACTCTCACTCTTCCTCATCTAACCACATCCTGAAACTTTATTTAGTTGGTTCATTCCACGCGGTTAGAGTCCAAAAAATTCCTTTTCCTTTTAGATGCCTAGAATCCTACCACATCTCAAGCCAATATGCAATTCTAGACATTGGGGATCGTTTCACATATCTTTATGCTCAAGTTTCCTAAATAGGTAATGGTTGCTCCTCATGCATCGAGACTTATTAAATGTTTTATCAACATCGTAGGTAGTTAGAGGAGTATTTGAAATTTTACAGGTATTTCAAAGGCTTGATGGCTTCACATCTAGATCTTTGTCTATGTGTCTAAGTGTGTGTGTGTGTGGTGAACTTTATCAAATTTTTAAAAAAATCATAAACATGTCAGCTAATTGGAAGTAATGAATAGGAAGGTTCCATAGATTTTTTGGCTATCCAACAATGTTTTAAAACCTTAACCCATCTATCATGTGGTGATTCAATAAAAAATATATGTTGGGATTGGAGATCTATTGGCTATTCACATGGGAAAAATTATTGTTTGTGGATATTTTGGGTGAAATGTGCTCACTAACATGGTCTTAAAAATAGCCAAAATCTTGTTCCAAAATTCCTACTTTTAGCCAAATTTCAAATATTAGTGACTAAAAATTTCTTTGGTGAAGAGACTACAACAAATAAATCCTCCCATACCAAAGCGTGAATCATGTCATTTTTCATTTCCCATGACATTAAAAATAAATCAAGACACCTACATCACTTCACAATAGAATTCTTAGTCTCCAAGACTATTTAGCGATGGTCACCAGGAAACTTTCAAGCTCTCTCATCTTTGGAGAGATATAGAACCACAACTTGAGATCCCGACATTAGTCATTAATAAAAAGCTAAAGAAAACTTTAATTTTTTATCGTAGGTAGGTTTGTGGGTCTTAGACTTAATGTTGACTTCGTAAGGAAATAATGTAAAAGGAAATGGACCTGCAAGATTGATGTTATGGCACTTACAAGAGAAGGTTTTCTTTTTCAATTAGAAATAAGATGGATTCGCAAAATGTGATTTAGGTGTGCCCTAGAGTTCTACGGGAATGACACACTTACTCTTAATCGATGGGAGCTAGGTACACCACATGATTTTGCATTTCAGAGTCTCTGGGTCAAGATTTGTTTCCTTGCTCTCCCGTTCAACTTTTCGGAATTCAGAGTTTTTCTGGGGATTGCTCGATCTATGGGAAGGATGGTTGTTATTAATCCTATAGCCAAGGTGCATTCTATATTTATTTTTCTTGATTGTGCATTAGCGTCCTTGTGGGAACCAAAAACACAAAATGATATTATTGAACTCTCTGGAGAGGCAGATGAGAATAGGCAATCAAAGTTGAAAGCTCACCAATTTTTTCTAGCAAGAGAAGGATGGTTAAATATGTAGTGAAAATTTGTTGCAGTGAAGAGGATACCCAGCCTTTGCTCGTGTTTAACTAGATGGATGATGATTTTGAAATGGAGAATTCAGATGTTGATAAGTTTTATTTTGGTAGGGCTGACTCTAATTTGTTTGTTGGACCTACTATTTTGGGAAAAAATGTCATGGAATGGATGTGAGTTTGGGGGATTTCATGGGGGGCACTACCAGTGGTCACGTCCTTACTAACTGGCCGAGCTCGTTTAAGTGGGTTGGAAAAATAATTTGATATTTTGAACCTAGTTGCCTTAATGACATTGTAGTTCATAGACTAGGTGCATACAATGGTGAGGTTGGTGAAGAGGCTGACGTGGGAGCTAATTTAGTGGTTACGATCGAGGTGGAGGACGAAGTGATTATTGGAGGATTGGTGAGGGAATATTTGGCTAATGGGAATGGACTATACAAAAACATGGCTAACTTACTCCGAGTGGCCAACGAGGGACTTCGCGATCATTTGTTTCACTATTGTGGGTATCCATGTTGGCCGCTGGTAGAGGACATCATGTATATTCCTCATTGTAATATATTTTTTCTCCTATGATGTACAACCCCTAGGAGTCATAATCTCTAGTTTCACTACTACAAGGGGGGGTCATTTGAGACATTAATTGAGACAAAATTTGACTAAATTGTCTCAAATAGAGACAATAAAAAAGTTGTATATCGTCTCTATTATTGTCTCAAAGCGGGTGTCTCTAATATTGTCTCTAATTATTGTCTCTCAAGAGACAATAATGATTGATACATATTTTGTCTCTCTAGAGACAATACCAAATACTAACATTTTGTCTCTCTGGAGACAATACTAATTTCAATTTTTATTGTCTCTCTAAAGATGATACGAATTTAAAGAATGAAAAATATGAATTTTAAAACTACACAATAACCAAATATCATATAGTGCAATCAACGAAGTTACATATCATCTATGATGTCGGAGTTGTCTGGTAATTAATATTATAAATTAACAACAATTTGATTTAAATATTGTGCCCAATAAATGGGTCCACAAATATTTTATTAATATCAAATAAGATAAGATACAAAAGGGTGTCTGAATTCCGTTAACCCTTGAAATACAATGTTAAAATACAAAAGGGTGTCTGAATTCCGTTAACCCTTGATATACAATATATACAATATATACAAAAGGGAATGCTACACAAGCTCATTATACAGGGAGACATCGAGTTGTTTCCTGATGAGCCCGACATGCATAGGCTTGCTTGTCTCACTAGAATGATGGCTTACTTGCATGACCTTCTTGTAGTAGATGTACTCTCCACGGATAAGTTTCTTGTTAAAGAAATAAGTTTGTTGAAAGAGGCGTAGGGAGTTAGTCTTCCCAACTTCTTACCTCTTATGTTTTCCTAAACCTTCTTCAAACTCATGTTTATTCATTTGCTGAGAGGAGTAGAGATTTAGCATGCTGCAGCATGTGATTATTTATACTGAATCATATGTCGTGTGATAGATCCCCAGTGCACACCGAATTCAAGCATAACAATGAGATCTATGAAAATGAGCAAGGGCACTTTGATCCTAACATAAGGAGCTATGCATATCGTTTTTTAATTTTAACAAACCGAGCTACTATTAAGAGTAGAAACTAAATACTCACCAAGAAAGCTACGTAAAGAATGGTTTTACAAAAGGATTCAAAAAAAATAGAACTCACCAGTGCCAAAGCTTTCTTCACCAAAAACAGAGCACATTCCAGCATCCATTAAATTTCCAAAAAACTTCCAACCAGTGGGTACCTAATAGATGAGTAAAAAACAATAAACCTATTTTTACAAGACTCATAAAACAGTAGGAATAGGCAAATATGCATATAAGTAGGAGTAATTTGATACCTCAAAAAACTTAAGATTCAAGTTTTTGGCAACCACATCAAGTGCAGCCGATGTTGGCATGCTCCTGCATTAATCATTACCAACAACATAACATGAGAAAAAAATAATGCATAACATGAATGATATCAATTAATATCACAAACAAATAATGTGGCCATTAAATGCGTGAAATTTAAACATAGAAATGAAATGGGTATAGAAGAAATCATTTTGGGATCACAAACAAATGATATGGCTAGTAAATGTAATGAAAATACAACATACTCTAGAAATGGATATAGAGGAAATCATTTCAGGATCACAAACAAATGATGTGGGTATTAAATACAACAAAATTTTAGCATACCAACAAAATAGGTACAGATGAAATCATTGCTGATTTCAGGCTAAGAAACAAATGATATATGCTGGATATGAGACGACAATCTCTTCTCTATAAAATAAAGTAACTTACAACTGCTCCAGAAACAACTATGTATAACTCGGATGGAGTCTCGATTTGAAGAATTACATCCTCTCTTGGAGGAAAATACTCTGCCTACATTTCTGTCACCTGTAATGAGGAACATTCATGAGAATAATATGTGAAACATTCATGACTTCAATATGGTTGGTAAACTAATACCGATGACATAAAAGATACAAGACAATTTAGATTACTCAAGCCCCAGACAAACTAGGGATAAGGTGTCAAATATAAGTAGTATAAGGGACATAAAAGACAACCATTAATTATTTCTTTGAGCATAACCAAGTGATTGTTATAAACATGCAAAGAAAATTTTTCGCAAAACAAGTGCTTCAATTACCATCTGAATAAGGAAGTCATTTAAAACATCATGAAAGTGATAGATTCTCTCTATTACTGGGTAGAACAAATGTTGTGCAATGGCGAGCCGAATTACCTTGGGAAGACCTGTGACAATCTGTTGCTACAAGCCTTCGGTTTTGAACTTAAGCCTCATGTGTCCAAGAATTTGTTCTTTTAGCCTCTGTGGCAATCTGTTTCTGTTGCAAAAATTTGAGGCAACATTCTCTGCATCTCTCTATACTCCATCTCACACAAGACTCCATCAGCAAATACATAAAACACCCATATACTAGATTGTTTTTATACACCCAATTAATGTTTCTAAATGCAAGAGGTGTATAATGCATGTACTTACAAAATTAAATGTCCTTCTAGTTCCATGGACAACGAGATTGGTTCTATTGCATATCAAATAGGCTTGTAATCCAAGATTGAAGAGCATGTATGCTATTGTAAAAACCATTTCACCAGTGTTTTTAGCATGGAGGACTCCATATCCCACAGTACTCAAAGTTATTATAGACAATTACTTGGAGGAGACATAAACTGTCCATAGGCTTTCCTAGTTGAAGTTTGGATATACAACACCAACCCAGGTGCTTTTGGGGTCAGAAAACTCTTGCCAATAGGTAGTAGAAACATCCACCACAATGTACAACAAAAAGGGTCACCTGGACCATCAAAATTCCTTATCTATGAATTCAAAAATATGTAAATAAATATCATTCATACTGGAGATTTACTATGTACTTATACAAAAAAGCTTTATGCATCTTGTCAAGAAGTAACTTAAGCGCACAACCTTCTCTAGTCTGCATTGCAGGAAAGAAAGGTTCTGAGCGTTTTGTATAATATCCCTCTTACCATAAATATTTGGGTCATTAATTTTTTCAGCACGTTGTCAAATGGTTAATTTTGATGCATAATAGGTCCTAGAAAAAGTGATGAAGAAGCATCAATTGTTGATGATGAAATACTAAAACGTTGATATCTGGAGTTTCCCTCATCCAAACCTAATGAAATTTTAGGAGCATATTTGGATGGTTGAAATAGGACTTTGGACAAAGTTTTAGGCATATTTCAGGTCTATAGAAGGAGATATTGCAAAAATACAGACATTAGGCCTGTAGGTGATGGTTTAAGAAGGGTTTAAGCTCACTAAAAGTAGAATATCTTTCAAACAAATGATCTAAATATTATGAAAATATATAGACATGCTAAATGTGATTTTTATAACATGTTCCAAGTTATTTTAGAGTTTTTGGACACCTGGAGAGAGAGTTATGTTCAAAACTCAGTCATCAGGTCTGTAAGTAATGCAAACCCCCACTTTTAGCAGCTCTAAAAAGTGCATAACTTGGGAATGGATGATCCAGATAAGATGAAACTTTGAGGAAAGATTTATAGGGATAAAAAATTAGATGTGTGAAATATTTTGAGGCTTGGTAAGGTGTTTAGAGGGGTAAACCGTGAAAGTCTCAGTCAGCTGTCCTGTTTTTAACCAAACTTTTGAGAGGAACACATTTTTCAGACAATATACATCATCATTTTTATTTCAGTCAAGAAAAATAATGAATGATTGTGATATGGCTCAATGGTGAAAATGATTAGAAATCAATGAACTAATAAGTAATAACAATACATATTCTGCACAGCTAGTTTGAACCACTAATGTTCAATGCTTGTAGCAAAGTGATATAAGCTCTTTCTGAATATGAATGTTCACATTAGTAACATACCTGATGCATTATAGGAGAGGCACTTCCCCTTATGGGTACCAACAAACGCTCCCTGCAATTGCTACAATGTTGTCCAGAGTGTATGAAACTGTCAAGGGCTCGGAGGTTTCATATGCAGCAGACCTCCAAAGAGTTCCGACTATTTGATGCCTTTTATTAACTGGTAATTTGAAGGATGGGTATGCAAGATATCCAAGAACAATTATGTAGAGTCCCTTTTTGAACAACCCCTTCCCTGCTTCAAGCTTGTGCAAAGACATTTCATTTGAAATAGAGACCTCATGTTTTCGTGTGTTGCTTGTGATATATTTGAAATAGAGACCTCATGTTTCTGTGCTGCTTGTGATAGATTTGTTGAATCTCCAATAACAGTGGGCATTTCTGGTGAATGGGGCATGGGAAAGTCCAGCCTCATGATTCAGGTACATGTTTATTTATTTTCATATCAGATAGAGTTCAACTTCTTCTTTGTATGGAAAGAAAATTTATGTTTTCCAAAGAAAGCTTAAATCCTTTAAAAGTGTATGTGTAGACTGAAAACATATTATTAATGGCAGCGTCTCAGTTGGCATTTCCAAATCTCGTCTGTTTTGAAATTTTTTTGGAGCAGAAAAGATATCTTTGAATAGAAGAGGTCGAAAGATATATTGAAAGATCAAAAATGGAGTTTATTAGCTAGAAAGATATATGGAAGGATCGAAAAACAAAACAACAAATAGGTAGGATACATTAATATTGTTTCCTCAAACAAGGACAACTGGATATGACAAATTTTTATTTGATATTTAAACCCAAAAAACTACAAATTGATAGCTCAACCTCTTTGTACAGAATTCACTAGTGGAATTGTTGGACAAATATCATCCTCAGTACCATGGCATTTATAAGTCCTTAGCTTGCACGGATCTTTCCAACCAGATGGTTAGTTGATTCCATAAATTAAATATCAAATTAAATATTCTAATGTATCGATTCTCTGTTTTTATTATTGACTGGCTACTTAGCTTCCCCTCCTATTTGTACACGTGTGTCAGACCGGCTCAAATGTTCAAACGGAAACTTTGGAGAGCCAAGACCTAGCATTCAGAGGAGCACCTCGGATTTTGACCATTCGATATAATGCATGGCACTATCGTGATGAGCATGAAGCTTGGGTGGGGCTTGCAGTTACCATCACTAAAGAAATTGAACAAGCAATGACCAGAGCACAGAAGTTCAGCACCTGCTGGAAATATAGCTGGAGTAAAAATAGTGTCAACATTTGCTTGCAAATATTTTTACCTTGTCTGCTGGAAACATTTCTAGCAGGTTGGGTGGCTTGGGCAGCTTGGACCTTATTAAAAGAGGCAAAATTCAAAGATTTACGATATGGCTCCATACCTTGCACTATAATAGCAATTGTATGGGTTGTATTAAGACAAGTGATTTCAGTTGTGAAACCAGTGAGCACACAAATGATGGGGTATATCATCAAACCAGATCACACAAATCATCTTGGTTATCCACAACAAGTCATTTCTGACATCAAATTTTTGAAAGGGGAACTTGGAAAAAAACCACATTGGTTTTTTTCTTTCATTTCAGGGGAATGGTGTTTGAATTGGTTTGGCCTGTATCCAGACAATGTTGAAAATACATGTGTTCCAAAATTTAGCGCAGCTTCAGAGAATCAACTACAAATAATAACCTTTGTTGATGACCTGGATAGATGCGAAGAAAAATTTATATTACAGGTATGTGGAGGTCAAAAATGTTTGATGATTTATTGTGTCCTATTTTTTAGAATCTGTGATTTTAACAGCCAAATGGTCATTCTTTTCTCTAATACAGGTTTTATCTGCCATAAATATGGTACTAGCTGAGTGCAAGATCAATGTTGTCTTGGGGATGGATAAAAAGATGATAGAAAGAGCAGTTCGAAGAAATTTTGAAGATAATGATGATAAAGACCTTGCAGACAAGTTTATCTGCAAAATAATTCAGATTCCTTTAAGCTTGCCAGATCCTACAGACGAAGAATCAAACAGGGTTCTACGTCACCAATTAAAATATGAACCCCCTGTAACGACTCTAGCTGCATTAGATGATGGTGGAGATACAGACTATGGGGAACTAGATACAGATTACGGTAAATTACTAGAAACAACATCTATGTATTTGAATGAATTTCAATTTTAATATTCTATCCAGTGAAGTCGGTTTACATTAAATTTATGTGGATCGGGTTGTTTATTAATGTAGAAGAGGAGGAAAATGTTGCTGAAATCCCAATGCAAGAAAGAATTGTGGTAGATATTGATGCAAGCTCTCAAGGTGGGTAAATGAAATCTTCAAGTTTGGATTGAAATTTACTATAATTATATAATAAATTTAATTATTTTACAGGGCTTATGGAAAAGGTGCTTCACTGGTTGGGACACTTGTTACAAATTCTATGTTTGGTTGCAAAAAAGGTGCTTCACTGGTTTCAAATTCTATGTTTTCTTTCTTGTAACCTTTCAAGTGAACTTCGAGAGATGCACGATGAATTAAATGAGGAGGAAAAACTTCTGACATTCTCAAAAGGTGCACGATTAACTAGGGAAATTTTGTTGTCAAATTATACCCCAGAAGAAGCTAAGACATTGTATAAGTTGAAGAGATTTGCCAAGCGGCAACCAAAAACTTCCCCGGGAATGGAAACTGTTATTGCACTACTGCATACTTACATCAAATATTCTTTATATGATAGGAAAAGTATACAACCTATCCTGGTTGGAAGGTAGAACTGATGGCCTGGATATTTGTGTGTTGGCAATGGAAACACGAAATGAACATTCTCATCAAGGTACGTCATAAAAACACGCATTTGTTATCAATTGGTAGGATTCAAGAATATTTAAATTTAGAAAGCTAAAGCTAAAGCCTTCAATTTCCGAAATGTAGGATTGGACCAAGTATGCAGTGATCAAAGGTAAGCCTGTGGAAGATGAAGATAAAGATGAAACTGAACAAGATTGGCAGGGGCCTTCGCTTAAACAACTTGTTATGAATTATGTTATTGAGTTGAACATTCATTGCAACAAACTTCAAATGTTCAATCTGGTGAAGATAATGATCATAAATTTCAGAGCGGAACAATATTGAATGAATGTAATCACTGAATATGTATTTCCAATTTTGTTATCACAACAAAAAAGGAGTAAGAAGAGTTGAATAAAACAATAAACAAGTAAATGTTTTGTTATGACATACTGATCTCACCTGTTGTTATGTGTCTTCATGATCAAGGTGTGATAAGTAAATCAATGTCTCCCTCATTATCTGCATAAGAAATCAAAAGATATTTCAATTTCTTTCTCAGTGGGAAAACTAATCTTTAACACAGGCCAAAACCAAAACAACCCAAGAAAATCCATCTTGACAGATTGACTAAAGTTTGAATATGTAATTTCTCATTAAATTTAGTTTCAAACAAATAACAACAACAGACAGTATCTAGTTCCTTGGTTATTCATTAAATCATACCTTGTACTGCACAAGAACATCATTATCTTTTATGGTCTCTCTAACTATGTTTCCATTCTCATCTTCCATAATCAAGACTTCTTCAGCTTAGCCATACAACAAATCATGAGCATCCTCAACTTGGACATAGGTTGAGCATATAGTTGTCTGCGTTATATAAGCTGAGAACCAAGCCCATCAACCATGCCAGAAAGTAACGAGAATCTGTATAAGCATGCAACCAATAACCACTTAATTATTCCTATGGCCAATCATTCTTTTGGGAAAGAAGTCAGAACAAAAACTATATATGCAAATGCAGAAGTCCCATAGCACTAACAAAGCAGCAGCAAGATTGTCAAAGGGTGAAGATGGAGAGAGGGGGAGGGAGCGGCGGGAGATAGAGAAATGGAGAATAGCTGGTTAAAAGGACAGCGTCAGATGCTGGATCTGGATAGCATTTCATTCCACCAAGGGGGACTACTGATGGCAAACAAAATATGTGAGCTACCTCCAGGTTCATTTAGAACAACAAGCAAAGGTTACGAGGAAGTTCACGTCCCTGGTTTGAAGAAAAAACCCCTTGCAGAAGGGGAGGAACTTGTCAAAATATCAGACATGCCGGATTGGGCAGAGCATGCATTCAAAGGAATGAAGCAGCTGAGTAGAGTGCAAAGCTGAGTGTATGAAACTGCATTGTTTACCGGTGAGAATTTGCTTTTGTGTGCACCCACAGTGCTTTGGTAAGACACGGTTGGTTGGATTATCTGCAACAAAGCCAAATTATGAGGATGTTGCCCTATTACTAAGGGTTGACAATTCAAAATGGTTGTTCTATTTTGATAATAGTTATAGACCCTGTCCTCTCGATCAGCAATATATTGGTATCACTGTGAAGAAGCCACTCCAGAGGTTTCAGCTGATGAATGAAGTGTGTTATGAAAAGGTGATGGCAGTTTCTGGCAAGCATCAAGTCTTGATATTTGTTCATTCTAGGAAAGAAACAACAAAGACAACCCGTGCCATAAGGGACACATCTCTTGCAAATGACACCCTTGGACGGTTTCTTAAGGAAGATAGTGCTAGATGAGAAATTCTTCAAACAGAAACGGAATCAGTGAAAAACAATGATCTGAGAGACCTTTTGCCTTATGGATTTGCAATTCATCATGCGGGGATGGTGAGGACAGATAGGACTCTGGTAGAAGAACTCTTTGCTGATGGGCATATCCAAGTTTTAGTATCAACTACCACTCTCTCTTGGGAGTAAATTTACCTGCTCATACTGTTATAATAAAAGGAACTCAAATTTACAATCGTGAGAAAGGTGCATGGAATGAGCTCAGTCCATTAGATGTTATGCGGATGCTTGGTCGAGCTGGAAGGCCACAGTATGATTCCTATGGAGAAGGAATTATATTAACAAGTCACAGTGAACTGCAATATTATCTGTCCCTCATGAATCAGCAACTACTAATTGAAAGCCAATTTGTCTCAAAATTAACAGATCATTTAAATGCAGAAATTGTTCTAGGGATAGTTCAAAATGCAAGGGAGGCATGCACATGGTTGGTATATACTTATCTTTACATTCGTATGCTGCGGAACCTAGTTCTATATGTAAATGAAATTTGGGGGTCTTCATCTTCTTGAGAAGACATAAATGACATGGCTTCATTTACTATATATGGCAAAAGCCAAAGCAAACAAAACCAGGGCAGAGGGCACATACCTACTTTGCTTTTGCCGGCCGTTTTTGCAAAAATGGGGATGATGATGGACTTATCGTTGACGGGCGCCTAAATCCACTTCCCCACCCATCGAATCCCCATCATATAATAAATTGTGGCATCAAATGGGCGGACTACCTCCTCTGTGGTGTCGTAAGATCCCAGTCAAATTTTCTGGATCTGCATTTGGGCATTCTCACTTCGGACATCAATTTTCCCCATTTTTGCAGACTGATTCCCTTATATTGGGGAGGAACCTCTGCTCGGTTATTACTTGGCAAAGCGTGGGCGTTTTCTTGATGGGGCGAAGTTTCTATACCTGGATGAAGCAAGCAATTGTTGTAGTATTTTTAAGGTGGAGCTTGGGCCTGGAAATGAGATGGCTGCTAAGGCTGCTGAGCGAGAGAGTAATGAATCGAAGATATCTGGAAATGGAACGGAAACCTTGTTCGAACTAACTACTAACTAGACCCAGAAGGAGATCCGCCGCTTGTGCTTGCCAGGCTCAAAACAAGTTGAAAAGCATTGTCGTTGCCACTGACGTCCACAACATTCTTTCCTCCATGGCCGTCTTTGTAACCTGTTCCGCCCCTGAGATGTTTGGGGATCGGTCGCCCCTAGTTCAGGTTCTCATTTGTATCTATGGAGTGAACATGGGAGTCACCAATGTGGGTTTTGCCGCCAGCACTGCCGCTTACATCGTTTACCCTATTCACTGTCGAAAATGTGGGTTTTTTCGCCAGCACTATCGCCATTGGAATGAAAGCTTGCCTTCGAACCCTGAGACAACCTGGTATCCTCGTATCTTTCCACCTCTTTCCCCGCAACCATGACATTTTTTCCTCCATCGAGTTATTTAGGCTTAGGGTTAACATCAGACATGTGAAAAGGGGGATAATGTGAATATATTATTAAGAATAGAAAATGTGAAAAGGTCGGAAGGTAATTTCGTCTCTAATTTATGTCTCAAAATGACCCCTTTAGTAGGAGTGTTTTTACCCTATCTAATAAAAAAACTTGATAACAACAATCACATATGAGTTTTCATGTAAGTGTAACCAAACATTTCCACCACCTATTCAATAATATATTTTCCATATCATATCTTTGTTACCTAAATGTTCCAAAAAAAGACTAAAAACATTGTGTTTTTCACCTTGTTTTCACATATGAATGCCTTTTATTTTTTTGGTATCTTACAAATAATTCAATCCTAATGTGGAGATATCCATGATGAGCTTGTAACCAATAAATCCTCTAAATCCCACCATGTAAAATATGTCCTTCATTATTCCTTATGATGTTAAAAAAAAAAATCAGACACTTACATCACTATAAAATGGAATCCATATGAAAGTTTGCATATACGTTTTATGAACCATTCCACTAACTATTTGGAAATTTATTTTCCATAAAATTTATTTGTCTTCAAAATGTTACAAATCAAATTTGTCAATTTTTTAAATTTTTCACGAGTGTATGTTTTTACCTTGTCTTCAATTATGAATGGTCTCTATTTTTCCAAAGTATCTTATAAATAAGTCACCCCCATGAGGGAATAACCATGATGATCTTACAACCAATAAATCCTCCCAAACTCACATGTACAACATGTCATTAGTTATTCCTCACGACGTTAAAAATAAATGGAGATAACTACATCAATTCATAGTGGAAGCCATATGAAATTTTTCATGTAAGTATAACTAAACCATTACACAATTTGTTTGATTATGCATTTTTTTATCATTTCTTCATCTTCTAAATGTTGCAAATGATATTGGTCATAAAAAAAACTGAGTTGTTCACTAGTATGTGTATTTAAATTTGTTTCCAAATATGAATGCCCTCTATTTTGATGATATATTATGAATAACCCATCCTAAATGAGGGAAGATCAATGGAAATCCTACAACCAATATAATTGTTGATCTGCAATCACAACACCCCTGAATGTATGCAACTCAATGGGTTGAAATTATCAGTGCGATTTCATAACATGGAGCTTTTCCCAAAGTGTGGGACTTTACGATCAGGAAAGCTCTCCAGATGAAGCTCGGTTCCTATTCCTCTATTCAGGTGCACACATACAATTTGTAGAGGATCTACTCTAAAACCTACTCTAACTTTCCAAGGAGACAGGGTTAAGAAGATGCAAGAAAATAAACATAAATTAATAGAGGTGATGCACCAAAGAAATGTTGAACACCTGCATTGCAATTAAAAACAAACCATTAAAAGTGCACTACAACCACCATGAACAAATAACCAAGATTGCAATGAGAGATTAGGAAGATATAGTAAACATAAGAGAGGGTTAAAATCATCCACATACTCATTTTTATTGCTCCAAGAATTTGATATAGTCCATTACAATGGCCAAGAGGCACAAAATTGCATTACAATTTGAAATGAGAGGTTTGAACTCCACAATTTTTTTTGTAGACAAGAGAAGAAGGCAGGGTGCAAAGTAAAATTGTCCAATCTTCAGAAAAAATGCCCTTCTTAAAATATATAGGAAGAATATGAGAGAGCAAGGAAAGAAGAATTTGAATATTTCTTCAACCACCCCAAAAGAGCATTAAATTCACCAGCAAAAATTATGGGTTCCACTCCAAAACCCATGCCTTCATATGTTGTTCCTTGTTGGGAAAGAAAGGAAGCACATAATTCATTATGGTGGTAGGCGAGAAACTTGGGACAACTCAAAAAAAGGTTAACTGTAATTTTCATTTTTAAGAACTTAGTCCCACTAATTTAAAGATATCTAGTTGTATTTGCATAACGGACATAGAGAGCTTTCCAAAAGGTCCTCTCTTTCACAAATCAAAGATTATAGTCAAAATATATGGCCATCTAAACATTGAGTTGAAATTTTGCAAAAATGGTGTGTTCTTGATCCGTGTTTTTAAAGTCGAAACACATTCAACCTCGAAATTCTCGAAATTGAGACTTTCGGACATTTTTCGCTTGAAAGTCAAATCTTGTTAATGCACAAAATCTAATTAAGTGTTCCAAAATTCTGAAACCTAAAAGTCAAAAATTCTAAAATTTCAGACTTTTGAAATTCAGGATTTCAGACATTGAGGGGTGATTTTCATGTTTTGGGGATCGAGACTTCATAAACTATGAAGTCCAAAACCCCGAAACTCCAAAGTCTAAAATTTTAGACTTCAGAATTTTAGGATTTTGGAAATTTTTCACTAATTTCTTGACATGATTCCCAAAGTTCCCAAAATTCCAAAATTTTAGAGGTTCGGAATTCAGGATTTTGAACATTTCCACTCCATTTCTAGCATGCTTCTCGAGGTCTCCAAAACCTTGAAAACCCAAAAGTCTAGAATTTCAGACTTTTAGACTTTGGAATTTCATAAATTTGGGGCTGATTTTCCAACTTTGCATCTAAGAGCTCCAAAACCCCAAAATTTGAATGTTTGAAATTTAGAAATTTTGGGATTTTGGGTTTCGGACATTATATCATCCATTTTTTGCCCTATTTTTTCGAAGTGCCAAAAATGCTAAAAACTTAAAATTTCAAGCCTTCTCCATTGTCGAGCCCTCCTACAACTTGATTTTTTTAGATGGAATGTGAGCTCGCACCACTAAACCAACCTCTCCATCTCTCTTGTGTAAGATTTGGTTTGATCAATTTTGTCGAGGGGACAAATTAGATAACAATAACTTCCCGATCGCACTACATACCTATGTTATTGATTATTCTTTATTATGTAAAAATAAATTGAGATGCTTATGTCGAGTGCACAACATTCTTCCTACAAAAGTTTGTATAGAATTGTAATTTAACCATTCAACAAGATTTTGATGATAGCTTTCCCATATCATTTCTTATTATTCGAATGTTTCAAACAAGACTAGTCGAAAAGATTTGTTTTTCACTAGGGTGTATTTCAAACCTTTTTCACTTATGAATAGATTATAATTTTGTGGTATCTTAAAATAAGTCATCCCCAATGAGGGGAGACCCATGAAGAGCTTGTAACTAAAAAATAATCCCAAACCCACCTCATATAGCATGTCATTCATTTTTTCGGATAAGGTAACAATTTGGTTTTGAGGGGACATAAAAACCCCATACACAACTGGAGAAATGATATGGAAATAGAGAACACAAAGGGAGGCCTCTACCAACAACCGACATCACCAAAAAAGCAAGGTCACAAGTGACAGAGAAACAACAAGGGAAGAACCCAAAGGAATTCAGGTCAAATAATCAAGAACAATAAAGATCCATGACTGAGAGACAGAATATAGGAATCAAGACACCCCACTAGACATTGTGATTCATTATTCATCACGATGTTAAAATTAAATGGATCTACTCCTAATTCATTATGTAATGGTAGTCATACACTAAATTGAATTGTAAGTGTATCTAAATGCTTCCACCAAGTATCGATGATATTTTTAAGTACCGTGTCTTCATATTCCAAATATTGCAAATGAGACTAGTAAAAAAATATAGTTTATTTTTCACCCTATATTTACTTATGAATGCCCTTTATTTTTGGGTATCTTAAAAATTATAATTCATTCTTGTCAAGGAGAGACCCATTAAGAGCATACATTGTACAACGATTAAATTCTATTAGACCCACCATGTGTACCAAGTCATTTGTTATTCATCGTGATGTTAAAAGGAAACTAAGTCAACTACGTCATTGTGTAACAATAGTCGTATGCAAGATTGCATGTAAGTTTAAGTAAACAATTACAGGATTTTTTAACACTCTTTTCATATTGTTTCTTTCTCTTCTAAATATTTCAAATGAGATTCATTGAAAAAAATTGTATGTTTTCACCAATGTTCGTTTTCACCTTGTTTTCATTTATGAATGTCCTCTATTGTTTTGGTATGTTAGAAATAAATCATCTCCCTTGAGGGGAGACCCATGAAAAGAATGCAACCAAGTAAATCCTCCCAAACCTACTACATATAATATGTCATTTACTATATCTCATGATGTTAACAAGAAACAAAGAAACCTACGTAATTGTGCATAGGTACTCGTATGTAAGTTTTCATGTAAGTGATACTAAACGATTCAACAAGTATCAAGTGAAACATTTTCTATATCATTTTTTCATCTTGTAAATTTTGGAAATGAGATTGATTGAGAAAAAAATGTGTATTTCACCGGTTCATGTTTATCACCTTGTTTTCACTTATGAAGTATTTATTTTTTCATTATCTTTCAAATAAGTTAGCCTTGAGAAGGGGAGATCTGTGACGATCATGCAACAAATAAATTCTACCAAACCTATAAGATACAACATGTCATTTTTTATTCTTCATGACATTAAATAGGAACTAAGACACCTACGTCATCTGCATAGTGGTAATTATATGCAATCTTGCATGTAATTGTTTTTTTCACACTATTTAATTTTATGAAGAACATGTTTTGGTTGTTTTCTTAAATGGGTTGGGATTTTTACCACTAGAATTTTGTAAGGGTTCCATATCTAATTTTTTGATATATTTTTTATTTGTCGCTACTTTTATTTATTTATGGGATAATCAAAATGAGGAATTGGGAGAGTACGTATAATCTGTAAGTGACAAGAAACCCATTTTTCATGTGATGATTTAGAATGGAGTCGCATTGGTGAGAGAAATGGGTTGGATATTTTTGAAATAATATTGTTATCTCTTGAAAGTGCACACTTGTTGAGAGCTAACTGCAGGGGTTCTAAGCTTGCTCAAAATCTCTCACTTTTGTAGATACAATGGAAACACCTTAGGTCTGTGGGTATACCTATTGTTGAGGTGAGTCTCTAGTATCAAGGCCGATTCCTTTTTGATGTATCCTAAATAAATTTTTGGGGTTTTGAGGGTAAAAAGATGACTGTAAGTGAATTTAAAATGGGGTGATATACCAAACTTGTTGAGGGTTTTGACTAAGTACATGCACAATCAATTTGAGAATAATTTTTGGATTCAGAAACCAATAGTTTTCAACAAAATATTAAGGAAGAAAAATTTGTGTATTGAGGGAATTATTCACAAAAACACAATAAAAAAAACAAGAACACTAATATTATGTATAAATTACTAGATTTGTAGCAATGTAATATGATTAATTAGGGAATTTGACATTTAAAATAATTAATGAGATATGCATACCACTGCAAATAATTGGAAAGGCCGAAATTAGTTATGATTCAAGGGGCAAACCTGGAAATTTTTTCTTCGGCCCTCCTATGTCAAAAAGTTCCTCCCTTGTGCCTTGAAATTACACAAAATATATGTAAATATTATCCACCCATCTCATCCTAAAAGTAGGCTAACATTTTTACTCTCCTTTACATGATAATTTTAACCCTTTATCATGAATAAATAAAGGAATAAAAATAGACATGTTGATTACAATGAGGCATTAATAACCTTAGTTACAAAATAAAAATTCAGTCCAAGTGCAGTTGATTGATCTATTTTTAATAAAATAGGATGAATAATTTGGGAAATAATAGCACTTTTTATATGTGTAAGTCTTCCAATGTGTAGGAAATCTTTGTCTTCTTCTTCTTGATGTGACATTTGCAACTTGATCCACTTGCAATTATATTTTAAAGTATATTTTAATTATATCATTTTGGATGCACATGAAAAAATTAACGATACTATGTGAGAAAAAATAATTATTTTGTTTTCAATACTTTATCAAAATATTCACCCAATAGGTGGAGACCACTTGTAGGCTCTAATGTTGACATCTCGAGAAAATACTCCATTTTTGTCTTAATCGCATGATAAGACGATTATCTCTATCTTGTCTTCTTGTGGATAACATGCAAAAGATACCCTCATGAAAGAAAAATAATTTATTTTATTTCCTTTACTTAGCATAATTATTCATGTTTACCATGTGGGGACCACCTGTGCACATGTTTATAATTATTTTTTTTGTAGCATTTTGAGGTCATTTGTGAATATGTAGTAATAGAAACATCTCCTTGGTACGGGATCACCTTAGAAGAGTTTTAGGTATACTTTGGAAATTTTAAGGTATATACTTATATCCTTGGCATATATCACTTGCCACGTCAATGTTATAGTCAACCCATGGTGACATTCATTATTTGAATAATAATTGATGATTATAAGGTCATCACCTCTTTGTAACTTTGCATGACATGACTACTACTTTGTTTAGTAACATTATGGCCCCTTTCTATTTTGATCATGCACATAATAATGTTCTCGAGATCTTTTCATGAATTATGGAATATAGTTTTCAAAAAGTGTTGTTCAAGGTTAATAAAAATGATGATTTTATTATTGGGGCCAATTTTTGCAAGATGACTCAACCATTCTATTTTTTCGGTGGCAAAGAAATTATATTCAAATATGGGTAGGTTTGATTATAACCATGAGTTTGCATTGATAAGGAAACTAATTGTTGACCGTCGATCCATGTACTATTTTGATCTTTGACCATTCAAACTTCAATCGTAGAAAAGTTTGTGGTTTGGTATGCTATCCATTAGATCTTGTAATACTCGATCTTGGTCATTGATGCTCTAAACCTTATAGATGGGTTTGCATTGATCTTGATGAATTTTCCTTAGCCGTTGATCGGTATACCACTTTGTAAATATGGGATGTTGATCTTGGAATTGGGTTGTTGAGTTGGGTTAGAATTTTTGAATGTTGGATATTATACTTTTAGATATCGACCATCGATCATCTAACTCGATAAGTTAGGTTTGCATGGATAAGTTTAGGGTTGGTTAAAATAACTCTGAACACAACATTTCATTCATTATGCATTGTTTTTATGGGTGATTCCTTGGCAAAATGTTCCCATGTCACAATTTTTGATGATTTGAAGCTCTGAAATCTATGCAAAAACAACTTCTATAGAGGTTTGTGAGTATGTATATTTTGTTTCTCCATAGTTTAATCCTTTATGAGCTCTCTCCGAGATGGTTTTATGGTTTTGTTTTACTCCATAATGGCTGCATTAACCATAAGGGTAACCTATAGATGTATCAACCCTATAAAATGTTTTTCCTTTCAAGCTTTTTAACTGATTTTTAATTTTTTTCTTTGGATATACTCATCTTGACATTAAAACTTCTCTATCTTTAGTTGTTCTTTACATGACCATTAACTCCAATCTCGAACTTGATTACAAACCAAGGGTTTGAGGGAGTCTTCCTAAAAAACTAGTAAGCTCGATTCTATGAAACTTGTACCAAAATTTTGATAAATTCATAACCGCAATGGAATAAAAGGAATTTTCAATCTATACCCATATTTCAAGCTCAATTTCGTCCTTAATCGCATTATGAAATCTACTTGATATTATTGATTTATCCAGTGAAGTTCAAAATTTTCATACTTACAAGTAATTATGAGATCTAGGTTTTTGAATTATTTTTCAAGAACACTAGCTTTGCTAGTCATTGGAGTCATTATTATTTTAATTTGATAGCTCAAATATCTTACATTCCGCATTCATGGGTCCTTTATATCTTCATTTGTGTATGTATCTTACTATAACTAACTTATTTTAACCTAATTTTTGATGTGATTTAGACATTTATTGTCATCATTGTTCATTTTTGAATTCTAATCATAATGGTTTCAAAGGAATTTTTCCTTTTTATCTTCCTATAAACTAATATCACGTTTTCTTCACATTTTATCGATGTTTTCTTAAATGAAAAACACCCTCCACTCATTCTGGTCATTAAGTATTTGATTTGCAACTCGAGTCGGGAGAAATAACTTCAAAACGGTGAGTTCTTTGATTTGTAGCTATAACTAAGATGATTTCTTCAACTCCTCCATTTAGAAAGTCTTTATAAATAGTTGAACTATTGGTTTCACTTTGCTTGACCGATACCTGTATTTTTATTTCTTTTTATTTCTTATGTTAACCGAGTTCAAAACTCATTTTTTTAATCCATGAAGATCTTTGAAAAATTTTAAAATATTTTAATGGTCATCAGATCTAAGGTGTTTCCTAGATGTGTATCTGTAATCTTCTGATGACACTCATGAATGGATTAAAATGATTAGTTTTGATAACTTGAGACATAGGTATTTATCCTTTGATACATGTAATTATATTCTCCTTGAAATGGTTAGATCTAGGAGTTTCGACACAAATGGCATTGATTCTTTTCTATTCCTGGTTCTTTTTGTTGAAAACTCTTATATCTATTTCAAATAGCTAATGGCTCGGCCTTAATTTTATTCTACTACAAAATTTACTTATGTTAATATATATTTCTTTTTCAAACCTGGTACCCATTTTTTGTTGTCTCGAAGCTTTGCTTCTTCCTTGTGGGTTTCGTGAATATTGAAAACTCGTGAGTCACCATTGATGAGTCTTCTAAGGAATGAACTTGTTTATGTGTTATGGTTCGCATTGGTTCTCAATGCTCATGCTTGTGTTTAAAAAGACCCTCCAATACCTACATTGATTATCACATATTTTGTTATTTTGAAAAATCTCATTTTGCTTTCATGTGTACTTTATGATTTTGAGCTCCTTTTTCATAACTATATTAGCATAGATTTATTTGTTGAAGTCTGTAGTTCCTCCTTATTCTATGATGTATGCAAATACCTTACTTCATGAACCCACAGTTAGTGTCATGGAAATGGAACCTAATTGACTTGTGTACTTCAAAACTAGATGATTAATGCATCTTGATTTGGCATTCCACAACTTAAATATGTCGACATTTATTTCATCCTTTTAAGTAATTTGAAAAAACATATATAGAATTTTATTCTCTTTTGTTAGCCATATATGGTTTTTCAGTTTTACATTTAGCTTTGATTTGGTGGTGAGATGCATCATGACTACACACTTTGATTTGAGTTGTAATATGTGATCTTATCATGGTAAATTGATGAACATGTAGCTTAATCTCACATTGTAACAATTTGTTTACTAGCTTTTGTATAAATTTGAATATAAAACCTTTGATTCTTATCTCTCGAACGATGTTTTACAAGGTTGTTATCTTCACAAAAGCTCATGAGTTATCATTTTTCATGTACTTATCCATTAAGTGATTATTCCCCATTATCTTATATGTCTGCATTCTTTTGAGAACTCCTTTTCTTATAACTTGAATGTTTCTCATGGTATATTTGTAGAACTTGAAGTCTATCTTCCTTCAAATATATTTATAATTATGGAAAGAACCTGAATGATTACTATCTTAAAATGGGTCTGATGTATCTTATTTTAATAATCATACTTTTATTGCTTGAATAATTATAAAAATCAAACCATGGTTATAGCCTCATTCTTCTTGGTTGATGCTTTTTACATTGACACAAAAGTTCTTTCATTAGCCATACTGTGTCTCTGTTACATATATTCTCCAATCGGTACTTTATACGTGATTATAATGTGATAAAAATAGATATCTTTTTACTAAATGGTTTTCACATCTATATTAAGGCTCTTGATAATAGTGACCTCATAGTGACTTCATACTTTGTAATTAATTATATTTTCTTGAAAAATTCATTTTTGTCTTTATACATCAAGATAATTATTTACTTGTACCTTTTGTATCTTGATCAATATGATATAATTGTAGTTGATCAACATATGATGTATTCTTTGATGATGATATTCTCCCATACAAAAAGATTTCTAAAGATAATATGAGACTGTAATATTCTTTTCTCCTTTGTATAAGTGTACTTATTTCATCTTAAAAATTGTACTTGATGGTTTTGCTTAAAATAATGTACCCTTTGGGAATTTTTACTTTGATCATTGTGATAGGCATTTTAACTTTGATCATTGTTATAGACATGACATCCTTCGGTGTGAACTGAAATTATGATGATATTGATCCTTATGAAATAAATGCACTTCTTTGATTCAACTTACTGAGAATGTAATACTTTTGCTATGAAAAACAACAGTTAGTGTTTATTTCCTTATTGTTACATGTACCTACACATTTGGATAAACTAGTTAGAAAACTTTAGGATTTTCGGCCTCTCTTATTTTGCATAGTTTTTCTTCTTTTCTATTTTTCTTCCGTAATGATTCTTGAAATCATATGTGATATTATAGTTATTGCTTTATAAACTTTATATCTATCTCTCGATGAACCATATGCTTATGATATTTAGAAATCCACTTGCATTTAGTTGGATATTACATGAGTACACATCAAACCATGAGCTCAATATTGAAACCTTTTATTTAACTTTTTTAGTATACTTGTATTTTTTAGAGCATGGAAGAAAGATAGAGCTGGAATTGGAGATAGGAAGATTAGAAGAATCCCAAGGCAATGATGGGTTTCTTCTATTCTCTTTTACTTTTAACTTCATGCAAATATACTTATTTATTCAGTAGTTATGAGTTAAATCCCACGGCTTGTGTGGAAAACATTGTATTTCTTCCTAAATAAATAACATTAATTTATGTAACTGAGTTGTGTACTTCTTTTTGCATTAAGATTTTATGATGGATATTGATTGTATAATGAAATAAACAATTCAAACACATAATTAAATGTATTTAACATGCATAAATAATTTATTTTGAAGTACCAGTAACTTTAATAATGAACTCTCTATCTTGTAAAATACAACTCTACTTTTTGTTGCCAAATTTAAAATTTAACCTAAATAGTGATTCCCACCTTTATCAAGGAAATACATTATTCCTTTGGGGATTTTGTGTTTCCTTACTAAAAATGAACATGAAATGATAGTCTATGTGAGGTGTTACATTTTTGAACACATAGTTGCTTGATTACATGTAGTTAATTGATTTGTAGAACTGAAAACATAATATAATTGTAATGCTAAAATTTAAAACAAAGGTTTGAGTTGCCCATTAGCGCACAAGTGCAAAAATTATCAACATTTTTTGCGATCATGGGGAAAATATGCTGTTAGCTTATAGACCAATACCTTTCTCTTTTCTATTAGGCATGGAGTTAAAGCATATAACCAAAACCGGCTTTCTCGAAAAATAAACTAAAGTGGAAATGATCTAGAAACTAGATAATGTGAACGAATGCACATTATTGAATGGAAAAATATTGCAATGTGCATGAACTACATTTACTAAAAGGGAGATCCTACTCTAACCAAAAGCGTAGGATTTTCAAAAACAATGTTTAAGAAACATAACATTCATAGGAATGGTAATTTCCTTTCCATTTAGCCTTGGAAGCTGAAATGCATTGTGTTCTTTGCAGGATGAAATTACGGAGGGACCATTACAAATTTTATCAAAATTCTTGTGGTTTCTTGGCCTTGCATGATAAAAATACCATTTTAACATAGTGTCTCCCTCATTCAAGACTCTAAACTTAGCCTTCTTATCAAATGTTTTCTTGATCTATTTTTTATTCTTTTCCATGTTCAGATGAGCTTGATTTCTTATCTCTTGCAACTCCATTAATTTTGCATAACGAACCTACAATGGTTCATTCTCAAGTAATTCCATTTTGTGTAGTAAATTTGTAATGCAGGATCTCTAGAACTGAGATGGGCATTCTTGCCTCTCGTTCATAAATAAGCTTGTACAGTCAATTCTTAACTAATATTTTAAGAGTCACTATGTCAGCCCAAAGTGTTTAATTTAACATCATATGCTAAGCTCTTTGATGTTCTTTGAGTGTCTTTCTGATGATTCTCAAAAAAAAATTGTAAGTACATTCATCTAATCAATTACCTTGTGGTTGATAATTAGATGAGGTACTTAAATAAATTCCATGCTTAATAGCCCAATCTATTACCTTTACACTAAGAAATGCTAAGGAATTATCTGAAATGATAGTTGATGGAACATTAAATATCTAAATTATACCTTTGTAAAATGATAAGATTGAAGTCTCATTAGATTCCTTCAAAAATATTTCTTCAGTCTAGCATGTAAAGTAATTTGTAACATTCAAGATCCACTTGTGTCCTTGTGACGAAGGTGGATTTATCATGCCAATGAAGTCAAGACCCCACTACATGAATGGTTGATCCACTGAAATAGGCTGCAGGGGCAGCAAAGCTAAACGTTCCTTTCCAACAAAGAAAGCACACTTCTTACACTTTCTAATCCATTTGAAACAGTCCTTGAATATACTAGACCAATATTAACTAGTTTTCATAAATTTTCAAAGGCTATAGTACGTCGAAAAGTGACCTCCTACAGATCCTTCATGAAATTTGGATAATAATTGCTAAATTCTATCATAATCAATACATCACAACAAAATTCCATTTATATCTCTTTTAAACAACACACCATCAATGAAAACATAAGGTACATCTTGTAACCTAAAATATCTTTATTTATTCTTTTCCATACCTTCCGGATAAGTACCGTGATGTAAGTAGTTAACCAAATCAGTCATCCATATTGATTCTGAACTTCTTGACTAAGTACAAGTTCTGATTTTATGAATGTACGATGATATTAGACTGTTGATACATAGTTTTAGCATGATCTTCTAAATTTTCTAATTCTGTGACCTATTTTTTTCCACATCGTTGACTAGATTTTTACACAAAGTGACAAACCTTTTCCTTGAACTATTTTTACAACACAAATGTCAACATCATACTCCATAACCTTTGTAATCTCCAGCCTGCTATCTTCTCATTCAGCTCTTTGTTCAACAAGAATGCTTTAACACTTGGATGAGATACTAATACATGTATCGTATTATTAGAAAGCATGCAATTGAAGTTATTTAATCCTCTTAACTACTAAAATTATTTGTTATCCAAGAGAAATGTACCTTGTCTCATAGTCATGCAAAATATTTCCAAAGAAAGCAATTGGCTACTTAATGTTTTCGTCACTAACCCGAGTTAATATGGCTGAAATAGTCTCATTGGAAGAGTAAAAGTTTGAGAAATAGTTGACTTCTCAAATCCCTTTCTCCCTCGGTTGGTCCAAGAGAAGGTATTATCTTTGTTAAACATTGTTGTTAATGTCTTGAATAATGATACAAAATCTGGAACAAATATCCTAAAAAGTTTCTTTTTCTAAGAAAAATTATCTTGCTTTCTTATGATGAGATAAGGATAAGCTGTGAAATGTATTCGATTTTGAAAGGGTCGATACCTAAACCTTGTCTAGAAATAATATGACCAAGAAATTTACCCCGATGTACTAAAAATATGGACTTCCTAGGATTCAATGATATTCCAAACTGTCTACAAAGCTAACAATTATTTGTTAAATGCATTAGATGTTCATCGAATTTATTCAAAATACATTGACATTATTTAAGTAAAACAATATGCATTTATTTAATAAGCTATGAAAGTCCATTTCCATTTCATGTTGAAACGTTGCATTGGCATTTGAAAGTCCAAAAGGCATTAATTTGTAAGCATAAATACCCCACTTTTTTGTGAAGGTTTTTTTGTATCTATCTTCTTCACGCACAAGGATCTTATTGTATCCACTATAACCATCTAAAAGATAGAATATTTCTAAACCTAAAACTATTCTTAAAATCGATCAATATTAGGTATAGATAATGATCTTCTAATGAAGCTTTATTAAGGTCTCCTAAATCCACACATAACCTGATTTCTCCATTATTTTTCCAAACAAGAACAAGATTATCCACCCAACTTTAAAGCTTAACTAGAAAGATAATACCTGATTCGATTAGTTTGAACAAATCTCCTCTCATCAATGGTTCAATCTTGATTTACATGCCTTTTTCTTCCTAATTTGCTTGGAATTTGGTTGTAACTCTATTATATGCTGAGCTAAACTGGGATCAAAACCTCTCAGATATTGGTATTTCCAAGCAAAAACATATCTAAATTCTTTACATAAACTTATAAATGACAGTCTTTTCAACCGACGAACATACCTTTCCAATAAATAGCTTGTTTTCACCATCCACCAAGATCTCTTCATAGTTATGTGTGTGAGTAGAAATATTGTCTTTGTCCTTTCTTAACTAATCATTAGAACTGAAAATATGTTCTACTTTGTGAACAATACTTGTGGCAACTTATTTTCTTGAATCGAACAATCTGGTCACCATAGAAGTTTTACATGTTTTTTCGATTTACCACAGAAAATTCAACTTCTTTATGTAGAAATTTACTGATTTGTTCATCATCATCGAAAACTTGCCAATTTTCTTTTTTATTAGATACTAAAGGTTTGATAATAAAATTTATATGTGGCTATAATTTACTATTTGCGATCTATTCTAGCACATCGAAGCTACCACCAACTCGCTACAAGTCTGTCTCGCATGCTTTTTTCATCTCTTGGAATAGATTGCATGTTACTAGCATCGAAATCATCCATTAATTCTTAAAATATATGTTTGTAAGATTTTAACAATGAATTTTTACACATAATAATTTTTTCTACTTGATTAATAATTAAATCGAATCACCGAAAACTTGCAAGTGCTAATACCTCCTTTTCTTGCACATTGTTAGCCATGAATTAATGCTTCATTCTCAACTGCATTACAAGTACAAGATAATTATAGAATAAAAGCATAAAAGTACCTTTCATTTGAAGGGGAAGTAAGCATCAAACCTGCACCTTGTCCTTTCTATTTTTAGCTCCATCGAGTTGAAGCTTTCATAGCCCTTCTCGCTATTTTTTTGTTTTGGACATGATAAGGGATTTGCATTTTCTTCATACAAGCAATAGAGACCAAAAACCATTATTCTTCTTTTTTGAAAGCATCATAAACATGTTCTTCTTGAGTCTTTTCATCTATAAACAAATTAGAAACAACTTCTAGTGCGAAACATTTGTTGTAACATAAAAATCAAATTTATCTGAAGTTGCATTATTTGCTGCAACATTTGAAGCATGAGGCTCAATATGAAATATAGATAGAGGCTGTTAATTTACTATAAGTTTAGTTCCATATCTTATAGTAAAGAATAAAAATGACCAATATAAAGAAAGATAACCTCCTATCTTTTTGTAAAATATGTTGATAAACATAAGGAAAAGTAGGGAGGTAAATCTACAATAGTAACATCCTGTAAAATAGTAACATTTTGGCAAGCATGTAAGGTTACCTCCAAATTTTTGATAATGCCAACTATGTTGGTTGATGTTCCATCTAGCTGAAATACACTTTTATCTGTAGGCTCATATTTTAGGCCCAATTTTTCTGTAATTGATTTTGGCATAATTGTGTTGCTTGCACCACTATCAACCATGCAGTTATGAAAAAAATGATCTCCAATAATAAGAGATAGATAAAATGGTGGTGAATTATTGATATCATGAGCATTTAAGACCTTTTGAACCATCCATTTAACCTCTTTCATGTGGTCTAGCTCCATTGTTCCAAGCATCATGTCTCGCTTTCGAGCATCATCTTTTTGGTTTTGATGAAAGCTACAACTTAGAAAGCTCATGAGAAAGTACCTCTTGTTGTCCTGGAATACTTAGATCATCCTACAATGAAATATTAATAATATGTATTTTCATTAGGATAACCATATTAAAATAAGCAACCGTTTTTGAAAAAGCTTCTACCATTTTAGCAAAAATTGACTATGCTTCAACAAATTTTAAAATATTAGGTATGAAGAGTCTTCTAGGATCATGGTGCAATTTTTTTTGCTGCTCATTTTGTGATAAAATGCTTTCTATTTTTTAGGAACAAAAGAACTTTTACTATGTTTTGACTTGCACTTGCTATTTTATCATCGATGCGAAAACATGTTTTTTTGCTATTTTTCTTTATCATGAGCCTTTTTTTGAGACCTAGTTTGTGATTGAAATAAAATTTTCCTCTTCAAATCTAACTAGATTATGTTATGGTGATTTCGACTATGAGTTTCTTTTTTCCCACCCTCCATTTAAGGCATGAATAATACTTTAGGTTGAAGTTGTGCAATAAGGCTCATATTCATAAATGCATTTGATATTTGGCAACAGAATAATGTTCATTACAAGGTTGACACAATTCTTATGAAATCATATTAATTGGAAGAAGAGCGTAAGATGAAATAGGTTGTTTTTTATAAAATTCCTTGGCTCATACGTTTGTCTATAGTTTTGATTTTACTGAGATAAGGCTAACTATTCTGTTTATTTTGCTGATAAGGAGATTGATAAGACTTGCTAGGCTGAGCTAATTTGTTCTCAATTAACGTCAATTTATTTCCCATAATTTTCAAGTCCTTAAACACATCATCTGATGGAGCTAAAACAGTAGGCTCTATAATCGTAATAGGTTACAAAATAGGTGACATATATGCTATAAGAGTCATTGAAGGCCTTGGAGATAATTTTCAAGCTTGAGTAAGCTTTTTTCATCATTAATGGAAATATCATAAGCTTTGGAAGATTCTATCCTCCCATAGAATAAATCTTGGCTGAAATATCACTATTTAAGGCTATAAGGTAATATAGGAAAACATGATCAGCTTGAGGCTTAACACTAGCTACAATTCTTTCCCAAGTTATAACAAAACAAATGTTGAAACTAGCCATAAATTCATGAGGATGTCCTTTCGTTGTAGTAGATTTTTCTATGAGAGATAAATGATCGAAAGTTCTTGGAATTTCTTAAGTAATTTCTCTCCTACCGATCCAAAGTTCTTATACTCCCAAATTCTAAGGTTTTGAACCATTGCAAAGCTTTTCCTTTAAATGATGCAACTAAAAGTTTTAAGGCTACATCTTCACGAGTTATGTTATGGACAACACAAAGGGATGCAACATCTTTAATGTGCTATGTAGGAGTAATTTGATTTTAACCAGTGAATGAAGGTAAATTTTTCATGGTAGCGTTGGGAATATCATGATAAACTATAATTGGTAAAGGAATACCATTAGTAAAGGTCAAAAATTTCTAGGTGGTTGAATAACCATTGGAATAATTGAGATTTGAACAACAAGATTTATATGTGGTGAAGGAAGATTAGGAGGAGGGTTGCCAAAACTAGGCCTATTATAAGGTAAGGTATTGCTAACTCTTCTTCTTCTTGTAGAATTCAAAGGTAAAGAAATAAACTCAGTAGGAATTCCTCTTACCGATGATCTTCTAGTCACTTTAGAAATGGAACATTCTACAAAATTAAATGAAATTAGCCTTATAAAGTCATTAATAAATATTTTGATCTTTAGAATAATTTTTTTAGCTTGCTACTCCAAATATGGATTTCTTTCATAGTAAATCTATTCTAAATTTATGTAATCTGATATAATCCACTACAAAATTGATTCATCATCCCACGGGTGTGCCAAAAATGTTATCTCTTGAAAGTGAACCCTTGTTGAGAGATGCCTGTAGGGGTTTTAACCTTCCATTGAATCTCTCACATTCGTAGATAAAATGGAAACATCTCGGGTTTGTGGGTATAACTATTATTGGGGTGAGTCTTGATCAAGGTCGGTTGGTTCCTTTTATATATATCCTAAACTAATTTTTTATGTTTTGAGGGTAAAAAGATGACTGTAAATGAATTGAAAATGGGGTGATACATCGAACATGTTGATGTATTTGACTCATTATATGCACAATCAAATTGAGAATGAATTTTGGATGTAATAAACCAATAGTTTTCAACAAAATATTAAGGAAAACCACTTGGTGTATTGAGGGAATGCGTCACAACAACACAATAAGATAAACATGAACACTAATATTATGCAGAAATTACTATATTTGCATCAAGGTAAAATGATTAATTAGGGAATTTGACATTCACAAGAATTAATGAGATATACACACCACTGCAAATAATTGGAAACACAGAAATCAGTTTGCATTCAAAGCAAAAAAATGAAAAAATTACTTCAGCACTCCTATGTCCAAAAAGTTCTTCCTTGTGCCTTGAAATTAAACACAATATATAGCAATATTATTTATCAATCCCATCCCAAACTAGGATAAATTTTTTATTATCCCTTGTATGTTAATTTAACTCTTTTATCATGAATAAATAAAGGAATAAAAATAGACATGTTCAATGTAATGATGCATTAATAACCTTAGTTACAAAAATAAAATTCAGTCCAAGTGCAAAATTGATTGGTTTATTTTTAATAAAATAGGATGAATAATTTGGCTAATAATAGCCCTTGCTTGTTGTGTAAGTTTTCTCCAGTGTTCATGTAATCTTTGTCTTCTTCTGTTTGATGTGACACTTGTAACTTGATCCTTTTGTAATGATATTTTTAGGAATTCTTTAGTTTTGCCCCTTTGGATGCACATCCAAAAAATAATACTCCTGTGTGAGAAAAAATAATTATTTTTTTTCAATAATTTAGAAAAATATTCACCCAATGTGTGGGGACCACATGTAGGCTCTGATGTTTACATATGTGCACATACTCCATTTTTTTCTTAATTTGCATGATAAGATGATCATCAATGCCTTGTCTTCTAGTGGATGACATAAAAAGATACCCTCATGTAAGCAATATAATGTATTTGATTTCTTTTACTTGCCATACTAATTCATGTTTACCATGTAGGGAAAACCTGTGCACATGCGTATAATTTTTGTCTTTGCAGCTTTTTGAGGTCATTTATGAATATGTAGTAATAGAAAATTCTCCTTGGTATGGGATCACCTTAGCAGAGTTTAAGGTATACTTTGGAAATTTTAAGGTATATACTTCTATCCTTGACATCTATCACTTGCCACCTTCATGCTATAGTCAACTCATGGTGACATTCGGTCTTTGAATAATAATTGATGATTATAAGGTCACCGCCTCTTTGTGACTTTGCATGGCATGAATAATACTTGGTTTCATAACATTCAGGCCCCTTTCTTTTTTGATCATGCACAAAATAATGTTTCATGCGCAAAGCCATGGAAATGTTTTTTCATGTTGCCATTTTTTATGATGTGAAGCTATGAAATATTTGCAAAAATGACTTCTATAGAGCTCTGTGAGTATGTAAATTTTGTTTTTCTATTGTTTACTCCTTTGCAAGATGTATGAGAGAGGATTTTGGTTTTTTTTACTCCTTAATGGTTGGATTAACCGAGAAGGGTACTTGATTTTGCTGTATGAACCCTACAATATGTTTTTCATTTCAAGATTTTTAACCGAGTTTTCATTGCTTCTTTGCATATACTCATTTTGACGTTGAAATTGTTCTATCTTTGGTCTTTTTCGCTACATTGAATATTTTTGGCTTCGTTTTTTGCCACGACCATTAGCACAAAGCTCGAACTAGATTATGAATAATGGGTTTGAGGGGGTCTTCTTGAAAAATTGGTAAGCTCCTTATTCCATTGAAACTTGTGCCAAAATTTTGATAAATTCATAAATGCAAGTGAATAAAAGGTATTTTCAATATGTAACAATATTTCAAGCTCAAGTTCATCCTTATCTACATTATGAACTCTACCTAATGTTCTGGATTTGACTTGTGAATGTCAAGTTTTTCATACTAACACTAATTTAGAGGTTTGGGTTTGTTTAATTTTGTTTCAAGAACTCTAGCTTTGTTGGCGTGGTCGTTGTGATTTTAATTTGATATCTCAGCTATCTTGCATTCTACATTCATGAGTCCTTTGTATCTTTAGTTTTGGATGTCCCTTACTATAACCAACTCATTTTAACCTGATTTTGGATGTGATTCAGATCTTTACTATCATGATTGTTCATTTTTGAACTCTACTCAAAATGGTCTCAAAGGAATTTTTCCTTTTCATCTTCTTATACACCGATATCTCATTTTCTTCACTTTCTATCTATTTTTTCTTGAACGTCAAACACCCTCACCTCATTCTATGCATGGAGTATTTGATTTACAACTTGGGGTTTGGAAAGATAATTTTGAAACATTGAGTTCTTTGATTTGTATTTGTGACTTAGATGATTTCTTCCACTCCTCCATTTAGAAATCATTTATAAATAGTTAAAATATTTGGTTTCACTATGCACTTATACCTAAATTTTCTTATTTATATGTATTTCTTATGCTAACCAAGTTTCAAAAAGTGTTCTATTACTTCTCGAAGATCTTTGCAAAATCTTAAAATCTTCTAACGGTGAGATTTAAGGTGCTTCCTAGATCTCTATTTGTAATCTTTTATGAAACTCATGAATGGATTAAAATAATTAGTTTTGATAACCCTTGATATGGGTATTCAACCTTTGATACGAGTAATTGTATTCTCCATCGAAACCGTTAGATCTAGGACTTTCGACACAAATGGCATTGATTATTTTTTATTTTTGTTCTCTATGTTGAAAACTCTTATATCTATTTCAAATAGCTAATGGCTCAACCATTATTTTCTTTTGATGCCATGTCAAACTTTATTAATATGCATGTCTTCTTCTAACTTGGTATCTATTTTTGTTGTCTTGAATCTTTGTTTCCTTCTTGCGAGTTTTTGTGAACTCTAAAAACTTTGTGAGTCATAATTGATGGGTCTTCTAAGGATTGAACTTGTTTTACGTGTTATGGCTTGCATTCATTCTCAATGCTCATGATTGTTTTTAAGAATTCCTGTTCTATCTACATTCATTATCATGAATTTTCCTATTTTGAAAACTCGATTCACTTTCATGGGTACATTGTGATTTTGAGCTCCTTTATCTCTAATAGTATGTGCATATATTTGTTTGTTGAAGTCTTTAATTTCTCCTTATTCTATGAAGCATGCAAATACATTACTTCGTAAAACTACGGTTAGTGTGGAAATGGAGCCTAATTGACTCGTGTACTTAAAAACTCGATGAGTAATGCATCTTGATTTTGCATTCCATAACTTAAATATGTTTGAAATTTTTTCATCCTTTTAAGTACTTTGAGAAACATCTACAGAGTTGCTCCTCTTTTGTTAGTCATATATGGGTTTTGCGTTTTATATTTTTAGCCCACTTTAGTGAATTGAGATGCATCATGACTGCACACTTTGATTTGACATGTACTATGTCATCTTATCATGGTAAATTGATGAACTCAGTAACTTAATCTCGCACTTTAACAATTCATTTAATATATTTTTCACACATTCGAATAGAAAATCTCTTATTCTTAGCTCTCTCTGAATGATTTTTTGCAAGGTTGTTATCTTCATGAAGGCTCATGAGTTATAATTTTTCTTATACTCATCCATTAAATGATTAATCCCCATTATCTTGTGTGTCTACATTATTTTGAGAATTCCTTTTCTTATAACATGAATGTTTCTCATGGTACATTTGGAGAACCTGAGGTCTATCTTCCTTCAGATATTTTTGTAACTATGGAAAGAACCCGAATGATTACTATCTTAAAATGGGTTTTATGTCTCTATTTTTCATATCCATACTTGTTATTTCTTGAAGAATTATAAAAATCAAACCTAGATTACAACCTCATTCTTCTTGGTTGAAACTTGTTGGATTGATACAAAAGATCTTTCATAAGTCGATTGTGTCTCATTACATATATTTTGTAATCTGTACTTTATTTATGATGTAAGGTGATGAAAAATAATCTCTTTTTCCTACATGGTTGTCAAATTTATAATCAAAATCCTGATAATAGTGAACTCATAAGTGACTTAATACTATGTACTTAAAGATATTCTCTTAAAAAAATCATTTTGATATTTTTACTTCAAGAGCATTCTTAACTTGTACCTTTTATATCTTAATCAATATGATATAACTATTAGTGTAAAATCATAGCACCCCTAAATGTCTTCAAATCGATTCATTAAGACTCTCATTTTGATTGCATGACACGGATCATCTCTCAAAGTGTGGGACTTTGAAATTGAGAGAGCTCTCCGGATGAAGGCCGCTCCTAGTCCTCTGTTCAGGTGCACACATAGAATTTACAGAGGACCTATTTTAAAATCTATTCTAACTTCTCAAGGAGATATGGTTAAGAATATGTAAGAAATTAAACCTAAACTAATAGAGGTGATGCACCAAAGGAATGTTGAACACCAGATTTTCTATCAAACACAGACCATTAAAATGTAATACAACCACCATGCACAGATAACCAATATTGCAATGAAAGATCAGATAAAGTAAATGAACACAAAAGAGGGTTGAAATCATCCATAGACATGTATTATTGCTTCACAAATTGATACAGAACATTACAATGGCCAAGAGGAAAAAAATTGCATTATAGTCTTAATAGAAGGTTCGAACTCCGTGAAATTGTTTGAAGACTAGAGAAGAAGGGAGGGTGCAAAACCCAAATGTTCAACCCTTTACAATGAACCAAACTCTTACCTTTATAGATGAAGTGAAGAGAGGAGATGAAAAAGGAAGGAAAAATTATTTGAAAGCTCATCTACCAAACCATCAATGCCCCCGCAAATATGCCTACAATTTTTCAAGTCTACCTCTCCAAGTCTATTTGGCGCATTAAAGAAAGAAGAATGATAGATCAAATTAAATCTGATCTAGTTGTTGAAGTAATCAGATCATGTATTAATGGCATGAAATATGTTTTCCTCATTTTTACACACCTAACCTTGTCAAAATTTAAGTTTCAGACTTTCATGGTGCATATAAGGTCGAGACCTTTTCAATGGTACTAAATTTGTTGAATTTCGAGCATTGGATCAATAGTTATGCCCATTTGAATATTTGAATCAAATCCGTATGAAAATGGTGAAAAACCAGTTTTGCAAAATGGATCCTCGGGCTCGAAATTCACTTTGCTCCTTTTGCACAAAAATTACAAAAGTGCAAAAATGCCTCGCAGCCCCACAAGCCCGCAACCTCCTCATTTTCCATGGGGCAAACAAAACTCCTCGGCCTTGCAGGCCCACACTTACAAATTGCACTTTTATGAAAGTTGCAAAAAATGTAAAAAAATCCTACAACCCCACAACTTTAAATTTCCCAAAAGTCATCTCCGGGGCCCGCTGGCCCACATTTTCCACTTTGGCAAAAATTCTTCTCCAGGCCCACCGGCCCGCTTTTGGCAAAATTCCTTCCCAGTGCCCGTCGTCCGTCCCGTAACTTGAAAAACATGATGAGTTAGAAGGACTTCTTTACATTTTCAGAAAGGGGAAGAAATTTCCTATCTAGTGAAGGTGTTTTAGGAAACGTTAAGTACAAAAATATATACAAAATCACATTGAAGCGCAAAAGGGGGAAAAACGGGGTTAGTTGACCAAAAATAAGAGTGAGCTTATTTTAGAAAACAATAACTATAGTTTATCAAAGCATAGGATGTATTTTCGATGATGATATTCTCCTCTAGAAATAGATCTCTGGAGATAGTATGAGACTCTAATCTTATTTCATCTTGAAAACTATACTTGATTGTTTTTACAAAATAATGTGCCCTTGGAATCTGTAATTTGATCATTTTGATAAACATTTATACTTTGATCATTATGATAGACATGACATCCTTCAGCCTCCGAAATTATGACAAGATTGATCCTTATGAAATAAACAAACTCGTTTGATTCAACTTGTAGAATGTAATACTTTTGCTATGCAAACACAATAGTTAGTGTTTATTTCCTTCTTCTTACATGTACCTGCACATTTAGACAAACTAGTTAGAAAACTTTAGGCTTTTTGGCCTCTCTTATGTTCCATAGTTTTTCTTATTTTCTCTTTTTCTTATGTAATGATTCTCGAAATACTATGTGATGTTGTAGTTACTAGTTTATCAATTGAATGTTTGTCTCTGATGTAACTTATGCTTATGATATTTAGAAATCCACCTACATGTAATTAGATTGTACCTAAGTATGCATACAAACCGTAAGCTCATTATTAATGCCTTTTCTTTTAGTTTTTAGGTATACTTATAGTTGTTTAGAGCATGGAAGAAATATAGAGTTGGAACTCGAGATAAGAAGATTAGAAGAAAGCCCATGGAAATGATGGGTTTCTTCTATACTCTTTAATTTTAACTTTATGCACATGTACTTCTTTCTTCAGATAGTTATGAGTTACATCCCATGGCTTGTGTGGGAAACATTGTATTTCTTCATGAATAAATAACATTAATTTCAGAATCGAGTTATATAAATAAAGAACTCAAAAACATAATTAAATGTATTTAACATGCAAAAATAATGAATTTTGAAGTACTTATAACTTTAATAATGAAATATATTTCTTGTAAACTACAACTCTATTTTATGTTCCTGTATTTAACATTTCCCTAAACTATGATTCATGCCTTCGTTAGGGCAATGCATTAGTCTGTTGGGTCTTTTGTGTTTCCTTGTTGAAGAAGAACATGGAATGATAATCTATGTGAGGTATTACATTTTTAATAGCACACATAATTATAGATTACATGTAGTGAATTGATTGCTACAACTAAAAAACATAATAGAAATGTAATGCTTCCCCTAGTTAGGTCGATTTCATCAATGCCTTTGATTGTAACAAAGTTTCAAGTTGCCCATTTTTACACAAGTGTAAAAATTGTCGACATTTTGGCAATCCTTTGGGAAAGATGCCTTTTATCTTATAGACCAGTGCCTTTCTCTTGTCCATTAGGCATGGAGTTAAAGCATATAACCAAAATCTATCTTTTAGAAGAAAAACAAACTAAAGCTAGGAGAGGATCCGAAAACCAGATCACGTTCAGAATGCACATTATTGAATTGAAAAACATTGCAATGTCCATGAATTGAATTTATTGAAAGGGAAATCCTACACTAACCAAACACTATAGGATTTTCAATAACAATGTTTAAGAAACATACCATTTATAGGAATGGGAAGTTCCTCTCCATTCAGCCTTAAAAGTTGAAATGCATTGTGTTCTTTGCAAGCTGAAATCATGTAGGGACCACTCAAGATTGTATCAAAGTTCATGTGGTTTCTTGGCCTTCCACCATCAACATCCCATTTTAATACAATATCTGCACCATTGAAGACTCTAAACTTAGGTTTCTTATAAAATGTTTTCTTGATCTGTTTTTTATTATTTTCCATGTTGGATGAGATTTATATCTTGGCTCTTGCAAATCCATTAATTTTGCATAATGAACCTGTAATGGTTCATTCATAAGTAGTTCCATCTGCGATAAATCCAATGTAGGAAACTCAAGTGAGATGCGAATTCTTGCCTTTCATCCATATACAAGCTTGTACGATGATTTTCCAAATGATATTTTAAGAGTCACTATGTCATCCTAAAGTGTTGAATTTAGCATTAGATGCAAAGCTCTTTGATTATCCTTAATTTTCCTTCTAATGATTATCATAATATTTTTGTTATTACTCTCAGCTAATCTACTACCTGGTGGGTAATAATTAGATGTCTTACTTAAATAAATTCTATGTTTAATAGCCCAAGCTGTTACCTTTACACAAAGAAATTCTAAGGAATTATCTGAAATGATAATTGTTGGAACATCAAATCAGTAAACTATACCTTCATAAAATGATAAGATTGGTCTCATTGGTTTCCTTCAAAAATATTGCTTGATCTAGCGTGTAAAGTAATCTATAAAGCAATCAAGATCCACTTGTGTCGTTGTGATGAAGGTTGATTTATCATGCCAATAAATTCAATACCCCAATACATGAATGATTGATCCACCGAAATAGGCTCTAGGGGTAGAAAGATAAATATTTCTTTCCAATAAAGAAACCACACTTCTTACACTTTCTATACCATTCAAAAAGTCCTTGAATATACTTGGCAAATAGTAACTAGCTTTTAGAAATTTTAAGGCTATAATATGTGCTTAAAAGTGATCTCCCGTAGGTCCATGAAATTTTGATAATATTTGTGGAATTATATAATAATCAATACATCGCATCAAAATTCCATTTATATCTCTTTTAAACAACACACCATCAATGAAAATAGAAGGTACATCTTGTATCCTAAAATATTTTCATTTATTATTGTCTATAACTTCTGAATAAATAATGTGGTGTAAGTAGTTAACCAAATCTGTCATCCATATTGATTCCCAAACTTCTTGACTAAGTACGTGTTGTTGATTTTATGGTTGTACCATGATATATAACAGCTGATCCATAATTTTAGCATGTTGTTCTGAATTTTATAATTCTACACCATGTTGTTTTTTCATATCAACAATTATATGTTCACACAAACCTTTTCCTCAAACTATTTTTTGCAACATGGATGTCAACATCACACTCCATAACCTTTTTAATCTAGCCTGCTCTCTTATCATTTTGCTCTTTGTTAAACAAGAACACTTTAACACTTGAATGAGAGACTAAGACATATATGTTATTATTATAAAGCATGTACTTGAAGTTATTTAATCCTTTAACTACTAAAGGTACTTGTTTTTCAAGAAAAAATTTCCTTTTCTCGTAGTCATGTAAAATCATTCCAAAAAAAACAATTGATTGCTCACTTTGTTTTCATCATTAACATGAGTTAATATGGCTAATATAGTCTCATCTTCTGCAAGTGCATACATTGTAAAATCCTTATCAAATTTGGATTTGCAAGACTAGGAGCTTCTGAAATAGATGACTTGATGACCTCAAATCCTTTTATCCCTTCATTGGTCCAAGAGAAGTTCTTATATTTCATTAACATTTTTGTTAATGGCTTGAATAACGATCCAAAATATAGAAAATTTCTTCATACAAAGTTGATTTTTCCAAGAAAACTTTTTAGTGCTTTTTTATAACAAGGCAAGGATAACTATGAAGTAGTTGTTGTAAATATCTCCCCGGGTAGATATAGACAAACAGAAGAATATGGAAATCAAAGAAACTCAGAGCCCAATTTTTTTATTATTGTCACCAACAGCCCTTGGCATGAGTAAGGCGCACACAGAGAAGGTGTCGACACGAAAATGGATGCGCCCTTGGCGCAGGTAAGAGGTGCATGATAGAAGGTGTCGACATGAAAATGGATGCACCCTTGGCGTAGGTAAGAGGCACACGACAGAAGGTGTCGACACAAAAATGGATGCGCCCTTGGCGCAGGTAAGAGGTGCACGACAGAAGGTGTCGACACAAAAATGGATGCACCCTTGGCGCAGGTAAGAGGTGCATGATAGAAGGTGTCAAAATGAAAATGGATGCGCCCTTGGCGCAGGTAAGAGTCACATGACTGAAGGTGTCGACATGAAAATGGACGCGCCCTTGGCGCAGGTAGGAGAGTATCGACATGGCAGAAGTTGCGCCTTGGCGCACGTAAAGGGCGCATGACACAGAATGTCGACATGAAAGAATTTGTGCCTTGGTGCATGTAAGGGTATGTCGACATGAATATGGATGTGCCTATGGTGCACCTTCAGGAGGCGCAACATTCTGAGCGCTGACAAGAAGCAGACCCTGACCCAAATATTCAGACGGCCATAACTTTTCACAGGGAGCTCAGATTCACGCAAGGTTAGACTTTTTGGAAAGCTTACGAGGTCCTCTATCCAAATACAACTGGATATATTTAATTAGGTGGGAGAAATTTCTTTAAAATGCAAAATATATTTCACCACTTTTTAAGTTTGCTAGGGTTCTCACCTACCACCATAATGAGATAAATTAAATGCAACCTGGAGGTGGTTGGGGTAGATTTGGATTTCCTCTCTCTTCCCTTTCTCATTATTCCTATAATTTGTAATGAGGGGCTTCTTTCTAAAGATTGGACAATCTTGTTTTGCCCCTCCCTTCTTCTCTTCGATAGGTGAATTTGTGGAGTTCAAACTCCCATTAAAAATGTAATGCAACTTTGCCTCTCGGCATTTTGTAGTGTGTTGTATCAATATTTGGAGCAAATAATGCATGTCTATGGATGATTCTCAACCCTCTCTATTTTCATTTGCATCCTCTTGATCTTTCACTACAAATTTGGTTATCTGTGCATGATCTTGCATTGCATTTTTATGGTTTGTGTTTATTGGCAAGACAGGTGTTCTTCATTCCTCGATGCATCACCTTTGTAGTTTAGGTTTTATTTTATGCATCTTCTTACCTGTCTCCTTGGAAAGTTAGTTTAGGTTTTGAGTAAACCCTCTACATTTTTACGTGTGCATCTAAACAGAGGAATAGGAACCGGCCTTCATCCGGAGAGCTTTTCCGTTTTCGCAAGGTCCCACACTTGGGAAAAGCTCCATGTTACGCAATCGCACTGTGAGTCTCAACCCATCATGTTGCAGACATTCATGGGTGCTTTGATTCGCCTTCAACAGAGCTTGATTCGAAAGGGTTGATAGCTAAACCTTGTCTAGAAACAATATAACCAAACAATTTACCTTGATGTACTAAAAATATGGACTTCTTGGGATTCAATGATATTCCAAACTTTCTGCAAAGTTGAAAAGTCTTCCTTAGATGCATTAAATTTTCATCAGAATTTTAGGAAAATATGGTTACATTATATAAGTAAAACAATATGCATTTATTTAATAAGCTAGGAAAGGCCATGTCCAATGCATGTTGAGATTTTGCATCAGCATTTGAAAGTCCAAAAGGCATTATTTTGTAAAGTAGCCCACTTTTTGGTGAAGTTTTTTTTTGTATCTCGTCTTCTTCATGCACAAGGATCCGATTGTATCCACTATAATCAGCCAAAAGAGACAATTTGTCTAAACCTTAAATTTTTCTTAAAATATGATCGATATCGTAGTAAAGAAAATGATATTTTAATGAATATTATTAAGGTCTCTAAAATCCACACATAACCTTATTTCTCCATTCATTTTCCAAACAAGAACAATATTAGCTACCCAACTTGAATTTTTAACTAGAAAGATAATAACCGACTCAATTAGTTTAGACAACTCTTTTCTCATCAAAGGTACAATATTCAAATTTTCATTCCTTTGTTTCTTCCTAATCGGCTTGCAATTTGGATATAACTCTATTATATGTTGAGCTAAAATGGGATTAAAACCTCTCGATCTTAGTATTTCCAAGCAAAAACATCTACGAATTATTTTCATAAACCGATAAATTACTATTTTTTTAGTGGGAACATAGATGTATGATAAATAGCTTATTTTCATCATACAACAAGATCTCTTCATAGTTATTTGTGTGAATATAAATATTGCCTTTTTCCTTTATTAACTGATCACAAGAATTGAAAATATCTTCTACTATGACAAATCCTTGAGGCAACTTTTTTCTTCAATCGAAAAATCTGGTCACCATAGAAGTGATGCAATTTTGCCTAATTTACCACGAGAAAATTTATATTCTTGCTACAAAAATCTACAAATTTTCTCATCATCTTCAAAAACTTGCCAATTTTCTTCATTATCGTGTCTTGACGGTCTAATAATCAACTCTTCATGTGGTTTTACTTTACTATTTTCAAACTGTTTCTAGCACATCGAAGCTACCACCAACCGATGCAAGTCTTTCTCGCATGCTTGTTATCGATCTTCAAACATATTACATGTTAATAACATCAAAATCATCTGTCACTTCTTTAACTCTATGTTTGTAAGATTTCAGCACTAAATTCTTACGTGCGTGTTAAATTTTTTTACTTGATTAATAACTAACTTTGAATCACCAAAAACTTGTAAAGTGTTAATACCTCCTTTTTCCCCATTATAAACCATGAATTAATGCTTGTACTCACCTACATTACATGTAGAAGAGAAATGTAGACTTAAAGATTAAAATTACCTTTCATTTAAAGTGGAAGGAAGTATCAAACCTACACCTTGTCCTTTGTTGTTTTAGCTCCATCAAAGTGAAGCTTCGTACTTGATTAATAACTAATTCGAATCACCAAAACTTGCAAAGTGCTAATACCTCCTTTTCGGCCCATTTCAAACCATGAATTAATGATTTGTACTCAATCTGCATTACAAGTTCAAGAGAACCGTAGACTTAAAGCTGAAAAGTACCTTTCGCTTTAAGGGGAAGTATTTTTCAAACCTACACCTTGTGTTTTTTTAGCTCTATCAAGTGAAGCTTCCATAGCCCTTCCGCTGTTTTTTTGTTTTGGACAATAAGGGGATTGGTGCATTTTCTTCATGCAAGCAATAGATACCAAAAAATCTTCTTCTACTTCTTTGAAAGGATCATAAACATGTTCTTCTTGAGTCTTTTCATCCATAAACAAATTAGAAACAACATCTAGTGCAGAAACATTTTTGTAACATAAAAATCAAATTGATCTAAAGTTGCATAATTTGTTGCAGCATTTGAAGCATGAGCCTCAATATGTAATCTATCTAGAGGCTTTTAATTTATAGTAACTTTAGCTCCATATCTTATAGTAAAGAATAAAATTGACCAATCAAGAAAGATAACCTCCTATCTTGTTGTAAAATAGATCAATAAACATAAGGCAAAGGAGCGACGTAAATTTAAAATGGTAACATCCTATAAAATAGTAATTGGGAAATCATGTAAGGTTTCCTCCAAATTTCTGATAATGGCAACTTTGTTGGTTGTTGTTTTGTCTAGTTGTAATACACTTTTCTCTATAGACTCATACTTTTGGCCCAAATTTTCTGCAATTTCTTTTGGCATAACTGTGTTGTTTGCACCACTACCAACCATGTAGTTATGAACCATAATCTCCAATAATAAGAGATAGATAAAACCGTGAAGAATTGTTGATATCATGAGCATTTAAGACCTTTTGAACCATCCATTTAACCTATTTCATGTAGTCTTGCTCCATTGTTCTAAGGACCATGTCTGCTTTCTGAGCTTCCTTTTCTGCTGGTTTTGATGAAATCTATAGCTTAGAAAGCTCATGAGAAAGTAACTCTTGTTGTCCTGGAATACTTAGAGCATCCCACCATGAAATATTAATATTATGTTTTTCATTCCCTGAACAATATTAAAAGAAGGTGCCATTTTTGAAACAAGTTTTATCTTTTTAGCATGAGCTTTAGCAAAAAATGACTTTACTTCAACAACTATTGAAATATGAGGTATGAAGAGTCTTATGGGATCAGGCTCCAATTTTTTTGCTACTCTTTTTGAGCTGAACTGCTTGCTATTTTTAAGCAACAACAAAATAGTTTCTTGTGTTCGACCTACACTTCTTGTTTTATTAGCGATTGTGGGAAAAATAGTTCTATTTTGCTATTTTTATTTATTCCGAGACCTATTTGTGATTGCAATAAAATCTTCCTCTCCAAAGCTAACTAGATTATGTTCTGGTGGTTTCGACTATGAGTTCTTCATCGTACACCCTCCATTTGAGGCATTAATAATGCTTCAGGTTGAGGTTGTGTAACAAGGCTTATATTTAGGAATGCATTTGGACAATTGACAACTGAATGAGGTTGATTACAAGGTTGACACCATTCTTCTAAAACCATTTTAATTAGAAGAAGAGCCTTAGATAAAATAGGAACTTTTGTGTCAAATAGCCTTCGGGCCGATACAACTATCTATAGTTTTCATTTTTTTGATAAGGCTGCCTATTTTTTTTATTATCTTTATATGGATCTTGATAAGACCTATTAGGCTAAGATAGTTTGTTCTCAATTGACATTGATTTGTCTCTCATAGTCTGTAGGGCCTTAAACACATCATCTGATGGATCTGAAATAGTAGGCTCTATAATGGTAATAGGTTGTGGAATAGGTGACATATCTGTTATAAGAGGCATTGAAGGCCTTGAGGGTAATTGTCCAACTTGAATAAGCTTGTTTAGCCTTAATGGCAATATCATAAGTTGTTGCAAGATTCTATCCTCCGATAGATTGAATCATGGTTTAAATATCAATGTTTAAGGCTTTGAGGTATTATAGAAAAGCATGATCAAATTGATGCTTAACACTAGCTGGAATTCTTTCCCAAGTTCTAGCAAAATAGATGTTAAAACTAGCCATAAATTCATGAGGATCTCTTTTGATTGTAGAATGTTTTTCTATGAGAGATAAATGATCATAATGGTCTTGAAATTTCTTATGTAATTTCTCCCCTAACTCATCCCAAGTTCTTATAATCTCAATTTCTAAGGTTTTTACCATTGCAAATATTGTCCTTTATATGATGCAACTACAAGTATTAAGGTTACATCTTTCATGAGTTATGTTATGGAAAGCAAAAAGGGATGCAATGTCTTTAATGCAATCTGTAAGAGTAATCTAATTTTCACAAGTGAATGAAGGTATAATTTTATGGCGGTGTTGGAAAAATCATGATAAATTGAAATTACTAAAGGAATGCCATTAGTAAGCTGTCACAAAATTCCTAGGTGGTTGAATAACTCGGGATTTGAACAAAAAGATTTATACGTGGTGAAGGAAGATTAGGAGGAGGGTTTCCAAAACAAGGCCTATTATAAGGTAAGGTATTGCCAACTCTTCTTCTTCTTGTAGAATTAAAAGGTAAAGAAATAAATTCAGCAATATTTCCTCTTACCAATGATCTTATAGTCACTTTTGACATAGAACATTCTTCAAAACTGGCTAGAAATTAGCCATTTGGAGTTGCCACATAAATATTTTGATCTTTAGAATAAATTGTTACAACTTATTGCTCCAAAAGTGACTTTGTTTCACTATAAATATGTTGTAATTTTTTTAATCTTCTATAATCCACTACAAATCTAATTCATCATCCCACCAGGGGCATGCTTGAAAAATTGTTATCTCTCGAAGGTGCACCCTTGTTGAGAGATTCCTACAAAGGTTCTAAGATTTATCTGAATCTCTCACTTTTGTGGATATAATGGAAACACCTCATGTCCGTGGGTATACCTATTGTTTAGGTTAGTCTCCCATATCATGTTTGGTTCCTTTTGATGTATACTAAACTAATTTTTGAGGTTTTGAGGGTAAAAATATGACTGTAAATGAATTTAAAATGGGGTGATACACCAATTTTTTTATGGCTTTGCTTATGCACATGCATAATCAAATTGAGAATTAATTTTGGATGCACAAACCAATAGTTTTCAACAGAATATTAAGGAAAAAAACTTTGTGTATTTAGGGAATGAGTCACAACAACACAATATGATAAACATGCACAATAATATTACATAGAAATTACTATATTTTCAGAAAGGTAAGATGATTAATCGAGAATTTTAAATTCACAAGAATTTATGAGATATACACACCACTGCAAATTATTAAAAAGATAGAAATAAGTTCTCATTCAAAGGGAGAAAATGGTAAAATTTGGTTCAAGACTCCTTAGTCAAAAATTCCTCCCTTGTGCCTATCAATTGAACACAATATAAAGCAATATTATTCACCCATGCCATCCTAAAATAGACTTAAAATTTAATTAACCCTTACATGGTAATTTAACTCTTTTATCATTATTGGCGAGGCATTTTTTGGGTGGAAAAATTAATGGATTCCTTCCCAACGCTCTAGGAATCTAAGTCCCTCAACTTAACGGTGCGGTTGCCATGTATGGATGTGTGAGAAAATGTGGATTTTGTGGTAACCTTCGGTCTAGGAACCAATAGGGGCACTCCACCGACCCCGTGGCAAATGCCTCTAGTTATCTGAAAGGGGGATTTTCATGAAGATGGAAAAGGGAGTGAGAAAAGAGGTAGGAGAACTAATGTTACAGGTAGAAAATCATACTCCTACACGCACTAGTTAGAAATTTCAACACATTCATTCATGAGAAGAAACAACTCTGCAAATGGAAACAAGATGACATAAGATCGTGAAATCAAAGTTTTTGAAATATCCTCATTAAAGAGGCTACAAATTCATTCTTCTTGTATTGATGCTTAAACAGAAATTTTACATATGGAGGGAATGGAAGAAATTTGAGAATGGTGGAAATTAGAAGAAAATGGATATCTCCTTTTCTTTCTCTAAGTACAATGCACTCGTGAGTTTACAAGATCAATCACCTCCATACAATGGCGTGAATAAGCCATTAAATATCTTGCAAGAAATGGTTACAACTTCTTCTTTGTTTAGAAAGAAACGGTTTACAATCTTTTTCAGCTTATTTGTCCATTCACATTCTTGATTCGCCAATAAATGCCAATGGCAAAAAAACTAGAATTTTCATAATAAATCCGTTACACTTGTTTTTTAAATTTAAATTTTAACCATTCATCTCGCCTTTGAAATTTTAAACTAGAGTCATCCACATGAGAGAAATTTATTGGAGTGGGCGTGGAGGATGCCTTTTGCGTTTTGTGACTTTTGGAGAAATGGCATTTTGGAACATTTTTGCCCACTCTCCCGCTTTTTGATAAGTTCTTCACATGTGGCCTTACTTGATTGGTGAAGGAATCGTGACTCGCTTTATCAATTTTAACCCTTTTACAAAAAGGCTCAAAAACAAAAATCGTTCCGCCCGGCTCGCCTTCCGCTTTGACCTTCAAAGCGGGCTTAGTATTTGAATTTTTCCTTTTGTTTGGCGGGGATGTGGGTCACTTTTTAACTTTAAGCACCTTTAATGAAAACAAGGCTCAAAAACACAAATTGCTCTGCATTGACCTACTTCCCCACTTTAATTTTTTTGATGCGGGCTCAACATTTGACTCTTTTCCTCTTGGCATGCCAGGCTGTGGGTCACTTTATGAATTTTAGCCCTTTTTACAAAAAGGCTCAAAATCTCAAATTTCTCTGTTGACCTGCTTCTAATTAGATATGTACATGTACCAAAGATATCTGGAGCCAAAATTTGACAGGAAGATAACACCCTGTCATTCACGACTATGGAAAATTGCAGAGAAGAAGAAAACTCCACCATTTTGTGCCTGATTTTCAAATTTCTTTTGTGAACCAAGGAATTGAAAACAATACAAGGTTCGATGATCCATGGCCATAGAAACATTGACAATTTCATTCAAACGAGGAAAAAAATTAAAATTTCACGCGTCCATACAAGAAAATGGAAAATTTATCAAAACATGCAGACTTGAGAGTTTAAAAAATTCAAAGCATGAATTTCTCTATCTTTTCGTAATTCTAATTTTACTTGAACAATTATGGAGGGCGGGAGCTTAAAATATTTGAATTTGACTTAGAAAATGAGGGGTAAATTTTGAGGGTGACACAATAACCGACTCTAGCTTGGGGACATGACATGGACTCAACATACTTTGAAAGACATGATGTTAGGATTAAATATTATTATCCTAATATTAATTCTGCATAGTTTAGATTATTTAATTTTATTAATTAAATAATCATTGTTATTTGGTTATATGGTTAATCAACCATATTTGTCTTTATACATACTGTTATATTGTTTTCAACAATATATTTGTATCTATTCATTTCCTGCTTCCCGGATGTTATTGGAAGCTTGTTTATTCTGGCACTTGGTTGCACCTGTGCAACTTATTCTCCCGGATGTATTTGGCTGTGCAATATCTATAAATATTGCAGCCTATTCACTGTAATGTTTACTTGATTGAGATTAATAAAATCTACACAGGCTTCCGTCCCTGTTTCTCAATCTACATTTGGTACCAGAGCGAAATTCTGGCCCTGTGAAGGAGTGGAAAAAGAATGCAGCAGAAATAGAGAAGATTGGAGAAGAGTATGCAGCAATAGAGAGCCTGTGCAGCCTCCTGCAACCTCCCAGCCTCATCTCTACCTTTCCACATCCCCGGTTCATTCATGATGTTTGGAAAGAAATTTTTTTTTCTTTGGCGCACTCAAGCACTGAGGAAAAAATTGCTCGGTGTATTGAGAGAATAAAAAAAAAAATCCCAATAAGGGTTTTGTTTATCTTGTATTTGGAATTTGCTCGGCTTGTTTTGGAGGTCTATTGAACACGCCAAGTTGGCTATATAGTACATCGAGCTTTGCTTTTAGCATTTGGCGAGCCATTGTTTGGGGTCGAGCCCACACACCAACCCCACGAGCTTGCACCAGTTTCATCTAACGGTGAAGCCTTGACAATAAAAAATAGCGACTACAGATCCTCCTCGCGCTCGCTTGCTGGACGTCCGCATCCACCTGCACACAAAAGAAAACAAGAAAAAGGTGCAGCAGCAGCAGCACGTGCCACATACTCCTCACACGACCTGCACAAGCAAATGAAGGTTAGATAGTAATAAATAACAAAAACGCGCTCAGATACAAGAGAAGAACAAAAAAAGACGCGCCAAGAAAAAAAGCAAGTAATAAATAACGGTAAAAATATGGCCGGGCACTAAAAAATGCAGCCGTGGCAATAAGAAACAGCGGCCAAGGAAAAAACGCGGCCAAGGAGAACAAAAAACGCGCCCAAACACAAAAAACGCGGCCTGTACATGCAACAGTGCGTGGAAAGGAAAAAACGCGGCCATAGGAGAATACAAAGGCGTGGAGGTGAAAAGAAAAGCTTCAGATCCGTTTTTAGGCAAAGACAACCCTAAAAATGCCTCTTCACCAGCATGCGCCACGTGGCATTCATTTTCCAAGAGGTAAGTCAATTTATTTGTCAATAAATACAAATTCCTTCCTTTCATAGTCCAAGCGCCCCAAGTGGGCAAGTTGGTTAGTGCATGCGCCTTGGGAGTGAGAGGTTTGAGGATCAAATCCCACAAAAACACTCAAAAACTCTCCTTTTGCATCGACGGAAATTTTGGTGGGCTGCTAAACTTAGCAAGCTTTTTTGAATTTAGTTACAATTAACTAAATTTAGCGGAGAAATCCTAATATAGGGTAAAAAAATTTCTCCCAACTGGTACATTTTTATCATTCCGGACATTTTTGCAAAAGGAGACCCATCTAAAAATTGCATTTTCAGCTATTTTTTTCCAATTTTTAGCATTTTGGGTTCAGGAGGTCACCAGGACCCCGAAATTGAATATTTTTTGCCTATCATTCAAATTGTACGATATATTATACTAATTTGCAGGTTGCCATAGTCAACTGCAAAACTTTGTAACAACTCAAAAACTAGCAGAATTGTAATAAAAAACAGTAAAATTGGTTCTGTAACACTCACGAGATCCTAGATCTCATTCGCAGCGTTCGGTATATACGGTGCCTCTGGGAAGCGCTTACGGGTAAATCCGTCATGACTACTACTGCACTTAACGCCTAATATAGCTGCAACAACGTCGTCTGGGCATCGTCCCTATAAATCGACGGGGAGTAATAAGGTCACAGTGCACACACTATGAACCATCCCATCCGTCTGTGAACGATTACAAGACATAAATCCGGACTGAGAAATTATCGAGTATATAGCAAAGTTACGCACGCGTATGAGGATATTTCTTTGAGCCGGTGTCAATAATCACACAGACCCCATCAGTCCTGTCTTGGTACCACGTATCGAATTCTTTCACGTATGTTAACGCCTCTTTCACGTACCGCTGGGTATATAGAAGGCGAGCTTCTTCCACGCACCGGGTATATCGGAAGGGCGCGTATATAGAAAGGTTCGATATATAGGACTGACGGTATATAGATTGGGAGACCTAATACCTAGAGTGATAAGAGCCAAACCCTGTCAGTGATCTCTGCAAAATGGGCACCAATGCCCCCAAATTTTTTCTTCCGGATTCACAATTGCTCAGAGGAAGCAACTATGCTGCATGGAAGACAAAAATAAAAACACAACTTGAGTTTGAAGAAATCTGGCTTGTTGTGACTGGTACTCTAACCAGATCACCAACGGATGCAACACAACAACGACAATTTGATAGAGCAGATCAGAAAGCAAAACTCATCATTTTGTTTGGAGTGTCCGACGATGTGCAAGCCCACATTCGAGATGCCACATCAGCAAAAGAAGCTTGGGATAAGCTGAGCACAATATATGAGGCCAAGAACAAGAATGTCATACTCAATTTGTAGAGTCAGTTACATACATTGAAATTCAAACAGAATGAGAAAATTGAAGCCTTCCTAAGAAGAGTTGCAGAGTTGAGGGCTTCACTTCTAGCCCTAGGAGAAGAGGTCAAAGATGAATCTCTCATTCCCATTGTTCTGAGAGCTCTCCCTTCTTCTTACCACATTTTTGTCACAACTCTAAACTTGTCAGATACGACAATTAGTTTTGACAAGCTAGTAAACCTACTGCAACAAGAGGAAGCAATGCACAACAACGATGATGAAGAGGAGCAGGCACTATCTTCACATCAAAAATGGAAAGGAAAAGGTAAAGGAAAACCTAAATCCTTTCAGAAGTCCCCACATCAGAATCAGTATCATGGGGACAATCAACAGAAGAAGCAATGTCCAATTTGCAAAAGAGGACATGACTTACAAGAATGTTGGTTTAACACATATAAGAAAGGTTCATCAAGCAATTCTGGACCACAACAACAACAATCTTACAAGGGACATTCAAACAACTATCACGGGAAGAAAAAGGGGAACTGGAAAAGAAGACCCCACCAGCAAGGTAATATTGCTTTGAGTAACAAAACATCAGACAATGAAGACTTCTTGTTCTTTGCTCGATCAAGTGAACCATCCACATCATCTAGTAGCGTCTGGTATGTTGATTCGAAAGCCACTCGACACATGACCGGCCACGAGACTGGTTTATTTCAATTAGGGACACGCCATGAAAAATCATGTTTCGTTGGGAGATGATTCTTCATATACTGATTCGAGGATTGGAAACATTTCTCTACCCCTTGGTTCACACAAATGCGAGACTATCGGATGTTCTATATTTCCTGGGTTGACAAAGAACCTTCTTTGGTCGATCAACTCCTAGATCACAACCTGAAAATTGACTTTGATAGTCAATCCGGCAAGAAAATGTGTTTGATTCGAGATAAATCCAGAGGATCAAAAATAATTGCAAAAGCCTCAAATGTGGGACGAATGTTTCAAATTGATTTCATTCACAAAAATGATCAAGCACTTGTGGCTAAAAACTCTACCTCAACTCAGTTGTGGCATCGGAGATTTGGTCATGTAAGTTTCAAATATCTCAAAACACTTCGCCGGTGTAATATGGTACATGGGCTACCATCTCTTCAAAAGGATACAGACAAGTGTCCTCACTACTTAGCAGGAAAACAACACAGAGTTTCATTCCAAAAGAGTACTTTTCGAGCTCATGGTAAACTTGACCTGGTTCATACCAATCTGTGTGGTCCAATGCAGCCAAGTCATTCAGGGTTCCAGTAATTCATGCTCTGTGTTGACGACTATTCACGAAAAATGTGGATTTTTTTTCTTCGCAAGAAAAGTGAAGCCTTTGAAACATTCAAAAATTTCAAAGTTGCAGTTGAGAAAGAAACTGGTCGTCACATCAGAACTCTCCACTCAGATCGAGGGGGGGAATTCACCAGTGATGAGTTCAGAGACTATCTACAAACTCACGGGATTCATCGACAAATGCCTCCTCCACACACACCGCAGCAAAATGGTGTTGTGAGAGAAGAAATCGTACTATCATGGAAATGGTGCGATGCATGATCGATGATTCGGACTTGCAAAGACATTTTGGGCAGAAGCAGCAAAAACAACAGTGTATTTGTTAAACAAAGCGCCCACAACTGCTCTTGATGGAATTACACCACAAGAAGCATGGTCAAAAAGGAAACCATCCATTGCACACCTCAGAGTATTCGGGTGCAAAGCCAGCATGCACATACCCAAACAGAACAGAAAGAAATTAGATATGAAGTCACAAAATCTCATCTTCATTGGATACAGTGAAGAGACTCTTGGGTATAGATTGATGGATCCTAAGACCAGAAAAGTCTACACAAGCAGAGATGTTGAATTTTTCGAGAAGAAGGACGTAGAGACTCCTCCTCCGGACTCGCAAGATGTAGATTTTTCACCAGTTGTAAAAGTTGAAGCTAATGTTCCCTCAGAATATGAAAGTGATGATGGGGATGATGGTGTTGATCAGATAGAACCACAACCCATGGGAACAGTTCAACGTATGCCTAAATGGTGTACAAGTACATTACGAGATGCAAGATTGGATGCTCCACCGGATACATCCACCCCTGGACCATGGACTCATAGTAAAGCAAGAGAAGAAGTTAACTTTGCTTTGATGAGTAAAGTTATTGAATCAGATGAGCCCTCTATAGTCTAGGAAGCCCTACAGTCAAAAGCTTGGAAAGATGCCATGGATTCTGAATATCAATCAGTGATGAAGAATAACACTTGGCAGCTTGTTGATCTTCCACTAGGGAAGAAACCCATTGGATGTAGATGGATATTCAAAACAAAGTACAAAGCAGATGGGACAGTGGACAAGCACAAAGCAAGACTTGTAGCAAAGGGGTATGCACAAAAAGAAGGCATTGACTATGAGGAGACATTTGCTCCCATAGCTAAGATCAAAACGATCAGGATGATCTTTGCTCTAGCTGCACAGTTTGGATAGAAAGTTCACCAAATGGATGTAAAAAGTGCCTTCCTGAATGGATATTTACAAGAAGAAGTCTACATGACTCAACCTGAGGGATATGTAGTACCTGGTCAAGAAGAAAAGGTATGCAGACTCAGGAAATCTCTGTATGGCCTAAAACAGGCACCCCGGGCATGGTACATCAAGATTGATGAGCATCTCGTACAACATGGATTCATTAGAAATCCATACGATCCCAATCTCTACCTCAAAAAGCAAGGGGGGAGATGGTGATTGTTGTAGTTTATGTCGATGATCTAGTCATCACTGGCAGTTTAGTGAAGATGATTGATGAAACGAAGAAAGATCTTAAGTGATCATTCGACATGACAGATCTCGGGCTTATGCACTACTGTCTTGGACTAGAAGTATGGCAGAAAGAGAATCATATCTTTGTTTCTCAGATGAAATATACCAAGACAACGCTCGAGAAATTTAGGATGATGGATTGCACACCAATTACTACACCTATGGAGAAGCAGATTACAGTTATCTCGTTCGAGATCCATCTCTGAGGTAAGTGCTACTCTCTATCGGCTGATTGGGAGTCTCATTTACCGACCTACACTAGACCGGATATCAGCTTTGCGGTGAGCTATCTATCCGAGGTTCATGCGGGAACCCAAAATTTTCATTGGAAAGTAGAAAGTGCATTTTGAGATATCTCAAAGGATCAGTGGATCTTGGTCTAGAATACAAGAAGAACGAAAACTTCTTCTTGATTGGATATTCGGATTCAGATCATGCAGGTAACATTGATGATAGAAAATCCACTTACGGATTTGTATTCTTTATGGGATCGGACCAATATCATGGGGAAGTAAGAAACAACACTTTGTTTCTCGATCTTCCTGAAGCGAGTATCGTTCAGGAGAGAAATTTGTCGTGAAGCGATTTGGCTCGCGTCGCATCTTGGAAGGACTTGGAATACCACAGGACAAACCGACCACCATGAATGTTGACAATGAAGGTGTTCTCAAACTTGTTCGCAATCCAGTTTTTCACGAGAGAACAAAACACATTGAATTTCAGGTTCATTTCATACATGAACATGTGTTGAAGCACAACATCCAGCTTCATTTTTGTCCAACAATTTGAACAACGAGCAGATATTTTCACAAAGTCACTTGCACGTGACAAGTTCGAGTTGTTCAGAGCATTTCTCTCCTCATCTCTTCAGACAATGCACAATTAAGGGGGGGAATGTTAGGATTAAATATTATTATCCTAATATTAATTCTGCATAGTTTAGATTATTTAATTTTATTAATTAAATAATCATTGTTATTTGGTTATATGGTTAATCAACCATATTTGTCTTTATACATACTGTTATATTGTTTTCAACAATATATTTGTATCTATTCATTTCCTGCTTCCCGGATGTTATTGGAAGCTTGTTTATTCTGGCACTTGGTTGCACACCTCATGCAACTTATTCTCCGGATGTATTTTCTGTGCAATATCTATAAATATTACAGCCTATTCATTGTAATGTTTACTTGATTGAGATTAATAAAATCTACACAGGCTTCCGTCCCTGTTTCTCAATCTACAATGACATGGGAATCCAAAATCTCAATATCTAGACCTTGTAATTCGTTGCCCAATGCCTTATCCATTGGGCCTCAAAGAGTCATGTATAACTTCAAGAAAGAAAGATCAGAAGAAGGAAAAACACAAACACACAATGGGAAGGAAACACACGACACATAATAGAAGGGGAAATAAAACCAGGACAACGGAAAGGAAAAACATTTAACAATCACCTATGGTACAATTAAGGCGGGGACAACCCACTTTTAATAATGATACAATTTCAAGTATTTCCCACTCTAAGCCAATTCCAAAGGCATTCCATCCAAATATGATAGACGAAAAGCATTCTTACCACAAGCTTCATGAATCTAGAATGGGCCGAGCCATAATGAATCAAACTTTCCATGCCTGCCTTTTGGTTCTCTTCTCTTGTCCCATAGCAGGATGAAGTCTCCAACTTTGAAATCTCTTGCCTTTGCCTTCTTATCAAAAATATTCTTTACTTGTAATTGGTACTCCTTAATACAATCCACCACTTGGAGTCTTTTTTCTTCCAACTTCTCAAGAAAGAGGATCCTCTTGTCAATGGGATCCTATGCGACCATCTTCTATTGCCTTGTAGTAGCTTGAGAGCTGGCATCTCGATCGTGAGAGGAATTACTACTTGAATCCATACAAAATATGAAATGGTGACATACCCATTGCCTTTGTAGGAGTGATCCTATCGCCCACATATGTGTCGTACAACCTTTTGTGCCAATTCCTTTGATTCGCATTCACAAGCTTGCAAACAATGGTCATAATGTTCTTGTTTCTTGATTTGGCTTATCCATTTCCTTATAGATAGTAGTGAGAAGAGTGAGAAAGGGATATTCCATAGCAATAGAAAAACTTGGTCAGTTCTCTTGAAGAGAAATAGGTAGCATTATCTACTGATCTTTTGTGGCACTCGAAAAGAGACTATGATATTCTCCTTGATGAAGTTGCATACTATTTCGGTGTTTTCTTGTTTGCTCGGAATGGCTTCCACCCATTTGGTGAAGTATTTTGTTGACAGTGAGTACATAGTTGTGCCCCAAACTTGAGTGAGGGTTTATAACACCAATGAATACCAACACCCACTATTGAAATGGTTCTTCAATAACCACAGGCTTGAGTGGTAATGCAACGAGTTGTGGTCATCAATGAACTCTTGGCATGCTTTGCATTTAGAAACCCAATCTTGAGTGTCTGCGTAAAGATGGTGGGAAAAAATACCTTCCTCGAAGGATCTTGTGTGCAGTGAACATTGCTAAAAAATGTCCACCACATGCTTGGTCATAGTATGATTTAAAAAAAAAATTATTGTTTCTCTTTATCTACGCACCTAAGGAAACAACCATCAAGGCCTCTTTTGTAAAGTGCATGATTCCAGATTACAAATTTAGCTTCCTTTAGATTGATTTTTCTCCTTTTCTTGTAATCAAGATGGGGAAGGTCTTCTCCATAAGTTAGGTAATAAGAAATATCATCATACCACTCATCGGAGTAGTGGTGACAAAGAGAACATGTTGGTTGTCTTGAATAAGTTGAGGAATCATAGTTTTCTTTACCATGTTGAGATTTGAGTGTTTCATCTTCAACTATCAACTTGCACAATCCATTTCCCCTTACCATATTGGAGGGTTGAATCTCCAAGTCATAGTATTGATTCTTTTCAATTCAATTTCCTCTTTTAGCTCATGGGATCCTGTTGTGTCAAGATGGACTTGATTGCACTATCGGGGACCATCACCACCGTATGGGAATTGAGAATGTAAAACCTGAAGTTTTTTAAAGCCTTAACCATTACATAGGCATGCTTCTCCAATTGATTGTATTTTATCTCATGTTTTTTCAAAGGACAACTCATGAAAGAAATAGGTGCTTCCACGCCTTCATCATTTTTCGGGACGAAAACATTAGAGCGTATGTTTCGATGCATAACAATATATGATGAATTCTTTGTTAAAATATGAAGATACAATAGTTGGACCCTTTGCAATGGATTTCTTGATCTCTTCAAATGTTTCCTTCCCTTCATTGTTCCATTTGAATTTTTCTTTTGGTTTCATCATGAAAGTGATGTGCTTCATCAACTCAGCAAACTCAGCCACAACCTTTCTCAAGAATGAATGAACTCCTTTCTTGGTTGTGGGTAGGGCTAATGATTGAATGGATTTAATCCTCTAAGGATCAATGCATGCTCCATGTTTGTTCATGATGTGCCCCAATAACTTGCCTTCTGTGACTCCAAAAATGCACTTTTTTTGATTTAGTGATATGTCATGTTTCTTACACCTTGCAAGTACATGTTCCAAGTGATAGATATGATCTCCCCTCTTCTTTGAAAATAATATGATATCATCAAGATATATAGATATATGACAATGTAATGCTTTAGATCTTTGAAGGCCAAATCCATTGCCCTTTGGAATGTAGCTCCTGCATTGATTAGGCCAAAATTCATTTTGTTGTAGGCAAATTTGTGCCCCAAGGTGTTGTAAAGGTTGTCTTGGTGCAGTCCTCCTTTGCCACTTTGATTTGATTATATCCTGAGAATCCATTAAGTAATGAAAGCATTTCATATCTAGTGACTGCTTAGGATATGATCCATGAAAGGAAGAGGATAATTGTCCTTTAATGATGCCTGGTTCTTTCATCACCAATAAAGCACTATGAGAATTCTTTCTGGGAACTCCTTGTCTTGTATGATTATTTATTAATGCACAAATTTTAGTGTGGTAAATGGTATCGGAAACACAACAACAAACATAACACAAGCATATCATAGACTATGATAAGAAGGAATGATGATAAATCTGAAATATAGGTGTAAATTATAATATCAACATGAAATTTTTACAATCTCACCCATGAGGTACTTCCTGTGTCACTGACTGCACTTTCCTTCCAACAATAACTATGTGAGAAACTTCACAATTACACCTCTTGATGGCTTCTTTAACACACCTTCAAAATGATGGCTTCTTTTACACACTTATTCATACAATATTTCTCACTACTTCCTTCTATATTAAATGAGGGGGTCCAATTTATTTATAGGAATTCGGGATTATCCACCTATCTCTAAGACAGGGATAGGAAATATCTTCCGATGAATCATATTCCATGCCTAAACTCTTGCCTTTAGATGTAGGCTTATCTTCTAAGTAAGATAAACCTTATCATCTCATATGGGTTCCACCTATTTAGAATTTTCCACAAATATAATAAAAAAATATTTATGACATCACTCTTTGTCCTTATTACAAATATAATATTTCTAATTCCTAATCATGTAGACCCTACTTCTCTACTTACCCCAACTTTGACATTTTAACATTATTGGACCACTTATGACAAATATTTACTTTTTACCACAACATTCCTATTGTACTTTGACTGTTACCATACTCTACTTTATTGGTAGCACCATACTAATGGCATCGTTATCTTCTATCATACGCCACTACTAATCATACTTAACAACATCCTATTCCTAATACATACATAATAAAATAGAAATTACGGAGGAAAATTTTAATGTCGACATTTTCCCCTTCTTAGCTTCTACTCCATCCTCAGAGTAGACTATTTTGGTGCTTGGAAAATCTTTAACTTGTGTCGTGGTTAACCCATTTCGTAATGGGAGTGCCATCCAATTCCTTAGGTCAATATGTACCATTTTCATGCACAACTGCTATTTTGTAGGGCCCCATCCATTTGGGAAGAAATTTTTTCTGCCTACCTTTTTTGTATCTGGAATCATATACTAGAACCAAGTCATTCACATGAAATGGAGACCAACGGATCTTTTGATCAAAGTATTCTTTCGCTTCATTTTCTTCTTATAGCTTGTATCCTTTGCTATTTCCTCATTTCCTCTAGCAAAAGAAGATGCACCAACCTTTCTTTTCTTGAATCACTTTCATCCATCCTTTCCTTTTTCATAACTCTCACAAAGTGGGAATATCAAACTCAATAGGAAGAAGCTGGATCAATGCCATAAGCCAATTGAAATGGGAGTATCTTGTTGCTAACTTTGATGTTGCCCTATATGCCCACAATGCTACATGAATCCTTTTATCCCACTTATGTACCTGTAAGGATGCATCTGTTTCTATAATTTGACACAACACAAAATTTGTTCATTCCACTGTCCATTTTGTGCTTGGCAGTATGTATGTTGTTGCCTTCCTATGCTTAATAGAAAACTTGTTGACTAGGGCTTCTACCACCTCATTAATGAAGTGGCTTCCTTGATATGTTACAATTTCTAATGGGCAACCAAATCTGGTGACAATGCGAGGTAAAAGCACAATAAAATGTCCCACTTTTTGGTATGTTTTGTACCATTATAAACATGAATTTTCAGTTTCATTGATTTTCTAAAGGTAATAGCCATAAAACCGTACACATTCATGAAATTCCACAAACTAACGAAATGTTGTATTTAGAGTGTAGAATACATATCAATTTTTTTAAAAAACAAATTGCAAAAAAAAAGGTCTTTTTCTTAATTTTATTCATACGTTGTTTCTTATGTTATAAAAGAGGAATGACTGTCCCGGTGGTTTTTTTGAATGAAAATTTATTTTTTCACCATCAAATTTTAGATATATGTTCAAGATTTGAATTTTGAGGTGCTATCAAATTTTCATATTTTTTGGACTTATATTTTTTTAATTAATTATTTAGTAAAAATATTTTCAAATAAATGGCGTACAAATGTTTATGCCAATAAATTTTAATATTTATATCGAAATTGAATTTTTTTTTCACAGGTAAGAAGAAGACTTCAATAAATAGTAATTTTAATTTTTCAATTTTTTTGATATTTTTGCTATTTTTCAAATTGGGTTGATTGTGTACGATCGATTGTCCTAAAATACCATATGTTAGCAAAATATAAAAAATAAATAGTAAAACATATTTTTAAAAATGAAAATTATATTTTTAGAAAGCTAATAAAATTCTATATTTTGTGTTAAAATTTTGTAATTTTATTCATTCGTTAACCCTAATTACGTGGCACCTAAGTGGCACATTTTGGCATAAAATTATCCTCCAAATGGATTTGGTGCCAAAATGTGCCACATAAGTGCCACATAGGTGCCACATAGGGGGTTCGCGTGAAGGGGGTTTGCGTGAACCCCCCTTCGCCTGAACCCCCCTGAACCCTAAATGCCGCCCAAAACTATATAAATATCTATATATAACTCTTTGCCGCCAAAATTATTTGAATTCGGGGGGTTCGCGCGAAGGGTGTTCGCGCGAACCCCCTTTCGCGCGAACTAGTTTCTTCATCCTACGTGGCAGTTCAGGCGAAGGGGGTTCATGCGAAAGGGGTGTTCACGTGAACACCCTCGATTTCGATCCCGCCCAACTTGTTACTCGCGTTTTTGGGACATGAAGTGGGACACAACATTGTGCTTTGAAACGTAACTCATATATGAACCTTGCCACTTCATCCATGGAAGTTGTTTTTAACGGCCTAGCTTCAACCCACTTGGTTAAATAATCCGTGGCAACTACAATATACTTATTTTGGTGTGGAGTAGTTAGAAGTGGACCTCTGATATCTATTCCCCACTTTTCAAAGGGACCAAGTGGAAGAATAGGGCATAATGGAGCTGATGAAGTCTTATGGTTACCATGTGTTTGAAAATATCACATGCCTCACAATAATTATAACAATCTCTAAAAATAGTGGGCCAATGATAACCTACATCCAATATTCTTCTTGTTGTAAGTTTTCGAAAGAAGTGTCCTCCACATGTACCATTGTGGAATTCTTCCAAATTCTCTCTTATCTTGTCCATCGAGGTCCTATTCGAAATAATACTCCATGCGAGAATAGAATATGGATGACCTGGCTTGAGTAATCTTTCTCTTAGTCTTTGCATTGGCACCATCGGAAACTTGAAGTCATTCGGATAATTCCAATTATCTATGTATTCACTAGGGATTGTGTCGAGGGATAACAATGTTGCATCTAGGAAATCATCATCATCGAGAAGATGATCCTAAGCCATCATAGGCTCAAGAGAGTGCATCTGTATTGACATGCTTCTTTCCTGGCCTATCTATAATATCAAATTCAAATTCTTGTAGCAAAATTATCCATCTTGCTATTCTCCCTAATGGGTTAGGCTTATTTACAATATATTTTAGAGCTTGATGATCTGTTACAACTATAAATTTCTGCCCTAGAAAGTAATTTCTAAACTTCTTTACAACAAAAATGATAGCTAGAGCCTCTTTTTTAGTTATAGTATAATTTACCTCAGCACTGCTCATTTGTCTACTCCCAAAGTAAACTGGATGATCATTCCCATTTTCATCTTTTTGGCTGAAAGTACTTCCTAGTGCTGCATCTGAGGCATCATTATACACAATGAATGGATTTCTCTAATATGGATTTTTAAAAATAGGTGAAGACACCAAATCTTCCTTCAGTTTTTCAAAAGCTTCATGCACCTTATTTCTGGTTCATAAGTAACATCCTTCTTCAAGAACATGGTTAGTGGTTGTGCAATCTTTGAGAAATTATTGTTGAACCTTCTATAGTAACCCATGTGGCCTAAAACTGATCTCAACTTACTTCTATTAATAGGAAATGGTAACTCTTTGATTTTTGAAACTTTATCAGGATCAGTACCAATACCATCTCTGGATATAACATGCCCTAACAAAATTCCTTTAGAACATCCAAAGACACACTTTGTAGGGTTTAGTGAGGCTTGTGCTTCATCTAACCTTTGAAATGTTGTCTCCATCTAGTGCAGGTGGTCCATCTTGCTCCCATAGATGCAAAAATCATCTAGAAATACTTTGATGAAGTTCCCAATGTAGGGTTCAAACACCCTATTCATCAAGCGTTGGAACATTGCCGGAGCATTACACAACCCAAAAGGCATAACTCTATAAGAAAATGTTCCCCAAGGAGTGGTGAATGTGGTATTCAGCTGATCTTTCTCTACTATACAAACTTGGTTGTATCTGCTATATCCATCAGAAAAACTATAGCACTCCTAGCCAACTACTTCATCCAAGATCTGATCTGAGAATGGAAGAGGGTAATTATCCTTCTTTTTTTCCTTGTTGAGCTTCCTATAATCAATACAAATGCGTAGTTTCCCATTATTTTTTATTGAGATCACAATGGGAGAAACCCATTCTGAATTCTCTATAGCAAATATGAATCCTGCATCAAGTAACTTATCTATTTCTTCTTTTACAATCTTAGAAAAATTAGGATTCATTTTATATGGCATTTGTTTTATGGGCTTAGCACCATCTACCATCTCAATAGAATATTCTACCCAACTTACTTGATGGAGTTCCTTGTAATCAAAAGTGAGTAGGTGTATGTACCTTCGAAAGAAATAGAGGAAAGATTCCTTCTCGGTCTCCATCAAGCATCACCAATCTTTATTTGTTGGAGACGATCAAAAATTTCTTCTTGAGATAATCTTATGGGTTCATGAGTCGATTTGACTAGAAGGATATCCATGACCGAAAGATCAATCTCACTTTCTTCATCTTCGTGTCCACTTCACCTGGTACTAGAGTAATCGAGAGAATGTCAATCATCGAGTTTCATCATTTGAATCCACATGTTCTACCTTATGATCTTTGAGGGATAACATTTATCTTCACCCCTCTCTCTGTCAGTACAAGTGTCATGAAGCCTTCATTCCGTGTAGTTTCTTGCATGAACTCTCCTTAGCCATGGCCTTCCTAACAACATTGGAGTGGTACAGCAACAGTACCATTTTTCATCACTGAAAGTCTACCACACATACAACACCCATATGACAGATATTGCTAGATTTGAAACAAACACCTTACGGTTTAGTTTTTCCCTTATTTAATGACCTTAACATAAGTGTTGAGGGCGATCAATTTTAACATATTCATTACTGGACTCGGTCATTACATTAAGCGCATCACTGCATCAACTAAGACATCATGAATTGAAATACCATTACATAATACCTCAGCTTGTGGAGTGTAGGGATCCACATCACGCCTCTAAAAGCAGGTACCTCAACCTCCTTACTTCATTGTGCATTGAGTCCACTTCAGCTCCCGCCTCTTCTCAGAAGACATAGCTAGAAGTTAACCATATGTAATATTTGTAGGCCTTTTGGATAGATCTTCTAAGATGGAGTATGGTCCTTGTCCTGTGAAATTAGAAAATATTACACACCCAACTTTCTTCTCCTATGTTTCTTACTAGTTTCTCATTTCATCTTCTTAGGATCATTTCCATCTTGGTTATCTTTTTCTTTCTTTCTTTTTGTTACAAACACATTTACTCCATTATTTTTGCTCTTATCTATTACATCAAAATAATTCACACGGTGTTTTTCCTTTATCATAATCTCTTGTACCAGATGTAGAAGCTCTATCTAGACAACTATACTTATAATGACCCTTTTATGACTACCATAACATACAACTTCAGTTATATTTCTTTTTGGACCTCTATCTCCTCCTTAAGAACTAAATTCCTTTCTTTGAAGAAGATTAATAGTTAACTGACCCATCTTCTTGAGCAGATCTTCATACTCAGTAGATGTACTAGGGAAAAGATTTGTGCTCACCGAGAGTGGTTGTGGATTTTAGACCAAAGGTGTTGGTGTAGGCTCTACCTTAGCAGCAATTTCTTTGGGCTCCTCTTCCATGATTTCTTCTTTCCTTCTTGCAATCTCCTTTGCTTGTTCAATGGTAGCTAGGTTGTCATACTTCACTCGTTGTCTGATCTCTGGCTTCATCCCAAGAATGAAGTGCTTATAGAGGAGATTATCCATGCCATTCATCAACCTATCCGCTAATCCTTCCTTCTGGATCTGGGCATCGAGCTTCCTCCTTAGCTCTAGAACATGAGCATGATAATCCCTTATCTTCTCCTTATCTCCTTGGGATAACTTTGTGATATCGATCTGAGATCTCGCATATTTATGTTATTCACCAAATTCTTCAAGAAAATTTCAGTTAATAAATTCCATGATTTTTTCACATTATCACCTAGTATTTCAAACCACCTAAGGGTTGAACCATCCAAACAAGTAGAAAAAATTCAGTCTATTGTTCCCTTCTTATGAGGCCATTACAAATACAAGATCATTAAAACTCTTGAATGAAAGCGAAGCATCTTCATTAGATTGGGCTAAAGAAATAGGAATCTTCCCCATTTTTAAAAATAACCACAGTGAAATACCAATTCACAAATACAATTAGTAAGACTTGTGTGCAAAAATAATTGGACCCACTACAATAGAAAGTGAATTTACACCTTTCTACAGCAAAATAGGAATGACCACGGTAAAACCTAACTTACTACGATAAAAACTGACTTTACTGTGGTAAACACTATTCACAGTAAAAAGTGAAGTTACTATGGTAAATACTATTCATGGTAAAAAGTAAAGTTACTGTGGTAAATACTATTCATGGTAAAAAGTAACTTTACCATGGTAACTACTATGCACAATAAAAACAAGGTTACTCTCCAAATGATTTCTGACTAAGGGGGAATATTTCTCCAGAAAATCCACGAACGAGGAATGATCCCGACATCGAAACCAAAAATGTCATCACCAATCTGGCACTATGATAATTCTTTACCGGGAACTCCTCATGCTATGATTATTTACTAATGGACAACTTTTAGTTTCGTGGATGGAATCTGGAAACACAACAACAAACATAACACAAGAATACCATAGACTATGATAAGAAGGAATGATGATAAATCTGAAATATAAGTGTAAATTATAATATCAACATGAAATTATTACAATCTCACCCATGAGGTACATCAAGTGTTACTGACTTCACTTTCCTTCCAACAATAACTATGGGAGAAACTACACAATTACACCTCTTAATGGCTTCTTTAACACACCTTCAAAATGATGGCTTCCTTTACACACTTATTCATACAATATTTCTCACTACTTCCTCCTATATTAAATGAGGGGGTGGCCTCTTTATTTATAGGAATTCGGGATTATCCACCCTATCTCTAAGACAGGATAGGAAATATCTTCCGATGAATCATATTCCATGCCTAAACTCTTGCCTTTACATGTAGGCTTATCTTCTAAAATAAACCTTTTTAGACTTTTCCACAAATAAAATACACAAAATATTTATGACATCACTCTTTGTCCTTATTACAAATATAATATTTCTAATTCCTAATCATGTAGACCCTACTTCTCTACTTACCCCAACTTTGACATTTTAACATTACTAGACCACTTACAACAAATATTTACTTTTTACCACAACATTCCTATTGTACTTTGACTATTATTGTACTCTACTTTATTGGCAGCACCGTATTGATGGCGTTGTTATCTTCTATCAGAAGCCACTACTAATCATACTTAACAACATCCTATTCCTAATACATACATAATAAAATAGAAATTAAGGAGGAAAATTTTAAATGCCGTCCAGGATGCGAAAATCTACATATATCCTTATTTCACCATTCTTCTTACGTAGTGGCACAATATTATCCACCCACATTGAATGGTGGATGGGAAAGATGATCCTTACATTAAGCATCTTCATCACCTCTTCCTTAATGGTATCACAAATCGTTTGGTTGTATGGCCTTTGTTTCTTCTGAAGGGCTTGACACCTTGCTTCAAACGAATTGAGTGATTCATTTCCTTTAGATGGAAGGATTTGAGTTCATCATAAGAGTAGGCCAAGACATCGAGTATTTCTTGAGTAATGTAACAAACCTTATTTTTTTCTTCATTCGAGCAACATTTTACAATATTGAACATCCTTGGCTCCTTTGGGGTACCAATGTTTTCTTTGTCAAAATCAAATGGGCACTTGAGAAGATTTCTTTTCTTTCTCTTTAATGAATCATGTCATGTTTGTCAAAGAGGTCTTCTAAAGAGACTAGGCATTTTGAAATTTTGTTCCCTTTCAAATAGATTATTCCCTCAAAGCATCAATCCCTTCAATTCCTTCTTTCCCTTCTTTTGGGGCTACTTCTCGGTGTCAATTTTCACCTCCTTTGAAGAAGAGATTATTGAAATTATCCCTTTTCTCTAAAAAGGCTAAAATTTGGTTATCATCATTGAAGACTTTCCAATGATTTGTATTATCTCGTGCACATGCTTAGGCTTGAATACCATTTCAATGGTCACTTTGTCTATACCAAAAGAAGGATGAGGTGTCACTAGGGAAGATGACACGCAAGAGAATCAACATTTTCATTTTGTTCCCTTAGAATAGCTTCAAAGTGGAAAATGCATCAAAAGATTCAATGAAATCCTACACTGCTTTTCGTAATGCCTAAGTCTTGGATTATTCACACGATATTGTAGGCGAAAACATTTACTACATCCTCTACATCACCTCGGCATCTCATTCTATTGATTCCCATTTCCTCTGTTGCACTCGGGCCTAAGAGTAGAGATTCATATTATGTAGTGTTATTTATATTATCAAATTGCAGCTTCTAGGCAAATGGGTATAACTCATTGGAAGGAGAGTACAATACTACCCCAACTCCCAATCCCACACCTTTGGAATGACTACCATAAAATTCCATTGTCCAAATTTGATCTTCCTCTTCCTCCATGAGAAGTGGCAAGTTCTCCTCTTTTTCGATGTGAGGAAGTAGTTTCCTAGCCCACAATCTTGAAAGAGAATATTTTCTTTCGGATCATCGGACTTTCGTATTGTAAACTTCATCTTTCTTACTGGTAGAAACTTCTTCATATCATCTTTTATCTGGGATAGTTGTAGATGACCAATCAATTTTATCTCTCTTTCCAGTCTCTGCAAAAACTCCTACTCAATAGCGTACCAAAGGATGTTGGGATGTCCACTACCACTATGGTTAGGAGCACCTTGTTGTATGCGGAAAATAAGCTAGCTCTACTAGTGCATCTTTGATTCTTCCTACCAATGGAACTTGTTTAGATTCCATTGAGTAGCGAGTGCCATTTACCCGAGGTCAAGGTAAGGCCTAGAGAATTTGCAACTTTGGCTAGCATCACATTGTATCGATGTTCCGAATCTATGATACAATGATTTAGTGGAAGCCTTTAATGAGGAGTGATAGGTAGAAAGGTTCAACCTTTCGGATTTGGACGCACTTAATCTACCATGTTTTGGGAAGGTGGTGTGGATGGTGTGGGTAGTAAGCCTTTAGATCTAGGACTCGAGGATACGGGGTTACCACCATGAAGCTGTATTAATGAACTGTCAAACTAGGCTAGGTGTGTTTATAGGTATTCTATTTATGAGAGATGGACTTATTAGTATCAATTTTTTTCTCCTTCTCAATCCAAGTAGAAAACACAGATTCAACAAGGAGCTTAGAGGTAGCTAGATCATAAATATATGTTGTTTTCTAGCCAAGGAGGAATCTAATTGTCCTTTGTTACTTGGATTTGTGGAGAGAATGGATAACACCTTCAAGAGGATTTGATCTATCCTCACTATTTTAGGTTGTGCCTTTCAACCAAGGTAAGAGAACCTATTTTGTAACCTATGTTTATTAAAGAACAATGATAAATCTTTCTTTTGCATAAATTTCATAGAGAAGGCCGTGGGAAAATATGATCAACACACCAGATTTGAATCTCACTAGTTGTCACTTCCAGATCATGGAGATACTTTCACAACAAGGTAAAGGTTACTAAAGACATTTGGAATCTTGATTTGTCTTACATACTTTAGCAAATGGATTTTGGTCTTATGTTGGCATATAGAGAAAAATACAGGTAGTATGGGTACGATTAGTTGTTTTAAATAAAAATTTTGGTGGGAGGGGAGACAGGATGCGCTTGACTCACCAGATCCTTGAGAGCTCATGCAAAATGGAAAGATTCAAACAACAAAATGCCACAAAAGTTAAAAATGTTTCTTCAACTAGAATATGTGCTTCAATGGAGGCCCAGATTGGCACTTTTTCATACAACCTATGGGATTCTGTCATGAAGGCTCAAGTCAGAGAACCCAATAAAGCACCAAGATTTCAAACCAAACCACACCTGAGGTACACCTAGAAGCTTACAAATAATCTCAATCAACAAAATCAAAGAAAAGTTATTTTAAACCATTTATCTCACTCCTAGATGAAGGGTCTTCTGAGGAGTGAGATTACAGATGCCACTAAGCTATCATAAGGACTAAGACCTATGTGATTGGACCAGATTTTGGTACAAGATTTCAATGCAGAAAAAGAAAAACTATTCGCATGCATTCGAAGATGAAACAAATACATTTTACTCAAGATTAATAAAGAATAACTCAAGTTTGATCAAATTTATCAGCAAAGGAAAGTTTTCAAAACAATCTCAAATATTTTCAATGACTGTACAATTGTAACCATTTTGACATGATTAAATTTGACACAAAGAGAGATATACAAGCTTCTCAAATGGCTTCTCAAAAAGGATGGTCTGTCAATATTTTTCTTCTAGAAAAATAAGTACTTGATCTCTCCAAATAAAAATCCCAATTCCCAAAGATTTACACAAAAAAATTGTGATATTTATAACCTTGAAAATAGAGCCCCTTTCTCCCCAAAATAAAAAAGTTAAATGCACCGGTGTTGGAAATGATTCTTTTGCGATTCTCGAGAATCAAATCGAAAAAATTCACCGGGTGCTCGAGGGGGAAAATTTCATCGATATCATGCATTCAACTCCTCCCTCGGTAGATCACTCTTTCTTCAATTTTCTAACCACTTCCACCCCTAATCTATAAAATCTAGCTCTTTCCGTGCTTGGGAGAAGAAAATGTAAAATATGATCGGGCATGAAAGTAAAACCATTTTTATGGTGAAATATGTCTTGCAAATCTCCCCATAAAAATTAGATATCAAAATTAACTCTGCTCTCTATTTGGCATGTAGTAAAGACCAAGAAATCATGGAGACTCGCACTTATAGACATGTTTCAAAAAAATGGGGGGAAAATAATATTTCAGGACTCTTAAGCGTCGTTGATCTTTACTTTCAATTTGGGCCATCCACGTGGAAGATTCAAACTTAAGAGCAGGACTCAAGGGCTTCCTTTGACTTTTTACAACTTTTTGGAAAAGAAAAGAAAAATTCCATTTCACTCTGCACCTCTACCCTTAGGAAATGATCCTCACACGTGTCCAAATGTGATTGAAGCAAAACCATGGCCAAATTCTACCATTTTACTATCTTTTTGGAAAAGGGAAAATTTTCCAAATTTTCCTGCGACTCTTCCCTCGGGAAATGAGTCTAACACATTTCAAATGTGGTTCGAGCGGGGTTGTGCTTCCCTTTTTACTTTTAACTCTTTTCTCCCAAAAGGATTTTTTTCAAATTTCCCAGAGTCTGCACCTCTGCCATTGATAGGGGCAAACCATTAAGTATTTTCCTCATGGGGCTTATGGGCCATTTTGAGATTTTAATTCTTAAGGGCAAAAAATCCAAGTTGCCTCCGATGGTCCGCCTCCCTACCTCTTTGAATTTTCAAACTACCATGTGTCATCATGACGATCCTTGAGATTGTCCCAAAAAATTGATACACTGGATGAGCACGAGCTCGCCACGTGTCCTATTCCAGCAAGGTTTTCCTGAATAGTTGAAGCTCGAGTGGAAAGCGCCACGTTTCATGCTCGAGGTAGTCTCCTTTAGCCGTTGAAAATTCAAAGTAAAATTTAAAGTGAGCAAAGGTCTCCACATGTCATCCCAACACTTCTTTAAAATGAAACTCAAAGGATGGTCTCCAAACATGCGCAGTTCCTCCACGTGTCTCCCGATGCAAATTCAAGATGGTGCCCAAAGTGAAGACCACTGAATGAGCATGAGCATGCAACATGTCCTATTCCACCAAACTACTCCAAGCGCATAAAAATTGTGCAGTCTGGGAAAAGTATCGGAGTCCTCCACGTGTCCTCTTGACGCTACTCAATGGCCAAACCAAAAAATAGATCTTCAAATGAGCGTCGTGCCTCCACATGGACAAACTTGGAATTGAGGCTTTCCATGAATTTTTGAAGTATGAAGCCAAGTTACATCCATTTAAAAGGTTCCACGTCCTCTATACATGCAAGGATGCAAATTTGACTAGGAGAAACACCCATAAAATTGTAAAATATAAAAAAATAACCATTTGAGCACTGGAAATGAATTTTTCTTCAAGGACAAAAAGTTTAGAAATGTTACAAGGCTTGAATATGTTATTCGGGGACACATCAATTCGTTCTTCTTCAAATATCGAGGATAGAAATGATAAGGAAGAAAAATCCTAGTCGTGGAGAATAGAAAACATGGGGGAACCCAAGTGTTTGATGAACAAAGAATGGGGAACCAAAATTATAGACCTTCCTAGAGGAACAAAGAAACGAGGAGACAAACATGGAGCTGTACGTACCCAAAATTGAAGGGTACTACACCACCGGAACAATATAACACGTGCTGATGATGATATAGGTCTCCTCGCAAGGTGTTCGGGATCTAGAAAATCCCCCCAAGTATGCGTTAACATCCCACATGCCCCGCTTAGCCCCCGTGTGCTTTGTTTTTCTCTTTTTCCCTCTTTTCTTGGCATTTTCTCTTGATTCTGAAACCGCCGCCCTGCTGAGCGGCGGTCTTGTAACGGCCGCCTAAGCAAGGCAGCGGTCCTGTAACCGCCACCCTGCTCATGGCGGCAGTCCTTTACGCATTTTCCAAAACGCTCTTTTAATACGATTCACGTAAATTTCATTGATTCACCAGCCTTTTTAACCACCATAAGCTTGCATTAACTATTTTGGTTCCCTGGAATAGTGTTTTGCCATTGTTTATAGTTTAAGAGTTCTATTTGGTTTTTACCTTGGGTAAATCCAAATTCTATAAATAGTTGGCTTGTGCTCAAGAAAATGGCCCCTCAAATTTTCCTCTGAATTTCTCATTACAATAGATTAGTCTTTCATTTTATTTAGATTTATTATTTTCTTTCATTGCATTCCTAGTTAGTGTTGTTTCTTTGTTAGGAAGCCACATATCCATCTTGTGAAAATGTTGTTGATATTTTATCGAATACATTGGAGTAGAATAGTTCATTTTCAATAAGAAGCCATTAAAGTTGCAGGTTTTCTCTTCAAATAGAATAGTTTTAGGTTCTAGGTGTTTCATGTTGCATGACTCATGATAAATCCCACTAGGAATTGCATAAGCCAAGATCTGTACTCTTACTGTTATACCTCTCCTACTCGCATTGTATTTAGTCCGTGACCTAAGTCTTTGTGCCAATATCTATTTCTGTTAATGCTAGCATTACACACTTTTATAGATCTACGTGAACACGAAGGAGCGAGGAGATCACACTAAGGGGACATAGCCACACACACCATCAGATTCGCCAGCTTTGCTGCGAGAATCCGGGTTCTAGATTTCAAAATTCTAATTAGAAGCATATCAAATAGTGTAGCCAATCACTTTATTTTAGTCAATTTTACTTTCGATATTGCGGGGAATGCAGTGGGGATTGATAGTTTTAAGAATATATGATTCATTCCTCACTTCTGAGGTAGGATCGAGAGTCTTACAAATAGACTAGATTAAGCATTTCATTATTTAGAATAGGTTCACAGTTGCACAGATAAATAACTATACTCGGTTATTTTGTTTTTTTAAATTGTTATTTTAGCTGTTAATTCTAGATATATTAAACAATTACTCTTTTAAATTCATTCGAATAGTTCATCAGAAAATACAAAAATAAAGAAATCATATATGCTATAGATATACTTAATGTAGTTAAATTTCACTTTCTTTGCAGTTAATTTTCATTATTACTTTTGTATGACAATCACGGGACCTAGAGAGCCCAGGGAATACGTATTCAAGCCAATCGTGCCCCAACCCAATCTCGTCATATCCATAACTGATATAGATCAAAATATCGGCATCCAAGTCTTCCAAACAATGGTAAACTTACACAAATCAGTTTCCAACTACATGGGTTAAACATAGGAGATGACCCGGCACACACATTTTGGTCAAATCAACCAAACTACAGATTACCTAGGTTCATATTCACATGACTATAGAAGGGTTTGAAGAGAGCGGACCTTTGGTTGTGATCCTTTGGTCCATGACCGGATACGAGAAGATACTCTCACGAGACATAGATACTAGCTTAAGAATTTAGGTTGCACAAACACTTGTAAGATATTATGAGAAGATCACACAATTATTAATTTGAATATAGAAGATGAAAAGGCATATAAATATTGGATACTAGGGATTAGGGATTGATTACAGTGCATGAACATAGTACGACCACAACAAATACGAATCTACGGGTGTGACCCACTAATTCCATAGCCCAACGAGCCTATAGGTGAATCGAGACATAGATGTTGGCCTACATACACTAGTATTCAAATCTACTCCACTCCCACCTATCATCATCGAACAATTATCCTTATTAGACATAGTAGCTAACAAAGCTAAGGAGTTTTGGACTAGGCTAGAGAATCGCCCATAGAGTCAATTATATTTATCATCCGTCCTATGACCTTATCGGGGACATACACAAAACTATCCTAGGATGTTTTCCACGTATTTCACAACCTATAGACCGAATCATGCGAGCTTGATATTGATTGGAGCCTTGAGTATCATCCTTGCCGATCTATCTATCACACCGGTTCAAATTAGAAGGGCCTTCTTTTCCTTAGATTCATAATTTCCACTAGTGCGCGTCGAAGACATCAGATTTCCTAACTATTTTGTCTGCATCCCACGCATATTCCATCCCCACTGGCTATTTCGGCATGACCTCAGGAGGTCGGGTGCGAGGAAGAGTTACTTGTAGATTCCCAAGCTCGCTTGTCTCTTTTCTATCGAACAAAGCTGGTGAACTCGCGTGAAGCTTTCTACATTGCAGTATGGAGTCGGGTTTCTAATGGTTCTTTCAAATTAAAACGACTCTTTCATCTTTACTGGCTCATTAGCTTTCACCATCACCTTCGCTCCTTCCCATTATTCTGTGGGTATTCATATACCCCCTAAATATTTTGGGATTCGATGCATATGGTAGGCCTCTCTTAGGTCTTGAGGCATACTACGCTCAACTGAATAAGCATTCATCGCCCTTGCTCTCGGTATGGGGTGACAACTATTTAGATAACCAACTATCAACACAAACTCCATCTCCAAGGATCAGATATAACTCATCTTTCCAAACAGAAGAGTTGAATCAGTTTGCTCAAACATGGAAAACAGAGCCTTCATGCTCGAATAATATGACGCTCACAGGAGAATCAAGTTCATCTCCTTAGGTACTACTTAGAACACAAATTAGTAGACAATCAGACTCATACCTGGGTTTAGATGATGAACATTCGGTAAATTATGCCAGGAATGAACAACGTTCTCGAAGTATGTACCACACCGTAGGAGGTTTACAAACACAACTGAGGTCTCTTTTCAAGGAAATACCTCCATGCCACTACATATAGGAAATTCTCTCGGGGAAACTTGACAGGGAAATGATCAATTCATAGCAAGATATCACATGCCTATACAACACCATGATATACAACAGACGCCACCAAAGCAAAACACCGTGACTTCACCAAATGAATTCATTTCAACGTTAGTAGAAAAATTTAGGGGATTAGAACTTGCTCAGGAAAATCACCATTCTCAGTTCATGTAGGTAGGAAATCCTAATCCTCCACACCATCCTAACCAGGTAGACCTCCTCACAGGATTAGGCACATTAGGTATGACTCCTCAGTATTCACAACAAACGCCGATTAGAACCACCGTTTCTAACACCGTTCCAATACCTCCCGGTCTAGTACAAAATAATCCATTCTTGGAAAATACCCCTTCATACTTAAACATGTACTCCAAATCACCACAAGGGATATCTTCTCCTCTCCCGTTATTTTTACTCAACCACAGCGGTACCCTTATGCTCCTACCAATGCATATGTAATGCCATATCAACAACCCATTCCACCTCCACTCCCTCAACAGGCACCATCAATGGTCGAAACCTATGCGATAGGGACATATTCAAAATACTTGAAAGAGCCCTTAGATTTCACCATACGAAGCGTCATGCTTCCAAGACCTCTTCCCGATTTTCCCAAATACAAAGGTGAGGGAGATCCAAATGCCCATATCAAAGCTTACGCTACGGCCATTCGAGAATTACTCCCTTGGGATGGGGTTGTTGCTAAAATATTTCCCAAAACCTTGGAAGGTATCGCTCTCGATTGGTATTATAGAATACCTGAGGCTTCCATCCATTCATTCAAGAAACTCATGTCAGAGTTCATCAAGGCCTTTGACATGAACAAACTATTAAGAATAGGAATCAGGGAATTCTTGCACATTAAGAAAGAACACAATGAATCTGTCGCCCATTTCATCCAGAGGTGGCGCACAGTTCTCTATTCTTCACAAGTGCTCCGAACATGGATGAGATGGAACTATGCAATTTATTCCTTCATTCTCTTAGCAGAGAAGTAAAGGAAGAAGTCCAGAAGTTTCCACTAAGAACTTATAATGAAGTACTTGAGAGTTCTCTCCGAATAGATCAAGCGGAAATTGATAGTGGTCGCAAGACATATGGAGCAAACGGGAGGTTAATCACCTCCAACCAAAACACTACAACTTATCCTACTATCATGAATGTCAATCAAGGACCTAAAATTCTTAACAAAAATCACGGAGTGACAACGGATGGAGTAACCGATCAGGCTAGAAAAATAAATGTTGTGAATACTCCACCACAAATAAACAATAAACGAAACAATGACTTTACTCCAACAATCAATACGGTGGATTTTAATCATCAACAACAACAACAACAAATCCCTACAAGAGATCCAAATAAGAATTCAACTAGGTATCAAAACCAGAATTCAAACCAAAAACAACAAACTAAAAACTTTAATAGCAGCGGTTTGATCAAAGTTTTGGGCCACAATATGCACCACACCAACAAACTAGGAATTACAATCCCAACTCATATTGTGGTTTCCACAAAATTCAGGGTCATGACACTAAAACATCTGTGACTACAATAAATTCATGCAACACTTACCAGATGAACAAAGACAACTTTTCATAGATATGTTCTTGGCAAATCCTACGTCACCAGCACCAAATATTTTTACAGGGGCAGTTTCCCCTCAAAATGCACCCCTCAAGATCTTCAATGATCCGCTCCCAAATCACAACAATAACAAGTTAAATCCAAGTGGGACAAAAAAGGGTGTGATTGCAGGAAACAATGATCATGAAGCTTCAACTTCACTGAATCCATTAGTTGCGCCACAACTAGGAAGTCAACCACGACCTAAGATAGTCGGATTAGTGGAGTTAGATGCCGAACTACCCATAGAAGCTGTAACAAGGACACGAGAGTATTCCTCTCAGCCAAGTCCAAGCTACCCACTAGAAACAGATGATGTCCAACAAGTATTAATAAAACCCGTAGGTGCTTATGATTTAATTAATGATCTAACAAAAACCTTCTCACACATCTCCTTTTTGGATTTATTGAAGAACTCCCCTGCTCACAGGGCTACTCTTTTAGAAGCATTGGGTTTAGGTCATCTAATCAACATCACTCCACCTCCCGAAACACAGGTAAACCATAAAGACTTTGATATCCATCCTCCGGGGCAGGTGGATAGAGACACCAAATTAATATTCAAAATAAACAAAATGCCCACAGACACTGAGGTTGCATGCCGAGGTGATCCAACCTTACATTTGCAAGTATGGGTTTATAACAACTATGTAAAGTGTGCAATGGTAGACGATGGGGAAGTGGTCAACATAGTCCCCTTCTCTTTCCTTCAAAATCTAGGGTATGGAGAAACAAATTGTTCCACAACCCGAAATACGCTAAGAGGCTATGACAGCATTAAAGCCACCTCGATTGGAACTATAATATTACCGGTCACCTTAGGACCCAAAACCATCCTGACTGAGTTTTATATTATAGATCGGGAAACTAACTATAATATGATCCTTGGATGACCATGGATACACCGCATGAAGGCAATCCCTTCTACGCTATTTCAAGAAGTAAGATTTTTAAACTTAGGAAAGATATTCGTAGCAAAGGTGATCCAAAACCATTCGATGTACACCTAGTTGACTTAAAGAAAAGACCGGGTGTGCACTCGGAGTTTGAACTCCTAACAAACAAACTTAATAAACCTACCGACGCAAAACCGGAAGAAAAGTTGGTACCTATGAAAGATCTCGAAACTATGAGCCTAGCAAGGCAACCCCATCCCCAAGGATGAGACTAACACTATAGAAGCAGTGCCATTAGGAACTACTACAAAAAATTTGAATTCTTTGGAATAGGATCTACCAATGTTCCTACCATTTGATTCTATAGGCATGGGGTGCACCCTAGGTGTTAGTTCCCTCCCAGCAAAGTATATCTCTGCATGATAGAAGTAGAGAATGCTAACACAACAAGTGTCCTAAGCACCCATGTTACGAGCTAAGTATTGGACTCTCCATTTTGATGGAGCTAGATGTTGTTACAGATCTGGGGCAGGTGTAATCCTTACTTCTCCCAAGGGAAAAGTCCTACCATTTGCCTTTAAGCTAAAATTTGAATGCACTAACAATGGCTCCGAATACGAAGCCCTCCTCCTTGGCCTCATCTTAGCTAATAACATCGAGTGTTAGGAGACTCGCAATTGGTAGCAAACCAAGTCTCTGAAGTATATGAAACCAAAGCCGAGCTCCTACAGCTCTACAAAACAGTTGTATTGAATTTAACCAAGGAGTTTGACTTCATATCAATTGAAGCAATCCCACGAGAACAAAATCTTCTTGCAATTCTATAAAGCAACCTCAGCATCATGCTTCACTCCAAACAATTAATTCCAAGATACCCATTTCATGGTGTCCCTTCATACCGAACCATTGGTAAAAAATTGTTGTGCTATTCTCTGTTAACAAGAAAGGATGAGAACAAATCTACTATCCTAGACCACACCGATAAGCGATACAACCACTCTTGATTACTTAAACACCTATGCGGCGTTACATCTTGCCCATCGCGCAATAGATTTATCTTTGAACCCCCATTCATCTTTCTATTACAGGAATCCCATGATAGAGCTTCCCCTACAAAAGGAACTCAACATATACACAGTCGAGAAAGGAGACAAGTTAGAGCTACCCCCAGCCCCACGAGTTTAAAGAAGGTAACGCTTCCTTAATCAAAGAAATAGTTGATATTAACATCGGAATGGAAGATGAACCAAGGATATTGAAGTTAGGATCCATGCTAACTCCATTAGAAGTAGAAATACACACTCGGATCCTCAAAGAACATCAGAAGGTGTTTGCATTTAATTATAAGGAAATGAAAAGAGTTACACCCCACATTACGGTACACAACCTCATCACTAAATTAGATGTAAAACCAATTAAACAAAAATCGAGACCAATGAAACCCAAGGTAGCTCTCATGGTAAAAGAGGAGGTAATAAAGCTCCTCCAAGTAGGATTCATCAAACAAGTCAATTACTCTTAATGGGTATCTAATATCGTTACGGTTCTCAAAAATAATGGAAAGATACACATCTACATACACTTCGAGACTTTAACAAGGCATGTCCTAAAGACGACTTCCCATTACCATCTATAGATTTCATCGTTGATGCAATAGCTAGATTTGAGCTTTTATCTCTCATGGATGGATTATTGGGATATAATCAAATAAGAATATCCAAGCAAGACCAAGCTAAAACCACATTTATAACTCCTTGGGGAACCTATTGCTACGATGTTATGCCATTCAGTCTCAAGAATGTTGGTGCTACATACCAGCGGGCTATGACGTATATATTTCATGATCTTATTCACAAAATTGTGGAATCCTACGTAGATGACTTACTGGCTAAAGCCAAGAAATGTTGTGACCATCCGGAAGTGCTTCGTGTCATTCTTTCACGTCTGATAGAATACGGAGTCATGCTAAATCTAGAAAAATGTGTCTTTGGTGTGACAGGAGGGAAGCTCCTAGGTTATATTATATCATCACGCGGGATCGATGTTGACCCAACCAAAATTAAGGTTGTTCTCAAAATGGTCGCACCTTTGGAGGAATCTGGAATCAGATCATTTCTCAAAAAAATTGGTGTGATCTGGAGATTCATCCCGGATTTAAGTTTCACCATTCATCCAATCAACAATCTACTTAAGAAAGATTATAGCATTGATTGGATTGAAGACTGCAATGAAGCTTTCAACGCAGTTAAGTATTTCTTGTTATCACCACCTACGCTAATGCCACCTAAGCTAGATCACTCATTAATTTTATATTCACGAGCCACCAATGTCTCACTAGCCTATATGCTAGCTCAAGAAGATGATGACAATAGGGAACGCGTGATTTATTTCATTAGTCAAACATTGATTGACTATGAAATGCGTTATACAAGCGAGAATGAGAATGCCTTTCCATAGTCTTTGCAACCAAATGCTTAAGACATTATATGCTAAATCAATAAACAAGGGTCATGGTAAAAATGGACCATTTACGAAATTTCCTCACGCAAGGGTCCTTGTCTAAAAAGGTTGGGTGCTTTATAACCTTAATGGGTGAATTTGAATTAACATTCGTAAATCAAAAGTCAATTAAAGGAAAAATCATCACGAATTTGTTAGCTGATAATCCATTAGACGGAGGTGATCTAGTAGATCTGGACTTTCCAGATGAGTGCGTATACTTTGTCGAAACCCGACCTTCTATCTCTGAGTGTCCTTGGTATACCGATATTATTAATTATGTGATGGACCGTACATATCCATAAGGTGCTACGGCACAACAAAGAAGGCGGTTATGCATTATCGTAGCCAAATACGTCATTATAGAGCAAGTCCTCTATCGGAAAGCGTTCGATGGAATGCTTCTAAGATGCGTCGACACAGAAGAATCCAAGAAGATTCTCCACGAATCTCACAGTGGGATGTGTGGAGGCCACTTCGGTGGCCATGCCACCACTCGTAAAATACATCGAATGGGCTATTTCTAGCCTACTCTAGAACACGACGCAGTAGAGTTTGTACGAAGGTGTCATAAATGCCAAGAGTTCTCCCATGAGATCCACATGCCGGCACAAGCTCTACAACCGATTGCTACTCCATGGCCCTTTTCTATGTGGGGCCTAGATTTAATAGGGAAATTCTCTCCCTCATCTACAGACAGCCATAATTTTATAATCACGGCCACCGAATATTTTACTAAGTGGGTAGTGGCTATGGCTCTTACTACATCATGTACCAGGTTCTTTAATCGCCAAGATCATTTTGAACCAAATCATTTACAGGTATGGTATCTCGCAAATCATTATCTCAGATAATGGAACTTCTTTTAAGAATGACGAAGTTCACGAATTATGCAATAAATTTAAAATAATCCATCATACAACCTCCTTGTATTACCCTCAAGCCAATGGACAGGCTGAGGCGACAAACAAAACATTAAAAGCCATTCTCCTTAAAACGGTGAAAGAAAACAAATGAGATTGGCATTTGAAGTTATATCCGGCCTTATGGGCCCACCGAACCTCAATAAGAACACCAACAGGAGCGACTCCTTTCTCGCTAGTATTTGGGGCAGAACTAGTTCTCCCGCTTGAGGTTGAAATACCCAGTCTCTGCATTTCATTACAAGGGATCTTGGATGAAGACGCTTATAGAGAATCACGTCTTTCCCAACTATAAATCCAAGATGAAGCTAGGTTAGATGATGAACAACGGCACGAGTCTATGTTGACCGGATGTCTTTGGAAGTATAACAAGAAGGTCTATGAATGCGACATATATGAAGGTGATCTAGTTCTAAGGCTAGACATCCGGATCGACAAAAAGACCAGTGAAGGAAGGAAGTTCCGGCCCAAATGGTTGGGCCCATACCGAGTCATGAAGGACTATGGAAATGGTGCATATCTCCTATGTACGCTAGAAGGTGAGGAATTTGGTGAAATAGTCAATTCCCTACACCTCAAACGATTCTACGCGTAAGCAACTAGCACTACTTATAATTATATCTACATTGCATCTTCATATAGATTAGGATCATTTTGTCTGCTTGTTTCATACAAAAATTGTGATCAAGGAATTTTGTTCTCAAAGCAATTCATTACAAACTCATGATGTTGTTGGCATAAACACTCTAATCGTACTTCTCTATTTCCATGATATCATCAAAATTATTTCGGAATCATTTCATCAAATAAAGCTAGATATGACAAGGTCTTAATGGTAACCATGCCAAGATCTACGGGTTTATTCTCAATTTTGGTTTCTTCTTAGGATAGGTGTCTTTCCTATGGTCTGTTCTAGAAGCTTCATGGTGTCACATCTATCCCGTATATATATCTCTTTGGAAATAAGAACACACTGACATTTTTCTCAAATAAACAAGTCAAATATAGATCAAATAGAAAATTTTAAATTTACACATTTCCTTTCCCCACCAACCTTCAAAGTGATGAGCTTGCGTCTTTTACTAGTGACGTAGGGTTGGGAAAGGATGGAAATTCCCTTACTCGCCTATGCCTTGGCCCACGGTGATAAACCCACGCTTCTTACTAGTAGCATGGGGCAAGGTGTAGGGGGTCCTCTTAGCAAACAAACGTAAAATTCCATAGACAAACAATTCAAATCTTGAAGTCTTAAGTCAAAAACAAATGAATCGATGTTCAAAATTCTAAAAGAGTTCAAAATCCTAAAAACCAGATTTTTTTCTACCATGTGGCCATCTACGGATCTAAGTCTAGATAAACGGCAAAGCAAGTTGCATCGCAAAACTATGAATTCACTCAAGTGGAGTAAGCTTATAGCATCCTAATTTGGGTCCAAAGAAGGCTTTGTCTATCTCTCATCACTTCCATTTCAACACATTTCACAACTTGTGCCCTTTCTAGCTCTCGGTGATGAGCCCTCACATATTACTAGTTGTGTGGAGTTAGGAGAGGGGAAATTCTATCTGCTCATCATATCAGCTTGTCTTCACCACTTTGCCAAAGCAAACATGAAGTATCCAAAATTGCTTACGAAACTAAGATTCAAAATCACATTATATCTACATTATCATATATCAAAGCATCATGAAATACAAAAAGAAAGTAAACACTTGCATCATTTGTTCTCCATTGCATACATTCTAAAGAGCATACATGCATAACATCATAATTTATATGAGGAAACTTGAAAGGAAACAAAGCCATAAAAGCCAAAATTCTAATCAATATATATATATATATATATATATATATATATATATCAAAGTTTCGTACAATGCCATCATGCGCCAAGAATGGTCAAAATTCTCAAAGAGCCGGGATATACAAAAGAATATATCATACAAAATCTAGGAGAGCCAAGTGGCTTCTCAACCCCTATGAGACCCTCTCGAAGGTGCACACCGTTCACAGGACTCTCGGCACGCCGGTGTTCTAAGTGCACGGAGGGCTCAGATCCCAAGGGGCAACCGCCGTCTTGCCACGAGAATGACTCCTCATCAGGCGCTCGGCTGTCCTATACTCCGCTAGCTCCGTGTGGAGATTTGATACCATCCTGGCCACATGCCGACTCGGGCAAAGATGTCGGTGTGTCTACTACCGGTTGATGAGGGCTCCCAGTGTCCACGAGAAACTCTACGTGGGTCCTCTCCATGGGGATCATCAGGATATCAGTACATACCCTGCGAATCAAGTCTTGCCACTCATCGGCGGTCTCTACAAACAAAGGAGAAAACAAATTAGAAACAAAACAAGAGATAAAAAATAAGAGTAAACAAGAGGAGAGATAGTAACTAAGGAAATACTAATTAATAACAAACATTAAAAGGAGGGATGGTAACTTACTCAGATCACTAGGCCTCCAAGATGGATCTCCGGGGAGCACTGCAATGCAGATGTTGCGCGCTGACCGAGGTGCTTCTCCTATGACTATAAGCAACGTGGCATCCTACAACGGACTCATCCTCCCCACCATGGACACGGGAGAGTGGCTCCTCTGAAACTAGAGTCACCCTCTCTCGCACTCGCTGCAGCCCTCTACCGCATGATATCCTCGTATCATGGCACTCGGAGATCGATCTCCTCCTTTGTCTCTCCCCTATAAAATCACGGGACTTGGAGTCTATGTCAATGGGGTCATCGCTCTTTATGGGAAGGACCTACGGAAATTTAAAACAAAGGTGCTTAAGGTGCACCGGCTATCCCTTGAGCACGTACTACCCTCCTAGCCACAATAGGGACGCTAGGAGTAACAACTGTCCAACCCCAGCCTCTAGGACCCCCTCTGGCCTCTCGAACTGACCTATATACTGGCGCTACTGGGGAAGCATGCCCATGTAGGGTAGGCCAAATTGCTGAGGAACTCAGCCAAAGGGGTGTATCTCCACTCACCCCACTCTGTCAATAAGTTACCCTATGGTGGAGCAGGAGATCAAAGTAAGAGCCTCCTCACCCCATATGCCTGCCATGGTCTGATATGGTGTGGCCTCCATGTCATTGGTGGTCAAGGAAGCAACTGGCTGATGAGGTGCTCTGAGCACCGACATATCTGTCCATCTAGCTGCCCTCACAGCTCTGGGATCTGTCACCTCTACACCTCTGCCATAGGGGATGAAGTGCTCATAGACCCAACTCATGACTAGGGTCGGGTGGCTCAAGGACTGCCCCTATAAATAGACTACCCTGTATAAGTCGTGGTATGTAGTCCCAAGTATATCTGCTCCTCGGGCATATATCCGGCCATGTCCCTCTATCTGTGCAATGATGGGGGACCACCAGTATAGCAGTGTGTGTCCTCCCTTGTCCTCGATCAATCTCAAGGCAAGGATCCCCATAATGGCCTGGCGAAGCAAGGGGATGGGAAAACTAGGAATGGATCGAACTCTAACCCCTTTTTGAACCCGCGGAGATAACTGCATATCCCATATAAGTGGCCCACTGTGCTATCTGGGCCCGCGAACCTTCTATCTCAAGGGTCAGACGTCTCCCAATGATCGGGACCCCCAGAATGCGATAAACATCCTCCAAAGTGATGGTCCACTCACCGCGGATCCCTGGTAATCGGAAGGTGTTCCGATCAACATCCCAATAGGAGAATAAGTCACAAAGAATGTGACTGGATGGTGCAACATGTGGAACGCGTGAGATACGTAGTATCCCGGCCCTCTGAAGAGTGTCCTCATCCCGTGAGAGTGCATCTAGTATCTTTGGGAGCCAAACACACTCCTCTCTCGGCTCCACCGAATATACTCCTCTCACCTGCATGCACCCAAAAACACACAAAACAGAGCAAGTTAGCATCCGAGTAATACTAGAAAAATCATGAAAACACATAGAAATGCAAAAAAATCTCAAACAAATGTTCTTTTGGCATTCGTAAAATCGCTTATACAGGCGGGGCGGCGGTCGTGGCCTGAAAACCCACACGGGTTTTAAACCTAAAAAAGCCTAAAAACGCCAAAAAGGACCATTTTTACTAAAACAATGCCTACCCAGTAAGTTCCCCCCTAGATGGACCTTTTGAACCTAACATTTTCAAAAGTTACCCCCATGACAAAGATTTTAGCATTTTAAAATTGAGGGGTAAAAACGATAAATTGAGGAAAACTAACCTGTGATCTCGCGGGTCGATGTTCCACTCACGGAGGCATGATCACTATCCTGTCACAAACATTTTGGCTCTACTCACGCAAGAAACCGTCACCGTGGGTCCCAGAGCTCAAAATCAATCAAATCAACGCGCGCAAATGAATAGGAAAATGGGCCCACTTTCATATATATAGCAACCTGACTTGTTTTAAAATACTTTTTTCATAGGTTTGGAGCACCGACGGAGGTAAGTTCTTACCCCCACACAAATGGTACGTCCTCATTTCCCATTATTTTAGCATTTATTTTCCGATCTATCTTGTCTATCTACACTTGAGTTCTCTTTTCATTTTGCAGGGAGCGGGAATTTTGGATGGCGTCATTTTGACACACGGATGTATCAGGTATAACTTTCAACTTCCCATTTCAGGACTGCCATACTTGGACCCACCATTTTATGCCTCTTCATGGCTAAAATGCTTCTCAAGGGGGAAATATGTACGTACCAAAAATTTAAGGGTATCTTGCCTTTGTCGGAACAACGTAACACGTGCCCCAATGATGATACAGGTCTCCTCGCAAGGTGTTCGAGATCCGGAAAGGATCCCCAAGTATGCGTTAACATCCCACATGCCCCGCTTAGCCCCGCATGCTTTTTTATTCTCTTTTTCCCTCTTTTTTGGCCTTTTTCTCTTTGATTCTAAACCGCCGCCCTTCCCTGGGGTAGCGGTCCAGAACCGCCACCCCGCTCAGTGGTGGACCTTTACACATTTTCTAGAATGTTTTTTTAACACGACTCACGTAAATTTCAACGATTCACCAGCCTTTTTCACCGCCATAAGCTTGCATTAATGATTTTGGTTCCCTGGAATAGTGTTTTGCCATTGTTTATAGTTTAAGAGTTCTATTTGGTTTTTACCTTGGGTAAATCCAAATGCTATAAATAGTTGGCTTCTGCTCAAGCAAATGGCCCCTCAAATTTTCCTATGAATTTCTCATTGCAATAGATTAGTACTTCATTTGATTTAGATTTCTTAGTTTCTTTCATTGCATGCCTAGTTAGTGTTGTTTTACTGTTAGGAAGCCACATATCCATCTTGTACAAATGTTGTTGATATTTCATCCAATCCATTGGAGTAGAATAGTTCATTTTCAATAGGAAGCCATTAAAGTTACAGGTTTTCTCTTCAAAATGTAATAGTTTCGTGTTCGGACATTTCATGTTGCATGACTCGCAATAAATCCCACTAGGAATTGCATAAGCCACGCTCTCGTACTCTTGCGCTATCCCTCTCCTACTCACATTGTATTCATCTGTTTCCTAAGCTACCTTTGTGCCAATATCTATTTCTATTAATGCTAGCATTAAACGCTTTTCCGGACTACGTGAACACAAAGAAACGAGGAGATCACACCGAGGGGACATAGCCACACACACCATCGGATTCGCCACTGTTCTATAGAATCCAGGTTCTAGCTTTCAAAGTTCTAATTAGAAGCATATCAAATAGAGTAGCCAATCACTTTATTTCAGTCAATTTTACTTTTGATGTTGCCAGGGAAGTTGTGGGGATTGATAGTTTCTAAGAAACTATGATTCATTCCTCATTTCGAGGTAGGATCGAGAGTCTTACAAATAGACTAGATTAAGCATTTCATTATTTAGAATAGGTTCACGGTTGCACGAGAAAAATAACTATAATCTGTTATTTTGTTTGTTTTTAAAGTGTTATTTTAGTGAATTCTAGATATAATAAATAGTTACTCTTTTAAATTCATTTAAATAGTTCATCAAAAATACAAAAATAAAGAAATCATATATGCTATAGATATACTTAACGTAGTTACATTTCACTTTCTTTGCAGCTTAATTTTCATTGTTTCTTTTGTATGACAATCGCGGGACCTAGAGAGCCCAGGGAATATGTATTCGAGCCAATCATGCCCCAACCCAATCTTTTCATAGGAATAACTGATATAGATCAGAATCTCAGGATCCAATTCTTCCAAACAACGGTAAACTTACAACAAATCAGTTTCCAACTACACGGGTTAAACATAGAAGATGACCAAGCACACACATTTTGGTCAAATCAACAAAACTCTGATTACCCTAGGTTCATATCCACATGATGTAGAAGGGTTTGAAAGAGAGTAGACCTTTGGTTGTGATCCTTTGGTCCCACATGACCCCGGATGCGGGAGATACTCTCACAGGACATAGATAGTAGCATGAGAATTCGGGTTGCACAAACACTGTAAGATATTCGAGAAGATCGCACAATTATTGATTCGAATATAGAAGTTTGAAAAGGCATATGACTATTGGATACTAGGTATTAGGGATTGATTCGCGCATGACCATAGTAGGACCACAACAAATACGAATCTATGGGTGTGACCCTTAAATCCCATGACCCAATGAGCCTATAGGTGAATTAGACATAGATCTTTGGCCTACGTACACTAGTATTCAAATCTAATCCACTTCCACCTATCATCATCAAACAATTATCCTTATTAGACATAGCAGCTAACAAAGCTAAGGAGTTTGGACTACGCTAAAGAATCACCCATAGAGTTAATTATATTTATCATCCATCCTATGACCTTATCGGGGACATACCACGAAACTATCCCAGGACATTTTCCACGTATTCTACAACCTATAGACCGAATCACGCCAGATCTCGATATTGATTGGAGCCTTCGAGTATTCATCCTTGCTGATCGATCTATCGCACCAGTTCAGGTTAGGAGGGCCTTCTTTGCCTTAGATTCACAATTTCCACTAGTGCGTGTCGAAGACATCAGATTGCCTAACTAGTTTGTCTGAATCCCACGCATATTCCATCCCCACCAGCTATCTCAGCATGACTTCGAGAGGTCGGGTGTGAGGAAGAGTTACTTGTAGATTCCCAAGCTCGCTTGTCACTTTTCCATCGACAGAACCATACATGATCTTCGACCCCTGAGTGACTAAATATAGCAATAAAGACTAACCAATCACAACACAGGGAAGGAGAAAATGAGAGAGGCCATAAATCAATAAAATTTTAAAGGCACAAATGGGGTGAGACTATTTTGAGCACCAACATTTTCTCGGCTCGAGGATATGAACTCCCTGTGAGTGTCACAAGAACAAAAGTAGACCAAGTGCCAAAATATCCATTCGGTAGTGGAGTCATCTTTGCGGGTAGAGAAACAAAGCCATCTCCAAAAATGAACAGAGAAACCCAGCAAAAATAGGTCACCAAGGACCAGAATGAGCAAAAACACAAAAACAGGAAACAAACAACTGACTATACACTGTACAAAATATGTTTACCTTGATTAAGGGGAATCAATCAAAGAAATGCTTCAAATGCCTACCATTAACAAGAAGTTTGATAAATTCACCATCCAAATCCTTCAAGAAGAAGGTGTGTTCACCAATTCTAATGTCGATGGAGTAAGGGCCCATCCATAATGAGTCAAATTTTCCATGTTTTCCCTTATCTTCATGCCTACTATCCCATAGTAGCACAAGATCTCCAATATTGAAAGCTCTGGGAGTAACCTTCTTGTCAAACAGTTTATTTATCTTTTCTCTAAACTTTATATGCCTCTAGTGGGATGCCCTCCTCTCTTCATCAAGCTCAACAATCTGGTTAATATGAGCATCATAAGGACTTACCTCTGATCCTCCAACTATTGAATGAACTGATAAGAAGATAGTTGCATATGAAGGGGTAGCAGGTCCTGAGTCCCATATACCAACTCAAATAGACTCTTTCCAGTGACCCTCTTCATAGTGATCCTATCTGCCCAAACAACAAACTTCAATTGTTCACCCCATTTTTTCTTGTTCAGCTCCAAGACTCTTCTAATTATCTTCAACAAGTTTTTGTTACTCGGACTCAGGATGTCCCTTTCCTTGGGGATTGTTATTGGATGAGTACGTCAAGTTGATTCCATATTCTTTGCACATTGCCACCAAAGGTTTAGCTCTAAAGCTCATGGAATTATCAATAATAATCTTAACTAGTACCCCAAACCTGTAGATGATGTTGCTTAGCACAAAGTCCATGACAACTTGGTGTGTTACCTTCTTGGTGGGGATTTCTTCCACCCATTTGGTAAAGTAGTCAGTTTCTACAAGAATCCACTTATGATGAGAACTTTAAGGATCTAAATCTCACAAATGAAATCCATTCCCCATTTCTTGAATGGGGCTTTAATTGATATAGGTTGCAAAGGAAGAGAGCCTAAATATTTCAGCCTTCCAGATAAATGCTAGCAACTCTCACGTCTTCTAATGAACATGGTTGTATCCTTGATGTTATGTTTGTGGAGCCTATTTTCATGTTAGAGTGTGGTACACCTTCTATGTGTTACACTCGAGTATTTTTATGTGTAGTTTATCAACCCATGGGTAATGGGTAACCATTATGGGCTATTTTTGGGCCCATGGTTTTTCGGTACCCATTGTTTTGATACCCATGGTTTTTTTTCCTATTGTTTTTATACCCATGGTTTTGATACCCATGATTTTTTATCAAACTGTTTAAGCAATTTTCTATTTATATGGTCTTATGCATATGATAGATAGACAAGTAAATTCATTATAGATGTGCTTTGAATTCGGGTATGAATTCTGTAGAGTTTGTTGAGCATAGCTCCAAATGGATCTAGGTATTGTATTGAGAGAGTGGAGGCTTGTAATAAAATTTGAGCAAGTGATTCTTGGTGGACGTAGCCCATATTGGGTGAACCATGTTAAATATTGTATCTCTTTGTTGTGTTATTTATTCTGCACTTTTATTTGAGATCTATAATATTTTCTGCATAGTAGTTTCTACTATTGCGATTCTATAAGGGATTATTCCGCATATTTTATCTCTTATTTGCTAACACTTGACAAGTGTTGGCCACCAATAACCAGCCCTCAGGATCTTGTGTGTTGTGACTCTTGCAGCAAAGTGCCCCCCACAAACTCCTCCATGGATATCAACAATTATCTTGGGGGCTTCATCTTTAGTGATGCATCTTAAAAGGACTCCCTTCAGTTCTTCCATGCCAACCAAAAATTAGTAATGACATATTTCTGGGAAGCCAACTTAAGAGATATTTTTTGGTTCTTACTTAAATGCTCAGGGAAGTTTAAATGTCTGAGATAGAATATCACATCCTTGTACCACTCAAAATTCATCAACTTTTCAAAAACACCTACCCTTTCTTCTTCAACCTCATTTACCTCAATAGTCTGCAAGTTGCTCTCAGCCATAAGCTTAGCCAAGCCCAAACCTCTCACCAACTTCATGGTTTGGATGTCCATATCATATTCTTGCAACTTGTTCACCCATCTACATCTTTTTCTTGAGACCTCCATCTCTGACAAGATGTCCTTTACCATGGTATGGGGAACATAAGCAACAACCTTTGAACTTAGAATATAAGGCTTGAAAACCTTTGTTGCTTTGACCAAGGAAAATGCTTGCTTTTCCATAATGGTGTACTTTAGTTCAGCCCCCTGCAAGGCCTTACTGAAGAAGGCAATTGGCCTCTCAGCCCCTTCATCATCCTTCTGTAGTAGGATAGAAGTAATAGTGTTCTCTGAAGAAAAAGAGAATAGTTGGAAATGTTTCTTATAGTCTGGAGCTGCTAGAACATGTGCATGCTTTAGTGCCTCTTTAGTCCCATGTAAAGCTTGGATGGAAACCTCCTCCCATTTGATGGCCCGATGTTTCTTCAAGTATGGAAGTGATTGGAATAGTCAACTCAAAAAAAAAAAAAAATTATATGAATATTCGATGAAATTTATCTTCCCAAAGAAGGACTGAATTTCCTTCTTGGTTCTTGGGATTGGGACCTTGCTTGATGGCTTGTACTCTTTCTCGGATCAATCATCACTCTTTCTCGATATGGAGAATTCAATCTATTACAAGATAAGGGCCTAGATCACAATGAAAGGATTCCAATACAAGGGCCTATAACACATTGGCTTCACAAAGAAATTTTGAAACAGCTTTGCTACAACTAAAACTCCCCTTTATAATGAGCCCAACACTCCAATTTATAGAAAAAGAGAAAGAGAGAGAGAAGGGAAAATGGAAATTCCAAAATATGTCCTTCAACCACTTGTAAGAGGCACTAAATGGTGTAAAATGATTGTATATTACTTACAAAAGTATCCCCATACTATCCCAGGTGCAGTAGAGAAAGAATGATGACCATGCCTCTTAATTGCACTCCCAACTACCCAATAAAACAACTCTTGTCATGAACCCAACCATGTTTTATAAAAATATCAATCGATTTCTCATCAAATCCTAAATTTCTTTTTGTTGTGCGTCATTCTTAGAGACATGATTCAAACGGTACCAATTTCATGTGATTTCGTTGAGAAATACAAAATTTATGACCTTCTAAGTGCGGCAGCTACTCTGGGTCTACCAGGAGTTTTTGGTCGTTTGATGGGAATGAGCATTAATTGACTGAAGATGAATATGTTTCTTATATTCAAATATATTGTACTCATATTAGAAATTCCAATTTTATGATAATTAGAGATCGGAGTCAAAAGTTATGGCTGTTTGAAGTTTAGAAGGTCAAACATTGACTTTTCTCTTTGACTGCGGTTATTTCATTAAAATCGTGTCCATGTGTCTTGCTGTTGTGGACACATTCTTTCACATCGACTCCGATTCGGGCTTGTTTTTTCCTACGCATCCATCATTGAATGGGCCATGAGGACCATTGACCTCTATATCAGCCGCATCCACTTAGCTTGGCTCTTTGTGCGGTGATTTCACCTTTGTGCATCCCACACGTACTAGTGTCACGACTGTCCGAAACAAATCTCCGCACCACCCACAATAGAATGACTTGTGGAAAAATAAGATTTTCACATCCCATGCATCCCGATGTCCCGAATGTATCATGGGCCTCCTGGGACAAAAATGTTTGATTTAGCTGATTCCTTTGTAGTTCGGTCCCAAACTTGGTACGATCCGCAACCTCCGGACCCGCAATTTATTAAAATGAGCCCGCGACATTGTTTTTGGATTTTTTCAAATTTTTGCTAACTTTTTGGATTTTTCCTTGGATGGGGACTCAGAGAGAAACCAGGGGAAACCCCAAAACATAATTTTGGGCATTGAATCAATCTACTTGCTCGAGATTGAAGAATTTGCTACATGTTATCAAAATTTACCTCGAGGGGTGAATTTTGGATAACAAATTCATAGGACGCATTGTTGGGATCCTCAATAAGGTGAAAAATGTGCTTATCTCCATATAACCTAACAAGGATACCCTCATCTGGGATGGTGGCATAAGACATGTCCATTTGGACACTCCCACCAACACTTGCAGCCCATTTTCTTAATAGCAACATACCCCACTTGGCTGGGAAATCAACTATGAAAACATAAAGTTTTAAATTTTTACCTGGGTAAGATGCAAGCTGCACTACTAAACCCTTCACACATCCCACTACTAGCACTTCTCTGGATTCCATGGTAGTGCACTTCCCATATGCTGTTATTACCTTAATATTCAGCTCATTCATGACTTCCAGAGGCATGACATTGCATGATGCCCCTAAGTCAAACATACGAGTTATGGAAAAAAATATCCTTGATGATTAGAGTGGTGAAGAATAGATCCACATTCAACTGAGATTCCACCAAGGATGTCCCCAAATAGACCTCGGGTGGTTCTCCTAGTTCCTCCAATGCTGAGTGATTCTAACTCTTGAATGATTGGAGGAGTCTCCACAATATTTACATTTTCACCTAGGTAAGTCTTCTTTTCTTTCAATCCCAAGTATTCAAATGCTCTCTTTTTGTGCTCAGAATCCTAAGCAACTCAAAATTGGAAATAAGACTTTGATTTGACTTAAAACTTGGGCAATATCATATGGGACATTCTTGGCAAGGCAATATTTGAAGGAACACTAACACACTCATTAGGCGGTATTTGATTTTTGGTAACTTGGGCATAAGGAGGGATATGATTCTTGTTTGGAACTGTAGGGATTTTGGCAAGTACATCTTTCTTAGGAGCCTCTTTAGGGATGTTTGAAAGTAAAGGATATTTTGGCTTGGCTTGAGGCCCTACCCCTTTGACAACCTTACTTCTTGTGTTATATTCCTTCTCTTGAGCCACAACAACATTCATTAACAACTGTCTGTCTTCCTCAGATGGGATTCCTCCATCATACTTCTTTATCATTAAAGCCCTTAAATATTCAAATTTATTATTGGGAAATTCAAAATTTTGTATAGTATCTACTTCTAAAGTATGAGAGAGAGAAATAATAGGTACCCTATGAATGCAATCCCAAAAGGTGGCAGCAATCTGGGTACTTATCACCTCAGTTGAATTTGCCCCTTATTGTGAGCTAGTGGAGCAACCCATCATGTAGACATCATCATCATTATCATTAGCTTTTTCTACTTCTTGTTGATCTTCTTCACAAGGCGCATGAGGCATGAAACATTTGTCACACGAATCAATGAAATATGTCTCCTCCACAATAGAAACTCTTGCAGCCAAAGGATTAGGTACAATTGCATTATCCCTATCTTGGGACTGTCTATTTCCAAGTCCAACAAATCCCTTACCTTTTTCATCAGTTCTTTGATGATTTGTAAATATATCTTGGCCTTGTTGCCTGTGTTTTCCTCATGAACTATGCCCAACTCTTTTCTTAGCTCGAGATAGGTTGTAGGATATCTCCTTGACAGCCCCTACCAAAGTCTTCACAACTTCTTCCAAATCAGAAGCCTTGGTTGTTTGGGGTTTTTCTGGGTTAACTAGATTTACTCCTTCCCTCTTTGGAGGATTCCCAATTTCCTTTATGTTTTTCTCTATTTATAGAGCCATGGTGAAGAACTCGTGTCAAATTTGTGGGGTTCTTGTCTCTCAAGTAATATGCATCTTTCTTATCAAATGCATCAGTATATTTGATCAAACATGACTCATCACAAGGCCTTATCCTAATAGGAAATCTCCTCAAGGTCTTATTAAACCTTGTATTTAATTCATGTATTAACTCATTAGGATTATTTTTGATGTTTTCAAAAAAATTTAAAAGAAACCTAGGGTAAATTCTATCACCATATTGTAATCGAATGCATTTCTCATCTCGGTCTAGGAATCAATAGAGTTATCTAGTAATTCTTTATACCACTCCTTTACATCCTCCTCTAAAGTGTGGAAAAACAATTTGATGTATACATCCTCATGCTCAATCTCAAATTCTTCCATCATATTGAGAAATAGCTTTAGATGCTAGTCACTAGTTATAGCATTGTTTCCCTGGAACTTTGGCATTCTGTTCCTTACATCCGAAGTCACTGCATTTAGATATCCAACCATTCCCACAAAATTTATAGGTCCAAAGGTGTTTACAACAAAAGGGGGTCTAGGTGGGGGATGGGCCATGTTCCTTTGAGGAGGTGACCCTGGAGGGGTGAAAAATTGATGAGGGGTAGAGGGTCCTTAGAACACAGGAGTATAATTTTTAAAATGAAGATCCCCAAAAGGCCTTTTCTCTTGGAAATCTCTATCAACCTCAGAATAGACAGGTGCAGAGTGTGAAGTAAACCTTTCAAAATGAAATGAAGGCCCCTCTCCTACTCGAGAGTTCAATTCCACAAAAGGCTACGACTCAGAGTCACTTGAATGGCAGTCTTCAATGATAAGCCATTCACTTTCATCAATGGAGATCCCTCTTCTTGTCTATTGTTCTCCCACAACTCTCCGTGCTCTTCTTCCTTCTAGCTTTTCTTTTCCTAACTCAGAAACTATGTCCTAGTACAACCTCTAGCAAAGAAAGATCTTCTTCCTTCCACCTTTGCAAATATTTCAGAATAAATCTTACTTGACAAATATTTAATACATTGGTCCTTATCAAAAAGAAATCAATAGGAGTCACCACTAAGGATTTCCACCTTAGTTGTGCAAATGCACTAAGTTTGACCAAGTTCTTGACTTTGAAATGCAATCACAATGTCCTTGGAAATGGCACCACTAGTGTTGTTGACGGGATAAATAGATATGGGCTACAAATCAATAACTCAATAAAAATCCAGATTAAAATTCCCCAAAGAACAATGCCACTAGTGTGTTGATGGGACAAATATATCTAAAGCGGCAATTGAATTAGTAAATTAGTCTCAACAAATTTAAACAGTCCCAAGAATGGCGCCACCTGGTGTTGTTGACGATCTAAATAGATATGGGTTGCAAATAAATAACTCAATGAAAGTATAGATTAACAATTCCCAAAAACAACGCCATGTTGTTGGTATCCAAATTTGTTATCCTTCTCAATCGAAGAAGTGACACATGATTTGTGACGGTGAGCTTAGAGGTAGCTAGATCATAAATATATGTTGTTTTATAGCTGGGGAGGAATCTAACTATCCCTTTGTTACTTAGATTTGTGGAGAGATGGATAACACCTCAAAAGGATTTGATCTATCCTCACTATTTTAGGTTGTACCTTTCAACCAAGGTAAGAGAACCTATTAAAGAACAATGATAAATCCTTCTTTTGCATAAATTTCATAGAGAAGACCTTGGGAAAATATGATCAACACACCAGATCTGACTCTCATGAGTTGTCACTTCCAGATCATGGAGATACTTTCACAAAAAGGTAAAGGTTACTAAAGACATTTGGAATCCTGATCTGTCCTGCATACTTTAGCAAATGGATTTTGGTCTTATGTGGGCATACAGAGAAAAATAGGGGTAGTATGGGTAGGATTAGTTGTTTTAAATAAAATTTTTGGTGGGAGGGGAGATAGGATGATTGACTCAGCAGATCCTTGAGATTTCATGAAAATGGAAAGATTCAAACAACAAAATGCCATAAAAGTTAAAAATGTTTCTTCAACTAGAATATGTGCTTCAATGGAGGCCCATATTAGCACTTTTTCATATAGCCTATGGGATTCTGTCACGAAGCCATGAGTCATAGAAATCAATAAAGCACAAATATTTCAAACCAAACCACACTTAAGGTACACCCAGAGGCTTACGGATAATATCTATCAATAAAATGAAAGAAAAGTGATTTTAAATCATTTATATCACTCCCAGATGAAGGATCTTATGAGGAATGAGATTGTAGATGCCACTAAGATATCATAAGGATTGAGACATCTATGATTGGACTAGATTTTCGTACAAGATTGCAACAGAAACAAGAAAAACTATTCACATGCATTCAGAGATGAAATAAATACATTTTACTCAAGATTAACACAGAATAACTCAAGTTTGATCAAATTTATTAGCAAGGGAAAGTTTATAGAATAATATCAAAGCTTGTCAATGGCTATACACTTGGAACCACCTTGACACGATTAAATTTGACACAAAAGGAGATATACAGGATTCTCAAATGGTTCTAAAAAAGGACGGGCTCTGTTAAGATTTTTCTTCTAGAAAAATTAGTCCTTGATTTCTCCAAAAATAAATTCCCAACTCCCAACCATTTGCACAAAAACTTGTGCCATTTATAACCTTGACAACATATCCCCTTTCTCCCCATAAGACAAAAACCTTAAATACACTAGTTCTCGTCATTATTCTTTCGCAATTCTCATAATCAAATCTTCAAAAAGTCACTGGTGCTCGAGAGGGAAGATTTCATCAAATATCTCCAACATTCAACTCCTCCTTCTAGTAGATCACTCTTTCTTCAATTTTTCAACCACTTCCACCCCTAATCTATCAAATCTAGCTCCTTATGTGCTTGGGAGAAGAAAAATAGAAAATCTGATTGGGCACCAAACTTATATATCAAAATCAACTCCCCTCTTTGTTTGGCATGTAGAAAATACCAAGAAATCATGGAGACTCGCACTTCTAGACATGTTTCCAAAAAATGTGGGGAAAATCAGATTTTAGACTCTCGGATGAAGTTGATATTTACTTTAAATTTGGCCCATCCACATGGAAGATTCAAACTTAAGAATGGACTGGGGATTTGTTTGAATTTTTAGATTTTTTGGAAAAATGGAAAAAATTTCCATTTCACTCCACACCTCTACCCTCGGGAAACGAGCCTGACACATGTCCAAATGTGATTGGAGTGGAACCACTGCTAAATTTTACCATTTTACTCTCTTTTTGGAAAAGGAAAATTTTTCCAAATTTTCCCCATAGCTCTGGCCTCGGGAAATGAGCTTAACACATGTCCAAATGTGGTTTGAGCGGGACCGCGCTTTGCTTTTTAATGTTGAATCTTTTCTCCCGAAAGGAAAATTTTCAAATTTCCCCGAGAGGCCGCACCTCTGCCATTGACTAGGAAAACCATTGAGTATTTCCTTGTTGGGCTTGGTAAGCCATTTTGAGATTTTAATCCTTAAGGGGTGAAAAATCCAAGTTACCTCTCGATCGTACGCCTCCGCACCTCTTTGAATTTTCAAACTGCCATGTGCCATCATGGAACTCCTTGAGATGGTCCCAAAAACTTGATACCGAATGAGCGCAAGCTCGCCACATGTCTGTTCCAAAGCAATATTTTTCGTAATGCTTGAAGCTCAAAGAAAATGCCATGTGTCATGCTCGAGGAAGTCTCCTTTGGCCATTGAAAATTCTAAGAAAAATACAAAGTGAGTGGACACCTCCACATGCCATCCCGACACTTCTTTAAAATGAAACTCAAATACCGGTCCCTAAACATGCACAGTTCCTCCACGGGTCTCCCTGACGCAACTTCAAGATAGGTACCCAAAGCAGAGATCCTGAATGAGTGGGATCTCGCCACATGTCCTGTTTCGCCAAATTGCTCCAACCGCATAAAAATTGTCTAAGTCTAGGAAAAAAAGAAAGATCCTCCGGTGCTACTCCGATGGCCAAACCAAAAGTAGATCTTCAAATGAGCGTCGTGCCTCCACATGGAGAAACTTGGAATTGAGGCTTTCCATGAATTTTTGAATTATCTAGGTGAGCCACATCAAACCAAAAGGTGCCATGAACCTTGTATATGCAAGGATGTAAATTTGACTAGGAGAAACTTCCTTCAAATTGTAAAATACAAAAAAATGACCATTTGAGCCTGGGAATGAAATTTTCTTCAAGTACAGAAAGTTTAGAAATGTTACAAGGCTCAAATACATTCTTCAGGGACACATCAATTCATTCTTCTTCAAGTATCTAGGATAGAATTGACAAGGAAGATAAATAATGATTGTGGACAACAGAAAACATGGCGGAACCCGAGTTTTTGATGAATGGGGGACCCAAATTACAGACCTTTCCAAAGGAACAGAGAAACGACGAGACAAACATGGAATCATACATGATCTTTGACCCAGAGCTGACTAAAAATAGCAATAAAGAATGACCAAGCATAACACGGGAAGGAAAAGATGACAGAGGTTGTAAATAAATAAATTTTCAAAGGCACAAATGGGGCGAGACTTTTTGAGCACCAATGAGAATTTAGTTTTTCTTGCATGTTTCACAAATTCAAATGGGGTTATGGTGAGCAAGGAAGAGGTTCTAGAAATGGTGGAAGATTTACATGGTAGAGGATTTTCTACTTTGGGTGTTGAATTCTCTTTTTCGGGTGTAGCGATTGGCTTGGAAGGGGATGAGGGTGTAGCTTTTGATTGGACCTTAGATGTTTTTGCAGGAATAATGTTTAAAGGAGAATTGTTATTAGCAACTTTTGAGCTAGGAGAAGAATTATATGACTTACTTGGCATAGTAGCATGATCCTTGACAACCAATGAGTCTGGTTTTTCTTTAGCCAACTCCATAGAAGGTGGTAATGGTGATCCTTTGCTGATGATTTTATTTTGTGTGACCTCTGGGGAAGAATCTTCTTTATTCTTCTTATCCTTTACCATAGCCATTGAGGATGAAGCACTTTTCTGGATTGTGCATGAGTGAAAAAAACACATGAGAAACTTGGAGCTTCTTCATCATCAACGTACTCAATTAGGCCATTGTGCATATCAAATTCCTCAACCTCAAGATAGTTTTCATAGTATTCCATATTTTCTTCTTGATTTCATCAATTTCTCGCTTCATCTTCTACGGATCTTTGGTGTCACAAATGGCATTGATGGTGGTGCTTCAAGAGAAATATGATGAGGAGTAGGAACAATCCTTTTCCTATCTAGAGGGTTTTGTCTCCTTGAAGGATTCTGCATTGTGATATGAGATAAATGATTCTTCAAGGAAACCAAGTCATTTTCCATTTTTGGAACATTGGATCTGTGGTGACAAAGTTTGAATTTTGACCCTTTTTCTTTCCATTGGGGCCTTTCACCTTTCCAAAAATATTAGATCATCATCAGTTTCTATTGCATGGTCTTGAGCTTCCCTCAATGTTCTTGGTTGGGTTCTTCTAAGGAAGAAACCTACTTCTGATGGCAAGGCACTAATGAAGAATCTCTTCAAATTATTTTTAGGAGGCACCACATCTTCGGGGATTCTTCTTATCACTTTTTTATATCTTGTTATGAAGTCCCTCATTGACTCAGAGGTTTCTTTCTTCATTTGTACCAATTATACCAAAATATCTTGACAATATTCTATGTTCTTGAACCTGTGTTTGAATGCACTTCTTATATCCTCCCAATAGGTGACAGACCTCGGTGGTAGCATGTAGAACCATTCGATATCTTTCTCTTGAAGTGACTCCATAAAGAGTCAGACTGAAACATCTTCATCCTCAATGCCCAACACACCACAAGCGGTGATAAATGCTTGCTACATGTTCTTCAGGGAGCTGAGAACCATCCCCTCCGAAATTTGGGAAGTTTTTCTTGAGCCCTCGATAGCTCATTAGGCCTACTAGTGTTTCCTCATGACCACGTTCATGCTAACAATCACGATTCCCCATTCTATTTATATTTTTATCTTCCAACCTTGCTAAGGTTGTGGATCTGTTGCTTATCTTTTATCTCGTGTTGGCTTGGAATCTCTCGATTTATTTGAGTTGAGATCTTATTTCTTCATCGGCTCTCACCTCTCTTTCTATTTCTTCTACTTCTATCCTCATGTCACTAAAGTCTACAAGGTTCTTATTGATGTATGGAAATTCACCATCCAAAGGATTGGAAACACTCAGGTTCCCAACATGACCGGTTGCTTGAAAAGGAAGCCTCTAGATTCCGAGTGGCTCTTGTCTCCTTTGAAGTTCCTCAAAAATGGGATTAGTTTGTCCTCCTTGTCTCTGTATCTAGGTGAATCTTCTATCTTCTAGCTTGAAAATATATGCTCTTCTTTTGGTGATGCAATTTGTCTTTGCCTCTCAAATTCGGCAGCGCATTCTTTGTCAAGGTCCAAAATTATTGTGGCAATGAAGTAGTGCTTGACACTTTGTCTATTATGCCAAATTACTTCCCTCAAATCTAACGCAACATCTTCTTAGATATGGAAGAGAAATTTGGGTCTTTCAAGGATGGTTTCAATAAATATCCATTATTTGAATCCATGTGGCTCATATAGCCATTCGAATTACATGAATTTTTCTCTCTTTTTTTTTTTTTGATTTTTTTGACCTTACGGTGGCATTCAAGTGTATATGTTGCTAAATCTACCCCACGGTGGGTGTGAAAAACTCTTGGCAAGGGAATTTGTCAGTGGAAAAAATTTAGGATTCATTGCCAATGCTATGGGAATCTAAGTCCCTCTACTTAACTGGTGCAGATGCCATGTATGCATGAGCAAGAAAGTGTGGATTTCTATGGTGGCCTTTCAGTCGGGGATCTAACAGGGAACTCCACCGACCCTGCGACAAATTCCTTTAGTTATCCGAAAAGGGGGATATTTTCTATGAAGGTGGGAAAGGGAGTGAGAAAAGAGGTAGGAGAACTAATTTTGTAGGTAGAAAATTAGATTCCTACATGCACTAGTTAGAAATTTCAACACATGCATTCATGAGAAGAAATAACTTTGCAAATGACAAAAAGATGAGATAAGATTGTGAACTCAAAGTTTCTGAAATCTCGTCATCAAAGAGGCTACAAAATCCTTCTTCTTGTATTGATGCTTAAGTAGAAGTTGTATATACTAAGGGAATGGAGGAAATTAGAAGAAAATGGCTATCTCCTTTGCTTTCTCTAAGTACAATGCACTCGTGAGTTTACAAGATCAATCACCTCTGTACAATGGCATTAAGAGGCCATTAAATATCTTCCAAGAAATGGTTATAACTTCTTCTCTCTGTTAGCAAGAAATGGTTTACAATATTTTAAGTCATTCGCATCCATTGATTCTTGATTCACGAAGAAATGCAAATAGCAGAAAAAACTAGACTTTTCATAATGCAGACATTACACTTGTTTTATAAAGTTAAATTTTAACCATTCATCTCGCCTTTGAAACTTTAAACTTGAGTCATCCACGTGGGAGAAGATTGTTGGAGCGGGTGAGGAGGATCCTTGTTACATTTTGTGAATGTTGGAGAAATGGAAGTTTGGAACATTTTGGCCCACTCTCCCACTTTTTAATAAGGTCTTAACACGTTGCATCACTTGACCGGCAAAGGAATCATGGCTTGCTTTATGACTTTTATCCCTTTTTGGAAAAAGGCTCAAAAACACAAATCGCTCCACCGTCCCGCCTTCTGTCTTTAACCTTTGATGTGGGCTTAGTATTTTACTTTTACCTTTGTGCTTCAATGGGCTGCAGGTCACTTTTTAACTTTAAGCCCCTTTAAAGAAAAAAAAAGGCTGAAAATCACAAATTGATCCATCGAATAGTTTCCCCACTTTGAATTTTTGATGCAAGCTCAACATGTGACCCTTTTCCTCTTGGCATGATCGGGCTGCAGGGCACTTTATGAATTTTAGCCCTTTTTACAAAAAGGCTCAAAACCTCAAATTTCTCCGTTTACCCACTTCCGTTTAGATATGTCCACATACCTATGGATAATGGATCCAAAATTTGATGGGGAAGAAAATACTCGTCATTCACGACTGTGGAAAAATGCAGAGAAGAAGAAAACTCCACCATTTCATGCCCGATTTTCAAATTTCTTTCGCGAACCAAGGAATTGAAAACAATACAAGGTTTGATGATCCATGGCCATAAAAAGATTGACAATTTCATTCAAACAAGGAAAAAAATAAAATTTTCATGCGTCCGCACAAGAAAGCGAAAATTTATCATAACATGCAGACTTGAGAGTTCAAACAACTTCAAAGCATGAATTTCTCTATCTTTTCATACTTCCAATTTTACTTGAACACTTTTGGAGGGTGGGAGCTCAAAATATTTGAATTTGACTTAAAAAATGAGGGGGATTTTGAGGGTGATAACAATCATGAATAAATAAAGGAATAAAAATAGACATGATTATAATGAGGCATTAATAACCTTAATTACAAAAATAAAATTTAGTCTAAGTGCGGTTGGTGACTTATTTTTAATAAAATGGGATGAATAATTTGGCTAACAATAGCCCTTACTTGTTGTGTAAGTTTTCTCCAATGTTCATGCAATCTTTTTCTTCTTCTGTTTTATTTGACACTTGTAACTTGATCCACTTGTAATGATATTTTAAGGCATTCTTTAATTTTACACCTTTGGATGCACATACAAAAATTAATACTCCTGTGTGAGAAAAAATATTTATTTGTTTTTCAATACTTTAGAAAAATATTCACCCAATGTGTGGGGACCACCTGTAGGCTCTGATGTGTACATTTGTGCACATACTCAAATTTTATCTTAATTTGGATGATAAGATGATCATCTCAATCTTGTCTTCTAGTGGATGACATGCAAAAGATACCCTCATGAAAGAAAAATAATTTATTTGATTTCCTTTTCTTTTCATAATTATTCATGTTTACCTTGTAGGGACCACCTATGCACATGTGTATAACTTTTGTCTTTGTAGATTTTGAGGTCATTTTTGCATATATAGTAAAAGAAACATCTCCTTGGTACGAGATCACCTTAGAAGAGTTTGAGGTATAGTTTGGAAATTTTTAGGTATATCCTTATATTCATGGCATATATAACTTGCCACATTCATGATATAGTCAACCCATGGTCACATTCATTCTTTGAATAATAATTGATGATTATAAGGTCACCGCCTCTTTCAGAACTTTGCATGACATGAGTAATACCTTTTTAGTAACATTTTTGCCCCTTTCTATTTTGATCATGAACATAATAATGTTTTCAAATCTTTTGAATAATCATGGCATATAGTTTTCAAAAATACCTTAGTCGAGGTTACTAAAAATAATGATTTTATTATTGAGTGGAAAGTTTTTGCACGATAACTCAACTCTTCTATTTTTTTGGTGGCGAAGGCATTATATTTAATTGTGGCTAGGTTGGATTATAACCATGAGTTTGTATTGAAAAAGAAAACTTATTGTTGATCGTCGATCCATGTACTATGTTGATATCTAACCGTTCAAACCTCAATTGTAGCGAAGTTTGTGGTTTGGTATGTTATCCATTAGATCTTGTACTAATCGATCTTGATCATTGATGATTTGAACCTTGTAGATGGGTTTGCATTGATCCCGATGAATTTTCCTTAGCCGCTGATCTTTGTACCACCGTAAATTTGGGACATTGATCTTAGAATTGGGTTGTTTACTTGGGTTAGCATTTTCAAATGTTGGATATTAAGCTTTTAGATATCGACCATCGATATGCTAACTCAGATAAGTTAGTTTAATCCTGGAAAATATTTCCATGTCACAATTTTTTGATGATGTGAAATTTTGAAATCTTTGCAAAAATGACTTCTATAAAAATTTGTGAGTATGTATATTTGGGTTTTCCTCCATTTTCTCATTTATGAGCTCTTTCAGATGGGTTTATTGTTGTTTTTTACTCCTTAATGGTTGCATTAAATAGAAGGGTAAGATTTAGTTGTATGAAATCTATAATATGTTTTTCCTTTCAAGATTTTCAACTGAGTTTTCATTTTTTCTTTGCATATACTCATCTTGATGTTAAAACTAGTCTATTTTTGGTCATTTTCACTACTTTGTGGAGATTTTTGGGCTTTGTTATTTTCATGACCATTAACTCCAAGCTTTGAACTAGATTGTGAACCAAGTGTTTAATGGGGTCTTCCTAGAAACTTGTAAGCTCTTGATTCCATTGAAACATTTGCCAAATTTTTGATAAATTCATAATCGTAGTGGAGTAAAAGTCATTTTAAATCTGTACCCATATTTGAAGCTTGAGGTCATCCTTATCTCGCATTATGAAGTTTACTTGATGTTCTATATTTCTCCGGTGAAGATAAATTTTTGCATAGTTACACTAATTTGGAGATCTCGGGACTTTTGACACAAATGTAGTTGATTCTTTTCTATTCCTAGTTCTCTATGTTGTAAAATATTATATATATTTCAAATAGCTAATGGATCAGCATTCATTTTCTTATGATGTCATGTCAAACTCGTTAATATACACATCTTCTTCGAACTAGGTATGCTTTTTTGTTGTCTCGAAGCTTTGTTTCCTCCTTGTAGGTTTCCGTGAACTCGAAAAACTTTGTGAGTCATCATTAATGGGACTTATGAGGATTGGAATATTTTCTATGTTATGGCTCGCATTGGTTCTCGATGCTCATGATTGTGTTTAAGAAGACCCTCCTCTACTTGCATTGATTATCATAACTTTTCCTATTTTGAATATTCGATTCAACTTTCAAGGGTAGTTTGTGATTTTGAAATCGATTTTTCTAACTGTATTTGCATATATTTGTTTGTTAAAGTCTGTAATTTCTTTTTATTCTCGTGAAGCATGCAAATACCTTACTTCATGAACCTATAGTTAGTGTGGAAATGGAACCTAATTGACTTGTGTACTTCAAAATTGGATGATTGATGCATCTTGATTTGTCATTCCACAACTTAAATATGTCTGAAATTTTTTTCATCCTTTTGAGTACTTTGAGAAACATCTATAGCAATTTATTCTCTTTTATTATCCATAAATGGGTTTTACATTTTTGCATTCTTTATCACACTTTGGTGAATTGATATGTATCATGACTACATACTTTGATTTGAGTTGTACTATGTGATCTTATCATGGTAAATTGATGAACATGTTACTTAATCTCACACTATAACAATTCATTTACTAGGTTTTACATATATTTGAATATAAAAGCTCTTATTCTTAGCTCAGTAAATGATGTTTTTCAAGCCTATTATCTTCACGAAGGTGATGAGTTATCATTTTTCCTGTACTTCTCCATTAAGTGATTACTACCTATTATCTTGCATGTTTGTATTCTTTTGAGAACTCCTTTTCTTATAACTTGAATGTTTCTCATTGTACATTTGTAGAACTCTGAGCTCTATCTTCCTTCAAATATTTTTTTAAATATAGAAAAACGTGAATGATTACTATCTGAAAATGGGTCCGATGTATCTGATTTTTATATTCATACTTGTTATTGCTTGAAAATTTATAAAAATTACACCAAGATTATAGTTTCATTTTGCTTCGTTGATGCTTGTTGCATTGACAAGAAATTTCTTTCATTAGTCAGATTGTGTCTTTGTTACATATATTCTACAATTTTTACTTTATACCTAACTGTAATGTGATGAAAATTGATCTCTTTTTCCCCTGCATGGTTTTTGCATCTTTATTTAAGATCCCGATAATAGTGAGTTCATAGTGAATTCATACTCTATACTTAAATAAATTTGTTTGATAAATTCATTTTGATATTTGTACTTCAAGAGAATTCTTGATTTGTACCTTATGTATCTTGATCAATATGATATAACTCTAGTTGATCGACATAGGATGTATTCTATGATGATGATATTCTCATGTACAAACAAATTGCTTGGAGACAGATGAGACCGCAATCTTGTTTTTCTCGCACCGTATAAGTGTAATTATTTCATCTTGAAAATTGTAGTTGATGGTTTTGTTCAAAATAATGTGCCCTTGGAATTTGTACTTTGGCCATTGTGATAGACATGACATCTTTCAGCCTAAACTAAAATTATGATAGTATCTATATTTATGAAATAAATGCACTTCTTTGATTCAACTTGTAGAATGTAATACTTTTTCTATGCAAACACAATAGTTAGTGTTTATTTATTTCTTTTTACTTGTAGCTGCACATTTAGATAAACTAGTTAGAAAACTTTATCCTTTGTGGCCTCTCTTATGTTCCATAGTTTTTCTTCTTTTCTCTTTTTCTTCTATAATGATTTCAGTAAATCATATGTGATACTATAGTTACTATTTTAGTAATCGTATATATGTCTCTAATGTATCTTGTGCTTTTGATATTTAGAAATCCACCTGTATGTACTTAGATAGTACATGAGTACAGATCAAACCTTGCACTCAATATTGATGCCTTTTCTTTCACTTTTTCAGGTATACTTGCAGTTGTTTGAAGCATGGAAGAAAGATAGAGCTGAAACTAGAGATAAGAATATTAGAAGAAAGCCCAAGGCAATGATGGGTTTCTTATATACTCTTTTACTTTTAACTTCATGCGCATGTACTTATTTCTTCAAAAGAGTTATTTGTTACATCCCACATCTTATGTGGGAAACATTGTATTTCTTCATGAATAAATAACATTAATTTATATAATTGAGTTGTATACTTCTTTTTGCATTTAGATTTTATGATGGATATTGATTGTATAATGAAATTAAAAATCAAACACATAATACATCGTATTTAACATGCGAAATAATGAATTTTCAAGTAAATGTAACTTTAATAATGAACTCTCTTTCTTGTAAACTATAACTTTGTTTACTATTCCTAAATTTAACATATAACGTAAACTTTTCTTCTCACGTCCGTTAAGGCAATGCATTATTCCTTCGGGTATTTTGTGATTCCTTGTCAAGACGATCATGAAATGATAGTCTATGTGAGGTGTTACATTTTGTAATACCACACATAGCTGCAGATTACATGTAGTCAATCAATTGCTTCAACTAAAAATATAGTAGAACTCTAATGTTTCCCCATTTTTAGGTCCATTTCATCAATGCCATCCATCGTAACAAAGTTTCGAGTTGCCCATTTTGCGCAGTGTAAAAATGTCAACAAATACCTTTTGAAATAATCAAGGCCATTGTAAATGGTAAAGGCTTGGTTCATAACATGAAGACTACATTCATCCACATTAGTCATAGGACCAAGGATTATATTACATATAAATAACATATAACAAATATGTACTCTAGGTTTTCATCTTTGTCTATTGGTATTAATATTCCATATTTTAATTATTTTAATTTTGCATTACAAATTTACTATCAACTACCTTGATATTTAATTGTAAATATTCTAATAAATATAGAGTGATATTTTTAGTGTAGCCACTATCTGTGATTTTGGTCCTAAGGACACTAGAACAAATCCCTAATAGAAAAAAGAGTTAGGAGGTTTGAAAAAGGGTTGTCACAATTCCCCTTCACCGTTGAATTCATGTATGGGAGACTTGATGTGGAAATCATTACATATAATTATTAGTGTCAAATTTATTATAATGTAAATTAATTTCATGATGTGAATTACAATACCATTGATTGAAAGATAATCTTTGATGTTAACTTACCTCATGACTAAAAAAATTATATTGAGTTTGATCTACTTATTGGTGTTTATGTGGACACTATATACAAAAACTCATATCCTAGATCTTGTTACGGTTAGCATGTTCAATAATAGGGACCAATTTTAAACTATAAAGGATGTATTGAATGCTTGGGAAATGATACATTAAAAAAGGCTAAAAATCATGTTGTTGATGCAAAGAGTTTCAATTAATTTCACATAGAGGACATGGTTACATTTTTCTATTTATTAATGGCCTTGGGGAAGTAATTTATCGTTCTTGTGTGAATTTAAACTCCTTGGATGTACATGATGATGGTACATCACTCAAGAAACTGAATTATCATGATGGATTCTACATTTTCCACAAAATAATATCGATAAGTCTATGAATGTAAGATATTATAACCTTTGATTGATGTAAAAAATACAATCACAAATCATGTGTTTTTTGACAGTAAATACATGACTTTATTAATGAGTTATTAACTACACTCCTTTCTTTTCCTTTCATCATAATGTCTCGTGATTTATATCTCCATCCTTCGTGTACAAGTCTACCAATGAAATTTCACTAGCATGATAATCCCCAACATTATTTATTCCACATCTTCACTCCTCTTGATAAATATTTTAACTGCTAATGTCTACAAGAAAAGAGGTGAAAAATATGGTCATTATCATTGTTCTCAATGGTTTTTTTATTCCTACGCGACTCCCACCGAATTATCTTCCCCGAGATGACACATTCTTTAGAGTTACAATGAAAGAATGATGGGAATCAACAGCCATATGACCATAGGAAATCCAATGCGTCAAATTCTTGAGAACTGTAGTCAAATAAAAACCGATACTTGAAAATTATAATCAAGGGCTCATTGGTGGTGACCATATACCCATAATGAATCCTCTTTTCACATGCCATGCTTAATTTGGGAAAATTTACATTCATCCTTCCCCAAGATATTATTCATTTGATCCACCATATATACATACAAACCCTTCGTATTTTCATATGCCTCATCAACAATAATAACCACCATTTCAATTTTCCAATATACATGTTAGCGAAATAATTTTTCATGTGGAAAATTATTTGGTTTTTACCAATAGTACTTGACTAATGACTTCATTGTGTATGCGAGGATTCCATTATTCAAGGAAAACTATCCTAATTTTTCAAAAGATAGGCCAGAGATCACACAAGAAAAATTCAATGAACTTATGGATATATAATTATATAGGGTATGTTGGTGCTCAATTTGGCCTCGGCCCGTTTTTCCTTAATGTTCTCTAGTTTTTGGGCTCTGTCGTCTTCTCTATCTCCCCGTATTGATGCATAAAAATATATCCTCTATTAGGTTTCCATGATCGGTACCTTCCTTGGTCCAGGATTACTTAAAAGTATATAATTTTTTTCGTTCCTCTGTCCGTGTGAAAGATTTTGTAACTTGGGAGTAAACTCAGGTTTTTACTTGCCTTCCGTTTTCCATAGTCACGTTTTGTTGTCCCTATCTTGTTCGTCCCAAGTATCTATGAAAACATGATTGGATAAAGCTTAGAGTCCATCATATTTGGGATTTATATCATTTCCAAATTCTCTATCTTGAAAGAAAGATTCATTTCCAGGCTCAAATGGTGATTTTCCTACATTTTACGGTTTGACGGGAGTGTTTTTCCTTGTCAAATTTACATAGAAAGATCTGTGGAAACATGGCCCTTTTCGGTTTGATGTGGCTCAATGGGACACTTTGAAAACTAAGGCCCAATTCAACTCAAAAATTTTCCACATGAAGGGTCGGTGCTCATCTAAAAATTCACCATTTGGTTTGGCCTTGAAGTTGCGCCGGGGAAACATGTGGAGGTTTCTACTACCTTTCCTAGACTTAGACAAATTTTTCATGCGGTCGATGTAGCTTTGGTAGACCAAGGACACATTGAGAGATGACCCTCATGTGAGGATCCTCCTTAGGGTCCCACCTTAAAAATTGCGAGAGGGAGAGATGTGGAGGCTTGCACTGGCTCCGCTCTATACTTAAAATTTTCAAAGTAATTTTCTAAGTCTTAGGACATGTGGAGGGACCACGCTTGTTTAGGGACCGGCCCCTAAATTTTATTTTGAAGAAGTTCTAGGAGGACACTTAGAGGCTTCCGCTCACTCTGCGCTTACTTGGACTTTTCAACGGCCAAGGAAAACTGTCTCGGACCCTAGACACATGGCACTTTTTGCTGATCCTTCAACTTTTTTATCAACTATGCCAAACTAAGACATGTGGAGAGCCTGCGCTTGTTTGGGGTCTCTACTTTTGGGGACCATCTCAAAGTGTGTCATTAAGACATGTCGAGGCTTTCGTTGGCTCCTTTTTTAGTAATAATTTTTCAAAGGCCAATATGTGGTTTTCTTCGGCCCAGGGCATGTCAAATGCCTACGCTTATTCGGAAACTTTCCTTGTACTTCTCCTTTGCATTTGTGCCAAGGAAACATGTTCAAGGCTATAATATAAAGTAAAGAAGGGGCAATATGAATGGTTGTTGTGCATTTTACGTTTTTTCCCACCATTTTTGCTACAATACACCGGAGATGCGAATACACATTATTTTTCATCATTTTGATGAAATTGCTTGTCTTTTTTATCTACAAAGTGCCATCGAATGGATTCAAAACATAAATTTTCAATCCAAGGTTTGTTAAGGTCGATATTTTGAAGTTGGAATTGCTCGATCAGTTGCAAAAACAAAAATTACCAAAGAAGATGGATGCGGGGCATAATTGCAAAGGAAAAAGAGGGAAATGAATGAAATGATGGAGGTTGCGAGCACAAAGGATGAAAAATGTGTTTACTTGAGGGTGAAAAGGATTACCTTTCGATCCAAGTGAATGCGTGCCTCCTAAAACCATTAAAAATGGGATTTCTCATGATGAGAATAAGAATTATTAAAGGTACTATCAAAACATTGTGGGCATGGCATCCTAGTCATTAGTCGAGGGTCTGAGAAATGTGATCAATTCACAATTCATCCACGTGAAGCATTTGGATGTGAATTTGTTAAATGTCACTTTCGAGAAAAATTGGTAATAAGAAAAGGTCTCTAAAAATATTCTTCTATTTTCAGAGAAAAATTTAGTGAATAAAATGTATAAATACAATGAGAATACTCTTGCAAATTTTCAAGGGTTGAATTATTAAGAGAAAAATTGAGAAAAGTTGTCTTCCTAAGAGACCAATCCGAGATAACTTGTTAATTTCTTTTGTGTTAGATTTTCTATCATGTCAAGTTGGTTACAGATGTATAGCCATTGATGAGAACTGAGATTTCTTTGGAAGATTTCCCCTGTTGATGAATTTAAGCAATTTTGAAATTAATTTGTGTCAATCTTGGAGTAATTAGTCTCTTCTTTGTTTCAGAATTTTTGCAAGTAGTTTTTCTTGTTTCTATTGCAATATTACATAGAAATATTTGTGGAATCACAGAATCTCATCCTTGTGATAGTTTAGTGGCATTTACAATTTCATTTCAAGAAGAGACTTCATTTTTTATGAGATAAACGATGTAAAATCACTTCACTGTCATTTGTTGATAAAGATTGTTTGTAAGTCTTTAGGTATAACTTAGGTGTGATTGATAAGAGATTTTGGTGTTTAATTGAGTCTTTTAACTCAATCCTTCATGTTATATTCTCAAATATTATGTGAAAACATGCTGATTTGGGCCTCCATTAAAGCACACCTTTTGGTTGAAGGAATGTCTTAACTATTCTGAAGCTTTCTATTGTTGAGTTGTCCATTGTTGTGAAGTTTCTCAAAGATCTAGTATAATCAACTTTATCCTACTCAATCTCCCTCCAAAATCATTCAAAAACCATGAATCCATCATAAACTACCCATGTTTTGCATGTACATCAACAAAGGAACAAAATCTATTTAGTAAAATATGCGAGAACAATCGGGATCCCATAATGTCTTGAGTAATCTTAGCCTAGTTTTTAAATTATTTCCATATTTTAGAAGTGAAAACTCTTTAGAGTTAAATTATGGACTATTGACTATATTTTCCCAAGGTTTTATTCCTAAAATTTGTGTAAAAGAAGGATATATCCATCTCCTTCATTAAACAGAGGTTACACTACGGGTCCTCTCACCCTGGTCAAAAAGCACGGCCTAAAGTAGTGAGGATTGGTCAAATCCTCTTGAAGGTGCTATCCATCTCTTCACAAATTTGAGTGACAAAGTGCCAGTTAGATCTCATCCCCGGCTACAAAATAACATACATCGTGATCTATCTATCTCTAAGCTCCATGCCAAATCTGTGATGCTACTCAGCTTGAAAAGGATAACAAATTTTGATACCAGAAGAAGGTATAAGTGAGGAATTTATAGTAATGTGTAGAAAAAAATCATGCTCTTACTACTATCATTATATCGTTATGTATGTTGTTTTATATATGGATCTTGCATAAGAAAATTATTCATTAATGACCCATTCCACAATCCACCCTCTTATTTTGTTGGTCTTTATTTTCTTTTATCTTTCAAAATTTTCACCCATACACATATTTTTTTAGGTCACAAGGATCCATGTCTGTCAGTTCTCACTCATTTTTCATCACTTATCTCTAGAAACTAGCGGCCAAGACCGGACACTAGTGCCACGTGTTCCTATCCACCATGGGCGCCCATGTCCTCTTTATTTTTGATCATATTTTTCAAGTTTTACGTTAGTATTTTCAACGTCCTTCTCATCTTCTGAGGTAGTAGTTGTCATGTCAGGTCGAAGTGTTGAAATTCAAACAAGAGATCCCTATATAAACACAATATGCATACCATTCTAAGGAAGAAAATACTTATCAAGGGATATCTATGCACATACATTAAGGGACTGCACTTGGGAACATAATAATTTATCCACATTACTTATGAAGGGAGTTAATTCTATTCAAACCACACATTTGCATTTTATCTATCTACCGCCCACTATCTTGGCGTCATTGGCACAAGGGAAACCTAGGAGGACTATGTCACACCTAAGCAAATAAAACTACATTATTTTTGAGATGTAGTGCAATGCTCAGATGTAAGTCCATCATTGTGTCGATTGAGGATAGTATAAACCCTCATTCTACATCTTTCCTTTTTAGGATTTTAAGTATTTTTAGTGTTTTGCAGGTATTTACTCCATTACGATCTATAGGTACGCGTCAATGATATATTTTTACACACATGTGATTATAAGAAATCAAGTGTAAATCCCTACCGAACATATCATAACATGGTTTCTATGTTTTATGCATACTCCAAAGGTGCCTTTACAGAGATGTCTAGAGTGTGCGTAGACACCCCCTGTCCCATTACAGGCACCCATGTCCATCCATTTCCACCTATGCTCCATTTTTTTGTTTTTAGGACCTTTTGTGCTATTGTTTGATCAAATTTTCGACTCTAGGATCACTACAATATAAGACAAATAAGGATAAATACCTTACCAATCTGATTTCCTTTCACTATTAAAATTATATAGAATGTTTAGCATTTATATTCCATTGTAGATCGAGTTAACATATTATTTTATTTAGCTTTTGACAAATCAATTAGATTTGATTTAATCATAGTGAGGGATAAAGGAGAGAAATTAGGTGAGAGGGTTATTGTTGTGTGTAGGAAGCAACATAGTGTACACATTGTAACACCCACGAAAAAGACGTTCTAGGAACACAATAAAATCTTAAACACTTATCCCGAAAGTGTGGCATAGTTTTATTTTTTTGTTTTAAGTTAAAAGCGTTAAGGGTGTCAACCCCTAATGTATGTTAAATTAAAATTTCACCAATAATCACTACATTACAAAGAATGGACCAAGTATAAGTTAAATGATTAAATATTCTTAATTTATCTCTAATGCCGATTAAAATAAAAACAATTTGAAAGGTGCAATAATAATCTACTTGGTTAAGAAATTTCTCCTCTTTAGTTAATATTCAAACCCAAATTGATTAACCTCATACTTAGTTATTTTAGTTTCATTATCCTATTTTCCTTCAATATCTATTTCATTAATTTTGTGAAACATACTAGGAACTAACTTAATGACCTTGCACACCAAGGTATTTGAATGGCCTCCTTCACCCATTTACACATACCTTTAAATTTATTTAAAACATCTATAAAATTCATTCCTACCAAAAAATTGTAGGGTTGATCCTCAACCCTTGCATCAATTCAATTGAGACTACTAGATTCTAGGGTTCCAAACTAACCCTAAAAATACTTATGAATTTTTATTAAATCATTTTCTTTACCCTAGTCTCCTCATTTAGTCACTTTGTTTTTGTTTAATTTATAGGTTGGAGAAATGGAAGACAAGGTACTAAGGAAGGAAGAAAGTATGGAGGAATTTACAAAATCAAGCTTAGTTTAGTCTAGGTTGTAGATTTGTCATTGTAATTTATTTCATTTAAAAATTGAAGAGGTTTCCACTCCAAATATGGAGTTATTACAAAATTATTTGTAATTTGAGTTCACTATTTGGGGTGAACCCTACCTCCATAATATGTATGAGATTGAGTGCTTTTAATTTAACATTTGAATAGTTACTTTCTTGAACAATGAAATTATACCTTCATTTGTTTTCTGGAGGTTTCCTCTTAATTTGTACAATCTTAAAAAAACATTTAGACCAAGTTAAAATTTGCGTAGGCACAAATTTATGTTTTTCACCGTTAATGATAGAACCGCCACCCAAGGTAGGTTGGAGCTCCTAGACATCTACCCTACCTCGGTGACGATTCATAAACCGCCACATTACGAGTGGCGGTTCTTAGACCACCACCGTGCATAGTGCGACGGTCCTATTCCTTAGAAATAGAACATTCAAATGAAATATTTTTCAAAAACCCAAACTCACTAGGGTGTTTTAAAAGTCATTCTAAACTAAAAATTATGTTCCTAAAGTTTACATTTGCAAGATTTAATTAATCTATTCATTCCATAGTAAAATTACTCAATTTAAGTATTTCTTATTTCAATAGTAACAACAACAACTACAAAATCATTTTTTATTTTTTGCATCAAATTTTCTTTAATATCCAATAGTAGAAAGAAACTAAATCTACTTCTAATGTTGTTGATTTTCCTTACTACCAAATGCATTATTTCAAAAAATAATTTACTTAACATTTGTAGTATCTTTCCATTTCCACTACAACCATTTGTTAAAATAGCCACTAACAACTTTGTTCCACATTCAAGGTTTTCAAGCATACACTATTAGTATTCTACAATATCTATATTCTTTCTTTTCTTTTCACAATATTATAACTTCAACACTAATAATGAACTTTATTTTCCTTGAGCGTAGCTCATTTATTTTCATGTAAAGAAATTATTTTCTCACAATACAAACTATAAATAAACTTTTAATCAAGATTTACATTTTGATTCGTTCCTTTACATACTACCATTTAAGGACAAATAAACTCATATAATTCCTCAATGAGCTTCCTTTAAATAATACTACAACTTAGAATGCAACATTTATTTTTTTTTTTTAAATACAATATTACAAATCTTCCACCTTAAGTGGGAATAACAAGAAGGTCTTCTCACAAGGAAAAAATTCTTTTGGACAACAACAATTGCTTCAAATTTCATGTCACCAATAATATATATACCATGCTTCACTTGATCAACAACAAAAAGGGGGAGAGGAAACACTCTCAACCCTACCAATAATCTAATGAGGAGAAGAAGCTATCCTCCTCATTGGCCCCCCGAGCCTCAACCACAATGCATTGAAATATGGATCCAACTCATGGCAACAATACAAGATTCCACATAAGAATATAAGGATTTCACAACAATACCAAAACACAATCAACACAACTACAATCACAAGAAGGAAAAAAAAAATATACAAGGCTTCAAAATGTAAAGCCAAAGGAGCAACGATCTATGGGGAGGTCACTTATGCCTCCCAATGGGAAAGGTGGTACCCACCTTAAATCCCTCCAATAGTCCTCTCAAAACCCCTACACAACTCTTATAGCTCCCAAAAGATCCTCTTATGCCTCCCACATTCTCTTATGCCTCCGTACTATCTCTTATTTCTCCTCATAAAAAAACAAGTAAGAAATGCTTTTCTAAGGTGGGGCTCGCAACCCAACTCCCCCAAAGCATGAAATAAACTCTTATGCCTCCCTACATATAAAATCCCATAGTCTCCCTTGTACACCACACTAAGGCAATCTACCCAAGCACCCAACAAGAATACCAAAACACTAAAAACATACACATATACACAATATAAAAGAAAAGATTTAACAAGATTATAGCTCCTACCTTTCGTGGTAGATCTTGATCTAAGAGTCACACACACCAAACTCCTTCAATCAAAAACTATTACCATTAAGATTCAACAAAGTACACAAACACTCCAAAATCCTCCAACTCCAAAAATCCAAGAGTACAAAAGAAATGAAGCAACCCCTAAACAAGAAAAAGAACATGAATAAATAGAAAAGGGAGAGAGGAGGATGAGGTGGCTCCATGTAGGATGCCTCATCACTCATCCTCAACTCCACCTCCCAAGTAAAACTTCAACCCTAATGCAGAATAAATTAGAGGGTAAGAGGAATGACTAACCTCTTACACACAAAATCAAATCCCAGATACCCCTAAGGACAAAATTTAAAACCCATGTAAGAAAAGTGAAATAAATGACACTTTTTGTCTTACAAAACACATAATGGGGTATATTTGTGACCCCCCAATCCATAGGTAGGGCTGGTATAACAATTTAATAGGTGTGGGACAAGTTTAACTTGTCCCACAAGCCTCCAAAATTGTTCCTTAAGGTCAAATACGAATTTCCATGAAGAGGTAGAGTGTACAACACTCAAGATCACAAGCACTCAACTTACAACACACAACCCAAAGAGTCATCCAATATAAAAATGACCTCTTTTTGTCCCAATTATAATTATTTTAGTAACATGATTAATGTACTAATCTAGACACAATTTAATTAATTAATTCAAGAAAAATACATCACTATAAAATCACATACCAAAATTAAGTAAAGGAAATTAAAAGAAAGAACAATACACAAATCCTTTTGTCGCAATTAGAGGTAATACCCACCATGGGGACCCCCTAGAAAAAATTCAAACACACACACAACAAAATACATGTTGCCATGGTGACCATTGTTGAATTCATCTAGCATTTCAAAGTGGTTGGTCTCCAATCCCTCATTGTTTGTTGTGATATGTTTACCTAAAAAAACATAATACCTCCTTCACCTCATGTCCACATCAAAACATCCAAGATAAAATATACAATATAAATCCAAAATCATTTACATATGAATCAAATCATCATCTAAGAAAGTAACATCATCATTTACAATTTCTAACAACATCTCGATTCTACATTTCATCAATGTTAATAGGATCACAAGATTATTTCAATTGTTAAGGTATACTCAATATGATGAAAATATCACATGTTAAAAGTATATAACTATGTAAAAAAATATCATCATCAATATAAAATGTCTCTCTATCATCTAACATCAAAATCCAACAAGAGTATCAAGTATCTCTATCATCTAACATCATTCAAAGTGAAAATTATATTAAATATCCGTAATTATAGTCAACGATATCGAAATCAGCAGTAATAAATGTTGAAGGGAAGTGGGCACTAGATCCCCATCCCCTTAGACATGACTTCATCTTGAAATTCACTACAATAGGTGTGGAAACTATACTTGTAGCAACGTAGCATCCTCACATGCAAGCAACAGTCTCATCATACCTATCCCTTTGGACTCGAACCTAACTTCAATCTCTCTACCTCAATGTCCCAATGTCCTATGCTCTAAAATAAGGATGGGATCTACCATCACATACCCCTGATCATTCACTTGCAATGCGGTCTAATCTAATACATGAGAATAATCAACAATATACCTCCTAAGAACAGAAACATGAAACACATCGTGGACATGAGACAAGCTAGGTTACAATTATAGATGATAGGCCAAGGGAACAATATGCTCTAAGAACTCAAAGGGACCCACAAACCTAGTAGCAAGTTTAGAATATTTTATGTAATGGATAGGGATCTTATGCAGCCTAACATAAAGAAACACCTTTGTGCCCACCTCAAAACAACGATCTGTCTATGCTGGTCCGTATACTTCTTTTACCTATCCTACGCCTCTTGTAATCTCTACCTGATCAGAACAACTTATTGTTCTATATCCTATAATAAGGCTAGATAAAGAGAAACCCTATCCTCCAACCTATCAAAACTTATAGGTGTCCTACACTCTCTACCATATAGTTCTGGAAAGGATTCATGCCAATCGAACTCTCGAAACTATTATTGTAGGAAAACTATAGCAAGTAAAAATACTCCTTCCATCTTGAATGATGATCCATGACATACATCCTAACCATGTCCTCCAAGATCTGATTCACCCGCTCAAGTATATTCATCTATCTCGAGGTTGATACAACGTGTTGCAATTGATCTTCATCCGCAGCATCGCATCGTAGTCTAGAAGTGGGAAGTGTACAAAGGATTGCATTCACAAATGATCTTCCACGGGATCCCTTGCAATCTAAAAAAATCTCATCAAGATATACCCGTGCCACGGCACTAGCATTGTAGGTGGTCTTCACTAAAGAAAAATGATCCAATTTCATCAATTTATCCATTGTGACCATGATGGCGTCGTGGTGGTATCTCGATGTTGGTAACCCAACTATAAAGTCCAAAAAGGGTATCCCATTTCCACTTCGTATGACATGAGGAAAGACAAGGCTAGCTAGATGTTGATTCTCAACATTCACCTTCTTACACTCTAAACAACATGAAAAAAAATGAGTCACATCTCTCTCGAAATCCCCTCTAATGGTACAATTGTCTCAAGGTGGCATGCATCTTCTTCTCCTTGGGATGGGATGAATAAATTACAGGATGAGCCTCTGTCAAAATTTCCTATCTCAAGCCTCCATCTCTAAAAACATAAATCTGACTGTATGCACGATAAGGCCATATGTCACTAGTGAAAATCTATCAAACTTCCCTCAAGGGTCTCGAGACTCAATCTCTAATTTTGCTATAAGGTAGAAACTATCATGAGGAAGATGCTGCAAAATCCTATTCCACAAGTATGTACCATTGAAGTTTCCATAACCACATGTCTTCATCTACTTAGGGTGTCTACAACCATGTTATCCTTCCCCTTCACATGTTGTATCTCCAAGTCGTACTCATAAAGAAACTCCATTTAATGTCGGTGACCAGCATTGAGATATGGTTGCATGAAGAGGTGGAAAATACTCAAGTGATCAGTCCTGAGTGTAAATATCGGCCAAGAAGAAAGTGCCTCAACCACATCAAGGTGTGCATAACTTCTAAAAGCTCAAGATCATGAGTCGGATAATTGAGCTCATAATCTTTAACTTTGCAAGACTCAAACGCAACTACTTTGCCATCCTGCATCAACACACATCCAAGTCTTGCCAAAGAAGCATATGTGTAAATGAAGAACTCACCCTGAAGGTCTAGTCTGCAATAATAGGAATTTTCATGAGGTGTTCCTTTATTATCTTGAAGGTCTTCCCACATCTATCTCGACCATACAAACTTCTTCCCTTTCCGATGAAGGAAATGATGGACTACGTAACTCGAGAAAATTCTTATACAAATATCCTGTAACATCTTGCAAGCCAATGAAGCTGCGCACCTCGATCACATTAGTGGGTGTTGGAAAATCCATAATTTCTTGAATATTGGAAGGATAAACTGCAATACCTTCCCCAGAAATGATGTGGCCCAAATAGTGCACGTCTATCTAACGAGAATGCACACTTCTCTAGATTCCCATAAAGATGTTTCTCACGAAGACATGAAGAACACGGAGAAGGTGTTCCTTGTGCTCCTCACGCGTACGTGAGTATATTAGAATGTCTTCTAGGAAAATGAGCACGAAGTGATCCAAAATTTCTGAATACCCCATTCATTAAGCTCATGAACAATGTGGGGGATTTCGTTAAACTAAAAGGCACCGATCGTGAACTTGTAGTGGCCATATCTCATATGGAAGGTAGTTTTATGAATTACTAGCTTAGTGATCCTCAACCGATGATACCGTGACTTCAGATCTATCTTGGAGAATACTATGGACCCCTTCATCCGATCAAATAAATCATCAATGCGTGGAAGGGTGTATCGATTCTTGGTAGTTCCTTTATTTAGTTGGACGCTAGTCAATACACAAACATAGAGGTCCATCCTTTTTTTAAAAATCACCGGTTTTCCCCAAGGGGATACATTAGGAACAATTATGCCTTTCTCTAGAAGGATGTCAAGCTGCATTTTGAGCTCAGAGCTCAAGGGTAGTCATCCAATAAGGTGCTCGTGAGATAGGAACTATTCCTGGAACTAGATCTATGTTTAAATATATCTCATGTGGGTGAGGTAACATCGGTAGCTCCCCGGAAAGACATCAACAAACTCTCTAAAGATGTGATGTTCATCAAGGGATGGTCTACTCGACTCATCCTCGGATTTATAACTAGCCTTAATAGGATACATCGACAAAATTATCGCACACGCTTTGCTTAATCTACATAACGGAGATGGTGCGGATGGAAATGGGTGTCCTAACTCCTAGTATCACTAACTCAACTCCTAGATAATCTATATATGAAATAGTCTTATAGTAACATTCTAATATGGCTTTGTGTGCATACAACTAGTCAATGCCCAAGATGACTTCATAAGAACCCAACGAAAGGATACACAAATTCAAGGTAGTGGTGAAGGGTCCCAAATCCACTACACACTCCTTGACTAAAGAGTCTATAGAAATTTTGGCTCCAGAAGCCATCTCAATGTCCCAACTAAGACCTTGCCTAACTGCCACTATCCTGTAATGCTCTACTAAGGATGGTGCATTAAAATAATCAAATGAACCAAAATCAAAAATATAGAGGCCAAAATACCACCAATGCTTTATGTACTCTCTATCACGGTACTTTGGTGCTTAGCACAGTGGTTCTCAACTGCTACATAGATCCGATGGGTACATCCCATGTCACAAACAGTACGCTCAAAAATCTCCATCTTACCCTCATTATCGGGGTTTTATGGGCACTCTCTCCAATGATGTCCAACCACGCCATAACCATAATAGCTACCTAGTCCTCTCTAGTGAGATGCAGCTCCGGTTGGTACTCTAGATGTCTTTGTTATGGATCTTGATGATCTCGCTATGGATTTTTGTGGTCTCTCGCTGATGATCTCCTTTTGAATGAGATCTTGGTGCACATTGTGTCGTAATGGTACCCCTAGGAGGAGGCCCCGTAATCCACCCTCTAAGTGTTGAATCCCCGAGAGGGTCTCAATAGTGTGCGTGTTTGTTGTTGTTACTACGAGGTTGTTACTTATGGTGGCTGAATGAAGACTATATTGAACCCTATCTACCTTAAGGAGGAGAAGCTGACCCCCTCAACCTGCTATCCTACATCTACTAGATGTGGCTCCGCACTCGATCCCTACCCTGGTCTATCATCCCTTATTTCTCCTCGTAATATAAAACTTCTCCATGGCCTCTGCTAAGGTATGTGGGAAGTGAATGTGCAACCCACCACCCAAATCTAATTTCAGGCCCCTAATGAACCGTGAATCTGCACTGCTCATCCTACATATAGTCGACATACTAGAGTAGGTACGAAATTGACTATCATATTCAGCTATAGTAATAATTTCGATGGAGGTTGTGGAACCCATCTATGCTCTACTAAACAAATATCCTTTATAAATAAATTCTCCTTAATCGCTCCTCAAATATCTCCTATGTAATTGTCTCTTAGTCAACATGGAGCTTCTACTCCTTCATCCTCTACCGGACACTGCTCCATCCCTTAGAATATGGATCACAACACTAGCTTTCATGTTTCTAATACAAGGGTAGAGATTAAAGCATCCACTCAAGCTCACCAATGAGGACTCGTCTCGAAAACCACTTGTATGTCTAGAATAGTGAGAGGGTTGTAGCTTTAATATCTTTTTAATATAGTGTGCGGATGACGACCGACAACCGTTAGGTCTCTCTCGCATGCTCCTCTCTCTACCTAAGGCTCTAATATCCGTCCCTCTCGTCCCGAAATCTTGTCTCCATATCCTCTCTCGTGGTGACTCTTCCCTACTAGACTCTCTGTTAGTGTCGAATCACAAAGCACCCACGGGACTCCGCAACGCGATCATTTGAGACTCCCAGTGCGATTGCACAACATGGAGCTTTTCCAAAGTGTGGGACCTCGCGAAATCGGAAAAGCTCTCCGGATGAAGGCCGGATCCTATTCCTCTGTTCAGATGCACCAATAAAATGCAGAGGTTTACCCAAAAAACCTAATCTAACTACCAAGGAGACAGGGAGAGAGAAATGCATAAAAATAAACCTAAGCTAAGAAGGTGATGCACCGAGGAATGAAGAACACATGTTTTGCCAATTAAACATAGCCCACAGAAATGGAATGCAATATTATGCACAGATAAACATATTCACAGTGAAAGATCAGGAGGATGCAAAATGAAACACATAGAGGGTTGAGAAACATCCACAGTCATGCATTTATTTGCTCCGAAGGTTGATACAATACACTGCAAAAAATGCCCAGAGGCAAAGGTGCATTACAGTTTCAAATGGGAGGTTTGAGCTCCACAACTCCACCTGCCAGAGAGAAGAAGGGAGGAGGCACAAAACAAAAAATGTTCGACCCTTTAAAAACAGCCCCCTCCTTACATTTTATATGGAGGAAAAGAGAGGGAGAAGAGAGGAATTCGAACTGCCCCAACCACCTCCAAGACTGCACTTAACTCTTCAACAACCATGGTGGTAGGTGAGATCCCCAACGCCTGTCGGGTTCGGAACTCCCTTGTGCATTTGCATCGGGTATAGAGGACTGCTCGACATGCCTCTGATCCGTGTGTTTCCGACTTGTTAACCCGACTATGAACCCGATTTCCTTGTGCGTCGGGTTTTCTACCCCTTGCGACATGTCTTTTGGTGTCGGGCTTTGGCGGGCTCCCGACATGCTTCTTCGACGTGCAAACCCGACTTGCTTTTGCGCCATGGAAACCCGAATTGCATTGTGTCGGGTTTCGACGACCTCCCGACATGTTCTTTGGCGTCGGGTTTCGGAGGCCCGCGCACATATTTTCCTCTTTGTCGGGTCTTGGAGACCACCCGACATGTCTCTTTGCTGTGTCTTTCCGCCGCTTAAACCCGCGTTTGCTGTGGTGTCGGGTTTCTGAGCCCTTCCGTCATGCCCCCGCGCCATGCTCCTCCCCCCTGTCTTCCCGACTCCTCCGCCCGACTCCTTCCGCGACTTGCCCTGATTCCGCCGACTCCCAAACCCGCGTTTGGTGCGTCTGCCGGGAGGAAAAAATATACAACAATTTGGCGACTCACGGGGTTACCTGCCTGCTAGGTAAAAGATCAGTGGCCTTTTAGCAATCCATTGGGCATGGAGTCATAAGCGGTAACCTGAACCAACCCGATATCTGATCCTGAACCTGATACCGCAACTCCTTCTCCGAGCCACTAGAAACCCATTGAACCTAGAGTTGTTTCACCAAAATGCCGCTGAAATGAACTGTGCCAGAGCAAAACCAACAACACCAAAAACTATGTACAAAACTAAAAATCATACATGCCCCAAATGGAACATGCAGAGTGTGCACAAGCACTTCTTCTGCTGAAAGCAAACCTACCTACTCTACTCTAACTGGAAGCAAAGATGAGCTAAACAAACCCTGCAACTGGTTGTGCAAAATAGCTTCCTTTCTTCAAAATTGGCAACCATGCAACTGATTTGGCATTGAACATGGCTGGTTGGATGAATGGAACATCAACAAGAAGCTGGTCTTCCACCCAGATCATCAAGGTATCAGCTGAAGGCAAATTCAATACCTCTTTTAGTTGCTCTGCATTTGAATTGAAGAGGTATGGCAGCTGATCCTTGGTACTTTGTATCTCACCCTCATGCTCAGAAGCGAGCATGACTGGTTTTGGCTTCTCCCTTGGCTCCAATGAAGCCAAGTATCTGATTGGGCACGGCATGATCCTTTGAGTATGCCCATTGCTCTGATTTTCTACTCCAAGAATGGAGTCTTCTTGTAGACCCTCTTGAATGGATGATGTGGAAGAAATGGTGGAATCCTTCTGTCCTTTCTCTTCCTCCGATGAAGAACATGGAAGATTAAAATCTTCCAATCTTGATTCCAAAGAGCTGCTATAAGATGCAGGCTGCTGCAAATGAATGTTCTCCTTCATGGCAGCAGGCTCTTGTGTTTGGAATGTGGATGATGAAAGAGAGAATGGTGAAAACTCAACCGGTTCCTCTCCATCAAAACAGTCCTCCAAATCTGACAGGTAAACTGCCTCATTGCTGTCCTGCTGCTCGTGTTCAACTTCCTCCATGGTGTCCTCTTGATCTGCAACTTGACCACCATGGTTTCCTTCACTCTCCAATATTGAGTTTGAGAGATCAAACTCCTTTTCAGCACTGGAACTTGAGAGAGGTGAAGTAGAAAGAAGAACTGAAGGTTCTCCTGTAACCTGCTTTGTGCTCAAACCCTTGGATCCGCAATTTTCTCCTCCACAACTAGGATGTGCTCCTCTTCTTTTGCCTTTGGAGCAGCTTCTTCTTCCTCCAATTTTCGAAGACAATCTTGCTCTTGAATGAGCTCCTCCTCCAGCATGAAGTTCGTCAAGTCAAACTCTTCGATCTGCTGCTCTAGAGGACAAGTTGGGACTGCAAGATCTCCTTCTTCTGCTGCAACAGAATCAGTCCTGACCACCATTTGTTCTCCAACCCCAACCTCTTCTGTAGGCCTAACCATCAAGGGGATCTTTGTCATCCCAAATCTAAGAGCCCAACTCTTCAGACTTTGAATTTCTTCCTCTTTGTTGGCACTCTCTTTTTGCTGTGGTTTTCCTTGGCTGGCATTCTGATTTTCATCCTCCCAACATGGATTAGGGAATGCAATAGGAGGGATAGGTTGAAACTCAACTGATTTGACAATTTTGTGTGGTGGTGGAGGCGGTGAAACCTCTTGTTTCTTTGGAGTGGAAGGTACTTCATTTAGCTCTTGTGGAGGGGGTTTGGATTTGGAAGAGAAGAGGGCAGAAAAACTGAGATGGGATGGAAGACTAGGGGGTAGAGGGATGGATTCAACATTTAGGGCAGCAGATGGTGAGTTTAAAACTTGACACTGCTGAAATGATATAGATTGAGAAGGAGGAAAAGAAAGAGTATGAGGTGGTGTGCTTACCCATTGACAAGGTTGCAGAATACTTCTCTCATACACCTCTATTCCTTCAATCCACCTTGTAAGTAATGGCAGTGTTGCAATCATGAAGTCTAACTTCTCTTGAGAGCTGTAATGCCTTGGAAAAGGTCCCACCCATGGACAAGGTGCTCTGCAACCAATTCCAAATGCTTTCATTTGTGCCTGAGCCCTAGATTGCACCATGTTCACCTCCATCTTTTGGATTTTCTCCAGCAGATCTGCATTTTCTTCTTCATTGTCTTCATTGCATGCGTACCCTTGCTCTTGGAAAGCTCCATAGCCAAACTGATTTTGGCATTGCTGCTCATATGGGTATGCATGTTGATCCTGAACTTGACCAAAATGCTGATTTGGAGGATTTGTAAAACATGTTGGAGGTGTGATATATTGCTGCTGTTGATGTGGATTCCATGATGGAAATGAAGTCATGGTTGCACAACCTCATGGAATGGAAAAGAATGAAAGAGATGGAAAGAAAGATGGGTGGAAATGGATGGGAACAGGTCTGTAACTCAGAGAAATGGGTTGCTGATCAGGTGGAGTCGCCAGATGTGTTTTTTGAAAATGCCTCTAAAAGGCTGGATGTTGCCAAGTTACACACCAAACTTGACAATATCGAAATCGAGATTTAAAATTTGAAAGACCCGGAGGAATGCAAACTTCAGTTCGGAACTCATGTCATGTTGTGCAGCTGCGGATTCCCGAAAAGCACAGTCGGAACTCAGGTCATGCGATGCAACTCACAAAACCCGAATTGCTATGTGTCGGAACTTGGAACATGTCCGACACCCCTCAAAACCTGATTGCTGCTTTGATGCTTTCGGATCCCGAAATCCTGAAATCACTGCTGCCGGGGGTAGGACCATGCAATGCATCCCCCGAAACCCGAAACACTACTGCTTCTGCTTTGATGCTCTCGGATCCCGAAATCCCGAAATCACTAGATACCCGAAATTTTGAAAGTCAAAATCTCAAAAAACTAAGAATACCCTTTTGAAGATTACAGTCGGATCTACCAACTGGTGAAATTTTGACTCGTTTTGAGCAAGTTAAGCCCTTGAAAATTGATTTCGGGGTTCAGGCTAGAGGTGCAAAATCTGAAATTTGTAAAAAACTACAATTTTTAGTGCAAATTTCATAAAAACTCCTTCAAATTTTTGATGGAATGACCTCTTGGTCCCACCGGGCGTGCCAAAACTGTTGGTGTCGAATCACAGCACCCCTGGGACTCCGCAACGCGATCGTTTGAGACTCCCAGTGCGATTGCACAACATGGAGCTTTTCCCAAGTGTGGGACCTCGCGAAATCGGAAAAGCTCTCCGGATGAAGGCCGGCTCCTATTCCTCTATTCAGATGCACCAATAAAATGCAGAGGTTTACCCAAAAAACCTAATCTAACTACCAAGGAGACAGGGAGAGAGAAATGCATAAAAATAAACCTAAGCTAAGGAGGTGATGCACCGAGGAATGAAGAACACATGTTTTGCCAATTAAACACAGACCACAGAAATGGAATGCAATATTATGCACAGATAAACATATTCACAGTGAAAGATCAGGAGGATGCAAAATGAAACACATAGAGGGTTGAGAAACATCCACAGTCATGCATTTATTTGCTCCGAAGGTTGATACAATACACTGCAAAAAATGCCCAGAGGCAAAGGTGCATTACAGTTTCAAATGGGAGGTTTGAGCTCCACAACTCCACCTGCCAAAGAGAAGAAGGGAGGAGGCACAAAACAAAAATGTTCGACCTTTAAAAACAGCCCCCTCCTTACATTTTATATGGAGGAAAAGAGAGGGAGAAGAGAGGAATTCGAACTGCCCCAACCACCTCCAAGACTGCACTTAACTCTTCAACAACCATGGTGGTAGGTGAGATCCCCAATGCCTGTCGGGTTCGGAACTCCCTTGTGCATTTGCATCGAGTATAGAGACTGCTCGACATGCCTCTCGATCCGTGTGTTTCGACTTGTTAACCCGACTATCAACCCGATTTCCTTATGCGTCGGATTTTCTACCCCTGCGACATGTCTTTTGGTGTCGGGCTTTGGCGGGCTCCCGACATGCTTCTTCAAACCCGATGCTTTTGCATGGAAACCCGAATTGCATTGTGTCGGGTTTGACGACCTCCCGACATGTTCTTTGGCGTCGGGTTTCGGAGGCCCGCGCACATATTTTCCTCTTTGTCGGGTCTTGGAGACCACCTGACATGTCTCTTTGCTGTGTCTTTCCGCCGCTTAAACCCGCGTTTGCTGTGGTGTCGAGTTTCTGAGCCCTTCCATCATGCCCCCGCGCCATGCTCCTCCCCCCTGTCTTCCCGACTCCTCCGCTCGACTCCTTCGCGACTTGCCCGATTCCGCCGACTCCCAAACCGCGTTTGGTGCGTCTCTGTAGGGAGGAAAAAATATACAATGAGACTCCGGTGTAGGATTTCTCTACCCTATTCTCCTTGTTGTTTCGAGGAGGTTCACAAGCCTCTATTGATGGCTCCCTATCTTTTATCAATTCATCCTCCTAAGGACCCTCTGCGTAAAGTGGCATTTATATCCCAAGCGTCAATAAAATCTGATATATAATGGTTGTTACATCCTTATCTAGACGTGGCAAGTCTAGATCTATGTTTAAGGACCCTCATTTGTTCTATGCCTCTTGCATAGACCAAGGTTAGAATTAGTTCATTATTCTAGGTTTTATCCTAGTTTTCTATGTTTCTATATTATACAATTATAAGACAAAGTGTGGTTTTCCAGGTTTAAAAGAAAACAAATTTGCACTAGGTTAAGTGTTCATGTCTCGTGTTTTGTAGTTTTGAAAATGGTCCAAGCTTTGAACCCATGGCTCGACACCAAGTGTAACGCCCACAAAAAAATACATTCTAGGAACACATTAAAATCTTAAACACTTATCACGAAAGTCAACATAATTTTATTTTTGTGTTTTAAGTTAAAAGGTTATAAGGGTGTCAACCCCTCACTGTACCTTAAATTAAATATTCAATAATAATCACTACATTACAAAGGATGGACCGGGTCTAAGTTAAATTATTAAATATTCTTAATTTATCTCTAAGGTCAATTAAATTAAAAATAATTAGGAAGGTTCCATAATAATCTACTTGGTTAAAAAATTTCTCATCTTTAATTAATATTCAAACCCAAAATGATTATCCTCGTACTTATTTACTTTAGTTTCATTATCCTTTTTTCCTAAAATGTCCATTTCATTAATTTTTTAAAACATACTAGGAACTAACTTAATGACTTTGCACACCAAGGTATTTGAATGGCCCCATTCACCCATCTACGCATACCTTTAAATTTATTTAAAAATCTTTAAAATTCATTCCTACCAAATAATTGTAGGGTTGATCCTCAACCCTTGGATCAATTCAATTGAGACTACTAGATTCTAGGGTTCCAAACTAACCCTAAAAATCCTTATGAATTTTTATTAAATCCTTTTCTTTACCCTAGTCTCCTAATTTTTCCACTTATTTTTTGTTTAATTTGCAGGTTGGAGAAATGGTATCCATGGAAGCAAGGAAGGAAGAAACTATGGAGGAAATTTACAAAATCAAGCTTAGTTTAGTATAGGTTGTAAATTTTTATTATAATTTATAGAATTATTTGTAATTTGAGTTCTCTATTTGAAGAAAAACCTACCTCCATAATATGTATGAGATTGAGGGATTTTAATTTATCATTTGTAGATTTAGTTTCTTGAACAATGAAATTATGCCTTCATTTATTTCTTTGGAGGTTTCCTGTTAATTGTTAGAAGCTTAAATTTTTGTTTAGACCAAGTTAAAATTTGCACAGGCATGGATTTATGTTTTCCATTGTTAATGACAAAACCAACACCCAACGCAAACCGGTGGTCATGGGACCTCTATCGTACCTCGGTGATGATTCATGTACCACCGCCTTGCCTTCTGAGTGGCGTTTTGAAACCACCTCCTTGCCCGAGTGGTGGTTACAATACCTCCACTCTGCACAGGAAGTATTCATGTTCCTTAGAAACAAAACCTTCAAATCTAAGATTTAAAAAAAAAAAAAAACTCACCGGGGTGTTTTAAAAGTAATTTTGAAATTAAATTTAAATGCCTAAAGTTTCCATTTGCAAGATTTAATTGATTTATTTATCCCATAGTAAAATTACTCAATTTAAGCATTTCATATTTCAATAGTAACAACAACAACTACAATATCATTTTCATTTTGTGCATCAAATTTTCTTTCAAATCCAATTGTAGAAAGAAACTAAATCTACTTCTAATATTGTTATTTTTCCTTACTACCAAATTCATTATTTCACCAAAATAATTTACTTATCATTTTTAGTAACTTTCCATTTCCACTACAACCATTTTTAAAAATATCCACTAACAACTTTGTTCCACATTCAAGGTTTTCAAGCATACACTATTAGTATTCTACAATTTCCATGTTCTTTTTTTTTCTTTCCACAATACTATAACTTCAACACTAATAATGAAATTTATTTTCCTTGAGCATAGCTAATTTCTTTTAATGAAAAGAAATTCTTTTCTCACAATACAAACTATAACTAAAATTTTAATCATGATTTACATTTTGGGTCATTCCTTTACATACGACCATTTGAGGAGAAAGAAAATCATACAATTCCTCAATGAGTTGCCTTAAAATAATATTACATCTTACAATGTAACATTCTTTTTTAATTTTTTAAAATACAATATTACAAATCTTCCACCTTAAGTGGGAATAAAAAAAAGATCTTCTCACAAGGAAAAATTTCTTTTAGAAAATAAAAATTGCTCCAAGTTTAACGTCACCAACAAGAGCTCCACCATTATTCACTTGATCACAACAAAAAAGGGGGAGAGGCAACACTCTCCACCCAAAAATAATCCAATGAGGAGAAGAAGCTATCCTCTTCATTAGTCCCTGAGCCCTAACCACAATGCAATGAAATATGGATCCAACTCATGGCAACAATACAAGCTTCCACATCACAATATAATGATTTCACAACCATACCTAAAAACAATAAAGACAACTACAATCACAAAAAGGAAACCAGCAAAATCTACAAGGCTTCAAAATGTAAACCCAAAGGAGCAAGGAACTATGGGAGGTCACTTATGCCTCCTAATGGGAAATAGGTTCCCACCTTAAATCCCTCCAATAGACCTCTTAAAACCCCTACATAAATATTATGCCTCCTCTAGATCATCTTATGCATCCCACATTCTCTTATTCCTCCCTACTATCTCTTATGTCACCCTCATAGAAAAAACAAGTAAGAAATGAAAGCATTTCTTGTCCAAGGTAGGGCACCCAACCCAACTCCTCCAAATAATGACATAAAATATTATGCCTCCATACATGAAATATCCCCATAGTCCCCTCCTACACCAAACTTAGGAAATCTACCCAAGCACCCAATAAGCATACCAAAACACTAAAAATATACACATATACACAATATAAAAGAAAAAAATTTAACAAGAGTGTAGCTCCTACCTTTCCATAGTAAATCTTGATCCAAGAGTCATACACCAAACTCCATCAAGCCCAAAATATCACCAAAAGGCTCCAAAAATTCCACAAGCACTCCAAAATCCTCCAACTCCAAAAATGCAAGAGCACAAAAGAAATGAAGTAACCCCAAACAAGTAAAATAACTTGAATGAATAGAAAAGGGAGAGAGGAGGGTTAGGTGGCTCCATGTAGGATGCCACATCACTCATCCTCAATTCCACCTCCCAAGTCGAACCACAACCCCAATGCACAATAAATTGTTGGGTGAGACAGGATGACAAACCTCTTACACACACAAGCCAAGCCCAGACCCACCTAAGGAAAAAAATTAAAACCCATGTAATAAAAGTCTAATAAATGTCACGTTTTGTCTAATAAAACACATAATGGGGTCTATTTTTGACCTACCAAATCCATAGGGAGGGTTGGTATAACAATTAAAGAGGTGTGGGACAAGTTTAACTTGTCCCACAAGCCTACAAAATTTTCCCTTAAGGCCAAATATAAATTTCCATGAAGAGGTAGAGTGTACAAAACTCAAGATCACAAGAACTCAACTTACAACACACAACCCAAAGAGCCATCCAATCTAATAAATGACCTCTTTTTATCCCATCTATAAGTAGTTTAGTAACATGATTAATTTAGTAATCTAGACACAATTTAATTAATTAATACAAGGAAAATACATCACTATAAAATCACATACTAAAATTAAATAAAGGAAACTAAAATAAAGAACAACACACAAACCCCTTGGTCACAATTTGAGGTAATCCCACCCATGGGATCCCCTTAACAACAATTCAAACATAGACAAAAAAAATACATGTTGGCATGGTGACCATTGTTGAATTCATCTAACATTCCAAAGTGGTTAGTCTCGATCCCCCATTGTTTGTTGTGATATGTTTACAATAAAAACACATAATACCTCCTTTGGCCTTGTGGCCACATGAAAATATCCAAGTTAAAATATACAATATAAATCCACAATCATGAATCAAATAATCATCTAGGCAAGTAACTTCATCATTTACAATTTCTAACAACTTCTCAATTCTTCATTTCATCAATATCAATAGGATCACAAGATTACTTCAATTGTTGAGGTCTAATCAGTATGACAAAAATATTGCATGTCAAAAATGTATAACTATGTCAACAACATATCATCATCATTATAAAATGTCTCTAGTAAACTACACACATCATACTATGAATCAAAATCCAACAATAGTCTCAATATCTCTATCATCTAATATCATGCTAATTTAAAATGATACAAAATATCGATAAGTATAGTTAACAACATCGAAATCAAAAATAATAAATGTTGAAAGGAAGTGGGCACTACACACACAATAACCAAAGTAATTCCACATCTAATTAGAAGAACACAACAATTCAAACAATGATAAGAGATTAAAAAATCATAGAAACGGAATTTAAAGGATTCATTCATCAAAGGCACAAACACATTTCTTGATTTTATAGGATTATCATATATGCAAATTTGAAAAGAGAGATGAGAGGGACATAGAAAAAGAAGTATAAGACTTATAACTTTTATTGCTTTATCTAGAAGTGGAACTCTTAAAAACATATTTTCAATCATAAATAACTAACCCCTTGAAATGGAGAAGATATTTGTAATGCCCAAAAATAATTACACACGAAACCCAATGTCAAACGAAGGTTATGATAGAAAAATTATGCAATAAATTTTTGTTAAAGGAAACGAAAGCGATGAAAAGATTTAACCTTTTGTTTTAAACGCTCATCACAAAAATTACTTAAATAATAGTATTTAAATAAAAGAACTTATTTAATCTATGGTTAGGTTTAAAATATTTCATTCAATTAATCCTAAGTTAATTTAATAAAGAGGCTCCTAAGGTCATGCAATAATTAAACTTACAATTCAAGTCCAACATAACCCTCCTCTTTACATAATGTTATTAATTTAATTTTCCAAATAAAAAGATTCTAAAGTATTAAGGAAGAGATTTTATTTAAAATTCCCTAGGTCATGGCCTAATTAATTTTTAAGTTGCAAAAATAAATCAAAAAGGAAATACTAAATTTAATTTCTTGTGCAAACAACACAAGTACCCCCATTCAAAAAAAAACCCATGTGGTCAAATGATCATCTCACCAATCCCCACCTATCATTTTTAGTAACTTTCCATTTCCACTCCAACCATTTTTAAAAATATCCACTAAAACCTTTGTTCCACATTCAAGGTTTTCAAGCATACACTATTAGTATTCTACAATTTCCATGTTCTTTTTTTTTCTTTCCACAATACTATAACTTCAACACTAATAATGAAATTTATTTTCCTTGAGCATAGCTAATTTCTTTTAATGAAAAGAAATTCTTTTCTCACAATACAAACTATAACTAAAATTTTAATCATGATTTACATTTTGGGTCATTCCTTTACATACGACCATTTGAGGAGAAAGAAAATCATACAATTCCTCAATGAGCTGCCTTAAAATAATATTACATCTTACAATGTAACATTCTTTTTTAATTTTTTAAAATACAATATTACAAATCTTCCACCTTAAGTGGGAATAAAAAAAGATCTTCTCACAAGGAAAAATTTCTTTTAGAAAATAAAAATTGCTCCAAGTTTAACGTCACCAACAAGAGCTCCACCATTATTCACTTGATCAAAAACAAAAAGGGGGAGAGGCAACACTCTCCACCCAAAAAATAATCCAATGAGGAGAAGAAGATATCCTCTTCATTAGTCCCCGAGCCCTAACCACAATGCAATGAAAGATGGATCCAACTCATGGCAACAATACAAGCTTCCACATCACAATACAAGGATTTCACAACCATACCAAAAAAATCAAGACAACTACAATCACAAGAAGGAAACCAACAAAATATACAAGGCTTCAAAATGTAAACCCAAAGGAGCAAGGAACTATGGGGAGGTCACTTATGCCTCCTAATGGGAAATAGGTTCCCACCTTAAAGCCCTCCAATAGACCTCTTAAAACCCCTACATAAATATTATGCCTCCCTCTAGATCATCTTATGCATCCCACATTCTCTTATTCCTCCCTACTATCTCTTATGTCACCCTCATAGAAAAAAACAAGTAAGAAATGAAAGCATTTCTTGTCCAAGGTAGGGCACCCAACCCAACTCCCTCCAAATAATGACATAAAATATTATGCCTCCATACATGAAATATCCCCATAGTCCCCTCCTACACCAAACTTAGGAAATCTACCCAAGCACCCAATAAGCATACCAAAACACTAAAAAACATACACATATACACAATATAAAAGAAAAATTTTAACAAGAGTGTAGCTCCTACCTTTCCATAGTAAATCTTGATCCAAGAGTCATACACCAAACTCCATCAAGCCCAAAATATCACCAAAAGGCTCCAAAAAATTCCACAAGCACTCCAAAATCCTCCAACTCCAAAAATGCAAGAGCACAAAAGAAATGAAGTAACCCCCAAACAAGTAAAATAACTTGAATGAATAGAAAAGGGAGAGAGGAGGGTTAGGTGGCTCCATGTAGGATGCCACATCACTCATCCTCAATTCCACCTCCCAAGTCGAACCACAACCCCAATGCACAATAAATTGTTGCGTGAGACAAATGACAAACCTCTTACACACACAAGCCAAGCCCAGACCCACCTAAGGAAAAAAATTTAAAACCCATGTAATAAAAGTCTAATAAATGTCACGTTTTGTCTAATAAAACACATAATGGGGTCTATTTTTGACCCACCAAATCCATAGGGAGGGTTGGTATAACAATTAAAGAGGTGTGGGACAAGTTTAACTTGTCCCACAAGCCTACAAAATTTTCCCTTAAGGCCAAATATAAATTTCCATGAAGAGGTAGAGTGTACAAAACTCAAGATCACAAGAACTCAACTTACAACACACAACCCAAAGAGCCATCCAATCTAATAAATGACCTCTTTTTATCCCATCTATAATTAGTTTAGTAACATGATTAATTTATTAATCTAGACACAATTTAATTAATTTTTAAAAGGAAAATACATCACTATAAAATCACATACAAAAATTAAATAAAGGAAACTAAAATAAAGAACAACACACAAACCCCTTGGTCACAATTTGAGGTAATCCCCCCCATGGGATCCCCTTAACAACAATTCAAACACGATAAAAAAAAATACATGTTGGCATGGTGACCATTGTTGAATTCATCTAACATTCCAAAGTGGTTAGTCTCTGATCCCCCATTGTTTGTTGTGATATGTTTACAATAAAAACACATAATACCTCCTTTGGCCTTGTGGGCGCATGAAAATATCCAAGTTAAAATATACAATATAAATCCACAATCATGAATCAAATAATCATCTAGGCAAGTAACTTCATCATTTACAATTTCTAACAACTTCTCAATTCTTCATTTCATCAATATCAATAGGATCACAAGATTACTTCAATTGTTGAGGTCTAATCAGTATGACATAAATATTGCATGTCGAAATGTATAACTATGTCAACAATATATCATCATCAATATAAAATGTCTCTAGTAAACTACACACATCATAGTATGAATCAAAATGCAACAATAGTCTCAATATCTCTATCATCTAATATCATGCTAATTTAAAATGATACAAAATATCGATAAGTATAGTTAACAACATCGAAATCAAAAATAATAAATGTTAAAGGGAAGTGGGCACTACACACACAATAACCAAAGTAATTCCACATCTAATTAGAAGAACACAACAATTCAAACCATGATAAGAGTTTAAAAATCATAGAAACAGAATTTAAAGGATTCATTCATCAAAGGCACAAACACATTTCTTGATTTTATAGGATTATCATATACGCAAATTTGAAAAGAGAGATGAGAGGGACATAGAAAAAGAAGTATAAGACTTATAACTTTTATTGCTTTATCTAGAAGTGGAACTCTTAAAAACATATTTTCAATCATAAATAACTAACCCCTTGAAATGGAGAAGATATTTGTAATGCCCAAAAATAATTACACACGAAACCCAATGTCAAACGAAGGTTATGATAGAAAAATTATGCAATAAATTTTTGTTAAAGGAAAGAAAGCGATGAAAAGATTTAACCTTTTGTTTTAAACGCTCATCACAAAAATTACTTAAATAATAGTATTTAAATAAAAGAATTGATTTAATCTATCGTTAGGTTTAACATATTTCATTCAATTAATCCTAAGTTAATTTAATAAAGAGGCTCCTAAGGTCATGCAATAATTAAACTTACAATTCAAGTCCAACATAACCCTCCTCTTTACATAATGTTATTAATTTAATTTTCCAAATAAAAAGATTCTAAAGTATTAAGGAAGAGATTTTATTTAAAATTCCCTAGGTCATGGCCTAATTAATTTTTGAGTTGCAAAAAAATAAATCAAAAAGGAAATACTAAATTTAATTTCTTGTGCAAACAACACAAGTACCCCCCATTCAAAAAAAAAACCCATGTGGTCAAATGATCATCTCACCAATCCCCACCTATCTTTTGTAGGAGATAATTTTTGCCATTGGATGAAGGAATTTCAAATCAACCATAAAAATCTCTAAGAGAAACTTTTACTCATCTCTTTTCTCATTTCATCATTTTTGTTTCCTAAGTTAACGGAAGATGGGAGAGGAGGAAGCAATGGATGAGAAGGAAGAAGTTTTGGGGTGGATGCTCATAACTCCTACTACATTTTTTTTCCATTTCCATTCCACCCTATTCAAGGGTTAGAGATAGAGAAAATTCATTTTATTGTTGTAAGATTAATTAAATAGAATACCCATTTGGGTATTTTCCATTTACCCAATAGATCTACATTTTTGTAATATTTCCATTTCTTTTTTTTCAATTTACTCTTGCATTCGGGAAAAACACTCATTTCGGGTATATATACATATATGTATATAACCCAAAATAAGAATGTGTGTGTGTGTGTGTATATATATATATATATATATATATATACATACACACACACACACACACACACACACATATACACATGTGTATATACATGTATACATACAATACATACATATATACATGTGTACATACATACATACATACATACATATATATATATATATATATATATATATATATATATACTTTTCCATTTACCCAATAGATCTACATTTTTGCAATATTTCAATTTCCTTCTTTTTTCAATTTACTCTTTCATTTAGGAAAAATACTCATTTTAGGTACACACACACACACACACACACACACACACACACACACACACACACACATATAACCCCCATATATATATATATATATATATATATATATATATATATAAAAAATTTATTAAAAGAAAGGTCGCGGTTCAAAAAAATTTACACAAGCTGAAATTTCAATGTTGGTCACTTTTTTTACAAGATAAGTTTGTTTGCATATATATTTTTCTTGGTTGGTTGGTGGGTTGGGAAAGGGCACCGCCCCACCCCAACACTGGGTAGTGCCCTCCTCCCCCAACCTATAGTTTTAATAAAGTTTGTTCTATATTTTTTTATATAAACTTTATTTTATATAATGTTTTATTAATATAAATATCATTACATACTTTAATATTAATAACAATATTTATTATTAATAAATATATATATATATATATATATATATTAATAATAATATTAAAAAAATCATTATCATTATTAAATCACAAAAATATTAATATATTAATAATATTAATACATTAATAGTATAAAAGTAATCAAATTTTATTTTAAATCCCCCTTTTCTTAGAGGAAATAAATCATTTTAAATATCTTGCTAAAATCATTCGTGTGTGTGTGTGTGTGTGTGTGTGTGTGTGTGTGTGTGTGTGTGAACAAAATAAAAGTATGTCATGCTATATAATTCAAAACTTAATAGATAGATAAATCTGTTTGTATTGTGTATTTACAAAGATCAAGATTTGAAGGGTAGGATTAACCACAATTATTTCCTTTTCCTTAAAATGCCACAAAATGTAAGTCTTTCACTTCCAACAATGCAATAAAATTTATCAAGTTTTCTATTTGTTTACTGAGTGAAACATATCACATTTTGGAACTAATGAAACAATTTAAGATCAAAAGAGATAGATTACTAATTCTACTCAATCTAATTTTTCTATTTCATTTAACTAATACATTTGAAAATAAAAGTCTCTTAAACAAGCACTCTTAAAGAGAGTTTAAAGGATCAAGAAATTCCCAAGTAAGGTGTAATTTTCCTACAAGCATAAAAATTTTATAATCATCCACTCAAAGTGGGGATAATAACATGATAAAATTACAATAGTGTTATCAACAAGGCAAAAATGTAAGTTCCAATATGTGTGTCATCTTCATAATGGTAGCTCCAAAACATACTTTCTTCAAACTTCACAATGGGATCGCAAAACCCGGAAGGGGGAATAGGAAACTCCCTTCGCCAAAACATAAATCCATTAATAGGAGAAGCCATCCCATTAATGGCCCCTAAGCACCAACCAAAAAAACATGAGGGGTATTGAGCAAAAATGAAAACTTTCGAGAAAGGTGGCTTCTGACAAACATACATACAAGACATTCAACTCAACCAAGGGAAACATATCCAACAAGTTTACAATTTCACAACAATACAAAGGTTTGAGGATCAAACCAAAAGAGAAAGGGCTATGGGAAACCACCTCCTTATGCCTCCCAAGTGAAGTGGGAGTCTTACCCTAATCCTCCAAGTGCACAAAATGATCAACACAAATTCATTATCTCTTCCTTCTATGCATACAAAAAAACCATGAATTTCTTTTCACTCCCCATAGGTAAGACTTCCATTCACACTCATGCCAAATGCATGACTCAAAAAAACCACCTTTTCCCTCGACAATGGTATAATAATCCCTTCTCCCACACCCAACTTAAGGTCTACTACCCAACCAACAGAAAGCACATTCACAAGACTTGCACAATTTAACAAGAACAAATTTCCATAAAAACATAATTTAAAATAAATAAGGTTAAGAGCCTACCTCTCCATCAAGCTCGAGAAGACAACTTCACAATCCTTATTCAATTCCAATCCAAGTAATCCCAAAAGCACTTCAACAAACTCCAAATACAAAAGTGCACAAGAAGCAAAAAGAACAAGTAACCCCTATTCCAACAAAAAAAAACCATTAAATATAAATCCAGTGTGAGAATACTAAGGTGGATTTATTTAGGATCTGCTTATTATCTCAATTTTTCCCCCCTCCCAGAAAAATTGATCAAACCCGAACCCGCACAGGAGGAATTATAAGAGGCATTTCCGTTGAATGTGCCTACATTCGAATCGGGACAGTCGGGTTGCAAGCAGACTTGAAAGCGAAGATTACCATAGGCCCAAAGGATCAATCGATGTCAAAAGAAAACCAAAGGCTTAGAAGAGGGAAATAGATAAAGGCTTAAAGTCTTTGGGCTTTACAAATAATTCAGAGTGAGCCCAAATTGGTTAAGTATGAAAGAATCATCAGAATATTCCATGTGCTTCATCGACACTTATCCAAAGGTTAAGCCAAAATTCATTCCCCAAATAAGCACCAGGCTTCCACATGTCCCGAGTCAAAACAGGGGATAGAGCGGACCCAAAATGACTAAGTATAGATACGACGGAAGTTTTCACGTGTATATTCGATGCAACTCAAAGGTAAGATCCCAAGGTGGAAACTCAATACGAGTGCCAAGCCTCCATGCGTCCCAAGTTTTAAAAGGGATATAATTGACCATTGAAAAGTCAAAATGGGGCATAGCAGCGAGAAGGTGCCAAGTGTTCAAATGGTGCACCTTCAAGGCAAAAAAATTTGATTCCCGACGAGTGCAAGCTCACCGCGTTTCTAGGGCTGAAAAGGTGAGGCGGCCGTTGACAATTCCAATGGCTCACAAATGTCTCCATGTGTCATATCCACGCAGCTCTAAAGTTAAATTTTGGGGGTAGTTTCCAAACATGCGCAAATCCTCCACGTGTCTTGGGTCAAACACAGTGCCTCCACCCGTAGAAATAATCGGGTAGAATAAAAAGTAAATAAGGAAGCCCATGAGATGATGCCATGTGTCTCATGGGTGCAATTTCAAGAGTGAGCATAGGGCTGCCATGTTAACCTAGTACGAGATAGACTCATTTATATATTGTGCGCTTGTGACCCAAATTTTCAAACAACCATATCTTTTAAATGGAAGCTCATACATTTACAAGACCTTTTGGAAAGTTCTCGACATCTTCTACACCATATAAGCATAAAATATTATCTTTAGCAAGCTCTGGTGGGTAAAAAATATGAAAACGTCTTTCGAGGCCATTAATGAGAATCGATCACTTCAACTACAAGATTAAATTTGATTTGATCTGTCGTTCTTCTTCTTCAAGACACAAAATGGACATGGGGAGTGATAGACTTAACAAGTTGTGGGAATATTTGGAAGAGGCATTGATTGATGGTGGTTGAGCTTTCAAAGCAAGATTCAATGTATATCTCGAGGTGGTTGAACAAGGATTCAAAATTTTCCCTCCTCTCTCTCTTATTCTTTCTATATATTGTGAAGGAGGGTGTTTTTCATGGGTTTGGTCGTTGTTTCCCTTTGCCCCCTCTCTCTTTCTTTCTTAGGGAAGAATGTGGAGTCTAACCCTCTTCTCATGGCTCTGTAATGGCATTTTATTACCTCTTTTCCACTGATTATGTACTATGTGAACTCATGGAGCAATAGAATATGTTTTGTGACACATTTTATTCATCCTTCCCTATTTTATTGTCTCTTCTTGCCTCTCATCATTATAGGGTATACTATGCATATTTCTGATGTCTATTGTAGGTTCTGGGAGTTTTGTTTAATGGGTGTGAAGTGGTGTTTTGTGTGAACTCTATCTATGGTCTGTGGTGCATCTCATCCACCCTATCTTTTCTCACCTCCCTTCACTTCAGGTAGTCGGATCCGTGATCAACCACTTCCTTTCCGGTGTATCACCGCTTAGTTTAGGCTCTCTTTCACTCTCTCACTCCATGTCTCCTTAGAATGGTTAGATTAGGATAGGTTAGCTTTTCCTACACTAGAGTATCTTGTGGTAGGTAGATTAGGAAGTAGGCGGCTTTCTCTGGAGGCTCATCTTAGGTTTTCAAGTCCCACAGCTTGAGAGATGGCCCCATGTTGTGAAATCACACTGAATGCCCCACTCAAATCCTAGGCCATTTGGGGGTGCTGTGATTCTTCACTAATAGCCACTTCATTATTAGTCCATCCCCACACTCAAGTCAAACACACCAAGTCCAAGAAAATCAATGCGCATGAAAGGACTATGAGGACCCACATGGCTCACAAACTTACACACCATGCTTTCAAACCACACAATAAATTGGGGTAGAAGAAAGTGCAATAATTTTCCCTTCTTTTTCACTCAAAAATGGATAACCAAGTCAAACGTAATCTTCCCAGCCCATAGGTAGGGTTTTGGGTAAATTTAAGATGCATTGGGCAAGCCTTGCTTGTCTCATAAGTCTCGAAAATGCCCCCAAGTCAAAATCCGAATTTATAAGTCGGGTGGATTAAAACACTCTCAAATCGACATAAATTTTACTTACAAAAAGGACCAAAAATATCATCATAACTATTTTTCACATCCTTAGTTTGGTTAACTAAAATAAAAACAGTTAAGCTTAATTAAGAAACATTTACATCATGCTAATAAAGTGACAAATATTCCAAATTTTAAACACACAAAACATAAATAAAGCACATACAAAAATTAAAGAAAGGGAACACAATCCACCCCATAGCCACACATGTGAAGTCAGCCCCCATGGGAAACCACCAAAAAGACATGAAAAACAAACACTACATAACATTACACAAGTTTTCAAATTTGGCCTTGTTTCTAAACACCCGACATCCTTTCATGGTTGGTCCCCTATCCCCTTCGATGATTGTGATAAAATTCCTACCAACAATAAAATACCTCTCTAGCCTTTCAACCGTATTAACAACATCGAGAAAATATACATATAAAATCAATATTCATCATTCGACATTAGCAATTCTATTATCCTTCAATATATCAAAATATAACCCTAACATCCATAAGATTACAATTATGCTCCAAACATCCCAAAACATAGCATGGTAGTATAAAATCCACATCATGAAAATCAACATGTATAGAATTTCCTAACATCACTACCTATTGCATCATAATAAAACGTAAACATTGTAAGGTCAATAGTCCAAATATAAGTGAAATCTATCATCTACTTATCAATGTATCATAATCAAAATGTTTGAATATCAGTCCAATAATATCAATATCAAGATGAAACAATGTCAAAGAGGAGTGGGCACTACACAATTCCATTTTATAACATTAGAATATATCATTTCACCTACTCGACATGACACTTTACCTATCCTCATCACATGTGACCATTCACACTTCTACGAGGTGAGAATTTTTATTATCATTAGAAAAAGGAATTTAATAATTTTTAGCTAATGGTCACTTAAGTGAAGAGGAAGAAATAGCAAAAAAACACACATCAATTTAAAATTAGAATATGGAGAGAGATATAAGAGATAAAGGGGATGAATTGATTGATTTTTTCCTTATGAAGAACTTCCTCATCATGGTCCTTATGAGAGAGTTTCCAAAATGGGCCCTTTTCATATGAATTAATTACTGAATAGAGTAACTGTAAGTACCACATTATGCACTTCTAGAATGAAAATGCAGCTCCACACTTTGATCCATGCATAGTGAACATCATTGATATTTTTTCCTTGAATAAGCCTATTTTTATGATATCTTGTAGTTTAAGAAATGGAGTCTTTGATGTTGACTAGGGACTCTAAGTTATCTTCATTTAAGGAAATAGTATCACCTACCTCTTTCTTTACTAATTCGAGAAGGAGAAAAGGAGTTATTCTTCTGTTGAATTATCGATGGGTGGAGGTAATCCAAGTCTTTTAATATAGTTACAAACTTAATTCAAAATCTCACAAGCCTCTTGTTCATAATATAAGTTTAGAGATGGCATATAATATCATAAAATATATTTTATCTATATGATGTGGACCCAAATTGGAGACAAATTATTTACGGATGATGTAAACACATTCTTACTCATAAGGTTGTGAGAGTCAAAATATTTCATCTTGGACATAAATGGGAACACCTTATCCCAGTGAATCTTCTCTTTTACAATCTCCTCCCTTACTTTCTTTACTTTCATCAAAGTGACAAGAATATACTTGATTAGAGAGATGAACTTGGGAAATAATGACTTACCTTTCTCGCGATCTTCTCAATCTATCACTCGATAGACTTTCCTTACATCATATAAGTATTTAATTTCTTGATCACATCAAGATAAAAATTGTTTATTCGAGGAATGTCTTCCATGGGAAGCGAAGTCATTGAATTAGGCTCCAAGAAAGGATGGATGTAAGTAATTATAGTTTTCACTTGTTCCTCTAATTTCTCAATTATTTGTTTATATTATTCACTTTGAGAAAGAAGGCATGAAGAGGATTCCATAAACAAATGGGAGTCTCCCTCGTGTGAATTTTGACCCAATGATATGAGAATAAATTCATATTCTAATGGATTTGTCTCATCAACAAAATTTTCATTCCTAGGCCGAGAAACTTCTATATACTAGTTTCCCAAGGCATCACTTAAGAAGTCGGAAACCGTATTGTCCTTCTTCCTCTTAATGGATCTCAAGGTTTTTTTCATAGCTTTAAGGTAAGACATGACAACTTGTTGCATTGGCCTATGCTCAATTTAGATTAATTCAAAAATTATTGAGTCCATGGGAATGGATCTTTAGAATTTGACATGATGTTAGTCATCGAGAGAACCTTCATGAACTTGATGCGGTATCACTTCTTGTTCTTTGTAGGAAAGATTTTACATTAGGAAGACACACTTGGATACTTCTAAATATAATGATGAACTTTTGATTCCTAACACAACGTGACTTGAATACTCATATGATTTGACTATCTCGGTTATTTTGCATTTAAGAGAGAAGACATTGGATTCAAAAACAATGTTTCTAAATTTCTAGATGAGTCAAAATGACCTCTTTTGATGAATTGACCATGTTATCATGTGTTTTATTGAGTTTTTAATAACTCTTGATGCAAAATGACAGCACCCGAATGGTCTCGGATCTAAGTGGCGTATTGGTGCGATTGCACAACATGGGACCATCTCTCATGTTGTGGCACTTGCTTGCACTTGAGATGGACCTCTAGAGAAGGCTATATCATGCTTCCTAAACTACCTACCACAAGGTACTCTAGTGTAGGAAAAAACCTATCTATCCTAATCTAACCATTCCAAGGACACATGGAGAGAGAGAGCGAGTGAAAGAAAGCCTACACTAAGTGGTGATACTTTGAAAAGGAAGTGGCTGATAAAAAATATGACTTCCTGAAGTGGAGAGAGGTGAGCGATGCAGGGGATGGATAGATGCATCACAGACCAAATATGAAGTTCACATAAAACACCACTTAAAAAACCATTAAAAACATCTCCTAGAACCTGTAATAAACATTAGAGTATGTATAGTATATCATACAACGATGAGAGGAAAGAAGAGACAATAAAATAAGTAAAGTATGGACAAGATGCATCACAAAACAAAATTTATTTCTCCATAAGTCACACAGAACATCATCATTGGGCAAGAGGAAAGAAAATTCCATTACAGAGATAAAGGAGGAGGCTTAGACTCCACATTCTACCCTAAGGAAGAATGAGAGAGGGGGGAAAGAGAGAAACAATGACCAACCACTTGAAAATACCCCTCCTTTATAATATATAGGAAGAATAAGAGAGGAAGGAGGAAATAATTTGAACCCTACTTGAACCACCCCTAGAAGAACATTGAATTTACCTACCACAATTAACAATCTCGCTTTAAATCCCATGCCCTCATTGTTTTCCCTTGTTGGGCAAGAAGGAGGCCCATTCTTCTTTATAGCATCGGGTTGGAGACTTGTGACCTCATAAATGGTGGGATGAAACATTCATGGAGGCGAGGTGAGAAGTGGGTGCCGAGAGCTTTCCAAAGAGTCGCTTCCCACTCAAAACGAGCTCCCGATCGAAAGATATGATTTCTCGAAGATAAGGGTCTGGACTCATAATATTTAAAAGAGTCTGTCCATACATGGTCCACGTGGCAGCTCTGCATGTGTTGACGTTCATCCCCTTCCTCTCACTCTTGATATTACACTAGACTGACATGTGGTAGCTTCTGTGGGCTCTTCAGTTTCCTCTATATTCTACCTGAGTCCTTCCTATTGGTGGAGACACTATGTCCAACCCGAAACACGTTGAGGCTTTACACTCATATGGAAACCGCCCCAAGATTTTTCTTTTTAGGTTACGTGGGACGACGCATGTGGAGGCCTACCCTACTTTTGGACCTTTTAATGGTCGACTTTACCTTTTGAACTCTGACCACGTGGCGGGATGGCACTTGTTTGGGGACCACCTTTTGGGTTGCATCTTTGAAGTTTTGCCAAAGAGACACACGGGGTTCCTTTCATAGATTTTTTCAGTTTATTTATGTTTTAGTTAAGTCCCTTTGTTTGGCGAGGCCATATGTCTAACCCTAGACACGTAGAGGCTCAACACAAATTTGGGAACCTGCTTTGAATTTTACTTTTGAAGTTGCATCGTGATAACACGTGGCAGCTTCTATAGGCTCTGTTGTTTCCTTTTCAATGACTACTTCTTCCTTTTCGGGATTTGGACATGTGGAGGGCCAGTGCTTGTTTGAGTCTTTGCTTTGGGTCACGCCCTTGAATTTACGATGATGCAACACATGGAGGCCTCTTCTGGTCCTTGTATACTTACTATGATTTATGCCTGCTACCCATTTGATTTCTGTTGGACCCTAGACACGTGGAGATTTGGTGCTCATTTAATTCTCTGTTTTGGGCCTGACCTTTTAAAATTCCGAGCTGACATGTGGTTCTTTCTACTCATTTGGACTTTTCAACGGTTGACTCTATCCCTTTTCAGACCTTAGAGACATGGAGGGCTGGTGCTAGTTCAGCGTCTTTCTTTCGGCCACACCTTTGAAGATATGTCGTTGAGACACATGGAGGCTTCCACCGGTCCTTTTATACTTAACCGATTTAGGCCCACACTATCCCCTTTTTAAGTCTGACCACATGGCAAGTTTGCGCTCGTTTGCGGTCTCTGTTTTGGATTTTAACCTTGAAGTTGTGCCAAATTGACATGTGGCACATTTCGTGGGTCTATGAATTTTCAACAGCGAAAGACTTTACGGGCTTGCACTTGAAAACTACGTCATTTTTTGAAAAGTGCAAAAAGTTCCAAAATTCCCTGCAGACTTGCTAGCCCAAATTTACACTCGGGAAAAATTTCCTGCGTGGCCCCGCAAACCTACTTTTTTCAAAGAAAACATTCTTGGGCCTCTTGGCTTTGCATTTTCCACGTTTGATGAAAATACATCCTTCTTGGGATCACGAGCCCGCAATTATAACTTGTGCCCCTTACGAAAAGTGAAAAAATGAAAAAATATCTCCCATTAGTCCGCAATTTCCCGTTGGTAAAAAATCTTTCCCAAGCTCGTTGGCTCGTCATTTGCGAAATATGAGTTAGAAGGACTTTTTTTACATCTGTAGAAAGGGGAAGAAATTTCCTATCTAATGGAAATGCTTTCAGGGGACCTTAAGTTCTTAAAATATACAAAAATTCAAATTGAAGCACCGAAAGGGGTTAAATGGTGTTAGTTGACCAAAAATAAGTGTGAGCTTATTTTGGTAAACACTTTGGTGACTCATGGGGAACACCGCCTGCTAGGTGAAATGATCGATTGCCTTGAAGCTTCTATTGGGTATGGAGTCTACGGTAAACACAAATCTAATATGAACTTTGAAAATATGGTCCCCGAGCCACTTGGAACACAATTGGAACCAGATTTGACTTATCAAATGTTACTTCTAATGTCTTGTGCATGAGAAAAGAAACACCACAACACACTATGTACAAAGCGGAAATCATACACACCCCAAGTGAGATATGGAGAGTGTGCAAAAGCACTTGTTTTATGGAAAGGATATCTACTCCTACTCCTACACTAACCAGAGAGAAAGGGGAGTCATAAGAATCCTATAGTGGCAGGGAGAAGTAGCTTCCCATTCTCAATAGGGAAGCCATGCAAATGATTTGACACCGAATACGGCTACTTGTATGAGTGAAAAACTAGTTGTAAGTTGATCCTCCAACCAAATCATCAAGGTATCAACATCAATCGAAAATACCTCCTCAAGATGAATGGTATTGGACTCTGGTGGTGTTGATGGTGACCCTTGGTGCTTTCATACTCATCCTCATTCCCTTGGCTCTAAGGAAGCCAAGTACACGATAGTGCATGGTTTGGTCCTTTGAATGTGCCCCTTGTTTTGAAATTCAACTCCAATAATGGAGTCTTCTTGCGAACCTTCTTGGGTGGGTGGTGTCGAAGAGATGATGACATCCTCTTGCTCTTTCCCTTCCTTCTCCTTTGAAGAACATGGAAGATTATGATATTCCAACCTTGGTTCCAGAGGGCAATTGTGAGACACAGGCTATTTTTCTTGGATATTCTCCTTCATGGTAGCAGGCTCATGTGCTTGGAGGGTGGATGATGGAGGAGAAAACTATGTGATATCCATGGGCTCCTCTCCACAAAAGAAATCCTCAAAGTCAGACAAATAATCTACCTCCTTGTTGTCTTGTTGCATGTACTCGACCTCCTCCATGGTGTCCTCCTGATCTGAAAATTGCTCACCATGGTTGCCCTCATCCTCAAACATGAAGTTTGAAAGCTCAAACTATTCTTCGACATCAGAGCTTGAAGGGTATGGAGTGTGAGGAAGAACTGAAGGTTCTTCTGTGGCCTGCTCTACACTTGGAGCCTCTGAAACCATATGGCCCTCCTCCATTGTGGGTTCATCAATCAAATCAGGCCCTTCAAATGAAAGTAAAAAATATTCAATAATGCTTTCTTCACTAAGTGGCCTCAACTCTGATTTGATCTCTCCCAGCTACTCCTCTTCAATGTGACTTGGAGCTGGTTGTTCTTCCACTTTAACTTGGTGTGAAAATTTTAATAGATCAACATCCTCTTTAGAAAAAGTGCCATTATGGACACTGCATTCAGAGCAAATAGATTGTTGATCTTCTCCTTCTTTTTCTTGTTCTTCTTCTGTTGTAAACTCAACCTCAACCACCATTGGCTCTTCAACTTTGACTTCCTCAATAGGCTTAACCATCAAGGGGATTTTTGTAAATCCAAATCTGGCAGCCCAACTCTTCATATTTTCTATCATTTCTTCTCTGTTGGGTTCTTCTTCTTTCTTTTCTCGTTGAATGATCTTTGGGATCTCTTCCCCACATGGGATTGGGGATACAAGAAGAGTGGTATGTTGGGATTCAACCATTTTTGTTTTATTTTGTTTGGTGGAGAGGGAAGTGGAAATTCTTGTTTGTTTGGAGGGGATGACTACTTGGAAGGGAAAAGGGGAGGAGAATTGAGATGAGATGGAGAAGGGAATTTAGCTCTAGGGGCAGTAGATGGGGACCTAGACTCATGACACTACAACGATGATACTGATTGAGGAAGAGGAAAAGAAAAGATAGGAGGTGGTGGACTTACCCATTGACAAGGTTATATTGTGCCAAAATCATAAGCCTCTTTCTCCTTGGTCCATTGCGCAAGTTGGGGAAATGTCTCAACCATGAAGTCGAGCTTCTCCTGTGGGCTATAATGTCTTGGAAAAGGGCCGAACCATGGACAAGGTGCCCTGTAATTGATCCTGAAAGCTTTCATCTGAGTTGTAGCCCTGGAGTGCACCATGCTAGCCTCCATTCTTTGAATTTTCTCTAGCAGATCAGCGTTCTCCACATAATTGTTACCATTATATGCGTTCCCTTGTTCTTGATAATCTCAATGGACAAACTGGTTTTGACCCTGCTCATATAGGTAAGCATAAGGGATCTAGATCTAATCAAAATGTTCATATGGAGTTGGAAAATACATTGGAGGCAGATGCACTTGTTGTTCTGGCTGCAAGTGTGAGATCCAAGAAGGAAATGAAGTCATGATTTTACAATTTCATGGGATGGAAGAAGATGAAGGATGTGGAAAGAATAGTGGCTAGAAATGCATGGGAAGAAAGTATGCAACTCGAGAGGAGGGGTTTTTGACAAGATGGAGTTACGAGATGTGCTTTGCATGTGCCTCAAAAGGTTAAATCTCACCAAGAACACATCAACTTGATGAAATGAAGTGCTAAGGTGTTTCAAAATTGTCCCACCAGGATTTCCAAAACTATTGTGTGGTTGCACGATGGCTTAAGATTTGTTGTTTGATAATGAGACACCTCGGAAAGATGAGAAAATATAACCTTAGTGTCCCATAGGATGTGCCAAAACTATTGTGGAAAAATCATAGCACCATCAAATGGCCTCGAGATCGAGTGGGGCATTCAGTGTGATTACACAACATGGGACCATATCTCAAACTGTGGCACTTGCAAACTTGAGATGGACCTCTAGAGAAGGATGGATCGTGCTTCCTAAACTACCCGCCACAAGCTACTCTAGTGCGAGGCATAAACCTATCTATCCTAATCTAACCATTCCAAAGAGACATGGAGAGAGAGAAAGAGTGAAAGAGGGCCTACACTAAGCGGTGATACACTAGAAAAGGAAGTGGCTGATCACAAATCCAACTGCCTGAAGTGGAGAGAGGTGAGAAATGGAGGGGATGGACAGATGCATCACAGACAAAAGATGAAGTTCACATGGAACAGCACTTCAAAACCCATTAAACACAGCTACCAAAACCTATAATAAACATCAAAGTATGCACAAGTATACCCTACAACAGTGAGAGGCAATAAGAGACAATAAAATAAGTAAAGTATAGATAAGATGCATCACGAAAAATTTTTTATTGCTCCATAAGTCACACGGTACAACATTAGTGGGCAAGAGGTAAGAAAATGCCATTACAGAGCTATGGGAGGAGGCTTAGACTCCACATTATACCCTAAGATAGAATGAGAGAGGGGGGCAAGAGAAAAACAATGACCAACCACTTGAAAATTCCCTTCCTTTACAATATATAGGAAGAATAAGAGAGAAAGGAAGGAAGAATTGGAACCCTACTACAACCACCCCTAGAAGAACATTGAATTTACCTACCATATTGAAGAGTCTCGTTGCAACTCCCATGCCCCTTCGTTTTCCCTTGTTGGGAAAAAAAGAGGCCCATTCTTCATCATGGTGGCGGTGAGAAGAAGCGCGCAGAGCTTTCCAAAGAGTCCCTTTCCGCTCAAAACTAAGCTCCCCTTTGAAAGATATGGCTGTTTGATGATAAGGGTCATGGGGTCATAATATTTAAAAGAGTTTATCCATACACGATCCACGTGGTAGACCCACGTATGTTGAAGGTTCAGCCCCTTCCGCTCACTCTTGAAATTGCATCATCACCGACACGTGGTGGCTTCTACGGGCTCTTCAATTTCCTTTGTATTCTACATGAGTCCTTCATGTTGGTAGAGAGACACCGTGCCCAACCGAGACACGTGGAGGCTTTACACTCATATGGAAATTGTCCCCGATTTTTCTTTTGAGGTTGCATGGACAAGACATGTGGAGGCCTCTCCTACTTTTGGACCTTTCAACAACTGACCTTACCTATTTTGACTCGACCACGTGGTAGGATGGCACTTGTTTGGGCTTTGCCTTTTTGGTTGCGCCTTTGAAATTGTCCTAAAGAGACATGTGGTTCCTTCTAAAGCTTTGTTCAGTTTCTTTGTGTTTTGGCTAAGTCCGTTTGTTCGGCGGGACCATATGTCTGACCTTGGACATGTGGAGGCTCAACACACATTTGGGAACCCGCTCTGAATTTTACTTTCGAAGTTGCACCGTCTTCGACACGTGGTGGCTTCCTCTTAAGGATCGGGGCACGTGGTGGCTTCCTCTTAAGTAACCGCTTTGGTTCACACCTTTGAATTTGTGATGATGCCACATGTGGAGGCCTCCATCGGTCATTTTATTCTTAACCGATTTGGGCTTCTTTGCCCATTTGATTTCTTTTGGAGAGTTAGCGCTCATTTTATTATCTCGCTTTGGGCACGACCTTTTAAAAATGTGTTCGGATAACACGTGGTTCTTTCCGCTCGTTTGGAATTTTCAACGGCTGACTCTAGCCCTTTTTGGACCTTGGACATTTGAGGGACTGGAGCTAGTTCAATTTCTTTCTTTGGGCTACACCTTTGAAGATGTGTCATTGAGACACATGGAGGCTTCCGCCGAGCCTTTTAACTTAACCACGTTGCCCCTGCCCTTTCCCCTTTTAACTCTAACCACATGGCAAGCTCTGCGCTCATTTGGGGTCTTTGTCTTGGATTTTAACCATGAAGTTGCGCATGAGACATAACGCGTGGCACTTTCTGCATGGTCTCTGTGAATTTTCAATGGTGAAAGACTCTACGGGCTCACGGGCATGCACTTGAAAACTGCTTCATTTTGTGAAAAGTGCAAAAGTTCCAAAATGCCCCGCATACCTACTAGCCCAAATTTACCCTTGGGTAAATTTTCCTTCATGGCCCCGCAAACTCACTTTTGGCAAAAAAATATCCTCTGGCCGGCCTACGGTTTCCACATTTGGCAAAAATACATCCTTCTTGGGCTTGTGGGCCTCGCAATTATAACTTGTGCTCCTTGCGAAAAGTGAAAAAATGCAAAAATATTTTCCTCCACCCCACCGGTCAGCAATTTCTGTTGGCGAAAAGTCTTCCCTAGGCCCGCCGACTGCTTTTGGAAAAAAATCCTTCCTAGGCCTGTCACCCATCATTTGTGAAATATGAGGAATTAGGAGTTTTTATATCTCTCGGAAAGTGGAATAAATTTCCTATCTCGATGGAAATGCTTTAGGGGGACCTTAAGTGCTTAAAATATACCAAAATTCATATTGAAGCACCAAAGGGGCAACATGGTGTTAGTTGACCAAAAAAAGTGTGAGCTTATTTTGGTCAACAACAACACTATGACATCGGGGAAATTAGGAAGATTGCTTACTCATGTAACCATTCATGAAGATCACCTTTTTATCCTTTTTGTTTAAGATTCTTGGAATGAGTTCATACCTAGGATGATTGTATACCTTTGTGTTCATATGCTTCTAATGAGTTACTCATTCATTTATGAATATGATGACCTCCTCGAATGATCATGGATTTCAATGGACATCTTGACACTTTTTGAATCCTTTCCAAGTGTACAATGTCACCGAGTTTCACTTGTTGCACCCCATTATGTTCCTTCTTGCTCCTTTACACAATTGTGATAAGGATGGTACTTTAGGATCCTCATGGAGGGTGAAATTTTTGGTTTGATGTATGAGAAAACCTTGCAACAATGTGAGGATGTAATAAAAATAGCAAGATGAATGAAAATGGAGCCGGATGCAACTTTATGTACTTAAAACTTAAACTTTCTATTTTTGGTAGGTGGGAACTGGAGCTGAGTACATTATTTTGGGTTTTTTTACCTTTTTGCTCAAATTTGTTCTTCTGAAGAATATATGACACTCAAGTCAATTTCGTTGATGATTCTTTAATATTTTTAGAAAGTTTCTATTTCTAGTAAGTTCCTTTTTTAGAACTTGTTATTTTGGGAAAACATAATGTTTTACCGTACTTGACATTTTTCATCATTTTCAAATGTGCTTAGTGGTCAAAGCTTGTAATTTTTATATGGTTTCTAGTTTTATTATGTGGCTTCACCGAACACTTTTTATTTTAGAATGTTCCCTTACCATTTTTTTCCAGCAAATAATTCATCATCACATTTGGCTCTGCACTAGGATCTTGTGCTCGATTTTTCGTCATGTTCCACCTACTAGAATTCTTTAAAATAAAAAGAGGAAAATGTCTAGAATGGATGGTTTCAGGTATAATGGTCTTTGATGGTATTCATTAATTGAGGTATGCATCTTGAGTGATCACGGAGTATCTTGATAGGAGAGAAATTAGTTGAAAACTTGATATAATCTTTTTTACGGGTGGAGAGAGATGGAAAAGGCTCCATTTTAGAGTCATGGCTAGTCGGGAATGGTTTTGGAAGCATGGTTATTGTGTTCTAATGTTTTTTCCTATTTTGGTGGCTTCAAATGTGGTAACAAAGTTGAAATTGAATTAACAAAAATTTTTGTGTACAAGTTGGTAGAATGCTAACAAAGTTAAACCTATTGGGATGGACACATGTTGCTTGCATTTGGTGAAACAATGTCAATGTCTCATGAGGAAACCCATGTCTTTTCTCATGATCACATTGCATAAGATTATATCTTCTTTAGTCATTTTGTTAAACACTTGACATGTAGACATGGATATAAGAGCATACAGTCTTGGCTAAAATTTTTCACTTGCCATACATGTGTATAAGATCATTTTTTATATGTTTTGCGTGTAGGAAAACTTAATTGCCTTATTCTTGATGCATGAGTTGTTTTTCTTACCATGTGAAAGGGTTTTCTTTGAAGTCTAGGTCTTTAATAGTGGAATATATTTGCACGATATTTGGAAGAGTTTTTAAGGGTTATGTGTAGTAAGGAGAATGTGTAGCACCTCCTTTAACAAGCCTTCTCTACATTACATTGTGATTCTGAGATTGAGATTGGCTTTAGATGGTACATAATTATTTTACATCTTAACAAGCATTTCACACCTAAAAGCACAGCAATTGTTTTTCTAAGAAACAACCATCGAATTCAAATCGGGTCGGCACTACATATGATATTCAAAATTATAGCAAGTGGTTTCTAATTATAGAAACCACTCTTATTATAATAAAATGAGAAAGCATTTACTAACAACGAGAATAAAGAATATTGAGAAGAGAGGCTCTAGCGAACATTTCTCCAATAGATTCTTTGTCATTATTTTCTTCCTCCTCTAGTAAGAATCAATACAAGCTGTTGGAACTCAACATATTTTCATTTCACAACTTTAAAAAGATGACTCTGTTTGGAGAAATGCAAACTTATGACGATGCATGTATCAATTCAGGCAACAAGGTTTCAAATGCGATTGACACAGCAGGAGACTTGAACCCCACATGGAATGAAAATATATACTCAGAGTTGAAGATAAATTTCTTCAAAGTAAAACTTCTTCTGTGACAATTAAAATATAGTGCATTGGTCATCTTAAAAAAACATTAATTTGTTTTGATTTCTTGATTGGTCCAGAGTGTGGGACCTACCAGATTTATGCGTGTTCGTTACGGTCATCTTAAAGATGGCCACATCCATGCTATATAACCTCCTACGGCACAATGGAGGACACACATGCATGTGGATGAGCTTTTATGTACCGCAATTCAGGCTCCCTTCATGCCATCCACAGGGTATTCTCAACCGCGGAGCCATCACTCTTGACCGACACAGCCACCTTCATGCCTAAGCAAGGCCCAGCCCAGGCCAAAGTTATTGTTAACCATTGTTGTGTTTACAACCAGAAGCAGTTCCCAATAGCACCAGCTTCAGATTCTTACAATTGCACATATCGATCATGAAGCCACCTGGATCGTGTATAAATATTTGATCCACATAAATTCCTCCTTCCTCCACTCTTCTCTTCACATACTTAATCCTCAAATCCTACAATTTCTTTTCCACTGCTTCCATACTCTCACACTGTATATTCCCATAGCTGCGATCATCAAAACAGATTTCCCAAGAAAAGATAAACAAACAAAGGGAAAAAAGGAACGACATTCCCACCTGAAAAGATATGTGATTTTCGATTGGATTAATTTCTGATTTCCTGGGTAAATATTTTGGGTTTTTGCATTGCAGCAAGATGTATACGCACTACATAATTGGACAGCGTGTGAAACAGAGCGACAAATCAGCTCACTGTTGTTCGTATTGAGAGAGAACGTATAAATAACAGAAAATAATTACCAAGCTCCGTCAAAATTCAAACATCCCGGTCTCTGAAATAGAATAAATCTGAGCACATTTTCATAGAACTTAATGGATTCCTCAACAAAATTGCATGAAATAGATATCTGATTTAAACAAGTGAGGGGTAGCGGCTATCCCATAACTAATTTGATCATATTCTTGCCCTAATTTTTGTACATATCATTCATGTTACTGTCAAAACTAACTGGAGAAAAATAACCAACACATAAATATCCTGCAATTATATGCATTACCAATTTTTTCTTAAATGGCACGAAATGAGATAACAAACATTGTAGATTATGAGAAATATGCTTCACGAATTTCTAATTGAAGGACTGCAATATTGGCCAATTGGAGAAGGCAAGTGGAACTGGATATATATAATTTGGGTTCTTACTCGATATATTTGACATGTTAGGCACATGAGATCAATAATGACGATACACATAGATTTAAACTTTTAATATGCTCAAGCCTTTCAATGTCGGTTAGGACAATAAATGTTATGATATCATTTCTTCCTTTGAAAATGGTGAAGATTGGAATAATGTCTTTATTTATAGGTCAATTAAATTGAAGATAAATGATTTTTTTATTATTATTTTATTAAAAATAAGTGACTTTATTAACGTTAAAAAAGTATGTTTGTTTAATGAAAATAATAACACTCCGTGATTGGTTAAAAGTTAATGTGGTGCCTATAATATAATCTACCTATTATGAGAATTAAAATATTTAACTGAAAACTTCCATTCGCTCCAAATCATTGCATAATAACAAGTACTTTAATATCATACAATAACATTAAAAGTAATAATACAATAAAATAATATGAAAAGTTAAAAAAATGATAAAAAGATTTTTATATTTAGCAATTGTTAAAATGCCTCAATCAATTATTAATTTTACAAAACATTTATTATACATATACCAAGTGTGTACGTGGGACAAAAGGGTATGCAGTAACATATACCACGTTTCAAATAGATAAAAAGAGAAAAGAATAGGAACGGAACTCATACTGCAGCCGTAGTGGTATATAATTTAGATCTTACAACATATGCTTACCCAGAAAATGGCTTTGATAATAGCAATGCTAATTTCTTATTGGTCCTCATCTTGTGAGTTGACAGGCCGGGCACCTGGTTTACCTGCAATCAACAAGCAACATATTGCATCCTAACGAAATAGCGGTAACAGTGGCGGATCATTGTTTTCTGGTCCGGCATCTACATTTAAATCAATATTAGATGACATCGCCTTATCTTGTTTATGGATTTCAATGGAACTGTCTGCAGTGTTAGTTGGATGACAATGTAAAACCCTTTGTCCAGCCCTGCTCTCCTTTATGCCACTGCTACAAAAATCCTCCCACTGGAAAGAGGGCTTCCATGGGGACATATTTTTCACAGTCGGCTCGTCCGTTGCAGAACTGCAATTCATGCGCTTTTGCTTAAACATTTTCTGAATTTCTTGGATTCTGTCAATCAAATCTACAAATTGCTCCAGTTCTTGTCCACTGTCCTCCGTTGGTGTGCCTCTGAACTCATTCTGTGAAGCCTTTTGATTGTGTGAAAATGAGATTTCCTGCAATCGTCGTTTCGTTCCTTTGAAATTCATGTTGATAGACAAATAAATGCCCTTAAAAGAGAATTACAGCACCATAAAAAGAGCAATCAGCCACTAGGAATTTCCTCGACGGCAAGGCTTTATAAAGAAAAGGAAAAAGCTATGTAACACACATCATGAGAGAATTCGTAAATACTGTTGGAATTGCGGCCATCATAATCAACTTTAGTAAATGTAATGGAATATATAACAATTGTTTTACCGAAAAAACAGTAAAGCATCAAAAGCGAAAAAGCAAAGCGATCATGCGTCATTACTTAGGGAAGAAGAAACACGTTCGACTACGATAGTTCGTCGGCAATATTTTAGCTTTATCATTAACGTGGTTAAGTTCTTCCGTATTTATTCAATGAATCATACTTGATGACGACAACGTGAGAAATGATCCTTATATTGTACGCCGCCGAAAATTCCGCTCTAAAACATGCGGATTCCAGAACCCTAAATTGACAGACTTCCGACTAGAATGTTTAAATGTATATATAAATTCACAGACACACAGCCAACCGGCCCTTGCAGATTCAAACTCTATGCGTGTCATGCGGTACTCTACTTTATCTAGGTGGTGTAAAATGCTTTTGTTTACAGAATTACGTCACCAATGATTATATCTCCAGAATTACGTGTATGTCTGAAAAACCACACGTTTAAGATGTTCCGAAGGGTGCGCCGCTCGAACAATCCAACATGGTAAATGCACATTTATAAATACAAAATCCCTATTACATCCGTAGATTCCTCACAGAATCGTAGTTCAGCACGGGACTCGGGAGGTGGACCGTGGGGAGGTGGACCGTGGGAGGGATAAGAAGGGGCTGCAAGTTGCAATATCCACCGAATTGTAACATTTTAATAATTAGAAGGTATATTGTTAGTATAGCTACGAATCACATGTATTTTGCGCAATGGAGATGCTAATAGGGGTAACAATAAGTGCAATGAATTGGAATAGGATGTGGAAATGAAATTTCAAAAGGATGAACAGTCTTGGATGAGTTTGTGGGAGGTGTGGAAATGTAGATTGCACTCACGCTCTTATTATTGTTTTCAATTTGGAAGTTTATAGACCAAGAGTCATCTTTGAGTATCGTTAGAATGAGAAAGGTGGCATAATACACAAAACATTAAGGGACATGACTTTGGAGACCGCCACTGACAAAAGCCCTATCATTTTGTAGAAGTAATATATCTACTTGGTTTTGTTATCGGTCCAAAGTTCACCTATGTGCTGGATGGGCTATCCGACTTCGACTTTGCTTGATACAATGGGATCTTCCTTCGAGTTGTGGGTCACTCGGAATGAGGAAAAATTCCAAAGAGAGTTGGTTCCCTTGATGGATCATTTAAAACTTCTAAATCTGACTGGGTTGAGGGTTAGAAAAAATTTAAAACTAAAAACTTGTAAAGGGCGAAACACAAATTTTTTTGGGGCCTGAGCTTGCAGAAACACACTTATTAACAGATAAAAGTCTATAATTCACTTCAATGATTTCTTGACAAACTCTACATTCACAAAAGGTGTTTGACACACTAAGGCGACCTGCAAAACTGACAAAATTTCTTGAAAAAGGTCTTTGGAATATCATGAGCATAAAAGCAAAAAGATATTTCATTGTTGACATGCCACAAAATGTTTGTGAAACACTTGTAAAAACTTCAAATCTGGAGGAATAACTAGTCTTTTATTGCTCAAAGGTGGAAAAATACAATAAATTTTATAGCATAAATGTGCAAAAATTCTCTGCCCCCCTTGCATTTATGCAAAAGCCAGGTATATGTAGGAAAAGAACTGCCTGTAACGACCCAAAAATTCACACACGAACAACACAGTAAAAGACAGGATAATTTTTTTGACTTGCTTCGACACACAACACGACACAACATGTCGTCACAAAGTTACAACCAACTCTGGGAACCACTTGTTACGGGGATGACCATAAAGGCAGCACGGAAACGTTCACACCTATCAAGGACAATTTACTTTTCTTTTAGATAGAACACATAGAAGCCCAACCACATGACACTCTCACAGCTAGGGCAAGCCATAGTAAGAAATGATTGAAGGTTATTTATTTGATAAAACACCCTTTAACTCATGACTTATGTTTTCAGAAAGACTCAAAATATGATTCGCACAAATTCATCTTACCAACTGAGTTATTTTCTTATACACTGTAGAGTAGTTCACTTAAAGTCTTCTCCTACTTGCTAAAACTTATTATCTTTCAGAACCAGCCATTATTTTCCTTAAAGCTTGTTTGAGAGTTCACCCAAAAGGGGTAGTGTTCACTAGTTTAGCTAGGGATATCAAAATTATAAAATTTTCTTTGTACTGAGGATAGTTTCTCCTTTGATTATTTCAGGAATCTATTGTTCTCAAGTAAGTCGTCTCTACATTAATTTGTCTAAATATAAAAAAATTTGGTTAACTTCTCTAAGGGTTAACCACTCCATTTAATTTTTACTTATATCACATCATTACAAGGTGTCGAGAGAGTTTTGACTAACACTTTATTCTCAAAATCAAGGTTTTACAATACTTATGCCAATGTAATGATTGAATATCATTTCTCACCAAGGTAAGTTACTAGTCTAGCAACAAAAGGGAAGAACACTTCACCACGTAGTTTTTCCAACATACCAAGACGGAGATCTTCCAAACACTGCAAGCAAGGTTACAAAACTTACAACGCATTGAACTTTCTACAAAGAACTTCATAATTTGAACTGATGAAACTTTTACACTCTTTTCCTTTAATCTACTCCCATAATCCATCTCGCACAAATATTTATTAGGGTCAGTTCGCAGAACCGAGCATGATAAGATATAAACCTCACCTAATAATTTATGCCATCTAGCATTTAAATAAATGAAAGTTTGCAATCCTCCTTATCGATAAATTTCTAACATACATTTAAAACGTAATTGCACATCTCATGAAAATATATTTCCTACTCATTAATGTTCACTTCTTTAAGATCTGCTTACACAAGGACACAATTCCAAGTGACTAGATATACAACCTTAACCATGCAATAGATCATACTTAAATTACAGTAACAATAATAATGCTCACCTAATACCCTCGACCTACTTCACATATAAAGTATCCAACAATGTTATCTTTCAATTAAATAAAAGCACCAATGACATTAAGTTTATATAATAAATACAAGTATCGATCTTATATTATTTATCGATATTACCCAAGTACCAAACCTTCATAGAAAAATAGTGATATGTAAGTATAATTTGGATATTTATCTCACAATTTTAAGGATATATTTATGTTAACAAAGATTCCACCAATCCACAAGTTCATATATTATTTAGGTATCCTTTTTGGTTGCTTATTCCAAGTCTTTATATGTTTCTATTAGTACAAGGGTCCAACTCATTGGAATGAGTTACGATCAACAAAATTGTCGTGTTTTCTAATATGTCAAGGTTATATTTGACTAACTAAGATAAGTAAGTGCGGTCCAAGCCACTATAAATACAAGTATCAACCTTATCTCAACTCCCAAAAGGACAAAGATAAAAACCCCACAACTGGTAAGAGAATGGGAAGGATTCCATACATAATTAATTCACGAAAACCATGAACAAAGAGAGAAGAGAAAAATACCTTCAATCGAGCAAGGAAAGATCAAAAGCGACTAACGCATTCGGGCACGAGGTGAGTTTGGTTTGGGGTTGAAAAGCATGCGCGAAAATCCACGAATTAACAATACGTCCAAGTAAAAATGATGTGGAAACCCCCATATAAATAAGAAAAATTTGCAATTAATACACTTGGTGGCACGTGTCAATCCACTTGACAACTCGGCATTAACGCCATGTCAGCATGCTCGGGAGGTCCGAAAACCCGACTCCAAGGGAACTCGGGCAAATCAGGTTTCGGGTTACGGAAACAACCAACATGAAGCATGATGCTTTGATGCTTCCAAGTTCAAAACGCGACACAAAGGAACTTAGGAAAATCAGGTTTCGGGTTGCGGAAAACAACCGACATGAAGCATGATGCTTAGATGCTTCAAAGTTCCGAAAACCCGACACAAAGGAACTTAGGAAAATCAGGTTTCGGGTTGCGGAAAACAACCGACATGAAGCATGATGCTTTGATGCTTCCAAGTTCCGAAAACCCGACACAAAGGAACTTAAGCAAATCGGGTTTCGGGTTGCGGAAAACAACCGAAATGAAGCATGATGCTTTGATGCTTCCAAGTTCCGAAAAAACGACACAAAGGAACTTAAGCAAATCAGGTTTCGGGTTGCAGAAAACAACCGACATGAAGCATGATGCTTTGATGCTTCCAAGTTCCGAAAACCTGACACAAAGGAACTTAAGAAAATGGGGTTTCGGGTTACGGAAAACAACCGACATGAAGCATGATGCTTTGATGCTTCCAAGTTCTGAAAACCCGACACAAAGGAACTTAAGCAAATCAGGTTTCGGGTTGCGGAAAACAACCAACATGAAGCATGATGCTTTGATGCTTCCAAGTTCCGAAAACCCGACACAAAGGAACTTAGGCAAATCGATGCAGAGATTTCTTCTACTCAAATAGTAAATAAGATAAACTGTAAAGGGGAGAGAGATCAGTTCATGCAATTATGATAAAAAGTCATTTGGAACCCATCTCTTCCTGGGCATCTCTTTCAAGAAAGAGTCAATATAAGAAAAATGCATGTTATGTAATATCTAGAGTCCAAACGCTATTTATTTAGTAAAACAGAAACACATCAACATTCTAAAAGAAACCCACATCTATCCAAATGCTAGAGGAAATAGATCATTTAGAGAGAGTTAGTCTTATCATGCCTATTTTGGGGCTTTCTCAATGCAGCCACACCGAACCAAGGCTCCAAAGCAACTACAACACATCCCAAAACATTCCTTCTCCTCAAAGACACAGATCTCTTATGCAAGGTTCATGGTAGGGCCCACGAGCACACCCAAAAGTCTGACTTTCACCTTCTCATTGGAGTAACAAGACCCACACAGATACCAAACAAAACGCTCATCTGATTCAACTACAAAGCAGAAGACCCCTTCAAAATACCAAACAGAAAACTTATCTAATCCAATTTAAAGTGCCCAAAGGCTTGCTCACAGCACCTCTGTCTTCTTCACATTGCCTCTGCTTGAAAACTCGGTGATCTCCTTCCATCTTCAGTCAATTTTAAACACTTCTTAAAGAGAAGTCTCCAATCCGACTTTGTAGAAAAATACAAAGTTGAAAGCAAAGTACGATAATGCACCTTTTTACAACGTTCAACATCTCAAATCCACTCCAAGACAATTAACCCCTAGCATCATTATTACATGCAAATCGCAGACAATAGATAATCAATCAAAACAGAAGTTGCTGCCGAATCTATTACTCCACTTGTGTTGTTATTGCACCGAGTTACTTTGTACTAGTTTTTACATGGCTAGAGATAATGTCAGAAACTAAAATCAAAGTTGATTCATGTTTACCATTGGAAGTCTCACCCATTATAGCTTGCTTCAATTAACATCACTTTTATCCTCCACGCTAAGCAAAATTTCTTTGAAGCATTTTGTCAAACAGTTTGCGCGTAATCTACTCCAACGACGTGAAGCAACATTGCCCAACATTGGAAAGGATATTTGTCAGACGATGAAGTAGTTGCAAGTGCTCTTGATATTAAATACCCGCAGCCTACCTGCCGCTCAAACCCTAATCCTCCTTGCAGATAGACACTGCTAAATTAGAAGAAATGAATCAATCGATCCATGAAAAGAAAATAAAACTCCTTTTACCAACCCCAATTCTGATATGAAACAGATCCGCCTCTATGAGATTCTCTTCCATGAGTTACATCGTAAGGAAAGTAAGGTCTCAATAGAGAATCTTAGCCATGAATTTCATCAGGTCTCCTGGTAATACTCTCACTATCACAGTCGATTTTGATAAAAATACCTTGAAGGAGAATCCCGAATTTGAAAATGCATTCGATACAGAGTAGATAACAACACAGTTGGACAACCTACTTGCTGGAAGTGGTTAAAAGGATTCTACTAACTATAACATGCCTGCCGCCTGGCAATTTATTATTACAGGTTGTTGTTGTGGATCCCCGACAAGAACACACCTCGCAACACCCCATGAAAGTGGAGGTAACACACCTACCTCACTAGCTGGTAGCTATGCGCGGCCAGCAAAAGAAGACAACACTCCTTTCTCCCCCAAACGCATCTGGAAACAACAAACAAAACCACGTCCACCTGAACTCAGGAGCAGCACACACAGGTGAAAACCATTTTCTTTAGCTTGCAGCTTCATCTAGCCACCGTATCAAACCCATTACTGCGCCCCACTATAATATTTTCTCTGAACTTCGCGAGTAGGGAGGAAGGGAGCAGGAGGCTGCAAACCAGATCCCATGGGCACGAAGTGAAACAACTGAGATCATTGGACAGGCTAAACAAAGCCATGGCAGAGACTCCACCCTACAACTCTCTGCTCTCCAATGCAAGCTCACACTTAGCTCAGTCCACATTGACCCATTGCATCATCCAATGACTTTGGCATAATGCTGGATCACGGATCTTCAAATTCTTTCCAAGGTCAGGGGTCTCGGCTTTACTTGTCTCAGAGGAACTTTCCTGCTCAAGCTCGTCCATCTAAGCCTGGCCGTTTTTCAAAATACAGTGACTGGGAGTCATGGCAGCAATTAATGAGCCAACCATCCAACTCAATGTTGTCCGCCACCAACCAGGGAGAAAAGGTGCTTCAACCACTACCAATCAAGACCCCTACCAAAAGAATAAAAATACAGTCTCCCACTATCTCACGCCAAACAGGAAATTACAAGTTCATTTAAGAAGTGACAAGAAATGTCACCCATCCGCCAGCTAACCATAGCATAAATTTTATTTTATTTTATTTTTGGAGCCCCACGCTTTGGGGACAGGCCGCTTGCCAGGAGCAACAAGGCTGGTATAAAAACATTAATTTTAGAAATTATCACGGGTCCCTCAACATAAAATAAAATAAAACATAGTCCCCACCTTCAAAGGCGCCACCACAATCATGCTCTTCCTCATTTGCGCAACGAGGCTCGATCAGCGGGAGCGACAAGCAAAACAACTGGATAGTTTAACGATAACGGAGGATGATATCGATAACAATCAATATAAAGAAAATAACAATAAAATACAATCGTTAATTGATAATAAAATCATAATGTCATTATTATTATTATTATTATTATTATTATTCTAAGAAACAACGAGTTAAACTTGTCAAGGTGAAACACTAACGTTTCAAAGGAAATGCAACAACGTTCAACCCTAAGAAGCATGGTCGTCGCAGAAGCAAAGGAGCAATGATGAATGAGGCATTACATTCTCCTCCCCTTAAGAAAGCATCATCCTCGATGCGAAATTACACAGAGGAAAGGAAATGGTTCTCAACCAAGAACATGTAAAGGAGAAAGTACACCTTATGGTTTAAAATTCTAGTCGATTGAAGCACGACCCAATTAGGGTAGCCTTAGGAACATTTGGTAGAAATTTTAACTTTCAAGGTTTTGTGAAGATTGGCAGTCCCCTCTCCTTTATTATTTCATTAGTTCCTTTCCATTAGCATTATTCTTCATTCGAGTCCTTTAAAATTTCATCATTGAAGAGTTTTAGTTTATTCCTTATTGTGAGTTCCCAACATGAAGCTGCTAACACAACACCCTATCGGAGTTCAAAACACACTACTGATTCACCAAAGACACAAGTATAATCTTCATGACTCGTATTACACCACAAAAGGTTACTCAAATACGGAATGGATTAGGCACATTCCACCTAGCGTAGTACTCGCCACACATCCAAAGTGACATACCAAATACTCAAACTAAAGAGTACTACAATCCACAGACATTTCCTCAATTTGCATCGATGAAAATTTCACATAACTCCAAAAAAAGTTACAGGTACATAGTGTCCTCAAGGGAATCAATGACATAACCACAACATCACAACACACATCCATCGACATGAGTAACACATACATCAAAATACCACTACCAAAACATCACAATAACTCAACATATATCTGAAACATCAACCATACAGACAAATATCATAAGCCTCCCTCAAAATCTTATGCCTCCCCTCAAGCTCTTATGCCTCCCTCAAGATATTATGCCTCCCTCAAGTCTCTTATGCCTCCCTCAAACTCTTATGCCTCCCTCAAGTCTCTTATGCCTCCCTCAAGGAGGCCGGTTGACTCTATGGTCCAAGACACATAGAGTTCGAACACTCCTAACCCAAGTGACATAATAATGTGTGGTTCAACATCCCGCTAGTTATCGTAACTCATTGGGCGTACCCCCATACAATGAAGCGGGTCCATAGGCCCAACCATTCCATGGTGCATCCCATGATCCTATTTCACACATCACGGCAATAGAACCAGCACAACAATCCAATCAAAGTGCCAAGTGGCAAAGTACAAGCCTTGGGCAAGGCGGTAAAATTCCAAATTTAAAAAAGACCCAAAATCAAGCAAAAAAATAAATGGCCAAATAGCCATAGTTAGTATCAAAATCCCCATGTTAGTGCCACAAACCAAGGAAATGCCCAAAATTGTAAAGTATGGCAATCAAGAAAAGTTGTTGGTCCTTACAAGTAAAGTAAAAAGCTCAATTTACGAATAAAATCAACTTATAATAATGTCACATTACGATAACTGTGTGGCCTTATCTAGCCACCAAGGGGTACTCAACGAGTTGCTAGCACTCGGAACATCAAGCCTCAGCTCATAAAATACATATCAATAATACAACTGTCATCACCTCTATCTGAATCATCCGGCCACCACTTCGACAAGGCTAAACATAGTTGCACTTAGGTTGCGTACATACAACCACATAGGGAGAGAGGAAAGAATCACATGTTATCTACTAAACCGAGTTTCAGCTCAAGTTATTGACCCATGGTACACCATTCCTCACTCTCAACATACACTTCTACCGATTTCCCTTAGGGTCGGTTAGCGTAAGGTTCACAACATAACAAGTAACTACATCACTAACACAAAGGTGGTACATATACAAGCTAGATCACGATCATACATTCACTGAGTGTAACACATCACTTTACCACATTCTACACCCAAAGTGCAATCACCATATGATAGGGTTCATACACAACACGACACAACATGTCGTCACAAAGTTACAACCAACTCTAGGAACCATTTGTTACGGGGATGACCATAAAGGCAGCACTGTAAACGTTCACACCTATCAAGGACAATTTACTTTTCTTTTAGACAGAAAACAAAGAAGCCCAACCACATGACACTCTCACGGCTAGGGTAAGCCACGGTAAGAAGAAATGATTGAAGGTTATTTATTATGATAAAACACCCTTTAACCCATGACTTATGTTTTCAGAAAGAATCAAAATATGATTCGCACAAATTCATCTTACCAACTGAGTTATTTTCTTATACACTATAGAGTAGTTCACTTAAAGTCTTCTCCTACTTGCTAAAACTTATCTTTCAGAACCAGCCATTATTTTCCCTAAAGCTTGTTTGAGAGTTCACCCAAAAGGGGTAGTGTTCACTAGTTTAGCTAGGGATATCAAAATTATAAAATTTCACTGTACAAGGATAGTTTCTCCTTTGATTATTTCAGAATCTATTGTTCTCAAGTAAGTCATCTCTACATTAATTTGTTTAAATATAAAAAAATTTGGTTAACTTCTATAAGGGTTAACCACTGCATTTAATTTTTACTTATATCACATCATTACAAGGTTTGAGAGAGTTTTGACTAACACTTTATTCTCAAAATCAAGGTTTTACAATACTTATGTCAATGTAATGATTGAATATCATTTCTCACCAAGGTAAGTTACTAGTCTAGCAACAAAAGGGAAGAACACTTCACCACGTAGTTTTTCCAACATACCAAGATAGGAGATCTTCCAAACTCCTTGCAAGCAAGGTTACAAAACTTACAACGCATTGAACTTTCTACAAAGAACTTCATAATTTGAACTGATGAAACTTTTACACTCTTTTCCTTTAATCTACTCGCATAATCCATCTCGCACAAATATTTATTAGGTCGAGTTCGATAGAATGAGCATGATAAGATATAAACCTCACCTAATAATTTATGCCATCTAGCATTTAAATAAATGAAAGTTTGCAATGCTCCTTATTAGATAAATTTCTAACATACATTTAAAACTTAATTGCACATCTCATGACAATATATTTCCTACTCATTAATGTTCACTTCTTTAAGATCTGCTTACACAAGGACACAATTCCAAGTGACTAGATATACAACCTTAACCATGCAATAGATCATACTTAAATTACAGTAACAATAATAATGCTCACCTAATACCCTCGACCGACTTCACATATAAAGTATCCAACAATGTATCTTTCAATTAAATAAAAGCACCAATGTCATTAGGTTTATATAACAAATACAAGTATCAATCTTATATTATTTATCGATATTACCCAAGTACCAAACCTTCATAGAAAACAGTGATATGAGAGTATAATTTGGATATCTATCTCACAATATTAAGGAGATATCTATGTTAACAAAGATTCCACCGATCCACAAGTTCATATATTATTTAGGTATCCTTTTTGGTTACTTATTCCACGTCTTTATATGTTTCTATTAGTACAAGGGTCCAATTCATTTGCAATGAGTTACGATCAACAAAATTGTCGTGTTTGCTTATATGTCAAGGTTATATTTGACTAATTAAGATAAGTAAGCATGGTGCAAGCCACTATAAATACAAATATCAACCTTATCTCAACTCCCAAAAGGAAAAAGATAAAAACCCCACCACGGTAAGAGAATGGGAAGAATTCCATACATAATTAATTCACGAAAACCATGAACAAAGAATGAAGAGAAAAATACCTTCAATCGAGCAAGGAAAGATCAAAGCGACTAACGCAATCGAGCATAGGTGAGTTTCGGGATCGGGGTTGAAAAGCATGCCCGAAAATCCACATAAGTAACAATATGTCCGGTAAAAATGACATGGAAACCCGCATATAAATAAGAAAATTTGCAATTAATACACTTCAGCTGGCACGTGTCAACCCACTCAACAACTCGGCATTAACGCCATGTCAGCATGCTCGGGAGGTCCGAAAACCCGACTCAAGGGAACTTAGGCAAATCGGGTTTCGGGTTGCGGGAAACAACCGACATGAAGCATGATGCTTTGATGCTTCCAAGTTCCGAAAACCAGACACAAAGGAACTTAAGAAAATCAGGTTTTGGGTTGAGGAAAACAACCGACATGAAGCATGATGCTTTGATGCTTCCAAGTTCTGAAAACCCGACACAAAGGAACTTAAGAAAATCAGGTTTCGGGTTGCGGAACACAACCGACTTGAAGCATGATGCTTTGATGCTTCCAAGTTCCGAAAACCCGACACAAAGGAACTTAAGCAAATCGGGTTTGGGTTGCATGGAAAATAACCAACATGAAGCATGATGCTTTGATGCTTCCAAGTTCCGAAAACCCGACACAAAGGAACTCAAGCAAATTGGGTTTCGGGGTTCGGAAAACAACCGACATGAAGCATGATGCTTTGATGCTTCCAAGTTCGAAAACCCGACACAAAGGAACTTAAGCAAATCGGTTTTCGGGTTGCGAGAAAACAATCGACATGGAGCATGATGCTTTGATGCTTCCAAGTTCGAAAACCCGACACAAAGGAACCTAAGCAAATCGATGAAGAGATTTCTTGTACTCAAATAGTAAATAAGATAAATTGTAAAGGGGAGAGAGATCAGTTCATGTAGTTATGATAAAAAGTCATTTGGAACCCATTTCTTCCTGGGTATCTCTTTCAAGAAAGAGTCAATATAAGAAAAATGCATGTTATGTAATATCCAGAGTCCAAACGCTATTTATTTAGTAAAACAGAAACACATCAACATTCTAAAAGAAACCCACATCTACACAGCAGTCGAACAAAATTGCAAAGGTCGATTTATCCAAATGTTAGAGGAAATAGATCATTAAGAGAGAGTTAGTCTTATCATGCCTATTTTGGGGCTTCCTCAATGCAGCCACGTCGAACCAAGGCTCCAGCAGCTACAACACATTCAAAACATTCCCTCTCCTCAGCACGTAGATCTCTTATGCAAGCTTCAAGGCAGCCAGGAGCACACCCAAAAGTCTGACTTTCACCTTCCCATTGGAGTAACAAAACCCACACAGATACCAAACAAAATGCTCATCCGATTCAACTACAAAGCAGAAGACCCCTTCAAAATACCAAACAGAAAACTTATCTAATCCAATTTAAAGTGCCCAAAGGCTTGCTCACAGCACCTCTATCTTCTTCACATTGCCTCTGCTTGAAAACTCGGTGATCTCCTTCCATCTTCAGTCAATTTTAAACACTTCTTAAAGAGAAGTCTCAAGCTGAGACTTTGTAGTAAAAATACAAAGTTGAAAGCAAAGTATGATAATGCACCTTTTTACAACGTTCAACATCTCAAATCCACTCCAAGACAATTAACCCCTAACATCATTATTACATGCAAATTGCAGAAAAAAGATAATCAATCAAATCAGAAGTTGCTGCCGAATCTATTACTCCACTTGTGTTGTTATTGCACCCTGCAGATACTTTGTACCAGTTTTGACACGGCTAGAGATAATGTCAGAAACTAAAATCAAAGTTGATTCATCTTTACCATTGGAAGTCTCACCCATTATAGCTTGCTTCAATTAACATCACTTTTATCCTCCATGCTAAGAAAAATTTCTTTGAAGCATTTTGTCAAACAGTTTGCGCGTAAACTACTCCAACGACGTGAAGCAACATTGCCCAACATTGGAAAGGATATTTGTCAGACGATGAAGTAGTTGCAAGTGCTCTTGATATTAACAACCCGCACCTACCCGCCGCTCAAACCCTAATCCTCCTTACGAGAAAGACAACTGCGCTAAATTAGAAGAAATGAATCAATCAATCCATGAAAAGAAAATAAAACTCCTTTTACCAACCCCAATTACGATATGAAACAGATCCGCCTCTATGAGATTCTCTTCCATGAGTTACATCGTAAGGAAAGTAAGGTCTCAATAGAGAATCTTAGCCATGAATTTCATCGGTCTCCTAGTAATACTCTCACTTTGTCACGGTCGATTTTGATAAAAATACCTTGAAGGAGAATCCCGAATTTGAGGATGCATTCGATACAGAGCGGATATAACAACACAATTGGACAACCCTTGCTAGAAGCAAAGTTAAAAGGCTTCTACCAACTACAACATACAACCGCTGCTGGCAATTTCTTATTACGAGGTTGTTCTTTGTGGATCCCCCGACAAGAACACACCTCGCAGACACCCCATGAAAGTGGAGGTAACACACCTACCTCATTAGCAGTAGTTTGCGCGGCCAAGCAAAGAAGACAACACTCCTTTCTCCCCCAAAACGCATCCGGAAACAACAAACAAAACCACGTCCACCCGAACTCAGGAGCAACACACACAGGTGAAAACCATTTTCTTTAGCTTGCAGCTTCATCTAGCCACCGTATCAAATCCATTACTTCGCCCCACAATAATCTTTTCTCTGAACTTCGCTAGCAGGAGGAAGGGACCAGGAGGCTGCAAACCAGATCCTATGGGCACGAAGTGTAACAGTTGAGATCATTGGACAGGCTAAACAAAGCCACGGCAGAGACTCCACCCTACAACTCTGCTCTCCAACGCAAGCTCACACTTAGCTCAGTCCACGCTGACCCATTGCATCATCCAATGCCTTTGGCATTATGCTGGATCACGGGCTCTTCAAATTCTTTCCGAGGTCAGGGGTCTCGGCTTTACTTGTCTCAGAGGAACTTTCCTGCTCAAGCTCGTCCATCTAAGCCTGGCCGTTTTTTCAAAATACAGTGACTGGGAGTCATGGCAGAAATTAATGAGCCAACCATCCAACTCAATGTTCTCCGCCACCAACTGTGACCAGGAGAAAAGGCAATTCAATGACTACCAATCAAGACCCCTACCAAAAGAATAAAAATACAGTCTCCCATTGTCTCATGCCAAACAGAAAACACAAGTTCATTTAAGAAGTGACAAGAAATGTCACCCATCCGCTAGCTAACCATAGCATAAATTTTATTTTATTTTATTTTTGGAGCCCCACGTTTTTGGGGACAAGCCGCTTGCCAGGAGAAACAAGGCTGGTATAAAAACATTAATTTTAGAAATTATCACGGCTCCTCAACATAAAATAAAATAAAACATAGTCCCCACCTTCAAAGGTGCCACCACAATCATGCTCTTCCTCATTTGCGCAACGAGGCTCGACTAGCGGGAGCGAAAACAAAACAACTGGATAGTTTAACGATAACGGAGGATGATATCGATAACAATCTATATAAAGAAAATAACAATAAAATACAATCGTTAATCGATAATAAAATCATAATGTCATTATTATTATTATTATTATCATTATTCCTAGCAAAAACAATTAAACTCGTCAAGGCAAAACACTAACGTTTCAAAGGAAATGAAACAATGCTCAACCCTAAGAAGCACGGTGGCGTCGCAGTGAAAGAAAGAGCAACGATGAATGGGGCATTACACTGCCACTCTACCAAAAACAGCCCCGTACATTAAGAGTTTAGCCTCCACAAAAATACAATTTGAAAATAAGAATAAGGCTAAGAATAGCCTTCCATCTTTCTTCCTCCTTCGGTGAAACTTCTGTTGACTAGTCAATCTTTCTCATCAAGGCACAAAGTGAGCGTACGGGCCCTTTTTGCAAAAATAAGGTAAAAATAAGATAAGCACATCCACTTTATCTCTTACAAGCTTATATTTGGCTCATAGTTCTTACATGGTATGTAGTGTCCACTTCCCTTCGACACTTTTTACTATTGATTTCGATACTGTCGATTATACTTATGGATATTATTGTAGCTTTTTGACTTAACACGATGTTAGATGTTAGAAATATTGGATTGTTGTTGATTTTGATTCATATCTGATGCATTTGGTTTATTAGAGACATTTGATAATGATGTTGATATGCTATTGACATGGTTATACATATTTTCTGACATGCAATATTTCGTCATATTGAGCAGACCTAGACAATTGAACTAATCTTAAGATCTTATTGATATTGATGAAATGTAGAATCGAGATGTTGTTAGAAATTGTAAATGATATCGTTACTTTCCTAGATGTTGTTTTGATTCATATATAGATGATTGTGGATTTATATTGTATATTTGATCTTGATGTTTTTGATGTGGCCACGAGGCTAAAGAAGTCTGTTATGTGTTGTAGTGCCCACTTCCCTTCGACACATTTTGATATTGATTATGACATTGTTGACTATATTATGGACATTATTGTGACTTTTGATTTAGAATGATGATTAGATGATAGAGCATGGACTATTATTGACTTTGATTCACATATGATGCATGATGATTGTTAGAGACATTTTATATAGATGTTGACATGTTGTTAGACATGGTTATATATATTTATGGATGTTGTTAGGACATGTGATATTTGGATATACTGAGTAGACTGAGAAAATTGAATTAAAATTGATGATGATATAGTTGTTGATGAAATTGTAAGTGATATTGTTGGTTACCTTGATGTTGTTGTGATTATATATATATATATATATATATATATATATATATATATATATATATATATATATATATATATATATATTGATGATTTTGGAAGTATATTTTGTTAGGAAATATATCTTAGTGCTCCATTTGTATGGGTGAATAATAATTACATGTGTAATTATTATTATGGTAAATTAGTGAAAGTACATTTACTATGTAAATGTAAATAGTAAATGTAAAATGTGGTTAGTATGTGGTAAGTTAGTAAGTTAGAATAATAAAACAATTAGTGTTGTTTTATTATTATATTGGTGAGAGGTTGAAACCATATGGGTGTATAGTTGTATATGAAGACAAAGGTTGTTGTGAGAATTGTTATTATACATCTCCTATATAATGGAGTGTATTGAAATAGTGAAAATAATAAAAATATAATATAGAGTTGTTGATTTCAATTATTATCTGTGTAGCTATTTCATGGATTCTTTGTATTAGATCAGAGTAATTTCTACATTTGGTACCAGAGTAGGTTAAATCTGTCTCGAAGAAGATCTTGTAACTTTTGTTTCGCGATCTGGGTTTCTCCAAAATTTTACATGTGCACCGATATTTTATGTAGGCAGCTACAACAGAAATTTCAGCCGAACCCAGTTCGTCGTTTGGGAGAAAAGTGCAATTTACTATACAGCACATTAATCACTGCTATTTTTTTGAAGAAATCAAAGAATCAAAGGTAATTCAAATCTACATTCAATTTTTTTTGGATATTTAGATTCAGTAAAATGGATACACCATTAGATAAATTTAATGGGTTGAAATTCCATACATGGAGAGTAAAAATCCAGATGCAGTTAATGAATAAAAATCTATGGAGGATAGTACATGGAAACGAAAAAGCACCTACGAGATGTAAGTAAAATTATAGAACGGGAAACTAGAGATGAGCGAATAACAGATGAAATTGATTATAATTCTGAAGACTTTCTATACTAAGTGAAGTTCTTGGAAGGAGGCATAGGAGGTTGGAGGTCATTCGGCGACCTCTCGTCAGTCACCAACGACGGGGTCGTATCAGTTATGGTGATTATTTTTTTATACAGTGTGTTCTGTTGTTTCTTTGTATTTTTGGCGAGTGTTTGGTTGCAGTGTTCCTATTGTAGTTTGCGAGAATAAAGAAAATTTCACATTGAGGGGGGAACATGATCTCAATGTTCCATTTCTAGTTTTCTACATTTCTGGTATTTTCTATATATGCAGCAAATTTCAACAAAATTTCCTATGTTATTCCTATGGTGAGATGTGATGAGGGCTAAGAATAATACTTGGCATATCATGATGTGGTTATAGGTAAACCACTTGAAAACCTTCATTTTTGGTTTGTGGTACACCACTTGTAAAACCACCTTTTTCGGTTGTTGGTAAACCCTATGCAAAACCATCACCCTTTTGGTTTGTGGTACACCACTTGTAAAACCACCATTTTTGGTTGTTGGTAAACCCTATGCAAAACCATCACCCTTTTTGGTTTATGGTAAACCAATTGCAAAACCATCATTTTTGGTTTATGGTCAACCCTATGAAAAACCATCCATTAGGTTTATGATCATCCTGTAAAATCATCAGATCATGAGCAGGTGCAAGTATAAGGCAGGTTTTCCCCATGTTCGCACTAAGGGGGGGAATGTTAGGAAATATATCTTAGTGCTCCATTTGTATGGGTGAATAATAATTACATGTGTAATTATTATTATGGTAAATTAGTGAAAGTACATTTACTATGTAAATGTAAATAGTAAATGTAAAATGTGGTTAGTATGTGGTAAGTTAGTAAGTTAGAATAATAAAACAATTAGTGTTGTTTTATTATTATATTGGTGAGAGGTTGAAACCATATGGGTGTATAGTTGTATATGAAGACAAAGTTTGTTGTGAGAATTGTTATTATACATCTCCTATATAATGGAGTGTATTGAAATAGTGAAAATAATAAAAATATAATATAGAGTTGTTGATTTCAATTATTGTTTGTGTAGCTATTTCATGGATTCTTTGTATTAGATCAGAGTAATTTCTACATATTTATATTCATTTGGATGTTTGATATGGCCATAAGGCCGAAGGAGGTATTTGTGTTTTGCAGGTTAAATTATCACAACAAACATCAGGGGATTGGAGACCAACCACATTGGAATTCTAGATGAATTCAACAAGGTCACCATGGCAACTTGTATTGTTTGTGTGTGTGTTTGATTGTTGTTAGGGATTCCCATGGGAGGGATCACCTTTAAATGTGACCAAGGGTTATGTGTATTTATTTATTTGGTTCCTTTGTTTAGTATGTATGTGTTTTATAAGTGATGTGTTTCCCCTTTCTATTTAATTAAATGGTGGTAAGTAATATGAGTAATCATATTGATAAAAATTAATTACTCAAATTGGGACATAAGAAAGTAATTATTGGAGTTGTTGGCTCTTGTATTAAATGTTGTGAGATAAGTGTAAGTGATGTGTAAGAGATATGTAAGTAAATTTTGGAGTATGAAACACTCCACCTTATTTTGAAATCTGAATTTTTCCTTGGAGGCTGATTTTGGAGGCTTGTGGGACAAGTTAAACTTGTCCCATACCTCTTAAATTTGCATACCAACCTTACCTATGGTTGGAGAGTTTAAATCTAGCCTTCATTATACATTTTTGTAAGTCAAGTTGTATGTTTTAATTACACTTTCTTACATTTTATTAATTTCAGTCCTTATGGGGTGTGGGCTTGATTTGAGTGTGTAAGTAAAACTGTCATTTATTCACCTACTTATTTATTGTGCCTTGGAGATTGAAGTTGAGTTATGAGTTGGAGTTGAGGATGTGTGATGTGGCATCCCACTTGGATCCACCTCATCCTCTTCTATTCCCTCTCTATATATTCGAATTCCTTGGCTTTTTTTGGGGTGGCTTCACTTTTGCATACTTCATTTGGGGAAAATAATTTTGTTGTTTTGAGATCTTACTTTTGGAGAAGATTGGAGACAGTTGCATGCTTGTAGATTATTTATCTTGGACTTTGTTTTGCATTGGAAAGCTTGTTATTTTGGAACCTTGGAACAAAAATATATCATGGAGAGGTAGGAGCTTGGCTCTTGAAATGATCTCTTATCTTTTTCTATGCACTTAGGAATGGATGAATGTTTGAATGTGTTGTTTTATTATTACTGGTTGGGTAGACTATCTAGGGATGGTGTAGGAGAATACTATGGGGTATATTGAGGGAGGCATAAGTGTTTTTGGGAGGTATAAGTGTTGAGAGAGTTGGGATTTGGGTTCCACTTTAAAAAGAAATAACTTGAATTTCTTTACTTGTTATGGGGTGCCATAAGATGTTGTTGCTGGGGGCATAAGGAAATGAGAGGAATAAGGGGTACTTGGGGAGGCATAAGGGCATGTCAAGGATTTTAAATAATATATATTTTGGCAGTTTGTTCTCAGTGGTGATACCTATTTCCCCTTTGAGAGACATAAGCAACATCCCCCTTGGTTTCTTGCTCCTTTGGCTTACATGATGAAGCACAAGTGTTGTTTTTTTCTTTATTCGTGGTTATAAAGCTGTAGTTTTGCTTTGGATGATATTTTAAATGTGAAATTTGTATGTGTGTTTGTCGAAACTGTTGTTTCCATTAGTTGAAACACATCTTCTATTGCATTGTGGTTGGGGCTCGGGACAATGAAGAAGGATGGATTCTCCTTGTCATTGGATGTCTTTGTTAGGTGGAGAGCGCTGCCTTCCCCCTGTTCTATTGTGAAAAAATTGAAATTAAAAAAATGGAGGATATTCATGTTCATTGATCTGGAGCAAAGGAAAAGACATATTGTGATCGTTGTTGAGACTATTGCTTATTGTAACCTTTTATCACTTGAAGTGGATGACCAAGTTGTAAATTATTGTGATGGAAAGATGTTTTTATTGACTATGAAAGTTGTAATTCAAAATGTGAAAGAGATATACTCTATTTTCTGCTTTTGAAAGAATGTGAAAGAGATTATATTATGTATGTTGTATTCGAGGAATGGAAGAAAGAAGTTGTAAAGATATCCTTTTGAATCAATAAAATATTGTATTAATTTTCCCAAATGGCATTATTAGGTATTAAAATCTGATTGTTGAATGTATTTTGAAATCTCTGTTGGAAAGATGAAAAGTGAATACGTATGAAGAAATGTCATAGTGCTTTGTTCTTTAGAAATGAATGTTTTGAAAACCAGAAGTTGTAATTTGGAATTTGAACATCTTTCTTGAATCAACTTAATATGTTAGAGTGTTTTGGAATGAATTCATAGTTGAAGTTGGTAAATGTAAACAAATCTATTCGAATTGGATCTCTGTTAGATGTTTTCAAACTGACAAATGTTTTATCAAAAATGCACAGATCGACCCTGCAACCTTGGAAAATGAAATAAAATGATTGAATGGAGGTTACATGATCAAAATGACCTCAAACAAACTAAAACACTTAAGAAATTTTTAAAGAACCTTTCAAATCGAGCAAAGGCAAAATTGCAGATCGTTTTCTTTGTCAAAAGTTGCAAATTTTGAATTGTTAATCAATCAAACAAAATATACCTTGCAATCCATCCTAAATTCCTCTAAGATAAATCCTCCATGTTTTCTTGGCATGTTGAGAAAGGAAGGAGGTCGAATTGAACAAAATTTTATAAGTCAAATGTTACCAGTTTTCATTTTAAAATCCTGCTGATTGTTTTCACAATATTACTCCTTTAAACCTTTTCAAAATTAAAATCTTAAGCTTCTTATAAAAACTGGACTTGAGATATTTCCAAAAATTCCTCATTTCCCAAAACCGAATCCCCAATCAAAAGTTATGGCCTTATGAAGTTTTACTTCATTTTGGCTTCAAAAAAATCTAACTACCAAAATTAATTAATAAATTATTCTTGGGTGGACCCATGGGAAAAATATTTCCTTTTTTACGCTTTTTCCCAAAATCACTAAAGGCATTATGTCCCCCACCGCTCCGCTGACCCAAAAAGCTTTAATTTTTCCTAAAAATAATCTAAGTTCGAAAAAGAAAATTTGGAAAAAATTTCCCGCCGCCCCACCGTTGCCTTTTGAAATGTATTTTTGCGGGCGCGTGGGCCCGTAATCCTTAACTTAGCTTTTAAAAATTTTCAACAAAATTTCCTAACTTTCTCGACTTCCCGTAGCAAATTTAGTGCTACCACGTGGCTTCATGAGGAAACAAAAGAGGCGTGAAATCTCTTAAAACCTTAGTAGTTTTTAAATTAAAATTTGGAAAAACATTTCAAAGTTGCTCCAATAGCCCGTCAACCCGCAACCAATGTGAGCTTAACATGTGACATTGATTGGAGTATTCGGAGGCGTGGGTTAATTTTAACCCTTGTGATTTTTGGCAAAAAAGTCTAGACTTTCCAAGTTTCCACGCAAGTTTGTTTTCCCGCATGAATCTAGGCTTGACACGTGGCACCTTGGGTGTCGATGGAGACGCGGATAATTTCAATCCCTTAACACTTTTTGGTAAAAATACTAAATTTCTTAAGTTTCTCTAGTGACCCGACTTTCTGTTGAAGCTGGGAAGTGTTGGCACGTGTCCTTTACAGGTCGTGGGTGCACGGAGGCAGATTGTGCTTTTGTCCCAAAAGGGAAAAAGTGCTAAAGTTCTTCCCCACTCTGCTGGCCCACGCATGGGAAAAATTTACCTCCCGCTCCGCCGGTCTGCATTCCTTCTCCGGAAAAAATTTATCTCCAAAGCCCACAGACCCGAGCTAGGGGAAAATTTTCCTCCCCAGCCCGCTCTTGGGGAAAATTTTCATCCCAAGGTCCATCGGCTCATATCTTGGAAAATATGAGGAGTTAGGAGGACTTATTTATATCATTGGAAAGGTGAGGAAATTTCCTATCTAATGGGAATGTTTTCAGAAAGTTTTGAGTATGTTAAATATGAGAAAAATTATATTGAATCCTTAAGTGAGTTCTAGGAGTGGGTAAGTGAGAATTTACCCTGTTAGTTTAAATGTGTATTCTCCCCTTAGAATTAGACCTTGTTAATTGTTGAAACCTTGTAGAATTAAATACCTAGGGTATTTAATTGTTTTGGCTCTTCTTATTCTCTGAGTTTAATTAAGAATTATTTGGCTTAGTGTTAATCTAATTTTAAATAGTTAGATTATCATCTAAGGGAAATCGAACTGCGCTCGGGATAAATTTATCTCCCTTAGTGTTTTGTAAGGTGATTTGATAATTGTTGTAGTGGACTGAAATTTTTTGTTATGAACCCTTTAAAAAAAATAAAATAAAAAAATTATCACATTTTTTTCTAACTAAACCTAGGTTGTTATTTGGTCTCGAGTGGTTGTTTTTAGCGGGTGTTATACTTGGTATTAGAGCCGTGGGTTCAAAGCTTGGACCCTTGGGCACACTAGAAAACTTGAGACATGAACTATAAATCTAGCACACTTTTAAATCTAGAAAAACAACCTTGTTTGAAAAACAAGAAAAAATACGTATGAAGAAATATTACATTACTCTGTTCATTTGAACTACCAGAATTAAAATAATAATAAAATAATAAGTTGTTTGAATTGTTGTACTCACTCAGTGGCATTTTGTCAAAACCCGGGTAACTAAAAATGTTAAATTAAATTGGTATTTTTGTGAACTTCTAGCGTAGCAGAACTTGTTTCTACCTTGAAAAGATGTTATTTGAGGAGTCCTAACCCTTATTATAGTTGTATGATGCAATAAATCTATTGAGACTCTCCCTTATTGGATTTTTAGGAATGATAAATTGTATGGTGTGACTCTTGTGGCCTAGTGCTGGAGGTTGTGTTTGGGAGCCTATCAGAGTCAATTAGGAGTTGTTAATCATCTAAATATTCCCTCTTTCCTTCAGTGGTTAGATGAGTTAGTTTTGGTTGTCGCTTTGGTGACTCAATCCCATGTAAGAGTAAGTAGAATGTTAGGTCTTGGTGTCACCTTTGATCCAACTTTGCGTGAGTGTCATTAGAGCAGATCTTGAGGCATAGTACCCCTATTGGTGGCCATGAAGGGTTGTGGAGTGACTGTGATGTTGACTTCTATATTTTATATTTGTAAACTTGTGATTTATGAAAACATATATTTTATATTTGTAAACTTGTGTTATTTTATCAAGGACCAACATATTATTTTATGATTGGATTGGGAAGCTCTGAGGCTCTTTTAGTTATTTATTTTTGTGAGAATTTTTAGACTTTGCAATGCGGCTACTTAGCCACTTTCCTTGATTTTGATATTTCTTGGACTTTATTTTGATTGGTGACTCGGAGCTCGTTGATATTGTTGGCTACTTAGCTACACATTACGTGATTCCTTCTTGCTTAATGATGAGTTGGTTCTACGCTATTTGTATTATGACAATTCGTCATATGGGGGTACACCCTTGGTGTCTTGAATGTCTTCTTAGGTGCTTTAAGTTGTGCCTTGGTGTTGGATGCACGGAACCTTGAGTGTGTCTAGGATCTTAGAGTGAACTTTTCATTACTTGACCTTGTTGGGAAGAGAGTTTGTTGTGTAGTATGGTCTAGTTAGCAGTCCAATGGCGTTGGTGGTGATTCTCTTACAGTCTAGTAAGAGCTTGAACCTCGTCGAAGTAGAGGTGTTTAATTGTGGGCTGATGAATTATGTTAGGATCAGATTTATTTTAGTTGGTTGTGGATGTTAGTGGAAAAGTGTTTGTCTAGTAGTGGCTTTTCTTCGATGGCATGCTAAGTTTTATCAGGATTTCCTTATTTCATTATATAAAGTAGTGACTTGTGGATTGTATGCATCTTGGTAATTATGGTTAGAATTAATCCCATTCGAGTATTGTGTGTAAATTAAGTGTGTTTGTTTGCCCTCTTGACCTATAAATAAGTCTACCCTTTCCTTAACTTTTTAAGTTACTATGAATAACACTCTATGACCTATTAATTTTGAATTATGTGGAGACACTTATGGATGCTTTGAGTCTTTTAGACCATGCCACTGGTGATGTTAGTGTAATTAGATCTTGATGATTTAATCTCGGTGGTATTTTATAATGTGATTCTTCTTACGAAACTATAACTCTTGGTCATAAAGCACATGTTTAATAGATTAGCTGATTGACCGCTTGCATTTGACATTTTTAGTGGAATGTGGTGTCCATGGAGTAAATATTTTCATTGTCATATTGTTGCTTGGTTAGAGGTACCTTGTGGAAATATGGGTGTAGATTTGAATACTTTCCTTGTCTTTTCATGCGAGTAAAATGTTTAGCAAAAACAAAACAAAAATTTAAACCTTAGTAGGTTCATAAATGTAATTATGCTTCCTTAATGGGCCTTCCTTGTAACTTATTTTGATAACTTGTAGAAACCCACTAGGAATGTTTTATGATACTTGTAATTAGTGAAAAAATATCAAAATATTGTTGTGATCCATGTTAGTTGATTGTTTCCTAGTTCGTACAATTGAGGAGATTTGGCCTTGAAGCTTACCAAATAAACTGGAACATAGCAAGAGAAAATGGTCTTGTCTTTAACCTTGGTAGATTAATAGAAAAATTAAAAACCATGTAGAAGAACAGAAAGGGAAAACTTTGTCCATCTACCTCCCCTAGGAGTAAAATAAATATGTTTTCTCTTTTCTACCTTTACAGAATGACGATATATCATGCCCCCTTAATGGTCCTTATAACACAAAATTACAATGTGCTTAGCAAACGAAACTACAACTTTTGACTTAATTAGTTGAGTTATAAAATAAGTAAGATTTATGTGTATTGAGTGCAATGTATAGTTGAACTTGTAGTTCTGTCGCCTACCCGGAATTGTGAAACACCTAGTGGATAGTAATGTGTTCTAGTTACTTAGTACCTTCTTGTTCATAGATGTATGTGCCTTTCTTGTGGGAGTTTTGGGTCATCATAACTTTATTGTCCTGTAGTTCGTCGAGTGTGAGTTGTGGTCTTTTTGGATTGAGACTTATATCTTGTTTACGAAGTAACCTCCTTACGTGTTGTCTTATCGTTGGAAATCTAAGTTATTGTAATTTTAAGGTAACATATGTTGAGGATATAAAATAACTTTGGGAAGTCCTCTTTTCTTCATATTATTGGGTCACCTTGTTATTGTTGGCCCTTTTTTGTTAGGATGGAAAGTGCAAGATGATGTTATTCACTTTTGTCACGATGCACCCTTGGATTGTAGTTGGACCCCTTGTTACTTGTTATTATCCCTAGCGACCTTGAGTGATCTTTGGTGTTACGATTTATGCTTGTGCTCTCCTTGTGATTATTCCGAGCTTGACCAGGAAATAAGGTAAATGAAACCCATTGTGTTATTGTGAATGGTACTTCTTGTATTGATATGTTAGTTGTTGGGGGAGGTATATATACTTTTATTTTGCTAAATGGTTGACGTATCTATTTTTGGTTGGTGTGGTGTGATCAATACTACAAAAAAAAAAAAGGTGTAAAAATTAGACTATAGGAAACCTTTTGGTCATGAATTTGCTTAGTATTACCATGAAAATTTGACTATACCCTCTCAAGTTATATAAGTTCTTTCCATAAATAGTTTCCTCGACTGTAAATGTTTTCCTAAATTAGGTGTCCTTCCCTATTGATTAAGCTCATCTTATGTGACCTCAAATTGTGGGACCTTGAGTAAACATGTCTCTCGTAAAAAATTTGGCCATGGTTTATTCTCGCTAGCCTCGTCTAAACAACGAACTATGAAAGCATAAATTAACCTTAGTGAAAACCTTAAATTTTGTTATTGTAGTATGTTGTATTCCTTCGGAAACTATGTGTTCATTCTTGAAATCATTAAACTATCCTTATTATTCCTCTACTTGGTGGTTATTCGTGAGACTCCTTTAACCTCTCCATGTTATATTGTTAGGTGTGGTATCTTGGTTGTTAGCGTAAAGTTACTCCTTAGAATTAAATGTTTGTAGCCTTGCATGCAGAAAGCTTAGAACTCATCCCTTACAATCTCCCTTCTTCTTGTTGAATTGCATTAGACCAAACTTGGGTTCTATGGACCCAAACTTGTTTGAAGAAAGAAATCCCATAACGGGAGTGATCTTTTTTTTGTTGCATTTGTCCCTATCTCTCGTTCCAGGTGACTTCTTGGAGGAAGTCGAGTTTAAGGGGAGGGAGATGTAGTGCCCACTTCCCTTGAAACATTTTGATATTGATTGTGACATTGGTGACTATATTATGGACATTATTGTGACTTTTGATTTAGAATGATGATTAGATGATAGAACATGGACTATTATTGACTTTGATTCACATATGATGCATGATGATTGTTAGAGACATTTTATATAGATGTTGACATGTTGTTAGACATGGTTATATATATTTATGGATGTTGTTAGGACATGTGATATTTGGATATCTTGAGTAGATCGATAAAAATGAATTACAAGTAATGATGATATAGTTTTTGTTGAAATTGTAAATGATATTGTCATTTGCCTTGATGTTGTTGTGATTCATATATATATTGATGATTTTGGAAGTATATTTATATTCATTTGGATGTCCTGCTTTGTGGGCACGAGGCCAAAGGAGGTATTTTTGTTTTTAGGTTAAATTATCACAACAAACATCGGGGATTAGAGACCAACAACACTAATTAGGATTCTAGATGAATTCAATAAGGTCACCATGGAAACTTGTATTGTTTGTGACTTCACTTATGGATTTATTATGACTTCTTGATTTAGCATAAGATGCTAGTAGATATCATGTATAATCTTTGGAATGTTATTGATTTGATCTCTATATGATGCATATGGTCTATCTTGGTGACATTTGATGATGATATTTGTATACTTTTGACATGGTTATTTATCTTTAAATTATGACATGTGATATATTTAATCATATTGAGTAGAACTTGATAATTGGATTAATGTGATGATCATTTTGACATAAATGAAATGTGGAATAGAAATGTGCTAGAAAGTGTAAGTGATATCGTATTTGCATAGATGATAGTAAAACATGTGTCATTTATTTTAGATTATATTGTATATTTGGCATGAATGTTTTAATGCGGCCAACATGTGCGAAGGAGGTATTCTCTGTTCTGCAGGTATATTATATTCACAACAATATTGGGGAGTGGAGACCAACCACATCGGAATTCGAGAAGAATCCAACTAAGGTCACCATGGCAACATGTAATTGTGTGTGTGTTAGAATTATTTGGTTAGGGGAAAATTGTGACCTAGGGGTCATGTGTTGTTTTGTTTTAATTTTCCCTTTCTATTATGTTAGTATGTGTTTTCTCTTAGTAAGTGAAATTTTACTTGTTTTATTATTTAGATTCTTGGAATTGTGTTTACCCCTTTATTAGTCATGGGTTGTAGTGTCTTAATTAAGTTAATTTGAATTTGGTTTAAACTAATTAAAAGATGTGACCAAAAGGGAGTTCATTTATTAGGCTTGATTTACTTTGGTTTTTGTGTTGAGTGATGTGTGTTTGAGTTTTGAGTGTAGCACACTCTACCCCACATGGGAAACTCGAATTTGGCCTTAGAGGCCAAATTTGGAAGCTTGTGGGACAAGTCAAACTTGTCCCACACCTCTTAAAAGCCCATGCCAACCCTACCTATGGGTTGGGAGGTCAAATTTAGGGTCTTTTAGGTGTTTTTGGGGGATGAAAAGGTAAAATATTAATTGCACTTTCTTTCAAAAATTTAATTTTGTCCTTTGGGGAGTGGGCTTAGATGGAGTGTGTAAGGTGCTTGTCATTCCTCCAACCACTCATTAATGGTGCATTGGAATATGAGGTTGACCAAGTGATGTGGAGTGGAGGGAAAATGAGGTGGCATCCTACTTGGAGCCACATCATCCCTCCCTCTCTTTTCTCTATTTATTTGATCCTTTTGTTTGTTTTGGGGTTGGATGTTCATTTTTAGTCTCTTGTATTTTGGAGAGGAGAGGATTTGAAGGATTTGTGGATTTTGGAGCTTGTGATTTTGGATTTTTTTTTGGAGCTTGTGGATGCTTGCTTGATCTTTGGAGGGATTTGGAACTTCATACTTGGAACAAGCTCTACTCACCATGAAAGGTAGGAGCTTCACCTTTGTTTGTATTATGTTTTTTTTATATATGTGTGTATATATGTTGTGTTGAATGTTGTTTTTTTTTGAAATGCTTGTTGGGAATGGGTAGAATGCCTAAGTTGGGAGTGGGAGGAGACTATGGGGAGTTTATTTGAGGGAGGCATAAGAGATCATTTTCTTGAGGAGGGAGTTTGGGTTGGGTGCCCACCTAGTATGAGAAATGCTTGCATTTTCTTCTTGTTCTTACTTTGAGGGAGCCATAAGAGTTGAGGGAGGAATAAGAGTGGATGGAGGGATAAGGGGTACTTGAGGGAGGCATAAGAGTTGTTAGGGTATTGTGTTTTGCATTGGAGGATTTTTAGGTGGCACCCATTCCCATTGGGAGGCATAAGTGGCCTCCCCATAGGTCTTACTCTTTTGGCTTTCTTGATAAGCCTTGTGACTTTGTTGTTTTGATTGTTTCCCTCTTGTTGAGTTGTTGTTTTTGTTTTGAATGAATATGGAATGAATGTGAAATTTTATGTTAAGTTATGTGGAAGCTAGTAGTTGCCATGAGTTGGATTTTCTCCCATTGTAATGTGGTTGGGGCTCGGGGCCAATGGAGAGGATGGCTTCTCTTCTCCATTGGGTATCTTGGTTGGGAGGAGAGCGTTGCCTCTCCCCTTATTTTGTTGTGAATCAAGCAAACTATTGGAGGAGCTATTTTGTTGGTGTTTGGAGCTTGGAGTCTTGTTGGTGACCATGTGAAAACTACCTTTGTATTTTTACCCACTTAGAGTGGAAGAAATTTGTAATATTATGGTTCTTTCCTTGTGTACATTTTGGTATGTTTACCCCACTTCAAGTGGAGGAAATTTGTAATGGCATTGTCAAAGAAAGTTGCTATCCTATTGTTGTTTTTGAGATTGCATTGCATGGGAAAAGAAAGAAGAAATAATGTATTGTAAAGATAGTTGCATGTAGTAAAAGTTAGTAAATACACATTTTGTTTTAAATCTTGAATGTATTGAAAAATAGATCTATTTTACAATGGAAAAGAAAGTACATTTTCATTGAGAAATTATTGTATTGTAAATATGTGAAAGAAGAAAATGTAGATATTGTTATAATTTGTTTTGTTGCAAAATAGCATTTTATAAAAAGAAAAAGAAAAAGTGAATATGGTTATTTTGAAGGAATGAACATTGTAGTAAAATGGAAGAGAAAATAAATTAGATTGCATGGTATGTAGAAATGTTGTTTCTATAGTATAAAATGACTAAACAATGAAATAGAGTTATATCCATTTTTGGCTTGTAATGAAAAAAAAAAAAAAGACTTAGTTAAACAAATAGAAATTACTCTTGTAAGTAGATGGAGTAAATAGAAAAGAAGCTTAATATATATATATATAATATATATATATATATAATGAATAGATTTAGCAAGAAGTGAATTAATGAGCAATAAATATCAAACCTGGAACTTAAAATAAATAAAAACAAATCAAGGATGCATTTTTACACCCTTTTACAACTTTAAGTTTTTGTAGAACTTCCGGCTGTAAGGTTCTGTTTTTCGAAAAGACCGCCGCCCTGTGCAGTGGCGGCGGTCCTGTGTTTGTCAGCCAATCCTGGGTGGCGGTCCTATGTTTGTCACCCAGCCTGGGCGGCGGTCCTGTGTTTGTCACCCAGCCAGGCGGCGGTCTTGTGTTTGTCACCCAGCCTGGGCGGTGGTTACGCATTTGTCACCCAGACAGGGCGGCGGTTACGCGTTTGTCACCCTGCGCAGGGTGGCGGTCCTGTCACTTATGACAGAATTCCGCGGATCCGCGCCTGTGCATAAAATGTAACCATTTTATCTCTTTCCTAAGTGTAAAAGATTAAATATAAAGCTTCCAGCAAGTAAATAAAGATTAATGCATAGGGATGTGATATTAAAACCCCTCTAATGGTGAATCTAAAAGCATTTCTTCATTTTTATCAAAGGGGGTAGGATTTTGCCCCAAATTTTAAAACCCAATACACTAAAATCTAAAAAAAAAAAAACTAGATTGGAGGAGGAAACTCCTCCCAATCCTTGAAAGGAATAAATTATGCAAATAAAAGACTAATTGATCTAATCTAAAACTAGATCTTCTTGAAGAATCCTCCATGGCTCTTTCCTTTTTGCTCTCATGGCTTCCTCTCTCCAACCTGCAAATTTAACAAAAGAAATTGAAGCAAATGAGAAGGATAGAGTAAGAAAAGGTTTTAATAAGACTTTCATAAGGATTTTAGGGCTAAGTTGGAGAACCCTAGGATCTAATGGCTAGGATGGTTTTGATCTAAGGGTGGAGAATTGACCCTATCTCTTAAAAGAATAATGTAATTTTAAAAATCCTTTTTTTAAAAAACCTTAAGGGTATGTGTAGATGGGTGAGTGGGGTCATTTGATTACCTAATAGTGTGGTGACCTTAGGACCCTTAGTTGTATAGGCTTTTATTAAAAGTTATTTTAAGTCAATAAAGTAATAAATTTAATAATTTAGTATAAGGTTAACCATGTAATAACTAAGCTTAATGGAAAGAATAGAAAACATTTGTTAAATTATTTTAACCTTGTTATCTTTCTTAGAATGGTTGATTAATGAACCCTGAAAGTACTGTGTTAATACATACTTCTTATCTGAATCTGGTTTATCAATCTTGAACCTAAGTTAAGTAATGCAAGTAAGTTAATGAATTGTAAAGGTTGGAAAAACCCTGCATTATTCTTGTATTGTAAAAAAAAATAAAAAAAAATAATTAGTCGTATTTTGGGTTATGTGTTTAGTGGAAGCAAGTTCTTAGAACGTTGTTTTTACGGGCGTTACATTTGGTATCAGAGCCGTGGGTTCAAAGCTTGGACCCTTGGGCACACTTAGAAAACATGAAACATGAACATTTAACCTAGTGCAAAGTTGATTCTTTTAATCTATAAAACCACAATGTTGATAATTATAGGAAACAACAAATTTAGAAAACTGGCACAAGACCTAGAACAATGAACTAACTCTCGCCTTGATCTGTGCAGGAGGCGCGGATTAGGCGAGGGGTCTCTTCATATAGACCTAGATATACCACCACCAGAGCAGCATAGCGGCCATTCTACCTCAGATCTTACAGACACTCCAGGATGTCAATGCCGCTATACGCAGAGAGCCCTTGGGAGGACGATTTGCAAGACATAGTTTGGAGCCATCAGTAGATGCCCAGGTATCCCCTCGACACAGCGAGGAGCATAGGGTAGAGAACTTCCATGCGGAGTCGGCTAGGGTAGAGTCACCACAGAGAGGACATGGGGACAGGATCTCAGGACATAGGGACAGGTCTCGGAGCCCTAGACAGAGGGAGGAGCATACAGATAGACCTAGGATTCATCATACGTCAGCTGCAGACCATATCAGGGAGATCCTAAAGCTACGACCATCTCACTATTTGGGTGATATAGGCGGTTTTCAGAAGAGGCTGGTTGGTGAGCTTGAGTGGATGCTTCAAGCTCTGCGTCCTTGTACTAGCAACACGAAAGCTCGTGTTGCGATCCATCTTCTGAGGGATGGAGCAGGAGTTTGGTGGAGGACCGAGGAGCAGAAGCTCCATGTTGATTGAGACAGTCACCTAGGAGCTATTTGAGGAGCGTTTCAGAGTAGGTATTTACCGGGAGATTTATATAAAGAACGGATAGATGAGTTTCATGACCTCCGTCGGGCATCGATGATGATGTAGTGAGTATGATGAGAGTCAATTTCTGGACCTACTCCAGTACGTCGACTATATGCAGGATGAGCAGGTATGGATTCACAGGTTCATCTGGGGCCTAAACTTGGATTTGGGTGGCGCGGTGTGCATTCACTGCCCACAGACATTAGCAGAGGCCGTGGAGAAGGCCTATATATGAGAGAGACATGGGGAAGACGTAACAGGCTAGAGATAGAGTTCGGAGCCGTATCCAGCAGATGCAGGATGGTAGGTCGAAGGGGTCAGTTCCTCCTCCACGGGGTGGACAAAGTTTAGGCAAGCTTCATTTAGGCCACCACACAAAGAAGCAAGCAGCAAGCAAGACCCACCCACCTTATCGACCTCCTCAGAGATTTGATGCGCAGAGAGGACGTAGTATGGGGCCTCCTCCTAGGGGTCCCATCAGGACACAGGGTGCACCGAGAGCTCAGTCGTCAGAGGAGCTCATCAGCAGAGACCTCAAGCAGTCCATAGCCGGATCGTCAGGATCCATAGCTCAGACATCTAGAGTACCGGCTGGAGCTGCTTCCCACTGGAGAGGACCAGGCAGTTGTTATGGTTGTGGTGTTGTTGGACATCATTGGAGAGATTTCCCACAGAACCCTAACAAGGGTAAGACGCAGAGCTCAGAGCCTACTATTGGAGATATGGCACGGAGTCATCGGATCTACGCAGTGGTCGAGAACCGCCAGGCTGAGCACCAGAGTACTGTGATTGAGACGACAGGTAGTATTGGTGGTATTTCCACCTCTATATTATTTGATTCTGGTTCTTCTGATTCTTTTATTGCACCATCCTTAGTAGAGCATTGTAGGCTGGTGGCAATTAGGCAGGGCCGTAGTTGGGATGTTGAGATGGCTTCTGGAGCCAAAATTTCTGTAGACTCCTTAGTTAAGGAGTGTGTAGTGGATTTGGGACCCTTCACCACTACTTCTGATCTTCGGATCCTTCCATTAGGATCTTATGGCATCATTTTAGGCATGGATTGGTTGTCGCTCACAGAGCTAGAGTGGATTGTTACCATAAGACTATTGCTTGCATAGATGATCTTGGAGTAGAGTCAGTGATATCAGGAGTTAGGAGGGCCGTTTCCATTCGCACCATCTCCGCTATGCAGCTTAAGCGGTGTGCGCGACGGGGTTGTCAGTTGTTTGCTATTACGGTTAGTGACAGATCAGAGGATGAGTCAAGAGGACCTTCCCTCGATGACCATCCCATCTTATCAGAGTTTGCTGATGTGTTCCTAGGGGAGCTACCAGGGTTACCTCCCCCACGTGAGATAGATTTCCATATAGATCTAGTTCCGGGCGCAGAGCCTATCTCACGAGCACCCTATCGGATGACTACTCCTGAGTTATGTGAGCTCAAGTTGCAGCTTGAGGGCCTTCTAGAGAAAGGCCTAATCCATCCTAGTGTATCCCCTTGGGGTGCACCAGTGATCTTCGTGAAGAAGAAGGATGGATCTCTTCGGTTGTGTATTGACTACCGTCAGCTGAATAAAGTAACGATCAAGAATCGTTACCCCCTTCCACGCATTGATGATTTATTTGATCAGATGAAGGGGGCTACAGTTTTCTCTAAGATAGATCTTAAGTTAGGGTACCATCAGCTCAGGATTGCGGAGACGGATATTCATAAGACCGCATTCCGTACGAGATATGGCCACTATGAGTTCACAGTGGTACCTTTCGGTTTGACGAATGCCCCGTAGTGTTTATGAGTTTGATGAATGGGGTATTCAGGACATTCCTTGATCACTTCATGCTCATCTTCCTTGATGACATTCTAGTTTACTCACACACGCGTGAGGAGCATGAGGAGCACCTTCGCCAGGTTCTTCAGTGTCTTCGCGAAGCAATGCCTTTACGGGAACTTGGAGAAGTGTGCATTCTTTCAGACTGAGGTGCAATATTTGGGCCACATCATTTCTAGGGAAGGTATCGCATAGTTGATCCTTCCAAGATTCGAGCCATCATGGATTGGCCAGCACCCACTAGTGTGACCGAGGTGCATAGCTTCATGGGTCTAGCAGGGTATTACAGGAGGTTTGTTCAGGACTTTTCTCGGATTGCGCACCCTATCACTTCTCTTCAGCGGAAAGGGAAGAAGTTTTTATGGTCAGATAGATGTGAGCAGGCCTTCAGTACACTGAAGGAATGCCTCACGAGAGCACCTATTCTTGCAGTGCCAGATCCTCAGGGTGAGTTCTACGTTTGCACAGATGCTTCCTTGGCAGGACTTGGAGGTGTGTTAATGCAGGAGGGTAGAGTAGTTGCCTTTGAGTCTCGCAAACTCAAAGATTATGAGCTCAATTATCCGACCCATGACCTTGAGCTTGCAGTAGTGGTACATGCCTTAGTGCGGTGGAGACATTTTCTTCTTGGCCGGAGATTTACACTCAGGACTGATCACTTGAGTCTTCGCCACCTCTTCACGCAGCCCAATCTCAACGCTCGTCAGCGGCGTTGGATGGAGTTACTCTGTGAGTATGACATGGAGATAGAGCATGTGAAAGGGAAGGAGAATGTGGTTGCAGATGCCTTGAGTAGGCGGAGACATGTGGCTATGGCCACCTCAGTGGGCACAGATTTGTGGAGTAGGATCTTGCAGCAGCTTCCTCAGGATAGTTTCTACCTTGCAGCCAGAGCAGAGATTGAGTCTCAGAGACCCCTTGAGGGGAGATTTGATGGATTTTCATTAGAGGTAGATGGTCTTCTCAGACACAGAGGTCGGATATATGTTCCTAGAGATGGAGGCTTGAGACATGACATTTTGTAGAGGCTCATCGTGCACCTTATTCAGCCCATCCCGGGGTGAAGAAGATGCATGCCACCTTGAGACAGTTGTATTTTTGGAGAGGACTTCGGAGAGACGTGGCCTCATTTGTGTCCCATTGTTTAGAGTGCCAGAGGGTGAAGGCCGAGCATCAGCATCCGGCTGGCCTTCTTTATCCTCACGCCATACCGGAGTGGAAGTGGGACACCATTTCCATGGACTTCATCATTGGGTTACCTACGTCGAGATACCACCACGACGCCATCATGGTCACGGTGGATAAATTGATGAAAGTAGCTCATTTTTCTCCGGTGAAGACCACCTATACAAGTGAGTGCTGTGGCACGAGTATACCTTGATGAGATTGTCAGATTACATGGGATTCCGTGGAAGATCATTTATGACCACGATCCTTTGTACACTTCCCATTTCTGGACCACCATGCAGTATGTTCTCGGGACGAGGATTAATTTCAGCACAGCTTATCACCCTGAGACAGATGGATCAGACAGAGAGGGTGAATCAGATTTTTAGAGGATATGCTCGGGATGTACGTGATGGATCATCAGGAAAGATGGGAGGAGTACCTGTATTTGGTGGAGTTTTCATACAATAATAGTTTCCAGAGTTCTATAGGCATGGCTCCTTTTCAGGCATTATATGGCAGAGAGTGCAGGACACCTCTTAGTTGGGATAGGATTGAGGACAGGGTTTCCCTTGGGCCAACATTATTACAGGACATGGAGCAGAGGTTACCTTGATCAGACAGAGATTGCAGGAGGCGCAGGATAGACAGAAAAAGTATGCAGACCAACATAGGACAGATCACGTAGTTTTGAGGTGGGCATGAAGGTGTTTCTTCGTGTCAGACCGCATAAGAGCCCTATCCATTACGGAAAAGGTTCTAAGCTTGCTCCTAGGTTTGTGGGTCCCTTTGAGATCTTGGAGCGCCTCGGTCCCTTGGCCTATCGTCTAGCATTGCCACCTAGCTTATCTCGCATCCATGATGTGTTTCACGTTTCTGTGCTTAGGAGATATATTTCTGATCCTTCTCACGTGCTAGATTGGACCGCATTGCAGGTGCAGGATCAGGGGCAGGTGATGGTGGAGCCCGTACGCATTATAGAGCGCAGGACCCTGGGCCTTCGCGGTAGAGAGATTGATCAGGTTCGGGTCCAATGGGACAGATATGATGAGACTGCAGCTACTTGGGAGGATGCTACTTTGCTACGAGGACAGTTTCCACACCTTTTCCAGTGACTTCCAGGAGGAAGTCGAGTCTAAGGGGAGGGGGATGTAGTGCCCACTTCCCTTCGACACCATTTTTGTTTTGTTGTTTTCGAGACTGGTTACTTCACTTATGGATTTATTATGGCTTCTTGATTTAGCATGCTAGTAGATATCATAGACACTGGACTGTTATTGATTTGATCTTTTATGATGCATATGGTCTACTGGTGGACATTTGATGATGATATTTGTATACTTTTGACATGGTTATTTATCTTTAAATTATGACATGTGATATATTTAATCATATTGAGTAGAACTTGATAATTGGATTAATGTGATGATCGTTTTGACATAAATGAAATGTGGAATAGAAATGTGCTAGAAAGTGTAAGTGATATCGTATTTGCATAGATGATAGTAAATCATGTGTCGTTTATTTTAGATTATATTGTATATTTGGCATGAATGTTTTAATGCGGCCAACAGGCCGAAGGAGGTATTCTCTGTTCTGCAGGTATATTATATTCACAACAATATTGGGGAGTGGAGACCAACCACATCGGAATTCGAGAAGAATCCAACTAAGGTCACCATGGCAACATGTAATTGTGTGTGTGTTAGAATTATTTGGTTAGGGGAAAATTGTGACCTAGGGGTCATGTGTTGTTTTGTTTTAATTTTCCCTTTCTATTATGTTAGTATGTGTTTTCTCTTAGTAAGTGAAATTTTACTTGTTTTATTATTTAGATTTTTTGGATTGGTGTTTACCCCTTTATTAGTCATGGGTTGTAGTGTCTTAATTAAGTTAATTTGAATTTGTTTTAAACTAATTAAAAGATGTGACCAAAAGAGAGTTCATTTATTAGGCTTGATTTACTTTGGTTTTTGTGTTGAGTGATGTGTGTTTGAGTTTTGAGTGTAGCACACTCTACCCCACATGGGAAACTCGAATTTGGCCTTAGAGGCCAAATTTGGAAGCTTGTGGGACAAGTCAAACTTGTCCCACACCTCTTAAAAGCCCATGCCAACCCTACCTATGGGTTGGGAGGTCAAATTTAGGGTCTTTTAGGTGTTTTGGGGGATGAAAAGGTAAAATATTAATTGCACTTTCTTTCAAAAATTTAATTTTGTCCTTTGGGGGAGTGGGCTTAGATGGAGTGTGTAAGGTGCTTGTCATTCCTTCAACCACTCATTAATGGTGCATTGGAATATGAGGTTGACCAAGTGATGTGGAGTGGAGGGAAAAGGAGGTGGCATCCTACTTGGAGCCACATCATCCCTCCCTCTCTTTTCTCTATTTATTTGATCCTTTTGTTTGTTTTGGGGTTGGATGTTCATTTTTAGTCTCTTGTATTTTTGGAGAGGAGAGGATTTTGAAGGAGTTTGTGGATTTTTGGAGCTTGTTGATACTTGTGGGAATTTTTTTGGAGCTTGTGGATGCTTGCTTGATCTTTGGAGGGATTTGGAACTTCATACTTGGAACAAGCTCTACCATGGAAAGGTAGGAGCTTCACCTTTGTTTGTATTATGTTTTTTTTTTGTTATATGTATGTGTATATATGTTGTGTTGAATGTTGTTGTTTTTTTTTGAAATGCTTGTTGGGAATGGGTAGAATGCCTAAGTTGGGAGTGGGAGGAGACTATGGGGAGTTTATTTGAGGGAGGCATAAGAGATCATTTTCTTGAGGAGGGAGTTTGGGTTGGGTGCCCACCTAGTATGAGAAATGCTTGCATTTTCTTCTTGTTCTTACTTTGAGGGAGCCATAAGAGTTGAGGGAGGCATAAGAGTGGATGGAGGGATAAGGGTACTTGAGGGAGGCATAAGAGTTGTTAGGGGTATTGTGTTTTGCATTGGAGGCTTTTTAGGTGGCACCCATTCCCATTGGGAGGCATAAGTGGCCTCCCCATAGGTCTTACTCTTATGGCTTTCTTGATAAGCCTTGTGACTTTGTTGTTTTGATTGTTTCTCTCTTGTTGAGTTGTTGATTTTGTTTTGAATGATTATGGAATGAATGTGAAATTTTATGTTAAGTTGTGTGGAAGCTAGTAGTTGCCATGAGTTGGATTTTCTCCCATTGTAATGTGGTTGGGGCTCGGGGGCCAATGGAGAGGATGGCTTCTCTTCTCCATTGGGTATCTTGGTTGGGGGGAGAGCGTTGCTCTCCCCTTATTTTGTTGTGAATCAAGAAAACTATTGGAGGAGCTATTTTGTTGGTGTTTGGAGCTTGGAGTTTTGTTGGTGACCATGTGAAACTACCTTTGTATTTTTACCCACTTAGAGTGGAAGAAATTTGTAATATTATGGTTCTTTCCTTGTGTACATTTTGGTATGTTTACCCCACTTCAAGTGGAGGAAATTTGTAATGGCTTTGTCAAAGAAAGTTGCTATCCTATTGTTGTTTTTGAGATTACATTGCATGGGAAAAGAAAGGAGAAATAATGCATTGTAAAAATAGTTGCATGTAGTAAAAGTTAGTAAATACACATTTTGTTTTAAATCTTGAATGTATTGAAAAATAGATCTATTTTACAATGGAAAAGAAAGTACATTTTCATTGAGAAATTATTGTATTGTAAATATGTGAAAGAAGAAAATGTAGATATTGTTATAAGTTGTTTTGTTGCAAAATAGCATTTTATAAAAAGAAAAAGGAAAAAGTGAATATGGTTATTTCGAAGGAATGAAAATTGTAGTAAAATGGAAGAGAAAATAAATTAGATTGCATGGTATGTAGAAATGTTGTTTCTATAGTAGAAAATGACTAAACAATGAAATAGAGTTATATCCATTTTTGGCTTGTAATAAAAAAAAAAGACTTAGTTAAACAAATAGAAATTACTTGTAAGTAGATGGAGTAAATAGAAAAGAAACACAATATATATATATATATATATATATATATATATATATATATATATATAATAATAGATTTAGCATAGAAGTGAATTAATGATAAATAAATATCAAACCTGGAACTTAAAATAAACAAAAACAAATCAAGGATGCATTTTTACACCCTTTTACAACTTTAAGTTTTTGTAGAACTTACAAGAAGTGAATTAATTTTAAATGGCAAGACCGAACTTCCCGTGCAGGCGGTGGTCTGATGTTTGTCACCCTTTTGGCGGCAACTTTAAGTTTTTCAGAATCCACAGGCTGGCCGTGGTCTCTGTGTTTGTCACCCGGCCCTGCCTTGGCAGTTCGTGTTTGTCACCCACTGGGTGGGGTACGCGTTTGTCACCCGAGCCAGGTGGCGGCGTTATGCATTTGTCACCCTGCGCAGGGCGGCGGTCCTGTCACTTATGACAGAATTCCGCGGATCCGCGCCTGTGCGTAAAATGTAACCATTTTATCTATTTCCTAAGTGTAAAAGATTAAATATAAAGCTTCCAGCAAGTAAATAAAGATTAATGCATAGGGATGTGATATTAAAACCCCTCTAATGGTGAATCTAAAAGCATTTCTTCATTTTTATCAAAGGGGGTAGGATTTTGCCCCAAATTTTAAAACCCAATACACTAAAATCTTAAAATAAAAACTAGATTGGAGGAGGAAACTCCTCCCAATCCTTGAAAGAAATAAATTATGCAAATAAAAGACTAATTGATCTAATCTAAAACTAGATCTTCTTGAAGAATCCTCCATGGCTCTTTCCTTTTTGCTCTCATGGCTTCCTCTCCTCCAACCTGCAAATTTAACAAAAGAAATTGAAGCAAATGAGAAGGATAGAGTAAGAAAAGGTTTTAATAGACTTTCATAAGGATTTTAGGGCTAAGTTGGAGAACCCTAGGATCTAATGGCTAGGATGGTTTTGATCTAAGGGTGGAGAATTGACCCTATCTTTTAAAAGAATAATGTAATTTTAAATATTCTTTTTTTTTAAACCTTAAGGGTATGTGTAGATGGGTGAGTGGGGTCATTTGATTACCTAGTAGTGTGGTGACCTTAGGACCCTTAGTTGTGTAGGCTTTTATTAAAAGTTATTTTAAGTCAATAAAGTAATAAATTTAATAATTTAGTATAAGGTTAACATGTAATAACTAAGCTTAATAGAAAGAATAGAAACCATTTGTAAAAATATTTTAACCTTGTTATCCTTCTTAGAATGGTTAATTAATGAACCCTGGAAGTACTGTGTTAATACATACTTCTTATCTAAATCTGGTTTCTCAATCTTGAACCTAAGTTAAGTAATGCAAGTAAGTTAATGAATTTTATTAGTGTTAGGGATTCCCATGGGAGGGATCACCTTTAAATGTGACCAAGGGTTATGTGTATTTATCTATTTGGTTCCTTTTTTATTATGTATGTGTTTCCCCTTTCTATTTAATTAAATGGTGCTATGTAATATGAGTAATCATATTGAAAAATAATAATTACTAAAATTAAGACATAAGAAAGTAATTATTGGAGTTGTTGGCTCATGTATTAAATGTTGTGAGATAAGTGTAAGTGATGTGTAAGAGATATGTAAGTAAATTTTTGAGTATGAAACACTCCACCTTCTTTTGAAATCCAAATTTTTCCTTGGAGGCTGATTTTGGAGGCTTGTGGGACAAGTTAAACTTGTCCCATACCTCTTAAATTTGCATACCAACCTTACCTATGGTTGGAGAGTTTAAATATAGCCTTCATTATGCATTTTTGTAAGTCAAGTTGTATGTTTTAATTGCACTTTCTTACATTTTATTAATTTTAGTTCTTATGGGGTGTGGGCTTGATTTGAGTGTGTAAGTAAACCTGTCATTTATTCACCTACTTATTTATTATGGCTTGGAGATAGAATTTGACTTATGAGTTGGAGTTGAGGATGTGTGATGTGACACCCAACTTGGATCCACCTCATCCTCTTTTATGCCCTCTCTATATATTCAAATTCCTTTCCTTGTTTTTTGGGGTGGCTTCACTTTTGCATACTTCATTTGAGGAAAATAATCATGTTGTTTTGAGCTCTTACTTTTGGAGAAGATTGGAGATTGTTACATGCTTGTAGATTATTGATCTTGGACTGTGTTTTGCATTGGAAAGTTTGTTGTTTTGGAACCTTGGAACAAAAATCCATCATGGAGAGGTAGGAGCTTGGCTCTTGAAATGATCTCTTATCTTTTTTTATGCACTTAGGAATGGATGAATGTTTGAATGTGTTGTTTTATTGTTGGTTGGTTGGGTAGACTGCCTAGGGATGGTGTAGGAGAAGACTATGGGGTATTTTGGGGGAGGCATAAGTGTTTTTGGGAGGTATAAGTGTGGAGGGAGTTGGGATTTGGGTTCCACTTTACAAATAAATAGCTTGCATTTCTTTATTTGTTATGAGGTGCCATAAGATGTTGTTGGGGGCATAAGGAAATTAGAGGAATAAGGGGTACTTGGGGGAGGCATAAGGGCATGTCAGGGATTTGAAATGATATATGTTTTGGTTGTTTGTTCTCAGGTGGTGATACCCATTTCCCTTTAGGAGGCATAAGCATCATCCCCATAGTTTCTTGCTCCTTTCACTTGCATGATGAAGCATGAGTGTTGTTTGTTGTCTTTATTATGTGGTTGCAAACTGTAGTTTTACTTTAAACTGTGTTTTAAATGTAAAATTTGCATGTGTGTTTTGGAAGCATGTTGTTCCAATGAGTTGAAACAAATCTTATATTGCATTGTAGTTAGGGCTCGGGGGCCGATGTGAAGAAGGATGGATTCTCCCTTGTCATTGGATGTCTTGGTTGGGTGGAGAGCATTGTCTTCCCCTATTCTCGTTGTGATCAAATTGAAATAAAGAAAATGGAGGATATTCATGTTGTTGTTTTGGAGCAAAGGAAAAAGATAGATTTGACAGTCATTGTTGAGATTATTCCTTATTGTAACCTTTTCCCACTTGAAGTGGATGACCTTGTAAATTATTGTGATGGAAAGATGTTTTGTATTGACTATGAAAGTTGTAATTCGAAATGTGAAAGAGATATACTCTGTTTTCTACTTTTGAAAGAATGTGAAAGAGATTATATTTTGTATGTTGTATTCGAGGAATGGAAGAAAGAAGTTGTAAAGATATCCTTTTGAATCAATAAAATATTGTATTAATTTTCCCAAATGGTATTATTAGGTATTAAAATATGATTGTTGAATGTATTTTGAAATCTCTGTTGGAAAGATGAAAAGTGAATACGTATGAAGAAATGTCATAATGCTCTATTCTTTAGAAATGAATGTTTTGAAAACCAGAAGTTGTAATTTGGCATTTGAACACCTTTCTTGAATCAAATTAATATGTTAGAGTGTTTTGGAATGAATTCATAGTTGAAGTTGGTAAATGTAAAAAAATCTATTCGAATTGGATCTCTGTTAGATGTTTTCAAATTGACAAATGTTTTATCAAAAATGCACAGATCGACCCTACAACCTTGGAAAATGAAATAAAATGATTGAATTGAGGTTACATTATCAAAACAGCTACAAACAAACTAAAACACTTAAAATCTTTTTAAAGAACCTTTCAAATCAAGCAAAGGCGAAATTGTAGTCATTTTAATGTCAAAAGTTGCAAATTTTGAATTGTTAATCAATCAAATAAAATATACCTTGCAATCCATCCTAAATTCCTCTAAGAGAAATCCTCCATATTTTGTTGGCATGTCAAGAAAGGAAGGAGGTTGAATTGAAAAAAATTATAAGTCAAATGTTACCAATTTTCATTTTAAAATCTTGCATATTGTTTTTCACAAGAATTGCATTTTAAAATTTATCAAAATTAAAATCTTAATCTTCATGTGGAAAGAGGAATTTGAGAAATTTCCAAAAAGTCCCCATTTTCCAAATACCGAATCCCCAATCAAAAGTTATGGCCTTATGAAGTTTTACTTCATTTTAGCTTTAAAAAAAATATAATTGCCAGAATTAATTAATAAATTATTCTTGGGTGGACACGCAGAAAAATATTTCCCTTTTGTGATTTTTCTCAAAAAATGATAAAGGAATTATGTCCCCCACAACTTTTCTGACCGAAAAACTTTAATTTTGACTAAAAATAATTTAAGTTCTTAAAAGAAAATTTTGAAAAAATTTCCCACCGCGCCACAATTGCCTTTTGAAATGTATTTTCATGGGCACGCGGGCCCGCAATCCTTAACTTAGCTTTAAAAAAATTCAGCAAATTTTTCTAAATTTCCACCACCCTACATTTTATAAGGTCTTTACCATGTGGCTTCACGAGGCAACGGTCGAGGCGCGGAATCTCCTAAAACCTTAGCACTTTCAAAATTAAAATTTGGAAAAACATTTCCAAGTTGCTCTAGTGGCTGACGACCCACAACCAATGTGAGCTTAACACGTGGCATCAATTGGAGTAGTCGGAGGCATGGGTTAATTTTAACCCTTGCGATTTTTGCACAAAAGTCTAGACTTTCCAAGTTTCCCCACAAGTTTGTTTTCCCCGTGCAAATCTGAGCTTAACATGTGGCACCTTGGGCGTCGGTGGAGGCGTGGATCATTTTGATCCCTTAACGATTTTGGTAAAAATACTAAATGTCTTAAGTTTCTCCGGTGACTTGGCTTTTCGTTGAAGCTAGGAAATGATGACACGTGTCCGGTATGATGGTGGCGGGAGCGCGGAGGCGGAGTTGCACTTTTGTCCCAAAAGGGAAAAAATGCTAAATTTCTTCCCCATTCTCGCCACGGACCCACACATGCGAAAAATTTACATCCCCACTCCTCCAGTCTGCATTCCTTCTTTGGGTTAAAATTTCTCTCCAAATCCCCGGACCCAAGCTAGGGGAAAATTTTCCTCCCCAAGCCCGCTCTTGGGGAAAATTTTCATCCCAAGGTCTGCCACTCATATCTTGGAAAATATGAGGAGTTAGGAGGACTTCTTTATATCACTAGAAAGGTGAGGAAATTTCCTATCTAATGGGAATTTTTTAGAAATTTTTAGTACACTACATATGAGAAAAATCAGATTGAATCCTTAAGTGAGTTCTGGAGTGGGTAAGTGAGAATTTACCCTATTAGTTTAAATGTGTATTCTCCCCCTTACAATTAGACCTTGTTAATTATTGAAACCTTGTAGAATTAAATACCTAGGGTATTTAATTATTTTGGCTCTTCTTACCCTCTGATTTTAATTAAGAATTGTTTGGCTTAGTGTTAATCTAATTTTAAATAGTTAGATTATCACCTAAGGGAAATCTAACTGTGCTCGGGATAACTTTCTCTCTCTTAGTGTTTTGTAAGGTGATTTGATAATTGTTGTAGTGGACTCTAAATTTTTTTGTTATGAACCCTTTAAAATAAATAAATAAAAAAAATTATTCCATATTTTTTTCTAACTAAACCTAGGTTGTTCTTTGGTCTCGAGTGGTTGTTTTAGCGGGTGTTACATGTGTTTTACAGGTAAACATGTACAAAAAACAATGGGGGATTAGAGACCTGTAGTGCCCACTTCCCTTCGACACCTTTTTATATTTATTATGATATCACAACTATACTCATGGACATTATTGTATATTTTTATTTGGCATGATGTTAGATGTTAGAGATCATGGACTGTTGTTGATTTTGATTCATATATGGTGCATGGGGTATTGGAGACATTTCATACTCATGGTATTATGCTGATTGACATGGTTATATGTATATATGTATTTTGGACATGTGTTATTTCATCATATTGAGTAGACCTAGAAAATTGAACTAATCTTGTGATCATATGGTTATGGATGAAATTGTGAATGATATTGTTGTTTTCTTGGATGATGTTTTGATTCATATATATAGATGATTTGGAGTTATATTTTATATTTATTTTAGATGTTTTGATGTGGCCACAAGGCCAAAGGAGGTATTTGTGTTTTGCAGGTAAACATGTCACAACAAACATCGGGGATTGGAGACCAACCACATTGGAATTCTAGATGAATTCAACAAGGGTCACCATGGCAACGTGTATTTGTTATTTGTGTATGTTTGTATTATTTTTAGGGTTCCCATGGGGGGATCACCTTCGAATGTGACCAAGGGGTTATGTGTATTCTTTTATTTTGTTCCCTTTATTTAATTTTAGTATGTGGTTTTTAGTGATGTATTTTCCCTTCATTATTTATTTAATTGGTGTCAAGATTAGTGAGTAATCATGTTGTTAAATTAATTAAAATGGGTCAAAAGAATGCATTTATTAGAGTTGATGGATCTTGGTTTATGTGTTGTAAGTAATGTGTAAGTAGCTTTGAGTGTGAAACACTCCACTTTTCTTTCGAAATTCGGATCTGTTCTTAGGGGCTGATTTTGGAGGTTTGTGGGACAAGTTAAACTTGACCCACACGTATTAAATTGTTACACCAACCCTACCTATGGGTTGTGGAGTCAAAATTAGGCATCATTATGTATTTTGGGAAGGAAATTTGTAAGTTTTTATTACATATTCTTGCATGAAATTAATTTTGGTCCTTGGGGTGTGCACTTAGATTGTGTGTGTAAGTAAAAGGTAACTTATTCACACAACCTTTTAATTTTGATTTGGAGTTTGAAGTTGACTTGTGAGGTGGAGTTGAGGATGAGTGATGTGGCATCCTACATGGAGCCACCTCATCCTCCTCTCTCCCTTTTCTATTTATTTGAATTCTTTTGTTGTTTTGGGGTTACTTCATGTTGGTCTTGGTGCTCTTGCAATTGGAGAGAGTTAGAGGATTTTGAATGCTTGTGGATTTGTTGGTGCTTTGGGACTATTTGGATTTGAAGAAGCTTGTTGTTGAACTTTTGGATCAAGCTCTATCATGGAGAGGTAGGAGCTTGACTCTTGTAAAAAGGTTTTCTTTCTGTATTGTGCTTATGTGAATGTTTTGAATGTTTGGTATGCTTGTTGGTTGGTTGGGTAGATTTCCTAGGTGTGGTGTAGGAGAATACTATGGGGATTTTTTTGGGGAGGCATAAGAGTTGTGGGGAGGCATAAGAGTTATTTTTGGAGGAGTTTGGGTTGGGTGTTCCACCTTGGACAAGAAATAGCTTACATTTCTTAATTTTGGGGAGGCATAAGAGAATGGGGAGGCATAAGAGGTACTTGGGGGAGGCATAAGAGTATGTAGGGGTTTGAGATGAATATTTTGGCGGTTTTTAAGGTGGTCACCCATTCCCCATTGGGAGGTATAAGCATATTCCCCCATAGATCTTTTCTCTTTGGCCTTTGTGTGATGAGGCCTTGTATATTTTGTTACTATCCTTCTTGTGACTGTAACTACATTTTATTTTGGATTGTGATATGATTGTGAAATCTATTTTGTGTTGTGGAAGCTTGTCTTGTTTCCATGAGTTGAATCTATTTCCTATTGTAATGTGGTTGGGGCTTGGGGGCCAATGAGGAGGATGGCTTCTCCTCTTCATTGGAATTCTTGGTTGGGTGGAGAGTGTTTCCTCTCCCTCTATTTGTTGTGACCAAATGAAACATGGCAGATCTCTTGTTGTTGTTCTTGGAGTTGTGTATAAAGACAAATTTTGTAGTTCTCCTTGGGTTCCTTATTGTAAAATTTCCCACTTTAAGTGGATGACTTGTAATAATATTTGTAGTGAAAAGATGCTCTGTTTTAGGATATGAAAGTTGTATTGGAATGTGAAAAGGAATGAGAAATATTTATTTGGTATATTTTGGAAAATAGAAAAGAAGTGTAAAAGGAATTATTTCATTTAATTGGAGTTGATTTACTTTCCATCAAAATGGTGTTACTCTTGGTTGAAATCTGTTGTTGGAATTATTTTTTTGCAAACTCTCTGTTTGAAGGCTGGAAAAGTCTGTGTTATTTGAAAGACAGGTTTTAAATAAAAATAAGAATTGCATTCTTGCTTTTCACATATTGAAGGAGAGTTAAACATTGTAAAATTTGAATAAATGAACTTAAATGTTTAGAGTATGGAAAATGAAGGAGATCAATTCTAACTTGTAAACATGTAGATTTCATTTAGACTCACTGTAAGACCTGCAAATAAATATCAGAAAAACATACAGAGTACCCTGCAACAATGAAAGACAAGATAAAATATTAAAATGAACTAAGGATGATCAAAACACATTCCAAAATAGTTTGTATTGCCCTTGCAATTTACACAGTTCATCTTTAATCGGGAAAGAGGCAAAATAATGCAATTTCACATAAAAGAAAGGAAATTCATTTTTGAATACTCAACCATTAATATTTTATCCTTGCAATCCATTTGAAATCCTTCAAGTGTAACTCTCCATGTTTGTTTGGCATGTTGAAGAAGAAAGAATGGCAGATCGAATCAAGTCTTGTAGTTGAAAAGGTTTAATTCATGTTTTTATTGTAGTCTGAAAGACATATTTTGTCACATTCATCGACTTAAGTTTGTCAAAAATAAATTTTGATGTTTCCTATGCAAAGAAGAATTTGAGCCCTTTCAAAAAAGTCCTCATTTGCTTGAATCCAAGCTTCAGTCAAAAGTTGTGGCCTTCTAAAGTTTTTACTTCATTTGATTTTAAAAAAAGGGAGGGAAATTTTTGTAAATCAGATCAGCGAGCCCAAAAATTACTTAGGGAACTTTTTGCAAAAATGCAAAAGTCACAATTTCCTCTATGGCCTTGCAGCCCCGCATCCTTTGCTTTTAGAAAAGTACTTTCGTGGTTTCACAGGCCCACACCCTCAAACTTTTCTTTAAAAAAACAATTGGTGCAAAATCTTAAGTCCCCTTGCCGGTTCGCTTCCCTTCCTATCATGTAGGTCCGACACGTGGCTTCTTCGGGTGTCAAGGGAGGTGTAATTTTTGACCCTTATCACTTTTGGAAAATAATGGACAAAAATTCCTAAGTCTCCCCACTGGCCCACCTTCCCGTAAGTCAATGTTGGGTCGACACGTGGCTTTCGCTAGGCGTCGGCGGAGGCGTGGGTTATTTTTAACCTTCGGGATTTATAAAACAAAAGCCAACATTTCTAAGTTTTCCCCAATGGTCTACTTCCCGCTTGTAGCTTTCAGCCCAAACACGTGGCACCCATAGGTGTCAGCGAAGGCATAGATGTTTTTAAACCTTTTTTCCCTTTCAACAAAAAGAGTTAAAATTCAAGTTAACTCTGACGACCCGCCTTCCCGTGTGGGCTTAAAAATGTGCCACGTGTCCCTTGTGGATTGGTAAAATTTTCTTCCCAGTCCATAAGCCCATCTTTGTGAAAATTTTCTTCCCCATGCCCGTAGGCCGCCTTTGGGAAAAATTTCCTCCCAGTCCGTTGGCCTCAGTAACTTAAGAAATACTAAGGAGTTAGGAGGACTTCTATATATCATTGGAAAGAGGAATAAATTTCCTATCTAATGGAAATGTTTTTAGGAAACCCTAAGTGTATTAAATATCTGAAAAATCATGTTGAAGTCCAAAGATGATCCCGAGAGTGGGTAAATGGGAATTACTACTTATTGACTTAAATATATAATTCTAAACCATGGGTTGACCTTCTTTATAGGGTCACATTAGGGGATAAGAGAATGATTTTCTAACCTATGTAAATAAGAACCTTGGTTATTATTTAGATCGTAGCGAAATGAAAAATCTTGGTCATTTAATTATGCTAGCCCCCTTGACCCTCTAAAATTAATTAAGGAATATTTAACTATAGTGTTAATTTAATTATTTATTAAATTAACACCTAAGAGAAACTTAACTATGTTTGGATTAATTACCCTCATTAATTTTGTAATGTGGATCTAATGTTTGTTATAATGGGAAAATTTCATTTATTAAATTATAATTGACTTTTAATCTTTTTGTCATGACAACAACTTGAAGCCTGGTAGTGGTCACGCTTTTGAGAAAAAAATTAAAAAATAGAAAAATAGTCCATAATTTTCCTATCTAAACCTAGGTTGTTCTTGGGTCTCGAGTGGTCGTTTTAATGGGTGTTACAAACACCAACCACATTGGAATGCTAGATGAATTCAACAAGGTTCACCATGACAACATGTATTTTTATGTGTGTATGTTTGAATTGTTGTTAGGGGATTCCCATGGGGGAGTCACCTCCAATTATGACCAAGGGGTTGTGTGTTATCTCTTTTATTAGTTTCCTTTATTTAATTTTAGTATGTGATTTATAGTGATGTATTCTCCTTTAATTAATTGCTTGATTTGTGTCTAGATTAGTAAATTAACCTTTTGCTAAATTAATTTTGAAAGGGTCAAAAGAATTCATTTATTAGATTAGATGGCTCTTGGATTATGTGTTGTAAGTTGAGTGATTTTTATCTTAAATGTTGTACATTCTACTCCTTCATGTAAATTCGAATTTGGCCTTAAGGGCCAATTTTGGAGGCTTGTCGGATAGATAAAACTTGTCCCACATCTCTTAAATTTCTATACCAACACTACCTATGGGTTGGGGGTCAAAAATCAGCAACCTGAACTTACGAATAATTTATAAGTTGTGAAAAGTGCAGCGATGAATGTAACTATAATTTTTTTATCCACAGTTGGGTTATAAAAAGTGCAAGATGAATGTAACTATAATGTTCATGTTATTAATTAAAAATACCATATGGGCCATAGGAGTTTACGAATAGTAGAAACGAAGTTTATATTTATCAATATAGAGAATCAATAGGAAAAATAAAAGTACGGTGGGTTTAAATTTTGTTGATTGAAATAATATTAAAAGAATGTGAAAATGTTTTAAGGCTCCTCCGAAAGGTCATCGCATATAAATGACTATCATTCATAGTTATTATATCCTTAACTAGAGGTAATTGGCCAAGATCAATAACACAAACTATAGACGTGGTCTTTTCGAATGGGGAGAGACCACATAATGGGTTACCACCATTAAGCCCTCTTTCCCTATTCCATAACTACCCTATGTTAGCACTATGTCTAGATGTTTACGTGATGACATGAGATTATATCTAATCCATATCATAATAAAAGTTGTCTATTCACAATAAAATTTTCATCGAGGCCAAAATTATGATTAAACTATAATTATTCCATTATTTATCTAAGTTATAGCCGAGGGATATTTTTGTAAAATCCTCTAAGTCATTCGTTATGTTCCAAGTGGACCTTAATAACTTATTGACTAACTATTAGTTTCCTATTTCAGCCAAAATCACAACACCCTCAAATGGCCCGATTGGGAGGTGGGGCATCGATGTGATTGCAAAACATGGGACCATCTCTCAAGATGTGGGACTTGTAAAACTTGAGATGGACCTCCGGAGAAAGCCATTTCTTGTTTCCTAATCTACTTGCCACAAGCTACTCTAGTGCAGGTAGAACCTATTCTATCATAATCTAATTATTCCAAGGGGACATGGATAAGGAGAGAGAGGGTGAAAGATCCTACACTAAGTTGTGATACACTAAAAAAGGAAGTGGTTTAATCATAGATCCAACTGCTCAAGTGTAGGCTCTTTCACCCTCTCTCCTTCTCCCTATCCCCTTGGAATGGTTAGATTAGGATAGAATACGTTCTACCTACACTGGACTAGCTTGTGGAAGGTAGATTAGGAAGCAAGAACTTAATTTCTATGGGTGTCCATCTCAGGTTTTGCAAGTCCCACAACTTGAGAGATGGTCCCATGTTGTGCAATCACACCGGATGCCCCACCTCACAATCGGTCATGTCTAGGGTGCCTTGTGATTTTGCACTAGTAGTTTGAAACACCAAAGTGGGACACTGAGGTTAGATTTTCCATCTTTCTAAAGGTGTCTCATTATAATAAAAAATCATAAGCCACCGTACGGCCACACTAATAGTTTTGGCATGCCCGGTGGGATAGGTCTAAAGTACCTTACCACTTCATTTAGCATGTTGGTGTGTTCCTGTTAAGTTGTAGCCTTTAGAGGCACATTCAAAGCACATCTGGTGACTCCATCTGGTCAATAACCCATCCTTTGAGTTGTAGACCTTTTCCATCCATTTCCACCCATCTTCATTCACTTTTCTTTCCATATCTCCCATTTTATTCCATTTCATGAAGTTGGGAAATCATGACTTCATTCCCTTCATGGAACTCACACTTATAGAAGAAATGTAATCCATCTCCAATGAAATTCCCAACTCCTCCATATCAACATTATTATCAGATCCAAAACAATCATGCTTACCCATATGAGCATTACCAAAACCAGTTTGGCTATGAAGCTTATCAAGAACAATGGTATGCATGCAATGACAACAGTCAAATGGAAGAAGTTAATTTGCTAGAGAAGATTCAAAAAATGGAGGCTAGCATGATTCAGTCAAGGGCCATATCACAAATGAAGGCATTCAAGATTGGTTGTAGGGAACCTTGTCCATGGGAAGGCCCTTTTCCAAGACATTACAGCCCTCAAGAGAATCTTGACTTCATGGTTGAAGTGTTTCCTCAACTTACACAATGGATTGAGGATATTGAGGCTTATGAGAAAAGTGTGAGACAACCTTGTTAATGGGTAAGTCAATCACCATCTCCTTATCCTCCATTTTCTCTTTCTCTAGCTTTATCATTTAAGCAGTGTCAAGAGTCAATACCTTTAGTTTCTTCCCCAAGTGTTGGTTTCTCTTCTCCATCCCCCGATCTTCCACCTCATCTCATTTCTTCATCCCTTTCCCATTCTAAACAGTCATCCCCTCTAAACAAACAAGAAGTTCCACCTCGCTTCCCACCAAAAACAATTACAAAGTTGGTTGAACCCCAACCTAGGACTCCTATTTCTATCGAAGTCCATGTTGACAAGATACTCAAAAATCCTTTCAAGAACAACAAGAAGAGGAACCCAAAAAGAATAAAAATATAAGATCTAAAGCATTGGGTTTCTGAGGTTTGGGTTTACAAAGATCCCCTTGATGGTTAAGCATACAAAAGAGGTCAAGGTTGAAGAGTCGGTGGTGGTAGAGACTGATTTTGTAGTAGAAGAAGAACAAGAACAATAAGGAGTAGATCAAAACTCTATTTTCTCTTAGTGCAAAGTGTCCATGATGGCACTTTTTCTCAAGAGGATGCTGATCTAATCCAAAATGCACAATAATTCAAGAAGGAAGAAGAACAGCTAGCTCCAACCCCAAGCTTAAAGAGGAGCATATGGAGGTGACCAAGATAGATTCAGAGGAACTGAATCATGAGCTGGTTGCACAAGAAAATACAGACCCCTCTCCCTTTCAACCTCTCCAAAATTCTATTTTTTGGAAGAGCTTGAACTCACTAGCTTCATGTTTGAAGATGAAGCTTCATATGGTGAAGATAATGAAGATTTTAAGATCACCATGCAAGGGGAGAGACCTTGCTACAACAGGAAAATAATGATTTTGATTTCCTATCAGACTCAAAAGAATGTTTTGATTAAAAGGAGCCAGTTGAAATTGCAATCTTTTCTCCCCCATCATTCATTCTTCAACCACAAGAACCTGCTACCATGGAAGAGAACATGCACGAACAACCTATAGTTTCCAACATGCCTCCTGAATAAAATTTGGAAGATTTTGATCTTACAAAAGTCACACCTGCTACAAAGGAAGAGAAAGTGTATGAGTCTATCATACCTCTCACACCATCTATCTAAGAAGGTCTCCAAAAAGACTCCATTTTTGGATTTAAATTTCATAGCAATGGGAAAATTCATTGGAGCCAATGGAGAAGCCAAAACCAGTCATGACTACTTCAGGGCATGAGGACGAGTTTCAAAGCACCAAGGGTCACCATCAACACCTCCAGAGTCCAATGCAAATCAGCTTGAGAAGGTATTTTCCATTAATGTTGATACCTTACCGATATGGGTGGAGGATCAGCTTAAAGTCAGTTTTTCATTCATACAGGAAGCCATATTCAATATCAAATCATTTGCATGGATTCCCCTTTTGAAAAAGGGAAGATACTTCTCCATTCTCGTAGCAGGATTTTTTTAGCCTCTTTCTCTCGGTTCTTGTAGGAGTAAGAGTAGACTTTGTTTTCAGCATGAAGAAGTTCTTGTGCACACTCTACATGTCTCATTTGAGGCATGTATGATTTTATCTTCATAAATAAGTCTTTTTCACATTGCTCCAGAGCTACCAAGGCTAGGCCCTTCAGTATTCATGGAAGAAGATCCATAATTATTTGTAATATTTTCTAATTTAAAAATAAAACAAATACAGAGAAACTAAAAAACGTCTTCCCGGTTCATTAATATAGAATCTGATTTATTCAACTACCAAATTTGATTCGATTAGATTTTTCATTCTTCCTTCTTGAACATGCCGAGAAGACAGAGGGAACCAGAATCGAAAAATTGTAGGTGGATTTGAGAGAGGCATTGATTGACGGTGGTTGAGCTTTTAGAGTAGGATTCAATGCATGTCTCAAGGTGGTTGAAGTAGGATTCAAATTTTTCCCTCCTCTCTCTCTTATTCTTCCTATATATTATAAAGGAGGGGCATATTCAAATGGTTGTTCATATTTTCTTACCTACCTCCCTCTCTCTTTCTTCCTTAGGGTAGAATGTAGTGTCTAAGCCTCCTTTTAGGGCTCTGTAATGGAATTTCATTTCCTCTTTCCCACTAATGATGTACCATGTAACATTTTGGAGCAATAAAATTTGTTTCGTGATGCATTTGTCCATCCTTGTATTATTTTGTTGTCTCTTCTTACCTCTCATCATTGTAGGGTATATTGTACATACTCTGATGTTTTTTGTAGGTTCTGGGAGCTATGCTTAATGGGTTTTGGAGTGGTGTTCCGTGTGAAATCTATCTCGGTCCATGGTGCATTTTGTATACCCTCTACTCTTCTCATCTCTCACCACTTCTAGAAGTCGGATCCGTGATTCAACAACTTTCTTTTCGGTGTATCACCACTTAGTGTAGACTCTTTCACCCTATCTACTTCTCCTTGTCCCTTGGAATGGTTAGATTAGGATATAATAGGTTCTTTCGCACTTTGGAGTAGCTTGTGGTAGGTATATTAAGAAGAAAGAAATGAATTTCTCCGAAGGTCCATCTCAAGTTTTGCAAGTCTCATAGCTTGAGAGATGGTCCCACATTTTGCAATCATACCGGATGCCCCACCTCACAATCAGGCCATTCGGGGGTGATGTGATTTTGCACTAACATTTCCCTTTAATGAAGTCATCTACTTTGTGTTATAGGTTACCTCGCACCTCGAAGGCAGCTTTTTTCATTATCCTTTGTTTTATTTAATAAATATGATAATATCATTTTTATTTATTGTTGAATTATTATATCATCAAGAATAGTCATTAAGACTAATCAAATTATGCTCATCATGCCCCTTTTTATTTTCATCTAGATCTTCTTTAGTCACATTTAGTATCATCATGTCTTTGTAATTTGAATTATTCATTATACTATCTATGACATCCACATACATTTTACTAAATTTTTAATTAATGATCAATAAAATTTTCTCGTGATAAATAAAATATTCAACAACATACTTTCCTATGTTCTTACTTAATTAACCATCGACTAGTTTAACTAAAGGATTAAGTTAATAATTTTTATAATAACACAAAGTAATATCAAACATATATACCATGCCCGATTAAATAAACCATTTATATTTAATAAAAATAGATAATTTTGTAATTAAAAACAATCACTCAAGGTTGTGAACCCAAATTTCTTCATTATAAAAGTAACAAAATTCATTTCAGATTAAACATTAGGGTCATATGCCCATCCTAGAAAACTAAGTTTACTTCACGAAATCATTTAACAAAAAAATAAATAACCTCTCATGCTTTTCCTTTTTACTTATGACTCTGCGAGGTTGTATTCAAATAAAACAATTTTAAATCAGTTCGGAGAGAATTTGATTAATCATTTATCCTATTTACTTGTACGTCTATTAGGAGAGAGAGAAATATACATCCGAGTTACTTTAAGAGAAATTGAATAAGGCAACTATCTCATATTCTATATCATAACCATTATACAATGAGAATAACAATCAAGGTTTGACCCCATACTAGATCAAGTCAACTTGCTAATTCAAACTAACCAAAATAAATCAACAAGTATAACATCATCAACTTGCATCATACCGTAATAAATAAAAAAATATTTAAATTTACTTGTAATTCATATTGAATCATACTTAGTACACAAATAGTTAACTTAACTTTGTAATTCACAACAAACCATTAAAATTCATCAAGTAATAAACTTATGAAGACTAATCATACTTTTTCTATAATTCCATTAGTTAAGAATTCATTTCATAAAAACATCAATATCTAACAAACCAGTATTATTTTCTTGTTACGACAATATTCCAACAATTATTAGAAACTTCAACATTTATAAAAGTTTAAATTTTATATCCAACCACAATACAAGATACAAGACTTAATTAATTATAAAAGCGTATGACTAAAACCTTCATATTATCCTACAAATTGATTAGGTGCAAAAAGAGGACAGATAATGAAACACCTACATACATTATTGTTTAGCATACCAAAATATTAGGAGACAAATTCTCTTAAGTAGGATGATTTGTTTCTAGTGAAATAAAATACACACACCTTTGTCATAACAAAACTATATTATGCCGATTCATTTTGGGTATTTCAAACTAATACTAGAAGATATATTGCTTGAGTCATTAAAAATGAAGTCCCAACATGGGAACTCCAAATTTATTCCATTCACAAGAATACATTAACTCTAAAATAATAAACACTTAAACTCATAAATATGCTCAAAAATTTGACATGAAACCAAATAAACGGGTATAAATAATTTAAACAAACATTTTTCCATTAAAACAAAATAGACAAAACAACCCAACTTGATATTATTATAATATAAAAATTATGATTTAGAGCATCAAGGAGAATCTCATGCCTACTACATTAACATTTTTCTCAACTCATCTTGTTTTATCCTTCATCTATAATTTTCTCTTGAAAAAAAAATAACAATGAGTTCATCAATTTTTGCCTTTTTGAAACAAATTTCCTATGTATCCTTTTCTAGACTAGCATTCATGACCAAAAAAATGCACATTGGCGATAAATTCCACTTCCTTTGGAATCCCCAAAGAACATATCACACCAAAAAAACCGAATGACCAAGGGAGATAATCTTCACAAGTTTAGGGTTATCTTCTATGGGAAGTTAACCGTTCCCAAAATTTTTATCATTCATTAATGTTCTATAAAATCCTAAAACCAACTAAATTTCATTTCATCATGTCACGTAACTGGGGAGCTTCACATTACATTAATCAAGCATGCTTCAAATTACATTAGCCAAGTTATTTTCCCAAGTCACCAATGTCACACAACTAACATGTCACGTAAGTCCTGTAAGGAATTAATATATGTTCTTGACTCATTGCCAACTAGAATAACATTCTAGGTTAATGAAATCGATTTAATTAACTTTCATGTATTTAATTAAAATTTAATTTATTTTCCCATGCACATATTCCAAGTATTTTAATAAATCGATACTTTGTATAAACTACTTATAAAATAATAACATGCCACAAATAATGCCAAGTGACCTAACAAATTACTTAATATGAGGATTCAAAGAAAGTGAATAAACACATGATATAACTATTACCTTCCATATAATTTACTTCAAAGGTTAAATGCAAAAAGGTTGATATCCCAACATAATAATGATCACGAAGTGATCTTATAAGTTGTCAATAACCTAAATAATCATTATTCAATATGCCATAAAACATATATCCAACAAAAATGTCAGTGTGAGCTACGACTCCCAACCTGTTAACTTAAATTCATTGAAACAGAGCTTGATTTATTATCACCAATGAAAAATTATCACTTAACACTTAATTTTTACAAGCTAGCATGATCTATTCAAAGTCTACATGGTTATCAATTTTAGGAATTGAAAGGGTGTGATGTTACTAAGTAAATAAAAATTAAATTAAATGATAAAACCTAACTATAGAGTCACATAGATAAATAAATGTTAAAGTACATATTTGACACAAGAAATAAGTAAATAAATATGAAAACCTAAGTGAGAGAGAGAGAGAGAGGAAAGGAATTAGCTGATTTGTACTATTCCTAGAATTGATATGGACAGGAAGATTGATGAGAAGTAAAGGGCGATTGTCACAACTATACATAAAAAAATATCGAATTATCGAATGAGGATGGAATAGGGTTCTTGGACTAGGTCAGGGGGTGCGTACATACCAAATTTTTCTATTGGGAACTCGTGAGTGTATAAATTATAGAGAATATTTTTTCTCTATCAGCAAGCGTAATTGATAGGCTATTTTTGTTTCTTGTATGTCACAATATTATATTTGAGTGAAATTGTAACCTACAAAGAGATATTCACTTGTAAAACCCTCAAACTACATCAAATCTCAAAAAATAAGGATGTAATATGGGGAGTCAAAATTACCCGAAAGGTCACCCAACCGAGCAAATTTATGACCGAGTTTTGCACTATATATTATACTCCATGTAGTTCATGTAAGACTCGTGATAGAATTGTTCTCCAGAAACCCTTGTGAAAGTTCACTTGATAACAAGAACTAGTTAGATGTAACAATGCAAGTAGTTGTGTGTATGGAATAATGAAATTCCCCTTCCTATGTAGTGTATGTAGAAGAAGCAATACCTTTTCCCTTATAATAGTTCTACATGGATTCCTTACATACTCTTAGATGAATTTAAGTGTAATAATACATGATGATAATAGAGGCTTAGAGATTGGTCCTTTTTTTGGGTCAAATAGTTTTGTATTTATATAATTCCCTTTGTTGAATTTTGTAATTGAAAACTAGAAGGCCAAACCTTATGAAAATAATATTCCCAATAGATAAAAGAGGCCCAAAAAGAGAAATTAAATTTGAAATTAGTTACGGGTTCGAGGTGTGCAGGTCTGGCGTCTAGGCCCTAGCTTGGTGTTGGTGTCCGAGTCATAAAAGATAATACAAGTGAAATAATTACTAGGGTGTAAAAGAGTAAAATAAAGACCATAAATAAATATAAGAGGCCAAATATAGTTGTCAATTACTAGTTTTCTCACTTAGGAATCATATGAATGGAAGTATGCTCTTTTAGACCTAGAAATGTACCCAAGTGTGTGATTTTTGTCTACATTTTCCCCCAATTTTTTTTTTTTTTTTTGAGATAATACTTAATAAATTAATTTAGATAAGATATTCATACTTGATAACCATGTATAATGTGATGGCGATAATGTGCCGAGGTGATAAGAAAAAGCGTGAAGTTATAAAAGTGAAGCATGAAAGCTAAGAAAGAAGAAGTGACCCTAGGGGAAGTGTATTATGTTTTACCTTGTTGTACATGTTTTTTTGAGTGATATAGGGTTGATTCTTATTTTGTATTAAGGAAATACCTAAAAGGAAGAGAGAAATAGTATTCAAAGTCATGTGTTATGAAAAATATGTAAAATTATGAAAAAGTGTGTAAATGTGTATAAAAGTAATATAAGGAAAATTTTTACTTTATGATCATGAGTGTAAAAAAGGATACAAAGATTTCCTAAAAAAATTTATATAAGAATGATTTTGTTTTTCGATCTCACGCAAAAATAGTTTTTTTTGGATATCTTACGCAAGTGCAAGTTTTTTGGGCTATCTCACGCCAAGTGCAAGTTTTTTTATGTGATCTCACGTCATGGTAGAAGAATGTTGGGAAAAGAATTCTAAAGTTACTCTATTTATTTGAATTCTTCCAAAATTATACACCACTAAAAATGGTGTGATCCATTTTCAGTTCCAAGTTCTATTGTAGTAGTTCCGCGGAGAAATGGAGAAAGAATGCATTTTTTGTTAGAGGATTGTGCTTGTATTACACAATTTCTTTGTGAACTCGCTAAAATTTATGTTGATTTGAGAAAGTATTTGTAACTACCCCAAGGACATAGGCATTTACGAGAGTTTAATATAAGAACATAGGCACTAGTGTTTGTATCTAGATGTTGGATTATGTGTTCAACTAAGGACCAAAGTTAAATTCCGGAGTTACTTATAAAATTATAGTCCTGTGTTGATTTTGTAATGTACATATTTGAACCTGTAACTCGAGCTATTGTATGGGATGAACTATTCACTAAATGTATATCCCCGTCATTTGGGGATCGTGTAATGTGGCTAGGTTAATTCATCCAAAATAGATGACCTAATGTTGATATGAAGTTGTAATCATTTAGCAGAGGGGATGCATATGGTATAAACCAAGACACATGAAAAAGTGGCTAGATGAATGCGTTAGTGTAATAAAATATAGTATGTAACTAGAATAAAATGTGTAATCAAGCAAGAAAGAAGACAAGATAGACCACAAAAAGTGAGTTTCATACATGAGACATCACTCATAATGTCACAAGATAATCAAGGGCTGAAGCGGCCAAAAACATACAGTGTGCATACAAGACAAAGGGCATAGCTAGAAAATAATAGAAAACAATGCCAAAAAAGTGTAATAGAAAACCGTGGAGGCAAATAGTTCCTCTAAAGAAAATGTTGAACATGAAGCACCCATTGGCCTATTAGAAAGATAAAACATTTGTGAAAGCATGTATGTATCGGTGGAATAATTAGTATTTTAGTAAGAATGGGAAGTATTATAAAATAAAACTATATCACTTATAATGTGTAAAATTAGAAATGTAGATGCCCCTAGGAGCCTCAAAGTGGGATTGGTAAGAGGTAAATTTCTCGAGCATTTATTCTACGTGTAAAGATCTATAGGAATTATACATTCACAACTAAAGACCAAGTGAACACACATGTGTATATAGAAAATATGTTGACATACTAAGTATAGTTTCAGCTTGGGAACCAAAGTGTACATGTGAATATAAAGAAGTAAGAATAAATAAAACCAAGATATGCAGATGTTGTGTATGAGTGAGATAAGATGGTATGGAATGTGAATATGGTAGGCATAGCGTGCCCCTCAGAAAATGTGTATGAGTAGGAGATGAGGTTCATGTATAAGATACCCCTCAAGAAGAAAGAATGAAACATAAAAAAGAGTTTGTCATTGTGAAATGGTTTGGAAGAGATGCTAGAAAGACAAAGCATGAAGAAAATAGAATAGAGTATAGAAGAGGTGAGGTTCATTTCATATTTACACCCTCAATAATCGGGTAGGACCAATGGAGCTTGAATACATCGTAGGGTAATATTATCTATAGTGTGAGGTTCATGGATGTAGTATTCCCTCAATATTCAAGTGTGAATAGTAGCAAAAGAGTTCATCGAGGGAAATGATGACACAAAGTATATCAATTTATAGTATAATGATGTTTACAAAGATGATGTATGAAGCAATGAGCATTATAATAGAATTGATAAATAGTTGATGATGTTAGTCGGGAAAGAAGTAAACATGATGCCCATTAAGTGTATGATGATGATAAAACTATCCAACCATATGTGTGAGGACATAACGGCATGTGGCTATTCTTTAAGATCTGTTGTGTGTGAGACTCGATGATGTATGTGTGAAGGAAGCCTAGGGGGTGAAATATTATGTTAAGGATACCTAGGACGTGATGATAATCTACGTGAATGATACCTAGTAGGTGATAAGAACATGTGTGAATGACACCTAGGAGGAAAATGATGTGAGGAAATCCTATGTGAAATGGTTTCCCGAGTAAGGGAGTTAATCTAAGAAGATGGACTAGAAGACCAATGAGGAAAATTACTTTGTGTGCGAATTGGTGAGATAGGTGCAGAAAATGCCTTAGATTTGAGAGGCCAGTGGGGAGTAGATTTTGTAACTAATGAGAGGACATCCTAGAGAGGATGCCGAGATAATGGTGTGGATAGTGTAACACCTTTAAGAGTGATAACTTTATTATTATGACTAAATTTTAGACACAAGTTGCTCATGGAAAAAATAGTGTGAGCAAAGCATAGAGCCAAGGAAGACCTAAGAGCATGTCACAACCCTATACTGAAGGTACAAAAAATAATGGTACAAGCATGGTGAAAGGCCTAACTATATCTGGAAGCTTGACATAGCCATAACATTTTGGAATTGGATATGAAATTTGAGATAGTGGGTAGTGATAGTGATAATTAGTGTAACATATCACGCACTAATAATAGTTGATTGATCGATCATGGTGTTATTGATAGTTATAGAAGATATAATAGAAACATTGATGTGTAGTGTATTATAATAAAATGGAGCATGATAATAGTGGTCGAGAAAGTGATGAGCGGTAAAGATACATCAGTGTTAGCAAATATTAAATAAAGAGCCCCGGTGATGAATGTGACACTACATGATATATATGATTAGTGAAGAATAAAAACATTCTTGCAATGCTTGGGAAAGGGATATTATAAAATTTTGAGATTTTCATTGTCATTGATCAGATTGGATCTTTGAAGGGTTAAGGAGATCAATTTTATTATTTTCCATATGATAATGAATTAGATGTGTAGGTTTTAAGAATTGATTAATGGAATTCCCTACACATTGATGATATTCACATCTATCATTTTCATTATAGTTCTTTCCTTAAGGCGAGATGAATCATGATTCATCATTGTTGGAAGAGTAATAACATATCCTTTAACAATTTGTAGTAATAAAAGTCGTACAACATAAGGAAATTTTGTAAATGTACTCTTTAGAGGTTTCTCACAAAGCTTTTGGGAGTAGAAACAATGTTAATAATATTTTTTTTCTTCAATGGTCTAAGGAGATGGCTTGAAATTAGTTTTGCATTGAAACCGACTAGAAGATGAGGCCTAGTCATTATATTTGATATTTTTCATAGATATGAGTTTTCCTTTGCGTAACTTAATCGTATGGAATAATTGATCTAATGATGGAGAGGTCTCAAAGATGATACTTTCTTACAAAGGAGAAAAAAATATTTGGACAAAAATATCTTGCAATTCAAAATCCATGAGTACATTAAACATCTTAGCCAAGTTGTTCTTATATCGTAACACATAATCCACTAGATGCTCATTAGATCCTTGTTTAATTTGTGCAAGTTGAGCATATGATATTTTAGAACCGATATTGATATAAAAATGTGCATGAAAATAATTGGCTTAATCCATAAATGATGTTATCGAATGGATAAGTATATTGTAGAAAAACACATAACATAGTCTTATAGGTTATGTGGAAATACTTTAACTTATAATTTATGATAATCCACATAATCTAGACATGCCAAAAGAAAATTCTAGTTATTATCTTGAGAGTCACCATGGCCATTGAAGGTGGGAATCTTAGGAATGAATTTTTTTGGAGGAAGTGCATAAGTGGAAATGGAGGGTAGGAACGGATATGAAGTAACATGAAATAATTAGACGGAGGTGCATGAGAAGTATCATACGACGTTGACTAATTTGTGTTTGCAAATCTTAATATAAAGAATCCAAATCAATATTATTTGTAGAATATATAGGTTTTGCATTAGAAGCATTGGGTGTAATCACTAAATCACACATTTCTAGTCAATATTTAGTCCTAGTGTCATACTACTATTCATATGGTTCTTGAGTTTAAAAATTAATAATTGACTCATTTCTTTGGCAATTTTTACATTGTTTGATGTCACATTTTGATATTACACCTACACTTGTCCAATATATTTTTTTACTATATATTTTTCTACTTCGATCGGGTGCCCCTGATCCTCTTTGCACTTTACTTGTAGATTTTGTGAACTTTCTATCCATTTTATTTTTCTATCTTTTTGGTGGTCGACCTTTATGGGATTATTAAGAAATTAGAATAATTGAACCATATAAATATAAAGTTATGTGACCATAATGAGGGACCAAGCATTAAGAACTTACTATCACCTTTTAGAGTTATATCCATCAAAGACACCTAATGCTACACTTACATCCATCTAGATCCATCATAAGGCATGCAAGTCTTGTTCATCTGCATCACACTTCATAGGACTGGAGTCTATTGTTTCCATTCACACATTTATTACATTATAAATCTAGTTATTACTCGCAGCTACTTCACAAAGTGGGACTAAGGAAAGAGCAACCTTGGGAATGATTTGTTCATGCACCCATATAAATACATTGGGTCTATCATTTAGATAAAGTGCTTATTTAGTAATTCCACCATTATGAATGCTAAGGAAATTCCAACCCCTTCATTTATATTTTTCTTTTTAGGAGTTTGATGCTTATGGGGGTTTTTCAGTTTTCACCTTCATCACTAGTTTGTAGTGATATCCTGTGTAGTTCAAAAAAGTTAGTGTGGTAGGAAAAAACTATAGATGAATATCCAACGACACCTCGAGAGGAGGGTTTTAGATCTTTCCGTAGACTAGGGCACCCATATCTCAAACCAAGTTGTCCACAAACACCCTTATCCCTCTCCAGGTGCCATAGTTCGATCAGAGAGTTGGGATCTATGTGTTATGAGGATTCTTTGTAGTCGATTCCTCCTATTTTATATGTTCATACTATGGCACAGTCTCATACCTTCACCAAATCAGATAAGGAATTTGTAACCACTCTTGCACATTATGGTTTTACATTTCTATTTACTTGGTTTCTTGGGTAACTTCCCTTACTTAATTAGCTATTATTTAATGCCTTACATAGCACTAGATTAGGCTAGGATTTCCAATTTTAGTAGAATAATATTGGTGAACCCGTACTCAATAATGACACTCTTAGTTTACTTTAGATTGATTTAGTTTTCTTTGTTAATGTTTCCTTTTCATCCTATAGTCTAATCATCATGAGTATTTTACTTAATTATTACTTTCTTGAGAATCCTTATTTCCTTCATATATGAAACATCTTCTTGCTACCTTTTGCATTCGTATGCACACCGACTTTCTACTTTAAGCATTTGACAAATCATTTTCTCACCCCGTAACATCGACATCTAATAATAATGACCTACACTTGTATGTTATGATTAGCATTGGTAATTTAGGATTCAAGTCTACTTTAAATGATGATGTATTTGAACTCAATTGATGTCCTGTGTCATTCATTAAGGACCTATGCCTTTCTACTCGTCAAGTTAGTCCATATTTCCTTTCACTCTATGTATTTGATGGTTTGGTTCCTCCATGCATCAGTTGCATTACAATACCCATTACAATAGGGAAAAAATGTTTCATAGTCCACGTTCTTCATTTTCGATTTCACAGTCCCTTATAAATGTTTTCCTTGTAGTTCGTGACATTACCCCATGCAAGTTTTTACTTTACATCATTGTTTAAAATTCCTACATAAAGGAATTGAATATAATGTTTTTCGCAACCTCAAACCATTCCAACATTGTAAACAAACTCCTACCGCTAGTCTTCCTATTCCACGACGTATACTATAAATGACCCTCAATCAAAGATATATGATCATGAGTATAGGATGGATCAAGGTATCTCCATTTCCTCAAGTCAAATGGTACAATATCGAATAAGGGGATATAAAGGAATGAAATGAGAAGGTGGTCAAGAGAACAAGGAATTGGTTCCATAGAAAGAGATCCATGATCATCCAGTCATGAGGTATTCCCAAAAGCTAAAACCGAGCTTCTCGGTAGTCATCATCGCCAAAATTTTTGAGGTTAATTCAAGTTCAAGAATAAGATCCATAGAATTGGAGACTTCCTCTCATGAAAATTCACCAAATACTATCAGGATAGAAGAAGTATCACCGCAACAACGCAAGGGGAATACTCGGATACAAAGAAGTAGGAAGAAAATCTAGTGACATAAACACAAGCGGAGGAAGAATAGGTAGTTCAAAACCCAGTCTTCAAACCACCACAGGGGTCTCTCCTCTCATCGACACCAATTTATCTCCCATCCAAGATGTGCCTCCTCTTCTAGAGAAGGGAATGATTGATGCACTTGTCATAAAGCTTGAGTCTGATGAAATTTTCTAATGGATGTAGAAAACAATATAACCTGATGCTCACACTATTCAACAAGTGGCGGCCCTTGATTTATCAATGATTGCCTCATTTTCCAAGGGAAAGAAAAGTAATTTCATACACACAACCTCATGGTTCTAAAAAGGAGAAATCATTAATTAATATATTAAAGTATCCCGACCAAAGGTGATCAAGCAATTCTAAGAGATGAAACCGAACGATTATGGTATGAGCACAATTCAACTAGTGTCAGTTACTCATGAAGGGGATTTACACATGTATCAATAGGATTCCACTCACATGGTGGTGAGGAATAAAGAATATAATAAGAATATTGATGAACTAAAGGTACAAGTAAAAAAATTGACATCCTATATACAACATCTAGTGGATCTAAATTCCATGACAATTCCCATTGAAGAAGTTTCATCCATGAAAAGCTTCAATCTAGAGTCTATCAAGATGACGCATGAGGTCGCGATGTAGGCATGAGATAATAATGAATGGATCGTCTTAATTTAAGAAAAAGGAAATTCATTTCTCCAATAGGGATTCAAAATCTTCTCTTACATATGTGTGACAAAAATAGGATGTGGGCACTCAAAAATACTTAGAGAAAGAAAGGGACAACTTGGATCCTCTCATTCTAGTAGTAAGTGAAATGACAAACACTTTCCCTAAAGAGTTGATCACCAAGAAGTTTTTTTGGACTCCTTCTAAAGACTTGTCACACGTATGGAATAGGGCTTTGTAAATCAGGTTTGAAGATGTCAATTGGTCCATCACCAAGCCGGATGAAAAGGAGGAACAAGCATACAAATTGCAGTATATGATAGGTGCACAAGAAGAATGTATTGCTATATTAAAAAGATACAAAGTGACGCCTTTAAATAGGCCGATAGGGAGACAAGCCGTGAGGGAGACGGTTATACAACTGATAACTGTCCTTTAACAAATACTAACAAATGTATTAATTTGCTAACATTCCCCCCTTAATACATTGCTCTTACAAATGTACCCCCTAAACAAATCAAACTTCACCTTGCCGAGAGGCTTCGTGAGAATATCTGTAATCTGAGAATCAGTAGGGCAGTACTGGAGCTGAATTTGGTGGTTCAAGACCTGCTCACGAATGTAGTGACATTTGACCTCAATATGCTTTGTTCATTCATGGAAAACAGGATTCTTTACAAGCTTCAACACACCTTGATTGTCGCAGTGAATGATGGGAGGTTTCTCTTCAGGAATCCCTATATCTGTAAGAATGTGACGTAACCAAATTGCTTCGCACACAACTCCTCGTGCGGTGCGGTATTCAGCCTCAGTGGATGAGAGAGCAACAACAGTTTGCTTCTTGCTAATCCATGAGATAGGTCCAGATCCGAGATGAAAAACATATCCTGAAGTGGATTTCTGTCATCAACGGATCCTGCATAGTAGTCGAGTCTGTATATCCTTGTAAGAAGAACTGAGTGCTCTTCTGATACTCTAGACCAAAGTCAACTGTACCTCGTAGACATATCTCAACACATGCTTTTGCTGCTATCCAATGACATTTCTTCGGCTCTGCATAAATCTAGCGAGATAGCTCACAAGAAAGCAAAGATCGGTCCGGTATAAGTCAAGTAAATGAGACTCCCACAAGCGCCTATAGTGAGTGCCATCTACCGTGGTGACTCCTGAATCTAGATAGTTGCAAACCTTTTTCCATAGGTGTGGACATTGGTTTACAATCTGACATCCCATACTTTTCCAGGAGTGTCTTGGCATATTTCATCTGGGAGACGAAGATATGATTCTTCTTCTGCCATATCTCTAAGCCAAGATAATAGTGAAGTAGCCCTAAATCAGTCATGTCGAAGGATTTCTTCAGATCATTCTTTAGATCATCTACAAGATTGTCAGAACTTCCTGTGATCACAAGATCATCTACGTACAAAACCAAAATGACAATCTCTATTCCTACCTTCTTGATATACAAATTTGTATCTGAGGGGCTACGAGTGAATCCATGCTGCAATAGGTGATCATCAATTTTTATAGACCATGCCCTAGGTGCTTGTTTAAGTCCATAGAGAGACTTTATCAGACGACATACCTTGTGTGGTTGATGCCATCCATTTTTTTCTGCCAGTGCACATACAACTCTAATGGTTTTGATCTTCATAGTGGGTGCAAAGGTCTCGTCATAGTCAATTCCTTCTTGCTGAACATAACCCTTTGTAACAAGTTGTGCTTTGTGTTTGTCGATTGAACCATCTACCTTATATTTTGTTTTGAAAATCCATTTGCAGCCAATGGATTTCTTACCTGGAGGCAGATCGACAAGTTCCCACATCCGATTCTGAATCAGGGAATCATATTCAGCATCCATAGCCTATTTCCACTGTGGTTGGTCTAATGCCTCACGAACAGTGTCAGGTTCGGTGCTCTCAACAACTGAACTCATGAGTGCAAAATTTACCTCATGTCTTGCTTGACTTCGTGTTCTAACTCCCGTAGAAGTACCAGGAAGTGAGTTCAGGTGTGCATCCCTGATAGTACTCTGGACCCATTTCGGACGTTGGCGCTGATGTGAAGATGTGTTTTCTAGTGTGCCAAGATCAACGAACAAGTCTCCACTCAGCTCTTCTTCTCTCTGAGAAGAATCATCTTGCTCATCATCTGGATGTGTGAGCAATCTATGTGACGAGGTCGGTACTGGATCTCCATTGTGTGGCAAGGAGTCAAAGGACGACTCATCACATACCACATCTCGACTCTCGTAGATCTTCTTCGTCTCAGGATCCATGAGACGATATGCCTTTGAGGTAGTACTATACCCCAAGAAAAGACATGGCAGTGTCTTTGGATCGATCTTCTTCCTTCTCTTATCTGGAACATGCATATATGCAGTACAACCAAAAACTCTTAAATGATGAATAGAAGGTTTACGACCAGTCCATACCTCTTCTGGTGTCTTGTTCTGCAAGATATTTGTGGGTGCCCAGTTGAGTAGATACACTGCTGATGCTGGATCGCTTCGCCCAAAACTCGATCCTCCAACTTGGCGGTCGAGAGCATACAACGAGCCATCTCCATGACAGATCTGTTGTGGCGCTCTGAAATCCTGCCTCGTTGGGGCGTATAGGAGTGGGATCAAATGTTGCTTTGAATGCCATCTTTGCTTCTGTATGCTAAGAACTTCTTTGACACAAATTCCCCCTCTCGATCTGATCGGAGGAGAAGAAGAGGCTTCCTGATCGCCCGGTGGCTTGCTTTGGTAGAAGGTCCGGAAATTTGCAAGTGCCTCACTCTTCTTTCGAAGGAAATATACCCACATTTTCCATGAGTAATCATCAATGATGAGCTAAAAGTATGCAAAACCTTGAAAGCTAGGTGGCAAGGGTCCGCATGCATCGGTGTGAACGACCTGAAGAGGCTCTGTTTGAATGGACCTCTATGTTGTTTTCCCGCAAGACACTGACCAAACAGGTAAGGAATGGGAGAGTGGAGGAAGCCCTCTTACCATTTCCTTCGCAGACCGAGTTGACGAGAACCCCTGGCAGAAAGATGACCATATCGAAAGTGCCAAAGTGTAGTGGACTCGCCGTTGATGCGAGAGAGCAACGCTAGATGAAGTGACCGCATCCAAGGTGCAAATAGACGGCCCTTCGTAAATGCGTGAGCAATGACCGACTCCCCATGGGAAATGATGCAGACTTGACCCCTTTCTCAACAAAGAATTCAACCCGCATTCTATTGTTAAGAAGTTGACTTACTGCACAAAGATTTGAAGTCAAACACGGAACATAGAGCACCTTTGTGAGTGTACATCTTCGTGTTCCAAGAGGAATGATGAAATCACCAATCCCTCGCCGCAGAATACTCTTAATTGTTTGCAATGGTGATCCGATCTCCAGTGGGATGGTCACTCGAGTATGGAACAACTTCTTGTTGCTACCATGTGTTTCGCGGCACTTGAATCAATCAACCAGACATCTTTTGGCGACGGCTGCGAAGTCTGTGAGACTAGAACAATGTCAGAATGAGTCGTATCTGGTACCTCTTCATCGGAGGTGGCATCTCGCCGAGCAGCAATGTGGCCCTTCTGCCTCTGATTACGAGCATGCCATCGGGATTTCTTGGAATATCCTCGGCCAGAAGTGCTCTCTTCGCCAGAATTTCCATACTTGCAACCGTTGTAATAACAATTCGCAGTTGTGTGCGTATCCGTGGAGCAAATGTGGCACCACCGATCGCCTTGTGATTATGCTGCTTCAGGGTGGCGCTCGGTGGCCATTTGTGAAGATGGCTGCCGAGCATGCCGCTTCGATTCTGGGGGCGATTGCCCTTTCGAGGCTTATGTTTTTGCCTCGTGATGAGAGCCTTGTCTTGAAGGCTTCTTGTACGTTTTGCATGGCTTCTTCCTGCTGGAGATAATTCACTAGGGTTGCAAAACTCACCTCCTGTTGAGTAATTGTCAACGTGGTGATCAGTGTCCGAAACCGTGAAGGAAGAGCTCGCAGGGTGAGCGGGACAAGCAACTTGTCGTCCACTGGTTCACCGAGTGCTAGAGAGTTCTGCACGTAACTCAGCTACACGCCGCAAGAAGGCTTCTACTGATTCGCCATCATGCATACTCATCGTATGAAGCTTTGTCTGAAGTTGTAACTTTGTCGTCAGATTCTTAGCTTCATAGATGGTACACAATGCGCTCCATGCCTGAGAAGAAGTAGTTGCTTCTCGAATGTATGGTTGCACCTCATCAGAAAGACTGAGGGTGATGAGCATTAGTGCTTTCACATCATCCTTTTCATATTTTTCCAACAGATCATCATCTGTGGGAGGGGCGTCTTTGCCAGAGACAATCCCCCAAAGATCTTCGAATTGAAGAATCGTCCACATTTTGGTTTTCCATGTGGCGAAATTTGGCCCTTTCAAGAGTTGGGCATCGGATAGCAATATTTTTGGAGCAGACATTTTCAAAAACTCAAAAATGTATTTTATTTATTTATTTATTTTTCAAAAATGGCTACAATGCTTACTGAAGGAATCTGTCCCGAAGATGGGCTCTATAGGCTCGTGCAGTGAGACACCGACGCTCCTGTGGGCGTTCTATTTCGCGTTCGTCATCTGCATCATAACCACGTTCAAGTTCTACATGAATCGCCATGCTTGACATCGAACATCGAACCAAAAGTATTCCAACAGTCCTCGGTGCACAATATCGTCAAAGAGAATGTTCCCAGTGTTGTGTAGCTCGTTGATCAAGGCAAAGAACAGTCCAGTGGTGTCTTCGTTGTCATTCAATGCCCAAATATTTGGTGCATTGCTCGCAGTGCTTTGTGCATCAGAAATTTGAGACATACACGCACACACTGATTTGCAATTTGCTGACTTTGCTTACACGTAGCAGTCACAAGCACGAATCTTGCTCAGCAATGTCTCCTTTCGTGAGTAGAGGACGGACAGTTGCTCTGGGCTCCAGCAATGAGTCTCCTCTCTGAATCTCCATGTACAGCCAACAAAGAAGGTGCACAGGTTCACTGGTTTGCACAGATAAGAGTTCACGCAAGGGTTATAATTCTTCACTCACAGCAAGGAACACCCTCTCCTCCTTCACGCACGCACAGCAAAGAAAAACGAGACAGGCTCAGTCTTCTTCTCCTTCAGGTACGCACAGCAAAAGAAAAACGGGACAGGCTCAGTCTTCTTCTCCTTCAGGCACGCACAGAAAAGAAATGGGACAGGCTCAGTCTTCTTCTCCTACAGGCATGCACAGCAAAAGAAATGGCAACAGTCTACCTCTCTTCCTTCACGCACGCAGCAAAGAAACGCTCCACGCTCAGCAAAAACGGGACTCCTTCACACACGCAGCAAAGAAACGCGGGACAGGCACTCAAGCACGTGGGACAGTGAGCGGGACAGGCAACTTCCTTCACGCACAAATGCACTGCACCGTGACTTTGCTCCAGTCTCCACGCACGCACAGGACAGTCTTCTTCACGCACTAAGATGCTCTTCCTCTCTTTCTCTCCGTGCACAACCTCACTCGATACCAATGATAAAGCGACAAGAAGAATGTATTGCTATATTAAAAAGATACAAAGTGACGCCTTTAAATAGGCCGATAGGGAGGCAAGCCGTGAGGGAGACGGTTATACAACTGATAACTGTCCTTTAACAAATACTAACAAATGTATTAATTTGCTAACGATAAAGTATAGTATTAATTGTCCAATCTAGAAACTTGGACTACATGTTTGTGAAATGGTTGAGCATGTGGTAAACCACATACAAAAATTTCACAAGTTTCATGTTTTGACTTTATTTTTATTATACCAACAAATAATATTTAGTCTAGACATATCATACAAACTAATCAAATTTAGATGACCAAGTATTTCATGCCAAAGTTTAATGTCATTACTAGAATAGGAATAAAAATAAAATATAAATAAGCCATTTTTGTAAATTCCAGAAGCAATAACATCTTAAAAATTATCTATTACATACCACTTATCTTGCAGCAAAATAAAATTAAAGTCTTCTTTTGCTAGCTAAGAGAATGAAATAATATTATTTTTCAATCATGGAACATATAAGACACTCCCAATTACACCATTTGATAGCTTAACATTGAAACAACCTTTAGATATAATTATTGAGGTATCTCTTATATAGATATTATCTTCACATTTAACTACATTTGAGAGGATACCAAGAGTAAAATTCATGAACCTGGAGGCACCACTATCAAGAATCCATTCATTTTCATTTATAGATGAAAGGGTAGTATACAAGGCAATAAACTTCTCAAACACATTTTCTTGATTTTGCTTATGATTTTTCTTATGATTTTTAGGCTTGTTTTTCTTAGCATTAATAGTTGATTCATTAATCTTTACTCTAAAATAAGACTCTTTATGCCCAATTTTTTCCACACATATTTCAAGTTCCATTAAGTTTGACTTTAAAGTTCTTATTGTTCTTAGCATAATTAGTCTTAGGATTTGATTTAAATCTAGATCTTATATTAAACTTCCGATTATGATTGAAATTATTCTGTTATGAGTAGACTTATGATTCGTGAGAAAAGAGATTGAGAAGAAGTCTCTTTTGAATCAAAGTTCTCCATGAATCTCTCTTCTTGAATCAACAAAGAAGACAAAGTGTCCAGATCAGGAAGATCATTCTCATTCTGATATTTAGAATTAAGAATTGAGATGTAATGTCTAAATTTTTCATGAATATTGATCTGTATAATGAAATATAGCAGCTTATCTTGAAATAATTCATAGTTACAACCATCTAATTGAGCTTTAATGTTCTTAATTTTAGCTAAATAATTCACAATTTTCTCATCCTTTGTCATGGGTGTTGTAAAGATCTAAAACTAGTTTAATTACCTTATAAAACCTATAGCCTTCATTCATAGTTTGTAATTTCTTCCATGTATCTATAGGTGAGTCTATGTGGCCTATATGAATCAATAATTCATCTCTAATGATTTGGAATAGGATAAACAAGTGCTTCCGGGATTTCGAGAAAAGAAAAAAGGTTCTTAAGGGGTAGCTTGTCTTCTTGTGGGATGAATTTCGACACTACCATCGAGATCACATAGCTTCGTAAGCATAAAGAAAGATTTCAATCAAACTCTCAATATGGTATATTTTTTTTTCATTCAAAATATGAGACTAGTAAAAAAATTAGTAAAATTATCCATTTTAATGCTCACATAACAATGGAGACAAATACATCTAAAGAATGAATCAAGGAAGATAAACAAAGACACAAAACTAGCTACAAATATTCCAATTTGCTATATGAATGAAAATAACTCTAAATTAATAAAAAAATAACTTGATTTGTTCGAATTTAAGATAAATTTGATAGATCTTAGTTGGGGTCAAGTTTACAGAAAGCTAACTATAGACACCAATTTTTGGTATAACGCCCCTCCATCATCTCACTTCCCCTCTCGTATTATTTTTATTAAATTTAAATAAATCCCATCCATTTACTCACCCAAATTTAATTATTTATCAAATGGGCTCCATATAAATCCATTTAATAATTGATTTTTGGAATCTTTCACAAATTATTCAATTATGTGTATTAATGTACTCATCTCATACCCATTTCTTAAATTCAAAAGGTGGAATCTATTATCTCACCTACCATGTCAATCATGCTCCCACTCCATCTAATAAGTCAATCCGTGGGCCCCATTTTATCACATCATACCTATTAATTTAGGTTGCTCTACCCAACCCTCAGTTAATCGTTAACTGTGCAGTCTAACCTCACCATTAGGCTATTAATATGGGCTTTCTCCCTAAAAAAGGAAGTTAGAAAATTTGGGAAAATGTTGAATTCTAAGCTTCTTTTTTATGATTATATCCTTATGATGTCCTTGTGACGATACTATAATCCCCACAATACTCTTCTCATGATTTATTAGTTCACGATAGTGGTTTCGATTGCACGCACGTTGTGTTTGGATCAAATTAATAACACCATCTACATACTAAAGCAGTCACAGTTCCTTTGTTCATCGGGTTACATGTTATTTGTTTATCTTATATTTTATAATTATTTTTATCACTTGGCGGTTGACATTATCCAAGGGAGTTAACATCCTCTTGGAAGAGGGATTGTCGAGCAACCCTCGCATATTTTTATCTAATCATATATGTTTCAATTTTGCAGATATAGCTTCTTTGTATCACACATCCATCTTCTATGCGACCATAAATCCACATCTGCATTTGAAGTCCTAATCCCTCCATCATTCTAAGTTACTCAAGGATTTAGGTATCGGCCTTTACTCGCACGCAAATTAGGTTTTGTGTACAACATTTTGCATGCCGGTGGGACTAGACTTTGGATTGGTTTTTTTTTTTTGTTATTTTACTCGTCTTGTCTAACTTGCTTGTTTGCATGGTCTTAATATTCATTGATATCAGTTTACCGTCATCTATCGTTTAATTCACCTCGAGGTATTTTCTCTTTGATTTTGTTTACCCACATGGGAAATGAATCCAGAAAATTGACCTTATGACTTGACGTTTGTTTTTAAACTTGGTTTTGCAATAAATATATATCTTGTTGTTATTACTTGCTTTATTTTTATAAATATCATAAATATCACAATTAATCATCATCAAAAGATTAGTATTTGGAGGATAAAAATTTATATCTGGTTTAATATTGATTAATTTTGTAGTTCATTCCATCTGTCTGGCTTATGATATTGTTGTTGGTTTTCTTTGGATAATCATTAATATACAATCTTCGTATTTGTATTATTTTATATAATAATACTAACCTTTGTTATAAGAAATTTTTTAAAAAAACCAAATGTGTAATTATTATTCAATTCAACTAAATTAAATTACAAAAAAATTACAACAAAAAATAATAATTGTTAGCATCCTATACTACTCCCCTATTTATCCCTACCTAACTCAACATCCTTTCATTCCTCCTCTCCTCGGTTTCTACCACCACAAGCTCCCATCAACCTAATCAAGCTCCATCCCACTTCCTATTGAGTCTTCATCCACTCTCCAACTCACACGACCACCGAAGCTCTGTTCCACAAACCTAACTCGACCTGTTCCCAATTCCCACAACTTGGCTACACTCTTCTTGAGCCTCACCCCATCCCCACCAAACTGGAAACTCCCTTGGCCCATTAAGTTGCCTTTTTTTCTTTACCTGAGCTCTATCCTTCCAAACCCCATACCGAGCTTCTTCCTCCACACCCACTTAGCCCCCTCCCTACCTAACTCCATCCTTTCTGATCTCATAGCTTCCCTCACTGAGTTCCCTACCTACCTAACCTGATTCCTCAGCTCATCAATCCTCATCCCCTACGTTTGAACTCCCAACTCGTTTAACGTCTCTCTCCCTCCAACATACATGTTGACCTCTCTCACAAGCCCCACATCTCTTACCCCTGACAAAACACGGAACAACCCACTCAGCCTACGACCAACACAACACCCCGTCTTCAACATCACCCTGCCATATAGGCACGTCACCCGCTTACTCCCTACCCAAATCCCAATGAAAATTCCCCTCAAGTGATCCATAATCCCCACTGAGCTCTCATCACTCACCGACATCCTCTCTATCTACGTCCTTACTGCAACTCAAATTATTTGAACTCAGTTGCGGATGCTGAACATAGCCAATTGTCATAAAATTAAAATCGTGAGACAAATCCTTCTTGGACGAATTCAATTTTGATGTCTTTGATTTACATATAAATCTCATATCATGGTGCTGACACAATTAGAAATCATGAGACAGGTGCCAAAACACCCAATACTGATGTGCAATGCAAGAACCAGCTTGACACGCTCAAGAATAAATACAAATTGGAGAAAAGAAAGATCTTTAATGGTGTCGCTAGCAGAAAATGGCCCTTCTTCAACAAGCTTGATGAACTCAAAGGACCCTCACGTAATAACCAGCAGGTGAAGCCACTGGGGCTTCCTCAGCCCCATCTTCTCACCATCTCGAACCCTGATAACATTTTTTTGACAGTAAACCTAAACTCCTCTTCTTGCGCAATTGTTTATTTTTACCAAAAAAATTCTTGGTCTTGATGATCCCAAATGTAAGCCTTTAGTCTTGTACCTGGGAGAATAAAATAGTTCCCAAATTGTGTTGTCTTGGAAGCTCATATTTCTATGGGACATAATTTCTGAGTTGAGGAAATAATCATTACAGTTTCGGAATGAGCTGTAAATTGTGTGTGTTCTGAAGAAACTTGCACTGACATACCCAACTGCCATGACCTTGTTATTAATATCGAAGTCTGAATCATCGTAATGAAATAATTTTTCTCTACATAAGGAATAGTGGATTGTTGTGGGTTCAACATCTGAGAATCCCTTTCCTTTCCAGAAATTTGTAGCTCTCCCTTATTCGAAACCTCTAAACATATTTTTATATCATCTGAGATTGCAACACTTCATCTAAATCCTTCTCCACGCCAGAACACCATGCGATAAATTTGTTCTTATAGCAAGCTATTTTCATAGCACATGTCGTGTTTCTTCAAAAAAAATACTGCAAGATTCATAAGTCATTTATTTTCCTACGGGTTGCACTATTGACCATGATGTAGTGTTATGAAGTTGTGAGTCCATCTGCATCCATTATCATATAACCAATTTTTCTATCCATGTGTTAGCAATACAGAAGGTTGATTGTTGTTGTATTGACGTTCCTACCAATAATTCCACACTTCACCAGTGATAAGGACGTCGACCTGGGTTGAATCCACCTTGGCGGTCATATTATTTTCACCAGATTATAAACAATTTAGTCCATATCACATGTTTTTGTTTTCCTTTAAGTCCTCTACTCATTTCATCATCACATCAAATATATCTACACCGTTCAGTTTGTCCTTGTCCTCCTTCAACATCCTCGAGTTTTTTGTTTCATTGTAAAATTCTACACTTATTGATCACTTTTCATCTTGTCCTCTCAAAGTCACTATTCCTGTCCTAAAATTCCACTCTCCCCATCTACTTTTCGTCATTACCTCTTAAAGTCCACGTTCACTCATTTTATATGGTTATTATTATTTATAGTTCATATAAAGAAATGAAACAAAAACAAAATGCACGTGTTAATGCCTTGTCATTTATAGGTTTTCCTATTAAAGCATAGTTCGCTTCATAATTTCATATCACCTCACCCTTAATAATTTGTATCATATGCTTTCATAATTTTATTTAATAAGTTTATCTCATATGTCTATTTTGTAGTTTATAGTTAGTCTATCAATTCATTTTCACAATTACTCTAATTGATTAGGAACGTTTCATTATAATGTTTTATTAATCCATTAGATTACATAATTTTATTTTTTTACATTTGTTTCCTACGGAACTACTTTTTGTAAACAAAATTATTTTTACAAATGCTTATGTCATTTTAGCCACATCAACTAATTATGTTTATTTTCTTTTTGTAGGTGAAATCTACGATACTACGACCATTGAATTACGTCATCAAAGATCATCTTTCACACATAAAACACACCACAAATAATTCTCATCAACCCTTCCACAAATCTTAATGGTGCATTTTTAAAGGTAACATTGACGACCTTGTGACCATGAAATTACATCCATCGAAGACAACCATTGAAACATACATATATGTCAAGAAACATTTTTACCGACCTCGTCGCAATTATAAACATTGTAATTTTAGGGAACTCAAGAATTTCAGCTAAAGTGATTGGTGCTTTCCAAATACGTTACCATCATGTGCAATAAAATAACAAGGAAAAGCGTTCTCCAAGTTTTTCTCGTTTTTCTCTATTTTCTCCTTTTTACATCGAGCTTTCCCTTTTCTGAGTGATTTTCTACATCGAAATTCACATTTCAAATTTGGTCTAAAATAAACCTTGTGCATTATGCTTTCTCAAATAGCCTAAATAGGGGTTTAACCTTCTACATCCCACATTATCACACACAACCTAAAACTTCACGAACACAATCAACACATCAAAAATTCCTTTCATGGGGTCACTAATGGGACTTGAAAACCCAATAGGTAAATCGCTTTTACATCTCCCAAGCCAAAAATACTTGAAACCAGCCTTATAATTCCATTCTTTAGGCACCTTCATTATCCATCACTTTTTTCACATCTTGTAATTAATCATGATGATAAAAAATTTATTGCTTGATTTGTTTGTTAATAAATTACATAAACAAATGTTTCTCTATTTCATTTCTGCGATCACTCTTAGTCAAAATGAAACAAAAGAACAATCCGCTACATCGATGATGTCACTTTCGATGATATCTCTCAACAAAAATCAAAACTATGTCTTCATTTACCCAACCCAGTCTCCATGGCCTCACTTCATGAGCACCATGTCATCCAAGATTATCCCTATCTTAACACTACTCCTCATATCCCTCATCAAGCCAATATTCCTAAATCAACCACACCATCATCTTTAGCTCCTCGAGAAACTCTTAGACCACCTCCTAATTCCATATGTGATTTTGTATTTTGTAAATCCTCCATAATCTCTCAATCCTCTCAATCTCCTCAATTAGTGGATCACATTCCATCCAAATCCCATGTTAACAATTTCATTTCATCGTTACTAATATGCATGTCCATCTATCTCAACTTATTCACACTTACATTCCTACCTATCATATGCTCCCGCCATCTCAACCTCTTAACGCCCATATCCCCACTTATCATTTACCACAACAACCTACCCTACGAAAAAACACATCATGTCCCTATTGTTCAAAGTCAGCATATGTAACAATATCAATGCATGACACATGTTAATCATTAAAAAAAACTCCCCACACATCCAAAAGCACACAATTTTATCAACTGTCTTATCATAAACATTCACAAACATCACACCCTCTTGTTTATCAACCACCTTATCCAACAATTCCCCAAATACCCACACATCTACAAATATATCATTCGACTCATCAAAGTATGTTTCAAACCACACAACCAATTCAATCTGTACCTAACATCACTTTGAGTGATCCAATTCATGCCTTGATGAATCGATTGGCCAATTTAGAAATTGTTACCTTGGCACCCAAGACCACCTTATCCTATGAACACATCTGTATTTCAAACCAATTCATCCATTAGTTCATATTTAAACCTACCTTCATTTCTAGAAACTTCCCAAATTTCTTAAGTTTAACAATAAGGAAGATCCCCAACAATAACTCCTCACATTTAAACATGTATGTTGTCTTATTGCGCATGATCACAATCTACTTCTTCACATTTTTCCCATGTCTTTGTTCGGTCCCGTGTTGGACTTGTACACCAATATCCCAAAACATTCAATATTCTCCTTCACTCAACTTACACAGTTGTTCTTAGAATAGTTTTCCATCAATATCACATAAAAAAACACTATCTCTGACCTATACACCATCCGATAGTTTGAAGATGATGTAATCACCGAATTGTCACCCGATGACACGGTGTTATAAACCAATTGTCCTTCACTCTCTTGCAAAGAAAACTCATCGAACTATTCTCACATTTGTGTGCAAAACATAGATCATCTACTTTACAAATCCAATCATTCCAAACCTTGGATGAAGTTTTCACAATGGCTTGTAATATTGAAACCCATGCCATTGAGCAATGCCATCTCAAACTCAAGTCAGCAAAACCTAAAATCGAATCTACTAAACCATTCAAACATAACAAAAAATTTAAGGTTGTAGCCAACATTGAGGTCATTAAACCCTCATCCCCATCTATGTCTAGCACATGGCCTTGACAACGAGCCCTCAACCAACAAAATCAACTATACCCCCTTGGGAGAATCATATAGTTATGTATTTGATAAGTTGATGGCCGTAAACTCCATCCAATTTCTTCCCATATGACCCGTGGATAATTCATAAGCCAAGCCTTCTTGGTATTAAGAAGCCCACTATTCTAAACATCATTGACTCAAAGGTCACGACATTGAGAAATGTCGTTCCTTCAAAGATCGTGTCAAACAACTCATAAATCAAGGGGATATCTAAATCAATAGCTCCACTATTCAATCTTTACCTAATCAACCAACAAAAAATGAAACCGCGCCCCTTACATCTCAGTTATCAAATTCTTATATGATTGACACCATCAATCAAGATCTCATCTTATCATCGACTTCGCATGTTCCTACCTTAGACATTATTCCCACTCCTTATGTAGAACTGTTGCACCCACAATTATCACACCTATGTCAACTTTTACTATTTGTCTGAACCTAAATCTTGTGCTATCCTCATCACATCCACATCAAATTTTACCATACCATCGACCTCCTCCACTTTTATCATACCTTGATCTACCACATTAGATTCATCCTTAGTACCTATTTCAGCCTCATTCATATCTACACATATCCCTACATCTCTCACATCTATTCCTTCATCCACATCTACCTCAAACAAACCTATTACTACACCTACATTACTCACAACCATCCCAACTAAACTCAGTTCTACTACATGCACCTTTACAGCCCCACCTTTGACATCAACTCCATTAACAAACATATCATTCTTACCCCTAGAAACATTTATGAAACAACCATTCCCACCTACTTTTAGACCATAAAATACTCCTACATTTTCTACATTACCCATGATGTCTACTCCATCGGTTATCACATCACCCACATCTCCAAATATCCCAAATATTCTTACATCCCTATCTATCCCACCTACCCCTATATCTATCATACCAACACATCCACCTATCTCTACCTTTAAATCTTTACCTATATCCTTGTCCATGGCCACATCACCTACCTTATCCCAATACTCTTTACTTAATCCTTCTTTCACACCGACCATACCCTCTCGATCTATAACCCTATTAAAGATACCCTTTGAATCAAATACTCGAACCAACACATCCCCTAAATCAAATAAATATGGTTTGCATTCTCCATGGTTAAATCCTTCCATGCCAAAACTAAAACAATCCACATCTCACATAGATATCATTAATCTCATCATACAAACACATATCTCCCCATTGACATCCTCATCTTGTTTTAGGACATTTTCTCCATTAATAACCACACCACCACTGTCAGATCCTCCAGTTGAGATTATTATCATCTCTACTAGGAATAAATCTTCTCAAGTAAATTATAAGGCTCGTGGAAAATATCCTCGAGAATCCTCTGCGCATTCTTAAAAAAATTCATATTTTCCCTCTTATCAACAATCCAATGCCACAACATCTATTTTGGGATCATTAAATCCATCTATGACATCTCACAATGATAAATTTATAAATAAAAAAACCAATCCTCCAATCCAATTAAATTTGTCATCTAAGACGTATAATCTACCCATCCAATGTACATTCTCACTGAAATATGAATCCAAACAATACAATCCATCCACCAAATTTGATTTATCTAATTCACCCATCCAATCTACATCCACTTTTTCTACTAACTCCAAGCTGAGATATCCTATCAAAACCCACAAGAGTTACCTTCCCCATGACACTTGAATGGGGTCTTACGCAGATATCCTTCGACATTTAACTCGAATATCTACCATCATAATTCCTCCCAATAAAGATGATTTTGAATGATCATCCACAACCTTATTGAGAAAGATGATTTCATCATTAAGAGGAAAGGTCCTTCTCCATCTACATTGAATCCAATTCATATCCCTTATGTTGGGTGTCCCACAATTCCTTAATCCATATCATCCCTTAATATCCCTTCAGCCCATGCCATTCCTCCTAAGGAAGTTCCTCCATTATTCATCAATACCACTTATCTTTTCAAGCACACTTGTGGTCTTAAATCATTTGTCTCATCCAAATCCTAAACAATCTCATCTAAAATCTTTTGAGATCCTTTAACTCCTTCACATTTAACTCATTGGGGGAACAACCTTCCCTCGCCCTTGAGCATATCATCCGTACAACTCCCTTGTTACTAGGGGACTTCACTCATTGACATTGTTTTGTTTACCTTCTTCACATTCATCCAATCTAAACTAATTTTGTCTCAATCCTCATCTCATTTTAAGTCCACCATTGTGGCCATGTTTATGCCTCTTTTGGGGCACCATATTTTTCATCGAAGTCCTCTTTTGAGGCCATGTTTGTCCCTCCATTGAGGGACCTTTTTATCAAAGTCCACCATTGTGGCTATATTTTTGTCTCTTTTGGGGCACCATATTTTTCATCGAAGTCCTATTTTGAGGCCATGTTTGTCTCTCCATTGAGGGAAATTTTTCTTTGATTCCTCCATTGTGGATATATTTGTGTCTCTTTTGGGGCATCGTCTATTTCATCAAGTCCTCCTTTGAGCCCATGTTTTTCCTTCTATGTCTCTCTCTTGGGGATTAATTTATTTTCATCCAAATCCACTGCTGTGGTCGTATATTCACTTCCTTAAGGACATAATTTTATTTTTCACTTGTCTATCACATCTATTCCTTTGCAAAGTATCATCTCATCTTGTTGTAACTTAATGTTTTCCCTCTCTTGGTGGTAAACCAGAGACATAACCTCTTAATGCATTGCACTTGCAACCATTCCACTTTGGTAGCATATCTATCAATGAACACTTAGTTATATCCTTAGATCATTCCACCATCCTTAGACACTTCCATTTTTTATTATAACGATCTCGAGTTATGTGGTCCACCTTCACTAATTTGATGTGACCCCATAACCTTTTCATTCTCCTATTGCATCCATGCAAAGGATCCAAAGGTGTATCTTATACATTTAGTATCCCCCATATAAAGCAAAAATTATGTATGTAAAAGGTAAAATAAAAGTTATCAAAAGCAGATTGATTCCTCGAAAGGCAACTGTTCATGCAAAAAAAAAAAAAGAAACTAAAAGAAAAGCATAAAAATAAAAATCAAAGCAATTTCAAAGGAAATAGACTGATCCCTTGAAGGACAACTATCATATTATTCTTGTACCCATATTATGTATATAGTAGACCATACCTCGAAGGATGGCTACTCTTTCATTTTAGAATTTGGAAGGTTGCCGCATTAATCAACCTTCCTTTTATCAACATTTTCCGAAAGCTTCCCGCATTGATCACCTTTCTGCTATTGTTCTTTCCCTTTCCCAGAGCTGGGGCATAGACTTAAGGAACACCACCTTTGGAGAACCTTCTTTCACATACAAGTTACATCTCCAATCCCTTTGTCATGTCAACATTATAATTACGAGCATGTTTCATCCATATTTTCCTCACGATCATTTGGTATAACTAACTATCATTGGTTATGTGTTAATGTATTCTATTGGCTACAAGTGTAATGCCTTGAGTGGTAACATTTCTTGTATATCTCAATATTGTTCAAAACATAGTCTCCTATACGCCCTTGCTACAACTATGTTACCTTCATCTCATCAAGTTAATATTTTATCAAAATCACATCAAATTTCACACTAACAATCCATAATATCCATGAATGTGCTCACAATTACACTTTTCAATTTACGAAGTCTACTTGATCACTATTGTAGTTTCGCGATCCTACTTGAGGATCCTTCAAGGAAATTTTGTTATCCTACTGATTCGTATTGCCCAACATATTCAACAATGTCTTTGACCCATTGCTCTTTACTCCCATTTCCACTTATCACCATTTTTCTCCACATCATCCTTCTCACATTTTTGTCCCCTTTCACCATGTCATATATCTTACTTTCCTTTCCTCTTGAGTTTCCTTTTAACTCTTCCGATTTGAGTTTGACAATCTTACTTAACAATTCATACAACTAGTGAATCTCCACCATTTCCTCTTTTAGTGGACGATAATCACCACCACAAACAACATTTTGCTCCTCCTTTTCGATTGAATTTCTTACATCATGACTCCCACCACGTAGGCATCCTAATTAAGGATTTCTCATACACTCTTCATCTACATTGCATATGTTCCTCCATCTACTCATGTCACAATCCTTTGTTTCCTTCTTATGACCTGGATATCACCTCATTTCATCTCTTGTTCCATTTTGGTATACACTGCTCAATATTTTCATCATTCTTCTTCGTCTTCAGCTTAGTGATCCTACTTAACCATCAATATAGCATCGTAATCTTACCTAAGAGTCCCTCTTATGAATGGTTTACCATATTACCCTTCCACCTCCCATCATATCTTCCTCATCTTTTGTCTCCCACATCTCATCGTACCCATCCACTCTAACCAACCATTCCACACCTATATCCAATACAATGTTGTCTTTCTCCTTCCATATCGTCATCGTTGTTGGTTTGGTGATCTTACTTAAGAGTCCCTCTTAAGAATGATCTATCATCCTACACTCGCCACTACCCCAAATTCTCTCCAATTAAATTTTCTCGTAATTCCCCATCATCACATCCTCTCACATCCACTTTAATTATCGCATAAAAACAACTTCCTACTAGTCCCTTGTTCATCTCCATCATCCCTTGCTTGGTAATATTACTTAACCATTGCTTATCCATTAATTTTTTATCTTGTTTCTTCATTTTTCTCTCATTCATTCTCATCCACTACATCCTCTCCTTTCCTTCATCTTTTGACACATCAGTATCCCTCCTTTATTTACTATTTCCACTCCATCTTCTAGAGTTCTCCCATATATCTACCCCCATACTTACCCTTCATTTTCATTGATCTTTTGTTTCGTGCTAGTAATTATCGGTAGACTTCTCCTAAAAATTGTTCATTCCCATTCTACACAACATGTATCCTTTTCTTTCACCCCCTCCATTCTATCTTCATTCCTTCCTTACTCTATGCCCTATGATCATTATCGGGGACTTCTCCTAATGTCCCTTCATTTGAATTCCCCCTTTCATTCCTTTTTTACTTTTCGCCTCATCTCATCTTTTTGTAGAAGCATTTCCTACAGATCATTATTTGTGTATTTCTCCTAACATCCATTCGTTGGCATTGCCTCTCTTATTCCTTCCTCTCTTTTTCCTCACCATCTCTCCATCTTTCATTCTTCCTTTCCAATTTCTTCACTATCTTCATCATACACCCTCTCTCTATTTTATCGTCATCAACTTATCCCCATCTCATGCATCTCCGTATATTTTCCAATCTGTGTCATTCCTCCCTTAAAGGTTCTCCTTACGTTCCTTGTGCTTCTCACTCTTTATCGAATATGTCCATTCTGTGTTCCCTTCTTTCTACATAATTTTCTCTCTTATATTATCCTCCTTCCTAATCCTAGTATTATTTCACTTCCTATATATCATCTTCTTCCCCATTTTACCTCACACTTCCTCCTTACTACCCCGTCGATAACCTGACTCTTTAGCATTGTCCCATATTTTTTATCATCCCACCATCCACATGCATTTCCATGCAATCTATTCCATATTATTCTCCTTGGATTTCTTAACTATCATATGGTTCCTTTAATCTTCTTTTCTATATCATCTGTTTCATTTTCCATTACTTCTCTACATTCCTCTACTTCACCCTCCATCACACCTTTCATTTTAAAAATCTCTCCCTTTTTCATAATTTCACCCTTTTCTTTGTCCTTGTCCTTCTCTCGCTTGTCCTTCTTCATTATCTTCTTCCTCCCTTTCATTCCTTTATTCCTCCTCCTTCATCTTCGTTCCTCTATTCCATACCCCTTTCGCCTTCACATTTGATCTTTCTTAATATTCTCATAATCAACCTTTGTCCTCCCAGCCTACTCCCTTTTCTCTTTCTCAACACACCTCACACCTATCATTCATGGTCGTTGCCAATGTTTCTTTGTTTATGTACCACCATCGATCCATTACATCTTGTCTTGTTCTTCTCTCTGCAACATTGACCTTTTATCTTTTTGAGAACATGTTATCTCTCGAAAGTGCACCCTATAGAGAGATGGTTGTAGGTGTTATATGCTTGCATATTTTATCTCTCTTTCGTAGATACAATGGAAACATCGTAGGTCTGTGGGTATACCTATTTTGAGGTGAGTCTCTCATATCAAGGCATTTGGTTCTTTATTGATGTATCCTAAACAGATTTTCCGGTTTAAGGGTAAAAGATGACTCTAAAACGATATTAAAAATAAGGTGATACACCAAAATTGTATGAATTCTTTGATTGGTTACATGTACAACTGATATAGGATGAATTTCGATACACAAGCCAACATTTTTCTCAGAATACTATGTTGGTATCTTATCCAAAATTCACCCCTCAAGGTAATTTTGATAACATGCATCAAATTATTTAGTCCTGAGAAAGTAGATTGATTCAATGCCTAAAATCATGTTTTGGGGCCCCCTCGGCTTCTCTCTAACTCTCCCATCCAAGAAGAAATCCCAACGAGTTAGAAAAGTGGAAAAAATGCAAAAAATAAGGTTACAGGAATGTTTTGAAGCATTTAGGGTCTGAAGGGAATAGGTCGTACCAGAGAAGGTCGTACCGAGGTTTTTCGTACTAGGTTTGGGGTTGAAATACAAAGAAAATCAGCTAAGTCAGACATTTTTGTCCCAGGCGGTCCGCGGGACAGTTGGGACGCCAGACGCGAAAAAGTCAAAGCAGCACAGAAGGCAATGAAAATCGCCAAGTCTTTTGTTTCATGTGGTTTGGCACAAGAGGGACAAAAGTACACGTGGGAGGTGAATTGACTGATTTTCTATAAGACAGTCTATCGCGGGTAGTTTGGAGATTTTTGTTCGGGACAGTCGGGACAAAAGTACGCGCGGGACGCGAAAAGGTGAAAGAGCTGCAAAGAGAGACAAGGAAGCCCGAATCAGCCGATGTGGGAGAATGTGTCTGGGACAACCGGGAAAAAATTACACGTGGGACGTGAAAATCTGAAACGGTCGAAGGCAAAGAAGAAAAGTCAACGTTTGACCCGTGAACTTCAAACAATGATAACTTTTGACTCGAGCTCCAATTTTCACAAAATTGGACTTTCTCAGAATGAGCACCACATCCTCTTACTTTTAAAAAGGGTAGATATATTTAAATAAAAGAAACATATTCAAATCCTGTCAGTTAATGCTCATTCCCGTCAAATGAATAAAACGCCGCTGGACCCAAAATAGCGCCCGCACTCGTAAGGGCATAACTTTGCATTTCTCAACGAAATTGAACAAAATTGGTACCGTTGGAATCGTGGCTCGAGACCAACACATAGCAATCAAGAAATTCTAGATTTGATAAGATATTGATGGATATTTTTATAAAACGTGGCCGTGTTCATAATAGTTTTTATTTCGGGTTGGGAGTGTAATTAAGAGGCATGGTCATCATTCTTTCTTTTTGCTGCAGCACTGGGACAATATGGGAGCCTTTTGCAAGTAATATACAATCATTTTACTCCATTTAATGTCTCTTACGAGTGGTTGAAGGACAAATTTCGGGATTTGCATTTTTCCTTCTCTCTTTCTTCTCATTCTTTCTATAAATGGGAGTGTTGGGCTCAATGTAAGAGAGGTAGTTTGGTAGCAAAGATCTGCCAAAATTTATTTTTGAAGCTAATGTGTTGTAGGCCCTTGTTGTGGACTCCTTGTATGGTGATCCGTGCCCTTTTTCAGAATCGATTGATTAGGCGTGCATATCAAGAAGCAATAAAATATAAGTTTGTGGATGCATCTTCCCCTGCTGTGTTTTCTTGCATTCTTCTTGCCCCTTCAACCTTGATTACAATAATATTGTGTCTATTATTATGTTCTTGCAGGATCCATTATCATTGTGTATGTTTGAGATATTGTTTTGAATGCATTTTGCTAGATTATGGAGAACTGTCATCACCCCTTCTAGCGTGTTCTTTGCTTCTGTATCTCACGCATTTGAAGACTACTCTCACACCCTCCTTTTCTGGTGTATCACCGCTTTAGTGTAGGATTTCATTTTATGCATTCTCTCTCCCTAGTTCCTTGAAAATTAAAATAAAAAATAGTTATTTTCCCTTGCATTAGAGCAGAATGTGGCAGGTAGTTTAGGAGCAAGAACCAGCTTTCTCTGGAGGTCTATCTCAAGTAGCAAGTCCCACAACTTGGAGATAGTACCCATGTTATCTAATCACACCGTGAGTTCAAGTATATGCACTTGTATAAACATAGGGGTGCTTTGATTAGTTGATAACAATATCCAAATTGATCCTCCCTTAGAAACCTAACAACATCAAAGATTTATTAAGACACTGAGAGACAAAAAAATCATATTATGAGTCATTTTGGAGCCAAGGTTGGGATTTTTTTGACTCTTTGTCACTTGGGCATCATAGAAATGGATAAAACCTTTATTAAGGATTTGATCTATCCTCACTACTTTAGGTCGTGCCTTTCGACCAGGGTGATAGGACCCATTTTGTAACGTCCGTTGGTGAAGGAGAATGAAGTTATCCTTCTTTACACAAATATGAAAGGGGACCCTCGTAAAATATGATCAATGCACCACAATTTAACTCTCATGAGTTGTCACTTCTAAAGAATGGTGATATTTCCTAGACAAGGATAAGGTTACTAAAGACATTATGGAATGACGATTTCTTCTACATAGTTTGGTAGTAGAATTTATACATTTGTGGATAGACGGGAAAATAGGGGTAGTTCAGATGAATTCATTGTTTTGAATAATTTTTGTGGGAGATTAAGTAGGATAATGTGGATTATACTAGATCTTTGAGAGACTTCACACAATCTCCAAGAATTTAACAAAAATTCTTGAGATAAAGACTCAATAAAACATCAAACACCCCCGATTCCTCACGCCTAAGATACACTTCAAGGCTTACAGATAATATTTATCAACAAATAACGGTGAAGTGATTTTAAATTTTTTATCTCATTGCAGGATGAATGTTCTTCTTGAAATGAAATAGAAAATGTCACTAAAGCTATCACGAGGATGAAATCTTGTGTGATTCGAGAGGATTTTAACACAAGATTGAAATAGGAATAAGAAAAACAACTTGCATGCATTCCGCAATAAAGCATACACAAATTGCCCCAAGATTGACACAGATTAACACCAAAATTGATTAAATTCATCAGTAGGGGAAAGTTTCTTTGAACATTCTCAAAGATTTTCAATGGTTGTACACTTGCAACCAACTTGATGTGATTAAAATCTAAAACATAGGAAATTAACTGTGGGTTTCTTAGGAAGATGGGCTCTCTCAAATTTTATTTTAAGAATTCAACCCTTGACCCTTTTGCAAGAGTATTCTCATTGCATTTATACATTTCACTTGCTCACTCATCCCAAATTTTCCCCCCAAAAAGAAGAATATTTGAGGGACCTTTTCTTGTTACCAATTTGTCTTAGAAAGTGATGTTTAAAAATTTGTAACAAAAATTTGCCAGTTGGACAAATCATGAACTGATCACATTTCCCAGACCCTCGACTAATGATTAGGATGCCATGCCACAAATTTTTGACAATCCTTCTAATCATTCTCTTTATTCTGTCATGTGAGAAATCTCTGTTTTAATCATTTTCCGGAGGCTCTCTACAATTGGATCTTACAGGTAATCCTTTTCACCGTTAAGGCGACACCTTTTTCCTCCTTTGTTCATGTAACCTCCATCATTTCATCCTTTTCCCTCTCTTTCCTCTACAACTTTGTCCCGCATCCAACTTCTTTTTTAATTCACGTTTTTGCAAGTGCCTGAGCATTTCCAACTTCAAAATATCAACCTTAACAATCCTTGGATTCACAAATTAAGTTCTAAATCCATTTAATGGAACTTTTAAGACAAAAATGGTTAGAAATTTCATCAAAAAAATGATGAAAAACAATTCGTATTCATATCTCTAGGAGTCTTACAGCAAAAATTGTGGAAAAATAGATGTAATGCACAACAACCGTTGATTTTGCCCCTTCTCAACTTTAGATTAGAGTCATTCACGTGTTTTGTTGGTGCAAATGTAAAGGTGAGGTATAGAGGGAAGTTTCCAAACAAGCGTGGGCCTTCCACGTGCCCTAGGCCCAAGAAAATGCCCTTTTGGCCTTTGAAAAATTCTCAGTAAAAAGGACCCAGTGGAAGCGTCCGGTTGTTGCCTTGGCACACCTTTGGTATGGTCCTCAAAAGCGGAGACCCCAAAAAAGTGCGGGCTCACCACATGTCTCAATCTGGTATAGTTGTTGAAAATTTTGAAGGATCAGTGGAAGGCACCATGTGTCTAGGGCCCAAGATAGTTTTCCTTAGCCGTTGAAAAGTCTAAGCAAGGGAAGAGTGAGCGAAAGCCTCCAAGTGTCCTTGAGTGCTACTTCAAAATAAAATTTAGTGGCTAGTCCTCAAATAGGCGTGGTCCCTCCACGTGTCCCAGGCCTTTAGAAAGTTTCTTGAAAATTTTAAGTATAAAGAGGAGCCAGTGGAAGCGTCCACATGTCTCCCCAGCGCAATTTTGAGATGGTCCCCAAAAGCGAAGACCCTGAACAAGCGTAAACTCACCATGTGTCCCCTTGCCACAACTATAATTAAGATGGGACCCTAAGGTGGATCCTCAAATAAGTGTGGGCCCTCCATGTGTCCATGGTCCACCAAAGCTGCACCACCACATGAAAAAAATGTCTATGTTTTGGCAAGGTAAGCGCAAACCTCCACATGTCTCCCAGTGCAACTCCAAGGTCAAACCAAAATCAATTTTTCGATAAGTGCCGACCCTCTCCACATGGACAAGCTTTGAGTTGGATTGGGCTTTAGATTTTCATAGTGCCCCGTTGAGCCTGCATCCAACAAAAAGGGGCACATTTCCACAATCTTTGAGATATAAATTTGTGGGGAAAAACACACCAAACCCTAAATGTAGGAAAAGTCACCATTTGTGCCAGAAATTATTCTTTCATTAAGGATAGAGAATTTTGAAATGATATAAGGCCCAAATGTGATCCACCAAGCTGCATCTAATCAAAGGAAAAATTTTCCATTGGTATTGAGAAAGATTGACATGGAAAACAAAATGTGAGTGTGGAAAAATGAAAGGAAAGGAAAAAACCTGATTTTACACCCGAGTTACAAACTCTTCCACATGGATAGAGGAATGGAAAAGAAAGTGTGGACTTTAAATGATCCTCGACCAAAGGAAAAGACTAATCATGGCAACCAAATGGAGGACAAAGTTTTTATGCATCAATACGAGGAGATAGAAAAGACGACAAAGCCCGCAAAATGAAGAATTTCAAGGAAAATGGGGGAGATAAAATTGAGAACCAACATTATAAAGGAAAACACTCAGATGTATTGAGGGAAAATAATCACAACATCACTGTTAAGTTAAACATGCACATTAATATCAAGCAAAAATTACTGAAATTTACAATAGGGTAAGATTATTAATCAGGGAATTAACATTCACAAGATTAATGGGATCATACACAAGATTACAAATAATTGGAAAGGTATAAAATACTTCACATTCAAAGGGAAAAACTAGAAAAAATTGCTTTAGCACTCCGTAGCTAAAAATTTCTCTTCTTGTGCTTTGCTAATGCACACAATATATAGCAAAATTGATTCACCCACCCTTCCTAAAAATATAGTAAGGTTGTACTCACCTATGCTTTCTATTTTTATCCTTTATTAGAATAAAATAACACAAACTAATACAAGAGGCATTAATATCCTTTGATTACATCATAGTCAAATCAGTAGTTGATTGTTTCTATTTTTAAGAAAAGCATGGGTGAATAATTTGCTAAAATAAATCCTTGCTTGATGAGAAAGTATTCTCAATGTGTGTAGTCTTTGTCTTCTCACCGATGTGACATCTGTAATTTTCTCTTTGGATGCAAAATAAATTCCCTGTGTGTGAGCAAAAATAAATCCTTTATTAGAAATAATTGAAAAATATTCACCCCTATATCCATCTTGATGGAGAACCACCTTTTGTTTTGATGCTAACATCTCCTCTACCTTCTTGTGGTCACATGAAAAGATACTTTTCTACAAGTGAAAGTAATGCCTTTAATCCAAAAGACTTAGCAAAATAGCTCTATCCTTACCTATGGGGACCACATGTGTACATGCCAAGTAATGCATCCTTTTAATTTTAACTCCTTTGGTATGAGACCATTGGAAAGATTAAGATAAAATACTTTGTGTACTCATTGTTTCTTGGTCTTATCTGTCCCATCATTGTCCCTTCTTTGACTGTGTGAAATGGCATATGATAATTTGAATAATAATCAATTGATTATTATACCTTTGGCATATATACTTGATTTAAAAATCATGGGATCTCTGATCATTAGTATGCACCTTGGAATATAATGTATTTTACATATGTGTTTGGAATTGTCCACCTTTTAGTAATTATTGTTGTTAACATTTGACTATGGGGTCGGACTAGTTTTGGACCTCTCAAAACCATTGGTGTGAACTAAGCCTGAGCAATGATTATTGGCTTTGATTTATTAAGGAGAAAACTATAGTCAACAAACATAATCATTAGTTGAGGAAGACCCCTTCTCCATGATGGACTGACCCTCGAGCTTTGTATTGTCGGTGGAAACTTAACTCAGGTCATAATTAGGGTTTCTGACCCTATGACATGTGCATACTTTCGTAACTTGGGTTGAGTTAAACTAACCCATTGAGTTAGATGGTAAAAGCTCCAAAACCTAGTCCTTTTTATTTGTCACTTGAGCTCTACTAAAGCTAAGGAAACTCTATGGAAATTTTGCAGCCACCATTGATGAATCTTTTGAGCTTGATATCATTCCATTTTGAAGTACTCGGAGAGTTCTTTGCATTTTTTGGTTTGAATCCCTCTATGTGATCTCTTGGCCACTATTGTTAAGAACTCGAAGCTTCAATACTTGGCACCTGTGATATCACTTCATGAAACTTGGGTCTACTTTCATACAGGGACTTTAGATGTTATGTTCTAATGGTCCATCTTGTATTTGATGCCATGGATGTGATCTTTCAAACCTGCACTCTCAATTTCATCTGATTTGAGACCTCATTAATTAGTTTTTCACTAAAAATTTGACACAACTAATGACAAGGGTTGAAGCTTAAACTCCTAGGTAGGTAGTGTATTATCTGTAAATCTTTTGTTTGTTTTATGACTGTGAATTGGTATTTCGTGTTATTTTCTAAATCTTGAAACTTTGTGTACTCTGTATCAATGAAATTTGATCATTTTACTTGGTATGTGATTTTCTTGAGAAACTCACGGAGATTTCATTCCTTCGAGAGGAAAAACCTTCAACACCTAATTGGAAGGTGGCCATACATTCTTGACTAGTTCTGTGAGCTTGGCTCATGTCTATGTATTCATTTTCCTTTTAATTTCAGGTAAGTGATTAGAATACTTAGATCTACTAATACCCATTAATGGGTTTTTCATTTTCAACTTGGGCATGTGTTTGTCTCCGATTCATGTTTGAACTTCTGTATTGTTTTCTCTGTTGAATGGTGATAAACCAAAATCATGGAAGTATCAACTTTTCTTGCCTTTATTCTCTGGTTTGATTATTCTGGTTCGAGCTATTGAGATTCTGATCTATTATTGTAAACCTCCATCTTTGGTTTCTATTTTATTCACTATGTATTCCGCCTCATTAGGGTTTCGTATTTCTCCATATTTGAATTATTATTTTTATTCAGGTACTCGTATTTTTGATATATATTTGAGATCTTATTTCATTTGAAATCCTCCGTGTTAGAGAGATGAGAAACGTGACCATCGTTGATGAGTTTGAAAACTCTTTACTTGATGATTCTTATTAATCTTCCGATCACCTCTGTGAGGTCTTATGGCCATCATTGTTTCTTTAAGTGGGGCTCCCTTTCTCTCTTTGATGGCATTTTGCATGTTGATCTCTCGAAACTCTGGTGGGTTTTTCTATTAGCGATTTTAATAGATTTTTTGAGCTCATAGTTTTTGGAATTTAACACAATTTGAGTGTTTCTTGGAAGTCATGGAAGTTTACTCGAGATTTTATTTTTTTGTTGTTATCTTTCTCTCTTGAGAAAACTTTTTTGGCTAAGTAGAATTTTATATCTTCTTTGACTCTTATTTGTCTACATTGAAGATGACCTCTTGCAGTCATTTCTCTTAAGCTGTGAATAAGATAAAGTTTCAACTTTTGTTTTCCGTTAGATCTACACATTTCCTCATATGGGTTTTTATGGCATGGCCATAATCATTGAAAATGTGAATCTGTGTTTTCTTGGCATAGTTCTTTCTCTTGGGTTTTGGGATATAAACTTCATTTTTTACATTCAAAACCCTTTGAGATTTTGTAAAATCATGAAAAACTACTTCATTTATTGAAAAATAACATTTAAAAAAGATGCATGGCTATTGCTGAGTTGATTTACTGATTAGATACTATGATATCCATGTGTTGATATCTAAATTCATTCTTTTGACGATCCGAGAATGACCAAAGTTCACCAACTGAGCATTAAATTTCCCATTTCATAATGTATTGTGTTTGTATCGAATGGAATTTGTTCTCATCTTCAGTTTTACAACTCTTAGATGTATTCTTACTGAAGAAAATTTGTTTTAGCAAAGACTTACATATCTCCTTTTTTAAGATATGTGGTTTTTAAAATTTTGATCTGTTTTGTACTATATTCTTGTGATGAACATTACAAGAAAGAGCCTTCCTTTAGTGTTGATTGAGTATTGTATTGGTAAACATGTGATTGCATCTCATATTTGACTATGACTATTTCAGATCTAAATCATCGATGCAAAACTACTTTGTTCATTTCTTTCATTTGATTGTTTGCTAAAAGACATTCTACTTATGAATTCCTTTTGTACTTGACCCTGATTCAACTGTACTATGAGATGCTCCTTTTGATTTTGTCTTTCATGTATCTTACATGTGCTTTCTTTAAAGGATTTAGTTACATGAAACTGTAAACACATGGATATAGACCAAACCCGGAGCTCTAACAATATATATTGTATGTTCACAGGTACTATTGTTGGGAATAGAGGATGAGGATGAAGCAGCTGAAAATGAAACAAATCCAGAAGCATGAGAGAACCAACCCAAATAGGAAATGATGGGTTTCTTCTCTCTCCATTTGCTTATAGTTTTAAGTATATGCATCTTTTATTTCCAGTACATACAAGTTACATCCCATGGCTTGTGTGGGTTCACTGTACTTTTATTCCATATGAATAGATGAACTATTTTCATGTAATGAGATGTATATCTTTCCTTTCTGTACTTTCTTTCATTTGAATGGATAATAATGAACTTGTACAACTCAACACACTTAAATAATTCACTTATGTATGGAAATAAATAAAAATCAAATGTACCTTTTAATGTTCATGGATGACTGAAATTTATTCCACACCCTATCCTTCAAACCTGCAACCTATCTGTAGCTTCAGAACTTCATGTCTGGTACATGTTGCCCTTCCTTCCTTCCTCAGGGCCTTGCAATGGTCGTTTACAGTTGTTGCATAGTTCGATGAGGGTTTCAAATGGAATGGCTACATCTATGAGACATGGTATTCTGTAACTGCAACCTATTTGGAGTTTGATCCAAACATGACTTCCAAGACTGTCCAAAACCAAACAATTAAAATTTGTATGTTATTTTGAGGTGGCTGTCCCAAACATAGTCAAACCTCTAACTCGATCAATCTGAGAAACTTAAAAGTTTTGAGTTGACCCTTTTCGCATAGGGTGCAAAAATGTCAACAATTCTAGTGATCCTGTGGGGAAATCTTCTTGTTAGCTTGTAGACTAGTGCCTTTCTCTTGTCCATTGGGCATGGAGTCAAATGCATACAACCAAAACTATCTTTTTCGAAAAACACACCAAAACTAGAAAGGATCTGGTGAACCAGATCATGTGCATAGGTGCACTTATTGAATTAAAAATTGTAATGTGCATGAACTACACTTATTGAAAGGGAAATCCTAATCTACCCTATTCTAACCAAGTTGCAAATCAAGGCTAAATAAAACCTGAGACAAGTAGTGAAAAATAGCTTCCTTTTCTCCAGAATTGAGATGATGAATTTAGATTGCAAAATAAGTAGCATGATAGAACTGAAAATGATATTTGTACCTTGAATTTAATCCAAAACTTACCCCAAAACACGAAGAATCTTTCTAATTGATCGTAAAAACTTTTTGAAGGGATTTGGAACTGATTGTTGAGTATCTAACGCTCATTCTTAGGCTCTGATACGAGCATGAATTTTGGTATTTCCATGGCATGTTGTGAACCAGCAAGATACCAAATAGGACATGGCCTCCAAACAGTTGAAAATCTAATCTTCTTGTCTTGTACTGAAAAATGAACCTTATTTTCGATCATGGGTTCTTTCTGAAGCTGTTTTGAAGGTTGTTCTGAGAATTGATCTGCCTCTATAAACTGTTGTATATTCCTTTCAACAATCTGAAACCAATCTTAAAAAATTCAGCCTCTTCAAGTTGTTGTATATCATCAATCATAACATCATGAAGATGATGAGATGGTTGTTCTCCTTCTTTAAACTATTTGAAAATATTTTTAGAGTCTTCAAATTGTTGTTCATTATTTTCATCACTGATCCACTACTACCAAGACTAACATTTCAGCAACACTTTCAAAAAAATTCACTCTATCCCTTCTTACAATGTTCTTTGAACATGTCGTTCCCTCCTCAATCAAAAATAGCTGCTCTCGAATACTTGCAGTACCATCTAATAGTCCTTGTGAAACACTACAAGTCCCTAATAATGCAATATCTCCATGCATGCAGCATAACGAGGGTCTTCACACTCAACTGTTTGATCATGATCATTCTGAAACTGATTTGTTTCCTTTTGGTCATCAACCATGGAAACTGATAAGTTGCAAACTGAGTGCTTGTCCTTTAGATCAGCTGATTTATCTTTGGAAATGATTTGAAAATTTCCTTCAGGTTCTACCAACTAGGATGAATTAGTAGTTTGTAGGAGTATGGTGCTTTCATGCACGCTATTCTTGGAACACAAAGACTGTTGATCATCCCTAATCTGCTTTAGATCTGCTGAAAAATCAGACTGTACCTTTTGAATGGGTTGCTCCTCTAATTCTGGAGTATGATCAAACTAAAATTTAGAAGCCCATTGCTCTATGTTCTATAAAAACTCCAACCTATTGTTTTCTTCAGCTGGTTGTCCCTCCTGAATGATATTATGATCCTCTTTTTCCTGGACTGGAAGTATGAGTAAAGGAGGAGTGGGACTAATCTCAACCTTAACTGGAAATTATTTAAAGAGAGGCTAGGGTACAAACTCTATTTTTAGGACAACATCTGAACACCAATTTGGACACTTTAATTTGGGTTCGATGCATGATTGTGGGGTAGGAAAAGTAGGAATTGTAGTAGCTTGATAATTTAAAATTTCGTTAATGGGCTGCTTTGACTAGAAAGGGAATATATAGGCATTGAATTCTGATAGGGAAGGTAAGTGGGAAAAATCTTTTGATAGGGTTCCATAACCTGATGCCTATAATTTTTCACTTGCTAATGATTTCTCATATAGTTCCTTTGACACTAAAAATGATTTTTAAGTTCATTAAGCTCAATTTCAAGATCTCTTCACCTTTCACATTCAAAGCATAACCCTGCATATAACTTTGACTTTGAACAATGTAATGATCATCATATTGACAATCATATTGATTTCCAAGGTTTGGGTCATAAGGATATTCATTCTGATAGGGGTTATGAAACTGGTTTGAAGGGGAAATTGGATAAAAGGGCTGCTAGTTTGGCTGATAATATTGCTGAAAATGAGGGTTCATGGCTGCAAGACCTCATAAAATACTGAAACTATGAAAAACAGGTTTGCTGCTCATAAAACGGCTGATAACAACAAATAAACATATCTGATTTTCTTGAAAATACTTGAAAACTGCAGCTGAAAATTTGATGATGTTGAAAAAGTGTTGTACTAATCTGAAATCAGATTCACGGAGTCACTAAATGAGTTCTGCTTGGATCTTGAATCTTCAAAATGCATCAATAGTAGTTTCTAGTCCTCGTCCCACCGGGCATGCCAAAAATTGTTATCTCTCAAAAGTGCACCCTATAGAGAGATGGTTGTAGGTGTTCTAAGCTTTTAGATTTTATCTCTCTTTCATAGATACAATGGAAACACCTCAGGTCTGTGGGTATACCTATTTTGAGGTGAGTCTCAGTATCAATGTCGGTTCCTTATTGATGTATCCTAAACTAATTTTCTAGGGTTTAAGGGTAAAAGATGACTATAAAATGAAATTAAAACTGAGGTGATACACCAAACTTGTATGATTTATTTGACTGATTACATGCACAATTGATATGGAATGAATTTATGATGCACAGGCCAACAATTTTCTGCAGAATATTAAAGGCAAACACTCAGATGTATTGAGGGAAAAGAATCACAACAACACTTTTAAGTTAAACATGCACATTAATATCAAGCAGAAATTATTGAAATTTACAATAGGGTAAGATGATTAATCAGGGAATTAACATTCACAAGATTAATGAGAACATACACAAGATTGAAAATAATTGAAAGGTAGAAAATACTTCACATTCAAAGGGCAAAGCGAAAGATAATTTCTTCAACACTTCGTATCTAAAAAGTCCTCTTATTATGCTTCGTTAAGGCACATAATATATAGTAAAATTGATTCACCCACGATTCCTCAAAATAGACTAAGGTTGTAATCGCCATACATTCTATTTTTATCCTTTATTTAATAATACAAGAGGCATTAATAGCCTTTGATTACATCATTTTCAAACTCGTAGTTGGCTATTCTATTTTTAAGAAAAGCATGGGTGAATAATTTGCTAAAAATAAATCCTTGCTTGATGAGAAAGTCTTCCAATTCATGTATTCTTTGTCTTCTTTCCGATGTGACATCTATAATTTTCCCTTTGGATGCAAAATTAATTCCCTATGTGTGAACAAAAATAAATCCTTTATTAGAAATAATTGGCAAAATATTCACCCATGTATCCATCTTGATGGGGCACCACCTTTTTGTTTCGATTGACATCTCCTCTATCTTCTTGTGGTCACATGAAAAGATACTTTTTGCAAGTGAAATTAATGCCTTTAATCCAAAAGACTTAGAAAAACAGCTCTATCCTTTATTGTGGGGACCACATGTGTACATGCCAAGTAATACATCCTTTTAATTTTAACTCCTTTGGTATGAGACCATTCAAAAGATTAAGATAAAATACTTTGCGTACTCATTGTTTGTTGGTCTTATTTGTCCCATCATTGTCCCTTCTTTGACTCGTGGTGAAATGGTATATGATAATTTGAATAATAATTAATTGATTATTATACCTTTGGCATATATACTTGATTTCAAAATCATGGGATCTCTGATCATTGGTATGCACCTTGGAATATAATGTATTATGCATATGTATTTGGAATTGTTTACCATTTAGTAATTATTATTGCCGGCATTTGACTATGGGGTCAGACTAGTTCTAGACCACTCAAAACCATTGGTATGAACTAAGCCTGAGAAATGATTATTAGCTTTGATTTATTAAGGAGCAAACTATAGTAAAAAAACATAATTATTAGTTGAGGAAGACCCCTTCTCCATGATGGACTAACCCTCGAGCTTTGTATTGTTGGTGGAAACTTAACTTAGGTCACAATTAGGTTTTTGACCCTATGACACGTGCATACTTTTGTAACTTGGGTTGAGTTAAACTAACCCACTGAGTTAGACGGTAAAATCTCCAAACCCTAGTCATTTTTACATTCTCACTTGAGCTCTACTCAAGCTAAGGAAACTCTGTGGAAATTTTGTGGCCACCATTGATGAAGCTTTTGAGCTTGATATCATTCCATTTGGAAATGCTTTGAGTGTTCTATGCATTTTTTTGTCTAAAGCCATCTGTGTGATCTCTTGGCTACCATTGTTAAGAAATCAAAGATTCACTTCTTAGCACCTCTAATAGCAGTTCTTGAAACTTGTGTCTCAAGTGTCATAAGGGGACTCTAGATGTTTTGTTCTAATGGTCCATCTTGTATTTGATGCCATGGATGTGATCTTTCAAACCTGCACTCTCCGTTTCCTCAGATCTGAGAGCCCATTAATGGGTTTTTCACTGAAACTTTCACATGGCAACAAGGGTTTGAAGCTTAAAATCCCAGGTAGTGTATTTTCCTGTGAATCTTCTGTTGGTTTTATGACCGTGAATTGGTATTTTGTGTTATTTTCTAAATCTAGAAACTTTGTGTACTCTATATCAATGAAATTTGATCATTTTCCTTGGTCTATGATTTTCTTGAGAAACTCACGGAGAGTTCATTCCTTGGAGAGGCAAAACCTTTGACACCTATTGGAAGGTGACCATGCATTCTCGATTGGTTCTGTGAGCTTGGCTCGTGTTTGTGGAGTCATTTTCCTTTTAATTTCAGGTAAGTGATCGGAATACCTAGATCTACTAATACCCATTAATGGGTTTTTCATTTTCGACTTGGGCATGTGTTTGTCTCCGATTCATAGTTTTAACTTCTGTATTGTTTGCTATGTTGAATGGTGATAAACCGAAATTATGGAAGTATCAACTTTTCTCACCTCTATTCTTTGGTTTGATTATTCTGGTTTGAGCTATTGAGATTTTGATCTATTATTGTAAACCACCATCTTTGGTTTCTGGTTTATTCACTGTGTATTGTGCCTAAATGAGTCACCATAATTTGATGCTCATTGGGGTTTCTGTATTTCTCCATATTTGGGTTATGATTTGTATTGTGGGTACTCATATTTTGTGAGATATCTTTGAGATCTTGTTTCTATTGAAATCCTCCCTACTGGAGAGCTAAGAAATGTGACCACCATTGATGAGTTTGAAAACTCTCTGCTTGATGATTCTTCTTGATCTTCGGAGCACCTCTATGAGGTCTTATGGTCGTCATTCTTCTGGTAAGTGGGGCTCCCTTTCTCTCTTTGATGGCATTGTACATGTTGATCTCTGAAACTCCTGGTGGGTTTTTCCGTTAGCCATTTTACTAGGCTTTTTTGAGCTCACATTTTTGGGCCTCTAACACAATTTAGGTCTCTGATCGGAAGTCGTGGAAGTTTACTCTGAGCTTTGCTTTTTTTTCAACTTTCTCTTCTGAGAAAACTATGTGGCTGAGTAGAATTTTATATCTTCTTTGACTCTTATTTGTCTACATTGAAGATGACCTCTTGGATTCATTTCTCTTAAGATGTGAATAAGATAAAGTTTCAAGGTCTATTTTCCTTTAGATCTAAAAATTTCATCGTATTGGTTTCTCTGGCATGGAAATAATCATTGAAAATGTGAAGTATGTGTTTTCTTGGCATAGTTCTTTCTCTTGGATTTTGGGGTATAAAGTTCATTGTTTTGCATTCAAAACCCTCTGAGATCTTGTACAATCATGAAAAACTACTTCGTTTCTTGAAAAATAACATTTAAATAGCTGCATGGCTATTGCAAATTGACTGCAATTTCATACTATGATCTCCTGTCTTGATATCTAAATTCATTGGCACAATCTAAGAATGACCAAATTTCACTAGCTGAGCATTAAATTTCCCATTTAATAATGTATTGTGTTTGTATCGAATGTAATTTATTCTCATCTTCAATTGTACAACTCTCAGAGGTATTGTTACTGAAGGAAATTTGTTTTAACAAAGACTTGCAGATCTCCTTTTGCAAGATATGTGGTTTTTAAAATGTTGATCTATTTTGTATTGTATTCTTGTGATGAACATTACAAGAAAGAGCCTTCCTTTAATGTTGATTGAGTATTGTATTGGTAAACATGTGACTGCATCTCATATTTTACTATGACTATTTCAGATCTGCATCATCTGCTACAAAACTACTTTGTTCATTTCTATCATTTGATTGTTTGCTAAATGACATTCTCGCTTATGAATTCATTTTTACTTGACCCTAATTCAATTGTATTTAGAGATTCTCCTTTTGATCTTGTCTTTCATGTATCTTATGTTCTTTCCTTAAAGGATTTAGTTACGTGAAATTATAAACACATGGATATAGACAAAACCTGGATCTCTAACAATATATATTGTATGTTCACAGGTACCTGTTGCTGGGAACTGGAGATGAGGATGAAGCAGTTGAAAATGAAACAAATCCAGAAGCACGAGAGAATCAACCCAAATAGGCAATGATGGGTTCTTCTCTCTCTCTATTTTCTTATAGTTTTAAGTATATGCATATTTTATTTCCAGTACATACAAGTTACATCCCACGGCTTGTGTGGGTTCACTGTACTTTTATTCCATATGAATAGATGAACTATTTTCATGTAATGAGATGTATATATTTCCTTTCTGTACTTTCTTTCATTTGAATGTATAATAATGAACTTGTACAATTTGACACACTTAAATAATTCACTTATCTACATAAATAAATAAAAATAAAATAAACCTCGTAAATTCATGGATGACTGAAATTTATCCCACACCTTTTCCTTCAAACCTGCAACCTATCTACAGCTTCATAACTTCATGTCTAGTACATGCTTCCCTTTCTGCCTTCCTAAGGGCCTTGTAATGGTCATTTATGGCTATTGCATAGTTCTGACGATGGTTTCAAATGGAATGGCTGCATTTATGAGACATAGCGTTCTATGATCGCATCCTATTTGGAGTTTGATCCAAACCTAACTTCCATGACTAGCCAAAACTAGATAATTAAGATTTGTATGTTATTCGAGGTGGCTATCCCAAACATAGTCAAACCTCCAACTTGAGCAATCTTTTATCAACATGGTGTAAAGAATTTCAACGAGAACCCTGCCATATCTTTTATCTTTGACAATCCTCTCGTAGGAACATCATCATATCCATTTATAAGAATTCATTCCCATCTTCCTTTGAAACATTTTTCTTAGAGTATACCATAACGAACATTACCTATTTGATCTTGTTCTCTTCCATGACTATTTGATCTACTTTTATTTTGTCGAAATGTATCTTGAATTCTTATCCTACTTATCAAAGAAACGAGACTTATTTTTCTTTTTCACCTTCTAATTTGCTAAAACTTATGCATATTTCCTATGAAACATGATTACCATCATATTTATCACCTTTTGGGATATTTTATCTCACCCTTCTATCCTATCTACTCATCATCTTCACATTTATGATTATTCCCCTTGGGATATCTTATTTCAACATCCATCTATTCCTTATGTTGGGGAACCTTTTAATCCTTGTAATTGTCGACACATATAACCCACTTTATGTCCTTCTCATGCCCCATGTTGGGGCATCATTATATTCATCTTCATCCCTTTAGCGGATGCATGATTTTCTACACGATTCCTCGTATAAAAAGGATCGCACATACTTTTCACATTCAACTACACATATTTTGATGTTTTCCTATGAACCATTGGTCATCACCATTTACATCCATACTACAGTGGTCTTCACCCACTCACTGGTCTATAGAACGTTGTTGTCTGTCTCCGTTGAGACTACAATTGTCCTCTACCGATGTGATATTGGAGCCACCACCATTTTTTCATTGATATTACGATCCTTTTTCACCTTGGGCATCTTTCCTTTGGTCATGTCTTCATCCATCCTTGGACGCACAACTTCATCCATTCTTGTTGTTTTTGTCTCGTGGCTTGCTATCACAAACCACTCAATAAAAAGGGGCAAATGTAGACACCAATTTTTGGTATAACGCCCCTCCGTCATCTCACTTCCCTCTCATATTTTATTTCTTAAATTTAAATAAATCCCATCCATTTACTCACCCAAATTTAATTAATTATCAAATGGGCTCCATATAAACCCATTTAATAATTGATTTTTGGCATCTCTAAAAAATTATTCAATTCATGGGTATTAATGTACCCATCGACACCCCTTTCTTAAATTCAAAAGATGGAATCTATTATCTCACCTACCATGTCAATCATGCTCCCCACTCCATCTAATAAGTCAAACCATGGGCCCCACATGATCACATCATACCTCTTAACTCAGGTTACTCTACCCAACCCAGTTACTCGTTAACCCGTAGTCTAACCTCACCATTAGGCTATAAATACGCGCTTTCTCCTCAAAAGGAAGTTATAAAATATTGAAAAATGCTGTTTTGAAATCTAATCTTCTTATTTATCGTTATATCCTTATGGTATCCTTGTGACGACATGTAATACCCACAATACTCTACTCATTATTTTCTAGTTAACGTAGCATGTTTCTCGTTACACGTTGTGTTTGGATCAGATCAAGAGCATCATCTACATACTAGCAATGCCAGTTCCTTTATTCATCACCTCGCATGTTATATGTTTATCTTATATTTTATCATTGTTCTTTATCACTCTGGGGTTGGCATCCTCAAAGGAGTTAACATCCTCTTGAAACCTATATTATCCTGGGAAACCCCCATATATTTTTATCTAATCACATCTATTTCATTTTTACAGATCTAGCTTCTTCATATCACACATCTATCTTCTATGTGCCCATAAATCCACATATGCATCTAAAATCTTAATCCCTCCATCATTCAAAGGTGTTGGGGGCTTCCAATATCATCCTTCACCCACGCAAGACCAAGGTTTCCTTTACAACACTAATCGAGCTCGAGACTCATTTAGGCTAGACCAGCTCGATGAGTTATTTAGAAAATCGAAGGGGCAAGCTCAAAAAATGATATACTTAACAATTAAACACAAGTTAAAAACATCTAAGGTGGGGGTGAAACGTAGCATAGATTAACAATACCAGGAGAGGCACGTGTCGCCATTAAAATAAATCCTCAGGTGGATGCGAAACTTTTAAAAACTTAAAGTTAATGCCTTTTTGGGTCCTGTGACAATAAACAAAATAAACACACGTCAAAAAGCTATGACAAGACTCACAACTATGAAAAATATATATGTGTCGGGGTTTTGAACTAGCTCACATTTCACAATTCAACTAATAAGTCAAAAACAATTAATAAAAAGAACCATATACACATGTCTTAAATTAATTGGATCACTTTTTCGCATTTTAACACAATGTGAAATCATATTATAAGCCAAACAAAGCTACTTATAAAAAAATTAATGACTAAAGGATTGATACTTGGTAGCTTTCCACCAAACCCTTTTTTTTTTAATGTCTTACGAGACCTAAGGTGCCCGAAATAAACCAAACTTAAAATAAATTTTGCATCTAAAAAGGTTTAAGACAGTGTCACAAGCTAAGTGGCTAAGCCAAAGAAAATATTGACCTGTGTGATAATTATGAAGCTTGACAAATTAAAAGACTAATATACATGTCAAAAACAATTAGTTTGTGGTTTGTAAATATGTCAAAGAATATGCCAAAAAATATATATGTGGAGCCTTTTAAATGGCTCACATAGAGCATTTCATGCCCTAGGAAACTTAGGTAGTTTCCTAGGGCACCAAATAGGAGGGCGGTTAAATTTTGAAAAAAAATCAAATTTCAACAAGTCATTTTTACCTCGGAGTTGACTTTACCGGTTGGCAATGGCAGCTTGAACCGGTGTGGATACATCATACATGATATATTATATAAACAAGTGAAATTATGAACCAATGAAAAGCAAGCAGTAATGTGTCAATTTTAAGCGAGAATCAAGATCTCGGATGTGCAAGACTGCAGTGCAACATGAAGCCTCAAGTGGCAAGCCCGACTCCCGAGTGAGATCATGTGACGGTCCACCATTCCACTTCCACGGATAAAGATAGTGAGGAATCTTCAATCACTATTTAATTAATTTCCATAGATTGTTTGAAAATAGAAAAACCTTACCTTAACATCAAAGAGTGATATAAACAACATAGTTTGGCCTAACATTGATTAAGGCAAAGCTAACTGTCAAAATGAAGTTATGTTGTCAGATTGTATTGTCTCTTCACCAGAAATTACACTTGTGTATAGCGAAGATGTATTATAGGTGTATAGAAGAGACATTGCTATCTTGGATCATGTTCTGAAGATAGGAATCTATATGAGCCTGCAATTCTGGAGTTCTATTTCTATCACATTTCTTGTTGCCAAAGGCCTATCTTTTGAGATGGTTTTGACTGGTGGCTATGTTAACAATGGAGTAGGAGAAATTTGAAACTTTTGACTACCGGGTTTGGTGATTAGACCCTGTAATATGTGTAAATTGTTCCGAATTGAAGAGTTCAGCTCCTTGAGATGAGAGAGGTTGGGAGTGAAGAACTCCAAAATAATATTATGTATTTCTTGTACTTTCTTCACATGAGTGATAGGTTTGAGCACTCACCATGTTCAACCATGACCTTGAAGTGATGCTGGTATATATCCTATGAAGCTTTAAAAACTTTTGAGTTTGCCTCTAGTTTTATAAGTGTCATAGGAAATTGTTACCACAATAAAAAAGCATGTTGTTAGCTGAGAGGTTGATGGGCATACAAATGGGTAGGAGTGGGCTTTGATGCACTTAGGTTGACCCTCTGTGATGGTTTCCATATCTGAAGACAGGACAACAAGTTTGTGAAGCCTGATGGATTGAGCTGGTATCAGGTGAAACAGACATGGGATGCAAAGTTGTTCCTTGCATAGATTGTTTGGTTGTATGTTTGAGCATTTATTTGTGAAGAAATTATTTATTTTCCCCTAGTGCCCTGATAATGTATTGCCAAATACTACTACCTCTTCTCAAAAGTTGAGGCAAGGGCTTTGAGTTTGGTGGCTGTTCTTTTGAAGGCTCTTTAGCATTAATCATGTTCATGCCTTTCCATGTTTAGTAACAAAGGAAAATCATGGTAGGATGAGATGAGTGATTGCCTAGTCCCGGAGGGGACGGGGTGGGCATACTCTTTGAGTACTACCTAGGCACTTTGAAACCTTAATTTGGCCCTAGGCTCACACTTCACAAATGAGAGGGGTTCACAAATACGAGAAAAAATATGTACGTATCTAAATGCTATTAGTTCGCACTTCGCCGTGCAATCAAAATGACTAAAGAAAACTAAATACACATGCAACCTTTAAAATGATTCACTTTTCACAAGAATTACACATGAAAAAGGGAAAATTCTAATTAGACAACCACCGCAACAAATGAAAATACTAACAAATGTGAAATATGGAGCAATTTTATTGGCTTGGATTTTGTAAATCTGAAAAAATTGAATTATAAAGATACGTGGAGCAATTTTTTTATTCTTCCTTCGCATATGACACAAACAAGCTAAAAAGACCGACAATGCAAAATATGAAGCTACATGAAGCAATCTTAATGGATTATTTTTTGCAAATGATAGAGGATGACTAAGCCAAGTCTCGATATCATGGAGACACAGATAAAGCTCTTATTAGCTCAGGTTTTATGATTATTAATAAGATAAAAAAACTAACACCACAAAGCAAGATGGAGCCTTCTGATTAGCTTAGGGCTTCACAAAAAATGACAATGTGAAGATAGCTAGAGAAAAATTATTTCCTCAAGCTTCACAGTGAAAATGACTTCTCAGAAATGAAAAAAGGAGTCAAATAATACTAAGAGAGTGAAGCCATATGGCACTAGACGATTGGATCGTGCTTAAGCAAATATAGACATGTGTCGATTAAAGTTAGATGGCACAAAATGATTGGCACAAGCATCGCAAAGAAAAAACTAGTGGAAAATAAAGATTTTTGTTGCTAGAATGGTCATAAGCCCCAAACAAACTGCATCTAAATAAATCTTTTGGATCCAAAGTAAAAGAAATGACTCAAATGGTACGAAAACTTAAAATAAGCTTGTAGACGATGGTTTTAAACTGTAAATGACTGAACCAGATGTAGAAGCAAATATCTAAGCATACAAAATCTCAAATATGATCTAAATAGCCATTTAGCCAATATTTCAAATAATATTTAGTTGGGAACTAGAAGTTTCAACCTTCTTTGCTTCAAGAGAATCGCAAAACTTTTAAGATTTTGTAGATCTGCAAATAAACTTAAAGAATTTTCACCTCTTTAAAAAATCTTCTAGATCGATCTCGCATATGAATAATCACAAGGTTTAATACCATGTTGTATTTAATAGGGGAAATATAATATATGGATTACAGATCCAATATTAAAACATAAAAGATTATAGATTATGATACACAATCGATTAAACACATAAATATCTTAAAATAAATAATGAATAACAAATCTTAATTAGATCTATTATAAAAAAGAGAGGAAAGTAAATAAAAACAAGAACAAGAGATAAATAACACTAGATTTAAGTGGAGAAACCCAAAGGAAAAAAATCCACTGGTAAAGCACTATCTGTATTAATAATTCAATATCCTTTTTACCCAACACTTGCACTTCACTCCTTGGTCTTTTTTCAATGTCTGCAAAGCTATATCTCTTAATCATCTAATACAATGATCATCTAGCATGTCTTACATTCTGCTAGTGTGTCTTACATTCTAATCTCAATCTTTAATACTGGACTGTATAAAATGTGAACATTTAGTTATCATCTCAAATTTGCTTCACTCTTTAATGTGAAATACCATCACAATAAATTTTGATTAGACAAAATTTAATAATATTGGGGCATACTACAGTGCTAGATCCCACTTAAAATTATCACCCCAACACATTACTAGAATATCAATGAAGACCATTTTAATGCCTTGCGTTCTATGACTGGTATTACAACAACAAGGTGGTTAGTCCAACATCAAGACCATAATAATTGTTTCTAAGCACTGAAATAATTTAAGCTACAACCATGTAACAAATAGTCAAAAATTAGGGTAAAATCATCCAGACTAAGTGCAACAAGAACAAGTTATAACTATTGAAGAACGTAGGACGACAAGTGTGTGTATGATGTTCGGTATACACCTATGCACAAGCTCATCTTATTTTTTGGGGAATATGTACATGTGTATAAGTGTAAGAAAAACCTTATAAGAATGTTATTCATCTTAATTCGCAAATATTGAAAATTTCATAACTTATTTCAAAACATAATAGGATGACAAAGAGGGGTGTGACATTATCTCATGGAGCAAAAGCATTCCATCAATCATGTTGGTGTTCATGTCAAAAATAGACAACACTCCATCATGGATGATAGAATCCTTTAGCTTAAAGATGGTTTATGAATCGAACAATTAAGGAATGAAAAGGACAACAACTAGTGCTTTAGGAGAATCTAGGAACGTTACCATTGCACAAGATAGCTAAAGGACCACAAACGTTTCCACTTGATGTTATTAATGGGAAAGTGAATATAACAGAAATGGATGAAGCTCATTTTAATAGATATAGTGTGGTCGATGGGAGTTCATAAATGATTCATACTACCGGTTTCGTTAACTAGACTACATCAACCCTTTTTTAACGTTGTTTCAATCTAGACTTTTTATGGATCACTCATTATTGACACATATCTATTACTTTATTATTGGACGGCACATAGAATCCAATGATCCTTTTTAAAATTTTGTGACAACAAGCATACCACATCCAACATGTAATGCCCAGCTGGGCATCGGATCCTTTCTTCCCACCTGCCTCCTCTGCCACCGTGGCCTCCTACCAACCACCCTACCTTTCGTCTGCATGACTATCACGTCTGTCCTTGCGTGAGGGAGACGGGAGTGGGTGGAGTCCCATTTTCTTCGCCAAAATCTCTTCTGGGATCCTCCTTCAATGCGCAGGTGGGTGTGGGTCTCGAAAATCATGCTGTACAGGTAGGCTGTTCAACTATGTTGCTTCGGTTCAGTTTAGAATGCATCCTGAGATTCGAGTTCTACAGGGTAGAGAAGTAAACTTATCTCAAAAATCGGTGGCCTGTGGAGAGTAAGTGCGGCAGATTCTGCTTTGCTGGGGGCGAGTCCAGGAGCCATTGGTGTTGATCCTGCTATTTTTGGCCGCACGCGACCACGCCGTGATCTCGTTGCAAAATCTTATAGCTGTAATAGAAGAACGAGATAAAGTTTTGTTTGAGCTACCTTGCCTTTCATTTTGGAGAGTCGCCTGTCTGGTGGTGAGTTCTAACATGGAAGAAGCTCGACCAAATCTTGAGGAAAGTTTTGCAAGTGAGGTGAGTTTGCATGCACCACTATTTCTATACCGACCGGAAGTTTCAAGCCTAGCCATGGGTTAGATATGGTGGTTATAGATGAAGCCGCAAGTGGGAAGTAGACGTGTTACCTCCACGTTCATTGGGTGTTGTATGGTGTGTTCTTGTTGGGGATCCACAGCAACTGCCTGCAACAATAATTAGCTAGGCAGCAGACATGTTGCAGTAGTAGAAGCCTGTTTGAGCGCTCCAACAAGCAGGTGGCCCAACTTTGTTGTTATCTGTTCAGCATCGATTACACCCTCAAATTCGGGATTCTCCTTCAAGGTGACAGATCACACCCACGGGCACAGGAGATCTATGCAATGTTGGAGAAAATGTCTTGGGAGATGAAGGTAGCAGGATATTTCTCAGATCCAGAGCTTGCATTGAGTTTGTTCATCCAAAACCGATTCGTGATAGTGAGGGTGTTACCAACAGACCTGATGAAATTTATTTCTAAGATTCTCTATTGCTTTCTTACTTGTTTACGATGTAACTCGTGGAAGAGAGCCTCATAGAGGCCGATCTGTTTCATATCAGAATATTCATGAAAAACAATTTTCTTGCTATTATATGAGTTTCTTCAACGAGTCACTAAGTTGGCAGGCATAAAGGTTTCTATTGGAATTATCACACTTTTCAAGCTACTGGCTGAAATGTTTGCACCGAGTGTTTGATGTTGCCCTCAAATCTGCAAGGAAAAAGGTTTATCCATCAATACGGTAGATGCCTTTCAAAGCCAAGAGCTCTGCTATCTTTCTTGTCTTTTGGGTTGTCATCAAATCTGCATTTTATGGTGGCCCTATGTTCCTTATGCCCGGTTTGGTTATTGCCTTGTATGTAACAGAGCACTAAATGTTGTTTTAACTAAGCGCATCAAAAAAAGAAATGTGTCGTTACTTGTACAATCATTAGGCAAAATGAAGACGGTGGATGGGGTTGCACATTGAAGGTCACAAAACACAATGTTTGGGACAAGTACTAAACTATGTAACTTTGAGACTTCTTGGCCAAAGGGCGATGGAGGAGATAAAGAAACAATGGAAAAGGTCGTGTATGGATTTTGGACCATGGCAAAGCAGGGTTTACTTGCTTATACCTTCATGGGGAAAAATGTGGCTTTGGTGCTTGGAGTATTTGATTGGTCCTGGAAACAATCCATTGCCTCCAGAGATTTGGCTTCTTCCATATTTTCTTCCCATCCATCCAGGAGGATGTGGTGTCACTGTCGAATGGTTTATTTTCCAATGTCATATTTTTATGGGCGGAGATTTGTGGGACCTATAATCGAGGGTTATGTGTTTAAGAAAGAAGCTCTATACAATGCCTTATGAGAAAATAAACTGGAATATAGCACGTAATATGTGTGCAAAGTTTTTGGAATGGTTATTGTTCCTCTTGCATGGTATTGGGACACCGTGTGTGGGTGAGAAGCGTGCGTTTGGTGGAGAAATAATTTTGGGACTGCTTTGGGAGAAGGGGTGCGCTCATGCATGGCCATGAGATATAGCATTTAAACAGCATGATAAGCCCTAACCCTCTCTCTTAATGATTTATTTCTTTTAGCATTTAGATAAATCAATATCTGCAACTTTGTTTGAATGCTGTAGATGTGGGTTTCTTTTGGAATGTGGATGTGTTTTTATTTTACTAAATAGATAGCGTTTGGACTCTGGATATCATATAACATGTATTTACACATATTGAATCCTTCTTGAAAGAGATGCTCAAAAAAAGACGAGCTTTCCAAATGACTTTTAATCATAACTGCATGAGCCGATCTCTCCCCCTTTACAATTTATCTTATTTACTGTTTGAAGTAGAAGAAATCTCTACATTGATTCTTGCCTACTGATTTTATAATGTTGGTTTCCCTTTTACCTTGATTATTCCTTTGAATGATGGTTTCTGTGGAAAATAGTATGGAGCGTGAATGAGGTTTATAATTTTTCTTGTATTGTCTATACTATGTAGAACATGGCTTGAAAAAGGGAATTTCCGATGACTGTATTTGGATTTTACTGTGGTTTTATAATAATTTAAACTCCCACTAGGATTGGGGCTTCCATTTGGGAAGAGTCATACTAGTTTAATTGGTCTTCTAGATAGCTCCATCTGAGTCATTTGATTATCATTTACCTTGGGGATTATTGAAAACCCCTCACCAGGACCTCTACTATTACTATTACTATGAGCTTATTATTAGATTGGAACCCTCCTGAAGCATGCGTTAATGGGTTTTCTATGACCTCTACGAATATGTTATGCACGCAAGTCATTATCCTCTGTGGATAATTATTTGGCTTAATTTTTGAGACACTACTTGGATCCTTGAATCGGTTAAAGTAATATTGGATACATCGACATTCCTCAAGTTTGATTGATATGTGATGCCCTCATGCATATGAATTCAGGCAATGCCTGAAATATGAAATTATAAATTTATCTTATACTTGACCTTGAAGCTTGTCGAAAGACGTTTGGTAGAAAAACAGATGAATAGGGAAGTTAAGATAACTACCCTAAAATGGATTCATGCACAGCCTCAAGTAAAGGTAACAGCTACCATAATGGGACCATGCATACCATGTATGCCAGTAAGGATAAATATGTTATTTCAATACTTGGTTAACGAATGGAATATTTTCTGGTATTTACGATGATTATTATGTTAGCTAAAATTTGATACTTGCATCTCAAATGGGAGTTGAGATAATGTTGGTACTTGTATTTATAGTGGCTTGGATCGAATGCTTACTTATCTTAGTTAGTCAAATGTATCTTGGACATATTAGCAAAACATGACAATGTCGTTAATCGTAGCTCATTCCAATGAGTTGGACCCTTGTACTAAAAGAAATATATAGAGACATGGAATAAGCAACCAAAAGGATACCTAAATATTATACGAACTTGTGGATTGGTGGAATCTTTGTTAACATAAGTATATCCTTAAAATTGTGAAATAAATATCCAAATTATACTTCATATCACCGAGTTTCTATGAAGGTTTGATACTTAGCTCATAATAAGTCAAAGCATATTGTATGGCCATAAATATATCGATGGAATAAAAACCAAAAAATACTATAAATATTTAAAAATTGTAAAATTTACACCTTGGTATTTATAACTTAAATAAGTTTATCATTTTAATGTGTCAAATAAATGGTGCTTTTATTTAATTGACACGAGTTTTAAAGATATATAAAATTGGTACTTGTATTTATTATATAGCTTAAATGGTGCTTTTATTTAATTGAAAGATAATATTGTTGGGTACTTAAATAGAAGTAGGTCGAGGGTATTAGGTGAGCGTCATTATTATTACTGTAATTTGAGTATGATTGATTGCATGGTTAAGATTGTATATCTAGTCACTTGGAATTGTGTCTTAGGTAAGCAGATCTTAAGGAAGTGAACATTAATGAGTAGGAAATGTATTATCATGAGATGTGCAGTTAAGTTTTAAATGTATGTTAGAAATTTATTTGATAAGGAGTATTGCAAACTTTCATTTATTTAAATACTAGATGGCATAAATTATTAGGTGAGGTTTATATCTTATCATGCTCAGTTCTAGCGAACTGACTCTAGTAAATATTTGTGCAGATGGATTATGCGAGTAGATTAAAGGAAAAGAGTGTAAAAGTTTCATCAGTTCAAATTATGAAGTTCTTTGTAGAAAGTTCAATGCGTTGTAAATTTTGTAACTTTGCTTGCAAGGAGTTTAGAAGATCTCTTGCCTTGGTATGTTCGGAAAACTACGTAGTGAAGTGTTCTTTCCCTTTTGTTGTTAGACTAGTAACTTATCTTGGGTGAGGAATGATATTCAATCCTTACCTTGGCATAAATATTGTAATACCTTTTTTTTTGAGAATAAAGTGTTAAGTCAAAACTCTCTGACACCTTGTAATGATGTGATATAAGTAAAATTAAATGGAATGGTTAACCCTTATAGAAGTTAACCAAAATATGTGTATTCAGATAAATTAATATAGAGATGACTTACTTGAGAACAAGAGATTCCTGAAGTACTCAAAGGTGAAACTATCCTTGTAAAGTAAATTTTTATAAATTGATATCCCTAGCTAAACTAGTGAACACTACTCTTTTTGGTGAACGCCTAAAACAAGCTAAAGGAAAACAATAGTTAGTTTCTAATAAGATTTAACAAGTAAGAGAAGGAAATTTAGAAACCACACAATTTATCTCTCAGCCTATTTGAAAGTAAGTAGTTTCCTTTTGATAAACTCTTTCAGTTAAGCCTAAGTAAAAGCGTTAATAATTACGTATAAAACCCCAAGCTCCAATTAAACCTTGGTAATAACTAATGACATCTTAAAGAGGAATTTAACTCGACCTTAACTCTTTCCCAGGATACTTTGTAAGTTCCTCTTGATTTTGTTGAACACGAATTCTTGTTGTAGCAAGGTAATGAACAAGTTCTAGTAGCGTAAGTATGGACAGATAGCCTTGTGGAATTTAATTATTCCCTTTATTAAGTTAATGGAACTAAACAATTCTATTGTCGTAAAGTGAAGATTTTAAGTGAACTTCTCTACAGTGTATAAGAAATTAACTCAGTTGGTAAGGTGAATTTGTGCGAATCATATATTGAATCCTTCTGAAAACTTAAGTCATGAGCTAAAGGGTGTCTTATCAAAATAAATAACCTCCAATCATTTCTTATTGTGGCTTGCCCTAGCTGTAAGTGTGTCATGTGGATTGGACTTCCATGTTGTCTTGTCAAAAGAAGAGTACATTGTCCTTGATAGGTGTGAACGTTCTCGTGCTGACCTTGTGGTCTCCCCCGTAACAAGTGGTTCCTGGTGTTGGTTGTAACCTTGTGATGACATGTTGTGTCGTGTTGAGTCAAAGCAAGTCAAAAAAAAAGTTATCCTGTATTTCGCTGTGTTGTCCTTGTGTTGGTATTTTTGTTGTGTTACATTTGGTATCAGAGCGTAGGTTCATGCTCTCGAACCTATGGGCCGGATTGGTGTTATATGATGATGTTACATGGTGGTGGTGGTGTTACATGATGATACTGCATGATGATGATGATGTTGCATGATGGTGGTAGATATTGGAAGAGTAATGTGCTTTAAACGTGATGTGATTATTGTCGTAATTGTGATATTGTGAACGCACATTATGGGTATGTCACCTTGTGCGTGTTTGTGATCATGTTGATATGTTGGGGATGGGAGTATTCTCTCTCCTTCTTGTGGATTCTAGGAAGAGTTCACGTGTGAATTATTGTTTGTGATGTGTGAAAAGAATTCTAATGTGGATGACGTAGTGTTGGAGCATTGTGGCATATTGTGATATGTGGGTGTATCAATGTGTTGTATGACTAGATTGATGTTAAAAGAAATGAGTTGTATCATGATGTTTTTATCTTGTTTTGATGAGATGTGTGTATCACCTTGTTATGTAGCAATGGATGTTATGTTGTGATGTATTATGTTCATCGTATGTATGACTGTGCAAATAGGTAATGCTTCATGTTGTGATTTTGGGTCATACGGTGAGTGTATGAACCCTATCGTATGGTGATTGCGCTTTGGGTGCAGAATGTGGTAAAGTGATGTATTACGCCCTGTGGATGTATGATTGTGATCTACCCTGTATACATACCATACGTGAGACGTTATGGTAGTTATGTGTGTGCCACCATTATGTTAGTGATGTTGTTGTATGTTATGTTGTGAACCTTACGCTAACCGATCCTGAGGGAAATCGGTAGAAGTGTATGTTGAGAGTGAGGAATGGTGTACCATGGGTCAATAACTCGAGCTAAAACTCGGTTTAGTAGATAACATGTGATTCTTTCCTCTCTCCCTATGTGGTTGTATGTATGCAACCTTAGTGTATCTATGACTATGTTTAGCCTTGTCGAAGGGTGGCGGGATGATTTAGATGGAGGTGATGACAGTTGTATTATTGATATGTATTTTACGAGCTGAGGCTCGATGTTCCGAGTGCTAGAAACTCGTTGAGTACCCCTTTGGTGGCTAGATAAGGCCACACAGTTATCGTAATGTGACATTATTATAAGTTGATTTTATTCGTAAATTGAGCTTTTACTTTATTTTGCAAGGACCAGCATCTTTTCTTGATTGCAATGCTTTACAATTTTGGGCATTTCCTTGGTTTGTGGCACTAACATGGGGATTTTGATACTAACTTTGGCTATTTGGCCATTTATTTTAGCTTGAATTGGGGTCTTCTTTTAAATTTGGAATTTTTACCACCTTGCCCAAGGCTTGTACTTTGCCACTTGGCACTTTGATTGGATTGTTGTGCTGGTTCTAATGTCGTGATGTGTGGAATAGGGTCATGGGATGCACCATGGATTGGTTGGACCTATGGACCCGCTTCGTTGTATGGGGGTACGCCCCAAGGGGTACATATAACTAGTGGGTTGTTGAACCACGCGTTATTATGTCACTTGGGTTAGGAGTGTTCGAACTCTATGTGTCTTGGACCATAGGGACAACCGGCCTCCTTGAGGGAGGCATAAGAGTTTGAGGGAGGCATAAGAGTTTGAGGGAGGCATAAGAGACTTGAGGGAGGCATAAGAGTTTGAGGGAGGCATAAGAGTTTTGAGGGAGGCATAAGAGACTTGAGGGAGGCATAAGAGTTTGAGGGAGGCATAAGAGACTTGAGGGAGGCATAAGATGAGGGATTTGTCCGTATGTTGATGTTTCGGGATATATGTTGAGTTATTGTGATGTTTGGTAGTGGTCTTTTGATGTATGTGTTACTCATGTCAGATGGATATGTGTTGTGATGTTGTGGACATGTCATTGATCCCCTTGTGGACACTATGTACCTATAGCATTTGTTTGGTGTTATGTGAGTTTTTCATTGATGCAAATTGAGGAAATGTCTAGTGGATTGTAGTACTGTTTTGGTTAAGTATTTTGGTATGTCAGTCATTGATGTGTGCTGAGTACTATGTTATGTGGAGTGTGCCTATTCTATTCCGTAATTGTGTAACCTTTTGTGGTGTAATACAATCTTGAAGTATATACTTGTGTGCTTGTGAATCTGTAGGGTCTTGTGAACCTGATAGGGTGTTGTGTTAGCAGTTCATGTTGGGCACCCACAATAAAGAATAAACCAAAACTCTTCAATGATGAAATTTTAAAAGGAATTAAACTAAGAATAATGTTAACGGAAAGAGACTAATGAAAATAATGAACAAGAAAGAACTGCCAATCTTCACAGAACATTGAAAGTTAAAAATTCTACCAAATGTTCCTAAGGCTACCCTATGGCCGTGCTTTAATCAACTAAAATTTTAAACCATAGGGTGTGCCTTCTTCTTTATCTATCCCTTGTTGCGTACCATTTCCTTTCCTCTGTGTAATGTCGCATCGAGGACGATGCTTTCTTAAGGGGAGGAGAATGTAATGCCCAGCTGGGCATCGGATCCTTTCTTCCCACCTGCCTCCTCTGCCACCGTGGCCTCCTGCCAACCACCCTACCTGCCGTCTGCATGACTGTCACGTCTGTCCTTGCGTGAGGGAGACGGGAGTGGGTGGAGTCCCATTTTCTTCGCCAAAATCTCTTCTGGGATCCTCCTTCAATGCGCAGGTGGGTGTGGGTCTCGAAAATCATGTCAGACAGGTGGCAGGTTGTTCAACTATGTTGCTTGGTTGAGTTTAGAATGCATCCCGAGATTCGAGTTCTTGGTGGTAGAGAAGTAAACTTATCTTATCTAAGAAAATCGGTGGCCTCAGGGGAGAGTAAGTGTGGCGAATTCATGCGCAGGTGAGTCCAGGAGCCATTGGTGTTGATCCTACTATTTACCGCACGCGACCACGGTCGTGATCTGCATTGTTGCAAAATCTTTGCAAAGTTGTAATAGAAGAACGAGATAAAGTTTTGTTTGAGCTACCTTGCCTTTCATTTTGGAGAGTCGTCCTGTCAGGTGGTGAGTCTAACATGGAAAGCTCGACCAAATCTTGAGGCAAGTTTTGCAAGTGAGGTGAGTTTGCGTGCACCACTGTTTCTTCTAATCTCGACCGGAAATTTTCCAGCGCCTAGCCATGGGTTAGATATGGTGGTTATAGATGAAGCCGCAGGTGGGAAATCAGACGTGTTACCTCCACGTTCATTGGGTGTTGTATGGTGTGTTCTTGTTGGGGATCCACAAAGAATGCTGCAGCAATAATAATTATTCTAGGCAAAGCAGCATGCTGCACAAAGTTAGTAGAAGCTTCTGTTTGAGCGCTCCAACAAGCGGGTGGCCCAACTTTGTTGTTATCCTGTTAATGGATCGATTACACCCTCAAATTCGGGATTCTCCTTCAAGGTGACAGATCACACCCACGGGCAGGAGATCTATGCAATGTTGGAGAAAATGTCTTGGGAGATGAAGGTAGCGAGGATATTTCTCGAGATCCGAGCTTGCATTGAGTTTGTTCATCCAAAACCGATTCGTGATAGTGAGGGTGTTACCAATGACACTGATGAAATTTATTTCTAAGATTCTCTATTGTTTTCTTACTTGTTTATATGATGTAACTCGTGGAAGAGAGCCTCATAGAGGCCGATCTGTTTCATATCGAATATTCATGAAAAACAATTTTCTGCTGCTATTATATGAGTTTCTTCAATGAGTCACTAAGTTAGCAGGCATAAAGGTTTCTATTGAATTATCACACTTTTCAAGCTACGGCTGAAATGTTTGCACCGAGTGTTTGATGCTGCCCTCAAATCTCTTTGAAGGAAAAGGTTTATCCATCAATACGGTAGATGCCTTTTGAGCCAAGAGCTCTGCTATCTTTCTTGTCTTTTGGGTTGTCATCAAATCTGCATTTTATGGTGGCCCTATGTTCCTTATGCCCGGTTTGGTTATTGCCTTGTATGTAACAGGAGCACTAAATGTTGTTTTAATGGAAGCGCATCAAAAAGAAATGTGTCGTTACTTGTACAATCATTAGGCAAAATGAAGATGGTGGATGGGGTTGCACATATGAAGGTCACAACACAATGTTTGGGACAGTACTAAACTATGTAACTTTGAGACTTCTTGGCCAAGGGTCTGATGGAGGAGATAAAGAAACAATGGAAAAAGGTCGTGTATGGATTTTGGACCATGGCAGTGCTACTGCTATACCTTCATGGGGAAAAATGTGGCTTTCGGTGCTTGGAGTATTTGATTGGTCTGGAAACAATCCATTGCCTCCAGAGATTTGGCTTCTTCCATATTTTCTTCCCATCCATCCAGGGAGGATGTGGTGTCACTGTCGAATGGTTTATTTGCCAATGTCATATTTTTATGGGCGGAGATTTGTGGGACCTATAACTGAGACTGTTATGTGTTTAAGAAAGAAGCTCTATACAATGCCTTATGAGAAAATAAACTGGAATATAGCACGTAATATGTGTGCAAAGTTTACCGGAATGGTTATTGTTCCTCTTGCATGGTATTGGGACACCGTGTGGGTGAGAAGCGTGCGTTTGGTGGAGAAATAATTTTGGGACTGCTGGGAGAAGGGGTCTGCTCGTGCGTGGCCATGAGATATAGCATTTAAAATAGGCATGATAAGCCCTAACCCTCTCTCTTAATGATTTATTTCTTTTAGCATTTAGATAAATCAATATCTGTAACTTTGTTCGAATGCTGTAGATGTGGGTTTCTTTTGGAATGTGGATGTGTTTTTATTTTACTAAATAGATAGCGTTTGGACTCTGGATATCATATAACATGTATTTACACATATTGAATCCTTCTTGAAAGAGATGCTCAAAAAAAGACGAGCTTTCCAAATGACTTTTAATCATAATTGCATGAGCTGATCTCTCCCCCTTTACAATTTATTTTATTTACTGTTTGAAGTAGAAGAAATCTCTACATCGATTCTTGCCTCTACCGATTTTATAATGTTGGTTTCTCTTTTGCCCTGATTATTCCTTTGAATGATGGTTTCTGTAGAAAATAGTATGGAGCGTGAATGAGGTTTATAATTTTTCTTGTATTGTTTATATTATGTAGAACATGGCTTGAAAAAGGGAATTTCCGATATGACTGTATTTGGATTTTACCGTGGTTTTATAATAATTTAAACTACCACTAGGATTGGGGCTTCCATTTGGGAAGAGTCATACTAGTTTAATTGGTCTTCTAGATAGCTCCATCTGAGTCTTTTGATTATCATTTACCTTGGGGATTATTGAAAACCCCTCACCAGGACCTCTACTATTACTATTACTATGAGCTTATTATTAGATTGGAACCCTCCTGAAGCATGCGTTAATGGGTTTTCTATGACCTCTATGAATATGTTATGCACGCAAGTCATTATCCTCTGTGGATAATTATTTGGCTTAATTTTTGAGACACTACTTGGATCCTTGAATCGGTTAAAGTAATATTGGATACATCGACATTCCTCAAGTTTGATTGATATGTGATGCCCTCTTGCATATGAATTCAGGCAATGCCTGAAATATGAAATTATAAATTTATCTTATACTTGACCTTGAAGCTTGTCGATAGACGTTTGGTAGAAAAATAGATGAATAGGGAAGTTAAGATAATTACCTAAAATGGATTCATGCCATAGCCTCAAGTAAAGGTAAGGTAAATGACTACCATAATGGGACCATAAATGCATACCATGTATGCCAAGAAGGATAAATATGTTATTTCAATACTTGGTTAACGAGTGGAATATTTTTGGTATTTACGATGATTATTATGTTAGCTAAAATTTGATACTTGCATCTCAATTGGGAGTTGAGATAATGTTGGTACTTGTATTTATAGTGGCTTGGACTGCGCTTACTTATCTTAGTTAGTCAAATGTATCTTTGACATATTAGCAAAACATGACAATTTTGTTGATCGTAGCTCATTCCAATGAGTTGGACCCTTGTACTAAAAGAAATATATAGAGACATGGAATAAGCAACCAAAAGGATACCTAAATATTATACGAACTTGTGGATTGGTGGAATCTTTGTTAACATAAGTATATCCTTAAAATTGTGAAATAAATATCCAAATTATACTTCATATCACTGAGTTTCTATGAAGGTTTGATACTTGGGTAATATCGATGAATAATATAAAATTGGTACTTGTATTTATTATATAAGCTTAATGTCGTTGGTGCTTTTATTTAATTGAAAGATAATATTGTTGGGTACTTAAATATGCGAAGTAGGTCGAGGGTATTAGGTGAGCGTCATTATTATTACTGTAATTTGAGTATGATTGATTGCATGGTTAAGATTGTATATCTAGTCACTTGGAATTGTGTCTTAGGTAAGCAGATCTTAAGGAAGTGAACATTAATGAGTAGGAAATGTATTATCATGAGATGTGCAGTTAAGTTTTAAATGTATGTTAGAAATTTATTTGATAAGGAGTATTGCAAACTTTCATTTATTTAAATACTAGATGGCATAAATTATTAGGTGAGGTTTATATCTTATCATGCTCAGTTCTAGTGAACCGACTCTAGTAAATATTTGTGCAGATGGATTATGCGAGTAGATTAAAGGAAAAGAGTGTAAAAGTTTCATCAGTTCAAATTATGAAGTTCTTTGTAGAAAGTTCAATGCGTTGTAAATTTTGTAACTTTGCTTGCAAGGAGTTTAGAAGATCTCTTGCCTTGGTATGTTCAGAAAACTACGTAGTGAAGTGTTCTTTCCCTTTTTTGTTGTTAGACTAGTAACTTATCTTGGGTGAGGAATGATATTCAATCCTTACCTTGGCATAAATATTGTAATACCTTCTTTTTTTTTTGAGAATAAAGTGTTAAGTCAAAACTCTCTGACACCTTGTAATGATGTGATATAAGTAAAATTAAATGGAATGGTTAACCCTTATAGAAGTTAACCAAAATATGTGTATTCAGGTAAAATAATATAGAGATGACTTACTTGAGAACAAGAGATTCCTGAAGTACTCAAAGGTGAAACTATCCTTGTAAAGTAAATCTTTATAAATTGATATCCCTAGCTAAACTAGTGAACACTACTCTTTTTGGAGAACGCCTAAAACAAGCTAAAGGAAACAATAGTTAGTTTCTAATAAGATTTAACAAGTAAGAGAAGGAAATTTAGAAACCACACAATTATCTTTCAGCCTATTTGAAAGTAAGTAGTTTCCTTTTGATAAACTCTTTCAGTTAAGCCTAAGTAAAAGCGTTAATAATTACGTATAAAACCCCAAGCTCCAATTAAACCTTGGTAATAACTAATGACATCTTAAAGAGGAATTTAACTCGACCTTAACTCTTTCCTAGGATACTTTGTAAGTTCCTCTTGATTTTGTTGAACACGAATTCTTGTTGTAGCAAGGTAATGAACAAGTTCTAGTAGCGTAAGTATGGACAGATAGCCTTGTGGAATTTAATTATTCCCTTTATTAAGTTAATGGAACTAAACAATTCTATTGTCGTAAAGTGAAGATTTTAAGTGAACTTCTCTACAGTGTATAAGAAATTAACTCAGTTGGTAAGATGAATTTGTGCGAATCATATATTGAATCCTTCTGAAAACTTAAGTCATGAGCTAAAGGGTGTCTTATCAAAATAAATAACCTCCAATCATTTCTTACTATGGCTTGCCCTAGCTGTAAGTGTGTCATGTGGATTGGACTTCCATGTTGTCTTGTCAAAAGAAGAGTACATTGTCCTTGATAGGTGTGAACGCGTTCTCGCTTGACCTTGTGGTCTCCCCGTAACAAGTGGTTCTGGTGTTGGTTGTAACCTTGTGACGACATGTTGTGTCGTGTTGAGTCAAAAAAAAAAAAAAAAAAAGTTATCCTATATTTCACTTTGTGTTGGTATTTTTACAAATTTGGGTTCATTATAGACTACAAAATGTATTGCGATGACCCACCCGTAAGGGGTAAGCCTCATGTAATTGCCCTTGACATCCACATTCTCTCCGCACTCGTAAGCTTCTAAGAGTCTCCTCCATTACTTTCAGATACAAAGATTGCTTATGTCTTAATCCCTCACACTTTATGACCATGCTTACTAACTCATCTTGTACCTCCCTAATCATACACCACCATGTTGGGTCATCAAAATACTATTTCTCACTAACCATTAGAAGTTAAAACAACCATGAACAAAATTACAATTATAGTTTGGAATGTAGATAACTAATATAGTGTCATACATCAATGACGCCCTATAGCAAAATCTTTGCGGACATGGTGAGTTTTCTATAAAAAGGCCTATCGACAGAACTAATTAAAAATAACATTATTACACTGGACGGTTACGTAGAAACCTCCGAATAAATTATTAAAAATATAAACATAAGGTGAAAATGTAAGTAAAATTCCCGAGAAGATCATTTCATTGTATAAACGTAGAGTGTCGAATTCGCTAGTAATTGTCAACCAAAAGTTTAGGCGTGCCGCGTGGTGATGGTTGAGAGTCACTTGAGACCGTAGAATTTTATTGCGTTCTATCCACTCCAAGTTACAACACGCGTGCTGGCAGACAAATGCCTCTTATCTTATTTGATTTTCTCAAAATAGTCACACATGCCGGAGAAAATATCGCTAAGCTACCTGTAAATGTATGGTATGAAACAATCCAATTTGCGTACAAAATGTCTATTGACTGGGAAAGTAAAATCACCGATGCTAACGTAAGGGTAATGATTGGCTAGATGGGACGTCACTAAGAGAATAGTAAGAAGCGGGCCATTCGTGTACGCATTCTGACGCGGCCATCGTTCATAATTTCCTTCGAATGTTTGTTTTGGCATATGACTAATTGTTGAAATAATTGCTGTGAAAAACGTTGATGTGCCATTTCATCGACTTTCCTGTATTTTCCATGTTGATTCTTTTCGGATGAGAATGTTTGTTTGTAGTGTGTGGTCTTGATTCTTTTTCCAATATTTTCGCGATCCATGTCGATTGTGTTTGGTCGAATATCCATTTTCTAACCAAAAACATTGTGGCTCATTTTATATGATGAGTTTTGTCCGTATGGACGGTATTGTCCTTTCTATGCAGGGATCCGATGAGAAACGACCTCAAGGCCTGGACATAATTTTCTTCAAGCAACTCTGTTAGTTATCATTATGGATTCGAAAGGCCCAAAGCGGATCTTCCAGTGTCCTGAAAAGAACGAGGACCCAGATTCTTGTGATGGATCGAAAGAGAGTAAACGTCCACGAGCAGACGACAATGGTGAGGAAGTGGAAGAATTTTTCGCTTTGGTAGACAGAATTCACGAAATGCGTAACATTTTTAAACAGATGCGAATGAATTCGGCGTCAGCAGCAGAGTTATCCACAGCTAAAAATACAGGTTTCTGTCCTATCAAACAGAACTCTCCATGGAAGCCGTCATTCGAGTGGGAGGATTTTTCTATCTTGGCCAGTGAAGATAGCCCTTCCGCTGGAAACAGCAAGGCAACCAATTCTGTTTTATTACTTAAGGGAGACATTGGAAAGGAGAAATACAAGACGGAGGGTAAGTTTGATCTGAATGTAGAGGCCATCCCAGATGATCCCTAATTCTGGCTTATTTCCATAGGATTAGGGTTGTCTTTATTAATTGGTGTTTGCATTAGCTAGTTTGTTACGGAACTGCTTTTAAGAAACAAATTGAAAATGTAAAATAATGTCGTTCTTGCTAGTGCTTGACTAGATTTCTGAAATAGATCGGTAAATATTATTGACGCTTTATTGAAGGGCTTGGGACTCATCCTTGTCAAGGAAATCTTTGCAGTTTTATGGCGGATACCGTCAGCCTATAAATCATGCCTCATTTCTATATGGTCCGTCAGACTTAATTGTATCAAAGAATTTTTGAGTGACTTGTAATTTTTTTCATTATTTTTTATTGATCTTTATGTAAACCAGTTCTGTTAATTAAATTATTATTTTTACTTTAAAAATAAATAAATAAAAATTGTATTTATTTTAAAAGTTATTAAAATATATTTATACGCGTCAATATAATTTGGATAATTATTAATAGAAAATGATGGATATTTGGTTAGAAGTGTGCGTTCCAGTTCATTTTTATGAGTTAATTATTTCTGTTAATTAAAGTATGAATAATAAGTGCTATTTATTTTAGCAGTTACTAAAATATATATTTTAAATTATTTCTAATTACGAATAACAAATGGTATCTATTTTAGCAGTCATTAAAATATATTTATACATGCCAATATAATTTGTATAATTATTTATAGAAAATGATGTATATTTAGTTATAAGAGTGTGTTCTTTCCATGAGTTAACACACTTTCATGTATTAAAGTGATGAGAAAGTTTTGTGTGTAAGTTTTGACGGTAAAATTTTTCCAAAACACAATGGTTTGATATGTTCTTGCTTATTTCAAAAATTTAATAATAACATATTTTTAAAAACATACAAAATAGTTTAATCAGCCCATGAAATCAAAATCAGTAATTGTCTTTGTTTTGAAATTTACTTTGTTTGTTATTATTCCTAATAATACACATTATTTTAATAATAGAATTCACGGGATACCCGCACACCAAACTAAGGTGCACGGATTTCTTGAATTTATAGAGAAATAATACATTGAAGATGAAAAAGGAATCACTATTATTCTTAATTTTGAGAGCAAATCTATTCTTAAAATCAAGAGTACAATAATTACAAAATTTCAATTTCAAATTGAAATTACGAAATTCAATGTCAAATTTAAGTTCTATTAATTAAATATCACGACCACCTATATATGTCAAATTGTCAATCAAAATTTCTACTAAAAAGTATGTGTTTATATTCAAGTTTTACTTGCCTTCAATTTAAACCTCCAAGACTTTTAAGTATATCTCAAAGACACGGTAGTTGGTTGTGTAACAAAGATTTTTAGGATATCTCAAAGATACAACATACATTTTGTTATAGATTTATGTATAATTATCTCATCATTTCATTCAGACTTGGTGACTATGTTCTTTTTTATATACTAGGTAAAAGGTGGTTTGTTGACCGCGATGTACCTAGGTGCAAATAAGGCCTGAAATACCAGTTAAGCCATAGACACAACAAGAGACAAAAAGGGTATACTTACCTAACAACGAAAGAGACAACTAGGTAGGAAAAATAGTTTTCTTTTGAATGAATTTTGTCTTGCTATGCACCATTTTCTACCCTTATCAAATATTATATTCAACATGTCAAAAACTACGAGAGCTTGTATCATCGATCGTGCTTTCTTTTAAAGGAAAAAGAGGAGAAACATTTTTTTGACCCTTTTACGGAAATTTGGTACAACACTTTTTTTCGATTGAATTTCAACATTAAAGTTTACTTTGTTTCCTTCAACTAAAATTTCTCTAAGTGGAGTTTCAAAGAATGATTTTTTCACTTCCTCCAAATATTTAATTGATTCTAAATATCCCTTAGTATTGAAGACAAAATTTTCTTGGAGGGTATTTTTCCACCAAGTGCTTCTCTCATTTTTACGCTTCTCCATCCCACAATCAGTAGTAGGATGTCCTAAAGAAAACATCTTCTAAATCTGAAACGTTAACCTTCATAATCGAGAGACTGAGTCTGTGTTATCTTATGAACTTTAATATTAATGTTAGAAGGTAGGATCTTTGAGGCATCAAGCTCAATAAGGATTCACGCATAGGTAGTATGTGTAAAATTTGTGTTTTGGGAGTTAATGTTTAAAAAGTTACGCAAAGTGTTAGGAATGGATGCAAGACATGAGGGGTCGAAAATTTATAAGCAGAAGTGCGGCAATCAGATCCATAACGGTTTGTAAGACAAGGATTCAAAGTGGTTTGATAAAATGATGGGTACCAGGGTTTCCTAACAAGGTAGTGTGATTGACATGCCCAATGAGTTTCAAAATTATATTCTTATAAGCTATGGAAGTAAATGAAACAATAAAAATCCCCTTGCACGTGGGTAGATTTCTAAGCTTCGAACAAGGTACGGGATCCAATGTTTAGTGATCCATTCATGGAGGAATGGAAGGCTAGATGGCCAAAATCCATATAATTTACATACAAGGGTGTGATCCTACTAATAGCACTCTAATTCGAGTACCTCATCCCCATATATGTTCTAACCTTTAACATGTGCTTCCTAAATCTACATGTCTAAAGTTTTTATAAATATTGAAATTACAATACAAGAACTAATGATACATGATTTATTATCATTATTTAATTCTTAAAACCTTATTTTTGTTATTAAAACTACTAAAACTATAGAAGAAGACTTGACCAAAAACCAAGGGAAGATAAAATGAATAGGAAAAGCCATAAAAAGTATATAAAATATCACATATTGGGACACATATGATATTGGAGTCTAGATGTGGTTTTGGTTGGACATAAAATCAGTATGAAGAGTGAAAAATGTATTATTTATGACATCAATCTTATAAACATGGTGTTGGTGCTCAGAATTGTCTCGCCCCATTTGTGCCCTTGAAGATTTATTGATTCATGACCTCTGTCATTTTATCCTTCCCGTATTGTGTTTGGCCAATCTTTGTTGCCATTTTAATATGCCTGGGTCGAAGATCATGTGTGGGTCCGTATTTGTCTCATGGTTCCTTTGTTCCTCTGGAAAAGCTTTGTATTTTGAGTCTCTCGTGCTTTGTTCCTTCAAAACTCATGTTTTCCCATTTCCTCCATTTTCCACAGTCAAGATCTATTGTCCCTGCCATTTTTTCCCTAAATACTTGAGGATAAATGAGTTGATGTGTCCCTAAGGATCGTGTTTGAGCCTTGCAATAGTCTAAATTCTCTGTCCTTGAAGAAAACCTCATTTTTGGCTCGAATGGACATTTCTCTATGTTTTACGGTTTGATGGGCATTTCTCTTGGTCAAATTTACATCATTCAATCGACAGGGAAATGTGGCACCTCTTGGTTGGATGCGGATCAGCTTAATACTTTGAAAATCCTATAAAAAGCATCAACTTTACAATGTGTCTACATGGAGGAACGATGCTCATTTGAAGATATGCTTTTGGGCTTTGCCTTGGAGTAGCGCTGGGAGGACATGTGGAGGCTTCCACTGTTTGGCTCGGACTTAGAAATTTTTTATGCAAATGGATACAGTTTGGCGGAACAGGGACACGTGGCGAGCTCACTCTCTTTCAGGGTCTTCAACTTGGGTGCTATCGAAGAGAAGTGCCATGAGGACACATGGGGCACGCCACTCACTTTGCATTTTACTTAGACTTTTCAACGACCAAAAGGATACTTCCTCAATGCTTGACACGTGGTGCCCTCCATAGAACTTCAAGTTTTCAAACAAATTTTTCTAGAGCAAGACACAGGCGAGCCCGCACTCGCTCAAGGTATCAAATTTTTGGGGCCACCTCAAGATGCGCCATTGTGACATGTGGAAATTTGAAAAGTCACAAGGGGGAGGAAGTGGACCATCGAGGTAGCTTAACATTTTTGCCTCTTTGCCTCATAAAGGTTAAAATATCAAAATGGCCCATGCAAGCCCAATGGGAAATAGTCAATGTTTTACCCCGGTCAATGGCGGAGGTGCCAGCTTTTGAAGGAAAAGTGAAAAAAATTTCCCTTTGAGGGAAAAGAAGGTAAAGGCATAAAAGGACCTGGGGTTCGTTGGGACCCACATTAGGGACTTGAAGCGGAAGGGCGGAGCTGCGGGGAAAACTTGGAAAATTTTCCTTTTTCCAAAAGAGAGTCAAATGGTAGAATTTCTCCACGTTTCGTTTAGGACCCACCTTAGGACACGTGTCGGGGCCATTTTCAGAAGTGGAGGTGTAGAGCAAAATGGGAAATTTTTCCATTTTTTCAAAAGGGTAAGAAAAGGTCAAAGGAAGCCCCCAAGCTCGTTTTTGGATCTTCCACGTGGATGACCCACATTCAAAATAAAAAATCAGCTCTGCACGAGTGTTTAAATATGATTTTCCCCCATTTGTTTCAGTAAAAGTCTTAGGAGTGGGAGTCTTCATGATTTCTTACTATTTTCTACACACCAAACAAAGAAGCTTGTTAATTTTGATATCTAGAGTTTGGTGGGAGAGATATGAAGATGTCTTTCACCATTAAAATGGTCTGACTCTCAAGCTCGATCTGGTTTTCCATTTTTCTTCTCCGGGCATGCAAGGAGTCGATTTGATTGATATGGGGTGGAAGTGGTTGGCGAATGGATGGAGGTAGGTTTTCCTAAGAAATGACTTGAATACGGGAATAAATCGAAGATATTTTCCCTCGAGCACCTAGTGACTTTTTGCAGATCTTATTCTTGAATCATAAAAGAATCATCAAAGACTTGGTGCATTTAGAGGTTTTATCTTTTTGGAGGAAGGGGATTTGTTGGGCTGTTATAAATGGCACAAATTTTTCATGCAAATGGTTCAGTGTTTTGGAAAACATCGGGACTGATTCTCTCCAAAGAAAAAGCTTAACAGATCCCATCCATTTTGAGAAGCCAAATAGAGAATCCTGTATATCTCTCTTTGTGTCAAATTTGATCGTGTCAAGGTGGATCCAAGTGTATAACCATTGAAAATATTTGAGATTGTTCTAGAAACTTTCCCTTACTGATAAATTTGATCAAACTTTGAGTTATTTCGTGTCAATCTTGGGTAATGTGTATTTATTTCATTTATGAATGCATACAAGTAGTTTTTCTGATTTCTATTACAATATTGTACCAAAATATAGTCTAATCACACAAGTCTAAATCCTTGTGATAGTTTAGTGGCATCTGCAATTTTATTTCTTAGAAGAGCTTTCATCTGGGAATGGGATAAATGGTTTAAAATCACTTTTCTTTTATTTTGTTAATAGAGATTATCTGTAATCCTTTAGGTGTACCTGAGGCATGACTTGGTTTAAATATTGGTTCTTTATTGGGTACTCTGACTCAAGCCTTCGTGACAGAATCCCACAGGTTGTGTGAAAGAGTGCTTGATCTGGGCCTCCATTGAAGCACATATTCTAGTTGAGGAAAAAAATTAACTTTTTGTGGCATTTTGTTGATTGAATCTTTCCATTTTGCATAATCTCTCAAGGATCTAGTGATTCAAGTCCATCTTGTCTCCCCTCCCACCAAAATTCATTTAACAACAACCAATCCTACCCATACTACCCTTGTTTTTGCTTTGTATACCCACACTAGACCAAAATCCTTTTACTAAAGTATGCAGAATCAGATCAGGTTTCCAAATGTCTTTAGTAACCTTTTCCTTGTGAGAATATCTCCATAATATGGAAGTGACAACTCGTGAGATTCATATTTGGTGTGTTGATCATATTTTCCCAAGGCCTTCTCTATAAAATTTATGCAAAAGAAAGGTAAATGTATCTCCTTTCAAATAACAGAGGTTACACAATAGGGTCTCTTACCTTGGTTGAAATGCATAGCCTAATATAGTTAGGATAAGATCACATCCTTTTGAGGTGCTATCCATCTCTCCAAAAATCCAAGTAACAAAGGGACAACTAGATTTCTCCCCAGCTACAAAATGACATACATTTATGATCTATCTACCTCTAAGCTCCCTATTGAATATGTGTTGTTGTTTGGTTTGAAAAGGAGAAAAAATTTGGGTACCAACACTTGTGGCACCATTTTTGGGGACTGTTTGGAACTCCTGGGAAATAATTTGCATTGCCGAGACTAATTTACTATTTCACTGCCAATCCATATCTATTTATCCCATCAACAACACCAACACTTGTGGCGCCATTGCAGGGACTCTCAGTTTAAGATCAAGAACATGGTAAAACACTTCTTGTATGCTCCAAGTGTTGTGTGTAATTATTTCAGTTCCCACACTTAGTGCATTGGCTTTCATTTGATAAATTTGGGTGAAGAAAGGTCAGAAACTTTCCATTTCTAGTTTCTTGCATTGACAGACCTTTGACAGATCATATTTAGTGCATCTACACAACTAAGGTGAAATTCCTTAGTGGCGACTCCCTGTTGATCTGATTCTTAAAAGTACCGATTTCTTACAAATTTTTAAAAGTCATTCTGTTACTAATATTTGTAAAGCTGGAGGGAAGAAGATCTTTCTTTGCTAGGGATGCTCCTAGGACATTGTTTCCAAAGCTATGAAAAGTAAAATCAGAAGGAAGAAAATCCTAGAGAGTTGTTGGAGATCAATAGACAAGAAGAGGGATCTCCATTGATGAAAGTGAGTGACCTATCATTAAAGATTTCCATTCAAGTGACTCGAGTCGGTATCCTCTTTCGGAACCGATTTCTCTAGCTAGAGAAGGGCCTTCATTTGATTTTGAAAGATTTGCTTCACATTCTGCACCTGTCTTTTCTGAAGTAGATAGGGATTTCCAAGAAGCAAGGCCTTTGGGGGATCTCCATTTTGAAAACTACACTCCTGTGTTCCAAGGACCCTCTGCCCCTCATCAATTTGTCACCCCTCCAAGATCACCTCCTCGAATCAATATGGCTCAACCCAGACCTCCATTTTTTGTAAACACCTTTAGACCTATAAATTTTGTGGGAATGGCTAGTTATCCAAATGTAGTACCTTAAGATGTAAGGAAAAAACTTGCAAAATTCTAGGAAAACAATGCTATTCTTGGTGAACAGCGTATAAAGCTCTTCCGAATATGATGGAATATTTTGAGATTGAGCATGAAGATGTATACGTTAAATTGTTTGTTCACACTCTAGAGGAGGATGCTAGGGACTGGTATAAAGCATTGCCAGATAATTTTGTTGATTCTTTGGTTGAGATGAGAAATGCATTCAGATTACAATATGGTGATAGGAATGACCCTATGTTTCTTTTATCATAATTTTGAAAAAATCAATAAGAATCCTAATGAGTCAATACATGACTTCAATACAAGGTTCAATAAGACCTTGAGGAGATTGCTGTTAGGATAAGGCCATGTGATGAGTCATGTTTGATCAAATATACTGATGCATTTGATAAAAAGGCTGCTTACTACTTGAGGGACAAGAACCCTACCAACTTGAGGCAAGCATTCACTATGGCCCTACAAATAGAGAATAATATCAAGGAAATAGGAAAACCTCCTAAGAGGGAAGGTGTGAAGTTGGTTAACCCAGAAAAACCTCAGACAAGCAAGGTTGCTGATTTGGAAGAAGTGGTGAAAACTTTGGCAGGGGCTGTCAAGGAGATCTCCTATAAGCTAGCCCAAGTTGAGAAAGGAGTTGGGCAAAGTTCACAAGGACAACACAAGCAATAGGGCCAAGACATATTTACAAATCATCAAAGAATTGATGACAGAGGCAAAGGAGCTGTTGGATTTGGGAATAGGTAGCCTCAAGGTAGAGAAAGTAGAATGGTACCTGATCCTTTGGCTGCCAGAGTTGCTGTGGTGGAAGAGATAGAAGTCATTGATTGGTGTGACAGATATTTCATGCCCCATACTCCTTGTGAAGAAGATCATGAATAAGAAAATGCAGCTGATGATGATGTTTGCATGATGGGATGCTCTACTACCTCACAACAAATGGCAACCTCAACTGAGGTGATAAGTACGAAGCTGCTGCCACTTTTTGGGACTGCATTCATAGATTATATATTCTCCCTCCCTCTCATACTTTACAAGTAGATAATGTACAAGCTTTTGAATTTCCCAATAATGACTTTGAATATTTAAGGGCTTTAATGATAAAAAAGTATGATGGAGGAATCCCATATGAGGAGGACAGGAAATTATTAATGAATGTTGTTGTGGCTCAAGAGAAGGAATATAACACAAGAAGTAAGGCTATCAAAGGGGTAGGGCCTCAGGCCAAGCCAAAATCTCCCTTACTTTCTAACATTCCTAAAGAGGATCCTAGGAAAGATCCATCTACCAAAAGCCCTGCATTTCCAAGCAAAAATCATACCCCTCCTTATGCTCAAGCTATCAAGAATCTTGTGCCACCCAATGAATGTATCAGCTTTCCTTCCAATACTTCCTTGCCCAAGAATGTCCCGTATGACATTGCCCAAGTTTTAAGTCAAATCAAAGTATTTTTCCCAATTGTTGAGTTGCTTATACTTGGGATTGAATGAAGAGAGGACTACCTTGGGGATAAATGTGAACATTGTGGAGAATCCTCTAGCCATTGAAGAGTTTGAGACACCATCAAAGAGCTAGCTGAACCACCTGAGGTTTATTTGGGGACATCTTTGGTAGACTCTGAGCTGAATGTGGATCCATTGTTCACCACTCAGATCATCAAGGATAGGCTGCTCCACAACTATATGTTTGACTCAGGGGCATCATGCAATGTCATGCCTTTGGAGGTCATGAATGAGCTGAATATTAAAGTAACAACAACATATGGGAAGTGCACTGCCATGGAATCAGAGAGGTTCTAGTAGTTGGATGCGTGAAGGGTTTGGTGGTGCAGCTTGCAGCCTTCCTGTAAAAATTTGAAAATTGATGTTGGCATAGTTGATTACCAAGCCAAGTGGGGTATGTTGCTATCAAGAAAGTGGGCTGTAAGTGTTGGTGGTAGTATCCAAATGGACATGTCTTATGCCACCATCCTAGTTGAGGGCAGCCTTGTTAGGTTATATGAGGAGAAGAAAATGTTGCACCTTATTGAGGATCCCAACAATGCGTCCTATGAAGTATTATATACAAATGTTTATTTTGACAACTTTATGGGATTTGCTGAGGGAAAAGAGGACAAGATTGAGGAGTGTGAGTGTCTTGAGAAAGAAGGCTCTCCTTGGATTCTATTGTTTGATGGAGCTTGCTCCAAATTTGGAAATGGTTTCGGTGTTGTCCTAATTTCTCCAAGCCAGGAAAGGTTTGTTTTTTCCTTTAAGCTTAAATTTGAGTGTACTAACAACATTGCTGAGTATGAGGCATTTTTGTTAGGTTTAAAAATTGATTGGAAGTATGGTTTGGGGACATCATTATCAAAGGAGACTCGAGTTAGTTGTTAATCAAGTCGAAAAAGCGTATGCCACAAATAATCAGCGATTAAAACATTACAAGCATGAAGTTTGCGACTTCATTGAGATGTTTGACTGCTTCAACATTGTGCATCATGACAGGAGGTTCAATGACTTGGGAGACAAGATTACAGTGTTGGGGTCTCAATTTGTGATTCTGCAACATCCCCTTATTGCAAATATGAGGTGGAGGTAGTGACAAGACCCTTTGTCCCTAATAATATTAAACATTGATATTTTTTTGATGATGAGGCTCAAGTCAAAAGGTTCCTCCAAAATGAAGGAGAGTTTGTTGATCAAAACATTGATTAGAGCCAATGGTCTATACAATAGAGGGGAAGGAAACCTTCTTTGGCAAAGGCATCATTCAGAAAATACCAACACCATTCCTAGAGGGTTGGTTGCTCTTGAATTGAATTTTGATAATTTTGATTGCATTATTAATAGGCATATGGCAACCTCAAGGGATGTTGAGGAGTATGAACTTGGCATGAAGGATAAACCAAGGAAGATTTGGTTGGGTAGTAGTCTCAGCAAAGATGAAAAGTATTCATACATCCAGTTGTTAAAGAAATACCAAGATTACATGGCTTGGACCTATTCTGAGCTTAAAGCATACAGAGAAGACCTGTTCTAGCATGAGATTCCCTTGGAGCCCAGTGAAAAACCCTTCAGGTAGAAGCATAGGCCAATTAATCCTCTATTATCTCTCAAAATGCAAGAGGAGTTGAAGAAGCTAAGGTATGGAGGAATTATTCAGCCCACAAGGTATTCTTCTTCGGTTTCCAACCTAGTACCAATAAGAAGGAAGAATGGTGACATCAGGTTGTGTGTGGAATTCAGGAATCTAAACAAGGGGTCAATGAAGGATAACTATCCTTTACCTAACATGGAGCACATGCTGCAGTTGGTGATTGGTTCTGAGTTGCTTTCTATTTTAGATGGATTCTTTGGTTATAATCAAGTCATGGTGAAATAGTCGAAAGGATCAAGATATCCTTCACTATTCCATGGGGAATGTATGTATATGTTAGGATTCCCTTCGGTCTGATGAATGTTGGAGCCACTTTTCAGAGAGAAATGGATGTTGCTTTTGTTGGTTACATCAATGACTTTATTGCTATTTACCAAGATGATGTAACAATGTTTTCAAGAAGGAGAAGTGACCATTTGCTGCACTTAGAGAAGATGTTGATCAGATGTAGGGAATATGGCTTCTCACTCAATCCAAAGAAATTCCATTTTGGAGTGCAGAAGGAAAAATTGCTCCATCACATTGTGTCATAGGAGGGAGTGATGGTTGATCGAGAAAGAGTGGAGGCCATAAAAAAAGTTTCAATTCCAAGAACCAAAAAAGGAATGCAGTACTTCTTTAGGAAGATAAACTTCATTAGAAGGTTTATATCAAAATTTACTAAGTTGATTATCCCAATCACTTCCATGTTAAATAAGGATCAGATCATCAAATGGGAAGAGGCTACCATCCAATATTTCAATGGAATCAAAGAGGCATTGAAGCATGCCCTTGTTTTAGCAGCCCCATATTACAAGAAACCTTTCCACTAGTTTTCTTTCGCTTCAGAAAACACTATTGCTTTTGTCCTGCTACAAAAGGATGATGAAGGGGGTGAGAGGTCCATTACCTTTTTTAGTAAGGCTTTGCAAGGAGCTGAACTGAAATACACCATTATGGAAAAGAAGGCATTTTCCTTGGTCAAAGTAACAAAGATTTTCAGGCCTTATATTTTAAGTTCAAAAGTTGTTGCTTATGTTCCCCATAGCATGGTAAAATACTTCCTCTTAGAGATGGAAGTCTCAAGTAAAATATGTAGATGGGTGAAAAAATTGCAAGAGTATCTTATGGAAATCCAAACCATGAAGTTGGTGAGAGGTTTGGGGTTAGCTAAGCTCATGGTGAGAGAAACTTTTAGACCATTGAGGTAAATGAGATTAAGGAAGAAAGGGTAGTTTTTTTAGAAATATTGACGAGTTACGAGTGGCACAAGGATGTGATGTTCTATCTCGGACACTTAAACTACCCTAAGTATTTGAATAAGAACCAAAAAAGAGCTCTTAAGTTTACTTCCAGAAATATGTCATTACTGATTTTGGGTTGGCATGGAAGAACCCAGGAGGAGTCCTCTTAAGATGCATCACATAATATGAAGCCCCAAAATAATTTTTGATCTCCATGGAGGAGTTTGTGGGGGAATTTTTCTGCAATTGTCATAGCACATAAGATCGTAAGGGATGATTATTGGTAGCCAAATCTTTTCAAGGATGCATTCTATGTTGGTAATAAGATGTGAGCATTTTCAGCTATTCTCTGGAAGGCTGAAGGATTTAGGCTCCCTACCTTTGCAATATGTATCAACTAAAGCACCATTTAAGAAATGGGGAATGGAATTTATTGCTGAGATTTCGACCCTTCAAGTGCTAGCCATAAATGGTTTCTTGTAGCCACTGATTACTTTACCAAGTGGGTGGAAGCAATCCCTACCAAGAAGGATACACACCAAGTTGTCATGGATTTTGTGCTAAAAAATATTATTTGCAGGTTTGGAGTACCAGTCAAAATCATAGCTGATAATGCCACGAGTTTCAGGGCTAGAACTCTGGTGGTAATGTGTAAAGGATATGGGATCAGTTTGACATATGCGTTTAATTATAATCCCCAAGGAAATGGACAAGATGAGTCAAACAATAAGAATTTTCTAAATATTATCATAAGAACCTTGGAGTTGAACAAGAGAAAATTGGGTGAACACTTGAAGTTTGTTGTCTCGACTGATAGGATCACTATCAAAAGAGCCATTGGAAAGAGTCCATTTGAGTTGGTATATGTGACTCAGGCCCTGCTACCCCTACATTTGCAATTATCTTCATATTAGTTCTTTTAACAACTTGAAGATCAAGAATTGAGTCCTCATGATGCCCACATTAACCAGATTGTTGAGCTTAATGAAGAGAGGAGGGAATCTCACTAGAGGCATATAAGGTTCAGAGTAAAGATAAAGAAATTATTTGACAAGAAGGTCACTCCTAGAGCCTTTAATATTTGATATCTTGTGCTATTATGGGATAGCAGGCATGAGGATAAGGGAAAGCATGACAAGTTTGATTCATTGTGGATGGGCCCTTACTCCATTGACATTAGAATTGGTGAACACACCTTCTTCTTGAAGGATCTAGATGTTGAATTGATCAGGGCGTGTGTTAATGGATGGCATCTAAAGCATTTCTTGGATTTATTCCTTTGAATCAAGGTAAACACCTCTTGTATAGTGTATAGTTTGTTGTTTGCATCCTATTTTTTTATTTTACTCGTCCTGGTCCATGGTGACCTATTTTTGTTGGATTCTTTGTTTTTTTAGGAGATGGATTCGTTTCTCTACTCTATGAGCTGACTCTGTCACCCAATGGATATTTTGGCACTTGGTCTACTATTGTTCTTGTGGCACTCACAGGAGTGCCCATCCCCGAGTCAAAGCCAATGTTGGTGCTCAAAATTGTCTCACCCCATTTGTGCCCTTGAAGATTTATTGATTCATGACCTCTGTCATTTTATCCTTCCTTGTATTGTGTTTGGCCAGTATTTGTTGCCATTTTAATCTACTCCTGGGTCAAAGATCATGTGTGGGTCCATATTTGTCTCATGGTTCCTTTGTTCCTCTGGAAAAGCTCTGTATTTTGAGTCTCTCATGCTCTGTTCCTTCAAAACTCATGTTTTCCCATTTCCTCCATTTTCCACAATCAAGATCTATTGTCCCTGCTATTTTTCCCTAAATACTCAAGGAGAAATGAGTTGATGTGTCCCTAAGGATCATGTTTGAGCCTTGCAACAGTCTAAATTCTCTGTCCTTGAAGAAAACCTCATTTTCTGGCTCGAATGGACGTTTCTCTGTGTTTTATAGTTTGACGGGCATTTCTCTCGGTCAAATTTACATCATTTAGTTGATAGGGAAATGTGGCACCTCTTGGTTAGAAGCGGATCGGCTTATTACTTCAGAAATCCTATACAAAGCCTCAACTTTAAAATATGTCCACATGGAGGAACGAAACTCATTTGAAGATCTCGCTTTTAGGCTTTTTCTTGGAGTAGCGGTGGGAGGACATGTGGAGGCTTCCACATCTTGGCCTAGACTAAGACAAATTTTATGTAAATGGATACAATTTGGTGGAATAGGGAGATGTGGCTAGCCCACGCTCATTTAGGGTCTTCAACTTGGGTGCCATCTAAGAGAAGTACCATGAGGACACGTGGGGCACTCCGCTCACTTTGCATTTTACTTAGAATTTTCAATGACCAAAAGGAGACTGCCTCGGAGCTTGAAACGTGGTGCCCTCTGCAGAGCTTCAAGCCTTCAAACAAATTTTTCCAGAGCAGGACACGTGGCGAGCCCGCACTCATTCAAGGTATCAAATTTTGGGGCTGCCTCAAGGTGCGCCATTGTGACACGTGGAAATTTGAAAAGTCATAAGGGGCAGGGAAGCGGACCATCAGAGGCAACTTAAACTTTTGCCTCTTTGCCTCATAAAGGTTAAAATATCAAAAATGGCCCGCAAAACCCGATGGGAAATAGTCAACAAATTACTTTGGTCAATCGCAGAGCTGCGGGTTTTTGAAGGAAAAGTGAAAAATTTTCCCTTTGAGGGAAAAGGAGTTAAAGGCATAAAAGGACCTGGGGTTCCACTAGGACCCACATTAGGGACTTGAAGCGGAAGGGTAGAGCTGTGGGGAAAACTTGGAAAATTTTCTTTTTCCAAAAGAGAGTCAAATGGTAGAATTTCTTCGTGTTTCCTTTAGGACCCACCTCAGGACACGTGTCGGGCCCATTTTCAGAAGCGAGGTGCGGAGAAAAATGGGAAATTTTTCCATTTTTTCAAAAGGGTCAAAAAAAGGTCAAAGGAAGCCCCCGAGCCCATTTTTGCATCTTCCACGTGGATGACCCACATTCAAAATCAAAGATCAACGGTTACTGAACGTATAAATCTAATTTTCCCCCATTGTTTTGTAAAACTCCTAGGAGTGTGATTCTTCATGATTTATTTCTATTTTATACACGCAAAATATAGGAGTGAGGTAATTTTGATATCTAGAGTTTGGTGGGAGAGATCTTGAGACATCTTTCACCATTAAAATGGTCTGACTCTTAAGCTTGATCTCGGTTTTCCATTTTTCTTATCCTGAGCATACAAGGGTCAGATTTGATTGATATGGGGTGGAAGTGGTTGACGAATTGATGGAGGTGTGTTTTTCCCTAGAAAGGAGCTGAATGTGGGAAGAAATTGAAGAGATTTTCCCTCAAGCTTTGGTGAATTTTACGAGATCATATTCTACGAATCACAAAAGAATCATGGCAAGCACTTTGGTGCATTTAGAGTTTTTGTCTTTTTTGAGGATGTGGTTTTTTTGGAAATGTTATAAATGGGACGAATTTTTCATGAAAATGGTTTGGAGTTTTGGAAAACATCAAGACCGATTCTCTCCACTAGGAAAAGCTTGACAGAGCCCATCCATTACGAGAAGTCGACTAAAAAAGCATGTATATCACTCTTTGTGTAAAATTTGATCGTGTCAAGGTGGTTGTAAGTGTACAACCATTGAAAAGATTTGAGATTATTAGGAAACTTTCCCTTGTTGATAAATTTGATCAAAATTTGAGTTATTCCATGTCAATCTTGAGTAAAGTGTAATTATTTCATTTCGAATGCATAAAGTGTCAATCTTGTTTCTATTTCAATATTGTACTAAAATATAGCCCAATCACATAGGTATCATTCCTTGTGATAGTTTAGTTGCATCTGCAATTTCATTTCTCAGAAGAGCCTTCATTTGGGAATGGGATAAACAATTTAAAATCACTTTTCTTTCATTTTGTTGATAGAGATTATCTGTAAGCCTCTGGGTGTACCTCAAGGATGACTTGGTTTAAATCTTGGTGATTTATTGGGTCCTCTGACTTGAGCCTTAATGAAATAATCCCATTGGTTGTATGAAAGAGTGTTGATCTGGGCCTCCATTGAAGTACATATTCTAGTTGAGGAAACAAATTAGCTTTTTGTGGCATTTTGTTGATCGAATCTTTCCTTTTTGCATAAGCTATCAAGGATCGGCGAGTCAAGTCCATCTTGTCTCCCTTCCCACAAAAATTAATTTAACAACAACCAATCCTACCCATACTAACCCCTAGTTTTTCTCTGTATACACACACTAGAACAAAATCCTTTTACTAAAGTATGCAAAACAAATTAGTTTTCCAAATGTCTATAGTAACCTTTGCCTTGTTGTGTGAATATCTCCATAATATGGAAGTGACAACTCGTGAGAGTCAAATTTGGTGTGTTGATCATATTTTCCCCAAGTCCTTCTCTATAAAATTTATGCAAAAGAAAGGTACATGTATCTCCTTTCAAATAACATAGGTTACACAATAGGTTCTCTTACCTTGGTTGAAAGGAACAACCTAAAATAGTTAGGATAAGATCACATCCTTTTGAGGTGCTATCCATCTCTCCACAATTCCAAGTAACAAAGGGACAACTAGATTTCTCCCCGAGATACAAAATAACATACATTTATGATCTATCTACCTCTAAGCTCCTTATTGAATTTTTGTTGCTGTTTGGTTTGAAAAAAGAACAAATTTAGGTACCAACATATGGAATATAGGAATATTTTAGATAATGAGTGTAAAGTGTGACGTGTAATGTAAATTTTGTCTAATTTTAAACGAGATAATTCTCGGACGATCCTTCCTTATATTTCTTATGAAATTCATACATATATGTAAGAATGTGTTTTCTATAATATAGGAAACCTAGACTATAACAACTCTTGTGAATATATTTTTGATGGAAAATGACAAATTCTTTATATTTTGATGGCATGCAATCAAAACAAAGGTATTGTGTGAATTGTGAAGAGTATCAAAATATAATGTAAGTATATAATTAATTTTCTTAATTACAAAATATTCTATCCCAAGAGAATTATTTATGTCATTCCTTATCTTGGTATATAAGTAGTTGTACTAGTCAAATTAATGACCTCTAAGGGTACGTACAATGTAAACCAATGCTTAGTGAGGAATTTCAGTATATCTTACTTGCAAAACAATCCTACTTAGGAAAATTACACAATGGCATGTAGAAATAGGTGCGTTATATTCGGAAGAAAAATTCCCATTTAAGAAGGATTTTTTGTTGTTGGATTAATTTTTCAGGATGAATTCAAACTCCAAGTACTTGAAATCTTATTTATTAAATTTATTTTTGTGATAAGATCCACATTTTTACGTGTAATTCTTGTCAAATTTTGAATTTCTTCGAGAGGATATTCCAAATGAAAGTGTGTGTGATGTGAGTTGTACTATCGGTGTCCCTCAATATATATCCCTTCTAAATGAAAATCGGTACTAAGATATCCTATGTGTAACTATCGGATATATCCCTAGGAGATGAAGTGGTGATGGAGATACATCGATAGGAGAATATGAACTAATAGGTGTAGATGATGTGATAAGAGGAGATGAAATGGCATGCATTTTTCTCCTTGTGATGGAAGATGACATACCAAGAGCTTCAAAACACATGAGACAAGGGAGGGGGCAAAGCCAGACTCCACAACCTTGCCAACATCCTCACAACCTTTGTCTAAAATGGGAGGGATTTTCTAGTTCGTTATGTATGTCTTGTGATGGCTGTTGATGAAGTGCTTATATAAATCCCATTACTCTTGAAGGAACTCATTTAATTGTGTGAAAGACTCATTTAGTTATTTTTGTGTAATATAAAACTAATGATATAGGATGGTTTGTCGGTTGAATGGGATGACTTCGTTAAAAAGTAGTTGGTAAATTTTATATTTATGTTGGGACACACATACACACACACAAAACTACATTGGAGTCTGAGATGTAGTACAACACTCGGGTTGTAAGTCCACCACTTTGGTAGTTGAGCAACAACATCAAAGCAATATAACAATATCATATACAATTTTATTATCAACTATATCATCATCTAATAATTTCCATTTCTAGGTCTACTCACAATATCTAAATATCACATGTCTAAACAATATCCATTGAGGTTTATATGGATCTCAAACCACTGATTTTATATTTTACCTTCTTTAGGAGCATTAATTGAGTTCAAGAGCCTCATTTTAGACTTAGTAGTTTTTTTCAAACATTTTGTATGCAAGGTCGAGGACAGGGAATACAAACAAATTTCTAACACCTAATGACTCACCTTGTCAAATCTCCTTGAGCTCACCTTGAGTTCATTTGGTAGCTCGCATGTAAGCTCACCTCAAAGATTTCTTGACAAGATCACCTTTGAGCATCAAACCAACTCCTTATTTTGGGAAATAAAATACCTATCTTTATTTCAATCCTAAAACTAAGATCTCCATCTCCACAAAATATGGAGAGAGATATATTATTGAAGTCAAAAGTGTTTCACTTGATTTCTTAGTTGAGCTTATCATGTTTCTCGTGCCCCTTTCAAAAAATTAGAAGAGTAGTTTCAAATCTTGTTGGTGAGAAAAAATTTCGGGGGACAAATTGATGGTTATCTTGCCGAGTTCTATGGAATTCTAACTCCCTCTACTTAACAGGTGCAAAATACAAGGGATTTTAGTAACTTGTGATTTTTTTAAATTTAAAACTATAGATGAGCCTAGTAATATTATTTTCTTTAATGCACACTAAAAAAATCTGGTTCCTCCAAAGTATCCTCGGGATTTGAGGAAATACTAGGAATTTGTTGTATGTGAATTTGGTAATGAGTGGTGTCTAGTTTTTTTTTTTGTGTGTCCTAGGTTGACCCATGGTAGTGGATTTAACTATGTAGACATATTTGAATAATACAGACTTGTTAGTATTTCAATTTGACTCTTGAATTTGTAATCGTATGTTGAGTGACAGAGCTAAGAAGTGTTTTTTTTTCTTACAATTTTTCAATGGGATCGAATGATAAAATTGACAAAAATGTTGAGAGGAGTGAGAAGTGGAGAAGAAATAGAGATCAAATATCTCTCTTATCATATTATTCAAAAGCACATACAAATATATAGGGAAGATAAATAACAATACTCCCCAAAATGAAAGAGAGGTTACAAGAGAGAGAATAATGGGATATCATTTAAACAAACACTAGTAATAATATATAATTATTTTCTATGTAATCTATGCCAACTTCCCCCCTTATTACATTATTCTTGTAAATGTAACCCCTGAAAAGTTCAAATTTCACTTTTCCAAGAGATTTGGTGAGAATATCAACTACTTGTGCTTCTGTAGGACAATACTGGAGCTGAATGTGATGGTTCAAGATGTGCTCTCGAATGAAATGAAAATCAATCTCAATATGCTTTGTTTGTTCATGAAAAATAGGATTCTGCATGAGCTTCAACACACTCTGATTGTCGCAATAGAGAATAGCTGAGTGTTTTTCAAGAATGCCCATTTCTTCCAAAATGTGACGTAACGATATCACTTCACACATAGCTCCTCATGTGGCGTGATATTTTTCCTCTATGGATGAAATAGAAATAAGATTTTTACTCTTGCTTATCTATGAGATAGGTCCAGATCCAAGACGAAAAACGTATCATGTGGTTGATTTCTTGTCATCAACAAATCTAGCGTGGTCCGAGTCAACGTATCCCTGTAAAAATAATTGACCATTCTTGTTATATTCTAGACCATAATGAATTTTACCTCAGACATACCTCAAACACATGCTTTTCTGCAGTCTAATGACATTTCTTCAGCTCCTTCATGAATCTGGAAAGATAGCTAACAACATAACATAGATCTAGTCTGGTATATGTAAAGTAGATTAGCCCTCCAACAAATTTCTGTAGCGAGTAACATCTACTTGAGGTGAATCTGGAAATCTATAAATTTTCAAACCTTTTTCTATTGGAGTGGATATAGGTTTACAGTTGGACATATTGTATTTTTCCAAGAGTTTCTTGGTGTACTTTATCCAGGTGAAAAAATGTGATGCTTCTTTTTCCATATCTCCAAGCCAAGACAGTAATGAGTAGCCCCAAATTTTTCATGTCAAAGGTTCTTTTGAGATCATCCACATATACAACAAGAATTAAAATTTCTTTTCCTACCTTCTTTATATACAAATTTGAATCTGAGGGGCTACAAGTGAACCCATGTTGCAAAAGGTGATCATCTATGTTGATATACCATTCCCTTGGAGCTTGTTTCATTCCATACAATGATTTTATGAGATGACATACCTTTCCAAGATGTTGTTATCAACAAATCCTTCAGGTTGGGTCATGTACACTTATTCTTTCAGATCACCATTTAGGAAAGCACTCTTGATGTCCATCTACTAAAGTTTCCATACTTTTTGTGCTGCTAGTGCACAAATAACTCTGATGGTCTTGATATTCAAAGTGGGTGGAATGGTTTCTTCATATTCAATTCCATCTTTCTCGAGCATACTCTTTTTCTACAAGTTGTGCTTTGTTTTTGTCGACAGATATGTCTACCTTATATTTTTACGGAAAACCCATTTTGATCCTATGGGTTTCTTTCATGTAGGAAGATTGACAAGTTCCCATGTCCGATGTTCCATGAGTGAATTATATTCTACATCCATGGCTTCTTTCCACTAAAGTTGAGTGAGTGCCTCACGAAAAATATCATGCTCGAAGCTATTAATCAGTGAACTCATGAGTGTAAAAATTTACCTCATTTCTTGTTTGACTCCTCGTTTTGACTCCAGATGAAGTATCTAGGAGTTGTTGCAAATGAGAGTCTTTGATGGTGCTTTGTACCCACTTAGGAAAATAATTTAACTACGTTTGTGAAGAATTACTTCATTGACATGAGGATGGATTTAGAGTAACATTCTCCAATTCTCTAAGCTCAACATATAGCTCCCCTTACAACACATATTTTCTTTATGTAGTCTCCTCACGGTTGATCATCGATTTGGAGACTAGTGAGTGAGTGGTGGAATGTAATGGTTATTCTATTGGCACTTCTAGGTCAAAGGATGACTTGTCACAAACCACGTCTTGAATTTCATATATTTTCTTTGTCTCATGATCCATGAGATGGTATTCCCTGCAAGGTAGTGCTATAGACCAATAGGATGCATGAGTGTGTTTTCGGATGCACTTTACTTCTCTTCCGATTTGGGAAATTCATGTATGTTATGCAACCAAATACTCGTAAATGAGAAATTGACGAATTTCTAGCACTCCATACCTCCTCTAGCATTTTATTTTTACAACCTTTATCGAGCCCTACCGAGAAGATAAATAGTTATACGTAGAACTATATGATTACATCACTCCAAAATTGTGTTTTGTTGGGGTGTGTAAGGAGTAGTAAGTTTTTTCTTAATGCCTTGTTGGTTTAGGAATGGCAAGAACTTATTGTATATGAATTCCCCCTTGACTTGAGCAGAGTAGAAGAATAGGTTGTCCAGTCTCTTTCACAACACGTTGATAGAAGATATGGAAATGGTGAAGAGTCTCACTCTTATTTTCATGAAAAAAACCTACATCTTTCGAGATTAGTAATCCACGAACAGTTTGAAGTACTTGTATCCGAAAAGGAAGCATACAACAATCTATTAATATTGAGATGAAGTACCTCTAGACATTGCTTGGCATGGAATGTTCTCACCTTAAGAAGATAATTTTGTTGTTTTCCTGCAAGAAATCTTCGGATAATAGGAAAGGCTGGAGAATTTTGGAAGTCCATGTACCTTTGTTTTTAGCTCAACTGATTAAAATATCCAATAGATAAGTGATCATATCAGTAATGACATAGGGTAGTAGATTCTCTTTGTTAAGGTAGATGAAGATACTACGAGAAGATGACATAGTATCTAAAGTAAATAAATTATCTTTTAAAAATATCTAGCGATAACCGCATTACCTTGTCTCGAGATCAAGCATGATTTTATGTCATTTGAACAATAAATTCTACCTTTAGATGATGATTTAGTAGATGACTTACTGACAAGAGGTTGTTACTCAATCCAGGAACATATAGTACCTTTGTAAGTGTACATTTTCGTGGTCCCAGAGGAATGGTAACTTAGGCTATTTCTTCTGTAATGTACTCTTTATCATCTATTATCCGAACCTAATCTCCAATGGGTTGTTCATTCAGTGAATCAAATAGCTTCTTGTCACCTGACATATGCTTACTGGCACCCGAGTCTATCAACCAAACACTCTTCATAGGCTACAAATTTTGAGAGACTAGTACAAGATTATTACCATAATTGGCTCCATCTGGTGTCTCCTCATCATATTCATCATCTTGTTGAACTGCAAGATGTACCTTATGCTTTCTTTGGAAGGGACGCCATTTTGAATTTTGAAAATCATCACTCTCATATGACATTAATTAACTCAAAGACACTTGTTTCAAGCCATTGTATCAGCGGTGATCGGTGTTGTGAGTGTTGGTTATTGTAACACCCGCTAAATTCTGCCTGCACGAAACCGAGAACAACCTAGGATAAGCTAGAAAACTATGGAATAATTATTTGTTTAAAAATATGCCCGCAAACAAGCTTCAAAATGTAATTCTACCATTAATGTTTCTAAGTCAGCTATATTTACTAATAAAATTATCCCCATTATAACAAAATATTAAAACCCACATTATACTTTAATGAACTTAATTAGACCAAGCATGGTTAATTCCTCCCTAAGTTTTATTTTAATAAACAATTTAATTCCACTATAGTTAAATATCCCACATTTAAATCTCAAGGGTAAAAGGGGCCAATATAAATAAATACTAAAGTTATTTAATTCCACAAGGTTAAAACAATTAACAAGGTCCCTAACATTATCACATGGGTTAAAAGAATAAACCTACCTTAAAAGAAAAGCTTCGATCTTTATTGTAGTTTGAATACTTATTACCTCTTTTTTTTTAATAAATTTTAATACGTAGTTTTATATATAACCATTTTATTTTTATATATATTTCTTTGTTTTAAAATTGGTAGTACTAATACTCTAATTTTATCAATACTTTAGTATTAATAATATTTTAATCTTAATAATATCTTAATATAAATAGTGTTTTAATATTAATATTATTTTAATTTCAATACTAGCATTAAAGTAATTGTTTTTTTGTTATTAACGTTAACTAATTTTAATTTCATACTCTTTTTTTTTTTTGTAAAAAATTGATAGTATTTAGGTAAGAGGTTTAAGGAAAATAACAACTCAACTTTTACTTATTATTACATCAAGTTACAATGGGGTTTATTGGAAGATTTACAATAACTTAATATTAATTTCACACAATCGAAGAGGCTAAAGCCTAAATTGTAAATGAGTCATTTCTTCTCTCCACTAGATTTAGGAATTTAGCTATTTTGTTGACCAAGTAATTATCAATTAAAAGTTAAGTTCTTTCCATCCAATTGCATAAGTTTAAAATTTCTTTCAACCACTATGAGAGAATGAACAAATATAACTTTTTCACTACTCTATAAATTCCATGTAATACAAAATGAGCAACTATTTCTTTCCTTTTTCAACTACGAATTTCAACCATTCCCATAAACAACTATAAAAAAATTTTCAATAAGTCTTAAAATGAGAACTACTAACTTTCTAATGAGAGTTACACATTATATGATAAAATATTTAACTACAATGGAAATGGGATATTTTCCCTTTTAAACTTATTTTCCTATTACAAAAAAACTAGCTTTACAAAGACAAGTCTTTCTTTCCCCTTTCAACATACAATACAACTTTAATATCCAATAATCAATACAACTTTTCTTCACAAAGATTAATACAATATCTTCCACTTAAAGTGGGAAATTTTACAAGGATGAAGGCTAAAATGAAATACAATTTGTCTTCAATTATGGATCCAAAATCATCTCTTCAACCAAGCTCCATCTTCTCATCACTTGACCACAACAACCAAAATGGGGAGAGGCAACATTCTTCACCCAACCAAAATTCCAATGAGAAGAAGAATCAATTCTTCTCATTGGCCCCCGAGCCCCAACCACAAGGCAATAAGGGATGTTTCAACACATGGAAACTTAAAAAATGCTTCAACATTCACTTTCAAACAACCAATCACATAATAAATATAACCACAAAACACTTATTTTTAACCACAAATAATTCCCAACAAAGGCTTCTAAGATAGCCAAAAAGAGATAGGAAAAATGGGGTGCCCTTATGCCTCCCAAGGTTTTGATTCCCACCTCTAAAACCCTCCAACACACATTCAACCAAAAGTATCTTATGCCTCCCTCACAACAAAACTATGTCTCTTATGCCTCCCTCACTCTTATGCCTCCCTCTCTCTTATGGCTCCCACAATACATAACATAATAGAATAGAATAAGGTGGGGCATCCAAAACCCACTCCCTCCTAAACCAACAAGAATCTCTTATGCCTCCCAACATATTTCATCCCCATATCCAAATCTCAACACAACCTAAGGTAAAAATACTACCCAACACTTCAAGAAAGAACACAATTTCATACAACCACATAACATGCAAGAAACAAGGAGAAAAATAAAAGAGCAAGATCCTACCTTTCCATGGTAAAGCTCCTCTTTGAAATCTAGTCCAAAATCTTCAACACAAGAAATATTCCAAGAACTCTTCAAACTCCCACAAGAAAGCATCCAAAAATAGAGCTCCAAAATAAGTGAGTAACCCCAAATACCTCCCAAAATTGTGAATAAATAGAAGAGAGGAGTATGGTGATGTGGCTCCAAGTAGGACGCAACATCCTTTCTCCTCCACTCCACATCAACCATGTCAAACCCATACACCAAGGAAATTAAATGAGTGATTGAGAGGTATGACAACCCTCTTACACACACCATTTCAAACCCATACCCATAAGGACTAAAATTAATTACATGTAATAAGGTGCAATAAAAACTTACATTTTTCTTCCCAAAACACATAATGGGGTCTATTTTTGACCCCGCAACCCATAGGTAGGGTTGGTATAATAAATTTAGAGGTGCTGGGACAAGTGTAACTTGTCCCATGCAAGCCTCAAATTTGACCCATAAGGATAAACTAGAATTTCAAGGAGAGGTAGAGTGTCTTTGTACTCAAGATCACATTCACTTCACTTACAACACAGAAACCAAAGAGCCATCTAATCTAATAAATGAATTATTTTGTCCCATCTATGATTAGCTTAGTAACATGATTAATTTACTAATCTAGACACAAATTAAATCATGAATAAGAGGAAAATAAATCACTATGAAATCACATACTAAAATAAAATACGGAAATAAATTAAAAGAATCAACACACAAACCCCTTGGTCACAATTGGAGGTTATCCCCCCATGGGGACCCCCTAAAAAAACAAGACACACACAACAAAACACAAGTTGCCATGGTGACCCTTGTTGAATTCATCTAGTATTCCGATGTGGTTGGTCTCCAATCCCCCATTGGTTGTTGTGTTATATTTTACCTGTAAAACATACAATACCTCATTTGGCCTCGTGGCCACATCAAAACATCCAAGATAAAATATACAATATAAATCAACAATCATCCATATATAAATTAAATTAAATCATCATCTAGACAAGTAACGTTACTATTTTCAATTTCTAACAACATCTCAATTCTACATTTCATCAATATCAATAGGATCACAAGATTAGTTCAACTGCTAAGGCCTACTCAATATGACGAAAACATGAATGTAAGAATATATAACCATGTCGACAATTCATCATCATAAATATAAAATACCTCTAATAATCCACACACAATAATACTATAAATCAAAATCTAACCATAATCCAAGTATCTCAATCACCTAGCATCAAGCTAAGTCAAAATGATACTATAATGTCCATACGTATAGCCAACAATATTGAAATCAAAAGTAAAAGGTGTTGAAGGGAAGTAGGAACTATAGTTTGGTAGATTTGACACCACCTCTTTGAATTTTGAGCTTCTTGTTGTTGATGCGGATGTGCTTTTGTTTTCTTCTCTGGCACACCTTTCTAATTTTTTTTTGCCAAGATGGGGATTTGAGAAAAGGGCTTTGTCTTGGGCCTCATCTTAGACAAAATTGATTGCCTCCTCCTACTAGAACAAGTTCATGAATTCTTAAAATGTCACTTTCCAATTAGATACATTCAATGTCATAACGAACACTTAGAACTGAGAAGGGAGTGCCCTCAAGGTGATTGGAACTAGAATCTTGTCTTCTACCTTTTCACTAAGCGCTAGTAACTCCGTTCATAGCTCAACCACCTGACATAATAACTCCTCAACTTTATTATCTGACTCCATAGAGAGGGTGTTCGGTTTTAATTTAAGATGGAGTGTCTTAGTCTGATTTTTCACCTCAAATATGGTTTCTATTTTATCCCATGCTTCATGCGGTTTCTCTGCATCCTGACATATGGTTGCACATCATCGGTGATACTCAACATAATCAACATAAATGCTTTGTCACTAGAAGTCTTATATTTTATGAGTTCATCAGGGCAATGGGAATTGTCACTGACCCTGTGACAATGCCCCATAATCCTTCAAACTGAAGGATTCTTTACATATTTGTTTTCCAGGCCGTATAATTTGGCGCTTTATGTAATTGAGCATTCGATAGAAGAAGTTTTGGTGCAGACATTGTAATAAATAAAAAATAAAAACTTTTATTAATTTCAGAGAATTATTACAAGTCTTCACTCACTGTTGAGAGAATTGGACTCTAATATGTTCTCAATATTTTTGTGCTTTGAGAGTCGATAACGCTCTTTAGGGAATTCTTCTTTGTCTTCATAGTCTACGTCAAAACCAACTTCTATCTGTTCTCGAACTCTTTTGCTTGGCATTTGACGTCAAAACGAAATAATACAAAAGTCCTCTTCGAACCAGTTCATTGAATACAAGGTTTTCGGTGTTGTGAAGCTTGTTAAGAAATGCAAAATAGAACCCAAAGATTTTTTGAGCTTTTAGACGGTCTTCTAAAGCTTGCGAGGAATTGATACGAATTTCCACAGTTCTGATGGTTTCATTCATGCTTGACATTCAGTGTTGGTATATGGGATTCAACTTGTGCTCATTTGAGGAACTTTACAGGAAATATTGTCACCCTTATTATAATAATAATAATTATTATTATTATTATGAGAGCATGTCGTTGGACCACATCTTTTCTCGTCTTACATCTGACAAATAAATCCTGAGATTGATGTATAGGAACAACGCGTCCAACAAAAAAAATAATGTAGTAGTCTTTCCTGCTTTTATTCCTCATGTTGGTAATAATAATAAAAAGAAAATTTCTTTCGGCAGTTCACTGATCGATATTTGCTTATTCATACATACTCAACCTTTGCTTTTCTCTATGCACAATATTTGTTTGGACTTCAAACAACAAAGAATCCATATGGACAATGACTTTCTGTATCGGGAAAATGGCTTACCAGGATGATCTACTCCTCTAAGTAGCAATCCGTGTAAATTTTTTCTATCCATGCATGCAAAAATCTCCAGTAATATACAAATCTCCACGCAGAAGGTATTGTGTAGATGTCTATTCTGACAGGTTACCAATTCCACATAAAGAATAGGCGATGAAATTTTTAGGTGCTTTCCTCACGCAACCTCTTCTCCTCCTCTGCATCACGCAGCAGAACAAAGAAAGAATATTGGAAAATTTCCACGCAGAAGCTAGAAGATCACGTTTTGGCTGATAATCTCCAGGCTGGTCTCTTTCACGCAACCTTTTCCTGCAATTTCATATAACAGATAATGCACGTGGGCTCACAGAACCTTGTATTTTTCTCAACGAACCTCTCCACACCTCCAAGCAGCGAGAACAAGAGGATCTTGCAGCAGCAACAATTCAGAATTACACACTCAGGATCTCCACAGTATAGTCACGGGTATATGTTCTAGTCCATGCAGAGAGAGAGAGTAAAGAAAATTTTGTTCTATTCTCAAGCTTCCAGGCTTTGATACCAGATTGAGAGGAGTGAGAAGTGGAGAAGAAATAGAGATCAGATATCTCTCTTATAATATTATTCAGAAGCACATACAAATATATAGGGAAGAGAAATAACAATACTCCCCAAAATGAAAGGAGAGGTTACAACAGAGAGAGAATAATGGGATATGATTTAAACCAAAACTCTGAATAGTATATAATATTCTACGTAATCTATGCCAACAAAAGTTCATTTAGTCTATTTATAGAATAGGGTGGCATGTATTGCTTAATAGGTAGAATTTTATATACTACTGTCCAGAAGCATACAGATTACAACTATAAAGTATTATGTTTCATGCTATCGACCAGTAGTATACAACATGTTGTCCCAGACGGCGATATGTTGTATGTTATCAACTGATAATAGTTGTATGGTAGTGGCTGGTAGCATACAACATTCTACCTGCTCATATCATACAACACACATCTAACATAAATAAATATATATGCTACTGTCTAGTAGAATATAGTATGATACCAACCAATAGTACTTAAAAAATTCTACCTATTGGTTGGCGTAATAAATGCTACCAATTTTCAAAACTTTGAAATAATTCACCAACATTTGAAACCTGCTTTGTTTTGATTCGCCATGATTTCAAAAGCCTCTTTTACATATTCGCCAAGTAATATCCATGTGATTTTTAGGGGTCTTAAAATTTTCCCTCGCTAGTATACACTACTAAAGGAAACATTTCACTAAAAACTATCTTGATCTAATCTAGGTGAGTCCATAAAAGTTTTAATACTATACAAAATGCCAAATAAGAATTACTATTATTGTTGGTTTGTAATATACATATTAAATAAACTATTTACATAATATAGAAGGTAAAATGCAAATTTGTTCTAATCGTTGGTTTCTAAAACTTATGTTTAATAAATTTTTCACACTCTTAACAACAATCTACTAAATATATGTACTTTTCATACATGTCTAAAAGGAATCTTCCAATCTTTTTCTATGGAAAATTTATCTTACCTCTAACTCATACATGAGTGAATTTTGTTATGTATGAGGGAGTGAATCACAATTATAATTTATTCCTATGTTTTCATGTTTTAAATTGTTGGCCATGCTAGTGCTATCTTGTTTAACTTTGAATTTTATCAATAAAAAATTAAGTAAACCTATAATTATTTTATGGATGTGTTTTCATATAATTTTTCTCTCACATTAAAAAAAAAGTTATAGAATGACCAATGATTGTGGAAGCATAAAATTTCTATTAGTATCATGCAAGCATGTTGGTATAGTGGATGTGAGTTGTAATTTCATTAATGGAACTTTGCTCATAGTTGATAAATATGTGTTGGCTATATTTAGGAAATTTTATCCATTATCATTGAAATGCTAATTAAAGGTGTGGTTATTGTGTGAATGTATTTTCTTTGTGCTCAAGATAATTAATTGTAATAAATCCAATGATTCTATATGATAGGGATTTCATATCCTTTGGTTCTTAACACCAACCTTTTCCAACATAGATGTTTTTGCTTATTAGCGCATAATCATATCCCGTGGTAAAATGGGGACTTTAGAATAACATATGGACATCCATCAAAGGATAATGCATAGTGGGTTTTTGTGAAATGTTATAATTGCAAATGACCAACTAGACATGTACACACACAATGTGGAAGGATACACAAGCCACGTAACTTGTTTGTAAGTATGAAATCAAGATATGTTGTCCCATGGAACTCCTTAATTGAATGTATTGCATTTGAAAGGATGCTCTTATAGTCTTCAATGTGATCTAGAGATTTAGAATTTACTATGATTTGTGTAAGATTCATTTTAATTCTATTAAAATCTAAACATGCAATTTCGGTGGATGATGGTTGTAAATAATCCAATGGAATTGTGTTGAAAATTGATCATTATGTCTGTCTTGTTCAAATTTGTTGGCATATTGGCTACCTTGATGAAACTCTAAAATTGATGATAAAAAATTCAACTAAAACTTTGACTATTACATGAATGTGTTTTTGATGCAAGAGAGACGGTATTACGTTCAATCCAATTCTTGGAGGTGGTGGAGAGATAATCTCTTAGTGGTTCCTTAAACACAAATATTTCTCAACATAGGACACCATAGATGCATATTTTTGTTATTATTTTTCAATATATATTTTCATTCATTTGTTTAAATGTTTGATGATCAACCACTCTACATGCACACTTTTTATGCATATGTATAAGGGTATCTTGTAATAGTTTGTGTGTGGAAAATTTAATTCACTAATCCATGTCATAGTGAACTTTCTCAAACTATTAAAGCACTTTTTCAACAATGCAAGTATATAGTACGTGAAAGTATGTGTCATAGTATACGAGGGTTGTGTTTAATAAGAAATATTTTTATCACATCTTTTAATGAACCCCTTCTATGTGTTGTTGTGAGATTGAAATTGAGATTGTGATTGGATGTTGATTGATGTCGGAATTGATGATTATAATTCATAATATGTATAAATATATTATTGTATAAATTGTATGCTAATTGGATATATTTTAATACCCATGTTCAAAACATAATAAAAATATATAAATCTAGTTAAACATGTTACCATAATATACATATAGGATCTTATTTGTCCACTTCTACATATGAAATATGCAATCCGTTGTACAAGTTTGAAATATTTAGTTTTCTTATCTATTGATTTTTAAAAGCAATGATAACGTACAAAAATTAAACAAAATGACTATCTAAAAGTGATATAGATATAGGATGGTACATTAGTAAAATATAATTTTACATCTACATTAAATGAAGGTATTAAACAAAAATGTATATAGATAAATCTTTGTAGTGTAATGCCCCCCCTAGCCTACGGACTCGGTCACAAGCATCATCTCCTTGGCGTGGAGGATGGAGAAATTAATTTTCGACATGATGGAAACCTTGCTTTGGTGGCCGCACCCACCGATTTTCTGATTTGCAAATCTTTTGCTTTCTTGTTTGACTGCTTGCTTCCTCTCGGACCGCGTGAGATCTCCCTTGGATTTGCTGCATGTGGAGTGGTTGAGAAGGCATTGAAATCATCTGTCAAGTTCCTTTTTCTCACGTTTTCTCCTAGACGCATCCTTCTTCCTGCCCTGAACCACGAATGCTTGCTTGTGCTCCTTCAGATGTTGCGACAGATAAATTGCTACACCGTGTTCTGGACTGTGGATTCTCAAATCGTGCTGTACAGGTAGTTTCAGTGGAGCGTAGAACCAAAATTTTCTCCGAAGAGAGTGCCGTGAGGAAGTGTTGGCTTTATGCAGCAGCTACAGAGCAGAGAAGTAAACTTATCTCAGAAAATAAGTGGCCTCCAGAGAGAGTGAAGTGCGACAGCTGCAGGGCGATCCCAAGGCACCGCTGGTGTTGAGCCTGGTGTTCTGGTTGCACGCGACCAGTCGTGACCAGTTGTGCAAAATCTTGCAGCGGTAGTTGAAGAACGAGATAAAGGTTTGTTGAGCTGTCTTGCCTTTCATTGTGGAAAGTCGCTCTGTCCAGGTGATGAATTTAACATGGAAGAAGCTCGATCAAATCTTGAGGCTTGTTTTGCAAGTGCGGCTGAGATTACATTCACGACTGTTTCTGTTCTGGCCGGAGGTTATTCTAGTGCCTTACCATGGGTTGATATGGTGGTTTGATACGAAGATACAGAAAACAAATGGAGGCGTTAACTTGTTCTTTCTTCGCAAGCTACTTAGTGACATTATGCCTTTTACCTTTTCTATTCTTTGAAGGGTAAGGTAACAAAGCATATTTTCTCTCGACCTGCTATTGAATAAAATAGGAGATGTATGGCGCACATTTCTTCCTGGAAAGTTTGATGATATGTTGTTGTATGATTATCAAGTTGATGGACAATATTGTCCTGAAGAAGGCCACCGCTATGATCCTTCGTGCATTTTGGTGGATCCTTATGCTAGGGCAGTCATAAGCAGAGTAGAATATGGGGTTTTGGGTCCTGAAGGAAACTGTTGGCCTCAAATGGCTGGTATGGTCCCTGTTCCTGATGACGAGAGGGTAAAGAATAGTGTGGGAGCCGAACAATGGAGCAGATCGGTTATGGAGCAGGACACGAATTGTCTCACTCTCGCCTACTTTGCCATTTCAGGCCTCGACATCCTCAATGCCTCGATCAGGTGGAGACTGGTCCCTCGTGGAGGAGGGGCGTGGAAACCAGCTAGTGTACCAGGTGTGTGTTGAATGGTGCAGCGGTGTGCGAAATGCACATCTGTTGCTATGTTGTTTCTGTTAAGTGTCGAATGCACCCTCAAATTCGAGATTCTCCTACAAGATATTTTTATCAAAATCGATTAAGTGACAGTGTGACTGTTACCAGGAGACCCGATGAAATTTATTACAGAGATTCTCTGTTAAGACCTTCTTGCTGTTCGATGTAACTCATGGGAGAGAGTCCCATAAGCGCGGATCTGTTTTAGATCAGAATATTTGTGAAGCATGTTTGCTTTGCTGTTTTTTTGGAGCATGCGTTTTGTGTAGGTGACAGATCACACCTTTAGGCACAGGAGATCTATGCAATATTGGAGAAAATGTCTTGGGAGATGAAGGTAGCAGGATATTTCTCAAATCCAGAGCTTGCATTGTGTTTGTTCATCCAAAACCGATTCGTGACAGTGAGGGTGTTACCAACAGACCTGATGGAATTTATTTATGAGATTCTCTATTGCTTCCTTACTTGTTTTACGATGTAACTCATGGGAGAGAATCTCATAGGCGTGGATCTATACTATATCAGCCCAAGGAAAGAACCCATGATAGTTTGCTTGATCAAGAGAAATGGTAACTCAGTTAGCAGTGGGACTACTTCTAGCCTGTAGGAGCCTGAAGGATGTGCAGAGAACTAAGGACAATTGTTCCATCTTATTACTTCATTTCAGGGAGATCACTTTACTTAGAATTTTGCTAATGATATTGTTGTAAGGCATGGATCGGCTAGGACTCTAATCAAGGACCTCCATCAGCATTTGTTGAGCACTCTACCTTTGAGACAGCGGTCCTTCGCAGGTTTGGGGTTTGCTAGTTGATTGGTTTCCTATAGGCAGGGTTCAACTTTGCAATCTTTTGAGGCCGATCTGTTCCATATCAGAATATTCATGAAGCACAATTTTCCTTGCAACTATATGAGCATCTTCTACGAGTCTATATGTTGGCAGGCATAAAGGGTGCTGTTGGAATTATCACACCTTACAAGCTACGGCAGCTGCAATGTTTGCACCGAGATTTTGATGCTGTCCCCAAATCTGATGAAGGAAAAGGTTGTGTATCATCACGGTAGATGCCTACCCGAGCCAGGAGCGTGGTGTAATCAATATGTTTCGTGTCCGAGCTTCAAATCATGGGGTTGGTTTGTAGCTGTTTTTCACCGCGTGAATGTGGCGATAGCTCGAGCTCGCAAAGCACTTTGGGTTAAAGGCAAGCAACGACATTGAAACAATCATATGCATGGAGATGGCGTTTTAAACCAGGCATGTTAAATCTACTCCTTGTAATAGTTTTCTACCTCCTTTCAAGGTATCTTGAAATGAATTTTCTTTCCTCTTGAATGGCGCCTAGATTAGATGTTTTCGTGGTTGTTTATATCACTACCTGATTGTGTGGTTGTTCCTTTAAATCTTATTCCAATTTCACTGATTTTTCTTGGAATGTTCCTTCCTCTCTTATAGCTTACTCTATTTCATATTTGTCTAAATGGGTTCTTTGCAATATTGAGTGATGTAGTCTAGTTCGTAGGAAAGGAAACATTATTGAGTTTTGTTTGCTTACATGACTTTGTCTTAAAAAGAATTCTGTGATGGTAATTATAATTGAAGGTTACTAAATAGAAGGTTAAGCCTACATACCTCTTTTGGTTGAATAAATACGCATTTCCTGTTTAGGGCTCTCTTGTTTTGCTAAAAGGTACATTAATAGTGACGTTGTGTCTGAAACTTGTTTAAGCCTATGGACATTCCTTACTTTATGTTTGATTAGAAAATGGCATTTGGGGTTTGTTTTAGAACTGTACATTGTTGACTGTTGGACCTAGTCTAGATGAGGGACAACCTGGCATCTATTTTGGCCTCCACGTGTTGAGAGTATTACTATACCTAATTCTTGATGTAAACTCTTGTATGATTAAAGCAAGGGGAAACATTGTAAGTTTAACTGAATGAAATCTTTACAATTTTTATTAAGGGTCGCAAGCAAGCTATTACTAGCTAGACTGAAACAAAAGTTGTAGGTGAATCCATGGTACTGGACTCGTGAACTCATTTCCTGTTAGATGACAGCTGATTTCAGTGATAATATCATAGGTGGTTGTTATATTTATCTGTTTGATATTTGCTAAGACTTTTCCTCGATAAGCCCACATGGATCGGGTAAAATTTTCCATCTTCTATACCTTTGGCAAGGAGTCCATAGAACTTCTAGGCACTGACCGCATGCGTAACCTTCACGATAGCTATGTGCGTTGGTTCTTGGTTTGTGCTTGTACTCGTGGTAAGGTCTTTTGAGTCTGGGGCATCGTTGGTGTTTTGCCCTCTGCGTATCGAATCCCTTTGTTTTCGAACTCGAATACCGTATACTTCAAACTTGGTTACTAAAAGGTCCCATTTTGTGGCCTTGTTAGGGAAATCAATTTTTATTTTAATGTTTTATAACATTGTCTGAATTATATAAAAATTATTAACGACTTTTGAGTTTAGTCTTCCCTTATATTATGTAGAGAAGTTGACGATTAGGATAGGGTTTGTTGGTAGAATAATGGCCCTTTCTGTGTCTCTTTCGTACGCTTTTGGAAAAGTGGATTTGTTTTGGTTGCTAGTACTACGTTTTAAGAAATCCGATAAGGAGGTAGTGGTAAACTCCTTGGTTAAAACCAAAACTATAGTTGTGTTCTTTTAAGGGCATCGAACCCATATTACTTTGAAGCCCCCCCTGGAAGAATTGGATAACGTCATTTTTGCTTCGCGCCTACGATCATAATTAGTACGCTTTGTCTTCTCTTGGACCCTTTAGTTGGATGGAGTAAATTTTGGATTCCTATCACGTAACCCATAGGATTACATGAAGGAGATATCAACACTCTGGACTTTCTTGTTCCCAACCCATAAGGTCTTGCCTTGATTTATGTAATTTTGTTCTTACTAGTATTTGGACTTTCTCCTTGTTGGATGATTTAGTTTTCTCTCTCATGAGATTAATATTGGAGTTGTGAGTTGTGTTTTAATCCATTTCTGAATTTAGAATATTCCTTTCTTGATATTGTTAATTGTTAGCTTACTATTGCATTGTGTAGTCTTAACATGCTCAGTTCTTGCGAACTGACTTTAGTTAATATTTGTGCAGATGGATTATGCGAGTAGACTAGAAGAAAAGAGTGTAAAAGTTTCATCTGTACCATTATGAAGTTCCTTGTAAAAATGTCCAATGTGTTGTAAATTGTGTAACATTGCTTGTAAAGAGAGTTGATACGACCTCTTGCCTTGTATTGTTTGGTAATGGTGAAATAAAGTGTCTTGTTCTGGTGTAGTTAAGCTTGAAATTATCCTTGTGAGAAATGGCATTCAATCTTTACATTGATATGAGTATTGTAAAACTTTGATCTTGAGAATAAATTATTAAGTTAAATCTTCTAAGACTTAGCGACAATATTTTATAAGTAAAGTAAAATGAGTCGGTTAACCCTTAAAGAAGCTAAACAAAAATAATAATTTTATATTCAACAAATAAATGTAAAGGTGATCTATTTGAAATCAAATACTTCCATGAGTGATCAAAATGAAAACATCCTTTGTGAAGTAAACATTTATAAATTGATACCCCTAGCTAAACTAGCGAACACTATCCCTTTGGGGTGAACTCTTAAACAAGCTTAAAGGAAAACAATGGTTAGTTTCTGGAAGATATTAAGATTTAGTAAGTAGGAGAAGACTTTAAGTGAACTACTCTTCAGTGTATAAGAAATTAACTCAGTTGGTGAGATGAATTTGTGCAAACCATATATTGATTTCCTTCTGAAAACTTAAGTCATGAGCTAAAGGGTGTCTTACCAAAATAAATAAACCCTAACCATTTCTTATTGTGGCTTGCCCTAGCCGTGAGTGTGTCATGTGGATTGGACTTTCATGTTGTCTTGTCAAAAGAAAAATAAATTGTCTTTGATAAGTGTGAACGTTTCCGTCTTTGACCTTGTGGTCTTCCCGTAAAAAATGATTCCAAGTGTTGATTGTAACCTTGTGACGACATGTTGTGTCGTGTTGAGTCAAAGCAAGTCAAAAAAAAAAAGTTATCTGTATTTCCTTTGTGTTGTTCTTGTGTTGGTAATTTTGGTGCGTTACACTTTGGTATCAGAGCGTAGGTTCATGCTCTCGAACCTATGGGCCGGATTGGTGTTGTATGGTGATGTTGCATGGTGGTGGTGGTGTTACATGATGATACTGCATGATGATGATGATGTTGCATGATGATGATTTATATTGGAAGAGTAATGTGCTTTAAGCGTGATGTGATTATTGTCGTAATTGTGATATTGTGAACGCACGTGATGTGTATGTCACTCAGTGCGTATTTGTCATCATGTTGATGTGTTGGGGATGAGAGTATTCTCTCTCCTTCTTGTGGATTCTAAGAAGAATTCACGTGTAAATTATTGTTTGTGATGTGTGAAAAGAATTCTAATGTGGATGACGTAGTGTTGGAGCATTGTGGCATATTGTGATATGTGGGTGTATCAATGTGTTGTATGACTAGTTGATGTTAAAAGAAATGAGTTGTATCATGATGTTTTTACCATGTTCTGAAGAAATGTGTGTACTACCTTGTTATGAAGTAATTATTGTTATGTTGTGATGTTATTATGTTCATCGTATATGAGTTGTGTAATAGGTAATGCCTCATGTCGTGAATTAGGGTCATACGGTGAGTGTATGAACCCTATCGTATTGTGATTGCACTTTGGGTGCAGAATGTAGTAAAGTGATGTATTGTGCCCTGTGAATGTATAATTGTGATCTACCCCGTATACCTACCATACGTGAGACGTTATGGTAGCTATGTGTGTACCACCATGGTGTTAGTAATGTAGTTACATGTTATGTTGTGAGCCTTACACTAACCGACCCTGAGGGAGATCGGTAGAAGTGTATGTTGAGAGTGAGGAATGGTGTACCATGGGTCAATAACTCGAGTCAAAACTCGGTTTAGTAGATTACATGTGACTCTTCCTCTCTCCCTATGTGGTTGTATGTATGCAACCCTAGTGTATCTATGACTATGTTTAGCCTTGTCGAAGGGTGGCGGGATTGATATATATATTTTACGAGCTGAGGCTCGATGTTCGAAGTGCGGCTGAACTCGTTGAGTACCCCTTTGGTGGCTAGATAAGGCCACACAGTTATCGTAATGTGACATTATTATAAGTTGATTTTATTCGTAAATTGAGCTTTTACTTTATTTTTGCAAGGACCAGCATCTTTTCTTGATTGCAATGCTTTACAATTTTGGGCATTTCCTTGGTTTGTGGCACTAACATGGGGATTTGATACTAACTTTGGCCATTTGGTCATTTATTTTAGCTTGATTTGGGGTCTTCTTTTAAATTTGGAATTTTTACCGCCTTGCCCTAGGCTTGTACTTTGCCACTTGGCACTTTGACTGGATTGTTGTGCTGGTTCTAATGTCGTGATGTGTGGAATAGGGTCATGGGATGCACCATGGATTGGTTGGACCTATGGACCCGCTTCGTTGTATGGGGGTACGCCCCAAGGGGTACATATGACTAGCGGGTTATGGAGAACTACGCGTCATTATGTCACTTGGGTTAGGAGTGTCCAAACTCTGTGTGTCTTTGACCATGGGGACAACCGGCCTCCTTGAGGGAGGCAAAAGAGTTTGAGGGAGGCATAAGAGTTTGAGGGAGGCATAAGAGATTTGAGGGAGGCATAAGAGTTTGAGGGAGGCATAAGAGTTTGAGGGAGGCATAAGAGACTTGAGGGAGGCATAAGAGTTTGAGGGAGGCATAAGAGACTTGAGGGAGGCATAAGAGCTTGAGGGAGGCATAAGAGTTTGAGGGAGGCTTATGATATTTGTCTGTATGGTTGATGTTTAGGATATATGTTGAGTTATTGTGATGTTTGGTAGTGGTCTTTTGATGTATGTGTTACCATGTCAGATGGTTATGTGTTGTGATGTTGTGGACATGTCATTGATTCCCTTGTGGACACTATGTACCTGTAACATGGTTTGTTGTTATGTGAGTCTTTCATTGATGCAAATTGAGGAAATGTCTGGTGGATTGTAGTACTCTTTTGTTTGAGTATTTGGTATGTCAGTCATTGATGTGTGACGTGTACTATGTGGACTGTGCCTAATCCATTCCGTATTTGAGTAACCTTTTGTGGTGTAATACAATCTTGAAGTATATACTTGTGTGCTTGTGAATCTGTGATGTCTTGTGAACCTGATAGGGTGTTGTGGTAGCAGTTCATGTTGGGCACCCACAATAAGGAATAAATCAAAACTCTTCCATGATGATATTTTATTTTAAAAGAAACTAAAACTTAATGTTAACGGAAAGAGACTAATAAGAAAGAACTGCCAATCTTCACAGAACATTGAAAGTTAAAAATTCTACCAAATGTTCCTAAGGCTACCCTGTGGTCGTGCTTTAATCAGTTAAATTTTAAACCATAAGGTGCAATGTCTCCTCTACCTGTTCTTGGTTGCGAACCATTTCCTTTCCTCTGTTTAATGTCGCATCGAGGACGATGCTTTCTTAAGGGGAGGAGAATGTAATGCCCCCCCCCTAGCCTACCTGGACTCGGTCAGCATCATCTCCTTGGCGTGGAGGATGGAGAAATTAATTTTCTGACATGATGGAAACCTTGCTGGTGGCCGCACCCACCGATTTTCCTGATTTGCAAATCTTTTGCTTTCTTGTTTGACCTGCTTGCTTCCTCTCGGACCGCGTGAGATCTCCCGTGGATTTGCCTGCATGTGGAGTGGTTGAGAAGGCATTGAAATCTGTCTGTCAAGTTCCTTTTTCTCACGTTTTCTCCTAGACGCATCCTTCTTCCTGCCCTGAACCACGAATGCTTGCTTGTGCTCCTTCAGATGTTGCGACAGATAAATTGCTACACCGTGTTCTGGACTGTGGATTCTCAAATCGTGCTGTACAGGTAGTTTCAGTGGAGCGTAGAACCAAAATTTTCTCCGAAGAGAGTGCCGTGAGGAAGTGTTGGCTTTATGCAGCAGCTACAGAGCAGAGAAGTAAACTTATCTCAGAAAATAAGTGGCCTCCAGAGAGAGTGAAGTGCGACAGCTGCAGGGCGATCCCAAGGCACCGCTGGTGTTGAGCACAGTGTTCGGTGTGTTCTAGTTGCACGCGACCAGTCGTGACCGTTGTGCAAAATCTTGCAGTGGTAGTTGAAGAACGAGATAAAGGTTTGTTGAGCTGTCTTGCCTTTCATTGTGGAAAGTCGCTCTGTCCAGGTGATGAATTTAACATGGAAGAAGCTCGATCAAATCTTGAGGCTTGTTTTGCAAGTGCGGCTGAGATTACATTCACGACTGTTTCTGTTCTGGCCGGAGGTTATTCTAGTGCCTTACCATGGGTTGATATGGTGGTTTGATACGAAGATACAGAAAACAAATGGAGGCGTTAACTTGCTGTTCTTTCTTCGCAAGCTACTTCCGTGACATTATGCCTTTTACCTTTTCTGTTCTGCTGAAGGGTAAGGTAACAAAGCATATTTTCTCTCGACCTGCTACTGAATAAAATAGGAGATGTATGGCGCACATTTCTTCCTGGAAAGTTTGATGATATGTTGTTGTATGATTATCAAGTTGATGGACAATATTGTCCTGAAGAAGGCCACCGCTATGATCCTTCGTGCATTTTGGTGGATCCTTATGCTAGGGCAGTCATAAGCAGAGTAGAATATGGGGTTTTGGGTCCTGAAGGAAACTGTTGGCCTCAAATGGCTGGTATGGTCCCTGTTCCTGATGACGAGAGGGTAAAGAATAGTGTGGGAGCCGAACAATGGAGCAGATCGGTTATGGAGCAGGACACGAATTGTCTCACTCTCGCCTACTTTGCCATTTCAGGCCTCGACATCCTCAATGCCTCGATCGGTGGAGAGACCTGGTCCCTCGTGGAGGAGGGCGTGGAAACCAGCTAGTGTACCAGTGTGTGTGTTGAATGGTGCAGCGGTGTGCGAAATGCACATCTGTTGCTATGTTGTTTCTGTTAAGTGTCGAATGCACCCTCAAATTCGAGATTCTCCTACAAGATATTTTTATCAAAATCGATTAAGTGACAGTGTGATTGTTACCAGGAGACCCGATGAAATTTATTACAGAGATTCTCTGTTAAGACCTTCTTGCTGTTCGATGTAACTCATGGGAGAGAGTCCCATAAGCGCGGATCTGTTTTAGATCAGAATATTTGTGAAGCATGTTTGCTTTTTTTTTTTTGGAGCATGCGTTTTGTGTAGGTGTGAGATCACACCTTTAGGCACAGGAGATCTATGCAATATTGGAGAAAATGTCTTGGGAGATGAAGGTAGTAGGATATTTCTCAAATCCAGAGCTTGCATTGTGTTTGTTCATCAAAACCGATTCGTGATGTGTGAGGGTGTTACCAACAGACCTGATGGAATTTATTTATGAGATTCTCTATTGCTTCCTTACTTGTTTTATGATGTAACTCATGGGAGAGAATCTCATAGGCGTGGATCTATACTATATCAGCCCAAGGAAAGAACCCATGATAGTTTGCTTGATCAAGAGAAATGGTAACTCAGTTAGCAGTGGGACTACTTCTAGCCTGTAGGAGCCTGAAGGATGTGCAGAGAACTAAGGACAATTGTTCCATCTTATTACTTCATTTCAGGGAGATCACTTTACTTAGAATTTTGCTAATGATATTGTTGTAAGGCATGGATCGGCTAGGACTCTAATCAAGGACCTCCATCAGCATTTGTTGAGCACTCTACCTTTGAGACAACGGTCCTTCGCAGGTTTGGGGTTTGCTAGTTGATTGGTTTCCTGTAGGCAGGGTTCAACTTTGCAATCTTTTGAGGCCGATCTGTTCCATATCAGAATATTCATGAAGCACAATTTGCCTTGCAACTATATGAGCATCTTCTACGAGTCTATATGTTGGCAGGCATAAAGGGTGCTGTTGGAATTATCACACCTTACAAGCTACAGCTGCAATGTTTGCACCGAGATTTTGATGCTGTCCCCAAATCTGATGAAGGAAAAGGTTGTGTATCATCACGGTAGATGCCTACCCGAGCCAGGAGCGTGGTGTAATCAATATGTTTCGTGTCCGAGCTTCAAATCATGGGGTTGGTTTGTAGCTGTTTTTCACCGCGTGAATGTGGCGATAGCTCGAGCTCGCAAAGCACTTTGGGTTAAAGGCAAGCAACGACATTGAAACAATCATATGCATGGAGATGGCGTTTTAAACCAGGCATGTTAAATCTACTCCTTGTAATAGTTTTCTACCTCCTTTCAGTATCTTGAAATGAATTTTCTTTCCTCTTGAATGGCGCCTAGACTAGATGTTTTCGTGGTTGTTTATATCACTGCCTGATTGTGTGGTTGTTCCTTTAAATCTTATTCCAATTTCGCTGATTTTTCTTGGAATGTTCCTTCCTCTCTTATAGCTTACTCTATTTCATATTTGTCTAAATGGGTTACTGCAATATTGAGTGATGTAGTCTAGTTCGTAGGAAAGGAAACATTATTGAGTTTTGTTTGCTTACATGACTTTCTCTTAAAAAGAATTCTGTGATGGTAATTATAATTGAAGGTTACTAAATAGAAGGTTAAGCCTACATACCTCTTTTGGTTGAATAAATACGCATTTCCTGTTTAGGGCTCTCTTGTTTTGCTAAAAGGTACATTAATAGTGACGTTGTGTCTGAAACTTGTTTAAGCCTATGGACATTCCTTACTTTATGTTTGATTAGAAAATGGCATTTGGGGTTTGTTTTAGAAGCGTACATTGTTATTGTTGGACCTAGTCTAGATGAGGGACAACCTGGCATCTATTTTGGCCTCCACGTGTTGAGAGTATTACTATACCTAATTCTTGATGTAAACTCTTGTATGATTAAAGCAAGGGGAAACATTGTAAGTTTAACTGAATGAAATATTTACAATTTTTATTAAGGGTCGCAAGCAAGCTATTACTAGCTAGACTGAAACAAAAGTTGTAGGTGAATCCATGGTATTGGACTCGTGAACTCGTTTCCTGTTAGATGACAGCTGATTTCAGTGATAATATCATAGGTGGTTGTTATATTTATCTGTTTGATATTTGCTAAGACTTTTCCTCGATAAGCCCACATGGATCGGGTAAAATTTTCCATCTTCTATACCTTTGGCAAGGAGTCCATAGAACTTCTAGGCCTGACTGCACTGCGTAACCTTCCTGATAGCTATGTGCGTTGGTTCTTGGTTTGTGCTTGTACTCGTGGTAAGGTCTTTTGAGTCTGGGGCATCGTTGGTGTTTTTCCCTCTGCGTATCGAATCCCTTTGTTTTCGAACTCGAATACCGTATACTTCAAACTTGGTTACTAAAAGGTCCCATTTTGTGGCCTTGTTAGGAAATCAATTTTTATTTTAATGTTTTATAACATTATCGAATTATATAAAAATTATTAACGACTTTTGAGTTTAGTCTTCCTTATATTATGTAGAGAAGTTGATGATTAGGATAGGGTTAGTTGGTAGAATAATGGCCCTTTCTGTGTCTCTTTCGTACGCTTTTGGAAAAGTGGATTTGTTTTGGTTAACTAGTACTACGTTTTAAGAAATCCGATAAGGAGGTAGTGGTAAACTCCTTGGTTAAAACCAAAACTATAGTTGTGTTCTTTTAAGGGCATCGAACCCATATTACTTTGAAACCCCCCTGGAAGAATTGGATAACGTCATTTTTGCTTCGCGCCTACGATCATAATTAGTACGCTTTGTCTTCTCTTGGACCCCTTAGTTGGATGGAGTAAATTTTGGATTCCTATCACGTAACCCATAGGATTACATGAAGGAGATATCAACACTCTTGACTTTCTTGTTCCCAACCCATAAGGTCTTGCCTTGATTTATGTAATTTTGTTCTTACTAGTATTTGGACTTTCTCCTTGTTGGATGATTTAGTTTTCTCTCTCATGAGATTAATATTGGAGTTGTGAGTTGTGTTTTAATCCATTTCTGAATTTAGAATATTCCTTTCTTGATATTGTTAATTGTTAGCTTACTATTGCATTGTGTAGTCTTAACATGCTCGATTCTTTGAACCGACTTTAGTTAATATTTGTGCGAGATGGATTATGTGAGTAGACTAGAAGAAAAGAGTGTAAAAGTTTCATCTGTACCATTATGAAGTTCCTTGTAAAAATGTCCAATGTGTTGTAAATTGTGTAACATTGCTTGTAAAGAGAGTTGATACGACCTCTTGCCTTGTATTGTTTGGTAATGGTGAAATAAAGTGTCTTGTTCTGGTGTAGTTAAGCTTGAAATTATCCTTGTGAGAAATGGCATTCAATCTTTACATTGATATGAGTATTGTAAAACTTGATCTTGAGAATAAATTATTAAGTTAAATCCTTCTAAGACTTAGCGCCAATATTTTATAAGTAAAGTAAAATGAGTCGGTTAACCCTTAAAGAAGCTAAACAAAAATAATAATTTTATATTCAACAAATAAATGTAAAGGTGATCTATTTGAAATCAAATACTTCCATGAGTGATCAAAATGAAAACATCCTTTGTGAAGTAAACATTTATAATTGATACCCCTAGCTAAACTAGCGAACACTATCCGTTTGGGGTGAACTCTTAAACAAGCTTAAAGGAAAACAATGGTTAGTTTCGGAAGATATTAAGATTTAGTAAGTAGGAGAAGACTTTAAGTGAACTACTCTTGAGTGTATAAGAAATTAACTCAGTTGGTGAGATGAATTTGTGTAAACCATATATTGATTTCCTTCGAAAACTTAAGTCATGAGCTAAAGGGTGTCTTACCAAAATAAATAAACCCTAACCATTTCTTATTGTGGCTTGCCTAGCCGTGAGTGTGTCATGTGGATTGGACTTTCATGTTGTCTTGTCAAAAGAAAAATAAATTGTCTTTGATAAGTGTGAACGCGTTTCCGTTTGACCTTGTGGTCTTCCCCCGTAAAAAATGATTCCAAGTGTTGATTGTAACCTTGTGACGACATGTTGTGTCGTGTTGAGTCAAAGCAAGTCAAAAAAAAGGTTATCTGTATTTCTTTGTGTTGTTCTTGTGTTGGTAATTTTGGTGTGTAACCATAGCAAAATTATAACCACCAACCAACCAAGATTACAAAAACCTAAAAATAGTTTAGGAGAACATAAAAACCTAGAAGATGAAACAAAATAAAACCAAAAACCCAAAATAACCATCGTTGAAGACACAACAAAGCAATACCATTGTAAAAGCATAACCACCAAAGCACCCAATATTACAAAAATCTACTTATAGTTCATGGAAGCATAAAAACCTAGAAAACTAAATGAAATAAAGCGAAAACAAAAACTAACCATCACTAAAAACACAACAAAGCAATACTAAGATTAAGCCAAAGACGTAGGAAGAATATGCCTAGCCATCTTCCTACCTCTCATTATTTCTCCTTCATAGGCCATCTTCGATAAGAAATTTTAGGTGAACATCAATTTTGTACGAAGACCACCCACACCCACTGAATACATAAGCACTAGCGTCGAGAGCTCTGGTGAAAAATTTCAGAAAGCCCTTCATCACAACCAGCATTAAAATCCTTTGAAAACTTCATAAAAATCACATTCCTAGCCAACAACTCTACAATCACCTTCCTAGCTTCCTCCAAATCCTACCCTACCCTATTAACATCGAAAATGGTTGAGCACAACCGAATTCCTCTAGCGCTTCTACCAGATTAGCATGATGCATAGGCTTGATGAAATGTAGGTCGTTGACTCGACCTCGTTAATGTTTTGCCGCACTAGGAGCAACAAGGACAAAAACTAGGAAACAACTTTGGAATTCACTTGAACTCTAGCCGAGGCCGCTATGTATTCTTCCCCTATAATACTTGGAATGGCCTCACATGTAATTCCCACATTTTACACACACAAATACAACAGTAAAAATACCAGAATAATTTATTTTAACTTAGATTGTAGTATACACGACACTATATGAGATCACGTAGGAAAACACACAACACATGATATGTTTTCACAAACATTAACCCACATAGATAACATGAAACATGTGATGCACAACAAGGTCACTTTTTTACAAATGACAAGGCACAACATAACAATTCAACTACAATATAAACTTATAGATAGGGTCTTCCCACGGAATGATATTTTTAGGATTACACATTTATTAAAATCATGTTTTAATCTTTAACTTAAGTTCTAAAAAGGCTCATAATATGTGAATCATACATTTATTTTCATTTTTGCTAGATTTCCTTTATACCATTTAACATTTAACTTATGGTGTATCTCATTAAATAAGGATCATCTACATTATTTCAATTACTTGTTTAATTCGTTCATTCATTAATAGGGTATTTATTTACATACACACAAGGCTACTAGGTATTATCCATAGGATTCACTCCTAAGGGCATGCATCTTGATCTTATATCATACCTCCATTACACAATGGAACAAGTGTAAGTCCAAAGGATGTGAAGTTCACATTTTTTGTTTAAGGATTTAGGGTCATGTTTCTTTCACTCATTTATAAATTGATAGTTTTATTTAGTACTTGTTATCTCAATTTTGCAAATTGATCAAGCCCGAACCTACACGGGAAGAATTCAAAAGGGGTGTTTCCGAAGAACAAGCCTAAGTTTCAAATCCGATAGTTAGGTTACGGTGGACTCGAAATGGAGAAACCGGACGCTCAAAGGAGGAAAATAGTGTCAAGAAGGCTAGAGGCTCTCGGGAGAGAAACATAGAAAATCTCAAAGTGTTTAGGCTTCACAAACAATTCGAGTGGGCTGAAATTTTTAAGTATGGAAGAGATGATAGAATATTCCATGTGTCTCAATGATGAGACCTTTAAGGGTCAAGGCCAATGGAGGTTCCGCAAACAAGCACGATGCTTCGACATGTCGCAGGCCGAAAAGGGATGGAGGCAGTCGTTAAAAATTTTAAACAAGCGAAAAGAGCCACATGTCATCTCGGCGTAATTACAAAAGTAAGAGACCAAGGCGGAGACCAAAACTAGTGCTAGCTCTTCATGTGGTCGAGTCCTACAAAATTCAAATGGCAGTGGGCCCAAATTGGTTAAGTATAAGAGTGTTGGTAGAAGGTGCTATGTATGCAGGCGAAATTCATTCAAAGGCGTGACCCAAAGCGGAGACTCAAATGAGTATGAGGCTTCCACATGTCTAGGGTTTGAGAAAGGCATCGGATTGAATTGGCTAAGTACCGCAGACTTGCGAAAGGAGCCACGTGTCAGCTCGGTGCATCTTCAAAGGTAAATCTAAAAGTAGGTCTCCCAAACAAGCGCTAGCCTTCCACATGTCCTACGTCTGAAAAGAGACAGAGTCAACAATTGAAAAGTCAAGATGAGGCGAGTCGATGGAGGGTGCCACCTACGTCAATTGCACACATTCAAAAGGGGCAGCCCAAGGGCCGAATCGAGACAAGCACTAAGTTTCCACATGTCTCGGGTTAGACATATGGCCCCACCAAAAAAAAGGACTTAGCCAAAACATAAAGAAATAAAGTAAATCCGTGGAGGGTTCCACATGTCACTTCGGCACAACCTAAAATAAAATCCGAAAGCAATCGCTAGCGCGTACCATCTCTACACGTGGCCATGCCTCAAGTCAAGTTTGGTCGCTAGAGGCAATTAAATTTTTCAGCTCAAAAGGCGTAAAGTATAAAAATGAGCCACACTTCTATTGATATCAAAGGAGCCACGTGTCAAGTGTAAATTACATGTGGGATGGCGGGTCTAGGGAGGACTCTTTTCCCAAATCAAAAATGCAGTGGCGGGCACGAAGATGGTTTTTTGACTAAAAATGAATTTCATGGCCACGGGGCATTTTTTGCATTTTTTGTATTTTTTAAAAAATGTGAAAAGTGAATTCGAGGCCCACGGATCCATTTCGCTAAATTGGTTTTTGCCATTTTTGTATAGATCCAACTCAAACATTCAAATGGGCATATCTTTCAATCCAGTGCTTGAAATTCAACAAATTTGGCACCATTAGAAAGGTCTCGACCTCGTCTATGCCATGGAAACATGAAATTTTAATTTTGACGAGGTTAGGTGGGTGAAAAATAGGAAAATGTATTCATGCCATTAATATGCGATCTGATTGCTCCAACAACTAGATCAGATTTGATTTGATTCGCCGTTCTTCCTTCTTCGACACACCAAAGAAACATAGAGAAGTGGACTCGACAGATTGTGGGTGGATTTGCAGGGGCATTGATGGTTGGTAGTTGAGCTCCAAATAAGGTTTCTGCCTCTTTTCTTCCTCTCTCTTTGTTGCATCTATGAAAGAAGGAGTTTGGCTCATTGTAAAGGGTTTGACATTTTTATTTTGTACCCTCCCTTCTTCCCTTGTCTACAAGTGAATTTGTGGAGTTTTCCAAACCTCCCATTCAAGTTGTAATACAAAGTCTTGCCTCTTGGCTATTGTAATGTACTATATCAACTCTCTTTGGATGATTCTCAACCCTCTCATGTGTTCATTGTTGTCTTCTGATCTCTCATTGCAGTTTGGTTATCTGTGCATGGTGGTTGTATTGCATTTCTATGGTCTGTGTTAAATTACAAAATGGGTGTTTAACATTCCTTTGGTGCATCACCTTATTAGCTTAGGTTTATTTTCTCACATCTTCTCAACCTTGTCTCCTTAGTAAGATAGAGTAGGTTTTAGAGTAGATCCTTTGCAATTTATTTGTGTGCACCTGAACAAAGGAATAGGAACCGGCCTTCATCCAGAGATATCTCTCGATTTCAAAGTCCCACACTTTGAGAGATGCTCCATGTTATGCTATCACACTGAGATTCTTAACCCATCAAGTTGCAGACATTCAGGGGTGCTGTGATTTTGCACTAATAGTACCCACTAAGGATTATATACGAAATAGGTTATTTATCCATAACAAGAGGGTTTAATCACATTAAAAGGAATATCTTGTTTCACTTTTCCTGTGGAATAACATCTCATGATTACACTTCCTAAGGCCAAGCGTCAATTATAATTTTGTTATAGTTATGCTCTAATAATTAGTAAAGGATTTGAAGGGTCTTAATATGCCAACATACTTCCTTTTTTCTTTCTAGATTAGGTTCCTGAGCATCATTTTTTTCTTCTAACTAGGTTCATATGCCTTTTGTAATGAATTGTGTAACCTATTTGCTAATAGGGAAATTTGTATCCTCATGAGACTACTAGTCCATGTCTTAGGGTATTTTTCTCTAAGAACATGATCACATAGTTTCACATCATACATCCATTACATAATAGGACAAGTGGGAGAGAAAGATGGAGTAGTTTATTGTTTAAAGGGTTAAGGTTCACATTAGAGTTTACACAATGTGGATCCCTTTTCTCACCACAAGATGGTTTAAACATGTTATATGAATGATCTAAAATTTCACCTTTCTCCAAGCACATCATCTTATGGTTACATTTTCACCAACTAATCATAAACTAAAATATTGTTAAGTTTCACAATTAACTCTTAGTATTGCATCATAAAACCCAAATGATAATTGAGATTGGGTATCAAGTTCATTTATGATCCCAACTCTTAAAGGTGACTTTAAAAGGTGTTTGGCCAAGAGGGTTTTAAATCATGTTTAAAGTTGGTTTCCCATAGAGTACTACCTTAAGAAAATCACATTCTCCTTACTACACACCCAACTATCAATCCTATGAGGGGACGACATACACCACGACAAAGTTTAACCACGTCATCCTTAATTGTCATGTTCATGGAAATGTTGCTAAGTATGCAAGCTAGGATGGAAATCTCAACTTGGGATCTTATTTACTTAACTAGAAGGTGTTATCAAGTGTAAATATTTAAGTTCATCCTCAGGTTTTAATTTATTATATGCTATAAATATCATGTGAGAAGGGTGGATATGCACAAATTTTAAACTAAGCTTGACTATTTGATTTCAATTTATTTTCTATCTTTCCTAGTTAAATAAATCAACACTCTTGATAGTTCATCCTAAATTTCACAAAGAGAAAGCACTATTAGATGCCAAATTCAATTTCCTTTAACATATATATCCAACTTTTGTAATAAAAAATTTGGGATCAAATAACACCCATGTTGAGATGAACATTTCCCTTAAACACTAACATCTTAAAAATATTACAAAGTTTCAAAAATAAATCTGTCAATACTTCACAAAATTTTGAATTAGCCTCTATAATTTCATTGTTTCATATAACATGTAACAATGATGTTTTTAGTGACACTTCATCTCCTCCAAGTCTTGATATCGAAACCACTCTATAAATCGTCAACAAATGTTGGCATGGCATCCACCTAAATCTATCATAATTATAGTTTTTTTGTTTATCATTTACATTGTAATAATAATATGCACGCAACAAGAGATGGTTAGGGAATATATTCATTTCATTTCATTTCATTTGTTAACTAAGGGAGGAGAGAGAAAGAGACAGGAAGAGAGAGAAACACTAATTTTGTAAAATTCAAAATTTACACCAAAAGCAAAAAATGGTTTCAAACATCTATTTAAAATTTTCAATAAGTTTCGATGATGGTTTGCTAACTCGATTGAGGTCCTACAATGCATTTTTACGGTTTCCTCCTAGTTGTAAAAATGCCTAATTTAGGCTCAAAGGCTAAGAAAGCGCATTCAAATGCTTCCTTTTAGTACATAATAGACATAGGGTAAATTAATATGTGTCCTCATATATACCATGAATCCACAGGAGTTTCCGTAGTTCAAAACTAGAAAATGGTTTTAATTGGAAGCTAGGTTTCTGGAGCCACCATTCATAATTGATCTAATTTGACTTAGTCAACATAAACAAGAGGCCTACAAAACCCCCTTTCCAAACTAACCAGGAATGTGTTTTTCCCAAAAATGAAGGTAACATGACATTTTCTAGTAAAAATACTAGTGGTTTACAAATGTAGACAAGCATTTCGCAGCTTAGTGTCCAAACGATGAGCCGATAAGAAACCTAACATTTCAGTTTTAACATCCAAAATGTGTAAAATGAAGTAACTTGAGGCTCCTAGAAGTGTGGTGAAGAGAGTACCAATAGTCGTTTTGCGAGACATGAGGTCCCACGGTCTTTTTTGCGATGCGAGACATTGAATATTACATTTTTGTTTTTGTTTTTAACTTTTCAAGGTAGAAAAAGTGCTTCTTTCATTGACATCTCATCTAACAATCGGCAACACTAGTGGAAACAAGAACCTAATTTTGGTACCCTTCATAGCAATGTATAAAATTTGTGGTGGTAACACACATGACGGTCATATTTCAAGTTTGTATCTTGTAAATCATAAGGGGGATTTTATTGTTTTGCAGTAATAACCGGATTATAATATCCAATTGTATCATATCTAATTCTTTGATATTTTTATTTTATTATAAATGAATAACCAAATTATAAAAAAATTTAAAGATTAAGGTAAGGCAAAACATTCTTTGAAGCAGCGAGGCACGAGAGGGCCTCGGATATACTCTCCCTTCCGATAAAAAAATCGCAAAAACCTTAAAGTTGTTACACTCAATGTAATTACCCTTCATGAGTAAATACCTCAAATTGTTTGCACAATTTGAATAATGTTGCCAAATGTGGTTTAGTAGAAATCTATTACAAAACATTATTCCCATTCCCTTTTTATATGGATTTCCAATCCTTGTTCCAAAGCTCCCCATTTTAACATAGCTGGAAGGATGCTTGCAGATGATATCTTGAGTTTTAAAAAGATGCCTACCGGTCCCATTTCAAAATAACATCATTAATTAATTCACCCTGATTATCTTGAGCACAACCAAAGAATATTTTCATTCCATGATGTCTCATCTCATTCGAGCATATCTCTAAACAACCTTAAGTCTCTTCAAGCACATTATTTGCACATACCTTTACTCAAATAACATTTTTAACTCCAACCGATGGCTTTGAGAAAGGAGATCGAAACACAAACCTCCCAATATATGATTTGTTGTAAATTACTATTGACAATTTTTACACTTTTGTAAAAATGGGCAACTCAAAACTTTGTTACAATGGATAGCATTGGTAAAGTATACCTAAGCTGGGAAGATCACATCATATTATGTTGTTACTACTTGATTTGTTTAAAACATTAAGTGAAATATTTAGCTATGTGTCTTTGTTACAAAATGTAATAGATCACATAGTGTAACCCACCAAAAATCCCAACACAAGGACAACACGGTGAAATACGGGATAATTTATTTTTGACTTGCTTGACACATAGCATGACGCAACATGTCATCACCAAGTATATAACTAACATTGGGAAAAACTTGATACAAGGATGGCCATAAAGGCAGCATGGAAACGTTCACACATATCAAGGACAATTTACTTTTTTTTTGACAAGACAACATAGAATTCCAATCACTGAGAACACACTTATAGTTAGGGCCAACCACAAGGAGATATTCTTGACGGTTATTTATTTTAAAAGGACATCTTGCAATTCTTAGCTTACGTTTTCAAGGAGACTCGGGATATGATTCATACAATTCATCTTACCAAGTTAAATTTATTCTTTTTACACGAGTAATTATCTTTAAATCTTTTCTATTATGACCTTTATTTGCTTAATTCGTTTATCAAGAAAAAGGAGAATTTCAATTCCACAAGGCCATGTGCTCACCACTAATGTTACTAAGATTCATTCTTGCCCACAAGACAACATGGTTTTAAGTTCAACACACTTAAGAGAAGAGATACAAGGTGCCTTGAAAACGGGTTAGAGGGAGAAGGTCGAGATGAAACATTTTGAGGACCTCATCGATTATTGCAAGTATTAAATTGAATCTAGGGCTCTTAACCAGATTTAACAACTTTACTTAGGCTTCGCTAAAAGTATTAACAAGGAGTAAGAGAATTTACCTTCCAAATGGTGAGAGATAGATTGTGTGGCTTCAAAATTTTTTTCTCCTATTTATTAAATCTTATTATCTTCAGAACTAACCATATATTTCCTTTAAGTTAGTTTAAGAATTCCACCATGGAAGGGATAGTGTTCCTTAGTGTAGCTAGGGGTATCAAGTTATATAATGTTACTTGCAATGATAGTCTTGCCCTTGATCACTTTAAGAATTTCTTGCTCTAAAGTTGGTGACCCCTACCTTACTTTATTTGAATACAACTTTTAATTAAACTTCCTGAAGTATTAAACAACCCCATGTTAGTTTACTTATGACACTTTAATACTAAGTCATGGCAAGGTTTAACTCAGAATTTATTCTCAAGGAAAAGTTGAAGCAACACTCATTTACGAGAGAAAAACAAGATTACATCATTTCTTAAAATACGATACTCCACAAGTCACTTCAACCACAATAACCGAATTTTCTTATAATTTCAATGATGGTCAAACAATACAAGGTTTCCAAATTTCAGATGACAAAGTCCACAATACTTTATACTAAGACATTATTCCTCTTTTAAACTTTCCATTGGACATTAACAACAATTGAACAACATAAAAAAGGTTTCGAGCAAAGGAACTTCTCAAGCGATGTTGATGACAAAAGTCTACAAATCTATCCCTCATCTACACGCAAGATCCATCTCGCAAACAAATTTTCTACAAGAGTCGGGTTCGAGAACTAAGCAAGATAAGGCTACACAAAACCACCATAACTATTATCTAACAATATCATGAAAAGAAGCACCTTATTACAAGAATTTGGGTCAAACCTCTAAACACTATGAGCACATCAAGTTATAATAAAGTCTATAACATGTCGATCAAAGAAGGAGAAGACCTTATACTTTAGTTAGGAGCAAACGAAACGAAAGTAACAATCATATGAGGATGGCCCTTGGCCCTATAAGGAGAAAAGAATTATCTGGCAAAAACAGAATCCCCATCAAGTAAGTGATTAAACAATAATTACAAGATTGAGATTTGATACATATACCAGTCATCTAGAAATTTATCAAAGGTGCCAAACGCATAGGCTAAAATAATATTTTTCTAAAAGAACAAGAGTTGATCAGCCCAAGAAGGGGGAAACATGGGTTTCAGAAATTAACACAAAATCCATGCATAAATGAGTTTCAAACCGTAAATCAATTAGAGCATACACACAACATAAGTTTCGAAGCGAAGGCAAAGTATAATAGTTTTGACCATTAACTACAAGGAGATTTACCAATCATCCAGAAGGGTCAAAGTCCTACAAAGCAAGTAAAGAAACACGCAAGAGAAGAAGGGGGTTCCGTCTAACAAGAGTATACAATAATGTCATCAAAAATTTTTATAACACTAAAGATTTGCAAACTTCAACAACAATTCTAATGTTTGATTTATTTAAAAGTAAATTATCCATTTCCCGAAACAACCATGTTTTAAGGCAACCCTTGGTAACACAATCAACATTCACACAAAGATACAAACATAACTTCTAAGTGACATTATCAAAACAAAACCTTCCGCTATGAATCCATAAGACTATCAATGAAATCTGAGTTTTTCCCGAAGGTTAATCACATTTAAGGAAATTTCCATCACAAACTATTACGGTAATTACGTGCATAAAAACCGACCAATATTAATTAATAGCGTTAACATTACAAGGGAGAAAATAATGCAAGTTAGGAAAAATAGAAGAGCGCCATCAAAAATAATTGAGAGGGGATTAGACCAAACTATTCTAGTGTCAAAGAGGTACTAGATTCGCACAATGAAACCTCCATCTTAGTTGATCCGAAATGCTAGTTATGGTTCAAGTTGATAGGGATGGTCAAGGTATACGGAGGATGGCCTTAAAAGCCTAGAAAAAGATGAAAGATAGTATAAGATTCTAAACACGCGAGACGGCAAAACACATTGCACACAAACCTTTTCATTCTACCGCTTTTGATATTGAACTCTAAGCTAGCTAGCCCACGCATTGCTCACACAATCCTACAACCTTTCTTTCTCGATGCCAAAAGGTTATCAAAGGGACTTGCGAAGGAGCTAACAAAACGTCAAAAGACAACTTGGGTGCTAGGGAGGAACTTCAAAGTTATCGTAACTTACTTCCATGATATCGAAAATACTAGTTAATCAACATAACAACTTGCAACTCAATCGCAGAGAAGAATTAATACATAAAAAAGCAGATGAAGTTCTATCATTGTTTTGCAGTAATAACCGGATTATAATATCCAATTGTATCATATCTAATTCTTTGATATTTTTATTTTATTATAAATGAATAACCAAATTATAAAAAAATTTAAAGATTAAGGTAAGGCACAGAACATTCTTTGAAGCAGACGAGAGGGCCTCAGATATACTCTCCCTTCCGATAAAAAAATCGCAAAAACCTTAAAGTTGTTACAATGAATGTGATTACCCTTCATGAGTAAATACCTCAAATTGTTTGCACAATTTGAATAATGTTGCCAAATGTGGTTTAGTAGAAATCTATTAGAAAACATTATTCCCATTCCCTTTTTATATGGATTTCCAATCCTTGTTCCAAAGCTCCCCATTTTAACATAGTCTTTTGGAAGGATGCTTGCAGATGATATTTTGAGTTTTAAAAAGATGCCTACCAGTCCCATTTCAAAATAGCATCATTAATTAATTCACCTTGATTATCTTGAGCACAACCAAAGAATATTTTCATTCCATGATGTCTCATCTCATTCAGGCATATCTCTAAACAACCTTAAGTCTCTTCAAGCACATTATTTGCACGTACCTTTACTCTAAAAACATTTTTAACTCCAACTGATGGCTTGACAGAAAGGAGATCGAAACACAAACCTCCCAATACATGATTTGTTGTAAATTACTATTGACAATTTTTGCACTTGTGTAAAAATGGGCAACTCAAAACTTTGTTACAATGGATAGCATTGGTGAAGTATACCTAAGCCAGGGAAGATCACATCATATTATGTTGTTACTGCTGATTTGTTTAAAACATTACATGAAATATTTAGCTATGTGTGCTGTTACAAAATGTAATAGATCACATAGTGTAACGCACCAAAAATCCCAACACAAGGACAAACACGGTGAAATACGGGATAATTTATTTTTGACTTGCTTGACACATAGCATGACGCAACATGTCGTCACCAAGTATATAACTAACACTTTGGAAAAACTTGATACAAGGATGGCCATAAAGGCAGCACGGAAACGTTCACACATATCAAGGACAATTTACTTTTCTTTTTGACAAGACAACATAGAAGTCCAATCACAGAACACACTTACAGTTAGGGCCAACCACAAGGAGATATTCTTGAGGGTTATTTATTTTAAAAGGACATCTTGCAATTCTTAGCTTACGTTTTCAAGGAGACTCGGGATATGATTCATACAATTCATCTTACCAAGTTAAATTTATTCTTTTTACACAGAGTAATTATCTTTAAATCTTCTCTATTATGACCTTTATTTGCTTAATTCGTTTATCAAGAAAAAGGAGAATTTCAATTCCACAAGGCCATCTGCTCACCACTAATGCTACTAAGATTCGTTCTTGCCCACAAGACAACATGGTTTTAAGTTCAACACACTTAAGAGAAGAGATATAAGGTGCCTTGAAAAAGGGTTAGAGGGAGAAGGTCGAGATGAAACATTTTTAGGACCTCATCAGTTATTGCAGTATTAAATTGAAGCTAGGGCTCTTAACCAGATTTAACAACTTTACTTAGGCTTCGCTAAAAGTATTAACAAGGAGTAAGAGAATTTACTTTCCAAATGGCTGAGAGATAGATTGTGTGGTTTCAAAATTGTTTTCTCCTATTTATTAAATCTTATTATCTTCCAGAACTAACCATAGATTTCCTTTAAGTTCGTTTAAGAATTCCACCATGGAAGGGATAGTGTTCCTTAGTGTAGCTAGGGGTATCAAGTTATATAATGTTACTTGCAATGATAGTCCTGCCCTTGATTACTTTAAGAATTTCTTGCTCTCAAGTTGGTGACCCCTACGTTACTTTATTTGAATACAACTTTTAATTAAACTTCCTGAAGTATTAAACAATCCCATGTTAGTTTACTTATGACACTTTATTACTAAGTCATGGCAAGGTTTAACTCAGAATTTATTCTCAAGGAAAAGTTGAAGCAACACTCATTTATGAGAGCAAAACAAGATTACATCATTTCTTAAAATACGATACTCCACAAGTCACTTCAACCACAATAACCAAATTTTCTTATAATTTCAATGATGGTCAAACAATACAAGGTTTCCAAAGTTCAGATGACAAAGTCCACAATACTTTATACTAAGACATTAATCCTCTTTTAAACTTTCCACTGGACGTTAACAACAGTTGAACAACATAAAAAGGTTTCGAGCAAAGGAACTTCTCAACTGAGGTTGATGACAAAAGTCTACAAATCTATCCCTCATCTACATGCAAGATCCATCTGCAAAAAATTTTCTACAAGAGTCAGTTCACGAGAACTGAGCAAGATAAGGCTACACAAAACCACCATAACTATTATCTAACAATATCATGAAAAGAAGCACCTTATTACAAGAATTTGGGTCAAACCTCTAAACACTATGAGCACATCAAGTTATAATAAAGTCTATAACATGTCGATCAAAGAAGGAGAAGACCTTGTACTTCAGTTAGGAGCAAATGCAACGAAAGTAACAATCATATGAGAATGGCCCTTGGCCCTATAAGGAGAAAACAAACAATCTAGCAAAAACAGAATCCCCATCAAGTAAGTGATTAAACAATAATTACAAGATTGAGATTTGATACATATACCAGTCATCTAGAAATTTATCAAAGGTACCAAACGCATAGGCTAAAATAATATTTTTCCAAAAGAACAAGAGTTGATCGGCCCAAGAAGGGGGAAACACGGGTTTCAGAAATTAACACAAAAGCCATGCATAAATGAGTTTCAAACCGGAAATCAATTAGAGTATACACACAACATAAGTTTCGAAGCGAAGGCAAAGTATACTAGTTTTGACCATTAACTACAAGGAGATTTACCAATCATCCAGGAAGGGTCAAAGTCTTACAGGCTAGTAGCAAACACGCGAGAGAAGAAGGGGGTTCCGTCCAACAAGAGTATACAATAATGTCATCAACAAATTTTTATAACACTAAAGATTTGCAAACTTCCACAACAATTCTAATGTTTGATTAATTTAAAATAAATTATCCATTTCCCGAAACAACCATGTTTTAAGGCAACCCTTGGTAACACAGTCAACCGTCACACAAAGATACAAACATAACTTCTAAGTGACATTATCAAAACAAAACCTTCCGCTATGAATCCATAAGACTATCAAATGAAAGCTGAGTTTTTCCCGAAGGTTAATCACATTTAAGGAAATTTCCATCACAAACTATTACGGTAATTACGTGCATAAAAACCGACCAATATTAATTAATAGCGTTAACAATACAAGGGAGAAAATAATGCAAGTTAGGAATAATAGAAGAGCGCCATCAACAATAATTCTGAGAGGGGGATTAGACCAAACTATTCTAGTGTCAACGAGGTACTGGATTCGCACAATGAAACCTCCAGCTTAGTTGATCCGAAACGCTAGTTATGGTTCAAGTTGATAGGGATGGTCAAGGTACTTCTGGAGGATGGCCTTAAAAGCCTAGAAACAAGATGAAAGATAGTATAAGAGTCTAAACACGCGAGACGGCAAAACACATTGCACACAAACCTTTTCATTCTACCAGTTTTGATACCGAACTCTAAGCTAGCTAGCCCACGCATTGCTCACACAATCCTACAACCTTTCTTTCTCGATGCCAAAAGGTTATCAAAGGGACTTGCGAAGGAGCTAACAAAACGTCAAAAGACAACTTGGGTGCTAGGGAGGAACTTCACAGTTATCATAACTTACTTCCATGATATCGAAAATACTAGTTAATCAACATAACAACTTGCAACTCAATCGCAGAGAAGAATTAATACATAAAAAAACAGATGAAGTTCTATCATTCGAGTAAGGGAAACATAACATTCAGAGGAGAGGGCACACGCATCCTTTCGACCCACATACTATCAACGATAAAAGCTAAAACGAGGAGAAACAAGCAGAAAGGGAAATCTCCCATCATGACATCTAACTGACAAATCAATGCAAGGAAAAGTGGTTCGATTTCACAATAATTGTAAATATAATAGCAGTAGAAAGGTGTAGAAATATCTTGCCTATTTCTCCAGCTTCAACAGGTCGTACAAACTCCACATGGGCCAGCATAAAAACAATAGCATGAGACAAGGATGTGAGTACTGCTGCTGGCAATGTCAATGGGCCAAATGTGATAACTGGATAGACTGATGGGGCAGAAAATTTAACAGTTGAGTCCTTTCACAAATCCACCTCACACTGCCTCGTAGTGTCAGCTAGAATCCCATAAGCTTCCCCATTTGGAAAAACAGCCAACACCCACGGGTGGGACTGATATAGAGATGTCGTACTATCACCATAACCCCAAGCATCAGTGTTCCACGTAAAGACACGCTTTCCTGTTCACTCGAGGGAACCACTACCTTCTCCAGTGCCATATAAAGAAGAGCCATGAGGGAGTTCAATGGTGACAACTTGTTGGCCATGCACGCACTCACAAGATGGAAAATAATCTGGCACCCCCGACATCCAATCTTAGGTTGGTAGAATAGATGAACATACTTCAGCTTGTAATAGAGGAGATATGTTGTACATAATGTCGCTTGGGCTGCATATGTCTCAAAATATTTCGCTATTGACTTTACTAATAACTATTTTCATATTATTGTCAACCGCAACGAAAGACAACTGAATCACCAAACAATTGCATTGATGCTGCTGTTAGACATACTTCAACGATCTACCATTACTTTTGAGGACTGACTGTTCAGCCAAAGCTTTACTATGCCCAACAGGGGTCAACATGATCCTCCAGAGAAAATATCGCAATGCTTCATTGCCATTAACAATCTCCTTTCCCGCATACACAACATTATATGTGCTTGTATATATAAGTCTCCTCACACCATACTTAACGCAGGCATCCAATACAAGGCAAGTTCCATGATTTGAAGCTCGGATACAAGACATAATGATTACATCATGCTCCTGGCTCTGAAAGGCATCAACCGTAGTGATATATAAACCTTTCTTTCTTCAGATTTGAGGACAACATCAAACTCTCGGTGCAAACATTACAGCTGCAGCTTGAAGGTGTGATAATTCCACAGAAACCTTTATGCCTGCCAGCTTAGAGACTCGCTGAAGAAGCTCATAAAATTTGCAAAGCAAAAAGTGCTTCATGAATATTCCGATATGAAACAGATCCATACCTATGAGGTCCTCTTCCATGGGTTACATCGTAGAACAAGCAAGAAATCAATAGAGAATCTTAGTAAATAAATTTCTTCAGGTCTGTTGGAAGCACTCTCACTGTCACATAGTCGATTTGAAGAAAAAGAACTCAGTACATTCTGGATCTGAAAAATATCCTGCTACCTTCATCTCCCAAGACATTTTCTCCAACATTGCATAGGTCTCCTGTATCGTGCAGAGACAGAGAAGCACAAGAGCTTGAATAAACACTAATGGCACCGGCCGCCCTCTCGGAGCCATCATCCCAGGCGGCGTATGCAAATAGTATACGTGCAAAAGTATACACACTGTGTATACGTTGCATGCTGGACGATCTGCAAAGTGGAGAATCTTGAACTCGAAGATGCATCCACGATCTTGAATGAGATAACAACGAAGTTGGACAACCTGCTTGTTGGAGCGCTCAAAAAGGCTTCTACTATACTGCAACATGCCTGCTGCCTGGCTAACTCCGATTGTCTCGTTTCCCAGCACTCTTTCCAGCGTAACCACAAGAGAATTTGGAACCTTAAATGCAATGTCCCCCGGCCTGAGAGATCTTCGCTCGCAAAGCAACGTAATGAATGGACCGGTGTTTCCCGTCTTTTGACTCCCTTTTCCTGAGCTCCACCTTGCAAGGCGAGAGGCCGTGCCTAAGCATCCATGACTTCAAATCCACGTCATCTTCCGTGTGCTGCTTCTTCTTGCTCGCAGTCACCCTCACCGTCTGCTCCGACCCTGCCGTGAGCGTGTCCCTGCAGAATACCACTGGAAACACTTCGCGCCCCCGTGGGATTCAAACTCTCGACCTGCTCGCATGCTCCACATGATGATTTTTATAAATGCTCGGGAAAGATGAAGTATAGGACCTGCTGAGCCACGCTTTCGGGGACGAGGAAAGAGTTGTTGTGGCGTAGGAATGGTACAGGAAAATATTTGCTCCGCAATACAATCCCATTGCCGAGCTCTCCCGAGAGAAGCTCAGTTCTGCGCTCCACTGTAGCTAGCCTGTACAACACGATTTTGAGGATCCACACCCACCCACGCAACATCAGGGCGATAGACCTTCATTTCACCATTAATGAATCCACTGTTCAGAGCATGCCAAGGAGGAGCAGGTCAAAATGAGGTGACAGGGAAAGAGAAAAAAAATGCCCAAGAAGGAAACGCGCCCAACACCCACCTGCACGCATTGAAGGAGAATCCAAAAATAGATTATGGCAAAGAAAAACGGGACTCCACCCATTCCTCCCGCAAGGATAGACATGACATCCATAATCATTGGCAGGTCGGGTGGTTGGGAGGAGGCCAAGGTGGTAGGTAGAAAAAGACTCCAATGCCCAGCAGGGCATTACATTCTCCTCCCCTTAAGAAAGCATCGTCCTCGATGTGACATAACACAATGGAAAGAAATGGTTCGCAACCAAGAACAGGTACAGGAGAAAGTACACTTTATGGTTTAAAATTTTAGTTGATTAAAGCACGGTCGCAAGGTAGCCTTAGGAACATTCGGTAGAATTTTTAACTTTTAATGTTCTGTGAAGATTGGTAGTTCTTTCTTGTTCATCATTTCATTAGTCTCTTTCCATTAGCATTATTCTTAGTTTAATTTCTTTTAAAATTTCATCATTGAAGAGTTTTGGTTCATTCTTTATTGTGGGTGCCCAACATGAACTGCTAACACAACACCCTATCAGTTCACAAGACACTACAGATTCACAAGCACGCAAGTATATACTTCAAGATTGTATTACACCACAAAAAGGTTACTCAAATACGGAATAGAATAGGCACAGTCCACATAACGTAGTACTCATCACACATCAATGACTGACACACAAAATACTCAAACAAAAGAGTACTACAATCCACCAGACATTCCCTCAATTTGCATCAATGAAAGACTCACATAACACCAAACCATGCTACAGGTACATAGTGTCCACAAGGGAATCAATGACATAACCACAACATCACAACACATATCCATCTGACATGAGTAACACATACATCAAAAGACCATCACAATAACTCAACATATATCTTGAAACATCAACCATACTGGACAAATATCATAAGCCTCCCTCAAATCTTATAAGCTCTTATGCCTCCCTCAAACTCTTATGCCTCCCTCAAACTCTTATGCCTCCCTCAAGTCTCTTATGCCTCCCTCAAACTCTTATGCCTCCCTCAAGTCTCTTATGAGGCCGGTTGTCCCTATGGTCCAAGACAATAGAGTTCGAACACTCCTAACCCAAGTGACATAATAATGCGTGGTTCAACAACCCGCTAGTTATATGTACCCCTTGGGGCATACCCCCATACAACGAAGTGGGTCCATAGGTCCAACCAATCCATGGTGCATCCTATGACCCTATTCCACACATCACGACAATAGAACCAGCACAACAATCCAATCAAAGTGCCAAGTGGCAAAGTACAAGCCTTGGGCAAGGCGGTAAAAATTCCAAATTTAAAAGAAGACCCAAAATCAAGCAAAAATAAATGACCAAATGGCCATAGTTAGTATCAAAATCCCCATGTTAGTGCCACAAACCAAGGAAATGCCCAAAATTGTAAAGCATGGCAATCAAGAAAAGCTGCTGGTCCTTACAAAATAAAGAAAAAAATCAATTACGAATAAAATCAACTTATAATGATGTCACATTACGATAACTGTGTGGCCTTATCTAGCCACCAAAGGGGTACTCAACGAGTTGCTAGCACTCGGAACATCGAGCCTCAGCTCATAAAATACATATCAATAATACAACTGTCATCACCTCCATCTGAATCATCCCGCCACCACTTCGACAAGGCTAAACATAGTCATAGATACACTAAGGTTGCATACATACAACCACATAGGGAGAGAGGAAAGAATCACATGTTATCTACTAAACCGAGTTTTGACTCAAGTTATTGACCCATGGTACACCATTCCTCACTCTCAACATACACTTCTACCGATTACCCTCAGGATCGGTTAGCGTAAGGTTCACAACATAACATGTAACTACATCACTAACACAAAGGTGGTACATATACAAGGTAGATCACAATCATACATTCACTGAGTGTAACACATCACTTTACCACATTCTGCACCCAAAGTGCAAGCACCATACAATAGGGTTCATACACTCACCGTATGACCCAAAATCACAACATGAAGCATTACATATTACACAACTCATATATACGATGAACATAATAACATCACAACATAACAATAATTGCTTCATAACAAGGTGGTACACACATTTCTTCAAAACATGGTAAAAACATCATGATACAACTCATTTCTTTTAACATCAATCTAGTCATACAACACATTGATACACCTACATATCACAATATGTCACAATATTCCAACACTCCGTCATCCACATTATAATTCTTTTCACACATCACAAACAACAATTCACACGTGAACTCTTCATAGAATCCACAAGAAGGAGAGAGAATACTCCCATCCCCAACACATCAACATGATCACAAACACGCACAAGGTGACATACCCATCATGTGCGTTCACAATATCACAATTACGACAATGGATCACATCACGTTTAAAGCACATTACTCTTCCAATATCTACCACCATCATGCAACATCATCATCATCATGTAGTATCATCATGTAACACCACCACCACCATGTAACATCATCATATAACACCAATCCAGCCCATAGGTTCGAGAGCATGAACCTATGCTCTGATACCAAGTGTAACGCACAAAAAAATCACACACACACGAACAACACAGTGAAATACAGGATATTTTTTTTGACTTGCTTGACACATAACATGATGCAACATGTCGTCACCAAGTATACAACTAACACTGTGAACAACTTGATACAAGGATGGCCATAAAGGCAGCACGGAAACGTTCACACATATCAAGGACAATTTACTTTTCTTTTTGACAAGACAACATAGAAGTCCAATCACAGAACACACTTACAGTTAGGGCCAACCACAAGGAGATATTCTTGAGGGTTATTTATTTTAAAAGGACATCTTGCAATTCTTAGCTTACGTTTTCAAGGAGACTCGGGATATGATTCATACAATTCATCTTACCAAGTTAAATTTATTCTTTTTACACAGAGTAATTATCTTTAAATCTTCTCTATTATGACCTTTATTTTCTTAATTCGTTTATCAAGAAAAAGGAGAATTTCAATTCCACAAGGCCATCTGCTCACCACTAATGCTACTAAGATTCGTTCTTGCCCACAAGACAACATGGTTTTAAGTTCAACACACTTAAGAGAAGAGATACAAGGTGCCTTGAAAAAGGGTTAGAGGGAGAAGGTCGAGATGAAACATTTTAGGACCTCATGAGTTATTGCCAGTATTAAATTGAAGCTAGGGCTCTTAACCAGATTTAACAACTTTACTTAGGCTTTGCTAAAAGTATTAACAAGGAGTAAGAGAATTTACTTTCCAAATGGCTGAGAGATAGATTGTGTGGCTTCAAAATTGTTTTCTCCTATTTATTAAATCTTATTATCTTCCAGAACTAACCATAGATTTCCTTTAAGTTCGTTTAAGAATTCCACCATGGAAGGGATAGTGTTCCTTAGTGTAGCTAGGGGTATCAAGTTATATAATGTTACTTGCAATGATAGTCCTTCCCTTGATTACTTTAAGAATTTCTTGCTCTCAAGTTGGTGACCCCTACGTTACTTTATTTGAATACAACTTTTAATTAAACTTCCTGAAGTATTAAACAACCCCATGTTAGTTTACTTATGACACTTTATTACTAAGTCATGGCAAGGTTTAACTCAGAATTTATTCTCAAGGCAAAGTTGAAGCAACACTCATTTACGAGAGCAAAACAAGATTACATCATTTCTTAAAATACTGATACTCCACAAGTCACTTCAACCACAATAACCAAATTTTCTTATAATTTCAATGATGGTCAAACAATACAAGGTTTCCAAAGTTCAGATGACAAAGTCCACAATACTTTATACTAAGACATTATTCCTCTTTTAAACTTTCCATTGGACATTAACAACAGTTGAACAACATAAAAAAGGTTTCGAGCAAAGGAACTTCTCAACTGAGGTTGATGACAAAAGTCTACAAATCTATCCCTCATCTACACGCAAGATCCATCTGCAGCAAATTTTCTACAAGAGTCAGTTCGCGAGAACTGAGCAAGATAAGGCTACACAAAACCACCATAACTATTATCTAACAATATCATGAAAAGAAGCACCTTATTACAAGAATTTGGGTCAAACCTCTAAACACTATGAGCACATCAAGTTATAATAAAGTCTATAACATGTCGATCAAAGAAGGAGAAGACCTTGTACTTTAGTTAGGAGCAAATGCAACGAAAGTAACAATCATATGAGGATGGCCCTTGGCCCTATAAGGAGAAAACAATCAATCTAGCAAAAACAGAATCCCCATCAAGTAAGTGATTAAACAATAATTACAAGATTGAGATTTGATACATATACCAGTCATCTAGAAATTTATCAAAGGTACCAAACACATAGGCTAAAATAATATTTTTCCAAAAGAACAAGAGTTGATCGGCCCAAGAAGGGGGAAACACGGGTTTCAGAAATTAACACAAAAGCCATGCATAAATGAGTTTCAAACCGGAAATCAATTAGAGCATACACACAACATAAGTTTCGAAACGAAGGAAAAGTATACTAGTTTTGACCATTAACTACAAGGAGATTTACCAATCATCCAGGAAGGGTCAAAGTCCTACAGGCTAGTAGCAAACACGCGAGAGAAGAAGGGGGTTCCGTCTAACAAGAGTATACAATAATGTCATCAACAAATATTTATAACACTAAAGATTTGCAAACTTCCACAACAATTCTAATGTTTGATTAATTTAAAAATAAATTATCCATTTCCCGAAAAAACCATGTTTTAAGGCAACCCTTGGTAACACAGTCAACCTTCACACAAAGATACAAACATAACTTCTAAGTGACATTATCAAAACAAAACCTTCCGCTATGAATCCATAAGACTATCAATGAAAGCTGAGTTTTTCCCGAAGGTTAATCACATTTAAGGAAATTTCCATCACAAACTATTACGGTAATTACGTGCATAAAAACCGACCAATATTAATTAATAGCGTTAACAATACAAGGGAGAAAATAATGCAAGTTAGGAATAATAGAAGAGCGCCATCAACAAAAATTCCGAGAGGGGATTAGACCAAACTATTCTAGTGTCAACGAGGTCTTTGGATTCGCACAATGAAACCTCCGACTTAGTTGATCCGAAACGCTAGTTATGGTTCAAGTTGATAGGGATGGTCAAGGTACTTCTGGAGGATGGCCTTAAAAGCCTAGAAACAAGATGAAAGATAGTATAAGAGTCTAAACACGTGAGACGGCAAAACACATTACACACAAACCTTTTCATTCTACCAGTTTTGATACCGAACTCTAAGCTAGCTAGCCCACGCATTGCTCACACAATCCTACAACCTTTCTTTCTCGATGCCAAAAGGTTATCAAAGGGACTTGTGAAGGAGCTAACAAAACATCAAAAGACAACTTGGGTGCTAGGGAGGAACTTCACAGTTATCGTAACTTACTTCCATGATATCGAAAATACTAGTTAATCAACATAACAACTTGCAACTCAATCACAGAGAAGAATTAATACATAAACAAATAGATGAAGTTCTATCATTCGAGTAAGGGAAACATAACATTCAGAGGAGAGGGCACACGCATCCTTTCGACCCACATACTATCAACGATAAAAGCTAAAACGAGGAGAAACAAGCAGAAAGGGAAATCTCCCATCATGACATCTAACTGACAAATCAATGCAAGGAAAAGTGGTTCGATTTCACAATAATTGTAAATAAAATAGCAGTAGAAAGGTGTAGAAATATCTTGCCTGTTTCTCCAGCTTCAACAGGTCGTACAAACTCCACATGGGCCAGCATAAAAACAATAGCATGAGACAAGGATGTGAGTACTGCTGCTGGCAATGTCAATGGGCCAAATGTGATAACTGGATAGACAGATGGGGTAGAAAATTTAACAGTTGAGTCCTTTCACAAATCCACCTCACACTACCTCGTAGTGTCAGCTAGAATCCCATAAGCTTCCCCATTTGGAAAAACAGCCAACACCCATGGGTGGGACTGATATAGAGATGTCGTACTATCACCATAACCCCAAGCATCAGTGTTCCACGTAAAGACACGCTTTCTGTTCACTCGAGGGAACCACTACCTTCTCCAAAGTGCCATATAAAAAGAGCCATGAGGGAGAATATTAGTAAATAAAATTCTTCAGTCTGTTGGAAGCACTACATAGTCGATTTGAAGAAAAAGAACTCAAAGTACCTATGCGGATCGAAAAAATATCCTACTACCTTCATCTCCCAAGAAATTTTCTCCAACATTGCATAGGTCTCTGTATCGTGTAGAGACAGAGAAGCACAAGAGCTTGAATAAACACTAATGGCACCGGCCACCCTCTCGGAGCCATCATCCCAGGCGGCGTATGTAAATAGTATACGTGTAAAAGTATACACACTATGTATACGTCTGTCTGGACGATCTGCAGTCGAGAATCCTTAACCTGAAGATGCATCTGGTACTGAATAGATAACAACGAAGTTGGACAACCTTCTTATTGGAGCGCTCAAAAAGGCTTCTACTATACTGCAACATGCTTGCTGCCTTGCTAACTCCGATTGTCTTGTTTCCCAACACTCTTTCCAGCGTAACCACAAGAGAATTTGGAACCTTAAATGCAATGTCCCCTGGCTGGAGATCTTCGCTCGCAGCAACGTAATGAATGGACCGGTGTTTCCCGTCTTTTGACTCCCTTTTCCTAAGCTCCATCTTGCAAGGCGAGAGGCCGTGCCTGAGCATCCATGACTTCAAATCCACATCATCTTCCATGTGCTGCTTCTTCTTACTCGCAATCACCCTCACCATCTACTCTGACCCTACCATGAACGTGTCCTGCAGAATACCACTGGAAACACTTCGCGCCCCCGTGGGATTCAAACTCTCGACCTGCTCGCATGCTCCACATGATGATTTTTATAAATGCTCGGAAAGATGAAGTATAGGACCTGCTAAGCCATGCTTTCGGGGATGAGGAAAGAGTTGTTGTGGCATAGGAATGGTACAGGAAAATATTTGCTCTGCAATACAATCCCATTGCCGAGATCTCCCGAGAGAAACTCGATTCTGCGCTCCCCGTAGCTGCTGCCATACAACATGATTTTGAGGATCCACACCCACCCATGCAACATCAGGGTGATAGACCTTCATTTCACCATTAATGAATCCACTGTTCAGAACACGCCAAGGAGGAGCAGGTCAAAATGAGGTGACAGGGAAAGAGAAAAAAAAAAAATGCCCAAGAAGGAAACGCGCCCAACACCCACCTGCACGCATTGAAGGAGAATCCAAAAATAGATTATGGCAAAGAAAAATGGGACTCCACCCATTCCTCACGCAAGGACAGACATGACAGCCATAATCGTTGGTAGGTCGGGTGGTTGGGAGGAGGCCAAGGTGGTAGGCGAAAAAGACTCCAATGCCAGCGTGGGCATTACACATAGTATGTAAATTCATGACTATCCTCAAAGCATAAGAACAAAAGCCCCGAAGGATAGTTATGTTGTCTTGATGAGGACATCCAATCACAAAGTAGGTGAAGTGTAAAGTTTTGGAGCAGTCAAAATAAGTGCGAGATCATAGGAAATCGAGTTCATTCTTGAATGTTACATGTTCTATTCAATGTTGTTTCCTTCACGATTAAGACATTCAATCATGTTACTAAGTTGTTTAGTTCATTATACAATCCATACGTAAAGAGATATACAACTCATTTACGTAATTCAATATTTTATTCACAAGGAGAGTCAAATGTTTCCCACACAAGCCGTGGGATGTAATCGAAAAGTAAAGTACAGACTCTTTGAAAAGAAAGATAGACATGCATGAAGGAGAAAGTAGAGGAGTATGAGGGTGAACCCATCATTGCCTTGTATATTCTTCTTTGTGTAGAGCATCTCCTAGGCAGCTCCTTCATACTCAAGTCATGGTACACCGAAAAGCAAAAACAAGTCAACCATCGATTACTGAGCTCGGGGATCAAAACATATTCCTACATTATCCTACTTCATGCATATGAATCTTCCCTAAATAGGAGTTGTATTTGACTTGAAGGAAAAAGCGCATCCATGCTTTAATCACTCAGAAAAAGAAAGTGAAAAGAAAGAAGAAAATATGGACATAAGAGAGGCAAAAATCCCTAAATATTTCCTAACTATTTTTGTAAGTGTGCAGGTATAGGTTGCAGCCAAAGAGAGAAATAAATAAGTCATAAGTACATGCTAAGAAGAAGCAAAAGTGTAATTCAAAGTTCATCACACATTCTGCAAATGGAAGAGGTTAGAGCTCAGAAGAGACAATATCAATGAAGTACATTCTTCAGTTTGCAAAGAAGAGGGAGAATCAAATTTCAACAAGCTGAAGCTAAAAGCAAAAAGGATTACAGCTGAAATAGGATGAGAGAGAAGATTCTAGGAAAAATTTGATAGGGCTTCGCCTTATAAAATCAACATTTCAGATTTTTCAGCATACATATCAAAGTTGTAATGAAAGGAAATACAATATATAACACAAAATAGAATTATTTATAACTTAAAAGGTAAAATGAATTGAAATTCCAAGATAATTTTACAAATTTCAGCTTTTCTAAGTTGCAGTTTTCAAGATAAAGCAGATATGAGAGCACAGAATTACCACAATATCAATGAAGTACATTCATTCAAGCAAGGTAGTACTCATCTACAACATAAATAGAAGCCATTATAGGTGAACAAAAGAATCTATCTCATGATGACATTAAAAGTAGATACAAGAACCATTTAAAGTAAGCTACAGAAGACACAAAGTGCATGAATGATCATCATATAGTAGCCATACAAGAAAAGACCAGATTAAGCTATAGGTCTTCATGAGCTCAACTTTTTCAGAATAGAGGGGATACTTGTAGGCAAGGAACATGTCCAGGTTGAAAATGTTTTGGAAGAGAGATAATTCTGGAAAAAAATTGGCAGGGCTTCACCTTATAAAATCAACATTTACAACTTTCCAGCATCTATATCCAAACTGAAATTAAAGAAATGCAGTGAAAGTAGCAGAGTAAAGTATCTGAATCAAGGCTTATGCCTGAAAATGGTGTTACAACAGGTAAAGAATTGTTTACAATTTCTAGAAAGCCACTTACAATATTACAAAGGAGCATCTCAGAATTTGAAATAAAGGAATACAAAGATTGCAGGTTCAGACTTTCATTAAGGAAATCATCAAATTCGAGTTACAAAAGTCATAATAACCTAGATCTAAAGTGTAATTATCTATTCAGAATGTATATCATTTCAGGCTCGGAGTAAAAGAGATGAGTATAACTCAAGACTGTAATCAAAGAAGTTACTCTCAGCCAAAGAACAAAATTTTCTTAATGAAGGCAGTCTCGAGAATAGCATTTTATATTAATACAACTTGAAGAGCTACTTAAAAATAGAAGATACAGGTATTTAGAACAACCTCCAAGGAATGTATCAAGGAATAACACGGTACAAAGTTTAGAGTGATCAAAATGGTGGCTACTTCAAATAAAATCTTGAAAAAGGAGAAAAGGCCGAGCTTCAAGAAGAAAAATGGTGGCCATCATGGAATATAGGACTCCATGACGGACATGTTTTAGAAGAAATCCATATCAAAACCCCTGCAATCATACAATGGTGATAAACCCACATGGCCATAGAGGATTAAGCAAATAAATCACAGAGAAGACTAAGTGGAGTGACTATCAAAGGTAAAGAATGTACAAATCTGAAAACAAAATACAATCTAAGACTTCTCAATTAAAGATTTAAATTTCTGGTTTGTCTTTTGAAAGCTCTTAATCAGGGTATGAGTAGATTTTGTAACCAACATACACCTACAGTCACCATTTTAATCAAAGAGAAGCCAAAGTACAGAGAAAACGCAGGCCGAGCCATAGATATTCAGTAAACCCTCAAGGAAAAGTCTAGAATTGGGCTGACATGAAGTTCGAATACCCAAAATCAAGAAACGTTTAGACTTGGAGTTAAGGGAGGAGTATTACTATAATGAAATAATGGATACCCAAATGAATGTTGAGCTCAAAAATGTAAAGCTTCCAAAGGCAGAGAGGTTCAGATATCATTAATGGCGGGGGAAGTCACATGACACAACAACGTTGAAGAAACCATCACAAGTGCAATTGTAAAGAAAATGTACCCAACATTTGAGCTCTCTTAGAACACATAAAATTTAGAATTGGTTAAAAATTTGGATAATCGAAAGTGTCGACCATCAAAAATCATATAGAAATAAAATCCATTATTTTTGCGAAAGAAGCTATCATGTTTCTACCTCAAAAGAAATAAGCTACAGATCCAATTCAAGAAAGGATTTCTTTTCATTTTACCAAATACCCATGAAGGGAATCAGACTTACTAGTCACAAAGATAAAAATCCAAAATTAAATCACGAACTCAAGTGCCAGTGACGTTTCTTACCCAAAAGCTTGCACTGACTGACTCTACTGAAGGTGAAGGCATAGAAAACCCGAAAAGCACTAACAGTGGTGGCTTCAAGCCAAGAACAAAGAGAGTCTTTTCCACAAAGGCAAAATTTGAAAAGAAGAAACCAATCTTAGAAAAGAACCACACAGAGCTAATAAGGCCAAAAGATTCAAAAACCTGAGTTTACAAAGCTTCAAAAATGGCGTCGAAGGAAAAAATTTTGTCAGGGCTTTGCCCGCTTCACAAAAATTTGAATGAAATGATCATCGGGTTCAAGTTTTCTTTTACTATGCCAACTCGAGGGGAGAATTAATGAAACCTAACCGAGGGTCAAGCATCGATGATCAAAATTCAGATGGGTACAAAGATCAACGACCGGTGATCATTCACCGAATTCAAAGCAACCAACCACAGTTAGTCCCCACCAACTGTTTTAAATGCAAATCCTATGAACCCTAATCACAGTCAAGGATCAATGGCATCAAACACAGGAGGTACAGAGATCGACGGCCCAGGATGATCACCAACTTCCACACAAACCCGAGTTACTCTCTTTTTATCAGAGGTTAGTTACAAATGCCACCGACAATATTTCCAAGGGGTGAGTCACCGTGGGGAAGGGGCCAACCCACGTCATCAAATCAAATAATAAATCATTGCAAATGACTTTTGAAAGTCTAACTTTAGTGCATGCTCAAAAATTCAAAAGGCCAACCAAATCATACACAATGATCACCGAAAAGGTAAAATATAACCTTTTCCAATCAAATGCAAAAGGGGAGGGACAACAATATAATACCATGATAATAAAAGTGGGGTGGCATACCTTATAACATGCCTAAGTCCACAAAGGTGGTCGAATGTAACATGGTGCCCCTTGTATTATTTCAAAACACAATATTTGCTAAGTCCACAAGAGTGGCCAAACCCAACGAAGGCAAAGTTCACAACCACAAGTGGCCCCCACTGATGGTGATAGATTGTACATGAATTGGAATGCATTTTTCCATGTGATCACTAGAGAACAGAATAAGTGTCAACATTAGAGACAAAGGTGGTCCCAATCAGGATTAATGTTTGGATGAATTATTTTTGAAAATATTGCTAAGTTTTGTAATTATTTGCTCAGGGAGAGAGTTGTATTTCTTGCATGCTTCACAAGAAGACAAAACAGAGAAGAAGACGAATTTGCATGCTCAAAGGAGGAATACTTTCCTAGCAAGCAATTTTATTATTAGCAAATTATTCACCCATTCTTTCCTTAAAAATAGAATAGTCAACTTCAGTTTGATTGTATTGTATTTAAGGCCATTAATGCCTATTTTTAAAATGCATGCTCTAGTTTGTATTATTTTATCCCTTTATTTATTATTAAATAAAGGATAAAATTAGGATGCATGGGCGAAGTCTGATCTTAGTCTATTTTTAAGAAGGGTGGGAAATTTTATTTTGCTATATATTGTGTGCCTTGCAATGAACAAGAATTTTGCAGGAGGAATTTTGGATATTTGAGTCGAAGAAAATTTTGCAGTTTTCTCTCTACGAGTGTGAAGTATTTTCTACCTTTCCAAGTTATTTTACAATCTTGTGTATGTTACATTAATCTTGTGAATGTAAATTCCCGATCAACCACCTTACCCCGTGCAAAATTTCGGTCCTTTTTGCTTAAGTTTTAATGTGCATGTTAACTTATTAGCACTATTGTGATCTTCCTCATTGCAATCAAGTGTTTTTTCCCTTAAATATTCTATAGAAAACTAATTGTGCGTGCATCAAGAATCATTTACAAATCAGTTATGCATATACTCAGTCAAATCCCTCATACAAATTTGGTGTATCAACTTAGTTTTAATCATTTTTAGTTATCTTTTCCCCTCAAACTCCCAAAAAGTAGTTTAGGATACGCCAATAAGGAACCGGATTTGATACTAGGAGACTCACCTCGAAATAGGTATACCCACACGGACTGAGGTGTTTCCATTGTATCTATGAAAAGAGAGATCATTCGTGTAAGCTTAGAAAACCTACAACCATCTCTGTATAGGGTGCACTTTCAAGAGATAACAATTACTTCAACACTCTTCCACTCATGGCCCAAAATATTCCCATTTTGATATCGGCTAACATGATCCTAACAAGGGTGAATTTTTGGGTTGTATTTAGAGGAAGGTGGATTTATTTTGGGATGATTTCCACCCTATTATACAAATATTTTATATAGTGTTAATTACGGGATCGAGAAGCGACGAACAAAGGGCTTCACGCAGATGAAGATTGAAAGAGACATACCTTTCGTAGACATATGTGTGGCAATAGGGAAGGGAGATTTCAATAACTTAATCAATACAAAAACTACTCAAGGTAAAAGATAAAGAGTGGGAGATATTTAAAATGGTAGCTGCAAATTTTATGGTGAATGTAGCTCCATTTCTCAGAAGCAGCGAAAAAAAAATCAATACAACCAGATGTCTTGCATGAAATAAGTGCCTCTAAATCCCAATCTATTTAATTTCTTTTTATTTTGAATAAAATAAACAAAACAAGGGTAGGAAGACATTTCTGGCAGGGATAATTAAACCCTCTTGAATATAAATCTCAATCCAAATAAATCAATTTATATAAAGTGAGATGAGGGGATTATTAGGGATACAAATCTATATCCTTGTGCAGAGTTGATTGAAACATATTGCCACATATTTTAGAATGGCTAGAGTTTAGTTTATCACAGTCCCCTCAAGTCCTCCCTTGCGGAAACTATCTAGAATTACAACAAAATTTACAATGTTGGCTTGGGTTTCAGCGTGGTTAATTCCTCTAGATCTCAATAATGTGATTGCATTATTATATAAGAGAAGTGACAAATCTAAAAGGACCTTTAGGGCGGCTATTAGCTGGAGCTACGTTTAGCAGAGTTTTATGAATAGTTCTAATTATATTAATTATGGCGTAAAGCCCCCTGCCATCATTGCTACTATCGAATTACTGTTAAATTTACAACTTTAACTTGGGTTTTATTGTGATTAATGCCTTTGGAGTTCAAATAAAGTGGAAGTATTATTACGTAAGGGGAAAAAATGGGTCTTAATGGTATAAGGGATGCCCATGCCCCAATAGAGCTCCTCCACATGCCACTGCTTGGATCAGAGCTGAATCCCTACAAACCTCTTATTAATTTCCACCTACTTTGCCTTTGGTACACAACTCAGGTTGCTAAAAGATTTATTTTATTTAAAAAAACTCTATCCCATTTCGTTTACTTGAAAATATATTTAAATATTTTTGTATATCGATGAGTTATTATTATTATTATCATCATTGTTATTATGTTAGTTTTAAACAATACCATATTCTATACATTTTATGTTGTGTGTGTGTGTAGGGATGTTAATATGATATTACTATCTAACCAAAATGAATAGGAGAAATAGATAACCCTAATCAAGGATGACATTCGATGCCCAGAGAGGTGTTAGTGATGCTGCATAGGTTAGGCTAGGAATCAAGAAGCTCACTTGTACCCTAATAAGAGTTTGAATCTTCTCGTATGACTTACACAAATACGCTTAGGATCTGATACCTCCCAACTTGTTCGAGAAAAAGGTTAAACACGCTCTTGTATACCAATGAGCCAAGTATGGAGGTAGTACCTACACCTCGATGGTGTGGAGCAACAGAGCAAGGCATTACATAACGAATCGACCCCAACTATAGCCTAAAGATGATGCGAAGATGGGCCTCTGAAATCTCATCGAAGAAGGCCATTTCGCGTTTCTCTCCTTGCAAAAACAGAAATGGCAACAGAGGATGCTCCGTTGATAAACCAGAAACCATGTTTTGAGCTCCTTACATCAAAAACCAACCAAACTGAAATGAAACCCGCACCGCCAATAATTAAAGACCCCTTGATCGCCCTTCCTGAGAAATGGTGTCTTCCAACTCTTCCCATGCATTCGCACACTCGGAGATGACTGGGCTATCTGTTTTAGTAATATATCTATTTGCCAATAGATAGGCGACACTGTTAGACTCTCTATAAATATTCCTAATATTCCGAGTTGGAATCTTACTCAACCAATGCATAATATTGTTGATAAAAATTCAACTTCCAAGTCACAACTTTGCCTCTGTGAACGTCGTTGATCACTACTTGTGAGTCTCCTTCGATCTCCAATGCCTCACAAATTGATTGGACAAACAGTTTCAAACTCTCAAGAAGGACTTGAGCCTCAGCGACGTTACAAGAACTAGCTTCAAGCAGAAAGGATCCAGCAATAACCTAATTACCTTCCTCATCTTTAATTAAACACCCTACTCCCGAAATACCCAAATTACTTTTCGAAGCCCCGTCGAAGTTCAGTTTGTTAAACGCAGGAGGGGGTGGACAGCTTAGAGTTGTATTCCGTTTATTCTGTTTCTCCAATTTACCACGCACGTACTTGAAAAAGAGTCGACACATACTTTAATGTTTTTAGTTTTTCTCTAAAACGTAACACGTATGTCGCAGAACGTAAATAACAACCGCTTTGTTCTATGAATTTCGTAGGCCACAAACCCTAAATTCTTTAGTTAGGGGTTAATTATTTCATTTAATTTGCATAATGATTGGCAATGTGAAATCGGCCACGTTAACGTAAGCGTCATAAGTACATTTTCTTGCGCATTCTCCAGGTAAAATGTGGCGTTACAAAGAGAAAAGTAAGAGGAAATTAATGAGCATCAGAACCGGGCCATGCGTGCGCTCGTTTATGCGGCCTCCGTTGACAATTTTCTTCAATTTTTGGTTTGGGATATGCCATTTCATCAACTTTCCTTTTATTTTCCAGGTTGATTGTTTGTTTGGTTGGTCTTGATTTATTCCCTTGTTCACTAATTTTCATTGCTCGAAAGTTTAATTTTGACTACAAATTAAATGTTTTTGGTATATTTATTGTAAAATATATTTCATTTTTTTATCGACTCATTCAATATTACCTTTCACTTTTATATAATTTTACATAAAAAATATGCTGACATAGAAAACTGTTTCAAATAAATTTAAAATAATGATCTTATGAGAAATGTAAATGCCAAAGGAGATGGAGTGAAGAATTAAAATATAAGGAAGAGAAAAACAAGTAGAGGATGAGAGACGAAGAAGAAAGGGTTTGAGGGAGGAGAAGTGCAATATGTTCAATTGTATCATATGAATTTTCTCTTTGGTATGACATTTTCTAGCACAAATGTCTTTATTTTCATACTACCAATATTTTATAACAATGTAGGATAAACTTTCCACGAAGTCGAAACAAATTACACCTCAAGCATTTTTGTAAAAGAGAAGATAGAAAGATTCTCACAAAAGTTCATTTTGGATGGAACTTGACGTAATTATGGTAGTTTGAAATGTTTTCATAATTGAATACAAAAAATGCACATAAAGTTTATGATAATATGGTTAGATTCATGAAATATAAGTTAGTGTCATATTAATCAAAAGATAGAAATGAGGCAAAGAGGTCTGAAATAGTGAGGAAGGGAATAATTGTAATAAAACTATTACTAAATTTTTAGAGAATCTAGTATATAAGTTTGCAACACATACACACATGTTTCAATGGTTAGATGAGAAAATCAAGATTATGGTTGAACACACTTCCTATAAAGACAATTTTGTCGAGTTATTGAATTTACAAAGAACATATATACACTACAAACATAGAATCAAGTCTAATAGTTGTACTATAGTAGAATTCATGTTCCCATATATATGATTATAAAATTTAATCATCCTCTCAATATAATAGAGGAAGATAAATTATCTAGAGTGACATCCATTTCTATATTATTAATGATTGTACACATTCTATAGAGTTAGTAAAAATTTGTTTTGATATCTTCTACACTAATTTATATAAGAGAACTATCAATTTTTATCGAACCGTCACAAGGTCGGGTAATAGTTAGGCCGATAGGCTTGTATAACTTTACTCAATGATTTTTGACACGTTTCCTGCAACTCTTTTCCACACACCACTTGCCAAGTGTCAATATTTAGTAAATAATAATTTGAGTTAAGTTATGGGCCTAACTTGCCAAGTGTCAATATTGCTAGTTTACAGCATAAATTACAACATAACTTAGAGATTTTTGTGTTCTTACTCGGGAACAATCTTGACCAAGAGATGAAAAATTTGTAGGCATCCATTCCCAAATCAACCATAAGATCGATGTCTTCTTGTCCACAAAACGTGAATACTTAGTCTCAGTTATCTGAAATTGACATTTCACCTCCCATCACTGTTTGAATGCATTTACCTTGAAATGATGGTACTGATCGACTGCTACATCTCCATTGCTAAAATCCATGACTCGCCCTGCCACAAATAATGAGAGAATAAATGGGACACTGTATAAAATGTATACATGATAGAAAATCCATGAAAATAATTCAATTAACCTGGTTTATGAGCAAATGTATCCCAAATGCTAGCTTTCCTGTTTCCTTCATTCGCTGCTCCCTCAAACTTTTGGGCATACTTTCAAATTTCAAAATTTATACGAATTTTCATAGCTTCAATCAAGAAAACACGAATATGCATTTCTTTTTCCTTCAATAAAAAAAACACCAAACTTGGCTTTTCTGTTATTTATTTATTTTCCTCTGTTGGGGGGGAGCAAAATGGCACCTGGTAAGCAGAAGAAGCAGTCCCAAAAACAAAAGCCGAAGGAAAGTCGGCCCTGTTGAAACCATCATTGTTTTGAATTTGTTTCACAGAGTAGATGATATCAATGATACAAAATAAAATTGTAAGAAGCAAATATCCATCGGTTTTCATGGTTAGAGATAAATATTCTGCATCTTTTCTTAGAAATTAAAATTAATGAATGACTAAGTTAACTTGCCAAGTGTCAATATTTAATAAAAAATAAAAATAATAATTTGAGTTAAGTTATGGGCCTAAAAATATTAAAAATAATATTGAAGCAATTATTCCATACGGTTCAAATGTTTAAGGAAACACAATTATTCCATTGAAATTGTCTCAAATTAATAACCTAAAAATAATATCAACAACAGTTTCCACTTCTGTCTATCATTGATTCTGCAGGGGAGGAGCGTTGAAAAAGTATGTCTCTATCTTTACATTTCATCTGATTCTGTAGGGGAGGAGCATTAAAACTACTATGTCTCTAGATATTTCATTCTTTAAGTTTATAATCTGAGTAAATTATTCTACTAAGTAAACTTTTAGTTGGCTGGTTGTGCAACAGATTTGTAATCAAAGCGAAATATGCCCATTCTCGGCAGCAGAGGAGTGGAGTAATTTGGAGACGCGGTTAGTATCATCTTGAATCTCAACTCATGCCATGAATTTCTCATGATTTTCTACTCCCATCTCTAACAGAAAATGCTTTCACATGTCTATTCATTTTGGGGAAACCTTTGCTCGGGTCTCATTACATTTTGTACATCTGTTTTTCTGTATCGAGGGTTTTGTTTTGTTTTGCTCTTCTTCCACAAATTCCGAAGACTATTACTCTGCCTTTCTGTCACACGTTTATTCATTTCTATTAATCGGTGATATAATTAATTTGGAGTTTGATTTTATTCATTGTTCGTGTAAATATTTCATATATGGTTCTTGTTACCCATTAATAAATGAATTGAATTAGAGGCTTCTTGTACAGTTTTACCCATTCAATATATGGATGCAGATAATAAAATTCCAATGTCAATAGATGAACTAAAATATAGCTGCAATTAACATTTTTTACACGGTTTCACAATGTGTAAGTTGAACTTAGAACACTGATAAAATAAAAAATCACATAGCTTTCATTATATTTTCTTGAATAAATAAAATTTCTATTATATTACAGTATACACAATAGATTATAGACAACTAAAACTAAAATCTCACCATTTCTGCATAGTCAAGGCAACTATTAGTTCCTTCTATCTTCAATATATTGACAAATCATTTCTTCCATCATTATCATGGGATGCTTTTGATTTTTTCAAACCAATGAAAATGCCCAACCCAGCGGAGTCATTGATCTAATTCTCTAATCGAAGGTTGTAAATACTTTATATTCAATCCGTTGATAACCCACATTATTGTAGGCTTCTATTTCATTTTTATTTAAATTTACAATCACTTCATACATGTATATGAACCTATATTCAGGGCGACCCTACATGATAATATTAATTGCAAATGGTTCATAGTTAATGCCTATAGGATATTTTTAGATTGAGAAAAAAATTAATTATTAGTTACATACGGAATATACGGCAAAACAAAATTCGTAAATTTTATTATGTTTTAAGGAAAATAATATATCCAATTAATAGATTCAAAAAGGTTATTTTTTAAATTGAAATTCTGTAAATAAATTATTATCGTTATAATAATAATACATAAATATTGTAAAATAATTTTAGTTAAAAAAGTTAAACTTCTTGTAATATTAAATATAAAAAAATCATTTCTTTGAAGAAAAATATGACCTTCCCCTCTTATAATTTTAAATTTAGTTTTAATAAAATATATAATATGCTAGAATAGAATGTTATTCTTATAATAGATTATAAATATTATTTCATTAAAGTAATATAAAAATCTCAATTATTTAATGTATTTAATATATTATACGGTAAAGATATATTTTTGGCAATGTGATATTTTTATAGTATTTTAATTTTTATTTCATATAAGTCTTTTTTTCTAATTTTGGGGTAATGTATTTTAAAATTATTTAATGTGCAATTTAATATAACTCCATTTTAATATTAGTAAAATTCTCTTTTATAAGTTTCATGGACTATTTTATTATATATATATTTTTAATGTGGATTTTCTACTTAAAAGTTTTCAACATGTGATTTTTCTAAAAATTATTATTAATAAAATAATATTGGGAACATCCACAATATTTATGAATTCAAACACAACAATATCATAGAACTTCCACAAATATTCTACAATTCCACTTAATTATAGATTTTCGGTGGATTAATTGTGGTAAAAAGTACTTATTTGTTGTAGTGCTATATGTCATAACTTCTATTGATAATTCTTCACTATTAAATAAGAGATTCATTATCTGGTTGGTCTTTGTTACGGAAGCAATGCCTATCATTCTATCCATGGAAATGATCTTGGGAGTGGTCACTAGAAGGTATTTTTAGAATAATTCAACATTTCTTTTTTGTAAATAAAGTGCTTATCACGTCTCTGCAATCTTGTCTAAAGGAATGCGAAATATTAAATAGTTAAACGGAGTTAGTGGGCGAGTTCGTTTGTTGGATATACACACGTGATCTAGGTATTGTCATCATTTATTCTTAGGGATTCAATAATTTAATTATGATATTGTTATATATATTTTTATATAGTCTAAGTTAATTGTTTTTGAAAATGAATTATTATGTAGTTTGTTATGAGTAAAAATAGTAAAATTAATAAAGTTCCCCATTTATATTGTTTTCAAATGACAATAAGAAGAAGAATGCGATTTCTTTAATTAAAGTTTATTTTTTATTATATAGACAATTTAACATCTTAGTGTGTTGTGTATTTCGAAATCGAATATTTGTAAATTTATAATTTGAACACATTGATGAATATATATTTGATAGAAAAAATTAAGTGTGATATTTATGAGAAATAATTGTATTTGTATATATATTTTTACATCATTTGCATTGGGTGTCATTTGCACTCGAAACTGGGATCTAGCACGCAAGTGCCTTTTTCGATATCGGGAGCTAGGATTTGCAAATGGGATATTTCCTGTTATGCTCTCCTAGCACATCCAAATTTAGACGTTAGCCCATGTTTTTTAAGAAGGTTTTAAAAGCAATGTAACAAGGGATTCCCCAATATATGTTGAGCATATGCTTTTTGTGATGATACGGTTTTTCTATAAGAAATGTCAAACGTAAATGTTTGACATTTCTATGAAAAACCATGAAATCGTATTTTGTGTATGTTTGGCATAATGTTTTTCTATACATCTCATGAAATATGGTTGGACTGTATTGTTTATAATTTTCATGAGTGGACGAGATTTTATTTAATTTACATTTCTATATTTTATTTTTTCAAGCTATGATTAATGTGGAAATGTGCATTTGATAATTTTTTTACAGGTGGCGTGAGTTTCTTTTGTTGAAGAACATGGATATTGTTTATTTTTAATACACAATTGAGATTTCATCGTTTGATTCTTTTGTGTTTTAAATTGTATTATTTATGAGGGAACATTGTTCAATTTTTACAACTTGCCAGAATAATAATGATTTAAACAATGATGTCGATGAAGACTTGTTCTTTTAACATGAAATTGATTATTGTTTGCTTTTTTTGTAGATGTGATGATTTGTTGTTTGGTTTTATTAATTTAATGTCAATTAACTTGATTTGAAGATCTAATGTTATGCATTCATATAAAACATGTTTATAAGATGTAATTCCCGATGAAATTTTATGATTTGTTGTTGTGATGGATTTAATTGTATTTGTGTGTATTCATATTTTTCTTGTAGAATAAATTATTTTCCATATTATTGTACATTTTTATAATAGTCTTTGCTTTGAATTATATTGTGTTGTATTTTGTGTGGTCATTAATACCTGCGTTCAATTTTGTTTATAGATTAGTAGGGTAGAATGGATCAAACTATTTGGAAGCATCTTCCCATTGAGATTTTTTATTACATTATTTCTAAGTTATTGCTTCAGAATCTTGTTAGATTTCATTTATTGTGCACAAGAATGAATGTAATGTTAAGCAACTCAAATTTTTTGGCTACTGTGGAACCATCATCAATCATTGCATAGGATTTTTGTTATATCAACCCTTGACATTGGAAAATGTGTTGAACCCTTTGTATTTCACACGTGAAGGTGAAGCTATATATTTACGTGTTAGTTTGAGTGGAATGAATGACATTAGATTTGAATGTGTTATTGGATCGATGCTTTGTGTATCTTCAGCAACTCCGAATCGAAGCATACGTTCATATGCGATTATAAATCCTTTTACTGGGATATTTGTGAAAATGGGTGACATTCGTATCGGTGAGAGGAATGGATGGTTTAGGATATGTCAGGGTTTGACAGGGTACAGGTATGATTGGATTGCCGTCGATATGATCCACATGCTACAGGTGTGAGTGAGATTCAAACTTTTGATAGATCTTTCTATATGTGTAGTAACCTTCGTCACGTTTGGAGTCCGATTGTAATTCCAGCACGTCTTCAAGCTCCAAAACATGTTGTTGTTGTCGATGGAAAAATGTATTGGCTGAGTTTGGATCTTGAACAAAGTGGTGATGTTTTATATGGCGGTGAGGTTCGACTTATTTCATTGTATGTCTCGATGTTGTTCATGAGACATGGAAGATTGGCCATTCTCCAGCTCCAAATTCTGCGATTCCATGTGCCTTGTTGTTTATGAGGATCAAGTTTCATGTGTTGTCAATTATGCGAGCCGCATGCAGTTGTGGAAATTGAATAACGATATGAGTCGTTATGATCCAGATCTTGGAGAGGCCAGTGTTTTTTGGTCTGATACGGATTGGGAGTACATGGAGATCGAAAGTGGCATGTTGTGGCATCGATTTCCTAGGTACAAGTGTGTTTCCTGGTGCGATGGGTTCATGTTGATATGTAAATATGCACCTGTGCCCATACTTTATTGTGAGCTGAGCACCTTAGTCTGCTATTATGGCCCTGCAGGTTTATACATGGATATACTTTCTGGATGCGGATTTTATGATGCTTTTTTTAGTCGTTCGAATGAAGACTTTAATGGTTTGGCCATTTCAGGGTTGCTTGAAAGTGGTGATAATCCGAGGAGATACCGAGATTTTTGGGAAACATGATAGAATGAGTCTTTTTTTACAGATGTAAATAGTTGTTTTTGAGGCGGTGACATTTTGCTTGATTTGAAGTAGTTTGTGTTTTATGTTATGGTGCATGTTGTCATTTATTGATATATGTTTATATATAACTTTTTTGAGTCTTGTTTGTGCATTTGCATGATGACTCTTCTTGGAGATTTTTTGAAGTTGGTTTGTAAATGTGTTTAAATTTTGCAGTGCGCTATAGCTATTAATGTTCTACATGATGGATTTTATGTAGTTATGGAATTTTAGTGTATGTTTGACGTGAATATTGATGTGGGTGTGTTTGATTTTGTAGTTTTTTTGTATTCGTGTTTATGGATCATTCAATGTCACCGCGATTCCCTTCAAAAATAGCTTTTAAGCACATTTTTCCATGACTTCCTTTTGTCGTGTTGGTTCGTCTTCGCCTTGTGTGTAAAGAATGGAATGAGATGCTCTCTCCGTCAAGTGCATTATTTAAAAAATGTTGTCTTATTCATGGAACATTTGGTTTCTTCTTGGTTGAAAAGTGGCACTCCTTCTTGGACCGTATAAATGTTTTATTTTTGAATGATCGAGGTAGAGTAACTCACTTGTGTTCCTAGATCATCGGAAGCCCATACAGAAAAAAATAATCTATTCAATGGGCCCATTCCTGCTTTTGGAAGCTGAGAAATTTGGTATGAATTTATTGGATGAATTCATCCTTAATCCTTTTACGTCCGAGGGAAAAAAGCTGGGAACAATAGAACTTGGGATATGTGGTTGGTTTGTGTTGTGTGGAGATGCTTTGGCTCAAAACTATGGATGGGTTGCACTTAAAAATTGTGATGAGGTATTTGGTAGTGTGTGTTACATGAAAAGTAGTTTCAATAACAGTTGGTGTGTAACAAAAGCCCCTGTAGGTGTTCCTGTGCCTCGCAATGTAGTTTGTAACGGAGGGAAAATATATTGGTTGCATGCAGAATTTGATGATCATGATACCTTCATTTATAATTTTTTTGCGTTTGATGTGTTTTGTAATAAATGGTGTGTGTCATGCCTCCGTTTGTTGGTGTACGTGGTATGTGTTTGGTGTTACACGAGAATCATGTAAAATGTATTCTTGATGACTCGTCGTTGAGTGTCTGGTTGTTGAAAGAAACATATGATTTTGTTGTGTGTCAGTGGGAGATATTGTGGGAGCATATATTAGATGCAACAGTTGACATCAACAAAGTTTGCAATGGGTACACGCCGGAAGTGAGCATGGGACATATTGTTATGTTGTATAAAAAGCATGGGCCTTCTATTTTGTATTATGATATGAACAAGGGAGAGTGTGTACAATGTACTTCATCAGGTTTTGATTCATGTGCAGTATATTTTCCTACGTTTGATGATATCTCTGAAGAAATTATTGGTGGAAATTTCATGGCACTGATGCCTGGTCCCGACAGTGTTGACCTGATTTCAGACATTGGTGTTCCCTGAACGCTGGTGTTTATGGAGACTTTTGTGAGGTGTGTTTGTTTATTAATGTTTATGAGTTATTAATTTTATCATATTTTGTTATCCTTATGTTGGTATTAAATTACGCACATGATAAAATATTGGATTCCAATTCGGATGTTTTATTTTTCTTGAACTGTATGCATGGAATTTAAACACTTGTCTACATAATTTTGTAATAGTGATTTTTTGTGTTGTTTTGACTTGGAACGTGATTCATCTTGCTATATGAAGAAAAGTATATTCTTTTTTGAGATGTTACAGTTTTGATTTTAATGTATTTGAGTGGTGTTGTGTATCACTTTTGTACGAGATGTTCTGAACTTGCTTGTTTGATAATAGGAGCACTATTTGAAATGGAATCAGGAACTCATGCCACATTGCCTATCGATGTCATGAAGAAAATATTTTCCAATTTATCTTTCAGAGAATTGGTGCGTATGAGGATTGTTTGCAAGTTGTGGAACTTTATATTAGATTCATCGAACCTGTATTATATTATGGAAGATCCGACTATCTGGTGCTTTGGATTTTTGGTGCGTGAATGGATGGATGTTACAGGTTCTATGGCCCTTTGTACTTGGACGACGATGGAATATTTTCACACTTGTACATAAGTGGGGCCCCTTTTGAAAAGAGATCGAGGATACATATGATGATTGGATCTCTTGTTTTGTTATCCTTTCCAATTTATGAGTTTGGAGCTCGACAATATATTCTTGCAAACCCATTCACGGGTGGAGTTATGCAAATCGGGAGTATTGACATAGGAATTAATGGATGTGTTTCTTTGTTATAAGATATTGATGATGAAGAGTACGTATTTGTTGCATTATGTTGTTTTTTGTTTTCATATTTTGTGTATGAGATCTATTGTAGTAGGTCTCGTTGTTGGAGTCTGTTGATAGTGCCGACACATACCGTCATTCCTAAAGTGACTCCTCCTATTGGTGCATCATGTTGTGGTGGGAGGATGTATTGGGTGAAGGAAAAGCTGAATTGTTTCTCTAAAATCGAGTACACCATTTTCTCGTTGGATGTTGTACATTAGAAGTTAAACTTTTGTTGTATTCCTTTTAGTGACATTGTGTCATTGTGTTTGGCTGTGCATGAGAATAATTTGTTCTGCATCGTGAGTATGGGTGAAGTTTGTGTGTGGTTGCTTCGAGATGCAGAAGCAATTTTAGGTGAAGAACAAGAGATGGGTTTCGAACGTGACGATGAGAATGTGTTTGAAGATGGATTTAGATTTGTGTGGAAGTATTTGATGGAGTTTTCTTGAGATATAAATGAAAAATGTCCAGGGTACGTGGCTGTTCATTCGGTTGGATCCATCGTCCTTATGTGTAAATATGCACAAATCCCGTACATGTTTTATGATTTGGATAGAAAAACTTGCATTCCGTCTTTTAGGAAATTGTGCACATCAGAACGTTATGGATGTTATTTCTTGACAAGAGAGGATTGTAGAGATGTAGCTCGGGTGTGAGTTTCATGTCATTGATTCCTGGATGTGAAAATATTTCTCACCTACGTAATTTGAATATTGACTAATATTTTTTCTTCCCTTGGTTGAAAATAATTACATGTATCTCATGTTTGTGTGGAAGATTTTACATAATTAAATGTGTTGTCTTGTAATTTCTACGTTTTGATGTACGTGTAAAATCTGGTTTAATTGTTGAAGATTTTATCGTCCATGTTTTGCATAGTGCATTATTCAATTAATAATAATTATGTTTTCAAAATTTTGTATGTTAAATTTTTAATTTTATTAGAGATGATGGAGTAACGAAAACAAGCACCTACAAGAAAGAAAGAAAATGTGATGATAGAATCGTCGAGTGATGTTAATCGATGTCGATTTCGTGGGCCACAATTCTACGATGAAAGACTTATGGATGTGATACTTCCTACGGGTTATGAATGGTCGAGTGAGAGTAACGTTGTACGAAAGACTCTTACGATGTCGAAATAATGAGAAGATCGAATGTTGTGATTAATCTCATAGGGGATTCACACTGGGAAACAAATTCATTGTTGCGTAATGCAGAAACTGTCACCAATCCTGTAATGTTGCATTTTTTATTATTTAATGTCTTTGTTACTTGTTTAACAAAAAATATGTCTTTCATGTGTGATGATGATTGTTTGTTGATTTTTTTTTTTGTTTTGCAGTCATTGAGTGAGAATGCCACCATGCACACATGTGAGGAAATAGATTCACCTGGAAATTCTCGACGGGACGCTGAGCATCATCATTTTTGAAGGTCACAAATTTGACAACAACAAAGAATGAAAGGGATGGGAGGTCAGGGTTATATGTATTTGTCAGGCCAACAAGTTAATGTAGATGTTTTTCCATCTTCAAGGATAAAGAGAGAAATATATGTGACAGAGGAGGTGTGTTTAGATAATTTGAATTATAACTCCTCTTTAGAGAGGATAGAAACATCGAATGAATATCTCTGAAATGATTATGTTGGAGAAGAGATGCGTGTATTGTTATCACGTGATGACATGGTTGGTGTTCATGGTGTAATGTATTATTTGATGTCTTTCTTCCTGTATTTTTAAGAACTAAATATTTCATATATGTGTAAAGAATGTTGTTTAATGAGTCATTTTGTTGCAGGTAATGAAGGAAAATTCCTCTATTTGTAGTGGTAAGAAATGAAAGTCTCCTAGAAAATGTCAGTGGGACAACGATCACCATTGTTTCGCAAGTCGCAGGTTCGAGAGAAAGATAAAATGAAGGAGATACATGGTCGGCTTTGTACACATTTTTCGACTGAAGGTGTCAGTGTAGACCTTCTACACTCTTCAGATGTTGGAACGGAGTTACACATCATACCCAGGTTAGGTGTACAATCTTGTGAAAAAATTTTCCCCACCGTACGATAGATTAAGAGTCATGCCAGATGTCAATGTGTGACTTGAAGATCGAGATGGTCAGATAGGAAGTATCAAAGACAAAGATAGAGATTACTCTTTGAATGCAAGAATTGTGCCTGTTGTAGTTGAGACAAATGTGCACCCCATAAATGTGGGGTTGAGTGGAAGTTGTAGCTACGGGAGAGGGTCATTACAGGATATTTCTATTGGAATATCTAATATTCCTCATCCGATGTTAAATGAAATGTCATGTCAAAGAACTTCGTAACAACTCGATGTGCAAATCAATGTGTAGGTGAAATTTTCTTTGTGAGATATTTTTTAAATGTATGCATCAAAATAAGTTGTGATGTCAGAGATGGTGCATTTTTATTCTCCAGTTTATAGATTCCCTGCAATAGTTTTGAATTTATGATCTATTGGAGTTGGTTAGATTTTTGTTAACCAAAATGTCTTTGAATGTTATGTATATGTGAATTTTCAAAATTTTCTAAAAATGTCTTATGAATTGCTATTCTTATACATAAACGTAGCAATGAGTGGAAGTAGCTATGGGAGAGGTTCATTGCAGGATATTTCTATTGGAATATCTAATATTCCTCATCCGATGTTGGATGAAATGTTGCAGCAGCAACAAAACAACTCAGTCATGAATTGAAATGCAGGTGAAATTTGATTTGTGATATATTTTTAAATAATTATGCATTAAAATAAGATGTGACGTCAGAGATGGTGCATTTTTCGTTTATTAGGTCTTTATGACTCGGTATATTTGTGTGTAGGTTGTCAAGGAGATATATTATCAGAAGTCTTATGCGAAATGGAATGGATAGAACATGTCCGAGAGCATCAGGTTCATGTGAATTACGTGTTGGGATCCAAAGTGATGTACGTGAGCATTTGGAGAATAACATGAACGCCTGCGATCAGAATTTACCTAGAAAATGAATTATATGGATTCTTTTGCAAATGTGGATGGTGAGGGTAGGAGGTCTATGAACAGGGAGAATATGGAGTGTCATGCAACACATTCAGTAGGGAACAACAACATCCACTATCCCAGGGATGGTGAGCATGATATTGAGTTAGAACAGGACATTCAACATCGAAACATACCTATGATAAGTGGTGTGAATAATTTCTGAATTAGAGTTACACATAGTTTTACTCATCACGTTATGGTGTATAATTGAATAGGATGCTCGAGTCTCGTCATGAATTTTTGAAAAGGATTGATGCGCTGGAAGTTATTCAGATGTGTGGTATATGTAAAGAGTCATATCCTGGTATAGTTGTGACATTGTCAAAGAGAAGTACCTATTCACAAGAGATGCAAGTGTGAATGAGGTGGTCATTGATATTCAAAGTGGAACAATATGGATCCCGGGGATCAACTAAAAGTGTTGCGTGTACTGACGCAGGTGGAAGAAATGTTGATAGCGCGGGTGAATCCCATATTGCATGTAACTCATGTACGTGGTGGCCAGTACAAACATAGTGGACACACTATATTCTTTCCCCATAGAGGATGTGGATATTCTTATTGTGAAAAGACAGAATGCTGGACAGAGGGAGTATGAATGTATTGTTAGTCACTCGCGTGTATTGGATGCTTTGCATTACAAAATTTGTAATGATAGGTATTACAAAGACGTGGAGATAGACTACGCAGCATTAGAAGATCTCCCGAAGTAGAGGGAGATGTATCAGAAAGAATTCATCGGGTGGAATCTGAGATACAAGATGAGCACGTCGGGAGAGAAGGAACAACGGATATAGTGAGTGTCGAAGAAGAACATGTACATAATCATCCATCGTCATTTTCTTTAAGGCTTCCTAATCCATGAAGGGAGATGGAGGAAGTCAGATTGTTTGTTGAAAATATAGATTTGAGGTCGGTCGATGTTGTCGATTGGCCACTGATTGGGTCTTCACCAATAAATGAATACAACACGGAGGGCATGTTGTCCATGGCATTTCCGACCCTCTTTCCTATGGGAGATGCTGAATGGTTATAGCCAAGGATTAGAACAGTATAGTTTCATGATTATGTGAAGCATTTGATAAGGTATCATGACAATAGGTTTGGAAGGCACCCGAGATTTAGATATTGTGCATATAATAGACAAATGTGGCACCGCAGTCAGCCACAGCTTCTATTTTTGTCAAGAGAAATTTGGAGGAAAATGTTCCCACGACTATTGAAGACTTGCGTCATCACATTAATAATGCGACTGATGATAAGTTGGCAGAACAGGTGATGCGTTTTGGAAAAAAACTTCGTGGGACTAGGTCTTACTGGTACTCATGTCGTAGTGAGCTGACGGATATGATTGTTCAGTTGGGTAGCCCAAATCTTTTTTTACGCTTACCACAGTCAGACACAAAGTGGTTTGATTTACACCGGTTGATGCCGGGGGAACCTCCTTCAAATTCTTCGAGGGCATATAGGTGGCGGATTGAGAATGTGATAGATTATCCTCATATCGTCGCGACTTACATGCACAAAATATTTGAGATATTTCGTGAAGAGGTGATACAAAAACTAATTGGTGCAAAGGATTATTGGTACAAGTTTGTAGTTGTCTATTTGATTGAAATTTGTTGAAATTTTGCGCAGTGATTTGATCCATTTTCGATATTGTGAACGAATGGTTTTGTAAGCTATGTTTTTTTTGGCATGGTATTTATAGGTCTGAGTGGAAACATCGAGGATCTGCACATGTCCATGGATTCATATGGGTTCCCGGTAGCTCATGCATGGAAACATTAGATTGGGAAAATGAGAATCAGGTATTGGTTGTGAGATCATTTTTTGATAGATACATCACTTCGTGGAATCCCGTGATAGCCATCAAATAAATGTCATGCTCGGTTGGTCCAGAGTTGAAGATCCTTTCGATGAATCCTTCATAGATATTAGAGCATGACCCACTTTATGACTATGAAGAACTTGTCAACCATGTGTAGAGGCACACTAAATGTAGCGAGATGTCCTGTTTGAGAAAGAAGGGATCATCCATGGTTTGTCATTATAATGTTCCATGGGATCTCGGGATGATTCAGATTTGTTTGTTGATGCAGATGGTTGGAAGAGATTTGAACCTTCTCGCAACGATGCAAGATTGAACCTTCACAACTCAAACATGTTGGCCATATGGCGCGGTAATATAGATTGCTAGCCTATTGTTTCTACACATGCGGTGTTAAAGTATATAGCAAAATATGCTTCAAAGGCAGAGAAGAGGTCAGAGAGATTTCATGATATGTTGATGAGGATATTAGATGATTTGGAGGGGGAAGAGTCTGCACTATGTATATATCAGAGGATTTTGATAGAAACAATTGTGGAACGTGATATTGGGGTGCGCAAGAGACATGTCACATGCTATTGAAGTTGTCGTTGGTTCAGTGCAGTCATGCCTTTATGACTTTGAATGTTGGTAGGAAGGTTTTCCACAAGGTGATTATGATGTCTGATGAGAATGAAAGTGGATCATGTTTCATTGATGCATATAAAGATTGACCGGTACAGTTGGAATCCATCTCATTGATTGATGTTGTGAGATCGTGGTCATTTAATGCAAAGAGAAAGAAAGACAAATGGAAGTCAAGGGATATGCCTGCTATCATACACGTGTGGCCGCGATATTTCTCTATTCTTGAAAGTGGATCAGAGGATCGTGAGAACTTTTGTTGGAGTGAATTGTTGTTGTATAAGCCATTTTGTGATATACACAGGGACATAGGTCATACTAGAGAGGAAATTTTAGAAAATTGGGAGAGAATTAAGAATACATATCGTGCATGGCATGTTGACTGGAAGGATGCAATGGAGGAAGAAGACATAGAAGAAACTGATGACGATGAGATGCAAAGTTTTGTGGGTGTGGATGGAATGGATGAGTGGGAGTTGTTTTCTGGCATTGTTCCTCCCAATCAGGTGCATTTGAGTGATCTTCATATGCTTGGAAGACAGGATTTTGATTTGAACCATGTTTGGGATACAGAGGAGGATGAGGATGTACAGGACACGTCAGCATGTTTTATAGAAATGAACAAATCCATGTAAAATGTGGTGGATTCTTCAGACAATTTGGTATCGGGTGTGGACATGTTGTCAAGAAAACAATGTATTGCTCTGGAAACTATAGTCAAACATTCTAGAAAGGGCCCCGAGGAAGCTCCACTCAGAATGATAATACAAGGTACTACCAGGACGGGAAATATTTTTTGATTAATTGCATTAAGAATGTCTTGGAAAACAGTGTCGTGACAGGTAAGAATCCTCTTCTTCTTTTGGCACCGACAGGAGTTTCTACTTTCAACATCCATGCTACAACAAAGTGCATTCGTCGCTGAAAATTCCATTGCGTGACATGAGATGTTTGGCTAGACAGACACTGGCTGTATTTCAAGAGCAGATGAGACATTATAGATACATTCTTATTGATGAGATGAGTTTCATGGGTCCAAAATTGTTGAAAAAAATTGATATTCACTTGCGAGAAGCATTCCCTTCACACGAGAATGTCATATTTGGAGGTAGGTCTATAATTCTTGTTGGGGATCTTGCCCAACTCCCCTGTAAAGGACATACCGATGTATGTAGGAAACATAGAGGGAAAAAAGTTATGGAGATATTTTTCTCATGTCATGACTCTCGACATGATTTTTGTCAAGAAGGGGACAGTGTGGATCAGGTGAAGTTTTGAAACTTGATGTGTAATTTGAGAAATGTGAATCCCACGATCGAAGATTGGGAGTTGTTGATGTCTAGAATAGATTCGTTCTTTGGTGTAGAGGAAATTTCAATGTTTGACTCTTCCAATCATTTTTTTTCGACAAATTTGCAAGTGACATTTCATAATAGGATAATGCTCAAGAATTTGAATGTCCTTGTGGCATGATTTGTTACAACCTGTGTGAGAAGAGTGACATATGGAGAACGTGATGATGACCAGTTAGAGAGTGAGGTGTTGCTTTGCAATGGTCAACATGTTATGTTGGTGTGTAATTTGTGGGTGGAGGAAAGTTTAGTTAACGGATCTCTTGGACAAGTGAAGAACATAGTGTATTTCCCTAGGACAAAGGCTCCAAATCCACCGATATTTGTTCTGTAGAGTTTCAGAATTATGTCGGCGTCCCATGGGATTTGAGTCACCTAAAATATGTACCAGTGCCTCCAGTATTGAGGGGACGTCGCAGACAAGTGCCTTTGAAGATGTCATGGGCTCTTACAATTCACAAGTCACAGGGACTCACTCTCAATAAAGCAATGATCGACATAGGTAGTAGGGAGTGACAGGGGCTGACATTCACGGTGATATCAAGAGTGAAGTCTCTTGATGGATTACACATATGTCCTCCTTTTTCTTATGAGCGTTATTCTAAGATGAAGGAAGGTGCATACGTTTCTATTAGGAAGAAGGAGGAAGATCATCTGCTGAAATGTGAACAAACATCATCATGAACGACATTGATCGCTCGTCCTTGAATACTTAAATATGTGTCTTTCCTAATATGTTGATAGTTGTGTGTTTCCTGTAATTTTGTTCAACGATATATGGTGATCGATTTTTCTAAACATGAATCATTTAAAATATGCTGAGGTTTATTAAATACGTGTGATATACATTTTGATTTTGTAATTTCATATTTATTTCTACATATTTATAGTTAACAATTGTATAAATTTAATTTATTTGATGCAATATGAGGACTTTTACATTTCATGGTGTCTCACAAACTCATCAGTGCATCGTTATTAGTTGTGAGATCATATGCGATGAGATTTTGTATGGAAGGAAAATAAACACATGTGAAATTAGAGAACTTGGAACTATACATTTTGATTTTGTAATTTCGTATTTACTTCTACATATTTATAATTAACGTTTGTATAAATTTAATTTATTTGATGCAATATGAGGACTTTTACATTTCATGGTGTCTCACAAACTCATCAGTGCATCGTTATTAGTTGTGAGATCATATGCGACGAGCTTTTGAATGGAAGGAAAATAAACACATGTGAAATTAGAGAACTTGGAACTATGTTTCAATAATATTGTTGACCTTTCATAAGTTAACCAGGTTATTTTTTTATAATTTGACATGTGCAACTTTATATATTTAAATATTAAGGCTTTGAATGCATTGGTGGTGTGAATTATAATATGATAATAATTTATGAAATTTGAAAAATTAAAATTTAAAAATTAAAAACAATAGTGATGATGATAATCATGATTACAATGATGAACAATGGTGGTGATGATGATGAGAATGTCGATGATCGACGATGGTGGTGATGATGATGATAATGAAAAATATTGACGATGGTGGTGATGATGATGATGACAACGAAAATGATCGTTGATGGTGGTGATGATAATGATGATGATAATGATTACGAAGACAACAATGATGATGATGATGACGAAAATAATGGTAAAAAACTTAATGGGGATGAGAATGATGATGTTGATGATGATATTTTATGGAGATGATGATGAGAATGATGATGATGATGATGAAAATAACGATGATTGATGATTACGAAGACAATAATGATGATGATAATGATAATGAAAATGATCAATGATGTTGGTGATGATAATGATGACAACAATGATCAACGATGGTGGTGATGATAAAGACAATGACAGTGATCGATGATGGTGGTGTTGATAATGGCAATGACAATGATCGACGATGGTGATGACGATGATGATGAAAACAATGATCAACGATGGTGGTGATGATCATGACGATGACAATGATCGACGATGGCGGTGATGATAAAGATGATGACAAGTAATTACGATGACAATGATGATGATGATGATGATGATCATAATGAAAATAACGGTAAAAAATTAGATGGGGATGATAATGATGATGCTGATGATAATGATTTGATTGAGAATATGATGAAAATGATGATGATGATGACAATGATAATGATTGGTGATTATGAAGACAATAATGATGACGAAAATGATCAATGGTGGTGGTGGTGATAATGATGATGACAATGATCAACAATGGTAGTGATGATAATAATGATGACAATGATCAACAATGGTGGTGATGATAATAACATTCATAATAAATTTTATTTTATGTATAAAGTTTTTATAATAATATTAATATTAGTAATAACATTAATATTAATACTATTATTCGTGATATTAATATTCATAATATAAATATTTGTACTAAGAATATTAAAATGAATAATAGCAATACTAATTTTAAAATATTAATGTTATCATACTTTCAGATTTGAACATTAAATCATGGACCATGGATCCCAAGTGCGTGACTCCGAACACATTTCGTAAATGTTAATAGTACATACTTAAATTTAAACCATAAACACTAACCTTAAATAATAGTCGATCAGTGTGAGTAACGATGACAATTAAAGCATATTATAAACCGATTGACAATGACGATGACAATGATATTTGATGATGATGAAAATTGAAAAAAACATGATGATAACGATGACACTAATGATTATAATATGATAATTTAGTTTTTGATAATTTTTAATTTTTAGTTTTAATTTAATTTTATACTTTTATTAATATTTACCTTTAAATAATTTTAAATTTTTATTTATTTTTATTTCTTGTGATTTTTTTAATTTTTAGTCATTTGTAATATTCTATTATTTTTAAATATTTGTAAATTTAATATTTTATTTTTCTAATTAATTTTAATATTTATAATTTTTATTCATTTTTTAGTTTTTAATTAATTTTTTTATTTTTATCCATTTTTAATTTTTTAATGATTTAATTAATTTAAAAAAAAATTCTAATATTTAATAATATTTAATTTTCATTAAAGGCAATTTTTTTATCAATATTTATTAATTTAATTTTTTTTTAATTTTTAATTTCTAATTTTTGTTAATTTAATTTTTTAGTTTTTAATATTTATTATTTAATAATTTTAATTCTAAATTTAAATTATCAAATTTTTATCATTTATTAGTTTAATCATTATTTTATTTATTAATTTTAATATATATTTTTTTTCTTAGATTTAATGTTTAAAGGTGATATTGCTAGTACATCATATGTTAAGAAATAATAGATATTTGACTTGTTGAGAAAGATGCATTGGATCACTAGTTTTGAAGGCGTTTATAATTCCTACGAGGTCATGCATAAAAATAGTGAATCCAATCGGGTTAGACTTCAAGGGCTGCCCTTGAGTTCTAGGAAATCGATGTGTCTTGACCGGGATAGCTAAATCGATTTAAGAGCTAATTTCCTTGACCCAACAACCGATGTGAGAACTAGATTCACTACAACAAGAATGTGTGTTAATGCATTGCTTGGCTAGTATCTCCTGGAAGACATCAACCAAGACACTACAAATGGGGTTTGGAAGTAAAAATTGTTATACGAAGATCTCTAGTATTCTCGTAGTAAATTTAGGAAGGTGGATCATGGGATATCCGGATGCAAAGAAAAACACCCGTTCTGCAGCAAATATCATTCAAATCACTAGTGGAGAACACCAAAATGGTAATGAAGATTATATATCCCTTGTGCGAAAAAAATTCTTAAAATTCAACGAATGTGGAGCAATCTCAAAGAAATGAAGTGTTAGATCCGATCGGGATCATCATCAATCTAGGAATGAAAGATGAAATAACCTCCTGCAGACCCACTTCGTGTCCGAAGATCCCTTCACATTGGGCTAAAAATAGTGCTCAAAACACACTTAAAGGTAGCTTGAGCACATCTGTATGCACTACCAAGCGGACTATGCTACTTCCTGGAAGAGGATACCTCCACTCAATTTGCACACATGTATGGTGTGGCCCCCATAAAATTTACCTTGCGAGCATATTATGCACATGCAAAAACATGATGTGTCACCGAGTTCATACTGCTGGTGGGAAATCGGTCAGTTTTGGAGGACATTCTGCCAGATGTGTGCGGGGAGGAGTTTTCATCGAAAATCTAGCCAAAGATTTAGCTAGTCATCTGTATCGTCGCCGAGCTGTTGTATTTAATGTTTTCGAGAGGCGAGTTTACCACCAAATATTTTATGTAATTGGTTCATCCGGTTCAAGTTTATTTGCACGTAGGCCTATGTTCTTCTACTTCCCTGGAAACAAAAATGAAAAACCTTTTAATGAGATCGTATTACTAGGACAGTGCGGTTGTGGATTTAGTTAGCTACTAGGACAGGGACATGCATTATACATTATTCAACTTCATTTATAGTTCCCCCACTTGGCCACAAGGAGTAACCAGGTAATTAGAATTGTTATATTACAATGAATAATCAAATTGGAAAGAGAGAAATTGTGAGAAGAAATAAAAAGTTGTAGAGTGTATTTTAAATGTTTTAAATGGCAGTTAAGAAATGTTTTAAATTGTAGTATGTATTTGGAAAGTTTAGTTCTCTTTGATAGCAAGTATAATTTACTCTCTCGAGATTCACATAATGAAAGGGAAATTGTCTCTCCAAGCTCCTCAAACTCCTTTGTGGAAATTCATAAGCCCCAATAATTCAATAGTTCTTAATAAAAAAAAATTATTGTCTTAAATGTTAGAGTAGGTATTTACCTTAGCTCATGTTCACCTAGGTCCATTATTTTTTTTTATATTTATCCTCACCCACATATGTGTGTGGATATTTCTTTTATCTTATTTATATATTAGGAGATATTATCTAGTTGTTAGTTCTAGTTCCTTCCTTGATCTATGGTATTGACTAGATCATTGATATCTAGTTCTCTCCTAAATCTATGGTCTTGAATAGTTCTTTGATGACTATTTATTTCCTTGATTTAAGGCTTGATCTACGGCCTTGATTGGTTCTTAGATTGTTATTCCTTGCCTTTATAAGCAAGACCCATTCTCATTGTATTTCATTGTGTTCTATAATAATATATGATATTATTGCTCATTTGTTTGCAAATTTTTTATGCAAAGTTATTTTGGTGAATTGCTTTCATTTTATAGATCATGGTGTTTGATTAGCATATGTATTCCTGGCTTGGTACAATCTAGGTGTCATTCCTTTTATGGTATCGAGAATAGGAGATAGTTGTTGACATCCATCTGTAAGGGTTATTTTGTAAATAAATTATTTTTATATTCATATATTTGGGATTTGTTTGTATTTTGTTCTATGTGTGGTTTAAACAAAACAGAGGTAGTCACTTTTTGCTTTTTTGTTGTTGCAAAAGAACGTGTGGGTTCACCTCGAAATGGTATTATGAGGTCTTAAATCTTGTGATTCCTACTAGAAGGTGCTTAACTCTAGTCCCCTTTAATTTTTTTGGTGTTGTGAAGGAAAGAGAATTTAAATTTGTTTTAGTAGTAACTCAAATAAATTGTAGAGCATGATATTGAAAATTTTGTATCTTTTGATCTATAACTCGGTTTTGATTGTTTTTTTGCAAAAGTGTTATTTTTTTGCTATTTCCATTGGAAATATTTATTTTGAGAATTTCACTATAATTATAAAATGTCATATTGTAACACACACTCATTTTAAAGTGAAAAATATGGAGTGTTGTAATCAATTGTGGACGTAATTTCAGCTGAGCCCGACGTCCTAAAATTTTGGGAGTTACATTCTTGTATCTATCATGGATTATGAGAATGATATGATTTTCTCTGAAGTGTGTGGAATTCAAGAGTATATTGTAAAATTTGTGGAAGAAAATAGATCACTCAAGAAGCGAAATTATCTTCTACAATCAATCATCAAGATAAGGATACAATAATACATTCCCTACAAAAAGAACTTGCTAGCCCGCAACATTATCATCATATTGTAGACAACCACATCCATGCTTCTATTCCACTTGCAGTTGTTTCTCTTGTACCCACTCACATTGATACGTAAGTCTTTGACCTTGTTTCTGCTCTTGATGCTCCTAAGCCTATGAGGCTTATTACTTCATGCTCTTCCACATCTGTGCCTATTACAGTAACACATGTTCTATATCCTACTTCTTCTCATATGCATGGATCTTTTGAGAAGCATACCACTACATTTAGTTCTCACATGCTCCGTTCTATGGGTTTCACTGGTGGAGGTATTGACATACATTCATAGGGTATTATTTCCCATATTCCACATGTTAATTGGAATTCTCACCATGACATTGGAATTCGAGAAGATACTTCATTGGGATCACACATTGATAGATCTCTTACTTTTGTTCGCTTGATTATTTTTTAGGATCGTGAACAACACATGAGTTCTGCACCTTCACTCATGCTTGAGAAACTCGATATTTTCGCCGCCGGACATGATCAGCCCGACACACATTCTAATTTTCTTTTGCATGCACCCATTGTGCATTTTACACCAAGTCATATGCAATTATCTTCTTCATCTATCCGGGTTGATTTGGGGTGGATATCTAATCACTCATGGTGGCGACATAGGCATTCATTGAGAGGAATCTACAGGGGTGGCTCCTGCACCATTTAACCTCTTGCTCCAATTTCTATTCCTTTTTCATTGTAATGCTTCTTGTTTTGTGCATTTTTCTTTAGTAGGTGTAGTGTATCTCTTGTTTGTTGAGAGATTTTATATTTGTATTTTCAAAACTTTTAGCATGTTGACAATATCTATTGTGGGGATCTATTTTGGTGAAGTCTAGTTTTAGTTTGTCAGTGTTCAAGTAGTTGTTTTGACAACTCATAAACATTTGTAGCGTCACTCCACTCATTCATCGGTATAAAAGGGTGAGGTGCTGATCTTAGTTCTTTGAGTTTTGCGTCATTTCCTTGCTACCTTAGCTTTTCTTAGATCATGGCACTCAGGAGTTTGTTTCCTTGCCGTGTTGCTTTATTTATTGTTCTTGGATCATGCCACACCTATTCTCAGCAGTTGATCTCAGAGAGCTGTTATCCCAAATTCACCCCCAAGAAATTTGGTCAAGACAACTCCTACACATAAGGGAAATATGATGGAAATGACTCAGACCCGCAAGCTCACATTCCAAGATGAAAAATAGGTTACAGGTGGGATCGGAAATGAAAGAGCAGATCCAAGAGAGAGCCACGTGTCCTAGTGGCGCTTCTCCAAAGATGAATCCAAAAAGAGAAGCTCAAACAAGTGCCGCTTCTCCATGTGTCTTAGGACGAAATGGAGGCAGGGGAAAATGGTCAAATAGAGTCAAAAGGTGGAGCTTTCGGGGCTGCGGGAGTATTTTGAGTTTTGTATTTTTGTGTAAAATGGGCAAAGGATAAGTTGCAGAACCACAAGCCTGATTTTCACTCTAATCTAGTTGTCACGTCTCCCATATCAAAAGGGAAGCCCAAATGAGTGTCAGGATGCCGCGTGGCCTTCGTAGGTGAAAAATAAAGAAGATTCTTCCAAACCATTAACACAAAATCTAATCTCTTCAACTACCAGATTTGATTTGATTCAATCTACTCGGAAACTAGAAGTGACATATTGTGGGTGGATTTGCAGAAGGCATTGATATTTAGTGCTTGAGCTTTTAAGGTAGGATTCAATGCATATATCATGGTGGTTGGAGCAGGATTCAAATTTTCCTCTTCTCTCTCTCTTCTTTCTATATATATTGTAACTCTTCTCATTTGAGAAGGATATACATTCAGGCATACATAAACTCACAAATTTGTTTCTCGACGCCATTTTTGAGCAAAGTGAACCTTCTCCCACACCGGAAAACGTATTTTTCCTCTAATCCAGAAATGTAATGGTCTCAGTGCACCTTCTAGAGCAATAAAAACATGTTCTTATGGTTTTCTTTAACCCTTTTCATCATTTTGTTGTTTTCTCCGTGCCTCTCCCTTTCGTCTTAGTTTTACGTGCATGTATTTCATATTTGTAGGTGCGGGATGATGTGTTTCATGGAGTTTAACAGATGATTTACAAAACTGACCATGTAAATTTTGTCTAACCTCCCTCATCTCCATATTTTCTATTTCTTTCTCCCTCAACAAAATATCTCGCTCCCCTGTTCTTGGTGCTATCACCTCATTAGTGTATGATTTCCCTCTTTATGAACTCTCTCTCTCCCTGGTCCCTTAGAATTGTTAGATTAGGAGTAGATAGCCGCATTTCCTTCCTTAGAAGTAGTTTAGTGCTAGGATAAATAGAAGTTGACATTCTCCAGAGGGCCATCTCAAATCCGCAAGTCCCACAAACCTTGAGATGTGGTCCCATGTTATGCAATCAAACTAGATGATTCTTCCTTAGAAAAGTAGACACGTAGAAATCATCCGGGGTGTCTTTGTGATTTCACATTAACAAAGTGCCCACTTCCCTTTGACACATTTTGATACTAATCATGATACTACTGATTATATTATGGACTTGATTACGGAACTTATTATAGTATCATGATAGATGTTAGATCATGGATTATTGTTAGCTTGATTCAGGTTATGATGCACGATGATTATTAGAGGCATTTTAGATATTGATAATGATATCTTGTTTGAAATGGTTATGTTATGGATGTTATTTGGACATGGGATATTGGGATATTGTGAATAGACCTAGAAATGGAAATCATTGGATGATGATATAGTTCTTTGATAAACCGCAAATGATATTGTTAGACTATTTTGATGTTGTTTTGATTCATATATCTATACGATTTCAGGAATTATATTTATATTATTTTAGATGTTCGATATGGCCATGAGGCCGAAGAAGGTATTTTTCTATTGTAGGTTAAAATATCACAACAAACATCAGGGGATTAGAGACCAACCACATTGGAATTCTAGATGAATTCAACAAGGTCACCATGGCAACTTGTTTTGTTTGTGTGTGTTGTTTTGTTAGGGGTACCCATGGGGGGAACCACCTTTAAATGTGACCAAGTGGTTATGTGTATTTATTTATTTGACCCTTTTGTTTAATGTTGCAAGGTTTATTTTTTGATGCATTTGCCCCTTTCTTTATTTATTAAATGTTGTATTAATATTGTGGGTAAGCATGTTGTTAATATTAATTAATTAAAAGATATCATGAGAAAGTAATTAATTGATTTGTTGGCCTTGAATTAAAGTGTTGTAAGAGATGTTTCAGTTAAATTTTGAGTGTGAAACACTCCACCTTCTTGGAAATTTGAATTTTTCCTTGGAGGATAATTTTGCAGGCTTGTGGGACAAGTTAAACTTGTCCCATACCTCTTAAATTTAATTACCAACCATACCTATGGTTTGAGAGTTGAAATTTGACTTTTATAATGCATTTTGGGAAGATAAATTGTAAGTTTTAATTGCACTTTTCTTACATGTTGTAATTTCAGTCCTTTGGGGTGTGGGTTTGTTTTGGAGTATGTAAGTAAACTGTCATATTATTCACCCACCTATTTATTATGCATTGGAGAATGAAGTTGAATTTGGGTTGGGGTTGAGGATGTGTGATGTGGCATCCTACATGGATCCACCTCCTCCTCTTCCCTTCCCTCTTCTATAAAATTTGATTTTCTTGCCTTATTTGGGGTTGCTTGATTTTGGAGACTTCATTCTTGGGTGAATTCTTTTGTTGTTTTGGGAGCTCTTGCTTGAAGGAGTTTTGGAAGATTGTTGCATGCTTGTGCTTGGCTGTTTTGGATTGCTTGCATTGGGTTAAACTTGTTGTTTTGGAACTTGGAACAATTGCATCATGGAGAGGTCAGAACTTGACTCTTGAAATCCTCTTGTTGTATGAATGTAAATGTTAATGTATGATTGTTTTGGTATGTTGTGGGATGTTAGCTAGATGGCATAGGAATGGTGTAGGAGAGGACTATGGGGTATAATTTGTGGGAGGCACAAGTGTGTTTTAGGGAGGTATAAGTGTGGAGGAGTTGGGATTCAGGTTTTACCCTACAAAGAAATAGCTTGAATTTATTTACTCATTATGGGGTGCCATAAGATGTTGGGGAGGCATAATGAAATGTGAGGAATAAGGGGTACTTTGGGATAAGGAATGTCGTGGCTGTGATATACTATAGTTTGGCAGTTTGTAATTCAAAGGCGGTGATATCCATTTCCCATTTTGGGAGGCATAAGAAGCATCCCTCATAGTTTCTTGCTCCTTTGTCTTGTTTGAAAAAACCTTAGTATTGTTTGTTATGTTTTAATGTAGTTGTAAACTAAATTCAATTTTTTGAACTGTGTTTTATTGTGAAAGTGCTACTTGTGTGTTTTTGGAAGCCTGTTGTTTCCATGAGTTGGATCACATATTTAATTGCATTGTGGTTGGGGCTTGGGGGCCAATGAAGAAGGATGGCTTCTCCTCTTCATTGGATGTCTTGGTTGGGTGGAGAGCGTTGCCTTTCCCCTACTCTTGTTGTGATTAATTGGAAGAATGAGAAATATGTTGGTTACTTTTTCTAGAGCTGAATTTAAAATAGTTTGACAATCCCTTGTTGAGATAAAGTTTATTGTAACCTTTCCCACTTACAAGTGGAGGAACTTGTAAATGTTTTGTAATAGAAATATGTTGTATTGTTTATGAAAGTTGTGAAGTGAAATGTAAAAGAAATAAACTCTATTTTCATCCTTTGAAAGAATGTGAAAGAATTGTATTTTGTATGATGAATTCGAAGAATGAAAGAAAGGTTGTAAAGTTGTATTTTGGAATCAATAAAGGATTGCATTACCTTTCTCAATTTTCATTGTTGTTTTAATAGTGAAATCAATGTTTGAAAGAAGTAAATGCATAAGAAGGAAAAAGCAGAACTCTGTCTTTTGAAATGTGTAAAGTTGGAAATCAGAATTGTATTTTGTTTTTTTAATGGATGGAATTAAATCAAATAAAAGTATTAGATTGGAATTCAAAGGAATTCCCAAAATTAGATGGTAAACAATGATAAATAAACCATATAAAACTTGATCTTTATTTTGTTTCTCAACCGACAAATACTTTACCTAAAATGCAATCGCTTTGTTCAAATCGACAACAATGAAATAATAAATTAAATGATTAAATTGAAGTAGTGTGTCCTAAATTAATTCAATTGGACTATAACACTTAAGGATAAATCCTTCAAAACCTTGCAAAATCGGGCTCAACCCTCTTACAGTCATTTTTTTGTCAAGAAATGTAAATGCTCAAATTGCAAATCAATCAGACAAATTGAATCTTAAAATCCTTCTTAAATCCATCTAAGAACAATTCGCACATCTATTTTCCATGTTGAGAGAGGAAGAAGATCAAATTGAACAAATCTTATAAGTTAAAATTTGATTCAGACTATAAAATCCTACAAAACATTTCCTTAAACTTGACCCCTTAAAATTTATCAAAACCAAAAATTTTGATCCCTCGAATAAAGAGTATGTCTAGAGCTTTCTAGAAAGTCCTCATTTTCCTAAAACCAAGCTTTCTATCAAAAGTTATGGCCTTCTAAACTTTTTCTTCACTTGGCATCAAAATGTTTTTTGGGAAAAATTTCCTTGGTGGGTCTGAATTTTTCCCTTGGAGCTTTGGAATTTTTTAAAATTTGTTTTCCAAATTTTCCCCACCACCCTACCGACCCGCAGCCAATCAAGAGCTTCCATGTGGCATTGCGAGGCGTCGGTGGAGGCGCAGGTGAATTTATTCCTTTTTTCCTTTGAGGAGCTAAACCTTATTTCTCCCTGCTACCCCACCTTCCCCACATTGGTTTAGGAAATGCTGCGTGTCCCTTGCAAACTCGCGGGGGTGTGGGCGCAAAAGTGGATTCTTGCCCAACATGGGAAATTTTCCAAAATGGTTCTCACCGCCCTGTTTTATCCACGTGGCTTAGGAAGCACCACATGTCCTTTGCGAGACTCACGGGGTGCGGGCACAAAGTTGTTTTTTTGCCCCATGCTGGAAAATTTCCAAATAGTCCCCCATCAACCCACAGACCCGCCTTTGGGGAAAATTTTCTCCCTTGCCCAGCAGGCCCGCCCTTGGTGAAAATTTTCACCCCAAGGCGCGTTGGCCCATAACTTGGAAAAGATGAGGAGCTAGGAGGACTTCTTTATATCACTGGAAAGGTGAAGAAATTTCCTATCCAATGGAAATGATTTAGGGAAATTTTGAATTTATTAATTATGAGAAAAACCAAGTTGAGTCTTTAAGTCCATTAGAGAGTGGGTGTGGTGACGAATCACCCTCTAACCCTAATTGAACCTTCTAACCCTAGATTTTTTGACCTTGTGACCTCTAATAATTATGAATGAAAGAAATTTTTTCTCTTGTGGATTAGAATTGATCTAGAACTTGTTAGTGACAGCTATTGTCTTGTAACCTGATTGTAGACTCTTTAAAAAAAAATTATATTCCATTATTTTTTTCCTAACTAACCGTAGGTTGTTTTGGGTCTCAAGTGGGTTGTTTTTAGTGTGCATGAAACTTGGTATCGAGCATTTGTACGAAGCTTTGGCGATTGGGCACACTAGAAAACTTGAGACATGAACCTTAAACCTAGCACACTTGTAAATCTAGAAAACAACTTAGTTAGAAATTACATATTTTAGTAAACATGGAAACTAAATAAAACTTAGAAAAATGAACTAACTCTTGCCTTGGTTTGTGCAGAAGCGTAGATGGGAAAAGGGGTCTTTTCACATAGACCTAGACTTACCACTACCAGATCATGTTGTAGTAGTCATACTACCCCATATTTTGTAGACTCTTCAGGATGTTAATGATGCTCTACGTGGAGGATCAGTAGGAGGACATGCAGCCAAACATGATGGAGTCACTTCCATTTAGGGTCATGTATCTCCTAGACCTAGCAAGGGACGTGAAGGATAGAACTCCCATAGAGAGTCACCATAGAGGGGACAGGGTGACCGAGTTTCCGGACATAGAGAGATTTCTCGAAGCCCTAAGATTAGGCATGAGCATATAGAGAGACCTAGAGGCCATCAGACCACAGCTGTAGATCACATCAAGGAGATCCTGAAGCTTCAACCATCACTTTATTATGGTGACATAGGTGGATTTCAGGTAGAGGCTTGGTTGGTGAGCTTGACCGGATGCTTCAATCTCTGTCCTTATTCTAGCAACATGAAAGCTCATGTTGCGATCCATCTACTGAGGGATGGAGTTGGTGTCTAGTGGAGGACAGAGGAGCAAAAGCTCCATGTTGATTCTGAGACAATTACCAGGAGCTCTTTCAAGAGTGTTTCGGAGTAGATATTTGTAATGGAGGTCCATCCAAAGAGCGGATAGATGAGTTCCATGAGCTCGACATGTGCATCTCGTATATTGACCGAGTATGAGAGTAGATTTATGGATCTGCTCCAATATGTTGATTACATGCAAGATGAGTAAGTGCAGATCCATAGATTCATCCGGGGCCTGAACCTAGAAATTGGAGGTGTAGTGTTGATCCATTGTCCACAGACATTAGCTGAGGCTGTCGAGAAGGCCTATATAGTAGAGGAGACTCAAGGAAAGACCCGACATGCTAGAAATTGAGTCCGAATCCGCATACAACAAATGCAAGACAACAAATCAAGGGGATTAGTACCTCTCCCTCAAGGTGGATAGGGTTTAACACAATCATCTTTTAGACCAAAACAACAAGAACAATAAAGCCCCGCCCATCTTATAGACCTCCACAAAGGTTTGATTCATAGAGGTCGAGTATGGGGCCTCCTCCTAGGGGTACCATCAGACACATGGTTCTCGTGAGACCTCACCCAGCAGGAGCTCACCCATAGAGATATCAGCAGACTATAGCCAAATCATCGGGATCCACACCAAAGACCTCCAGTACGGTCGGACTGCGCACATGGGGAGAGGATCAGGCCGTTGTTTTGATTGTGGTGTTATGGACATTTTGGAGAGACTACCCACATAACCCTAATAACAAGGGTAAGACACAGATCTTAGAGCCTATGGTTGCTGATATGGGGCGCAATCATAGGATGTATGTAGCGGTTGAGAACTCAGCGCAAGAAGAACATCAAAGTACAATTATTGAGACAAAAAGTAGCATTGGTGGTATTCCTACCTCCATTCTATTTGATGTTGGTTCTTATGTTTCTTTTATTGCACCATCTTTAGTAGAGTGATGCAAGATGTGGTAGTTAGGTAGGGTCATAGTCATAATGTGGATGTTGAGATGGTTTTTGAGCCAAGATCTCTATAGACTCCTTAGTTAAGGAGTGTGTGGTAGATTTAGGATCCTTCACCACTACCTCGGATATTTGTATCCTTCCATTGGGCTCTTACAGAGTCATCTTGGCCATGGACTAGTTGTCTACTCATAGGGCCGAGAATGGATTGTTACCATAAGATTATATCTAGTGTAGATGATTTGGGAGTTGATTTAGTTATATCAGGGATCAAGAGACCTGTTTCTATTCGCACCTTTTCGTTATGTAGCTTAAGTGGTGTGTGTGATCGGGTTATCGATGTATGCTATTACAATCAAGTGACAGATCGAGGATGGGTCTAGTGGACCATCGCTATATGATCAACCCATTTTGAGATATTTTTAGATGTCTTTCCTAGGAGCTACCCGGTTACCAACCCCACATGAGATAGATTTTCATATAGATCTAGTTCCGAGAGCAGAGCCTATCTCACGAGCACTTTTTGGATGATCACCCGAGAGTTGTGTGAGCTCAAGTTGCAAATGGAGGGCCTCTAGAGAAAGGACTTATCCGTCCCATTTTATCCCCTTAGGGTGCGGTGATTTTGTGAAGAAGAAGGATGGATCCTTTTGGTTGTGTATTGATTACTTCTAGATGAACAAAGTAACGATCAAGAATCATTATCCTCTTCCACACATTGATGATTTATTTGATCAAATGAAGGGAGCCAAAATTTTCTCCAAGATAGACCTTAAGTAAGGCTATCATCAGCATAAGATTTTGGAGGCACATTCATAAGACCACCTTCCATACGAGATATGGCCACTATGAGTTCACATTGGTACCCTTTGGCTTGACTAACGCCGCCACAGTGTTTATGAGGTTGATGAATGGGGTATTTTGGACCTTCTTAGATCACTTCATGCTCATATTCCTTGATGACATTATGATTTACTCATGTACGCATGAGTAGCACAAGGGGTACCTTCGCCAGGTTCTTCGGTGTCTCTGAGAACAACAACTTTATGGGAACTTGGAGAAGTGTGCATTCTTTCAAATGAAGGTTTAGTATTTGGGTCATATCATCTCTAGGGAAGGTATCTCCATCGATCCTTCTAAGATTAGAGCTAATATGGATTACTCAAAGACCCACCATTGTGACCGAGGTGCACAAATTTATGAGATTAGTAGGTTACTACTAGGGATTTGTTCAGACTTCTCTCGATCACAAGACTCCCATCACTTCCCTTTAGAGGAAAGGGATGAAGTTTGTTTTTTCGTAACGCCGTAAGTGCAAGTAGGTTAGAACCTATACTTGTAGTGCCATATCCTCGGGGTGAATTTTTCATCTACATGGATGCTTCTTTATCGGGGCTTGGAGGTGTATTGATGCAAGTGGGAAGAGTAGTGGATTTTGATTCTTGCAAACTCAAATATTACGATCTTAATTATCTAACTCCCGATCTTGAGCTCATGCAGTTTTCCACACTTTGGTTTGATGGAGGTAGTTTCTTCTTGGTTAGAGATTCACACTCGGGATAAATCCTTTGAGTCTTCGCCACCTCTTCACGCATCCCAACCTCAACACTTGTCGGTGGCATTGGATGGAGTTTTTTTGTGAGTATTATATGGAAATAGAGCATGTGAAGGGGAAGGAGAATGTGGTGGCGAGATGCTCTCAGAAGGAGACATATGGTTATGGATAATTTAGTGGGAAAAAATTTACGGAGCATGATTCTTCAATAGCTTCCTCTTCAAAACTTCTACATTGCGCAGTTTGAGTAAATATCGAGTCTCGAGACCCTCGAGGGGAAGTTTTATGGTTTCTCACTAGAGGAAGATGGCCTTCTCAAGCACAAAGGTCAGATTTATGTTCCCAGAGATGGAGGATTGAGGTAGGACATATTGACAGAGGCACATCGTGTACCCTATTCAGCCCATCCCGGGGTGAAGAAGATGCATGCTACCTTGAGACAGTTGTATCATTAGAGAGGACGTCATGGAAACGTGGCTCGGCTTTGTGTCACGATGTTTAGAGTGATAGAAAGTTAAGTCTAAGCATCAGCATCCATCCGGCCTTCTCTCTTTCCTCATGCTTTGTCATTGGAATGGAAGTGGGACACCATTTCCATGGACTTCATTCAGGGCTATAGATGTGGAGCTATCACCACAACACCATCATGGTTACGGTTGATAAATTGAAAAAAGTGGCTCACTTTTCTCCAGTGAAGACCACTTATACACTAGTGCAGTGACACGGGTATATTTAGATGAGATTGTTAGGTTGCATGGGATTCTACGGAAGATCATTAGTGACCATGATCCTTTGTATACTTCCCATTTTGGACTACCATGCAACATGCCCTCGGGATGAGAATCAACTTCAACACAAAATATCAGCCCAAGAGAGATGGACAGACTGAGTGGGTGAATCAGATTTTAGAGGACATGCTCAGGATGTACATGATGGATCAGCAGTCTAGATGGGAGGAGTACCTGTACTTGGTGGAGTTTTCCTATAATAATAGTTTTCAGAGTTCTATAGGCATGGATCCTTTTCGGGATCTGCATGGTAGAGAGTGCATAACACCTCTTATTTGGGATAGGTTAGAGGAGAGGGTTTCTCTTGGAGCAGCCTTATTGCAGGACATGGAGCAGCAAGTGATTTTGATCGAGATAGATACTGCAGGAGGCTCAGGATAGGAAAATAAGTATGCAAATCAGCATAGGACGGACCGTAGTTTTGATGTGGGCATGAAGGTTTTCCTTCGTGTCGTGCCACATAAGAGCCCTATCTATTACGAAAAAGGTTCTAAGTTAACTCCTCAATTCCCGGGTCCTTTCAAGATCTTAGAGTGCATCGGCCCTTTGGCCTACCATCTAAGCATTGCCACCTATCTTGTCTTACATACATGATGTGTTTCATCTTTTAGTTTTTAGGATATATGTTCCATATCCTTCTCATGTGTTAGATTGGACCTCATTCCAGTGCGGGATCGTGGCGGACGATGGTGGACCCGCTCACATCAAAGATCCCAGAATTTGGGTCTTCGAGGCGAGAGAGGTTGATTAGGTGCAGGTGCAAAGTGGGACAAATATGATGAGACCTGTAACTACATGGGAGGATGCTACTTTGCTACGAGTTCACTTCCCACATTTTCTCTAGTGACTTTCAGAGGAATTCAAATCTAAGTGGATTGGGATGTAGTGCCGACTTCCCTTTGAAACCTTTTGATACTAATCATGATACGCGTTGATTATACTATGGACTTGATTATGGACCTTATTATAGTATGATGATAGATGTTAGATCATGGATTATTGTTGACTTGATTCGGCTTATGATGTATGATGATTATTAGAGGTGTTTTGGATATTGATTATGATATAATGTTTAACATGGTTATGTTATGGATGTTGTTTGGATATGGGATATTAGGATATTGTGAGTAGACCTAGAAATGGAAATCATTGGATAATGATATAGTTGATGATAAAACCGTAAATGATATTGATAGATTGCTTTGATGTTGTTTCGATATATATATATATATATATATATATATATATATATATATATGAGTTTGGGAATTATATTTATATTATTTTGGATGTTCCGATATAGCCATGAGGTTCAAGGAGGTATTTTTGTTTTGGGTTAAAATATCATAAAAACATCGAGGGATTAGAGACCAACCACATTGGAATTCTAGATGAATTCAACAAGGTCACCATGGCAACTTGTTTTGTTTGTGTGTGGTTGTTTTGTTAGGGGTACCCATTGGGGAACCACCTTTAAATGTGACCAAGGGGTTATGTGTATTTATTTATTTGACCCTTTTGTTTAATATTGCATGTGTTTATTTTGTGATGCATTTCCCCTTTCTTTATTTATTAAATGTTGTATTAATATTGTGGGTAAGCATGTTGTTAATATTAATTAATTAAAATATGTCATGAGAAAGTAATTAATTGATTTGTTGGCCTTGAATTAAAGTGTTGTAAGAGATGTTTCAGTTAAAAATTTTGAGTGTGAAACTTACTCCACCTTCTTGGAAATTTGAATTTTTCCTTGGAGGATGATTTTGCGAGGCTTGTGGGACAAGTTAAACTTGTCCCATACCTCTTAAATTTAATTACCAACCATACCCATGGTTGGAGAGTTGAAATTTGACTTTTATAATTTATTCGGGAAGACAAATTGTAACTTTTAATTGCAATTCTCTTACATGTTGTAATTTCAGTCCTTTGGGGTGTGGGTTTGTTTTGGGAGTATGTAAGTAAAAATGATTATTCACCCACCTATTTATTATGAATTGGAGAATGAAGTTTACTTTGGGGTGGGTTGGAGTTGAGGATGTGTGATGCGGCATCCTACATGACTCCACCTCCTCCTCTTCCCTTTGCTCTTCTATAAAATTCGATTTGCTTGCCTTGTTTGGGTTTTCTTTGTTTTGGAGACTTCATTCTTGGTTGAATTCTTTTGCTGTTTTGGGATCTCTTACTTGAAGGAGTTTTGGAAGATTGTTGCATGCTTGTGCTTGGATTTTTGGATTGCTTGCATTGGGACAAACTTGCTATTTTGGAACTCGGAACTACTCCATCATGGAGAGGTAGGAATGTGTCTTTTGAAATTCTCTTATTGTATGAATGTTTTGGTATGTTGTGGGCTGTTAGGTAAATGGTCTAGGAATGGTGTAGGAGAAGAGTATGGGGTTTAATTTTTGGGAGACACAAGTGTGTTTTAGGAAGTATAAGTGTGGAGGAGTTGGGATTTGGGTTCCACCTTACAAAGAAATATCTTCCATTTCTTTACTCGTTATGGGGTGTCATAAGAGGTCGGGAGGCATAAGGAAATGTGACGAATAAGGGGTACTTTGGGGAGGAATAAGGAATGTCGGGGCTGTGATATACTATATTTTGGTGGTTTTTAATTCATGTGGTGATACCCATTTTCCCTTTTGGGAGGTATTATAACTATCCCCCATAGTTTCTTGCTCCTTTGGCTTGTTTGAAAAATCCTTAGTATTTTTGTCATGTTTTAATGTAGTTGTAAACTACATTCAGTTTTTTTGGAACTGTGTTTTATTGTGAAAGTTTTGCTTGTGTGTTTGTGGAGGTTGTTGTTTTCATGAGTTGGATCACATATTTAATTGCATTTTGGTTAGGGCTCAGGGGCCAATGAAGAAGGATGGCATCTCCTCTTCATTAGATGTCTTAGTTGGGTGGAGAGCATTGCCTTTCCCCTACTCTTGTTGTGATTAATGGAAGAATGAGAAATCTACTAGTTGTTGTTCGGAGCTTAGTTAAAAATAGTTTGACAGTCCTTTGTTGAGATAAAGTTTATTGTAACCTTTCCCACTTGCAGTGGAGGAACTTGTAAATGTTTTGTAATAGAAAGATGTGGTATTGTTTATGAAATTTGTGAAGTGAAATGTAAAATAAATAAACTTTGTTTTCAGCCTTTGAAAGAATGTGAAAGAATTGTATTCTGTATGATGAATTCGAAGAATGAAAGAAAGGTTGTAAAGTTGTATTTTGGAATCAATAAAGGATTGCATTACCTTCTCAATTTGCGTTGTTGTTTTAAGATTGAACATCTAAATGTGAATTGAAATCTCTGTTTGAAAGAAGTAAATGCGTATGAAGGAAAATGTAGAACTCTATCTTTTGAAATGTGTAAAGTTGGAAATCAGAATTGTATTTTGTTTTTTTTTGAATGGTTGGAATTAAATAAACTAAAAGTATTATATTGGAATTGGAAGGAATTCCCAGACTTGGATGATGAAAAATGATAAATAGACCCTATCAAACTTGATCTCTATTTGTTTCTCAACTGGCAAATACTTTACCTAAAATGCATAGTTCAAACCTGCAATAATGAAATAATAGATTAAATGATTAAATTGTAGTGTGTCCTAAATGAATTCAATTGGACTATAACACTTAAGGATAAATCCTTGAAAATCTTGAAAAATCAGTCTCAACCATCTTACGTCATTTTTCTATCGAGAATTATAAATGCTAAAATTGTAAATCAATTAGAAAAATTGAATCTCGAAATCCTTCTTAAAACTAACTAAGAAAAATTCTCCATGTCTATTTTCCATGTTGAGAGAGGAAGAAGATCAAATTGAACAAATATTATAAGTTAAAATTTACCACTTGTACTTGAAAAATCCTACGTAACGTTTCCTCAAAATCGACCCCTCAAACTTTGTGAAAATAAAAATTGATGATCCCCAAGTAAAGAGGATGTCAAGATATTTCAGAAATTCCTCGTTTTCCCATACCCGATCTCTCTATCAAAAGTTATGGCCTTCTGAAGTTTTTCTTCACTTGGCTTCAAAAAAACAAATTGAAACAAATTTCTAAAGCGGGCCCGCAGCCCGAATTTTTGCCTTAGAGCTTCAAAAAATATTGGGGAAAATTTTCCAAATTTTCCCTACTGCTCACCCAACCTACTGCCCAATCAGAGTTTCCATGTGGCATCGCGAGGTTTCAAAGTGGAGGCACATGTGAATTTATTCCTTTTGCCTTCAAGGCGTTAAACCTTATTTCTCCCCTCGCCCCGCCTTCCCGTGTTGGCTTAGGAGATGCCACATGTCCCTTGTAGATTCACGGGGGTGCGGGTGCAAAAGTGGATTTTCACCTAGCCGGTTGTTTTTCTTAAATGGTGCCACCACCCTGTTTTATCCACATGGCTTAGGAGGTGCCACGTTTCTTTGCGGACTCACGGGGTGAGGAGCAAAGTTGTTTTTTCACCCTGCACTAGAAAATTTCCAATAAGTCCTCCACCGCCGCACAGACTTGCCCTTGGGAAAAAAATTCTCCGCTGGCCCCGCAAGCCCGCCCTTGGGGAAAATTTTCACCCTAAGGCCCGCCGTCCCATAACTTAGAAAATATGAGTTAGGAGGACTTCTTTATATCACTGGAAAGGTGAAGAAATTTCCTATCCAATGCAAATGATTTAGAGAAATTTTTAATGTGTTAACTTTGTGAAAACCAAGTCGAGTCTTTAAGCCTGTTAGAGAGTGGGTATGGTGAGGATTACCCTCGGCCCTAATTGAACCTTCTAACCCTAAATTTTTGGCCCTGTGACCTATAATAATTGTGAATGAAAGAAAGGTTTTCTCTCGTGGAATAGAATTGATCTAGAAACTTGTTAATGACAATTGTTGTCTTGTAACCCGTTTTGTAGACTATTTTAAACAAAAAGAAATTATTCTATTATTTTTTCCTAACTAACTCTAGGTTGTTCTTGGGTCTCAAGTGGGTTGTTTTTAGCGGGCATCACATGATCAAATTATGTTTGGTTTTTTTGCACTTTCGACATCACTCCATTGATAGTCACCTTGTATGGAGCTATTCTGATGAAGCCCAGTGTCATTTATTTTTGAGTTTTGGAATCGAGCAATGGATTCAGAACATACCGCACACCAAAATTCTTGAACATTATACGATTTACGTGAGCCAAGCTTCTTGGGATTCCTTGTAGTGGGTTTTTGCTCTCTTTACTTTGTTGTTACTTATTTTGGGTACCTTATGTTGTCCCTTTTTCCTAGTTATTGTACATGAGTACCTCATTTAGCCTAGTTGTCGAGACTCATACGTGGACATGTTATTTCTATTTTGGCCCCTAGCTTCACTGACGGGGTGTTAGAGTAGGTATTTACCTTAAGTCATGTTCACCTAGGTACATTATTTACCTTTAATATATTTATCCTCACCCACTAATGTGTGTGAATATTTCTTTTATCTTATTTAGATATTAGGATATATTATCTAGTTGTTAGGTATAGTTCTTTCCTTGATCTATGGTATTGACTAAATCCTTGATCTCTATTTCTCTCCTAAATCTATGGTCTTGACTAGTTCTTTGATGACTAGTTATTTCCTTGATTTATGGCTTGATATGTGTCTTTGACTAGTTCTTAGATAGTTATTCCTTAATTATATAAGCAAGGCCCATTCTCATTGTATTTCATTGAGCTCCATAATAATATATGATATTGGTGCTCATTTGTTTTCATAAAGGTTTTATGTAAAGTTATTCTAATGAATTACTTTCACCTTATAGATCGTGGTGTTTGATTAGCATATGTGTTCTTGGATTGGTACGATATGGTTATCGTTCCTTTTATAAAAATTTTCTCCATTAAATTTTTTTAGTCATTTTTTGTGAATATTTTTGACACTTTTCTCTTAATTAATTATTATCTTAATTTTCTAATCACTAATCATTTATTATCTATTTTGACAACAAAAGAACTCATTTAACACTAAATAGTTTAAACATTTGTTAAGGGAGTAATGATAATACAATCCATTTATACAATTCACTTTTTGGTTTTTCCATCTTTTAAACTTGTTCAACCTCAAGTTTTTTATTGACAAAGCATTTGGAGACAATACTTTTTCAATTACTTTTGACCTATAACAAAACATTTGAAGATGTAATGCTTTTAAAATTATTTTTCATTCATAATTCTTAGTAATGTTAGAGTAACTTAATTACAACTCTATCATATATTTATGTTTAAAAAAAGATTTAAGGTCACTTTTAATACCAAAATGGATTTAAAAAAATCAATGTTACTTACTTGAAATATCAATACAAGTTTTCATCATTGACTTTGACTATCACTTGGAGGTTTTCTCTTTTTATTTTAAGATATATTGACCATACAGTGGAGTTTGAAGACATTTTTTCTTCTAGAATATTTTTTCAAACATGACACATTGTTAATTATTTTCCTCCAAATTAATAATTATCTTATAGTTTTATAAAGAGATACATATTGAAATTTGTAAACCATTAGCTTTGAGACTACTCAAAGATATAAGCTATCTCATTAAGTAACTTCTATAAAACTAAGTAATACCAATAACAATATATAAGTACACAAAAACTACCGCAACTACTAATAACAATATATAAATACCACAACTACCAATAAAAATAGATAACTAACTCTAAATACCAATAAAAAACTTAGTAATACTTGATGAGAAATATTAAGTAGTAATTATTTTCGGTGAAGACCTTTTTGAAATTTAGTTAATATTCATTTTTCTTACAACCATCCATCTGAAAAAGTTATATATGATGAAATACATGTAATTTCACATGAGTTGTAAAATAAGGAAGAGGAGATAACAATGTTAAATTTATTATTGGTAGTTGTGGTGCTATGTATGGTATGTGAAGTTTTTGTATGATTGGGAGGTGGGGATGAGTGAATAATTTTAATCCCTCCTTATCACATGTGTGTGTTGTTTTGTGTAGTAATTTTTCTTGTATCTTGTTATACAATAAGGTTTTAATAATTTAAACTTTCAATGTTCCTATTATTCACTCAATATAATATAGATGCATGCAATTTGTTAGTTGGATATTCTATAAGGAATAAGGATATATGTTGACATGGATTGAGGATCAAGTTTTCCTCTTTATATCACAACTCGTTATTATGCGATATGAATATAGAGGTCTAATATTATATAATCATAGTTTCATACTTCTTTTGAGGGAATGTTTTTGATATGATTTATGAGCCCAATATGACTTTTGTTCACATAGCCTAATGTTGTTGTAAATTAGCAAGAATACTTATAGAGCTTAGCTGAATTTCCTATTCTTTATTTCCTTTTACATTTTCTTTGTATATCATTCTCACATAACGTTGAAATGTGAAATATGGCAAGTTGTATAGGTCTGTTAGTGAGTATACTCAATACATTTCTCTTAATGTTAGCCCCTAGTGATCAATGTGCATAATTTCTATTGATGTATTATTAAGTTTCGTTCCTTACAACTTATGGATTGTTAGGCCACATGACATTTTCACATGGATTTATGGATGATGTCCTCACGTGATAGGGGTATGGGAAAATGTGTTGGGTAGAGGATGTCTTATGGGGTCTATTGTATTTTTTTGAAGTCGACAACAATAAAGGATGGAAAATATGGGGTTGTGATTCTATGTTTTAGAAGAGCTCGACAACCCATCCAAGAGCACCATTAACCAATCCAACTTTCACACATATGTTTGATGTCAACATGACATCTTGGCTTTTGTATAGGAGTATTGTAGGCCCTCCAATTGAGTATCATTTAGGTCTTGTAATGCTCCATATATTTTTGTGTTTTCTTTGCTAATCATAATTGTAAAGTATAATGATTCAATCATCAGCTTATTATTTTCTTTATGATTTTGACAATTATTTTCCTCCAAATCAATAATTATCTTATAGTTTTATAAAAATTTACATATTGAAATTTGTAAACCATTAGCTTTGAGACTACTCAATGATCTAAGTTCTCTCATTTTCTCATGCCTTACTCTATTGAGAACATGTTCTAATAGATCTATCCTCCAATTATGTATATGTATGATCATAGATATGAATATTAATAATTAATGAATAATCTAAATATACATCATATTATAATAAATTAGAATTAATATTTGTAAGTAAAAGACACCATCACCTTTCCAAAAATGATAAAAACTAGAATGTGATTTTCATCTTGTTGAGGCTATTCCACATTTTAATGCCCTTTGAGGAATGAGTATCAATAAATAATGTTGTTTTGTATCAATTTACGTTGTGTTAACTTTGGGGTTTCTTGCCCCTACCTTATCTTTTGCTCTTTCCTTATATTTTTCTCTTTCCTTGTTCCTCTGAGAATGGTCTTAACATCTCATACTCATGCTTTTAATCAGTAAAGAAACACTTCCACAATTTCATTAAACATTTTCCATCAACCTAACCCTTTCTTCATCCATGCACACAACTAAAACAGAGCATTCCTTGGTTGATTAGCAATTAACGTTGTCTCAATACAATATCATCAAATTTCAAGGAGTTTTCCCATTCTTACCTTCCATTAATGCACTTGTTTATATAATATCATCTTCTTGAATTTTTATTCAAGGTTCCACTCTAACCCTTAAACAAGATAATGGCCTCTAAACCCTCAGGACAGGGTGTCATAGTTTAATGTAACTTGGATTAACAAAGATTGATTACAAGAATGTAAACTCACCTTATGATAGGGAAGTAAATGACCCTCTATTTCTCCATCATGTATAAATCCTAACCCTTCAAGCTTCTGATTATTGGTGGTGACACATTAGTTTTTATGTCATATCAATATTTCAGTGTTTAGGATATTGCATTAGTTTTTAAGATATCGTTTGATTGTTTACAGTGTCATATTAGTGTTAAGTTTTCCTGATTATGTTATTTATGATAAACCCTAAATTCTAAACCCTCAACCTTAAGTCATAAACCCTAAATCTTGAACCCTAAACCCTAAAACCTAATCCTTGAACCCTAATCCCTAAACCTTAAACCCTAAACCCTAAATGTTCAGGCCTAAGCTCTAAATCCTAAACCCTAAGCCCTAAACCCTAAACCTTGAACCTTAAACTTTAGTAAATAATTTTAGTTTTCATTATTATTATTAATTAATATATTTAAAACTGTAAGAAAAGATGGAAATTTGATGTTATATCTATTATGCAATACTTTGCAAATATGAACAAATCTATGTGTTTGATATACACAAGGACAAATATAACAGAAACTTTATCTTAAGTACAAATATATCAAACAATTTGTTGGAAGTTTATTTTCAAAACGAGTGACGTGGTAAAATATTTGGTTTAGTATACAAACACTAAATAATAGTGTGAACTAGTTTATTATTATTGTATTATTGTGTTCACGTATTTCTTAATAAATGATAGAGGATTCGAATTTCTACAATTTGTGTTTATTAATCACCTGGTATGAGACTAGTTAATTATGTTGATATTGGTTAAATATGCATGCAATATTTGATTTGTTAGTTCTAATTTCATTTCTCTTAGCTATGTTAAATTAAATACATTGAATATTGAGATCATTTGTGTGTGTGTGTGTATATATATATATATATATAGATATATGTATTAGTTATTAAATATTGGTAATTGTAATGTTGTGAATGTTTAATGAAAGTTGAAGATATAAAAATTATGTGATATCATACTCTGACTCTCAATTTGGCATATGGGGGAAAGTGCCTCTGCAAAGACATGAATCAGTGTGTGCTGAAGGGGATTTCCCCTTATGATTCCACATTGATATGCCCAACTATCATTTTTGATGAAGGGTCTTACCCCTAAGTATTCTTCATTGATAGTTGGGTGGTATATTGTGTTGAGCAGAGGTTTTTAAAGTCACTTGCCAACCCTCCACTCAGAAATGCACCCTCCCATAATATCGTAACCGTCCCTTTTGCAATGGATGGTTGTGATATTATGGGAGGGTGAATTTTGAGTGAAGGATAGCCATTGGAATTTATTGATACTTGAATTTGTCATGGATATTATCTTTCTGATGTTGTGATTATTTTATCATATTGGATGATGTATATTATATTTTTCATGTATCGTACTAACATTAATTGTATATTTCTGTTGTGTACTAGTTACTCTTTTGTGTATTGAATATGAATACCAAAGAGCCTAATTTCTCTTGATCCTATTTGTAAAATGAAGACATACAAAAATATGAGCTTCCACGTAAACTAAAGATGAAAGGTGTTCACATAAAAAGTTTGAAAAATCCAAGGGTTCTTAAAAATAGTCCTCAATTTATTAACAATTTATAAATTATATGTATATTATAGATAGTTCAAGTATGTCAATGAATACTAGTTGTTCAGAATGTATAGCAAATAATTTTTATTATGATTCAAAATTTTAGCACCATTTCTAAAATTCAAATAAAAGTGTGAAATTTTTGAAATATCTATATTCCTCAATTTTAGTTTGTAAGTTCATTTTTTTCAAAAAGAAGGGTATATGGGTGTTGCGAAGATTATTATGTTATTGTTGTTTAATTATTGTGTTTTGGCATGCATATATATATATATATATATATATATATATATATATGTTATTAATATTTTAATATTTTAATTTTTTTGTGACTTGTTTTAACTAAACATGTTATTATTTTGATAGTTTTTATCTAAATGTAATAATTTCTATTTTATATACATCATCTTTAAAAATATTATTTAATAAATAAAATAAGCACCATAAAATATATTATTATACGATGTGAATTATATTTATAAGGTTAATTATAATATTTTCTATGGAAGTTTCTCTCAACATTGAATAAGTGTATTTGAAATAATATTAATTTTGTAACAGTCTTTGTCACATTATATTTATTATGTCGCATTCTTTGTCACATTATAGATGACCATATTGTGATATTAATTGTTGTTTTCCTTGCATTTCAATACATGTGTATTTTAGATTAGATAAAAATTCAAATTCTTCCAATGATTTAACATGGCATTCATGTTGATGATAATCAAACATAGATCAAAATTTATTACGGAAAGTATGAAATAAATGTTTCATTAATGATGCAAAACTTCATGCAATAATTATTAGGATGGGAAGGAGTTCGAATGGAAAAGCATGATCGATCTTTCTATCCAAGAGATTAAAGAGGAAAACAGTTCGTTTTTATATGATGACCTAGAATGGAAACCAATAGGGGATGAGACGAACTTCGACATTTGTGCCACCATACCTCTCGCAAGACTATAGGCATTTTTAAAAGGGGAAGGTTTTAACAAAAATTTGAGACTACCTTCGCCCGCACAAATCACAAGTCAACAAATATAGAAAATCCTAAACCGCATATAACCAAGTCATATTCTAGGTTCAGATATTTGTTAAAAAAATTGTTTTTTGTACGTTATTTTCATAAAAAATTGTATAGCATTTGATGTTACCATTTTCAATGCAGCTATTGGTGTTTGTCTGATCCAGAAGACAATAGAAATAAGCCAGTAACAAGTGAAAAAGTGAGTAGGTGTATAATTAAAAGGGGTTTCTAATGTCATTTCAATGTGAAGGTTTTTTATGAGATAATCGACAAGTGGCCATAAAATTATACAACAATCCATTTTGTTGTGATGCAAATGTTGAGTGTTTTCATGGGAGGAACGAAAATACCATTAATGATCCTCATCTGAATGTTTCCTTGTACTTATCAAATGAATGCAAAAATTATATCGAGAGTATTTTGTTGATGGGAGTCACCGTGGAAATGGTGTATGATAAATATATAGAGGATCCATCCAACATGGGTATATCGAGAAAGAGGGACGAATACATGAAAAGAAAGGACGTGGTGAATGCATGGAAAAGCTGTAGAAGGTCTCAAAATCACGCCGATGATGCCATGAGTGTGAACTTATGACATGCGGAGGAAAGAGACATATTTTTCTACTATCAACGCCCAAATGGAACCACCATTCCATTCATTATGGGGTTGCAAACACCGTGGATGTGTGAGAGAATGGTTCAACATTCACACAATTCCATAATCTCCATGGACTTGACATTTGCTATGAAAAAATATGGCGTAAGTAATTGGAATGAATTTTGAAATGATGTGTAATTTATGTATCATTAATAGTGTTCCCTTTCTATTATATTAAACTCCATGTTACCATTTGATGTCATATTCCTTGCAGTACCAATTATACACATTTCTTATTTTTGATGAGCAAGAGGCTGGGGTGCCCGTAGCATGGGCCATTTCTTCGAGGAATAAAATTGAATACATTTATGGGTGGTTTGCTAAAGTCTAGAAACAAGGAAAACACCTTCATGCCAATTTTATAATCAATGCATTCATTACGGATGATGCATTAGCTGAAATCCAATCCATCAGGTGTGTTTTCGTGTAGTTCTATGCCTATGGCACTTGCGCAGGCATGGTTGAAAAATGTGCACAGGTATTGTAGCAAGGATTATAGGTGGAAGATTTTTGAGAGATTAGGTATCATCAAGTATGGTTTTGAAATACATCACAAGCACACATTTTGAATCATTCAAGAATTATTTAATTAATTCAAAGAGGAAACTGATTTCTGCGAGTACTTCAGGAATACATGGTGTGAGAGTGAAGAACATGTTGGTGAGTACTATCCTTTGTGTGTTTCCTTATTAATTACCATCAATTATAATTATTGGTTTATAGTGTCACTAATTTTCAATCTGTGTCACTTGATAGCTATGTGGGCAAATTTTTTTAGAAACTTCTCCCATGCAAATCAAGAAACAAACACATCCATCGAGTCCTACCATTGTTTTTTGAAGACTAGATACTTGTGTGATAGACAAAAGAAATGTACTCGCTGGATGGACTATTTTTTCTACACACTTGTGTACAAGGTGGAGCCATTTTACAAACATAAGAGGAAGTTGCAAAAATATGGCTTCTTGACCAATTTCAAAAAAGAAAGACAACTATTGACAGTGGTTGAGAGAGAAAAGAGTATTCCAGATACAGATTGCCTTGCAATTACACCTGATTGCAATCAATTGTGGGTGAGGAGCCAAACAACTAGAAGCACATGGTATTTGGTAAGACAATGCGGAGCCTTGGACGTATGCAAATGTGCTTGGGCTATCAGAGGAAACACATGTAAGCACGTGTTGAAGGCATTGGATTTTCACAAGCAATATGTGTCGATGTCATCATATCAAGCACCAGAAGTGACAGGTAATTCAATGCCATCATATGTTACCAATGTAGATTGCTAAGCATAAGTCATAACGAAATAAGCATCGTGTTGAAATTCTTTTTCATTTCACGTGCAAGAGCCAATACTTATGGGGAGACAAGCAGGGTAAATGAAGACACATTTCGTGATGGCCCCTCCTCGCCATATCCAGCATCAAAAGTGGAAGGTAATTCAATGTCATCGTATATGGCAAGTAGTGATATAGATTGCTAAGCATAAGTTGTAACAAAAAAATCATCCTGTTGAAATTGTTTTCCTTTCACGTGCAGGAGCTAGTAATTATGCCGAGACAAGCACGATAAATGAAGACACATTCTAAGACGGCCCCTCCTCGTCGTATCTAGTAGCAGAAGTGGAAGGTAATTCAATGTCATCATATGTGGAAAGTAGTGATATAGATTGCTAAGCATAAGTTGTAACGGAAAAAAATTGTGTTGAAATTGTTTTCATTTCTCGTGCAAGAGCCAATACCTATGCAGAGACAAGCACTGTAAATGATGGCATGTTATGGGATGGCCCCTCCTCACCACCTCAATAGTCACTGATAATTTTTAATGCCTTCAATCAATTAATTGATGCCAATGATAATGTTCATCACGCATATTTATGATTAGGTGACATTGTGTATTCATGTGTACAATGATATTGAAAAACCTAGTGTATAAATAAATAACTTTCTATAATGTCTTATACGTCACAAGAACTCCTAAAATAGTTGGGGCTAGTGGTTTGATGATAGAAAGAGATTCAGATTTTATGGAACACACATCCAAAGAATTATTGAAGTCAGTCTTCAATACACGAGTGTGTACAAGTGCACAGAAAAAAACAATCTTTGAATGTGTTCAAAAGTTTAGGAGAGACCTAGAAGCATCAAATATGTTGGATGTTTCTTTCAAAGGAGATGTCAATGAGACAACCACCACCCGCATGCATCCATGGTTTAGTGCAAGTAAAAAATGCCACCGCAATGTGACTAAGAGGCCAGTCATTGTAGAAGATTTGAAAAATCATGTTGAAGACTACGAATGCTTCCAATTTCCCGATGACAATCATGCAAAGAGGAGAGAAACCACACAAATGGAACATACAGGTTAAAACATTGAACTATTGGTGTGATTGTGAATTCACAAGAAATTTTAATTGTGGAGGTGAAGACTAACATATTGATCATTTATTTTGTAGGTGGTTCAAATGTAGTGAAACATCTCCCCACCATTGCTTATCTTTCAGCAATTTAGCGTCTGCACAAGGTGTGTATTGAATGTCCTTAATTTCATAACATTTATTTACTATATGTAAGGTAAAAATCCTTTGATACCTTGTCTAATATTTAATGCATTGTGTTGCAGATGCAATGGATATGCAGAGAGATGTATCTTACAGAATGATCGGTTGAGCTTTGGAAAGTAAATGTATGGCATGTTGAGTGGGCCTATATTATAATTGTAAACATTTAAAATTCATGTATATGAGATTGTACATTGCGTATATTTAAAATACATAAATATGGAACGTGTACAACTGACCTAGTCTTTGACTATTTTTAGAGTATTTAAAAAAAGTGCTCGGTGGTGTTAGCCAATGTAGAACCACTCATGTAATATATGGATAGTATAAAATATTTTAACAAACAGAAAGTTGATGTAATTATGATGAAATGATGTAATCAATAGTAACAAATTATCATGTCAAATTTTTATTGCTACTATCAAAGTGCTGAAAAATAAACCTTTTTCAACACTATAAAAATTAACCATTGTTTTCCAAAGCACTTTGAAATACACAATCCCCTTCTCCAAAAGGTGCAACTCAAGTGATTTTTATTCTTGTTGTAAACATTGACTACTTATCAAGTGAAGAAGGGTTGGATATTTCCATAGCAATGAAAAATAGAGTGTGTTTTTGCCACGTTGAAAAACACACGGTGTTTTTCAGCACTTTGAAATACACAATCCCATTCTCCAAAAGGTGCAACCTGTGGTGATTTTCCTTTTGTTGTAAACATTGAATCCACATCAACTACTTATCATGTGGAGAAGGGTTGAATATTTCCAAAGCGATGAAAAACAAGGTGTGTTTTCCGCCATGTTGAAAAATGCACGATGTTTTTTGCAGCACTTTGAAAAACGCAATCCCATTCTCCAAAAGGTGTAACCCATCGTGCTTTTCCTTATTTTTAAAAACATTGACTCCACATAAAATACTTATTAGGTGGATAAGATTTAAATATTTCCATAGAGATGAAAAAAATTCTATGTTTTTACGTCACGGTATAAAAAGGTAAGGTATGTTTCAACACTTTGAAAACCCAATCCCATTCTCCAAAAGGTGCAACCCGTGGTGCTTTTCCTTATTTTTGTAAACATTGAATCCACATCAACTAATTATCAGGTGGAGAAGGGTTGAATATTTCCATAGTGATGAAAAATGGAGTGTGTTTTCCACCACGTTGAAAAATGCACGGTGTTTTTCAGCACTTTGAAATACGTAATCCCATTCTCCAAAAGGTGCAACCCGCAACACTTTTCCTTCTTGTTGTAAATAGCTACTCCACATAAGCTACTTATCATGTGGAGAATGGTTGAATATTTCAATAGCTTGGAAAAACAATGTGTGTTTTCCGCAATGTTGAAAAACGTAAGGTATTTTTTAGCACTTTGAAAAACGTAATCTGTTCTCCAAAAGGTGAAACCCATGGTGCTTTTACTTCTTGTTGTAAACATTGAATCCACATAAACTACTTATCAGGTGGAGAAGGGTTTAATATTTCCATAGCGATGAAAAAAGGAGTGTGTTTTCCGCCACATTGAAAAATGCATGGTGTTTTTCAGCACTTTGAAAAAAAAAACCAATCCCGTTCTCCAAAAGTTACAACCCGTGGTGCTTTTACTTATTATTGTAAAAAATAAATCAAAATTAACTTCTTATAATGTGGAGAAGGGTTGAATATTTCCATAGCAATGAAAAACAACGTGTGTTTTCTGCCATGTTGAAAAACGCATGGTGTTTTTCAACACTTTGAAAAATGTAATCCCATTCTCCAAAAGGTGCAACCCAGCGGTGATTTTCATTCTTGTTATAAACATTGACTCCACATAAAATAATTATCAGGTGGATAAGGGTTGAATATTTCCATAGCAATGGAAAATGTACTATGTTTTTCGCCACGTTGAAAAACACACGGTATTTTTAGCACTTTGAAATACGTAATCCCTGTTTCGCAAAAGGTGAAACCCACGGTGATTTTCCTTCTTGTTGTAAAAATTGACTCCACATAAACTACTTATCATCTAGAATGGTTGAATATTTCCATAGTGATGAAAAAAATGTGTGTTTTCAGCCACGTTTAAAAATGCACAGAGTTTTTCAGCACTTTGAAAAACAAAATCTTGTTTTCCAAAAGGTGCACCCGTGGTGCTTTTCCTTCTTGTTAAAAAAATTGAATCCACATAAAATAATTATCAGATGGATAAGGGTTGAATATTTCCATAGAAATGAAAAATTAGTGTGTTTTCCATCACGTTGAAAAACACAAGGTGTTTTTCAACACTTTGAAATACATTATCCTTTTCTCCAAAAGGTGCAACCCATAGTGCTTTTCACTCTTTTTGTAAACATTGAATCCACATAAACTAATTATCATGGGGAGAAGGGTTTAATATTTCCATATCGATGAAAAACAACGTGTCTTTCCCACCACATTGAAAAAAGTATGGTGTTTTTCAGTGCTTTGAAAAACGTAATCCCATTCTCAAAAAGGTACAACCCGTGGTGCTTTTCCTTCTTGTTGTAAACATTGAATCCATATCAACTACTTATCAGGTGGAGAAGGGTTGAATATTTCCATAGTGATGAAAAATGGATTGTCATTTCTGCCACGTTAAGAATAACATAGCTCTTTTCAACAGTTTGAAATATGCAATCCCATTCTCTAAAAGGTACAACCCATGGTGCATTTCCTTCTTGATGTAAATATTGAATCCACATAAACAACTTATCATATTGAGAATGGGTTGAATATTTCCATAGATATGAAAAAAAACATGTGTTTTTTGCCACTTTGAAAAATGCACAGTGTTTTTCAACACTTTAAGAAAGACAATCCCGTTCTTCAAAATGTGTAACCCACGGTGTTTTTCCTTCTTGTTGTAAATATTGACTCCACCTAGAATACTTATCAAGTGGAGAACGGTTGATTATTTCCATAGCAATGAAAAATGGAATGTTTTTTCTACCACGTTGAAAAATGGATGGTGTTTTTAGCACTTTGAAAAATGCAATCCCATTCTCCAAAAGGTGCAACCTATGGTGCTTTTCCTTCTTCTTGAAATATTGAATCAACATAAAATAATTATCATGTGGATAAGTGTTTAATATTTCTATAGCAATGAAAAAAAAAAAGTTTTTTCTCTACCATGTTGAAAAATACACTATGTTTTTCAGCACTTGAAAAACACAATCCCGTTCTCCAAAAGGTGTAACCTATGGTGCTTTTCCTTATTTTTGTAAAAATTGACTCCACATAAACTAATTATCATGTGGAGAATGGTTGAATATTTCCATAGCGATGAAAAACAATGTGTGTTTTCTACCACGTTGAAAAGCACACGATGTTTTTCAAAGCACTTTAAAAATGTAATCTCATTCTCCAAAAGGTGTAACTCATGGTGCTTTCCTTTATTGTTGTAAACATTGAATCCACATCAAATACTTATCATGTGGAGAAGGGTTGAATATTTCCATAGTGATGAAAAATAATGTGCGTTTTGTCACATTGGAAAACACATAGTGTTGTTTCAATAGTTTGAAAAATACAATGTCATTCTCTAAAAGGTGCAACCCAATGTGATTTTCATTCGGATTGTAAACATTGACTCCACATCAACTACTTATTAGGTATAGAATTTTTGAAATAGAGCGAGTTTTAAGACACGTTGAAAAACACATGGTGTTTTTCAAGCACTTTGAAAAACACAATTTGGTTCTCCAAAAGGTGTAATCCATGATGCATTTCATCCTTTTTGGAACGATGAAATCCACATCAACTACTTATCAGGTGGTCAAGTTTTTTTTTTATCGAAACCATTAAGAAATAGAGTGAGTTTTCCACGACGTTGAAAAATGCATACTAATTTTCAGCACTTTTAAAAACGCGGTTTGGTTCTCCAAAAGGTGAAACCTATGGTGTATTTACTCCTTGGTGTAATGATGCAATCCACATCAACTAATTATCAGGTGGATAAGGGTTGGTTTTATCAAAACTATTAAAAAATAAAGTGTGTTTTAAGACATGTTTAAAAACACACGATGTTTTTCAACACTTTGAAAATGCAATTTGATTCTCCAAAAGGTGCAATCTGTTATACATTTCCTCCTTGTTCGAATGATACAATACACATCAACTACTTATCACATGGACAAGGGTTGGTTTTATCGATACCATTAATAAATAGAGTGAGTTTTTTGCCACGTTGAGAAATGCACATTGTTTTTCATCAGTTTGAAAAATTTAATTCAGTTCTCCAAAAGGTGCAACCCACAATGCATTTTCTCCATGGTGTAATGATGCAATCCACAAAAACTACTTATTAGGTAGACAAGGGTCTATTTTATTGAAACCATTAAGAAATAGATAGATTTTTAAGACATGTTGAAAAACACACGGTGTTTTTCAACACTTTGAAAAACGTATTTTTAATCCAAAAGGTGCAATCCACGATGCATTTCCTCGTTATTAGAACGATGCAATCCACATCAACTAATTCTCAAGTGTGCATTGCATATTTCGAATAAGGATGAAATGCATCGTGGTTTCGCACTTCTAAAACCAAATTACATTTTTCAAATTGTTGAAAAGCACCGTGTGTTTTTCAACGTGTCTTAAAACTTTCTCTATTTATTAATGGTTTTGTTAAAACAATCTTTTCCACCTAATAATTAGTTTATGTGGATTCAATATTTACAATAAGGAGGAAATTCATCATGGGTTGCACCTTTTGGAGAATCGATCACATTTTCAAAGTGATGAAAAATATTGTGCATTTATCAACCTTGTGAAAAACTCACTCTATTTTTCTTAATGGTTTTGATAAAACCAAACCTTATCCATTAACTATTTATCATGAGGAAAAGTGTTGATTTTATCAAAACCATTAAGAAATAGAGTGAATATTCCATCACATTAAAAATGCATGGTTTTTTTCAGCACTTTGAAAATGTAGTTCGGTTCTCCAAAAGGTGCAACCCATGGTGCATTTCCTCCTTGGTGTAATGATGCAATCCACATCAACTAATTATCAGGTGGAAAAGGGTTGGTTTTATCAAAACCATTAAGAAATAGAGTGATTTTTAAGACACATTGAAAAACACATGGTGTTTTTCAACACTTTGAAAAATGTAATTTGGTTCTCCAAAAGGTACAATCAGTTATGAATTCCTCCTTGCGGGAATGAGGTATTCCACATGAAATACATATCAGGTGGACAAGGGTTGGTTTTATTAAAACCATTAATAAATAGAGTGATTTTTCCACCATGTTGAAAAACGAATGGTGTTTTTCAGCACTTTTTAAAGACTCATTTTGGTTCTCAAAAAGGTGCAACGTGCAGTGCATTTCCTCCTTCATGTAATGATGCAATTGACATCAAATACTTATTAGGTGGACAAGGGTTGGTATACAATGTGATAAAATCATAATATTAGACAAACCATTTATACATTTACACCAAATTTATAGTAACCGTAGCAAATACTAATTATCTCTTATAAGACTAGATGATAATAATGAATTACATTGAAATAACCAATATTATTCTTGCAAACTTCTTGAAAACCAAAACATTTTTTTGAAATGGAAAATCCTTCACATCAAATTTGTATAACATTGCAAAAAAACTATGAGAAGATGAGAAGTTAGACTTGAAGCAATGAAAACAATTTTGTAGTCTTAATGAATGGTAACACACATTTAAACTAAGATCAAACCATTGTAATGTATACGTAGTATGAAAATTACATGCTTCAATGAGTACTTGAAATTTGAATTCTCTATAATATGTACATTAACTAGAAGTAACATTCACAATACTCGCACATTTTAAATCTTATTCCAATTTAAATCTTTTTATTTGATTTTAAAACCTTCTAATATTTTATTATGTTTTGATGGTTTAATTATTATTTACTCTTTTAAAAACTAAAATATACGTTTAACCAACATCTTTTGATGTCAAAGGTCACTTGGACAGTCTTTGGTGTGAGCAATGGTACTTTTTTCTCAGTCGACGCCTTAGCCAGATGTACATCTTCTTCCATAATTCTTTATGACCTTTGTGAATTTTAACAACAAAATTAAATCTTGCTACTTGATTTTCAAACACTTTTTTGTTTGATTCACACATCATCTCCCAATTCTTAATTTCTAATTCCAACTCTTGAACCTCAAGCTCCAAATCCATATTCTTCGATGAAGCATCTAGTAATTTGTCCAATAATTCTTTTTTTCTTTGAAAATTTTAAATATTGCATTCTAAGTCTTTCACACTCGATTTTATAAAACTTTGCCTTGTTCATTACAAGTTTCAGTTCTATTTCCATATGAACTAACAGGATGACTCATCTTCTTGTCCAACTTTCACTTTTTTGTTTGTAGGGATCTCTCTAGTCTTTTTGAACACATTAGTACTGGCACTATATAATTTTACATAATCTTTCAGTTCTGGAACTGGTGAGGCCTTTCGCTTTCCAACCTTCTTTTGTCTTGCCATCTAATTAAACCTATATTTAAACAACCAATTAATATATGTTAACATTCAAATGTAATTGTAACCATATACCATACATGGAAGCAGAACGCAACTAAGTAACCATATACCATTTACCGTAATCCACAATCCATAGTCACATTAATACATTAACCATATACACAGTGACAACATCATCATTTATACAATAAATGGAATGTGACATAACAAGAATAAAAACCATCTAATGCGCTATAAATAGAACCACAAACCATATTCAATTTAACAAGAATGTAATACTAAATCGTAAACATCAAACACATTAAAGTAACAACCTCATCACACATATATACACTTGTCTTCTAATCACACTTGTATTACTCTTCCTTATTCATCACATCGCATACCAGATATAACAATTCAAATACATGATCTAAATACTAATTAATGTGCACATCATAACATCAACCGAAAAACAACCATATTAGTGTAAAATCACATACATCTAATAATCATAATATAACCACATATGTCTATCCATATCATCTATTATGCTACAAAGGAAAAATTCATCAAATATAACTAATTTTTGCATACCACATAATCAATATCTATACATATATGTCAAATATATAAGTAAAATTTGTCAAATATGTAAGTGAAATATAAAAGTTCTATGACTGGTATATTCATTTGTTATTATTGTCTTGGGTGGGAGTTCCCGACATTTTTCCTCAATTTTTTCACCTTGGCTCCGCATGTACATATTCTTCCATACTTCCTTATGATCTTCGTGTATTTTAAGAATGGTATTAAAGTTTGCTACTTGATTTGCGAACACTTTTTTCCGCTTCACACATTGTCTCCCAATTCTTAATTTCCAGTTCTAACTCCTGAACCTCGAGCTCCAACTCCATCTACCTTGAGGAAATTTCTCCTATTTCATCCAATATTTCTTTTTTTTTTTTGTAAAATATAAATTTTCCAATGCAAAGATTTCACACTAGTTTTGATACATATTTGTCTTATTTTTTACAAGTTTCATTTCTAAATCCATATGAATGACGGGGAAGGCTCATCTTCTTGTGTAACACTGACATCTTTGTTTGTAGAGCTCTTTGCATTATTTTTGAATGGATAAGTGTCACTATCGAATGATTCATAATCATTTGGTTCTTGCATTGGCGAAGCCTTGTGCTTTCCAGTCTTCTTTTGTCTTGCCATCTAAATAAACCTATATTATAACAATCGATTATTATCTGTTACCATTCAAACATAATTAGAAAGGAAATAATGCACTTAACTTATACTTAACAAAATATTATCATGGATGAAATATATACGAAATTTTCGTAAGCACATCAAACCCAAGTACACATACATGGATGAAGAATGCAACTATGTAACGATAAACCACAAACCGTAATCCATAATACACAAAATTTGAAAACAAAATTGTGAATTATCTACGATAAATTACTGAACACGTCAAACCCAAGTAGACATACAAGGAAGAAGAACTCAACTATGTAACCACATACCATAAACCGTAATCCACAATCCATAGTCACATTAATACATTAACCAGATACACAGTGACAACATCATCATTTATACAATAAATGGAATGTCACATAACAAGAATAAAAAGTAGCTAATGCATCATAATCAGATTGTAAATGGATAAATCTATGTAACCCATAACCAAAAACCATATTCAATATATCAATAATGCAATACTAAATCGTAAACCTCAAACACATTAAATTAACATCATCATCATATACACATATATACTAATTTGACTCCTCACAATCAATGTTATACATAAATGTTTTCATCTCCTTCGTTGCCTAGTGTTAGTGACAGACAATACTCCATCATAAAATCTAATATGTTTCTTCTCATTTCTATGAATATAATTTGGTGTGATGCCAAGAATGGGTGGGGCATCCAATTTCTTTATCCGAGTATGGTGCATTGTCTCAACCTATACCGCATCATCCTGAAATCCAACCATACTAGTAAATAAGTCAAAGCATAGATTAATCTCTCGATTAAGCACATAATAAAATTAAATCATTCGTTACAAATAATTGCCTCTTCAGGAGTGTTAAGTCAGATATCACTGAGATCCCAAATATAAAACCCTTTGACACACTTTGCCAAAGTGTTTGCAAATGTATTAGGGTAGGGAAATGGAGTAGTGGGAACAATGGCCTCATAAATAATCACTTTGATAGTAAATTTGGGGAGTGTGATGCCATGACACTTTTCGTGTGGGATACTATCACAAACCACTCCTCTCGCAACAACCATATCATCTGAAATTAACTTGACTTCAACCCCATCAGGAAAATCCTAGAATAATGACAATCTCAATTGCATTAATAAATTTATCTTAATTTCACCAAAAAAGAATATAGAAAATCAAATGAGAACATTCAATAACTTACCAGTCTAGTTCCACCCTCTCTTGTACTATCAACAATGGTGTTTGTGCCCCTCTCCTCATGCCTCCCCTCATCACCCTCTCTCTCTCCCGATTGAAAAGAAGTTGTAACTCTAGGATTTTTCATCTCCACCTCTCTTACCTCACGTGAAGCTATCTCTCCAATAAGATCGAGACCACAGGCTGATTGAGAAGGGGGTATGTTATCGCAAACGTCCACCTATAACAATCGAGTCATCAAGACAATTAAAGTATCAACAACATAAGGAAACATACATTTTTCAAGTGTCATTAAGTTATTTTTACTCTCTCTTTTTCTCACTATGAATCGATTTTATTTATTGGAAATGGAGTTAAAACAAGGGAATGTCATAATCCTACGCACACCTATAGTTAGTATATACAAAAATAAACAAAAACTACATTGTATCCTTACTTACGAAAGACCAATAATTACTTATGTTATCATTCATAGGGGGGTCAACATTTTTGCTACTTGTTCCACCCTCTTCTCTATCTTCCTATTCATGATAGAATATTAAGTTTTTGATTTCCAACCAAACATAATATATAAAATACTATACTAATCTTAAATTTACCTCTGTTCCGATATTTGATTTTTTATTTCCTCTCACTCTCAACCAATGCTCCTCTCTCTCCTTTCGCATCTCCATTGAATCATAGGCACGCATTGCATCATCCACCTCCCTCTTTCCTTTTGGTCTCCACTCCTCAAATCAATATTGGCATTATTTTCTTTTAAACTCGATCAATAACCCTCCTCCACTGTAAGTAGAATTGTTTCCTCAAGACATAGTTCACATCCACCTCCCTCTTTTGCACGTATGCCCTGCTTCTATCTTGAGAGATAGGTGGTCATTTCCCTATATGCTTACGGCCACACTTACGAGGTTCCATGGAGGGAATATTGTGTTCTACTTGGTGATGTTGATTTATTCTATGCAACTTGGAAAACCTAACATCCCCACTAACAACACATGATCCATGCTGACAGACATAACAAATATGACCATTAACATTATTTGGTTTTATACTCTACAGGTGGCTCATGGATATCTGAGCAAATGGGCTTGGAAGGACCATTTGATGTATCACCATCAACTATTGGAGGATCATCTCCCTTTGCTTCCTCTATGACGCTTGTGAAATGCGTATGCGCCATGTGATGTGAAGGTGCTTGTATCTAGGGAGTCCAAGTGCATAACTATTAGCCCAACATAAAATATTAAGTATTTTGCAAAATAAGTAATGTTCACATATTCGAATATTACCATCATGGAATGTGAAGAAACCTGTGTGAAAAGACAGCAATTTCATAATTATTATCCCAAAAAATGACATTAGGTACATTGCTATGACAAAAATCAATGTTCACAAAGTTATATATTACTGTCTCATTATTTATGTCTTCCCCAAAAACATAAGAACAGATTGTGAACATGGATTGACCCATGTCACCAATCTTCTCCATTGTTTGTTCATGTGTGTTGTCATAACCATCATTGAAGTGATGCATTGTAAAGCAATTTAAACTGAAACAAATGGTGCACGATCTTATTTATTCATATTTTGCATTCATATTGAGAAAATCATGCACAATAAATTATTTGTGACGAAATTAGCTGCACACATTATTTTTCAAAACTAGATACTCAACTCTAGATGTTTCTAAAGTAAACATGAAATGTGAATTGCAAATGTGTTAAAAGAGAAGATAGGATAAAGCATGAGGTATCCAAAATGCTCGGTCTATCAACCAACACTATAGGATGTATCATCATATTATCCGTAAAATATATAATATATACGTTGGAGACAATTCACATAATATTAGTTATTCACAATCTAATAAATAATGTATGTCTACCATTATGCAAAAAGGAAATACAGTGTGTACATATATCATATTGAAATGTCTTCCATGGCAAGTGCTAGCAAAGCTACCAATTTTGTGTGTATATTTTCCTAGACACTTGACATACATCTATAACCTACCTCGTTAACTTTTACATGCACGTATGAAAGTTTTACGAAGCGAGATACACTCTCTAGTGCTTGAACTAGAAGAATTGAAAGATTTATATTGTTACATTGGTATACACTAGTAATTTTTTTCACAACAAGAATATCATGAGAAAACACAGAAATTTTCCAAACATCGTGGCATATCACTTCCTCAACACCCAATATCAAGGCCCTATACTGAGCCTAGTGGAAGGTCATAGTGGCATTTCGACAATTGTACCTCTTTCTACTATCTTGCTTCCATCATGGTCGTATAATATGAACGATGAACATGCAATATTTTTGGAGGTATTTGACACTCCATGAATTTCCAATCTCCAAATGGCAACCATGTTTACCTTTACAATGGAAAAAAATATATCGTAAGAAAACATAAAAAAATAGAATGAACACTTCAAATTTGACTTTTTCAATACAAACATTTGTAATTTAACATATGACAAGGCCCTAAAACATTTTCTCCTGAGTTCGTTCATTAATAATGATTTCTTATTGGAGAGTCAATGGAGTTAGTACTTTGTCTAGGGACATACACTCTAAATGAGTTAACGTCATGTGTTCGTGAGCGACTTCTTTTTGGGAAACATTGTATTCCTTACAATACTAAAACTTTATATTTCGTATGTTAGACTAAAGTGCAAATATATTTTGGAATATATTGGAATCGTAATCATGGGTTTGGTTCCATTCCACTCATTTTCTGAATAGATAACTTTATGTTGCTAACATATAATTAATACAAACACAATTTAGAATTTTTTAAAAATATGTTTTCCTATAATTATGAGTTTATAAATGTAATGGGTAAATATTAAATTTGAATAAATCACTTAATAAATTGATTAGTCTATTATGAATAGATAGATTTCAATCTATTTGCAATATCAATATCTATAAACATTTGATTAGTTATAGTATTGTGAATGACATTCCAATAATTGTTATAGCCTATAGTATTGCGAATGACATTCCAATAATTGTTATAGTTTATTCACTAAAAAACCATTGTAATGTATATCTAGTATTAAAATTACATGCTTCAATGAGTACTCGAATTCTCTAGAATTAACTCCTTTTCAAACAATACTAGTTTTCTATATTATGTAGATTAAGTAGGCTACAGGTGCATCTCTATATGAGTTGAACTCATATTAGAACACTCTTTACACACAAATAAACAAACTTGGTATATGACTATCAAAAAATGTGAATAAGGTAGACCAAGGGTCACATGGATAAATTTCGAAGATACTAAATGAACCATGAGCATCTTTTCTAAATCGTAAATTTATTATCATAGAAACACATAAATGATGCAAAACATATTGAATATGTAATGTGTTCTAGTTAAAGTTTATTATGAAAATTAAAAGGTGTGGACACCAAGATTTATATGGTGTTTTGATTATTATTATTACCTTGACTCTATGTCGTATCGTGGACCTTGATGTTAATTTAAGGATATGATGATGATGATCTAAAATAGTTATCTTGTTAAAGACTTATTGTTATGTCATTACTATTGTTGTATTGTTTAGGCTCTGGTCACTCTTTATTAGATCTCTAGACCTTGAATATCGTAATAAAAAGAAAACATTTCTAGATGGAAATTGATACACTCATTTTACTTATTGGATAGACAGTACATACATGTTATACTTGCGACACGTTGTGACTATTGCAGTAAATTTATATGCTTGATTCCTAAATCAGTATTCGATTCGATGTTCTAATTCTAATGATCAATTTGATGTTCTGTGATCTTTGTGACGGATGTATTAGACATAAATTATGGGTATTTCTAGATGATTTTTGATGTTGTGATTTAGACCTAGAAATAATGATTGCTTGAATTACGTATAGATGTTAATAAATTTCATGCATATGGTTATTTTGGATATTTTGACATGGCCGCAAGGCCGAAGAGGGTATTTTGCATTTTGCAGGAAACACAGCATGATCACAACCATGAGGGGGATTGGGGACCAAACACAACAGGATGTCGGGTGGTTACTGACATTGGTCGTCAAGGCAACTAGTAAATTGTATTGTGTTACCTTTATTCTTTTATGTGTTGAGAAAATTTCCATGAGGGGGAAATTTTCTTATGTGACCAAGGGGGTAAGAATTTTATTACTTGTTTTACTTGATTTAGTAGGTGAATTCTTTTGTGAAGTCCTTTGTTAAATTACTTTTGTTAAGTGTGTTTGGATTAATGTAATATCTTGTTTTAGTTTTTAAGCCTTGGGGAAAGTCAAGTGGGTGTAATAAATTTTGATTGTTGGCTCCTTGAGCCTTGTGTGTCCTCTTGTATTGAATGCTTGGTTTTGAGTGTTGACCACTCCATGCTCTTAGAATCTCGAATTTGAGATTGAGGGCAATTTTAGGGGACTTGTGGGACAAGTTAAACTTGTCCCACACTTCCCAAAACCCCTTACCAACCATATCTATGGGTTGGGAATCCAAAAAGGGGGTTATTTATTGTTTTGGGAAGGAAATATGACTTTGGAGTGCATTTTCCTCATTTTGCATTTAATTGTGCCTTAAGGCACATGGGAAAGGGTTGAATGTGGAAGAGGGTTGTCATTCAACCCAACCACCCATTTATGGTGTTTTGGGATTTGAGTTGACCTTGGGAGATGGTTTGAGGATGTGTGATGTGGCATCCTCCAGGAGCCACATCACCCTCACCCTTACCTTTGATCTATTTATTGAAACTTCCTCTCTTGTTGAGGGGTTGGAGCTTTTTTTTGTGTTGTTGAAGAGTTCTCCTTTGTTATTTTTTGAGGGAAGAATTGGGAGAAAGAGAAAAGAGAGTTTTGGACTTGCATGCTTGGATTGATTTGGGAAGGAGCTTGGACAAGTTCTTGGTTTAGGCTTCTCCAATGGAGAGGTAGGGAACCCTCTCCTTTGTTTTTGCTTTCATATTATTATTGCTTCTATGCTAAAATTAAAAAAAAAAAAAAAAAAAAAAACATGTTTACTTTGGTGTATTGTGAAAAATGGTTTGAATGCTTATTGTGTAGTATAGGAGAGGTCTATGGGAATACTCATGAGGGAGGCAAAAGAGTAGATTAGGATATTGTGGAGGGAGTTTGAGAGGGATGCCCATCTTGGGTAGGAATGTTTACATTCTACCTTGTCTTTGAGGGAGCCATAAGAGGAGGGAGGCATAAGAGTATGGGAGGAAAAAGGGGTACTTGAGGGAGGCATAAGAGTTATAGGGGCTTGTGTTTTATTGTGGAGGGTTTTGGATGGGCATCTCATCTCATTTGGGAGGCATAAGGAAAACATTCCCATAGTTCCTTCTCTTGTTGGCTTGGATGCAAGCCTTGTTGTGTAATGTTTGATGTTATTGTGTGTCTCTTTGTTCTTCTATTTTAGCTTGAATGTTGTGAAGAACTTGTATTGTGGAAGCATGTATTGTTGCCTTGAGTTGGAGACCACCCCTTTCATTGTGTTGTGTTTGGGGCTCGGGGGTCAATGGAGGAGATTGCTTCTCTTCTCCATTGAGATTTGGTTGGGAGGAGAGTGTTGCCTCTCCCCCTATCTTGGTTGTGATTTGAATACTTGGAACATGGAGCATGGATGAAGAACACTTTGGAGCACAAGAACCTTGTTGTTGACAATGTTAAAATATCATGTAATTACCCACCTTGAGTGGAGAAAGAAATGTAATATTGCCTTGTTTTCTCTAGCTTCCATTATTGTAAATATGTTTTCCACATGAAGTAGGACATGTTGTAAAAGATTTGAAGGAAAAGTTACATTGAAATGATAGTATTTCTTACTTACTAAAAATTCATTGAAATTGTTGTTGAATTCTTGTGGAATGTTGGAAAGAAATTACAAAAGAATATGCATGTTAGATCTCATTTTGTTGTTTAAAAGGAGGTGTATTGAAAAGTGGAATGTTAGTGTATTTCCCCTTCTTGTACTATTGAAGAAAGGACTTAAGTTTTCAAATAGTTTTTAGTATGACAATGAAACTTTGTAAGGTCTAGTTCTTTTATGCTTTCTTCATTTATGAATCTAATTGTAGAATCCATTACAAATTAATGAAGGGAAATGAAATCAAATTCTTGAGAACCCACGTTAAGTTATTGATTTGTGAAGAAAGAAATCAGTAAAATTTCTAGCTTAATAAGTCACCACCACTTTTCAATTTAAAAGGAAACTAATATTTTAATTACTAAACATGTCTAGGAGAATTAAGTTTGTCCCTTATTAGAAATTTGTACCATTAGTGGAAATTTATGAAACATGTATGCATAATGCCATGTATAGAAAGTCGCTTTATGATTTTGAGTGTCTCAGGAAAATGCGTGTTTGTTTCTTACACATTGTGTAAATTCTCGTTTCCAAGGAGATTTTATTGCAGGGTGAAGCCTTTGTGAAGAGCAAGTGAGTTTCCATGGGCAAGCCAATTTAAGCTCTCTGCTCTCATGTTTTTATTTTTACTCTTTGTTTATCCTTTAGTTTGAGTGCTTATTGGCATAGAATAGAACTATAACAAAGCAAACTTGTGGCAATGCCATAATCTCTCTGTGCAGAACTATTACCATTAGCTCCTTAAAAATACTATTTTCTGACAGAGATTAGGACTGATTTGAAATTTGAACACTGCGAGTGGTCTTGGCTTCACAAATATCAAGCTGCAATGGCAGCAGCCTCAACTGCCCAAACAAATGTGAAGTTAGTCTCAAAATCAAGGCTAGTCTGTCATCCTTAAATCGGGTCTAAGAGAATAAGCTGTTGAATAAAAAAAAAAAAAATGATGATACGTTTCAAAGTAAAATCCCACGATAGACAACTTGATACACAAGGCATTTGATCATTAATGAATATTTAAATTGTTGCAATGCTTACCAATAGTTTACACATTTTTTTTTTTAGCATTAGGACACAACGCAAGTGGTCTTAGCTTTACAAATATCAAGCTGCATGGCGGGCCACATGACTGCCCCAACAAATGTGAAGATAATCTCAAAATCAAGACCCGATCAATCACCCTTAAATCATGTCGAGAGAATAAAAGCGCTAATGTAAAAGAAAATGATGATATGTTTGATAGAGGTATCTGATACGCATGCTGATACTCCAAGTGCCATTTGTCACCGAGCATATTTAAATAGTACAGTGCTTGCTCAAGGGCGTTTTTTGTGTCATCTATTTTAGAGTGCTTGCCAAAAAAAAAAAAAAAAAAAAGACCTCGCTGCCTTTGAGCGCCCTAATTTAAGAATGTGCACGCGCCATTACCTTTGTTCCTTGCCTCTTGTATCATGTGGGCAGAGGAGAGTAAAATGAGATAGGCGCGTGTGCACACTGCTGTAACTCGTTTTGTTCTTTATTATCATTTATTTTTCTCACGCGACCTGTGTGTAACGCTTTAACTCTTTTTCCTTTTTTTTTTCCTTGCTTCACACGCGGCGGCAGGCAGATCTAGCAGTCGAGACCGACCTAGAGGAGGCGTGTTCGATTGGCGATGGCGTATCCAGTCTCCCTTCGCACCACGTATAGGCAGCATTTGCGTCCTTCGTCCCTTCACCATTCTTTTATGAAACGGATTTTACTTCATGAGACCTCTTCTTTTTCACCCACCTGTTGTCTCATAATCAACTTTGATAAAATATCTTGAAGGAATCCCAAAATTGGAGGTGGATGGACATGGGAAATGAAAGAAGGAGGAGGCGTGGATTTGTAAATCTAAATCTTTCATTGTAGATGCGACTGGGGAAGGAAGCGGCTTCTACACGCGCATGAGGGGGTGAGTAATGGCGGAAAGCTGGTGGTTGGGATCCACCGCCCCAACGGGGAGTTAAACCGGGTTTGAAACGCCTTCTGCATTCTTAATGGCCTATTACTCGATCCGATTTTGAAAAAAAAACGTATGATTAGGCATATAGATTTAGTTAAGTGGAAATTATGATATTACATAAGCATTTATATATCACTAAAATTGGAAGCACCCAATCCTCCATGGATATCTAGTTTAGGCCAACAAGTATTAACGCTATATAAGGTAATAATGTGGTAAGAATTGTGTCAAAACTTTCGCATAGTATTCATATTAGGTAGTATGTAAACAATAAAACCATTTAGAATCATGCAATGCAATAAAATAACCTAGTGAGAGTGTATACTAAAATGTGTGATTCCTTTTTATATATTTATATATATACCTATATATAAATTTATATTTATATTTGTTATAATGTATTAAATCAGGGGACAATGTGATATAATAGAATAAAATAATAATAATAATAATAATAATAAATAATAAATAAATAAATAAATCGAGTGGATAGTATTTTCATTTCGTAACAAATTATACCTTACTCTAAGGTTAACGTTGAAAACACCGCGATTACGATATTACCCGACAATAGACAATTTAGCTCGTTTGATGACCCTACCTATCTCTGCGGAACGTCAAATGAGATAGGTTCAAATAACTCTTACCTCGAAGCTTTATCGTGGCTTGTAGTTCGAGCCTGTATTCGGGCACAACCATTTTAAAAAAAAAAAAATTGTTGTCGCTTTTTTCGCTCGATTGCGTTGGTTGGTTGCATGCGTCGCGTGGCGTCGGCGTTGTCTTTTTCGGCGTTACATTTTGGTATCAGAGCGAGGGTCAACACTTGGACCCTGGGCCAACTTCAAAACCCGAAAACCAGTTAGTAAAATTTAATCTCTGTGTTTTAAAATAAAAATAAAGTAATAAAATTCTTCAAATTGCTGAACTCGCCTAGTGGCGTTTTGTCGAACCTAGATAACTAAAAATGTTAAAATTAAATGGATACTCTTATGAAATTCTGATGTAACATGAACTTGTTTTTCATTTAAAAATATGTTGTTGATGCATACTAACCTTTTCTTTAGTTGTAGGATGTGATAAAACCCGTAAGATTCTTCCTTGTTGGAATGATAAATTTTAAGCTGCGATTCTTGTAGTTTAACATTAGTGGTTGTGTTCTGGGGTCAGGCATAGTAAATTAGAAGTTGTTTAGTCACCCAAAGCTTCCCTTTTCTCTTAGTTGTTAGATGAGTTAGTTTTGGTCGCCACCATGGAAAACTAAATCCCCGTATGAGTAAGTGGATATTAGGCCTTGGTGTCGTTTTTGATCCAGCTTAGCGTATGCATTATTAAAACGGAGCTCGAGGCATAGTACCCCTATTAGCAGCCATAAAGGGCTGCAAAGTGATTGTGATGTTGACTTTCTGTATTTTATATATTTGTAAACTGGTTTTATTTTATCAAGGACCAGCGTTTTATTTTATGATTTGATTGAGAAGCTCTGAGGCTCTTTTAGTAATTATATTTTTGCGAGATTTCAGACATTGCAATGCGGATGCTTATCCACTTTCCTTGATTGCCAATATTTCTTGGATTTTAATTTGACTGGTGACTCAGAGCTCGTTTATCTGTTGGCTACTTAGCTAAACGTTACGTGATTCCTTCCTGCATGTTGTTGAGCTGGTTCTACACTGGTTGTATTGTGACATTTTGTCGTATGGGGGTACACCGTAGGTGCCTTGAATGTCATCTTAGGTGCTTTAAGTTATGCCTCAGTTTTAGAAAGATGAAACCTTGAGTGTGTCTAGGATCCTGGAGAGTTCGTTGTGTAGTGCATTCTAGTTGGAAGCTTGATAGCGGTGATAGTGACCCTCTTACAACCTAGTAAGAGATTTTATCCTCGTCAGAGTAGATGTGTTTAGTTATGGGCTTATGGATTGTGTTAGGATCGGATTGACTCTTGGTTGACTGTATATTTTAAGTGGATAAATGTTTGGTTGGTAGTGAAATCCCATCGATGGCATGCTAATTTGGATCATGGTTTCCTTATTTCTTTATAGAAGGTTTTGACTGATGAATTGTATGTATTTTGGTAATTATGATTAGACGTAAGCCCATCCGGGAAATGTGATTAATTAAGTGTGCTTGTTTTTCCTCTCATTGACCTATTAGTCTTTGGATTACGTGGAGACACTTATGGATGTTGTTGGGTCTTTTGTTCTCACTCTAAGAGATGTTAGTTTGGTGGATCTTAATATTTTAATCTCGGTGGTGTTTATATTGTGTTTCTTCTTTTAAAACTATAACCCTTGGTCATAGAATCCGTGGTTGGATAGATTAGTCGATTGTCCTCTTACATTGATGATCTCTAGCGGGAATGTGGAGTCCTCGGAGTAAGATTTGCATTGTCATCTTGTTTCTTGGTTGGTGGTATCTTGTGGAAATATAGGTGTTGATTTGAAAACTTTCCTTGTCTTATTATGCAAGTAAAATGTTTGAGCCTAAACAACAAACATTGTTAAACCTCATAAATTCGTAAAAGTAAATATGCCTCTTTAATGAGTCTTCCTTGTAAGTTCATTTGAGATTGGTAGAGGCCACTAGAAATGTTTAATGATGCTTGTAATCCTTTGAAAACCCTTGAAATATTGGCGTGGTACATATTGAATTATGGATTCCTAGTTCTTAGGAAATTAAAAATGTGTTTGCTATGTTGATTGTCTCTTGTTCCTATAGAATTAATAATGTGATGTGTTGATTCATATCTCTCTCCCATAAAAATAATAATGTGATATGTTTGACTTTTGCTTTCCATTAAAACTTTAATTGTTAAGATGACTCACCCAATTATTATAGAATTATAATTGAGAAGATTTGACCTTGAAACTTGGAAAAATAAGTTGGGACATAGAAAAAGGAAAATGGTCCTTGATTTAGCCTCAGTAGATTTATAGAAGAAATATAAGCTAGGTAGAAGAATAGAAAGGAACTTTATCCATCTACCTTCCCTAGGAGTAAAAATAAATGTTGTTTCCACCTATTCGGAATGGCAAGATATCATGCCACCTTAGTGGCGCTCCTTATAACACAACTTGTGATATCATAATAAAAGGAAGTCTTAATTAAGAAAACTTGTAAGGATTGTGTTTAACAAGCAAAACTATAACTTTGAACTTATTAAGTTAATTTATAAAACCAGTAAGATTTATGTATTGAGTGCAATGTATATTTGAACCTTTAGTTTTGTCTCCTACCTAGATTTGTGAAACATCTTGTTGATGGTTATGTGTTCTAGTTGTGTAGTACTACTCCCTTGATCGTAGACATATGTAATTTTCCCTTGTAGGAGTTTGGGTCGTCGTACCCTTGTTGCCTCGTAGCTCGACGAATGTGAGTTGCGGCCTCCTAGGATTGGATCTTTTTTTTCTTTTAAGAAAAGCAACCTCCTTGTGTGTTTATTTAATCCTTAGTGACCTAGGTTATTGTAATTTTAAGGCAACATATGTTAAGGATATGACATAACTTTGGGAAGACATCTTTTCTTCTTATTTTCTTGTGACACCTTGTTGATGTTGCTCGCTTTTGGTATGATGCACTTTGGATTGTAGTTGGACCCCCCCTCTTGTTGCCTATCCTTCTATTCTAGCTCACCTGAGTGCTCTTTGGTGTTACGACTTATGCATGTGTTTCTCCTCATGATTAATTTGAGCTTGAGAAGGATTTGAGATAAATAAATCCCATGGTGTTATGTAGAGTGAGTGGTGCCTCTTTTATTGGTATGTTAGTTTCTAGTAGAAATATTATCTAAATGTTTGACATTTCTAAATCAGGTTAGTGTTTTGTGTTCGATCTTGAATGTAAAATAAAGTTATAGAAACCTTATGGTCACGTTTTCCTTAGTATTACCATGAAAATTTGATTGTGCCCTCTTGATTTATATAAGTGCTTCCCATGAATAGTTTTCTTGATTGTAAATGTTTTTGCTAATTCTGGTGTCTTCCTTGTTGTTAAACCTCACCACGTGTGATCTCCAAATTATGATACCTTTGAGTACAAATGTTATTGTACTTGGTGGTTATTCTTGAGACTCCTCTGACCTTTTCATGTTGTGATGCTATGTTTTGTAGCTTGGTTGAGCGCGTAGAGTTACTCTATAGAATTTCATGTTTGTAACCTTACTTGAAGAAAATTTAGAACTCATTCCTTGCAATCTTACTTCTTCTTGTTAAATTACATTGGACCAAACTCGAGTTCTGTAGATCCACACTTGTTTGAAGCAAATGAATTCCACAAAGGGTGCGATCCTATTTTCTTTTGCATTTTCCCTATCTCTTTCTCCTTGACTTCCAGGAGGAAGTCAAATCCAAGGGGAGGGGGATGTAATGCCCACTTCCCTTCGATACTAAATGAACCATGAGCATCTTTTCTAAATCGTTTATTATCGTAAACATGACTGCTGTGTTCTAGTTAGCATGAAAATTAAAAGGTGTGGACACCAAGATTTATATGGTGTTTTGATTATTATTATTACCTTGACTCTATGTCGTATCGTGGACCTTGATGTTAATTTAAGGATATGATGATGATGATCTAAAATAGTTATCTTGTTAAAGACTTATTGTTATGTCATTACTATTGTTGTATTGTTTAGGCTCTGGTCACTCTTTATTAGATCTCTAGACCTTGAATATCGTAATAAAAAGAAAACATTTCTAGATGGAAATTGATACACTCATTTTACTTATTGGATAGACAGTACATACATGTTATACTTGCGACACGTTGTGACTATTGCAGTAAATTTATATGCTTGATTCCTAAATCAGTATTCGATGTTCTAACTGTTACTACTGTACGGATGTATTAGACATAAATTATGGGTAGTTCTAGATGATTTTTGATGTTGTGATTTAGACCTAGAAATAATGATTGCTTGAATTACGTATAGATGTTAATAAATTTCATGCATATGGTTATTTTGGATATTTTGACATGGCCGCAAGGCCGAAGAGGGTATTTTGCATTTTGCAGGAAACACAGCATGATCACAACCATGAGGGGGATTGGGGACCAAACACAACAGGATGTCGGGTGGTTACAACATTGGTCGTCAAGGCAACTAGTAAATTGTATTGTGTTACCTTTATTCTTTTATGTGTTGAGAAAATTTCCATGTGGGGGAAATTTTCTAATGTGACCAAGGGGGTAAGAATTTTATTACTTGTTTTACTTGATTTAGTAGGTGAATTCTTTTGTGAAGTCCTTTGTTAAATTACTTTTGTTAAGTGTGTTTGGATTAATGTAATATCTTGTTTTAGTTTTTAAGCCTTGGGAAAGTCAAGTGGGTGTAATAAATTTTGATTGTTGGCTCCTTGAGCCTTGTGTGTCCTCTTGTATTGAATGCTTGGTTTTGAGTGTTGACCACTCCATGCTCTTAGAATCTCGAATTTGAGATTGAGGGCAATTTTAGGGGACTTGTGGGACAAGTTAAACTTGTCCCACACTTCCCAAAACCCCTTACCAACCATATCTATGGGTTGGGAATCCAAAAAGGGGGTTATTTATTGTTTTGGGAAGGGAAATATGACTTTGGAGTGCATTTTCCTCATTTTGCATTTAATTGTGCCTTAAGGCACATGGGAAAGGGTTGAATGTGGAAGAGGGTTGTCATTCAACCCAACCACCCATTTATGGTGTTTTGGGATTTGAGTTGACCTTGGGAGATGGTTTGAGGATGTGTGATGTGGCATCCTACATGGAGCCACATCACCCTCACCCTTACCTTTGATCTATTTATTGAAACTTCCTCTCTTGTTGAGGGGGTTAGAGCTTTGTTTTTGTGTTGTTGAAGAGTTCTCCTTTGTTATTTTTTTGAGGGAAGAATTGGGAGAAAGAGATAAAGAGAGTTTTGGACTTGCATGCTTGGATTGATTTGGGAAGGAGCTTGGACAAGTTCTTGGTTTAGGCTTCTCCAATGGAGAGGTAGGGAACCCTCTCCTTTGTTTTTGCTTTCATATTATTATTGCTTCTATGCTAAAATTGTAAAAAAAAAAAAAAAAAAAAACATGTTTACTTTGGTGTATTGTGAAAAATGGTTTGAATGCTTGTTGTGTAGTATAGGAGAGGTCTATGGGAATAATCATGAGGGAGGCAAAAGAGTAGATTAGGATATTGTGGAGGGAGTTTGAGAGGGATGCCCATCTTGGGTAGGAATGTTTACATTCTACCTTGTCTTTGAGGGAGCCATAAGAGGAGGGAGGCATAAGAGTATGGGAGGAAAAAGGGGTACTTGAGGGAGGCATAAGAGTCATAGGGGCTTGTGTATATTGTGGAGGGTTTTGGATGGGCATCTCATCTCATTTGGGAGGCATAAGGGAAACATTCCCATAGTTCCTTCTCTTGTTGGCTTGGATGCAAGCCTTGTTGTGTAATGTTTGATGTCTATTGTGTGTGTCTCTTTGTTCTTCTATTTAGCTTGAATGTGTGAAGAACTTGTATTGTGGAAGCATGTATTGTTGCCTTGAGTTGGAGACCACCCCTTTCATTGTGTTGTGTTTGGGGCTCGGGGGTCAATGGAGGAGATTGCTTCTCTTCTCCATTGAGATTTGGTTGGGAGGAGAGTGTTGCCTCTCCCCCTATCTTGGTTGTGATTTGAATACTTGGATCATGGAGCATGGATGAAGAACACTTTGGAGCACAAGAACCTTGTTGTTGACAATGTTAAGATATCATGTAATTACCCACCTTGAGTGGAGAAAGAAATGTAATATTGCCTTGTTTTCTCTAGCTTCCATTATTGTAAATATATTTTCCACATGAAGTAGGACTTGTTGTAAAAGATTTGAAGGAAAAAGTTACATTGAAATGATTGTACTTCTTACTCAAAAAAAAAAAGATTCATTGGAAATGTTGTTGAATTCTTGTGGAATGTTGGAAAGAAATTACAAAAGAATATGCATGTTAGATCTCATTTTGTTGTTTAAAAGGAGGTGTATTGAAAAGTGGAAAGTTAGTGTAATTCCCCTTCTTGTACTATTGAAGAAAGGACTCAAGTTTTCAAATAGTTTTTAGTATGACAATGAAACTTTGTAAGGTCTAGTTCTTTTATGCTTTCTTCATTTATGAATCTAATACAAGAATCCATTACAAATTAATGAAGGGAAATGAAATCAAATTCTTGAGAACCCACGTTAAGTTATTGATTTGTGAAGAAAGAAATCAGGTAAAATTTCTAGCTTAATAAGTCACCACCACTTTTCAATTAAAAAGGAAACTAATATTTTAATTACTAAACATGTCTAGGAGAATTAAGTTTGTCCCTTATTAGAAACTGTACCATTAGTGGAGCAGTTATGAAACATGTATGCATCGACTGCCATGTATAGAGCAGGTCGCTTTGACAGTTTTTGAGTGTCTCAAGGAAAATGCGTGTTTGTTTCTTACACGCTGTGTAAATTCTCGTTTCCATCTGTGTGCCAGCAGGTGAAGCACTGTGAAGAGCAAGTGAGTTTCCATGGCAAGCCAATTTAAGCTCTCTGCTCTCATGTTTTTATTTTTGCCTGCTGTTTATCCTTTAGTTTGAGTGCTTATTGGCAAATAGAACTATAACAAAGCAAACCTGTGGCAATGCCATAATCTCTTTGCCAGAACTATTACCATTAGCTCCTTAAAGATACTATTTTCTGACAGAGATTAGGACAACAGATTTGAAATTTGAACACTGCGAGTGGTCTTGGCTTCACAAATATCAAGCTGCAATGGCAGGCCTCGCAACTGCCCAAACAAATGTGAAGTTAGTCTCAAAATCAAGGCCAGTCTGTCATCCTTAAATCGGGTCTAAGAGAATAACTGTTGAATAAAAAAAAATGATGATACGTTTCAGTAAAAAGCCTGATAGACAACTTGATACACAAGGCACTGACTGTTACAGCGAATATTTAAATTGTTGCAATGCTTACCAATAGTTTACACGTTTTTTTTTAACAGATTAGGACACTGCAAGTGGTCTTAGCTTTACAAATATCAAGCTGCATGGCAGGCCACACGACTGCCCCAACAAATGTGAAGATAGTCTCAAAATCAAGACCAGTCAATCACCCTTAAATCATGTCCGAGAGAATAACTGCTAATATAAAAGAAAATGATGATACGTTTCAGTAGGTATGCCTGATACGCAGCTGATACTCCAAGTGCCGACTGTCACCGAGCATATTTAAATAGTACAGTGCTTGCTCAGGCGAGTTTTGTGGTCGTCTATTTTAGAGTGCTTGCCAAAAAAAAAAAAAAAAAAAAGAAAAGACCTGCTGCTGGAGCGCCCCCTTCTGGACTGTGCACGCGCCATTACCTTTGTTCCTTGCCTCTTGTATCATGCGTGGCCAGAGGAGAGTAAAATGGAGATAGGCGCGTGTACCTGTCTGTAACTCGTTTTGTTCTTTATTATCATACCTGTTTCTCACGCGCCTGTAGCAACGCTTAACTCGTTTTCCTTTTTTTCCTTGCTTCACACGCGGCCGGGGCAGATCTAACAGTCAGACCGACCTAGAGGAGGCGTGTTCAGTTGGCTGATGGCGTATCCAGTCTCCCTTCGCACCACTGTACAGGCAGCTGCGTCCCTTCACCATTCTTTTATGAAACGGATTTACTTCTGTGAGACCTCTTCTTTTCGCCCACGCTGTCTCATAATCAACTTTGATAAAATATCTTGAAGGAATCCCGAAATTGGAGGGTGGACAGACCAAGGAGGAGGCGTGGATTTGTAAATCTAAATCTTTCATTGTAGATGCGACTGGGGAAGGAAGCGGCTTCTACACGCATGAGGGGGTGAGTAATGGCGGAAAGCTGGTGGTTGGGATCCACCGCCCCCAACCAACAGGAGTTAAACCGGGTTTGAAACGCCTTCCTTTTCTTGGCGCCTATTCCTTGGATCCGTTTTTAAAAAAAAAAAACGTATGATTAGGCATATAGATTTAGTTAAGTGGAAATTATGATATTACATAAGCATTTATATATCACTAAAATTGGAAGCACCCAATCCTCCATGGATATCTAGCTAGGCCAGCAAGTATTAACGCTATATAAGGTAATAATGTGGTAAGAATTGTGTCAAAACTTTCGCATAGTATTCATACCAGGTAGTATGTATGTCGAAACCATTTAGAATCATGCAATGCAATAAAATAACCTAGTGCCGAGTGTATACTAAAATGTGTGATTCCTTTTTATATAATTATATATATACCTATATATAAATTTATATTTATATTTGTTATAATGTATTAAATCAGGGGACAATGTGATATAATAGAATAAAATAATAATAATAATAATAATAATAAATAATAAATAAATAAAGAAATCGAGTGGATAGTATTTTCATTTCGTAACAAATTATACCTTACTCTACAGGTTAATATTTGAAAACAGCTCGTTTGATGACCCTACTATATTACAAATGAGATACAATAACTCTTACAATTTAGCTTCGTTTGATGACCCTACCTAGTTGGTTGTTGTCTGGCGTCGACGTTGGTTTTCTAGCGTTCAAATGAGATAGGTTCAAATAACTCTTACCTCGAAGCTTTATCGTAGAGACAAATTAGATCATGATTAGTTCGGGGATGAGATCGAAGCGGCCCTTTGTCACTCAAATGTGGAGAAATGGATAACACCCTCAAGAGGATTTGATCTACAACCATTTTATAAAAAAAGAACCTATTTTGTAACCTTTGTTATAACTTAACTCACCAAATCCTTGAGGAATCTTACAAAATGGAAGGTTGAACCAACAAAATGCCACAAAATAGCTATAGTGTTTCTTTAACCAAAATATGTGCTTCAGTGGAGGCCTAAATTAGCACTTTTTCACACAATCTTTGAGATTCTATCACGAAGGCTCGAGTTAGGAAACCCAAAAAAGTATCAAGATATAATTCAAATCACGGTTAAGGTACACCCAAAGGCTTACAGAGAATCTCTATAAACAAATGAAAGAAATGTGATTTTAAATCGTTTATTCCAATCCCAGGATGAAATCTATTCTAAGGAATGAAATTGCGAGATACCACTAAACTATCACAAGGATTGAGGCTGTGTGATTGAATCAGATTTTAATACAAGATTGTATGAAGCAAGAAAAAATACTTGCATACATTCAGAAATAAAACAAGCAGATTTTGCTCAAGACAACACAAAATAACTCGAATTTGATTAAATATATCAAAGCGGGGAAAGTTTTAGAGAACAGTCTCAGAGCTTGTCAATGGCTATACACTTGAAACCACCTTGACATGATCAGATTTATTACAAAAGAGACATACAAGATTCTCAAACGGATTCTCAAAAAAGATGGGCTCTGTTAAGATTTTTTCTATTAGAAAATTCAGTCACGACCCCTAACATTCCAACCATTTGTAGCAAAACTTTGTGCCATTTATAACATTTACAACAAGGACCCCTTTTCCGTTCTAAAATCAATACCTTGAGCGCTACCAGTGCTTGCCATGATCACGATCACGATTCTCGAGAATCAGATCGCAAAAGTTTCCAAGTACTCGAGGGCAGATCTCATCAAATACCTCCACATTCAACTCCTTCCTTTGGTAGATCACTCTTTCTTCAATCCGCCAACCACTTCCACCCCTAATTTGTCAAATTTGGCTCCTTGCGTACTCGGGAGAAGAAAAATGGAAAATCTAGTTGAGCACGATAGTCAGACCATTTTAATGGTGAAAGATGTCTTCCAGATCTTCCCACCAAACTCAGATATCAACATTAACTCCCCTCTCTGCTTACCATGTAGGAAATACCAAGAAATCATGAAGACTCACACTTTTAGACATGTTTTAGAAAAATGGGGGGAAAATCATATTGAGACTATCAGCTACCGTTGATCTTTACTTTTAATTTGGGCCATCCACATGGAATATTCAAATGTAAAAACAGAGACTCGGGGCTTCTCTCGACATTCTACAACTTTTGCAAAAATGGAAAAATTTCACATTTTGTTCCGCATCTCCACCCCACGAGAAATGATCCTAACATGTGTCCCAAGGTGGGCCCCATTGGAACCACGGCCAAATTCTACCATTTCACCTCCCTTTTGAAAAAGGTAAAAAAATTGAAGTTTTCCTTTGCAACTCGCCCTTGAAAAACGGGCCCAACACATGTCCCAATGTGGTTCTACAGCAGAACCGCGCTTCCCCTTTACTTTTACTTCTTTTGTCCTTGCTTACTTCTATAGTAGCAACATACTCTGCCTCTATAGTACGAAGGGAACAATCTTCTACAGTTTAGAAATCCAACTAAGCGTCGTGCCACCAACAATGAATACATACCTGTGGTACTCCTCCTAGCATCTAAATCTTTGTCCATTTTCGCATTGACATATCTATGTAAGAAAACCTTTGACCCTTCATAACACAACTTTTACTACCGGTCCCTCCCAAATATCGAGAATCCACTTTGGACTACATTCTAGTGCTCCTTTCCTAGATTACTCATGTATATCTTGACAACTCCCATTGCATGGGCAATGTCGATATTCTACATACCATAACATACATAAAAGTTCCAACTAGTGAAGCATATGGAACTCTAAACATATATTCAATATCTTCATGTGTTTTAGGAAAGCTGTTCTTTAATGAACTTGAAGTGGCCTGCCAAAGGTATACTCACTTGGTTTTGCATCTTGCATCCTAAACTTTGTCCAACTTTGTGTTCACATACTCTTCTTGAGACAAAGTCAATATTCCACTCTTCGTGTCTCTATTGATTCTCATGCCAAGAATTTTCTTTGTTACACCTAAATCCTTCATGGCAAATGTATTTGCTAATTTTCTCTTTAGCTTATTTAGATCTTGCATGTTTGACCCTGCCACAAGCATGTCATCCGCATAGAACAAAAAGATAATATAGGTGTCATTATCTAGTGATCTTGTTCCTTAGTACTCAAAACTTGTTCCTTAGTAAGAGAAAATGAAAGGATTTCTTTTCCACACAATAAAAAAATCTTCTATTTACAGCGTTAGCCTCCAAAGTCCATAAAAATCTGGAGGAATTTCAATTAGCTTCCTCTGGAAAACTGATTTCCTTTCATGAGATAATTTTGTGAGATTGTCAAAATTCACAAAGAACAATCTCCAACAGCAAAAAAATCAACAATAACATATATACAATTACAAACCAAAAATATTCGCTGACTACATGGCATTTTCCCCGATTATTGACAATGATTTCGGAAGATTGCAGTTTCTAATTTTAATTTGTAAAAAATCAAACAAATAATAATAAAAAACAATTACAAATTAAAATGAATAGAAAAAACTAAACAAAAAATCAAATAAAACTAAAAAAGGAAATATGTTTTTGTTTCATAATATTAATAAGATAGTAAGATTCTATTATTTTTATTTTCCATATATTTCGAAATTTCTATTTTTATTTGTATTATAGTTTTCATGAATTTCAATATATATACACACGGTCAAATTTTAATTTTGACTGTATTTTGACATCTAAAATGACTAAAAACATCTAAACGCCTTGCAAAATCCAAGCCTGGTAGGGACCCTGAGCGCGCTGATGTCACTATTTAGCGTGCTACATAGCCTCATCTTTTGTTTACATGTGCGGGATCTATGAGCCGCTCCACGAGACTCCTGCGTTTGTGAATGAGGATGTGGCAGAGCAGGTTGAGGATATGGCAATTTTTTTTGAAAACGAGGCAGGCGGGAGACTCATCAGACAGTTGTCACGGGTCAATGAATGCGGTAAATAGCCCGCCCACTCCTCATATGAAACCAGATCCTCTGCCGTATTTTACGGGCACAGCTAACAAGGATGGCGGCTTAGAACAATTAGACAGCAGATTCGATCCTCTGGAAGAGGTTACTAAATCCAATTAGGTAAACTCTATGAAAAAATGGGTCCCTCTGCAATGAACTCGTTTGGAAAGGAGGGAATAAGACTGTCAAAATCATCACCTACTCCGCAAAGAATCATCCCCGTTAACAAAGATGGTGGGAAAACAGCTAGAAAATCATTTTGTGGAAAGTCTTTGGAATGAGTCAGAACTGTTGCGGGACAAGAAAATTCTGAAGAGTTCCAAGTTGAATTTGTTGGTGAAAGTCCCCTTACGAAACACGAAAACGGCAAAGTATTCTGGGTGATTACTAAATCTTTAGGCAAAGGTCGACTTCACGTTCAAGGAGACGACAGATGGTCTAAAGTTAAAACGAAAATACCACGTATCATTCGCCATCCTGTCACGACTAGGAGTAGTGGATCTAATATGAAATCCTAGACTCCCTTTAGGCGTATATTCCTTGCAGATTTAGTTCAGGATTTTTGGTTATTTTTTTGCTAGTTTTAAGACTAATCTTGGACCGCTCGTTTCTGTTGTCAATGTTTGATCTGGGTTGTAGATCTATTTTGTAACAGGGAAGGGACCCTGCCAAAATCCTTTTTTTTTTTATCCTAATATAAATAAAAATGGGGAGTGTGATGGTGCAAAATCATGTGTTAAGAGACCACCAGTGTGACGCCGGAAGAAGACGACGCCCACGACGGCGACTAACTTTTTTTTTTTTTTTTTTGAAGACTCCTTACAGTTAGCTCCAAGTTCTAAGTTTAGCCCTGATACTACATTGTTTTACAAGGATGTACTGTAGGTATAAGTAAATAAAAACTATATAAATTTAAAACAATAACAAGTTGAGAGAAATATGATTTTGCAAATACAAAATTCTTTTAAAAGAGGCTTTTCAAAATTAGTGGTCAATTATTAGAAGGATAATAGTTGATTATTGGGTTGAAAAGTTATACTATACGTATATAAAAGATGATTGATAGTAAGTCAACGAAGTATAATACCTCTAGTACCACTAGTCTGAGACCCAAAAGGAGACCCAATAGACAACGATACAAACGTGAATCAAGATGTGTTATGTGTAAAAAAATAACATATTAAGAAATGACAAGGGGCGAAAGATGTAACAAAGTACTTATACAACGGAGAAGAATGAAAGTAGGATGTGTATGTAATCCTTAGTCGTTGGGATAACCCCAAACTATCTTACAAGATTAGAAAGACTAACTATAGCAATTTGGTCAACTAACAAGCTATTCCGATGTTTATGCCTTGAAACCAATTAAAGTAAGTACCGGACAATATTAAATTGAATGTTTACTCAGTTTTCTCTATGCCTTTAAGTATGAAATATCTCAACAATGACAAGTTACTTTGATTGATAGTACTGAAATGTATACCTTTACGATTAAAAACATAGTAGGGAGATAATTGTGAAAGTCGGTGTGGGCGCCATAAAATTTGAATTTGAGTTTGAAGACAAGCTTGGGGTGGGTGGCTTTAATGGCCACCTGCCGAGCATGGAAATTTCCTCCTATTGCGTGCGGACTAAACCACCTGGCTGCATATTTCTCTTTCAATTATTTCACTTTGAAAATTGCAAAGTCTACACTCCACACAGCCGCGTGGCTTAATGAGGCAAATAAATGTGAACCTAACTCTGGACAGGCGTTTTCAACAATCCCCGGGCCACATATACAATCACTTATTTAGATTTTGCAATTCCATCGCTGTACAGTCGTCCTCCTGCTGTCCCAGCCGCGTGAAGGCATTGTGGGAAAAAAAAACTGAAGTTACAGGTGGGTAGCAGGTGGTTGGATTTGTATTTTTTTTTTTTTCCTTTTTTTTTTTGTCCCCTGGGTGCGTGAGGAGATGAAATAGTGCTCGAAAGTGGATCTTCCGGCCGGAGAAGAGGTGCTTAACAGGCAGCATGTCCAACTAAGTTGCTATCTGTTCAGTATTGATTACATCCTCAAATTTGGGGTTCTCCTTCATGGTATCTTTATCAGAATCGATTGGAGGACAGTAGCTTACCTGAGTTCGGCCACGGCCTGAACAGGAATCGACCAGGCAGCAGAGGTAACACAACGCCCTTTGAAATGGCTGAAAGGTTGAGAATATGGTCCATACGCTGTATGGGCAAGGGATTTGAGCGAGGATGGGTTTGAGCACGCGACGTGTGGAAGCCCTGCTGAGAGCAGCAAGCGCCATTGCCAGTGTTTCTTTTTTAATTTCTTTATCCGTTGGCCTGAGGCAGTTGATGGTATTAATCCCATCAAAGCTCTCCAAAGAACGTCCTGCCTGTTCATTCCAAGCAGGCCGTGAAGGCCTTCAAGCATTCTGACCGGTGTTTTTGCTCAAACATTCCTGTTTTAGTGACCATCGCATGGGAGAAATCTCTTAGAGATGGATCTGTTTCATAACAGACTAACCATGGAGCACGATTTGCTTTGCAATGAAAGGGACATCTTATCATGGAGGGGGGGGAAAGAAAAAGGAAAGGACGGATCTCAGAGAGGTGGGTCTGTATCAGATCAGCATAATCAAGAAAATCTAGCTTGTATTGCCTTTTAGAAACCAAGAATAAAAGAAACAGATTCTACGTGGATTATATTTATTAATTTCATTGATATTATTTGTTGATTATGACTTAGGATAGTATGCTTTATTAATATGAAGAGAATGTAATAGTATGTTGTTTTTAGAGAAATCCTATAATAGTAAATCCACTGGTTTTCATATTACTTAAACATGGGTAATATTTAAAATATTAGATCCCTTATTAATGAAATGTGGTAACGTACTTACTAAGCATAGAACTTGCATTAGAATTTCCTTCTACACACTTCAATAAACATAGTATGGGTCTCTCAAAAGGTTTGATTTTACTTCCTTCTATACTTTGCCAATAATTTTACAATAGATCCATAAATGAAGAAGGACATAAGAGAGTTAGAGCTTAGAATGTTTCATTGTCTTACTAAAAACAATTTGAAAACTTAAGCCTTGCCATCAAGTATAAAAGAAGGGATAATGCACTATTTTTCCAACCTTTTTAACACATCACTTTCAAGTACTCAAACAAAATTTTTATATATTTCTTTTGAAGTTTCTTTCCAACATTCCACAAAAGAATTCAACAACATTTCCAATAAGTTTTAGAGTAAGAAATATTATCATTTCAATGCACCTTTCCTTGAAATCTTGTTACAATACTTTCTACTTCATGTGGAACAAATTTACAATAATGTAAACACTTTTCAAGTAAAATTTGCATTCAACCGTGTGACTTTTGGGGCAAATATAGATTACAATGTCCTTTTTTTTTGAAATGGAAACAAGATGATACAACTTTCTTTCACATACAAATTTTACAAAAAATATATATATAAAGGAAAAACGAAGAAGTCTTCAGAAGCTCCAAGGTGTTCTTCATCCATGCTACAAGTTCCAAGTAGTTCAAATCACAACCAAGATAGGGGGAGAGGCAACACTCTCCTCCCAACCAAAAACTCAATGGAGAAGAGAAGCAATCTCCTCCATTGACCCCGAGCCCCAAACACAACACAATGAAAGGGTGGTCTCAACTCAAGGCAACAACACTTGCTTCCACAATACAATTTCCTCACAACATTCAAAGCTAAAAAAAAGAAACAAAGAGGCACACAAATAACACCAAACATTTCACAACAAGGCTTTCATCCAAGCCAACAAGAGAAGGAACTATGGGAAAGTTTTCCTTGTGCCTCCCCATTGAGATGAGATGCCCATCCAAACCCTTCACAATAAAACTCAAGCCCCTATGACTCTTATCCCTCCCTCAAGTACCCCTTTTTCCTCCCATACTCTTATACCTCCCTCCTCTTATGGCTCCCTCAAGGACAAGGTAAGAATATGAACATTCTTACCCAAGATGGGCATCCCTCTCAAACTCCCTCCACAATTTCCTATTCTACTCTTATGCCTCCCTCATGAGCTTTCCCATAGACCTCTCCTATACTACACCTTAAGCATTCTATCCATTTTCCACAATACAAAAGTAAACATACATTTTCTACAAATTTAAGCATAAAAGTAATAACAATAAGAAAGCAAAAAGGGAAAAGGTCTCCTACCTCTCCATTGGAGAAGCCTAAACCAAGAAGCTTTGTCAAGCTCCCTCCAAAACAATCCAAGCATGCAAATCCAAGCTCTTCTTTCTTTCTCTCAATTCTTTCCTCTTTCAAACTAAAAAAAAGAGAACTCCCAAAAAAAACTCCAACTCCCCCCTCAACAAGAGAGGAAATTTCCATAAATAGACAAAAGGAAAGGGTGAGGTGATGTGGCTCCATGTAGGATGCCACATCACACATCCTCAAACCACCTCCTAGTCAACTCAACTCCCAAAACACAATAAATGGGTGGTTGGGTTGAATGACATCTCTTTTCCACATCCATCCCTTCCCATGTGTCTAAATGCACAAATAAATGCAAATGGAAGAAAAGTGCACTCCAAAGTCATATTTCCCTTCCCAAAACAATAAATAAGCCCCTTTTTGGCTTCCCCACCCATAGATATGGTTGGTAAGGGGTTTTGGGAAGTGTGGGACAAGTTCAACTTGTCCACAAGTCCCCCAAAATTGCCCTAAATCTCAAATTCGAGATTCAAAGGATTTGGAGTGGTCAACACTCAAAAAAACATTCAATACAAGAGGCAAACACAAGGCTCAAGGAGCCAACCATCAAAATTAATTACACCTACTAGAATTCCCTCCAAAACTTAAAAATTAAAACAATATGTTAATTTAATCTAAACATACTTAGCAAAAGTAAATTTAAAAAAACGATATCACAAATAAAATCACCTACTAAAGTAAGTTAAAACAAGTAAATAAAATTCTTAACCCCTTGGTCACATTAGAAAATTTCCTCCTCATGGAAATTTTTTTCTTAACGACATAAAAAAAACAAAAGTAACACAATACAATTCACTAGTTGCCTTGACGACCAAATGTTGTAACCACCCGACATCTGTTGTGTTTGGTTCCCAATCCCCCTCATGGTTGTGATCATGTGGTGTTTCTGCAAAATGCAAAATACCTCCTTCGGCCATGCCATGTCAAAATGTCCAAAATAACCATATGCATGAAATTTATTAACATCTATACGTATTTCAATTATCCATTATTTCAAGGTTTAAATGACAACTTAATTATGCATTCCATCATTATCCAAAGTTATAGTAATGTAAGTTCAACAACTACATTCTATTTATCATGGCGAAGAAATCCAATGTTAGAACACATGCAATATATCCATATAAAAATAATATCGGTAGATAGTATAGTGTCCATGAGCCAGTGTAGATCATACTGAAAACAAAATCCAATCATAACCCAAATGCATCTACTCACAAAACATCATGCTAATCAATGTAAGTATAAGTCATGTCCATATCCAAAAGTCTGCATAACTCAAAATGATAATCAACTAAGTGTCATAAGGAAGTGGGCATTACATCCCCCTCCCCTTAGACTAGACTTCCTCCTGGAAGTCACTGAAATAAGTGTGGAAACCAGGCTCGCAATGATGTAGCATCCTCCCAGTAGCAGGCAATCTCGGCATACTGTCCCATTAGACCCGACACTTGATCAATCTCTCTGCCGCGAAGGCCTAGGGTCCTGCGATCTAAAATGCATACGGGCTCCACCATCACCTGCCCTTGACCCTGCACCTGCAATGCAGTCCAATCTAGCACATGAGAAGGATCAGAAATATATCTCCTAAGTACAGAAACGTGAAATACATCATGGACGCGCGATAAGCTAGGTGGCAATGCTAGACGATAGGCTAAGGGCCGAGGTGCTCCAAGATCTCAAAGGGACCCACAAACCTAGGAGCAAGCTTAGAACCTTTTCCATAACGGATAGGGCTCTTATGCGGTCTGACACGAAGAAACACCTTCGTGCCTACCTCAAAACTGCGATCTGTCCTATGCTGGTCTGCATACTTCTTCTGTCTATCCTGCGCCTCCTGCAATCTCTGTCTGATCAATGTAACCTGCTGCTCCATGTCCTGTAATAATGCTGGCCCAAGAGAAACCCTGTCCTCAATCCTATCCCAGCTAAGAGGTGTCCTGCACTCTCTACCATATAATGCCTGAAAAGGAGCCATGCCTATAGAACTCTGAAAACTATTATTGTAGGAAAACTCCACCAAATACAGATACTCCTCCCATCTCGACTGATGATCCATCACGTACATCCTAAGCATATCCTCTAAAATCTGATTCACCCTCTCTCTATCCATCCATCTGTCTGGGGTGATAAGTTGTGCTGAAATTAATACTTGTCCCAGGGCATCTTTGCATGGTGGTCCAGAAATGGGAAGTGTGTACAAAGGGTCGCGATGTGAAATGATCTTCCGTGGAATCCCATGTAATCTGAAAATCTCATCAAGGTATACTTGTGCCACTTCACTAGCCGTATAGGTAGTCTTCACTTTGGGAAAAATGAGCTACCTTCATCAATTTATCTACCGTGACCATGATGGCGTCGTGGTGGTATCTCGGCGTTGGCAACCCAACAATGAAATCCATAGAAATGGTGTCCCACTTCCACTTTGGTATGGCGTGAGGATAGAGGAGGCCAATTGGATGTTGATCTCGGCCTTTACCCTTGGCACTCTAAACAATGTGAGGACAAACAAATGAAGCCACGTCTCTCGAAGTCCTCTCAAAAATACAAGCTTGTCTCGGGGTGGCGTGCATCTTCTTCACCCGGGATGGGATGAATAAGGTGCACGATGAGCCTCTGTCAAAATGTCATGTCTCAAGCCTCCATCTCTAGGAACATATATCTGACCTCTGTGCCTAAGAAGACCATTTGCCTCTAATGAAAACCCATCAAATCTCCTCTCAAGGGGTCTTTGAGACTCAATCTCTACTGCTCTACAAGGTAGAAACTATCATGAGGAAGCTGCTGCAAGATCCTACTCCAAATCTGTGCCCACTGAGGTGGCCATAGCCACATGTCTCCGTCTACTCAAGGCATCTACAACCACATTCTCCTTCCCCTTCACATGCTCTATCTCCATGTCATACTCACAGAGTAACTCCATCCAACGTTCTTGACGAGCGTTGAGATTGGGGCTGCGTGAAGAGGTGGCGAAGACTCAGTGATCGATCCTGAGTGTAAATCTCGGCCAAGAAGAAAATGTCTCCACCGCACTAAGGCATGTCTACTACTTCTGTAAGCTCAAGGTCATGGGTCGAGATAATTGAGCTCATAATCTTTGAGTTTGCGAGACTCAAAGGCAACTACTCTACCCTCTGCATTAGCACTCCTCCAAGTCTGCCGAGGAAGCATCGTGCATACGTAAAAATCTCCATGAGGATGCGGCACTGCAAGAATAGGTGCTCTCGTGAGGCACTCCTTCTGTGTACTGAAATCCTACTCCCATCTATCGACCATAAGAAACTTCTTCCCTTTCCGCTGAAGAGAAGTGATAGGGTGCGCAATCGGAGAGAAATCTGAACAAACCTCCTGTAATACCCTGCTAGACCCATGAAACTACGCACCTCGGTCACACTAGTGGGTGTTGGCCAATCCATGATGGCTTGAATCTTGGAAGGATCGACTGTGATACCTTCCCCAGAAATGATGTGGCCCAAATAATGCACCTCAGGCTGAAAGAACGCACACTTCTCCAAGTTCCCGTAAAGGCGCTGCTTCGCGAAGACACTGAAGAACCTGGCGAAGGTGCTCCTCATGCTCCTCACGTGTGCATGAGTAAATTAGAATGTCATCAAGGAAGATGAGCATGAAGCGATCAAGGAAGGTCCTGAATACCCCATTCATCAAACTCATAAACACTGCGGGGGCATTCGTCAAACCGAAAGGTACCACTGTGAACTCGTAGTGGCCATATCTCGTACGGAAAGTTGTCTTGTGAATATCTGTCTCCGCAATCCTGAGCTGATGGTATCCTGACTTAAGATCTATCTTAGAGAAAACTGTAGCCCCCTTCATTTGATCAAATAAATCATCAATGCATGGAAGGGGTAATGATTCTTGATCGTTACTTTATTCAGCTGACGATAGTCAATACACAACCGAAGAGATCCATCCTTCTTCTTCACGAAGATCTTTGGTGCACCCCATGGGGATACACTGGGGACGGATGAGGCCTTTCTCCGAGAAGGTCCTCAAGCTGCAACTTGAGCTCACATAACTCGGGAGTAGTCATCCGATAGGGTGCTCGAGAGATAGGCTCTGCGCCGGAACTAGATCTATATGAAAGTTGATCTCACGTGGGAGAGGTAATCCTGGTAACTCCATGGGAATACATCAGAAAACTACGATAAGATGGGATGGTCATCGAGGGAAGGTCCTCTCGGACTCATCCTCGATCATCCTTGACCGTAATAGCAAAAACATCGACAACCACCTGTCGTGCACACCGCTTAAGCTACATAGTGGAGATGGTGCGAATGCATACGGCCCTCTAACTCCGATATCACCGACTCTACTCCAAGATCATCTATGCAAGCAATAGTCTTGTGGTAACAATCCACTCTAGCTCTGTGAGCGGACAACCAATCCATGCCTAAAATGATGCCATAAGATCCTAATGGAAGGATCCGAAGATCAGAAGTAGTGGTGAAGGGTCCCAAATCCACTACACATTCCTTGACTAAGGAGTCTACAGAAATCTTGGCTCCAGAATCCATCTCAATGTCCCAACTATGGCCCTGCCTAACTGCCACCAGCCTACAACGCTCTATTAAGGATGGCAAAATAAAAGAATCGGAAGAACTAGAACCAAATAATATAGGGGTGGAAATACCACCAACACTACCTGTCGTCTCAATCACAGTACTCTGATGCTCAGCCTGGTGGTTCTCGACCGCTGCGTAGATCCGATGACTCCGTGCCATATCTCCAACAGTAGGCTCTAAGCTCTGTGTCTTACCCTTGGTAGGGTTCTGTGGGCAATCTCTCCAAAGATGTCGAACAACACCATGCAACCATAACAAGCTGCCTGGTCCTCTCCAGTGGGAAGCGGCTCAGTAGTACTCTAGATGATGGCGAGATACGAGATCTGACGATCCGGCTATGGACTACCGAGGTCTAAGGTGATGAGCTCTCTTGGCCCGAGCTCTCGGTGCACCCTGTGTCTGATGGGACCCCTAGGAGGAGGCCCCATACTACGTCCTCTCTGTGCATCAAATCTCTGAGGAGGTCGGTAAGGTTGGCGGGTCTGCTAATCTGCTTCTTTGTTGTGGTGGGCTGAATGAAGCTTGCCTTGAATTCTATCCACCCCGTGGAGGAGGCCCGACCCTCTTGACCTACTTATCCTGCAGATCTACTGGATACGGCTCGAACTCTGTCTCTAGCACTTTGCATCTTCCTCCGTGTCTCCTCTGCAATATAGGCCTTCTCCACGGCCTCGGCTAATGTCGTGGGCGGTGAATGTGCCTTGCGCCACCCTAAATCCAAGTTCGGGCCCGGATGAACTGTGAATCCGTACTGCTCATCTGCATATAGTCGACATCGGAGTAGGTCAGAAATCAACTCTCATACTCGAAGCTCTTGTCATCGATGCAGCGGAGGTCATGAAACTCATCATGCTGCTTTGTATAAATCCACAGGTAAATACTGCTCTGAAACGCTCCTCAAAAAAACTCCCGAGGTAATCATCTCGAGTCGACATGGAGCTTCTGCTCCTCGGTCCTCCACCAGACTCCTGCTCAATCCTTCAGAAGATGGATTGCAACACGAGCTTTCGTGTTGCTGAAATCTGAGCGAGCTTGAAGCATCCGCTCAAGCTCACCAACTAGGCCTCTGCCTCAAAACCACATGTATCACCCGAATAATGAGATGGTGTAGCTTCAGGATCTCCCTGATATGATCTGCAGCTGATGTATGACGAATCCTAGGTCTATCTGAATTGCTCCTCCCTCTGTCTAGGGCTCCGAGACCTGTCCCTATGTCCTGAGATCCTATCCCCTTGTCCTCTCTGTGGTGACTCTTCCCTAGCCGACTCTGTAAGGAAACTCTCTGCCCTGTGCTCCTCGTTGTGTCGAGGGGATGCCTGGGCATCTACTGATGGCTCCAGACTATGTCTAGCAAGTCGTCCTCCCAAGGGTTCTCCGCGTATAGCGGCATTGACATCCTGGAGTGTCTGCAAGATCTGAGGTAGAAGGGCTGCTATGGCCTGCTCTGGTGGTGGTATGTCTAGGTCTATATGAAGAGACCCCTCGCCTAATCCGCGCCTCCTGCACAGATCAAGGTGAGAGTTAGTTCATCGTTCTAGGTCTTGTGCTAGTTTTCAAAATTTGTTGTTTACTATAATTATCAACATTATGGTTTTATATTTTAAAACAATAATGTTCTCGTACTAAGTTAAGTTTCTGTTTCACGTTTTCAGCATGTGCCCAAGGGTCCCACTTGAACCCCTAGCTCGATACAAAAATGTAACGCCAAAAAAAGCGACACGCGCCCACGATGGTGACTAACTTTTTTTTTTTTTTTTGAAGACTCCTTACAAGTTAGCCCCAAGTTCTAAAAGCCACACGATGACAACATTTTTTACAAGGATGTTCTTGTAGGTTTAAGTAAATAAAAGTTATATAAAATTAAATCAATAACAAGTTGAGAGAAATATTTACTTTTATTTTGCAAATACAAATTTCATGATTTTAAAGGAGGCTTATCAAAATTAGTGGACAATTATTAGAAGGATACGTTGTTTCATTGGATAATTTGAAAAGTTTATACTATACGTATATAAAGAAGATTGATAGTAAGTCAACGAAGTATAATACCTCTATGACCATTTTATAAGAGATAAAGGAGACCCAATGGCGATACATGTGAATTAAGATGTGTTGATGTGTAAAAAAATAACATATTAAGAAATGACAAAGGGTGAAATATAACAAAGTACTTATACAATGGAGAAGAATGAAACTAGAAATGTTTATGTAATATATATGTTGGGATAGACCCCAAACTATCTTACAAGATTAGAAAGACTAACTATTAATTTGGTATACTAATAAGCTATTCCGAAGTTTATACTCTTGAAACCAATTAAAGTAAGTACCAACAATATTAAATTAAATGAATAAGAGTCAATTTCTCTGTGCATTTTAAGTATGTAAGTATCTCAAAATTACAAGTTACTTTGATTGACATTGCCTTGAAATGTATACTATTTACGATTAAAAACATAGTAGGGAGATAATTGTGAAATCGGTGTGGGCACCATAAAACTTGAATTTGAGTTTGAAGACAAGCTTGGGGTGGGTGGCTTTAATGGCAAATATTAGAAGCATGGAAATTTCCTCTCTTATTGCGTGCGGACTAAACCACTTTGCCACATATTTCTCTTTCAATTATTTCACTATGAAAATTAATAAAGTCTACACTCCACATAGCCTTTGTGGCTTATGGTTGCTTTGGGGCAAATAAATGTGAACCTAACTCGGGCGGTGTTTTTTTCAACAATCCCGTGGCCACATATACCAATCACTTATTTAGATTTTGCAATTCCATCGTTTTCACTCGTTCTCCTGCCGCATAAATCCATCCGCGTGAAGGCTTTGTGGGAAAAAGAAAACTGAAGTTCTATCGTGGGTAGCAGGCGGTTGGACTATTATTTTTTTTTCCTTTTCTTTTTGTCCACAGGCGCGTGAGGAGACGAAATAGTGCTCGAAAGTGGATCTTAGGCCGGAGAAGAGGTTCTTAATAGGCCGCACGTCCAACTACGTAACCACATCTGGTGTGTATTGATTACATCCTCAAATTTGGGGTTCTCCTTCGTGGTATCTTTATCGGAATCGATTGGAGAACGCGTGAGCCTCCCGAGTGGAGGTGGTAGGCTTTGGAATAGGAATCGACGAGAGCGCATCGAGGTAACAGTGGAGCTGCCCTTTCAAAAAACGAAATTTTGAAATGGCGAAATGTTGAGAATATGGTCCATACGTGTATGGGCAAGGGATTCAAGCGAGGATGGGTTTGAGCACGCAAAACGTGTGGAAGCCATTAGTGAGCGGCAAATATATTTTAGGTGTTTCTTTTTTAATTTCTTTATCCGTTTTGAAGAAAAGTTGATGGTATTAATCCCATCAAATCTCTTTGAAGAACATCTTACCTATTCATTCCAAGCATTTTCTGAAGGCCTTGCATTAGATCGGTGTTTTTGCTAAAACATGCTGTTTTAGTGAAGAATCGCATGGGAGAAATCTCTTAGAGATGGATCAAGGAGTTTCATAATAGACCGACCATGGAGTTCACGATTTTCTTTGCTGCATATGAAAGGGATGTCGATTTATCGTGGGGGAAAGAAAAAGGAAAGGATGGATCTCGAGAGAGGTGTTGCATATCGAATATTCAAAGCATAATCAAGAAAATCCAGCTTGTATTGCCTTTTAGAAACCAAGAATAAAAAAGCAGATTCTACGTGGATTATATTTATTAATTTCATTGATATTATTTATTGATTATGGCTTAGGATAGTATGCTTTATTAACATGAAGAGAATGTAATAGTATGTTGTTTTTAGAGAAATCCTATAATAGTAAATCCGCTGGTTTTCATATTACTTAAACATGGGTAATATTTAAAATATTAGATCCCTTATTAATGAAATGTGGTAACGTACTTACTAAGCATAGAACTTGCATTAGAATTTCCTTCTACACACTTTAATAAACATAGCATGGGTTTTTCAAAAGGTTTGATTTTACTTCCTTCTATACTTTGCCAATAATTTTACAATGGATCCATAAATGAAGAAGGACATAAGAGAGTTAGAGCTTAAAATGTTTCATTGTCATACTAAAAGCCATTTGAAAACTTAAGTCTTTCCATCAAGTATAAAAGAAGGGATAATGCACTATTTTTCCAACCTTTCCAACACATCACTTTCAAGTACTCAAACAAAATTTTAATATATTTTCTTTTGTAATTTCTTTCCAACATTCCACAAAAGAATTCAACAACATTTCCAATAAATTTTAGAGTAAGAAATACTATCATTTCAATGCAACTTTCCTTCAAATCTTGTTACAACACTTTCTACTTCATGTGGAACAAATTTACAATAATGTAAACACTTTTCAAGTAAAATTTGCATTCAACCGTGTGACTTTTGGGGCAAATATAGATTACAATGTCCTTTATTTTTGAAATGGAAACAAGATGATACAACTTTCTTTCACATACAAATTTTACAACAAAATAATATATATAAAGGAAAAAGGAAGAAGTCTTCACAAGCTCCAAGGTGTTCTTCATCCATGCTCCAAGTTCCAAGTAGTTCAAATCACAACCAAGATAGGGGGAGAGGCAACACTCTCCTCCCAACCAAAAACTCAATGGAGAAGAGAAGCAATCTCCTCCATTGACCCCCGAGCCCCAAACACAACACAATGAAAGGGTGGTCTCCAACTCAAGGCAACAACACTTGCTTCCACAATACAATTTCTTCACAACATTCAAAGCTAAAATAAAAGAAACAAAGAGACACACAAATAACACCAAACATTTCACAACAAGGCTTTCATCCAAGCCAACAAGAGAAGGAACTATGGGAAAGTTTTCCTTATGCCTCCCCATTGAGATGAGATGCCCATCCAAACCCTCCACAATAAAACTCAAGCCCCTATGACTCTTATGCCTCCCTCAAGTACCCCTTTTTCCTCCCATACTCTTATACCTCCCTCCTCTTATGGCTCCCTCAAGGACAAGGTAAGAATGTGAACATTCTTACCCAAGATGGCATCCCTCTCAAACTCCCTCCACAATTTCCTATTCTACTCTTATGCCTCCTCATGAGTTTTCCCATAGACCTCTCCTACTACACCTTAAGCATTCTATCCATTTTCCACAATACACAAAAGTAAACATACATTTTCTACAAATTTAAGCATAGAAGCAACAACAATAAGAAAAAAAAAAAAGGGGAGAAGGTCTCCTACCTCTCCATTGGAGAAGCCTAAACCAAGAAGCTTTGTCAAGCTCCCTCCAAAACAATCCAAGCATGCAAATCCAAGCTCCTTCTTTCTTTCTCCCAATTCTTTCCTTTTTCAAAAAAACTAAAAAAAAGAACTCCAAAGAAAAAAAAAAACTCCAACCCCCTCAACAAGAGGAAATTTCCATAAATAGACAAAAGGAAGGGTGAGGGTGATGTGGCTCCATGTAGGATGCCACATCACACATCCTCAAACCACCTCCCAAGTCAACTCAACTCCCAAAACACAATAAATGGGTGGTTGGGTTGAATGACATCTCTTTTCCACATCCATCCCTTCCCATGTGTCTTAAGGCACAAATAAATGCAAATGGAAGAAAAGTGCACTCCAAAGTCATATTTCCCTTCCCAAAACAATAAATAATCCCCTTTTTGGCTTCCCAACCCATAGATATGGTTGGTAAGGGGTTTTGGGAAGTGTGGGACAAGTTCAACTTGTCCCACAAGTCCCCCAAAATTGCCCTAAATCTCAAATTCGAGATTCAAAGGATTTGGAGTGGTCAACACTCAAAACAAACATTCAATACAAGAGGCAAAACACAGGCTCAAGGAGCCAACCATCAAAATTAATTACACCTACTAGACTTCCCTCCAAAACTTAAAAATTAAAACAAGATGTTAAATTAATCTAAACATACTTACTTAGCAAAAGTAAATTTAAAAAAGACATCACAAATGAAATCACCTACTAAAGTAAGTTAAAACAAGTAATTAAAATTCTTACCCCCTTGGTCACATTAGAAAATTTCCCCCTCATGGAAATTTTTTTCTTAACAACATAAAAAAAACAAAAGTAACACAATACAATTCACTAGTTGCCTTGACGACCAAATGTTGTAACCACCCGACATCCTGTTGTGTTTGGTTCCCAATCCCCCTCATGGTTGTGATCATGTTGTGTTTCCTGCAAAATACAAAATACCTCCTTCGGCCTTGCGGCCATGTCAAAATGTCCAAAATAACCATATGCATGAAATTTATTAACATCTATACGTAATTCAATTATCCATTATTTCAAGGTTTAAATCACAACTTAATTATGCATTCCATCATTATCCAAAGTTATAGTAATGTAAATTCAACAACTACATTCTACTTATCATGGCGAAGAAATCCAATGTTAGAACACATGCAATATATCCATATAAAAATAATATCGGTATCCAATAGTCTGTCCATGAGCCAGTGTAGATCATACTGAAAACAAAATCCAATCATAACCCAAATGCATCTACTCACAAAACATCATGCTAATCAACGTAAGTATAAGTCATGTCCATATCCAAAAGTCTGCATAACTCAAAATGATAATCAACTAAGTGTCATAGGGAAGTGGGCATTACATCCCCCTCCCCTTAGACTAGACTTCCTCCTGGAAGTCATTGAAATAAGTGTGGAAGGCGAGGCTCGCAATGATGTAGCATCCTCCCAAGTAGCAGCAGTCTCATCGTACCTGTCCCATTGGACCCGAACTTGATCAATCTCTCTGCCGCGAAGGCCCAGGGTCCTGCGATCTAAAATGCATACGGGCTCCACCATCACTGCCCCGATCCCTGCTGCTGCAATGCGGTCAATCTAGCACATGAGAAGGATCAGAAATATATCTCCTAAGCACAGAAACGTGAAACACATCATGGACGCGCGATAAGCTAGGTGGCAATGCTAGACGATAGGCCTAAGGGGCCGAGGTGCTCCAAGATCTCAAAGGGACCCACAAACCTAGGAGCAAGCTTAGAACCTTTTCCATAACGGATAGGGCTCTTATGCGGTCTGACACGAAGAAACACCTTCGTGCCTACCTCAAAACTGCGATTTGTCCTATGTTGGTCTGCATACTTCTTCTGTCTATCCTGCGCCTCCTGCAATCTCTGTCTGATCAATGTAACCTACTGCTCCATGTCCTGTAATAATGCTGGCCCAAGAGAAACCCTGTCCTCAATCCTATCCCACTAAGAGGTGTCCACACTCTCTACCATATAATGCACGAAAAAGGAGCCATGCTATAGAACTCGAAAACTATTATTGTAGGAAAACTCCACCAAATACGAGATACTCCTCCCATCTCGGTGATGATCCATCACGTACATCCGAGCATGTCCTCCAAAATCTGATTCACCCTCTCTCTATCCATCTGTCTCGGGGTGATAAGTGTGTGCTGAAATTAATCCTCGTCCAGGGCATGCGCATGGTGGTCCAGAAATGGGAAGTGTACAAAGGGTCGCGGTTGCAAATGATCTTCCGTGGAATCCCATGTAATCTGAAAATCTCATCAAGGTATATACTGTGCCACTTCACTAGCCGTATAGGTAGTCTTCACTGGGGAAAAATGAGCTACCTTCGTCAATTTATCCACCGTGACCATGATGGCGTCGTGGTGGTATCTCGACGTTGGCAACCCAACAATGAAATCCATAGAAATGGTGTCCCACTTCCACTTTGGTATGGCATGAGGATAGAGGAGGCCATTGGATGTTGATGCTCGGCCTTTACCCTTTGGCACTCTAAACAATGTGACACAAACGAAGCCACATCTCTCCGAAGTCCTCTCCAAAAATACAACTGTCTCAAGGTGGCGTGCATCTTCTTCACCCCGGGATGGGATGAATAAGGTGCACGATGAGCCTCTGTCAAAATGTCATGTCTCAAGCCTCCATCTCTAGGAACATATATCTGACCTCTGTTCCTAAGAAGACCATCTGCCTCTAATGAAAATCCATCAAATCTCCCTCAAGGGGTCTCTGAGACTCAATCTCTACTCTGGCTGCAAGGTAGAAACTATCTGAGGAAGCTGCTGCAAGATCCTACTCCACAAATCTGTGCCCACTGAGGTGGCCATAGCCACATGTCTCCGCCTACTCAAGGCATCTGCAACCACATTCTCCTTCCCTTTCACATGCTCTATCTCCATGTCATACTCACAGAGTAACTCCATCCAACGCCGCTGACGAGCGTTGAGATTGGGCTGCGTGAAGAGGTGGCGAAGACTCAAGTGATCAGTCCTGAGTGTAAATCTCTAGCCAAGAAGAAAATGTCTCCACCGCACTAAGGCATGTACTACTGCTGTAAGCTCAAGGTCATGGGTTCGGATAATTGAGCTCATAATCTTTGAGTTTGCGAGACTCAAAGGCAACTACTCTACCCTCCTGCATTAGCACTCCTCCAAGTCCTGCCAAGGAAGCATCTGTGCATACGTAAAAATCTCCATGAGGATGCGGCGCTGCAAGAATAGGTGCTCTCGTGAGGCACTCCTTCGTGTCTTGAAATCCTACTCCACATCTATCGACCATAAAAACTTCTTCCCTTTCCCTTTGAAGAGAAGTGATAGGGTGCGCAATCGAGAGAAATCTGAACAAACCTCCTGTAATACCCTGCTAGACCCATGAAACTACGCACCTCGGTCACACTAGTGGGTGTTGGCCAATCCATGATGGCTCGAATCTTGGAAGGATCGACTGCGATACCTTCCCCAGAAATGATGTGGCCCAAATACTGCACCTCAGTGAAAGAACGCACACTTCTCCAAGTTCCGTAAAGGTGTTGCTCGCGAAGACACTGAAGAACCTGGCGAAGGTGCTCCTCATGCTCCTCACGTGTGCGTGAGTAAATCAGAATGTCATCAAGGAAGATGAGCACGAAGCGATCAAGGAAGGTCCTGAATACCCCATTCATCAAACTCATAAACAACTGCATGGGGCATTCGTCAAACCGAAAGGTACCACTGTGAACTCGTAGTGGCCATATCTTGTCGGAAAGCATTTGTCTTGTGAATATCTGTCTCTCCATGATCACGAGCTGATGGTATCGACTTAAGATCTATCTTAGAGAAAAGCGTAGCCCCCTTCATTTGGTCAAATAAATCATCAATGCGCATGGAAGGGGGTAACGATTCTTGATCGTTACTTTATTGGTGACGATAGTCAATACACAACCGAAGAGATCCATCCTTCTTCTTTACGAAGATCATTGGTGCACCCCATGGGGATACACTAGGATGGATGAGGCCTTTCTCCAGAAGGTCCTCAAGCTGCAACTTGAGCTCACATAACTCAGGAGTAGTCATCCGATAGGGTGCTCGTGAGATAGGCTCTGCGCCCGGAACTAGATCTATATGGAAGTCGATCTCACGTGGGGGAGGTAATCCCGGTAACTCCCTGGGAATACATCAGAAAACTCTGATAAGATGGGATGGTCATCGAGGGAAGGCCCTCTGGACTCATCCTCTGATCTGTCACTGACCGTAATAGCAAACATCTGACAACCCTGTCGCGCACACCGCTTAAGCTGCATAGCGGAGATGGTGCGAATGGATACGACCCTCCTAACTCCTGATATCACTGACTCTACTCCAAGATCATCTATGCAAGCAATAGTCTTGTGGTAACAATCCACTTTAGCTGCAGCTGTGAATGACAACCAATCCATGCCTAAAATGATGCCATAAGATCCTAATGGAAGGATCGAAGATCGAAGTAGTGGTGAAGGGTCCCAAATCCACTACACACTCCTTAACTAAGGAGTCTACGAAATCTTGGCTCAGAAGCCATCTCAACGTCCCAACTACGGCCTGCCTAAGCGCCACCAGCCTCTGACACTCTACTAAGGATGGTGAAATAAAAGAATCGGAAGAACTAGAATCAAATAATATAGAGGTGGAAATACCACCAACACTACTCGTCGTCTCAATCACGGTACTCGATGCTCGGCTGGCGGTTCTCGACCACCGTGCGTAGATCCGATGACTCGTGCCATATCTCCAACGAGTAGGCTCGAGCTCGTGTCTTACCCTTGGTAGGGTTTGTGGGCAATCTCTCCAAAGATGTCGAACAAACACCGCAACCATAACATTTGCTGGTCCTCTCCGGTGGGAAGCGGCTCCGGTGGTACTCTAGATGGCGAGATACGAGATCACGACGATCCGGCTATGGACTGAGGTCTCTGCCTGTGAGCTCCTGTGGCCCGAGCTCTCGGTGTACCTCCTGTGTCTGATGGGACCCCTAGGAGGAGGCCCCATACTCCGTCCTCTCTGTGCATCAAATCTCTGAGGAGGTCTGTAAGGTGGGCGGGTCTGCTGCTGCTGCTGTTGTTGTGGTGGCCTGAATGAAGCTTGCCTTGAATTCTATTCACCCGTGGAGGAGGCTGACCCCTTCGACCTACTTATCAGCATCTCTTTGGATACGGCTCGAACTCTGTCTCTAGCCTGCTGCGTCTTCCCCGTGTCTCCTCTGCAATATAGGCCTTCTCCATGGCCTCTGCTAATGTCTGTGGGCAGTGAATGTGCACTGCGCCACCTAAATCCAAGTTCAGGCCCCGGATGAACCTGTGAATCCATACCTGCTCATCCTGCATATAGTCGACGTATTGGAGTAGGTCCAGAAATCAACTCTCATACTCGGCGCTCTCTATCATCATCGATGCACGCGGAGGTCATGAAACTCATCTATGCGCTGCTGTATAAATCTCCTAGGTAAATACCTGCTCCTAAAACGCTCCTCAAAAAACTCCCAGGTAATCATCTCCGAGTCAACATGGAGCTTCTGCTCCTCGGTCCTCCACCAGACTCCTGCTCCATCCTTCAGAAGATGGATTGCAACACGAGCTTTCGTGTTGCTAGTACAAGGGCAGAGCTTGAAGCATCCGCTCAAGCTCACCAACCAGGCCTCTGCCTGAAAACCACCTGTATCACCCGAATAATGAGATGGTCGTAGCCGGGATCTCCACGATATGATCTGCGGCTGATGTATGACGAATCCTAGGTCTATCGAATGCTCCTCCCTCATCAGGGCTCCGAGACCTGTCCCTATGTCTGAGATCCTCTGTCCCATGTCCTCTCTGTGGTGACTCTTCCCTAGTGACTCTGTGGAAGTTCTCTACGCCCTGTGCTCCTCGTTGTGTCGGGGATGCCAGGCATCTGCGATGGCTCCAACTATGTCTAGCAAGTCGTCCTCCCAAGGGCTCTCCGCGTATAGCGGCATTGACATCCTGGAGTGTCTGCAAGATCTGAGGTAGAAGGGCTGCTACGGCCTGCTCTGGCGGTGGTATGTCTAGGTCTATATGAAGAGACCCCTCGCCCAATCCGCGCCTCCTGCACAGATCAAGGTGAGAGTTAGTTCATCGTTCTAGGTCTTGTGCTAGTTTTCTAAATTTGTTGTTTCCTATAATTATCAACATTATGGTTTTATATTTTAAAAAATAATGTTCTCGTACTAAGTTAAGTTTAATGTTTCACGTTTTGCAGCGTGTGCCCAAGGGTCCCGAGCTTGAACCACTAGCTCGATACCAAAATGTGACACCGAAAAGAAGGACGCGCGATGGCCATGATGGTGACTAAATTTTTTTTTTTTTTTGAAAATCTTACAATTAGCCCCAAGTTCTAAGTTTAGCAAGGTAGTGGTTCATTGTTTTGATTTATGTTATCTGTAGGTATAAGTAAATAAAAACTATATAAAATTAAATCAATAACAAGTTGAGAGAAATATTTTTTTTTGCAAATACAAATTTCTTTTAAAGGAGGCTTATCAAAATTAGTGGACAATTATTAGAAGGATACAATTGTTTATTGGATTGAAAAGTTATACTATACGTATATAAAGAAGATTGATAGTAAGTCAACGAAGTATAATACCTCTAGGACCATTTCGATAAGAGGGACCCAAGGTGACAACGATACAAATGTATGAATATAAGATGTGTTTTTTGTAATAAAAAATAACATATTAAGAAATGACAAGGGGTGAAATATAACAAAGTACTTATCTATGGAGAAGAATGAAACTAGGATGTTTATGTAATCCTTAGTATGGGATTCTTAAACTATCTTACAAGATTAGATACTTTTAATATAAGTGATATATATTATTATCAATTATAAATTTTATACTATTCGATATTTATATACATTGAAACCAATTAAAGAATAAGTAACTTACGGACAATATTAAATTAAATGTTTTACTTTTAGTTTTCTGTGTCTTTAAGTATGAAGTATCTCAACAATGACAAGTTACTTTGATTGATAATACTTGAAATGTATACCTTTACGATTAAAAACATAGTAGGGAGATAATTGTGAAAGTCGGTGTGGGCGCCATAAAACTTGAATTTGAGTTTGAAGACAAGCAAGTTGGGAGGTGGGTGGCTTTAATGGCCACCTTCAGAGCATGGAAATTTCCTCTTATTGCGTGCGGACTAAACCACTGGATGATTTTTTTCTCTTCAATTATTTCACTTTGAAAATTGCAAAGTTTACACTCCTTCACATCCGTGTGGCTTAATGGGGCAAATAAATGTGAACCTAACTTGGGTACGGAGTGTTTTCAACAATCCCGGGCCACATATACAATGGATTATTTAGATTTTGCAATTCCATGGTTGTGAAGTGGCCGTTCAACTTGCATGTCTCAGCGTGAAGGCAATCTTTGTGGGAAACCCCCGAATACACGGGTGGGTAGCATTTTGCGGTTGAGACTATTTTTTTTTTTTTCCTTTTCTTTTTGTCCCTGGGCATGTGAGGAGACGAAATAGTGCTCGAAAGTGGATCTCTTAGGCCGGAGAAGAGGTTCTTAATAGGCCGATGTCCACTAAGTCATTGGTAGGCATTTACCATTGATTACATCCTCAAATTTGGGGTTCTCCTTCATGGTATCTTTATCATAATCGATTGGGAGGACGCGTAGCTTACACGAGTTTTCCTCCCTTTGAATAGGAATTGAGCGAGAGGTAACACAATGTGAGGGTTGAAATGGCGAAATGTTGTTAGAATATGGTCCATACGAATGCATGGGCAAATTTGAGCGAGGGGGTCCTGAGCACGCGACGTGTGGAATCAAAACGGTGAGAGGCAGAGCGCCATTGCAGTGTTTCACACAAATTTCTTTATCCGCTTTTGATTAAGGGACATGGTATTAATCCCATCAAATCTCTTTGAAGAAAAAAACTTATTCATTCCAAGCAGGGCAGGAAGGCCTTCAAGCATTACCTTCACCTCCCAAGGTGTTTTTGGTAAAACATTCTAGATCTTTAGTGACCAGATGAGAAGCGTGGGAGAAATCTCTTAGAGATGGATCCTTTGATCAGGAACGCGATAGACTAACCATGGAGTTCGATTTATTTTTTTTTGCTATATACAATAGAAAGAAACGATCTTATTCGTGGGGGAGAAAAAGGAAAGGATGGATCTCGTTTAGAGAGGTGGGAATATTCGGATGCATAATCAAGAAAACAGTTTTGCTATTGCCTTTTAGAAACCAATAATAAAAGAAACAGATTCTACGTGGATTATATTTATTAATTTCATTGATATTATTTATTGATTATGACTTATGATAGTATGCTTTATTAACATGAAGAGAATGTAATAGTATGTTGTTTTTAGAGAAATCCTATAATAGTAAATCCATTGGTTTTCATATTACTTAAACATGGGTAGTATTTAAAATATTAGATCCCTTATTAATGAAATGTGGTAACGTACTTACTAAGCATAGAACTTGCATTAGAATTTCCTTCTACACACTTCAATAAACATAGTATGGGTTTCAAAAGTTTTGATTTTACTTCCTTCTATACTTTGCCAATAATTTTACAATAGATCCATAAATGAAGAAGGACATAAGAGAGTTAGAGCTTAGAATGTTTCATTGTCTTACTAAAAACCATTTGAAAACTTAAGCCTTCCATCAAGTATAAAAGAAGGGATAATGCACTATTTTTCCAACCTTTTAACACATCACTTTCAAGTACTCAAACAAAAATTTAATATATATTTCTTTTAATTTCTTTCCAACATACCACAAAAGAATTCAACAACATTTCCAATAAATTTTTGAGTAAGAAAACTAACATTTCAATACAACTTTCCTTCAATATTTTGTTACAACACTTTCTACTTCATGTGGAACAAATTTACAATAATGTAAACACTTTTCAAGTAAAATTTGCATTCAACCGTGTGACTTTTGGGGCAAATATAGATTACAATGTCCTTTATTTTTGAAATGGAAACAAGATGATACAACTTTCTTTCACATACAAATTTTACAACAAAATAATATATATAAAGGAAAAAGGAAAAAGTCTTCACAAGCTCCATAGTGTTCTTCATCCATGCTCCAAGTTCCAAGTAGTTCAATCACAACCAAGATAGGGGGAGAGGCAACACTCTCCTCCCAACCAAAACTCAATGGAGAAGAGAAGCAATCTCCTCCATTGACCCCCGAGCCCCAAACATAACACAATGAAAGGGTGGTCTCCAACTTAAGGCAACAACACTTGCTTCCACAATACAATTTCTTCACAACATTCAAAGCTAAAATAAAAGAAACAAAGAGGCACACAAATAACACCAAACATTTCACAACAAGGCTTTCATCCAAGCCAACAAGAGAAGGAACTATGGGAAAGTTTTCCTTATGCCTCCCCATTGAGATGAGATGCCCATCAAACCCTCCACAATAAAACTCAAGCCCCTATGACTCTTATGCCTCCCTCAAGTACCCCTTTTTCCTCCCATACTCTTATGCCTCCCTCCTCTTATGGCTCCCTCAAGGACAAGGTAAGAATGTGAACATTCTTACCCAAGATGGGCATCCCTCTCAAACTCCCTCCACAATTTCCTATTCTACTCTTATGCCTCCCTCATGAGTTTTCCCATAGACCTCTCCTATACTACACCTTAAGCATTCTATCCATTTTTCCACAATACACAAAAGTAAACATACATTTTCTACAAATTTAAGCATAGAAGCAATAACAATAAGAAAGCAAAAAGGAAAGGTCTCCTACCTCTCCATTGGAGAAGCCTAAACCAAGAAGCTTTGTCAAGCTCCCTCCAAAACAATCCAAGCATGCAAATCAAGCTCTTCTTTTTCTTTCTCCCAATTCTTTCCTTTTCCCAAATAAAAAAAAGAACTCTCAAAAAAAAAAAAACTCCAACCCCCTCAACAAGAGAGGAAATTTCCATAAATAGACAAAAGCAAAGGGTGAGGGTGATGTGGCTCCATGTAGGATGCCACATCACACATCCTCAAACCACCTCCCCCAAGTCAACTCAACTCCCAAAACACAATAAATGGGTGGTTGGGTTGAATGACATCTCTTTTCCACATCCATTCCTTCCCATGTGTCTAAAGGCACAAATAAATGCAAATACAAGAAAAGTGCACTCCAAAGTCATATTTCCCTTCCCAAAACAATAAATAATCCCCTTTTTGGCTCCCCACCCATAGATATGGTTGGTAAGGGGTTTTGGGAAGTGTGGGACAAGTTCAACTTGTCCCACAAGTCCCCCAAAATTGCCCTAAATCTCAAATTCGAGATTCAAAGGATTTGGAGTGGTCAACACTCAAAACAAGCATTCAATACAAGAGGCAAACACAAGGCTCAAGGAGCCAACCATCAAAATTAATTACACCCACTAGACTTCCCTCCAAAACTTAAAAATTAAAACAAGATGTTAATTTAATCTAAACATACTTAGCAAAAGTAAATTTATAAAAAAGATATCACAAATAAAATCACCTACTAAAGTAAGTTAAAACAAGTAAATAAAATTCTTAACCCCTTGGTCACATTAGAAAATTTCCCCCTCATGGAAATTTTTTTCTTAACAACATAAAAAAAAACAAAAGTAACACAATACAATTCACTAGTTGCCTTGACGACCAAATGTTGTAACCACCCGACATCCTGTTGTGTTTGGTTCCCAATCCCCCTCATGGTTGTGATCATGTTGTGTTTCCTGCAAAATACAAAATACCTCCTTCGGCCTTGCGGCCATGTCAAAATGTCCAAAATAACCATATGCATGAAATTTATTAACATCTATACGTAATTCAATTATCCATTATTTCAAGGTTTAAATCACAACTTAATTATGCATTTCATCATTATCCAAAGTTATAGTAATGTAAATTCAACAACTACATTCTACTTATCATGGCGAAGAAATCCAATGTTAGAACACATGCAATATATCCATATAAAAATAATATCAGTATCCAATAGTCTGTCCATGAGTCAGTGTAGATCATACTGAAAACAAAATCCAATCATAACCCAAATGCATCTACTCACAAAACATCATGCTAATCAACATAAGTATAAGTCATGTCCATATCCAAAAGTCTGCATAACTCCAAATGATAATCGACTAAGTGTCATAGGGAAGTGGGCATTACAACGAGAATGATGAGATTTGAATTAAAAAGATGTTATGAAGTTCTCTCGATGAAAAATCCATCGTTGAAGGGTGTACCTATGCATGGGTCCATGTAATGAAGGTAAGAATATAATTTGTATATTTATTTTGTTGGTGGAAGAACCTAACTTTTAAAATTATGAAGATTGCTTCACTAATGACATTGAGTGAGTTATACTCCTTTGGATTAACAAATATAGTTTCGTTGATAATTATTATAGTGTAAATCACATAATTATATTCCTCGTGTACATATTATTTTTGATAAGTCGATTCAAAAATTAGGTCAAAGAAACGACATTATAGAAATTAAAAAGACTTAAGATGCACCGACTTTTGTGAGCACTAAATTTTAAGAGATGGAATTTTTAATTGACTTTGAAAATATACAAGATCTAGTGTAACTAGATATTATAGATGCATTATTTAGTTCAAGTGATTATTTTAGCTCATCCCATAATATTTTTGGAACATTTATTGAATTTTACACTAAAATTTGATGCATGTTGTGTTGAAATTAGATGAGAAACCGATTCCTCTTCGGTGGATTGAGATCCTATTATTAGCTTGTTGTTGTAACAAGACGGCTTTAGCTAGAATATGAATAGGAATGCATTAATGAATTTAGTTATGTATGAATACTATAAATCCATGTATGTCCATTGAGGCTATACAAAAAGAGTTGCAAGAGGAAGAACTGTGCTGATTGTAATTTCCTAATTTGAACAATAAGAGAACCAAACACCGTTGCTCGTGGATGTTTCCCTCTTGAGGGTTTTATCACGTAAATCTGTGTGTTCTATGTTTTTGTCTATTTTGCAATTGAATTTCATTTACTCGCATTAATATGTTGTTGTGCATAATTTTTTTCATGGCGCATGATTTCAACAAGTGGTATGAGCAAGGTTGGAGGGAGGCCACGAGGGCGAGTTTGAAGGGATGCTTACAGGTGTTTTTAGACCTACAACAGAGCAATCCTAGTGTGGAAGCGTGATGAAAAAGTCACACGGTTGCTAAATTGGAGATCGAGAAATTTGACGGGAGCAATAACTTCGAGTTATGGAAGGTCAAGATGCGAGATATACTATGTGTGCTGGGAGTTGTGATGGCACTCATAGGAAAAGTGAAGAAACCCGTGAGTATGGATGATGATGACTGGAACGAGATGGAAACTCGTGCTCTCAGTGCTATTCACCTATGCTTGGCCGATGATGTATTATTCAACATCATGTCTGAAACAATAGCAGCAGGACTCTAGACAAAATTGGAAATCCTGTACATGACTAAATCCTTGACGAACATAATCCTCCTAAAGTGTCACTATATACCTTGCGTATATGAAAGGTATGACAATTTCAGAATATTTAAATACTTTTAATACTCTTATTTGTAAATTGAACATAGACGGGTAACAAAATTTCGAATGAGGATAAGATGATAACATTATTAAGTTCTCTTCCTGAATCTTGGGATTATTTCGTAACCTCTATTAGTTTTAGTTCTAATGAGGTTATTATCTTTGATGTTTTTATTAGGGCTATGATATCGAGGAAACTCAAAAGAGATCTTCTCTGGAAACTTTGACATCAGAAGTTATGATGGCAAGATGCAGAACTATTGAGAGTGGACAACATTTGAAGGGCCTAACTAGATCCAGTGAAATTTCGAAAAAAGAGCAAGTTGAAGTGTTGGTTCTAACGTAAATCGGGACACCTCAAGAAAGATGCTGGAAACATAAAGAGGCATCTAAGGATGAGGACTCTCAAAGGAGGCTAACATAGCCAAGAAGGATTGGGTATGGTTGATGAGGTATTATCTACATCTATTGTCTCACGTACCATTATGACTAGTTAATTGATTAGGGGCATCCCATCGCATGCTTACGCATAGGAATTGGTATTCTACGTATCAATCTATTGATGATGGGGTAGTTTACATGCGTAATGATGTTACATGTAAAATTGTTGGGATAGGGAGTATCAAAATTAAAATGTATGATGGGATTGTTAGAACACTGACAGATGTGAGACATGTGCCTGACTTGAGAAAGAATCGATATCTTTGGGAGTTCTTGATTCTAGTGAATATAAGGTTTCAGTTCAAGGTGGTCTTTTGAAGATATCAAAAGGTATCTTGATTTTTATGAAAGATAATAGAGTCAGGAATCTGTATAAACTTGAAGGAAGGATAGAAATCGATCAATCAGGAGTCACATCAGAGGATGCAGGTGAATCCACTCACTTAAGGCATCAACGATTGGGTCATATCAGCGAGAAAGGAATAAAGGTACTTGCTGATCGTAAACTACTTCCTAGTTTAAAAACTATAGATTTGAAGTTCTGTGAGCATTGTATTTATGGGAAACAAGCTAGATAGAAGTTTAAACCTAGAAAACATACAAGTAAAGATATCCTTGACTATATTCATTCAAACCTTTGGGGTCCATCTCTGAAACTCTTGTATGGAGAATCATCATATTTTTTTATTTTTATAGATGATTACTCAAGAAAAGTATGGATCTATTTGTTCAAGAGAAAATCTGATGTATTTAACACTTTTAAACAATTTAGAGCTTTAGTTGAAAAAGGTTGAAAAATCCATTAAATGTCTTCTTAACAAATAATGGAGGAGAATTTACTTCTAAGGAATTTGATAACTATTACAAGAATGAAGGGATCGAAAGGCATAGAACCATTGTTTACACTCCACAAAGTAGAATGGTGTTTCTGAATTCATGAAGCAGGACTCTTCTCGAGAGAGGAAGAATCATGCTTAGTAATGAAAAGTTTGCAGCAAGAATTGTGGGGAAAAGCTTTTCTTATTGCTTGTTACAGATTAATCGATCACCATCGACAACAATTGAGTGCAAGATTCTAGAAGTGGTATGGACAGGCCAACCATGTTGTAATGCATCGAGGACTTCCGTGTCTGCCACCTGCCTCCACTGCCACCTTGGCCTCCTCCCAACCACCCAACCTACAGACCTTTTTGACCACCGCATTTTTTCTACCTTGCGTGAGAAAGAGGGAGTCGGTGGAGGCGTGTTTTCTTCACCTAGATCTTTGTTTTGATCCTTTCATTCAATGCAAGGGCACAGTCTAGTTGACATGATGGCTAGATGGAGCTTCAAGCCAGTGAAGCAGGCGTGTATGAGGCGTTTTCTTCCTGATTTCCTCCTGGGCGCGTCCTTTTTTGTCTTTCCTTGGCGCGTGGGCTTCTCTGGAGACTAGTCGCTTCATTTTAATGGAGGCTTTCTTTCTAGTCTACCCTGGGTTTGTTCCCTGTTGCTTGCTCAAGCCATTCTCGGATGATATTTAGGTGTGCTCAGGAATTTTACTCGTTCGTGGGTTGATCTCTGCGCCTTTGTTGGTTGGGTGTTGCGAGGTGTGCTCTTGTCGGAATCCACAGCAACAGCCTGCAACAAGGAGTAACCAGGCGGCAGGTGTATTCAGTGCAGTGGGAGCCCTTCTTTTTTAGCACTTCCAATATGGCGGTAGTGAAGCCCATTTATGTTGTTATCTATTCTATTTCGACTGCATCCTCAAATTCAGGATTCTCCTTCAAGATATTTTCATCAAAATCGATTAAGTGACAGTGAGAGTGTTACCAGGAGACCCGATGAAATTTATTACAGAGATTCTCTACTGAGACCTTGCTTGTTCTACGATGTAACTCATGGAAGAGGATCTCATAGAGGTGGATCTGTTTCAAATCGAGAATATTCATGAAGCACGGTTACGGTTTACTTTGCAAGAGTGTTTTTGGGAGATCGATGAAGGATAGAGGAATTAAAAAGAAACTTGGTGTAGTTGGATTAAAGGAAATAAAAAGGTGCATGCTTTTGTGTAGGTGATGAGATCGTTTGCACCAAGCAGAGCACTGGCGATCTATGCAATGTTGGAGAAAATGTCTTGGGAGATGAAGGTAGCAGGATATTTTTCAGATTCAGAACATGTACTGAGAAAACAGTAGTGTCATGGAATACAATGATTGCAGGGTATGCACAGAGTGGACATTATGAGGAAAGTTTAGATCTCTTTCAACAAATGCATCTGGCTGACATGAAGCCCAACAATGTTACCTTTGCAACTGTTCTTCCAGTAACTTCTCACCTGTCGAATTTGCATCAGGGGAAGGAGATCCACGTCTTCATACTAAGAAGTGGTTTTGATTTGTTTATTATAGTAATGAATGCCCTTGTAGACATGTATTGCAAATGTGGGAATTTTAGAGTTGCACGCCGAGTATTTGATCAAATGCCTAAAAGTGATGTATTCTCATGGACAGCCATGATTGCAGGTTATGGGATGCAGGGAAAAGGTGAGGATGCTGAGTCTAGGGACTGTTTTATGGATATGTTGAAATGGTTTTATAAACTTCTAGCAAATGCAAAGGGCAGGTGTAAAGCCAAACTCCACAACCTTTGATAGCATCTCCACGCCTATACCGAAGTGGGAGTGTTTGAACAGGGCATGGACGTTCTCCAATGCATTTGAAAAAGAGATTTTTGTTGCTTGTTGTATCTGCTAGTGTCCTGGGCACATAACTGTCTTAAGACAGATTTATACTCCTGATCTGGATGCTCAACAAAGTGTTCGGATGGTTTGGCAAAACTTGAACGTAGTGTGTTCTTTTGGACAACAATGATTGTTGGTTGTGGACAATTTTGGGTGGGTTGAGACACCTTGGAAACTTGGAAAATAATGGAGAAGGGACAAGGCTGTGTCAAATGCTTTGTTTACCGGTGCGTTGGTAGTTACATATGCAAAGTGGAAGCAAGCATAAGACACCCAAACTTCTTGACAAAATGCCTGAGTGAAATATGGCCAAAGGACAACAAGGATTGCAGGATATGTTATGGAATGGATTTGTGGAGGAGGCATAGGAAGTTGAAACAAATATGAATAACTTGGGTAAATCCATCTCCTCTAGCCTTGTGTAGATCACTTGTGTTTGTGGTAGCGCGTATAGGGTATGTGTGTTGGTTGTCGAATCCCACAAGAAGTAGAAGCTCAAGGAAATCAATAGTTGAGCACAAGTGCATGGAGTCACTTCGAATACAACAATGCTCGTGAACTGTTTGACAAAAATCCTCTTCAATTGCATGGTCTCGCGGATCATGAATGTGGACCGCTTAGAACTGGTGCACCCGGATTCCAGTACCTACAGTTCTTATGCTGACCCGTGCGGAGTCTATACGACCTGTTGAAGCTGGAGAAACAGGAAAGATATTTCTACACTTTTCTACTATTATTTTATTTAAAAATATTGTGAAATCAAACCACTTATCCTTGCATTGATTTGTCAGTTGGATGTCATGATGGGAGATTTCCCTTTCTTCTTGTTTCTTCTTGTTTTAGCTTTTATCGTTGACTGTATGTGGGTCGAAAGGATGCGTGTGCCCTCTCCTTTGAATGTTATGTTTCTCTTACTCGAATGATAGACCTTCGTCTGTTTGTTTATGTATTAATTCTTCTCGGCGATTGAGTTGCAAGTTATTATGTTGATCAAGCTAGTATTTTCGATATCATGGAAGTAAGTTTACGATAACTATGAAACCCCCTTCCTAGCACCCAAGTTTGTCCTTGACGTTTTTGTTAGCTCCTTCGCAAGTCCCTTTGATAACCTTTTGGCATCGAGAAAGGAAGGTTGTAGGATTGTGTGAGCAATGCGTGGGCTAGCCAGCTTAGAGTTTTGGTATTAAAACTGGTAGAATGAAAAGGTTTGTTTGCAACGTGTTTTGTTGTCTCGCGTGTTTAGACTCTTATACTATCTTTCATCTTGTTCTAGGATTTTAAGGCCATCCTCAAGAAGTGCCTTGACCATCCCTATCAACTTGAACCATAACTAGCTTTTCGGATCAACTAAGCTGGAGGTTTCATTGTGCGAATCCTATACCTCGTTGACACTAGAATAGTTGGTCTAATCCCCACTCAGAATTATTGCTGATGGCGCTCTTCTATTTTTCCTAACTTGCATTATTTACTCCCTTGTAATGTTAACGCTATTAATTAATATTGGTCGGTTTTTATGCACGTAATTTACCGTAATAGTTTGTGATGGAAATTTTGTTAAATGTGATTAACCTTCGGGAAAAACTCAGCTTTCATTTGATAGTCTTATGGATTCATAGCGGAAGGTTTTGTTTTGATAATGTCACTTAGAAGTTATGTTTGTATCTTTGTGCGACGGTCGACTGTGTTACCAAGGGTTGCCGTAAATTATGGTTGTTTTGGGATGTGGGAAATTTATTTTAAATTAACCAAACATTAGTATTGTAGTTGAGGTTTGCAAATCCTTTAGTGTTATAAAAACTTGTTGATGACATTATTGTATACTCTTGTTGGACGAAACCCCCTTCTTCTCTCGCGTGTTTGCTACTAGCCTGTAAGACTTTGACCCTTCCTGGATGATTGGTAGATCTCTTTGTAGTTAATGGTCAAAACTAGTATACTTTGCCTTCGCTTCGAAACTTATGTTGTGTGTATACTCTAATTGATTTCTGGTTTGAAACTCAATTATACATGGCTTTTTGTGTTGATTTCTGAAACCCGCGTTTCCCCTTTCTTGGGCCGATCAACTTTTGTTCTTTTAGAAATGTATTATTTTAGCCTATGCATTGGTACCTTTGATAAATTTCTAGATGGTTGGTCTATTTATATCAAATCTCAATCTTGTAATTATTGTTTAATTACTTACTTGATGGGAATTTTGTTTTTGCTAGATGGTTTGTTTTCTCTTATAGGGCCAAGAGCCATTCTCTTATGATTGCTATTACTTTCGTTGTTATTACTCATAACTGAAGTACAAGGTCTTCTCCTTCTTTGATTGGCATGATGAAGACTTCATTTTAACTTGATGTTTTAATAGTGTTTAGAGGTTTAAACCAATTCTTGTAATAAAGTGCTTCCTTTTTGTGATATTTTTAGATAATAGTTATGGTGGTTTTGTGTAGCCTTATCTTGCTCGGTTCTCGTGAACCCGACTCTTGTAGAAAATTTGCTACTGAGATGGATTTTGCGTGTAGATGAGGGATAGATTTGTAGACTTTTGTCATCAACCTCAGTTGAGAAGATCCTTTGCTCGAAACCTTTTATGTTGTTCAACTTTTGTTAATGTCCAGTGGAAAGTTTAAAAGAGGATTAATGTCTTAGTATAAAGTATTGTGGACTTTGTCATCTGAACTTTGGAAACCTTGTATTGTTTGACCATCTTTGAAATTATAAGAAAATTTGGTTATTGTTGTTGAGTGACTTGTGGAGTATCAGTATTTTAAGAAATGATGTAATCTTGTTTTGTTCTCGTAAATGAGTGTTGCTTCAACTTGGCCTTGAGAATAAATTCTGAGTTAAACCTTGCCATGACTTAGTAATAAAGTTTCATAAGTAAACTAACATGGGATTTTTAATACTCAAGAAGTTAAATTAAAAGTTGTATTCAAATAAAGTAACGTAGGGGTCACCAACTTGAGAGCAAGAAATTCTTTAAGTAATCAAGGGCAGGACTATCATTGCAAGTAACATTATATAACTTGATACCCCTAGCTACACTAATGAACACTATCCCTTTCATGGTGGAATTCTTAAACGAACTTAAAGGAAATCTATGGTTAGTTTTGGAAGATAATAAGATTTAATAAACAGGAGAAAACAATTTTGAAACCACACAATCTATCTCTCAGCCATTTGGAAAGTAAATTCTTTTACTCCTTGTTAATACTTTTAGCGAAGCCTAAGTAAAGTTGTTGTTAATTCTGGTTAAGAGCCCTAGCTTCAATTTAATACTGGCAATAACTAATGAGGTCCTAAAAATGTTTCATCTCGACCTTCTCCCTCTATCCCTTTTCAAGGTGCCTTTTATCTCTTCTCTTAAGTGTGATGAACTTAAAACCATGTTGTCTTGTGGGCAAGAACGAATCTTAGTAGCGTTAGTGGTGAGCAGATGGCCTTGTGGAATTTAAATACTCCTTTTTCTTGATAAACGAATTAAGCAAATAAATGTCATAATAGAGAAAATTTAAAGATAATTACTCAGTGTCAAAGGAATAAACTTGGCTTGGCAAGTTGAATTATACGATTCATATCTTGAGCCTCCTTGAAAACATAAGCTAAGAATTGCAAGATGTCCTTTTAAAATAAATAACCCTCAAGAATATCTCATTGTGGTTGGCCCTAACTGTAAGTGTGTTCTGTGATTGGACTTCTATGTTGTCTTGTAGAAAAGAGGGAAAAAAATGTATTGTCCTTGATAGGTGTGAATGTTTCCGTGTTGCCTTTATGGCCATCCTTGTATCAAGTTGTTCACAGTATTAGTTGTATCCTTGGTGACGACATGTTGCGTCATGTTATGTGTCAAGCAAGTAAAAAAAAAAGGTTATCCTGTATTTCACTGTGTTGTTCGTGTGTGGATTTTTGGGTCGTTACACATGTAATTATTCTATTCTTAGAGTTTTTGGTTGTGATGCCTATGAACTTATTCCAAAGAGATAGCGTTCAAAGTTAGATCCTAAGTCAAAGAAATTAGTCTTTGTTAGATATGGTGATGGTGCAAAGGGGTATAGATTATGGAATCCTACTGCCCATAAGATCATCATAAACAAATATGTCATATTTAATGAAATTTCACTCATAAAATCAAATGATAAGAATGCCATGAAATAGATTAATGTACCACAGTTACAACAAATTCAATTTGATATACATTCATCCATGGGTGAAGATCATGAAGATGTCGTGATAAGGATATTCATGAGGAAATCACTCAGGAGGATGAGCATATTGAAACACCTTAGGAAATTGAGGAAATACCACAGTAAGCTCTACGAAGGTCTACACACGGATCACATCAGTTCCATGCAGGTATGATGATTTTGTAACTTCTTTTGCTTTAATTTCTAATGAAGGAGAAAAAAGTTGTTATAAAGAAGCAATAGAGGTTTCAGATAGTGAAAAATGGAAACATGCCATGAAAGAGGAAATTGATGCTTTGATTAAAAACAAAACATGGGATCTGGTGGAACTTCCTTTGAATAGGAAATTAGTTAGTTGTAAGTGGGTATACAAGTTGAAGAAAGGTTCCGATGATACTTTTTCAAAGTACAAGGGAAGGCTAGTTGCTGAAAAGGATTTTCTCGGGAAGCGGTATTGACTTTCGTGAGATTTTTTCAGGTTGTAAAAATTATTTCTATTCGTATAGTGTTAGCACTAGTTGCATTGCTTAATCTAGAATTGAAGTACCTAGATGTTAAAACTACATTTCTACGTGGAGATTTAGATGAGGAAATTTACATGGAACAACTGGAAGGGTTCATTAAAAATCGCAACAAGAGGTTTGTCTGCAAACTCTAGAAATCATTGTATGGCTTGAAGCAGTCTTCAAGACAATGGTACAAGAAGTTTGATTCCTTCATGGTGAGCCAGAATTATACTAGAAGTGAATATGAACATTGTGTTTACTTTAAAAACTTGGATAATGTCATGTTAATTATATTGGTGTTATATGTTGATGATATGCTTGTACTGAGTAAAATCATGGTTGAAATCAGGAGGTTAAAGGCTCAGTTGGCTAGGACATTCGATATAAAGGATATAGGAGTAGCAAGACAGATCTTGTGCATGGAGATACAAAGAGACAAGATGAAAGGAAAGTTGTGGTTATCACAAGAGAAGTATGTGGAGAAAATACTTCAGAGATTCGATATGGATAAAGTGAAACCAGTGAATATTCCTTTAGCTTCACATTTTAAAATTTCTTTAGGTTTGTGTCCTAGTATGATGAAGAAAAGGAGTATATGACTCATGTAATGTGTGCTAATGCGGTAGGAAGTTTGATGTATGCGATGGTTAGTACTAGACCAGATATTTCACATGTAGTTGGTGTTGTCAGTAGATGCATGGCAAAGCTAGGTAAAGAACATTAGCAAAGTAGTGAATTGGGTGCTTCGGTATCTTAGAGGCACAAGAAGGTATTGTATCACTTTTGATGGTTGCAATGATAAGGTTTGTGGTTATGTTGATTCAGATTTTGCGGGTTATTTGGAAAAAAGAATATCTACTTGAGTTATGTCTTTACTCTTACAGGTGGTCCTATTAGTTGGATGTCAAAGCTTCAAAGCATTGTTGTTTTATCCACTACTGAGGTAGAGAGTATGTATCTGCTTCACATGCTTGCAAAGAGGTAGTATGTTTAAAAGGTTTATTGGGTGAGTTAGAATAGTTTCGAAGAAAAGTGTAAAAAATTTCTGTGATAGTCAAAGTGTAATTTATTTGGCTAAGAATCCAACTTACCATAGTAAGTCGAAACATATTCCATTTAAATACCATTATGTAAGACATGTTGTTGATGAAGGACAGGTGATTCTTGATAAGCTCCACACTCAAAAAAATTGTGCAGACATGTTCACGAAACCGGTTATATTAGAGAAATTGTGGTGGTGCTTGGATTCTCTTGGCTTGCAAAAAAGGTGATGAGCAATGAGCAAGGTATCAGGTTAATTGTTGTCAAGGTGGAGATTGTTGAAATTAGATGACAACAATTCCTCTTCTAGTGGATTGAGATCCTATTATTCAGCTTGTTGTTGTAACAAGACAACTTTAGTTATAATATGGATAGGAACGCATTAATGAATTCAGTTTTGTATGAATACTATAAATCCATGTATGCCCATTGAGGCTGTACAAGAAAAGAGAGTTGCAAGAGGAAGAACTGTGCTGATTGTAATTTCTGATTTGAACAATAAGAGAACCGATACCATTGCTCCGTGGATGTTTCCCTCTTGAGGGTTTTACCACGTAAATCTGTGTGTTTATGTTTTTGTCTATTTTTCCATTGAATTTCATTTACTCACATTAATATTTTTCGTGCATAAGTTTTTCATGGCTGCATGATTTCAACATGTCGTGTTTATGTAATTGTTGTAGAAGATAATAATAAAGAACAAACAAATTATTACATGTTTTCTTGTGTCAAGGAAAAACATTAATTGACACCCATGACTATAGATGGAGAAGGAAAACAATATCATAGAATTTCTTTCATTGTTATTAAACATGTTTATAAGTTACACAATAAATAATTCCAATGTTTTCTTTTCCAAGGAATTTGTTTCACATATGTCGATTATTCAATATTTTCACCTTTTTGTCACATCTAACATTTTATTGATAAAAATGGGACTAGAAGCACCTATTAAAAATATCAGAAATTTTGTGAGCATTACTAGGAAGCATTAACTTCCACCCAAAATACTACATCATACTTGCATAGGTTCTAAGATTGAATTGGTAAAATAACATAAGTGTTATAGTTTACAACTATATTGTTGAATTGTGGCAACCATAAACAAGGGATGTAAAGTCACCCCATACGCAACCCTCAAGTGGTTCAAAATGGAGATCCAATTGGAGAAATGGAGGCCATTCCTAGTGCGTCCATGTCTTTGGAGTAATAAGAGACATTCAAGAAAACAAAATATTTTGTTGTTGTCTCCAAATAGGGGGACGCGTTGCACTAGAACTATTCAAAAACCTCTCAACCCCTCATAGAAGACTCCGATTACTCAATTTTTGAGAGGATCTGTTATAGAGGGTTCACAAGGCCGAGGATAATATTTCTCAGTGTGGCCTCATCTGCAGACTACACAAGCTTTAGCCCAAGCTAGTTGAGCTCCATGAATGGATAGCCTCAATATGGGGTGAAAAGGTCAAGGGTAAGATTGAATTGTACCCATGTGCTAAAGCTTTCTTTATTGTTGTTTTCGAAACTCCTGAAGATGGAGATCTAATTTTTATCATTATTGGGTTTGGGGTGAACATGGCCTCATGTTCAAACCCTGGTATCCATATTTTGACCCTTCAAAAGACTCCTTTGATACCTACCTTGTTTGGGAATGACTTTCGGGACTTCCTTTACAACTCTAGAGAATAGCTTGCCTCTTTCTTTATAGGGGATACCCTTGGGTTCAATGTGAAAATTAACGACAAAATTTGTGACAAGACCCACACTACTTTTGCTAGAATCCTGGTAGATCTTGACACCTCCCAAGCCCTTCCAACAAAAATCAATCTACAAATTAGAGAAATATATTGGTTACGGAGGGTCAACTACGAGGGTCTAGCCTTCAGATGTTGTAGGTCTTTTTAAACAAGACATATCTCAAATGATTGTGAATATTCTATACACAATTAAAGAATAGCATTGTGGAGGGATTCACATGTAGAACATATTACAATCAAGTACCAATGTGACCTAGTCAAGGAATCACTCAACCCCTCAAAGAAATATCACAAAGATGGTCTTTTGACCCTTTTAGAGAAGAAGCTGCAAAATTCTATTTCTCTCACCTCTCTTTGGGGCATTAACTACTTCTTCACCTCAAATGGGCTTTATCACTGCGAATTATAGTGTCCTACCCTCATTGAAGGTCACTTTCCCATCGAGAATATTGAATTCATTCTTCCAATACTCGTGGAAGAAGGTAACACAAAATTGATGGTGGTGGAAAGGCGTAGGAAAGTACACACCAAACCAAAACCAAAATCATTCCAGACAAGGTTTAAGTGGGTTGGCTCCATGCTTGCAATATCCTGGTTTGTTTTTTTGTGCGGTTTAGTTTCCTTTTCCTTGGACCTTCTTTACCTATCTCGGTACTTGACCCTCTCTTTTACACTCTCTTTTGTAATATCTAGGTTTTGACCATGTTGTTCTCTTGCGTAAGGGTCCCTACAAAACCTTTTACCAATAAATAAATAAAATACTATATTTTTGAACTCTTAATATTTAATTTTTATCACATTATCCCTTTATTTTGATTCATTTATATCAAGTATTAATCATAATGATATACATCATGGGTGAGAAACAAGCTTCTCCCTTTATGTGATTTGTTACATCAGTAAGGAATTTATTTTTAATATAAAGATAAGATTTATAATCTTTAACAAAAAAATAAAATATTTTATTTATACTTCTTTTGAAGGTTCGTACACTATTCTTCTTTAATGGCGTGCACTTTATATCTTACAATCACAAAAAGAAAAATATAGTAAAATTTTGAACAAAATATTATCAAAATCTAAGGAACTTTTGAATGTCTCGAATAGATACTAAATTATTTATTATGTCAATCTAGATAAATTCTCCTAATTTATGTAACTTTGAAAAAATGACGCTCTAGGAACATGCTACAACCCAACACCTAACCCAAAAATTGTAAATAAATTTTGTTTTATTTAAGTTAAAAGAAGGTTACAAGGATGTTTAACCCTTAGGGTTCGTTAAATTAACTTACCTTACTAACTCAACTTAAGGTTGTTGGCCCAGATCTAATTAAAAGATTACATATTAAAATTTCTTTACCTCTAAGGTCGATTAATTAAAGATCAACTAGGAAATGCCATGGTTTAATTTACTAGGTTAATTGTCTTCTCTTCTTAGTTAATGTTTTTCCTAACAAGGTTAAACTTATGTTAGTTTATTTAAATTTATTATCCTATTACTTAGATTCCTTTCCATTGACTTCTTAAGGCTTGCTAAGAACTAACAAAGGTTAGCATTCTAAGGCAATTAGATGGCCCCATTCCCAATTACACATACCCTTAAGGATTTAATTTAAACATTAAAATACATTTCTACCTAACAAAAGTAGGGTGAATCCTCCACCCTTAGATCAAAACAATCTTGGCCACTAGATCCTAGGGTTCCAAACTAGCCCTAAATTTCCTTATGAATTTTATTAAATATTTTTCTTTATTTTATTTTCCTTATTTGGTCTATTTCGTTTTGTTAAATTTACAGGTTGGAGAGGAGGAAGCCATGGGAGAAAAAGAGGAAGAGCCATGGAGGATTCTACAAGGAGATCTAGTTTAGATTATCTTAGATTAAAGTTTTATTGTTGTTATTACTTCCATTCAAGGATTGGGAGGGGTTTTCCTTCACCAATCTGATTTTTTTAATTTGGGGCAAACCCTACCCCCATTGTTATAATGAAAAGAAGGTTTTCAATCCACCATTTGTAGGTTTAAAATCTATATTCAACATGATTAGAGAATTGTTTGATTGTTGGTAGTTCTATAGATCATTTTACAAGCTTAAAATTTAGTGTATACCATTACAAATATTATACAAGCACAGATCCGTGGAGTTATTTCGTGAGTGTGTGAGCTGCCGCGCACGAGAGAAGACCAGCGGTCCTGCGGCCGTTACCCTTCTTAGGTGATAAACCATGGACCACCGCCATAATGAGTGGTGATTTTGAGACCGCCGCCTTAGCTTCAGCAGCGGTTGCGGGACCGTTTGCTCTGCACAAGACAATGAGTCCTATTTCTGAAAAATAGAACTTTCAATCCAAGATTTTCACAAAACCAAATTTTACTACAAGGTTCTAAAATACATTCTAAACTTGAATTTTATGCTCTTAAATTTTGCGGTTTTGGAATGTCATTTCATTAGTTCATTTCTTAAATTAATATTACTAATTTAAAAGATTTAGAAATCCAATAATAACAATAACAACTACAATATCTATTCAATTTTATTAAACTAATTTTCTTTGATGTCCAACAGCAAATTAAAGGATTTATATCTAATTTCACATTGTTATTTTCTAATACAAAATGCAACAATTTCCTATTTCAAATTTGTTGTCTCTTCCATTTTCACTACAACTCAAATATCTAAAACAACTACAACAACTTTCTTTTACATTCAAATTTACTATGCATACTTTTAACATATTATCACTTTTCTATTTCTACTTTCTCATTTGCAACAACACAATCTCACAAATAAATTAGACTTTATTTTCCCATTGAGTATAACTCATTTCTTTTAACACAAAGAACTACTTTTCTCACAATACAACCAAGATTTCAAATAAAAGAATTACATTCTTTTCTTTTTGCAAAACTAACTCTACAATACAAATCCTTCTTCCTTCTTTTCTTATTTTTTCCTTTCCACATACAATACAATTTTCCTTAACAAGATCAATAAAATTTCCTCCACTTGAAGTGGGAAAATCATACAATAATGCAAGCTAAAAATAGAATACAATATTACAAGTTCTTCCACTCTAAGTGGGAATAAAACAGGAATTTTATTACAAGAAGGATTGTTTTAGGGACTCCACCAAAGGCTTCAAGCTTGAAAAACAACAAGATAGCTCCTCCAAGATTTTTTTGATTCACAACCAAATGGGGGGGGGGGGCGGAGGTAACAATCTCCACCCAACCAAGATACCCAATGAAGAGGAGAAGCCATCCTCTCAATTGGCCCCCAAGCCCCAACCACATTACAATGGGAGATAATTCTAATAGATGGAAACAAAAAGCTTCCCCAACAAAAACAAATATTTCAAATCCATTTCAACCACATTCAAAACCATAATCAACACGAGAAAGGAGAACAACAAAATCACAAAAGACAATGCTTAAAATGAAATCCAAAGGAGCAAGACCTATGTGGAGGCCACTTGTGCCTCCTAATGGGAATTGGTGCCCACCTTAAAGCCTCCAATGCATATATAAATTCCCCTACATACTCTTATGCCTCCCTCAAGTACCCCTTATACCTCCTACATACTCTTATGCATCCCTCAATCTCTTATGCCTCCCTCATAAAAGAAACAAGAAAGAAATGCAAGCATTCCTTGTACAAGGTGGGGCACCCAACCCAAACTCCCTCCAAACAAAAAGGTAAACTCTTATGCCTCCCTACATGAAATATCCCCATAGTCTCCTCCTACTCCAAATGTAGGTAATTTACACACACCCAACAAGCAATCTAGAGAAAACAATACTAAACACAAGCACAAAAATACAAAATGAAGCATAACATAATCAAGGTAAAGCTCATACATTTCCATAGTAGAGATTGTTCTAAGAGTAGGTCTCAAGCTCTTAAAAACCAAGAAAGCATCCAAAATCTCCAACAATCCACAAGCTCTCCCAAATATCCTATAACTCTCCAAAAATACAAGATCATAAAATAATCAAGTAACCCCAGAGACAAGCAAAATAACCTAAATAAATAGAAAATCGAGAGAGGAGGATGATGTGGCTCCTTGTAGGATGCCACCTCATTTCCTCTCCACTCCACATCACCTTAGTCAACCTCATATTCCAATGCACATTTAATAAGTGGTTAAAGGAATGAAATTATACTTTCACACACAATCTAAGTCCACAACCATTAAGGACAAAATTAATTACAAGAAAGGAAGTGAAATAAACATTTTACCTTTTTATCTTCCCAAAACACCTAATAGGGTCTAAATTTGACCCCCAACCGATAGGTAGGATTGGCATAGTGATTTGAGAGGTGTGTGACAAGTTTGACTTGTCCCACAAGCTTCCAAAATTGATGTGTAAGGCCAAATTCGAATTTTCGCGAAGGGTAGAGTGTACAAAACTCAAGATCTCAAGCAATCAACACACAACAAAAAGCCAAGAGCACATCAAGTCTAATAAATGAACTCCTTCTGGTCACATCTTTAATTAGTTTAGAAAAAGGTTAAATTAGCTTAATTAAGACACTATAACCCATTAATAATAAAGGGAGGGTAAAACACACATCAAAATATAAATAATTAAAACAAGTTGCATTACTAAAAGAGACACATACGACATTAACAAAAGGGAAACTAAAATTAAAAGACAACACATGACTACTTGGTCATAATTTTCCCTTAACCAACTAATTCTAACACACACAATTACATGTTGCCATGGTGACCCTAGTTGAATTCATCTAGAATTCCAATGTGGTTTGTCTCTAATCCCCCCAATGTTTGTTGTGAATAATTTTACCTACAAAACACATAAATACCCTCTTCGGCCTCATGGCCGCATTAAAAAATCTATGATAAAATATAAAATATAAATCAAAAATCATCTATATATGAATCAAATATCATCTAGGCAATTACAATATCATTTACGATTTTTAGCAACATGACGAAATATATCACATGTCGTAAATAAATATATATATATATATATATATATATATATAACGATGTCAATAGTATATCATCATCAATATGAAATGTCTCTAATGATCCACATGCATCATATATGAATCGAATCAACAACAGTCTAGTATTTCTAACATCTAACATCATACTAAATCAAAATCCATAATCATATCCATAAGTGTAGTCGATAGTATCGAAATCAATAATCAAAAAGGTGTCGAAGGGAAGTGGGCACTACAATTTCTCCCATCTCCAGATGGATTTATCATAGTAGAGGAGAATGAAATGTTGCAAAAATCGTCAATTTTGATAGGAAAGTTTTTGCAGTCCATAAAACCTATGAATGTCCCATTTTCTAATAATTTTTATATTTTTGTCATAGTATTCATGAATGAAGCATTATATAAAATATCAATTTACTTTAACGCTAGTGCATCAAGGTGATACTTTTTGTTCCACACACCATGATACTAAACCAATTACTCATACATGTCTAAGTGGGCTGGAAGGCACTAATAAATACATCCCGCATTCAACTCCTTCCTTTGGTAGATCACTCTTTCGTCAATCGCCAACCACTTCCACCCCTAATCAAATCGGCTCCTTGAGTGCTCGGGAGAAGAAAATGGAAAATCTGATTGAGCACGATAGTGGACCATTTTAATGGTCAAATATGTCTTCCAAATATTCCCACCAAACTCATATATCAACATTAACTCTCCTCTCTTGCTTAGCGTGTAGGAAATACCAAGAAATCATGAAGACTCACACTTCTAGACGTGTTTTAGAAAAATGGGGGAAAATCATATTCAGACTATCAGCTACCATTGATCTTTACTTTTAATTTGGGCCATCTACATGGAATATTCAAATGTAAAAACAGACCGGGGGGCTTCGTGACATTTTACAACTTTTGGAAAAATGGAAAAATTTCACATTTTGTTCCGCATCTCCACCCTCGAGAAATGAGCGTAACACGTGTCCCAAGGTGGGCCCCATTGGAACCACAGCCAAATTCTGCCATTTCACCTCGCTTTTGAAAAAGTTAAAAAATTTCAAGTTTTCCCCACAACTCTGCCCTTGAAAAATGGGCCGCACACATGTCCCAATGTGGTTCTACAGCAGAATCTGCGCTTCCCCTTTTAATTTTAACTCTTTTCTCCTTGCTTACCTCTATAGAAGCAACATACTCTACCTCTGTAGTAGAGAAGGGAACAATCTTCTACAGTTTAGAAATCCAACTAATTGTCATGCCACCAACAATGAATACATACCTGTGGTACTCCTCCTAGCATCTAAATCTCTAGCCATTTCTGCATCAACATATCTATGTAAGAAAACCTTTGACCCTTCATAACACAACTTTTTGCACATCTGGTCCCTCCCAAATATCCGAGAATCCTTTGGACTACATTCCAATGCTCCTTTCCTAGATTACTCATGTATATCGACAACTCCCATTGCATGGGCAATGTCCGATATTCTACATACCATAACATACATAAAACTTCCAACTAGTGAAGCATATGGAACTCTAAACATATATTCAATATCTTCACGTGTTTTAGGAAACTGTTCTTTAATCAACTTGAAGTGGCTGCCAAAGGTATACTCACTTTGGTTTTGCATCTTGCATCCTAAACATGTCCAACACCGTGTTCACATACTCTTCTTGAGACAAAGTCAATATTCCACTCTTCGTTTCTCTATTGATTCTCATGCCAAGAATTTTCTTTGTTAGAACACCTAAATCCTTCATGGCAAATGTATTTGCTAATATTCTCTTTAGCTTATTTAGATCTTGCATGTTTGACCGCCACAAGCATGTCATCCGCATAGAACAAAAAGATAATATAGGTGTCATTATCTAGTCATCTTGTTCTTAGTACTCAGCTTGTTCCTTAGTAAGAGAAAATGAAAGGATTTCTTTTCCACACAAGTAAAATAAATCTTCTATTTACCAGCGTTAGCCTCCAAAATCCATAAAAATCTGGAGGAATTTCAATTAGCTTCCTCCGGAAAACTGATTTCCTTTCGCAGATAATTCTGTGAGATTGTCAAAATTCACAAAGAACGATCTCCAACAGCAAAAAAATCAGCAATAACATATATACAATTACAAACCAAAAATATTCGCTGACTACATGACATTTTCCCCGATTATTGACAATGATTTCGGAAGATTGCAGTTTCTAAGATTAATTTGTAAAAAATCAAATAAATAATAAGAAAAAAACAGTTACAAATTAAAATGAATAGAAAAAATTAAAAAAATCAAATAAAACTAAAAAAGGAAATATGTTTCTATTTCATAATATTAATAAGATAGTAAGATTCTATTATTTTTATTTTCCATATATTTGGAAATTTCTATTTTTATTTGTATTATAGTTTTCATGAATTTCAATATATATACACACGGTCAATTTTTAATTGTGACTGTATTTTGACATCTAAAATGACTAAAAACATCTAAACGCCTTGCAAAATCCAAGCCTGGTAGGGACCCTGAGCGCGCTGATGTCACTATTTAGCGTGCTACATAGCCTCATCTTTTGTTTACATGTGCGGGATCTATGAGCCGCTCCACGAGACTCCTGCGTTTGTGAATGAGGATGTGGCAGAGCAGGTTGAGGATATGGCAATTTTTTTGAAAACGAGGCAGGCGGGAGACTCATCAGACAGTTGTCACGGGTCAATGAATGCGGTAAATAGCCCGCCCACTCCTCATATGAAACCAGATCCTCTGCCGTATTTTACGGGCACAGCTAACAAGGATGGCGGCTTAGAACAATTAGACAGCAGATTCGATCCTCTGGAACAGGTTACTAAATCCAATTAGGTAAACTCTATGAAAAAGGGGTCCCTCTGCAATGAACTCGTTTGGAAAGGAGGGAATAAGACTGTCAAAATCATCACCTACTCCGCAAAGAATCATCCCCGTTAACAAAGATGGTGGGAAAACAGCTAGAAAATCATTTTGTGGAAAGTCTTTGGAATGAGTCAGAACTGTTGCGGGACAAGAAAATTCTGAACAGTTCCAAGTTGAATTTGTTGGTGAAAGTCCCCTTACGAAACACGAAAACGGCAAAGTATTCTGGGTGATTACTAAATCTTTAGGCAAAGGTCGACTTCACGTTCAAGGGAGACGACAGATGGTCTAAAGTTAAAACGAAAATACCACGTATCATTCGCCATCCTGTCACGACTAGGAGTAGTGGATCTAATATGAAATCCTAGACTCCCTTTAGGCGTATATTCCTTGCAGATTTAGTTCAGGATTTTTGGTTATTTTTTTGCTAGTTTTAAGACTAATCTTGGACCGCTCGTTTCTGTTGTCAATTTTTGATCTGGGTTGTAGATCTATTTTGTAAGAGGGAAGGGAGCTGCTAAAACCCATCCGTTTTACTCTAGTATCAAAAAAATGGGGAGTGTGATGGTGCAAAATCATGTGTTAAGAGACCACCAGAATGATGAGATTTGAATTAAAAGAGATGTTATGAAGTTCTCTTATGTAAAATCCATCGTTGAATGGTGTACCTATGCATGGGTCCACGTAATGAAGGTAAGAATATAATTTGTATGTTTATTTTGTTGGTGGAAGAACCTAATTTTGAAAATTATGAAGATTGATTCACTAATGACATTGAGTGAGTTATACTCCTTTGGATTAACAAATATAGTTTCGTTGATAATTATTATAGTGTAAATCACATAATTCTATTCCTCGTGTACATATTATTTTTTGATAAGTCTGATTTGAAAAATTAGGTCAACGAATGGCATTATAGAAATTAAAAAGACTTACGATGCACCGACTTTTGTGAGCACTAAATTTTGAGAGATGGAATTTTTAATTGAGCTTGAAAATATACAAGATCTAGTGTAACTAGATATTATAGATGCATTATTTAGTTCAAGTGATTATTTTAGCTCAGCCCATAATATTTTTGGAACATTTATTGAATTTTTACACTAAAATTTGATGCATGTTGTGTTGAAATTAGATATCAACGATTCCTCTTCTGGTGGATTGAGATCCTATTATTCAGCTTGTTGTTGTAACAAGACAACTTTAGTTAGAATATGGATAGGAACGCATTTAATGAATTCAGATTACGTATGAATACTATAAATCCATCTATGCCCATTGAGGCTATACATAAAAGAGAGTTGCAAGAGGAAGAACTGTGCTGATTGTAATTTCCTGATTTGAACAATAAGAGAACCGATACCGTTGCTCCATGGATGTTTCCCTCTTGAGGGTTTTACCACGTAAATCTATGTGTTCTATGTTTTTGTCTATTTTTCCATTGAATTTCGTTTACTTACATTAATATTTTGTTGTGCATAATTTTTTTCGTGGTTGCATGATTTCAACAAGTGGTATCAGAGCAAGGTTGGAGGGAGGCCACGAGGGGCGAGTTTGAAGGGTGAATTCATTCGCTGCGTTGAAGGGCTACTTACGGTGTTTTTGGACCTGCAGCAGAGCAATCACAGTGTGGAAGCATGATGGAAAAGACACAGAGTGCTAAATTTGAGATCGAGAAATTTGATGAGAGCAATAAATTCGAGTTATGGAAGGTCAAAATGCGGGATATACTATGTGTGTAGGGAGTTGTGAAGGCACTCGTAGGAAAAGTGAAGAAACCTGCGAGTATGGATGATGATGACTGGGATGAGATGGAAACTCGTGCTCTCAGTGTTATTCACCTATGCTTGGACGATGATGTATTATTCAACATCGTGTCTAAAACAACAATAACAGGACTCTGGACAAAACTAGAAAGCATGTACATGACTAAATCCTTGACGAACAGAATCCTCCTGAAGCGTCAGCTGTATACCTTGCGTATGAAGGAAGGTATGAAAATTTCAGAACATTTAATTTTTATACTTTTAATACTCTTATTTGTAAATTGGACAGCACGGGTGACAAAATTTCGAATGAGGATAAGATGATAACATTATTAAGTTCTCTGCTTGAATCTTGGGATCATTTCGTAACCTCTATTAGTTTTAGTTCTAACGAGGTTATTAGCTTTGATGTTGTTGTTGGAAGTATGATATCTGAGGAAACTCAAAAGAGATCTTTCTGGAAACTTTGACATCAAAATTTATGATGGCGTGAGGTAGAACTACCGAGAGGGGATAGCATTCGAAGGGCCAAACTAGATCCAAGTCGGGGAAAAAGAGCAAGTTGAAGTGTTGGTTACGTAACAAATCAAGGCCACCTCAAGAAATATTACTATGCAAACGTAAAGAGGTATCTAAGGATGAGGACTCTACAAAGGAGGCTAACATAGTGAGAAGGATTCGGGTATGGTTGATGAGGTATTATCTACATCTATTGTCTCACAAGTACCATTATGGTGGTTAATTGATTCGGGGCATCCCATCCCATGTGTCTGCATAGGAATTGGTATTCTACGTATCAATCTATTGATGATGGGGTAGTTTACATGGGTAATGATGTTACATGTAAAATTGTGTGGATAGGGAGTATCGAAATAAAATGTATGATGGGATTGTTAGAACACCGCATGAGATGTGAGACATGTGCACGACTTGAGAAAGAATTGAATGCGTTTCAATCAAATGCGCTCCAATCAATGATATGTATATTGCTATCTCAAATGATACAGACATCATGCCTTTATATAGGCCGTAGTGAGAGCAGAGGGAGGAACAGATCCAAGGAACAATTATATAACTGTTCACTAACATTCACTAATCACTAACAACTAACAATGTATTAATTAATCTAACATTCCCCCCCTTAATACATTGCTCTTACAAATGTACCCCCTAAACAAATCAAACTTCACCTTGCCGAGAGGCTTGGTGAGAGAATATCTCGCAACCTAAAAATCGGTAGAGGGCGATCTTTGGAGCTGAATTTGGTGGTTCAATACTTCACGAATGTAGTGACATTCGACCTCAATATGCTTTGTTCGTTCATGGAAAACAGGATTCTTCACAAGCTTCAACACACCTTGATTGTCGCAGTGAATGATGGGAGGTTTCTCTTCAGGAATCCCTATATCTGCAAGAATGCGACGTAACCAAATTGCTTCGCACACAGCTCCTCGTGCGGCGCGGTATTCAGCCTCAGTGGATGAGAGAGCAACAACACTTTGCTTCTTGCTGATCCACGAGATAGGTCCAGATCCGAGATGAAAAACATATCACAAGTGGATTTCTGTCATCAATGGATCTGCATAGTCCGAGTCAGTATATCCTGTAAGAAGAAGCGAGTGTTCTTCGATACTCCTGCACCAAAGTCAAGCTGTACCTTGGACATATCTCAACACATGCTTTGCTTCTATCCAATGAAATTTCTTCGGCTCTGCATAAATCTGGTGAGATAGCTCATAGCAAAGCAAAGATTTGGTCTGGTATAAGTCAAGTAAATGAGACTCCCCACAAGCTGCCTGTAGTGAGTGCCATCTACTGCGCAAAGTGAATCCGGAATCTAGATAATTGCAAACCTTTTTCCATAGGTGTGGACATTGGTTTACAATCGACATCCCATACTTTTCCGGGAGCGTCTTGGCATATTTCATCCGGGAGACGAATATATGATTCTTCTTCGCCATATCTCTAAGCCAAGACAATAGTGAAGTAGCCCCAAATCAGTCATGTCGAAAGATTTCTTCAGATCATTCTTTACATCATCTACAAGATTTTCAGAACTTCCTGTGATCACAAGATCATCTACGTACAAAACCAGAATGAAAATATCTTTTCCTACCTTCTTGATATACAAATTTGTATATGAGGGGCTACGAGTGAATCCATGCTTGCAATAGGTGATCATCAATTTTTATATACCATGCCCTAGGTGCTTGTTTGAGTCCATAAAGAGACTTTATTAGATGACATACCTTCTATGGTTGATGCTCGTCTACAAACCATTCAGGTTGGGCCATGTACACTTCTTCTTGTAGATCACCATTTAGAAAAGCACTCTTGACATCCATCTGCTAAAGTTTCCATCCATTTTGTGTTGCCAGTGCACATACAACTCTGATGGTTTTGATCTTCGCAGTGGGTGCAAAGGTCTCATCATAGTCAATTCCTTCTTGCTGAGCATAACCCTTTGCAACAAGTCGTGCTTTGTGTTTGTTGATTGAACCATCTGCCTTATATTTTGTTTTGAAAATCCATTTGCAGCCAATGGATTTCTTACCTGGAGGTAGATCGACAAGTTCCCATGTCTGATTCTGAATCAGGGAATCATATTCAGCATCCATATCCTGTTTCCACTGTGGTTGGTCTAATGCCTCACGAACAGTGTCAGGTTCGGTGCTCTCAACAACTGAACTCATGAGTGCAAAATTTACCTCATGTCTAGCTTGACTTCGTGTTCTAACTCCTGTAGAAGTACCAGGAAGTGAGTTCAGGTGTGCATCCCTGATAGTACTCTGGACCCATTTCGGACGTTGGTGCTGCTGATGTGAAGATGTGTTTTCCAGTGTGCCAAGATCAACGAACAAGTCTCCACTCAGCTCTTCTTCTCTCTGAGAAGAATCATCTTGCTCATCATCTGGATGTGTGAGCAATCTATGTGACGAGGTCGGTACTGGATCTCCATTGTGTGGCAGGGAGTCAAAGGACGACTCATCACATACCACATCTCGACTCTCGTAGATCTTCTTCGTCTCAGGATCCATGAGACGATATGCCTTTGAGGTAGTACTATACCCCAAGAAAAGACATGGCAGTGTCTTTGGATCGATCTTCTTCCTTCTCTTATCTGGAACATGCATATATGCAGTACAACCAAAAACTCTCAAATGATGAATAGAAGGTTTACGACTAGTCCATACCTCTTCCGGTGTCTTGTTCTGCAAGATCTTCGTGGGTGCCGGTTGAGTAGATACACTGCTGTCTGGACTGCTTCTGCCCAAAACTGATCCTCCAACTTGGCGGTCGAGAGCATACAACGAGCCATCTCCATGACAGTCCTGTTGTGGCGCTCAAAAATCCCGTTCTGTTGGGGCGTGTAGGGAGCAGTCAAATGTTGCTGAATGCCATGCTGCTTCAGGTATGCTAAGAACTTCTTTGACACAAATTCCCCCCCTCGATCTGAGCGGAGGAGAAGAAGAGGCTTCCCAGACTGCCTGGTGGCTTGCTGGTAGAAGGTTTGGAAATTTGCAAGTGCCTCACTCTTCTTCCGAAGGAAATATACCCACATTTTCCGTGAGTAATCATCAATGATGAGCTAAAAGTACGCAAAACCTTGGAAGCTAGCTGGCAGGGGTCCACACAGATCGGTGTGAACGACCTGAAGATGCTCTGTAGAATGATAAGAGCTCTGTTTGAATGGACCTCTATGTTGTTTGCCCGCAAGACATCCTGAGCAAACAGGTAAGGAATGGGAGAGTGGAGGAAGCCCTCTTACCATTTCCTTCACACTGAGTTGATGCAGAGCCCCAGCAGAAAGATGACCATATCGAAAGTGCCAAAGTGTAGTGGACTCTGCCGTTGATGCAGAGAGAGCAACGCTAGATGAAGTGACCGCATCTAGTGCAAATAGATGGCCCTTCAGAAATGCTTGAGCAATGACTGACTCTCCCTGAGAAATGATGCAGGACTTGACCCCTTTCTCAACAAAGAATTCAACCTGCATTCTATGGTTAAGAAGTTGACTTACAGAAAAAATATTTGAAGTCAAACCTGGAACATATAGCACCTTTGTGAGTGTACATCTTCGTGTTCCAAGAGGAATGATGACATCACCAATCCCTGCTGCAATATACTCTTGATTGTCTGCAATGGTGATCCGATCTCCAGTGGGCCGGTCACTCAGAGTATGGAACAACTTCTTGTTGCCAGTCATGTGTTTGCTGGCACCTGAATCAATCAACCAGACATCTTCTGACGGCTGTGAAGTCTGTGAGACTAGAACAATGTCAGAATGAGTCGTATCTGGTACCTCTTCATCGGAGGTGGCATCCTGCTGAGCAGCAATGTGGCCCTTCTGCCTCTGATTACGAGCATGCCATCGGGATTTCTTGGAATATCCTCGGCCAGAAGTGCTCTCTTCACCAGAATTTCCATACTTGCGACCATTGTAATAACAGTTCGCAGTCGTGTGCATATCCGTGGAGCAAATGTGGCACCATCGATTTGACTTGTGATTATGTTACTTACGGGGTGGCGCTGTGAAGATGGCTGCTGAGCATGCTGCTTCTTATTCTGGGGGGCTGATTGCCCTTTCTGAGGCTTATGTTTTTCCTCACGATAAGAGCCTTGTTTTCAAAGGCTTCTAGTACATTTTTCATGGCTTCTTGCTGCTGGAGATAATTCACCGGGGTTGCAAAACTCACCTCTGTTGAGTGATTGTCAACGTGGTGATCGAGTGTCCGAAAGCGGGAAGGAAGAGCTCACGGGGTGAGTGGGACTAGCAACTTGTCGTTCACCTTTGGTTCACCGAGTGCGAGAGAGTTTTGCACGTAACTCAGCCTACAAACCGCAAGAAGACTTCTACCGATTCACCTTCATGCATACTCATCGTATGAAGCTTTGTCTAAAGTTCGCAACTTTGTCGCCGATTCTTAGCTTCGTAGATGGTACACAATGCGCTCCATGCCTGAGAAGAAGCGATTGCTTCCCGAATGTATGGCTGCACCTCATCGAGAAAGACTCGGGGTGATGAACATTAGCGCTTTCGCATCGACCTTTTCATATTTTTCCAACAGATCATCATCATGGGAGGGGCGTCTTTCTTTAGAGACAAACCCCCAAAGATCTTCGAATTGAAGAATCGTCCGCATTTTAGTTTTCCATGTGGCAAAATTTGGCCCTTTCAAGAGTTGGGCATCGGATAGCAATATTTTTGGAGCAGACATTTTCAAAAACTCAAAAATGTATTTTATTTATTTATTTATTTATTTTTCAAAAATGGCTACAATGCTTACTGAAGAAATCTTTCCCGAAGATGGGCTCTGTAGGCTCGTGTAGTGAGACGCCGACACTCCTGTGGGTGTTCTATTTCACGTTCGTCATCTGCATCATAACCACGTTCAAGTTCTGCACGAATCCATCGTGCTTGACATCGAACGTCGAACCAAAAGTATTCCAACAGTCCTCGGCGCACAATCTCGTCAAAGAGAATGTTTCAGTGTTGTGTAGCTCGTTGACCAAGGCAAAGAATAGCCCAGTGGTGTCTTCGTTGTCATTCAATGCCCAAATATTTGGTGCATTACTCACGGTGCTTTGTGCATCGGAAATTTGTGACATACGTGCACACACTGTTTCGAAATTTGTAGGCTTTCTTCACTTGCATAGTTTTAATGGAGCAAAGAAGAACAAAACAGTCACTGAGGGCTCCTACCAAACACATTTTCTCTTCTTCTTGTCTTCCACTCAGCAAAGAACTCCACGCACAGGCAGAGGACGTCTTCACGCACTCTGTTCCTCCACACGCATGTTCTTCTTCAGTCTCCACACTCCAAGGACAGCACACAACACTGGACTTTGAATCCCGGTGAGACCTCCACACACAGTCCTGTTGCTCTTCTCCACGCACAACAAAGAACACGGACAAGCACTCTGGACTTTGAATCCCGGCGAGACCTCCACGCACAGTCCTGTTGCTCTTCTCCACGCACAGGTTCAGCACAACAAAAAATAGCAAAAGGACAGTCTCATTCCTCTCCATGCACAACAAAGAACAGGGATAGTTTTCCTCTCCACGCACAGGAAAAATGGGACAGTCTCCTCTTCTCCATGCACAGCAAAAAATGGGACCACTAACATTCACTAATCACTAACAACTAACAATGTATTAATTAATCTAACAAGAATCATATCTTTGGGACTTCTTGATTCTAGTGGATATAAGGTTTCAGTTCAAGGTGGTGTTTTGAAGATATCAAAAGGTATCTTGATTGTTATGAAAGCTAACAGAGTCAGGAACCGTATAAACTTGAAGGAAGGATAGAAATCGATCAAGCGGGAGTCACATCAGAGGATGCAGGTGAATCCACTCGCTTATGGCATCAACGATTGGGTCATATCAACGAGAAAGGAATAAACTTACTTGCTAAACGTAAACTACTTCCTAGTTTAAAAACTATAGATTTGAAGTTCTATGAGCATTGTATTTATGGGAAACAAGCTAGATAGAAGTTTAAACCTGGAAAACATACAAGTAAAGATATCCTTGACTATATTCATTTAGACCTTTGGGGTCCATCTCTCGAAACTCTCGTATGGAGGATCATCATATTTTGTTAGTTTTATAGATGATTACTCAAGAAAAGTATGGATCTATTTGTTAAAGAGAAAAGTTGATGTATTTAACACTTTTAAATAGTTTAGAGCTTTAGTTGAAAAAGGCATAGGAAAATCCATTAAATGTCTTAGAACAGATAATGGAGGAGAATTTACTTCTAAGGAATTTGATAACTATTGCAAGAATGAAGGGATCGAAAGGCATAGAACCACTGTTTACACTCCACAAGCAGAATGGTGTTGCTGAATGCATGAACAAGACTCTTCTCGAGAGAGGAAGAAGCATGCTCAGTAATGCAAAGTTGCAGCAGGAATTGTGGGGAGAAGCTTTGCTTACAACTTGTTACCTGGTTAATCGATCACCATCGACAACAATTGACTGCAAGATTCTAGAAGAGGTATGGATAGGCCAACCATGTAATTATTCTAGTCTTAGAGTTTTTGGTTGTGATGCCTATGCACTTATTCCAAAGAGTCAGCGTTCAAAGTTAGATCCTAAGTCACAGAAATTAGTCTTTGTTGGATATGGTGATGGTGTAAAGGGGTATAGATTATGGAATCCTACTGCCCATAAGATCATCATAAACAGAGATGTCATATTTGATGAAATTTCACTCATAAAATTAGATGATAAGAATGCCATGAAACAAATTAATGTACCACAGTTACAACAAATTCAATTTGATATACATTCATCCATGGGTGAAGATCATGAAGATGTCCAGTGAGCAGGATATTCATGAGGAAATCACTCAGGAGGATGAGCAGATTGAAACACCTTAGGAAATTGAGGAAATACCATAGCAAGCTCTATGAAGGTCTACACGGATCAGATCAGTTCCAAGCAGGTATGATGATTTTGTCACTTCTGTTGCTTTAATTTCTAATGAAGGAGAACCAAGTTGTTATAAAGAAGCAATAGTGGTTTGAGATAGATAGTGACAAATGGAAACATGCCATGAAAGAGGAAATTCATGCTTTGATTCAAAACAAAACATGGGATCTGGTGGAACTTCCTAAGAACAAGAAATTAGTTGGTTGTAAGTGGGTATACAAGTTGAAGAAAGGTGCTGATGATACTTTTTTGAAGTACAAGGCAAGGTTGGTTGCAAAAGGGTTTTCTCAGAAGCGTGTATTGACTTTCATGAGATTTTTCATGATTGTAAAAATTGTTACTATTCGTATAGTGTTAGCACTAGTTGCATTGCTTAATCTAGAATTGGAGCAGCTAGATGTTAAAACTACATTTCTACATGGAGATTTAGATGAGGAAATTTACATGGAACAACCTGGAAGGGTTTGTTCAAAATCGCAACAAGAGGTTTGTCTACAAACTCAAGAAATCATTGTATGGCTTGAAGCGAGTCTTGAAGATAATGGTACAAGTAGTTTGATTCCTTCATGGTGAGCCAAAATTATACCAGAAGTGAATATGATAATTGTGTTTACTTTAAAAAGTTGGATAATGGCATGTTCATTATATTGGTGTTATATGTTGATGATATGCTTGTAGCAAGCAAAAGCATGGTTGAAATCAAAGTAGGTTAAAGGTTCAGTTGGCTAGGACATTCGATATGAAGGATCTAGGAGCAGCAAGACAGATCTTGGGCATGGAGATACGAGAGAGAAGACGAGAGGCAAGCCTGTGGTTATCACAAGAGAAGTATGTGGAGAAAATACTTCAGAGATTTGATATGGATAAAGTGAAACTAGTGAATATCCCTTTAGCTTCGCATTTTAAACTTTCTTCAGGTTTGTGTCCTAGTAATGATGAAGAAAAGGAGTATATGACTCATGTACCGTATGCTAATGTAGTAGGAAGTGTAATGCCCCATTCTTCATTACGCCTTTGCTTGATGACGACCACGTTGCAAAGCATTTAACGTTGTTGGGATGCTTGGGATGTAAATGAATTTGGAAAATAGGTGATTATGCGTATTAATGTTTCCATATTAATATCCATAAAATATTCTTGGGTTTTATGCTTCAAAATACGAGACAGATTTTAGCACGCATGCTACAAAAATACAAAGCAAATCGGCAAGATTTTTTTATGCAGCTTAGAACATCCTCGATGTAACTACCCACTCGTTTAGTGTACAAACTCAACAGACTATGTAGAGTATTCAAAATATAATGATATATGGAATGCTTCGTGTTAATTGTGCTCATATGTGGGATGGTACAACACCACTCTTGCTTCATTGTTTGCAAATAAGTAATCATAGACTTTGTTCTATTTCTATCCAATTGATTCAATTTCTATAAAATGAGAGCTTGTTTCAAATGGGTTGTTAAACTGGGTTGTTAGCTGGTGGTTGGTGGGAAGTTATGGACTCATGTCTTTTCCTTAAATGTTTTTGTTAAAGCGCACGCATTGGATTCTCTTCTCCAAAACAAAATCTTTCCCAGATTTTCTGGTTGTTAGCTGCATGATGGATGGTGATTGCACGGGAATTTTGTTCTCCTTCTTACCTACTCGCCGCATACCTGGTTGGGTTGAATTTATTCCTTCTTCTCTGTTTTCTTCTCCTTGTTGCGTGTGTGTGTTTCTTTTTCCTTCTGGCCGCAATACTCTTTCTATCTGGGACTTTTGGTCTGAGTTCTTCCCTATGCGCGTGGTGTTTATTTTGTTTTAGGAATACTTTGAAAGTTAACTTAGCGGGAAGGCGGCTCACAGTCGGATCGAGAACTTAGAAATACTTTTTATAGCCGGATGGTGTGGAGAAGCTCTAAATTTGTATACCGTGGCGGCTCGCATGTGATCTTATAAGCTTTTTACACCAACACCTTTTTTTTCATATTTCATTCATACATGTAGAATGAGATAGGGTAGATCGTGTTGTTGGGAGAAAAATAGAAACATCGAAAAGTCATTTTCCGTTTCTCTGCAACTGCGAATACCCAATTATCCATTCATCAGTACCCACCTGGGTTTTGTTCAGATTCTTACTAGGACATCTAATTCGGAACACCCACTGGTTGTGAATCTCAGCAACTCGAAATGCAGAATGGTGAAATCAGTGGGAAATTTGGAGGCGGCGGTGGAGGAGATCATGGCTCTGCACAGGAGTTTGCCTCCCAGGCCCAGCGCGGAGGAAGTGGATGCAGCACTCCTTCTGATAGGGAATGTGGATGCTACACAGTCCACACGTTTGCAGAATTTGTCGAGGCAGGTGAAGCCTCTGGATGTGCCTGAGGAGCTCTTTTCAGTCATGCAGGAGATGCGGAGAATTCGAATTGAGATGCAGGCCGAAGAGGAGAAGCGAGAGGCCTTGGCCCTGCTTCAGCTGGAGGACCACCATAGGATCTCATGGAGGCGGATCTGTTCCAGATCAGAATATTCATGAAGCACGATTTGCTTTGCAATCATACGGGCTTCTTCAACGAGTCACTGAGTTGGCAGGCATAAAGGTTTCGTTGGAATTATCACACCTTACAAGCTACAACTGTAATGTTTGCACCAACAGTTCGATGTTGACCTCAAATCTAATGAAGGAAACTCGAGATTCCCAAACTAATGGTGAACTAAATGGCTTAAACAAAAGTCAAAGCTGTACAGAGAAAAAGAGATCTTTGGAGAATCGAGAGGTTAAAGCTCATAGGCCCTTAACAGTTTTCAGGGTAATAAGTGGAGTATTGTGTTTGGTAGTTCTTGTTTCTACGGCATTTATGGCCTTGATTTTCTGGCCCCTATTTCATTCCTGATGCTTGAGCTGTTTAGCATACATTATAGTAGGGAGGCAACATCCTTCTTATTTCGTCAGTGGTTGCAATGTGGCCGTTCTTTTTGAAAAGATAAACAGGACAAAGGTTATATTTTCTAGACATAGTGTTCCTCCAGGTGAACGCATTTTGCTAATTTGCAACCACCGAACAGAGGTAGATTGGATGTACTTATGGGACCTTGCATTACGCAAGAATAGCCTGGGTTACATAAAATATATACTCAAGAGCAGTGTGCGTAATGTGCCCATTTTTGGTTGGGGTTTCCACATCCTTGAGTTTAAACCGTTCTTCAGAAATGGCTGCAAAAACATGGTCCGAGGTCAACAATCTCATCCAGAATTACACGCCCTTCAAATCTGCTCCAAACCACAGCAATCTCCGTCGCAGGAAGAAGGGCAGCTTGAGACGATCAATGCATGGGAGCTCATGGAAGAGGCGGGAGGCGAAGCTGAATTTGGAGAAAAAGGCAAGATAATTCTACACTTTTCTCATGTTATTTTATTTAAAATTATTGCGAAATCGAACCACTTTTCCTTGCATTGATTTGTTAGTTAGATGTCATGATAGGAGATTTCCCTTTCTGCTTGTTTCTTCTCATTTTAGTTTTTATCGTTGATAGTATGTGGGTCGAAAAGATGCATGTGCCCTCTCCTCTAAATGTTATGTTTCGCTTACTCGAATGATAGAACTTCATCTGTTTATTTATGTATTAATTCTTCTCTGCGATTGAGTTGCAAGTTATTATGTTGATCAAACTAGTATTTTCGTTATCATGGAAGTAAGTTTACGATAATTATGAAGCCCTCCCTAGCACCCAAGTTTGTCTTTTGACGTTATTTTGTTAGCTCCTACGCAAGTCCCTTTGATCACCTTTTGGCATCGAGAAAGAAAGGTTGTAAGATTGTGTGATCAATGCTTGGGGCTAGCCAGCTTGAGTTTCGGTAGTAAACTTTTAGAATGAAAACGTTTGTGTGCGATGTGTTTTCCTGATCGCGTGTTTAGACTCTTATCTTACCTTTCATCGCGTTTCTAGGCTTGCAAGGCCATTCTCAAGAAGTACCTTGACCATCCCTATCAACTTGAATCATAACTAGCTTTTCGAATCAACTAAGCTCGAGGTTTCATTGTGCGAATCCAGTACCTCGTTGACACTAGAATAGTTTTGGTCCAATCGCCCTCTGTGAATTATTGCTGATGGCGCTCTTCTATTTTTCCTAACTGGCATTATTTTCTCCCTTGTAATGTTAACGCTATTAATTAATATTGGTCAGTTTTTATGCACGTAATTACTGTAATAGTTTGTGATGGAGATTTCCTTAAATGTGATTGACCTTCGGGAAAAACTCAGCTTTCGTGTGATAACCTTATGAATTCATAGCGGAAGGTTTTGTTTTGATAAAGTCACTTAGAAATTATGTTTGTATCTATTTGTGCGACGGTTGACTGCGTTACCAAGGGTTGCCGTAAAATTTGGTTGTTTTGGGATATGGGTAATTTATTTTAAATTAACCAAACATTAGTATTGTAGTGGAGGTTTGCAAATCCTTAGTGTTATAAAATTTGTTGATGACATTATTGTATACTCTTGTGTGACGGAACCCCCTTCTTCTCTCGCATGCTTGCTACTAGCCTGTAAGACTTTGACCCTTCTTGGATGATTGGAAAATCTTGTAGTTAATGGTCAAAACTAGTATACCTTGCCTTCGCTTCGAAACTTATGCTGTGTGTATACTCTATTTGATTTCCGGTTGAAACTCAATTATGTATGACTTTTAGTGTTAATTGTTGAAACCCGTGGTTCCCCTTTCTTGGGCCGATCAACTCTTGTTCTTTTAGAAATATATTATGTTAGTCTGTGCGTATGGTACCTTTGATAAATTTTCTAGATGGTTGGTGTATATATATCAAATCTCAATCTTGTAACTATTGTTATTTACTTACTTGATGGGAATTTGTTCTTTGCTAAATTGTTTATATCTCCTTATAGGGCCAAGGGCCATTCTCATACGATTATTACTTTCGTTGCTTTTGCTCCTAACTGAAGTACAAGGTCTTCTCCTTCTTTGATTGGCATGATGAAGACTCTATTATAACTTGATGTGTTGATAGTGTTTAGAGGTTTGAACCAATTCTTGTAATAAAGTGCTTCCTTTTCGTGATATTGTTAGATAATAGTTATGGTGGTTTTGTGTAGCCTTATCTTGCTCAGTTCTCGTGAACTGACTCTTGTAGAAAATTTGCTGCAGATGGATTTTGCGTGTAGATGAGGGATAGATTTGTAGACTTTTGTCATCAACCTCAGTTGAGAAGATTCTTTGCTCGAAAACCTTTGTATGTTGTTCAACTGTAGTTAACGACCAGTGGAAAGTTTAAAAGAGGATTAATGTCTTAGTATAAAGTATTGTGGACTTTGTCATCTGAACTTTGGAAACCTTGTATTGTTTGACCATCATTGAAATTATATGAAAATTTGGTTATTGCTTTGTTGAGTGACCTTGTTGGAGTATCGAGTATTTTAAGAATTGATGTAATCTTGTTTTGTTCTCGTAAATGACTGCTGCTACAAACTTTCCTTGAGAATAAATTTAGAATTAAACCTTGACATGACTTAGTAATAAAGTGTCATAAGTAAACTAACATGGGATTGTTTAAATACTTCTGGAAGTTAAATTAAAAGTTGTATTCAAATAAAGTAACATAGGGGTCACCAACTTGAGAGCAAGAAATTCTTTAAGTAAACAAGGGCAAGACTATCATTGTAGGTAAACTTTATAACTTGATATCCCTAGCTAAACTAGTGAACACTACTCTTTTTGGTGAACGCTTAAAACAAGCTTAAAGGAAAACAATGGTTAGCTCCTAATAAGATTTAACAAGTAAGAGAAGTAAATTTAGAAACCACTCAATTTATCTCTCAGCCTATTTGGAAGTAAGTAGTTCCCTTTTGGATAAGCTCTTTCGGTGAAGCCTAAGTAAAAGCGTTAATACTTACGTATAAAACCCCAAGCTCCAATTAAACCTTGGTAATAGCTAATGACGTCTTAAAGAGGAATTTAACTCGACCTTATCTCCTTAACTCTTTCCCAGAATACTTTGTAAGTCATCTTGATTTTGTTGAACACGAATTCTTGTTGTAGCAAGGTAATGAGCAATTTTTAGTAATGTAAATATGGACAGATAGCCTTGTGGAATTAAATCAGTCCCTTATTAAATAATGGAACTAAACAACTAATTGTCGTAAAGTGAATACTTTTAGTGAACTTCTCTACAGTGTATAAGAAATTAACTCTGTTGGTAAGATGAATTTGTGCAAATCATATATTGAATCTTTCCTAAAACATAATTCATGAGTTAAAGGGTGTTATATCAAAATAAGTAACCTTCAATCATTCTTATTGTGGCTTGCCCTATTTGTTAGAGTGTTCTGTCGTTGGACTTCTATGTTGTCTTGTCAAAACAAAGAAAGGTGTGTTATCCTTTGGGGTGTGAACGTTCCGTGCTTTGACCTTTTGGCCCTCTCCGTAACAAGTGGTTCCTAGTGTTGGTTGTAACCTTGTGACGACATGTTGTGTCGTGTTATGTGTCAAGCAAGTAAAAAAAAAAAAGTTATCTTGTATTTCACTTTGTGTTGTTCATGTGTGGATTTTTTGGGTCATTACGGGAAGTTTGATGTATGTGATGGTTAGTACTAGACTAGATATTTCACATGTAGTTGGTGTTGTCAGTAGTTACATGGAAAAGCCAGGTAAAGAACATTAGGTAGCAGTGAATTGGGTGCTTCAGTATCTTAGAGGCACAAGCAGGTAATTTATCACTTTTGATGGTTGCATTGATAAGGTTTGTGGTTATGTTGATTCAGATTTTGCAGTTATTTGGACAAAAGAATATCTACTTCAGGTTATGTCTTTACTCTTACAGGTGGTCCTATTAGTTGGATGTCAAAGCTTCAAAGCATTGTTGCTTTATCCACTACTGAGGAAGAGTATGTATCTTCTTCACATGCTTGCAAAGAGGCAGTATGGTTAAAAGGTTTATTGGGTGAGTTAGAACAGTTTAAAAGTGTAAAAATTTTCCGTGATAGTCAAAGTGTAATTTATTTGGCTAAGATTCACACTTACCATAGTAAGTTGAAACATATTCATTAAATACCATTATGTAAGACATGTTGTTGATGAATGACAAGTGATTATTGATAAGGTCCACACTCAAAAAAATTGTGCGATACATGTTCACAAAACCAGTTATATTAGACAAGCTGCGGTGGTGCTTTGCTTCTCTTGGCTTTCAAAAAAGGTGATGAGCAATGAGCAAGGTATCAGGTTAATTGTTTTCAAGGTGGAGATTGTTGAAATTAGATGAAAATGATTCCTCTTCTGGTGGATTGAGATCCTATTATTCAACTTGTTGTTGTAACAAGAAAACTTTTGTTAGAATATGGATAGGAACACATTAATGAATTCAGTTCTATATGAATACTATAAATCCACGTATGCCCATTGAGGTTATATGGAAAAGAGAGTTGCGAAGGAAGAAGCTGTCTGATTGTAATTTCCTGATTTGAAAAATAAGAGAACCGATACCGTTTTCAAAGTGGATGTTTCCCTCTTGAGGGTTTTACCATGTAAATGTTTGTGTTCTATGTTTTTGTCTATTTTTCCATTGAGTTTCATTTACTCGCATTAATATTTTGTTGTGCATAATTTTTTCGTGGCTGCATGATTTCAACATGTCGTGTTTATGTAATTGTTGTAGAAGATAATAATAAAGAGCAACAGATTATTACATGTTTTCTTGTGTCAAGGAAAAACATTAATTGACACCCATGACTATAGATGGAGAAGTAAAACAATATCATAGAATGTCTTTCATTGTTAATAAACATGTTTATAAGTTACACAATAAATAATTCCAATGTTTTCTTTTCAAGGAATTTTGTTTCACATATGTCGATTATTCAATATTTTCACATTTTTGTCATGTCTAACATTTAATTGATAAAAGCGGGACTAGAAGCACCTATTAAAAATCCTAGAAATTTTGTGAGCCTTACTAGGAAGTAGTAATTTCCACCCAAAAGATGCATCATACTTGCATGGGTTATAACATTGAATTGGTAAAATAACATATGTGTTATAGTTTGTAACTATATTGTTGAATTGTGGCAACCATAAACAAGGGACGTAAATTCATCCCACACAACCCTCAAGTGGTTCAAAATGGAGATTCAATTAGGGAAATGGAGGTCATTAAAGTGTGTCCATATCTTTGGAGCAATAAGAGACATTCAAGAAAATGAAATCTTTTGTTGTTGTCTCCAAATAAGGGATGCGTTGCACCATAACTATTTGAAAACCACTCAACCCCTCATGAAGACTCCAGTACTCAATTTTGGAGAGGATCTGTTGTAGAGGGTTCACAAGACCGAGGATAATATTTCTCAGTGTGGCCTCATCTGTAGATTACACAAGCTCTAGCCAAAGCTAGTTGAGCTCCATGAATGGATAGCGTCAATATGGGGTGAAAAGGTCAAGGGTAAGATTGAATTATACCCATGTGCTATAGCTTACTTTATTGTTGTTTTCAAAACCCTTAAAGATGGAGATCTAATTTTTATCATTATTGGTTTTGGGGTGAACATGGCCTCATGTTCAAACACTGGTATCCATCTTTCGACCCTTCAAAAGACTCCTTTTATACCTACCTTGTTTGGGAATGACTTGTAGGACTTCCTTTACACCTCTGGAGAAGATCTTGCCTCTCTACTATAGGGGATACCCTTGGGTTCAATGTGAAAATCGACGAAAATTTTTATCACAAGACCCACACTACTTTTGCTAGAATCTTGGTAGATCTTGACACCTCCCAAGCCCTTCCAACTAAAATCGATCTACAAATTAGAGAAATATTTTGGTTCCAAAGGGTCAACTATGAGGGTCTAGCCTTTAGATGTTGTAGGTCTTTTTAAACAAGACATATTTTAGATGATTGTGAATATTCTATATGCAAGTAAAGACTAGCATGGTGGAGGGATTCACATGCAGAACATATTACAATCAAGCCCCAATCTGACCCGGTCAAGGAATCACTCAGCCCCTCAAAGAAAGATCACAAAGATGGACTTCGACCCTTCTAGAGAAGGAGCTGCAGAACTCTATTCCTCTCACCTCTACCGGGAAGTGATTACTTCTACACCTCAAATGGGCTTTGTTGTGAATGATAGTTTCCTCGCCCCTCATTGAAGGTCACGTTCCCATTGAGAATATTGGAGTCATTCTTCCAATCCTTGTGGAATAAGGTAACACAAAATGGATGGTGGAAAGGCAAGGAAAGGACACACAAAACCAAAAACCACAATCATTCCAGACAAGGTTTAAGTGGGTTAGCTTCATGCTTGCTCTATCCTAGTTTGTTTTTGTTGTATGCAGTTTAGTTTCCTTTTCCTTGGACCTTCTTTACCTATCTCAGTACTTTGACCCTCTCTTTTACACTCTCTTTTGTAATATCTAGGTTTTGACCTTGTTGTTCTCTTGCGTAAGGTCCCTCCAAAACCTTCTACCAATAAATAAATAAAAACTATATTGTTGAACTCTTAATATTTAATTTTTGATCACATTATCCCTTTATTTTGATTCATTTATATCAAGATTAATCGTATTGATATACATCATAGGTGAGAAACAAGCTTCTCCCTTTATGCGATTTGTTACATCAAGTAAAGAATTTATTTTTTTAATATAAAGATAAGATTTATAATCTTTTATAAAAAAATCTTATTTTATTTATACTTTATTTTGAAGGTTCGTACACAATTTTTCTTTAATGGCGTGCACTTTATATCTTATGATCACAAAAAGAAAATTATTGTAAAATTTTGAACAAAATATTATCACAATCTAAGGAAATTTTGAATGTCTCGAATAGATACTAAATTATTTATTATGCCAATCTAGATAAATGTCTCCTAATTTATGTAACACCTAAAAAAATGATGCTCTAGGAACATGCTACAACCCAACACATAACCCAAAAATTGTAATTAAATTTTGTTTTATTTAAGTTAAAAGAAGGTTACAAGGATGTTTAACCCTTAGGGTTCGTCATATTAACTTTCCTTGCTAACTCAACTTAAGGTCATTGGCCCAGATCTAATTAAAATATTACATATTATTTTTTTTTACCTCCAACATCGATTAATTAAAGATCAACTAGGAAATGCCATGGTTTAATTTACTGGGTTAATTGTCTTCTCTTCTTAGTTAATGTTCTTTCCTAACAATGTTAACATTATGGTAATTTATTTAAATTTATTATCCTATTACTTAAGAGTCCTTTCCATTGACTTCTTAAGGCTTGCTAAGAACTAACAAAGGTTAGCATTCTAAGGCAATTAGATGGCCCCATTCCCCAATTACACATATCCTTAAGGATTTTATTTAAACATTAAAAATATTTCTACCAAACAAAAGTAGGGTGAATCTTCCACCCTTAGATCAAAACAATCTTTGCCACAAGATCCTAGGGTTCCAAAATAGCCCTAAATTTCCTTATGAATTTCATTAAATCCTTTTCTTTATTGTATTCTCCTCATTTGGTCTATTTCGTTTTGTTAAATTTGTAGGTTGGAGAGGAGGAAGTCTGTGTAAGCAAAAGAGGAAGAGACATGGATGATTCTACAAAGAAATATAGTTTAAATTATCTTACATTAAAGTTTTATTGTTGTTATTACTTTCATTCAAGGATTCGGAGGGGTCTTCCTTTACCAATATGATTTTTATTTAAAATTGGGGCAAACCCTACCCCATTGTTATAATGAAAAGAATGTTTTCAATCCACCATTTTTAGTTTTAAAAGCTATATTCAACATGATTAGAGAATTTATTAATTGTTGATAGTTCCATAGATCATTTTACAAGCTTAAAATTTAGTGTATACCATTAAAAAAATAATACAAGCATGGATCTGTGGAATTATTTCATGAGTGTGAATCGCCGCACAGAGAAGACTAGCGGTCCTACGACCACCACCCTTCCTGGGTGACAAACCACGGACCACCACCATACTAAGTGGCAGTTTTGAGACCGCCACCTTAGCTTGAATGGTGGTTATGTGACCACCGCTCCGCACAGGACAACGGACCTATTTCTGAAAAATAGAACTTTAAATCCGAGATTTTCACAAAACCAAATTTTACTAAAAGGTTCTAAAATACATTCGAACTTGATTTTATGCTCTTAAAGTTTCCAGTTTTGAAATTTCATTTCATTAGTTCATTTCTTAAATTAAATTTACTCATTTAAAACATTTAGAAATCTAATAGTAACAATAATAACTACAAGATCTATTCCATTTTATTCAACTAATTTTTTTGAATTCCAAGAGAAAAATTAAAGGATTTATATCTAATTTCACATTTTAATTTTCTAATACAAAATGCAACAATTCCCTATTTCAAATTTGTTTTCTCTTCCATTTTCACTACAACTCAAATATCTAAAACAACTACAACAACTTTCTTTTACATTCAAATTTACTATGCATACTTTTAACATATTATCACTTTTCTATTTCTACTTTCTCATTTGCAACAACACAATCTCACAAATAAATTAGAATTTCTTTTCCCATTGATTAACAAAAACCTAATTTTCTCACAATACAACCAATATTTTAAATAAAATAATTACTTTCTTTTCTTTTTGCAAAACTAACTCTACAATACAAATCCTTCTTCCTTCTTTTCTTATTTGTTTCTTTCCACATACAATACAATTTTAATAGAAATTATTGAATACAACTTTCCTTCACAAGATCAATACAATTTCCTCCACTTGAAGTGGGAAAATTCATACAATAATGGAAGCTAAAAATAAAATAAAATATTACAAGTTCTTCAACTCTAAGTGGGAATAACACACGAATTTTATTACAAGAAGGATCTTTTTAGGGACTCCACCGAAAGCTCCAATCTTCAAAACACCAACAAGATAGCTCCTCCAAGATTTTTTTGATTCAAAACCAAATGGGGGGAGAGGTAACACTCTCCACCCAACCAAGATACCCAATGAAGAGGAGAAACCATCCTCTCCATTGCCCCCAAGCCCCAACCACATTACAATGAGCGATAATTCCAACACATGGAAACAACAAGATTCCACAACACAAACAAATATTTCACATCCATTTCAACCACATTCAAAACCATGATCAACACGATAAAGGAGAACAACAAAACCACAAAAACAAGGCTTAAAATGAAATCCAAAGGAGCAAGACCTATGTGGAGGCCACTTATGCCTCCCAATGGGAATGGGTGCGCACCTTAAAGCCTCCAATGCATATATAAATTCCCCTACATACTCTTATGCCTCCCTCAAGTACCCCTTATACCTCCTACATACTCTAATGCATCCCTCAATCTCTTATGCCTCCCTCATAAAAAAAACAAGAAAGAAATGCAAGTATTCCTTGTACAAGGTGGGGCACCCAACCCAAACTCCCTCCAAACAAAAAGGTAAACTCTTATGCCTCCCTACATGAAATATCCCCATAGTCTCCTCCTACTCCAAATGTAGGTAATCTAAACACACCCAACAAGAAATCTAAAGAAAACAATACTAAACACAGGCACATAAACACAAAATGAAGCATAACATAATCAAGGTAAAGCTCACACCTTTCCATAGTAGAGCTTGTTCCAAGAGTAGGTCTCAAGCTCTTGAAAACCAAGCAAGCATCCAAAATCTCCAACAATCCACAAGCTCTCCCAAATATCCTATAACTCTCCAAAAATACAAGATCATAAAATAATCAAGTAACCCCCAAACAAGCAAAATAACCTAATAAATAGAAAATCGAGAGAGGCGGATGATGTGGCTCCTTGTAGGATGCCACCTCATTTCTGTCCACTCCACATCACCTTAGTCAACCTCATATTCCAATTCACATTTAATAAGTGGTCGAAGGAATGAAATTATACTTACACACACAATCTAAGTCCACACCCCCTAAGGATAAAATTAATTACAAGAAAGGAAGTGCAATAAACATTTTACATTTTTATCTTCCCAAAACACCTAATAGGGTCTAATTTTGACCCCCAACCCATAGGTAGGATTGGCATAGTGATTTAAGAGGTGTGTGACAATTTTTACTTATCCCACAAGCTTCCAAAATTGATCTTTAAGGCCAAATTCGAATTTTCACGAAGGGTAGAGTGTACAACACTTGAGATCTCAAGAAATCAACACAGAAAAAATAATCCAAGAGCACATCAAGTCTAATAAATGAACTCCTTCTGGTCACATCTTTAATTACTTTAGGACAAGGTTAAATTAGCTTAATTAAGACACTATAACCCATTAATAATAAAGGGGGTAAAACACACATCAAAATATAAATAATTAAAACAAGTTACATTACTAAAAGAGACACATACTAACATTAACAAAGGGAAACTAAAATTAAAAGACAACACATTTGCTTTTTCATAATTTTCCCTTAACCAACTAATTCTAACACACAAAATTACATGTTGCCATGGTGACCTAGTCGAATTCATCTAGAATTCCAATGTGTTTGGTCTCCAATCCCCCAATGTTTGTTGTGAAAAATTTTACCTCCAAAACACATAAATACCCTTTTCAACCTCGTCACGCATTAAAAATCTATGATATAATATACAATATAAATAAAAAATCATCTATATATGAATCAAATATCATCTAGGCAATTACAATATCATTTAGAATTTTTAGCAACATGACGAAATATATCACATGTCAGAAATATATATATAAATAACGATGTCAATAGTATATAATTCATCAATATGAATCGAATCAACAATAGTCTAGTATTTCTAACATCTAACATCATACTAAATCAAAATCCATAATCATATCCATAAGTGTAGTTGATAAAGTATTGAAATCAATAATCAAAAAGGTGTCGAAGGGAAGTGGGCACTACAATTTCTCCCATCTCCAGATGGATTTATCATAGTAGAGGAGAATGAAATGTTGCAAAAACTGTCAATTTTGGTAGGAAAGTTTTTGGAGTCCATAAAACCTATGAATCTCCCATTTTCTAATAATTTTTATATTTTTGTCATAGTATTCATGAATGAAGCATTATATAAAATATCAATTTACTCTAGCGCTAGTGCATCGGGGGATAATTTTTGTTCCACACACAATGATACTAAACCAATTACTCATACATGTCTAAGTGGACTGGTAAGAACTAATAAATATACCATTTCACTAAAAATATTCTTAATCTACTATAGTTGAGTCCATGCAAGTGTTCATACTTTTGTTGGTGCTCGATTTGATCTCACCCGGTTGTTCTAAAAATTTCCCAATCTGCTTGATTCGTCATATTTTCTATCTTCCCAAATGGATGCGTACGAGTTTTATATTTACCAGGGTGTTATTATAAATCCTTCTCTATGGTTGTGGATTGTTGTCGAGCCATGAATTTTTTTTAGATTATTTGTCCTTAAAGAAAGATTCAATTCTAGGCACAAATGGTGAAGTTACCCTGCATCTTATTGTTCGACAGGCATGTTTTCCCTATCAAATTATATCTTATCATCTTCAGCTACGTGGTATCTTTTGATTGGATGTGGCACATCGAGTCTATTTTATAACTTGTAACATTTTTCTATGTTTGCAAAACGATCAATTTTGCCCCGCAGCCCTGTTGAGTTCTGATTGGTCGGTCAAATTTATAAAGGCAGAGTGAATTTCTCTTTTTTTCCCCGAAGGTGTATACATGTTCATTTTTAATGGGTTGTGGCTGGTGGGTCTTTTTGGTGAAATTTTCCACTTTGGTCACATTTGAAAAATATACCAAATTAGCCCCGCAGCCTCGATAGTCTCTGATTGGCTATTTAGAAAATATGAAGCGGCAGGGAAAAAGTCTTACTTTGACCACGAAGAAAGACATGTTGCAGTTTTTCAAGTTACAAGTAGGGAAGCGGGATTTTTGGTTAAATTTTCCACTTTATTCATATGCGAGTTATGTAAAAACCTACCCTTAATAATCAAAGTAATAAAAATGCATCCAAATTCAGTTGAGATGCAACCGAAGAAGCTCCCAATTAAACGTCGGGTGGTTAACCCGATTCCTCCAATGCTTGTGGTTTTTCTAATTCTGCAATGACAGGAGGAACCTCAACATTTTTACCATTTTACCTTGGGTGACCTTTTATTCCTTAAGCCCTAAATATGCAAAATCCCTCTTCTTATGTTAAGGGATTCTAAGCAATTCAACAATAGGAACAACAAACTTGATTTGACTCAAGATTTGGGCTATGTCACAAGGAACATATTTGGGTAAGGCAGTATTGGGAGAAAGGTTTACAAATTCATCAGATGGCATGGGATTTTTCACATTCTCGAGCACGGGGAGGAACACATGTTTTATTTGGGGGACAAAGCCTTTGCTAGATGAATCTTTATTAGGGGTTTCCTTAGGGATACTTGGTAAGCACTAGAATTTTTGTTTGGCTTGAGATTCTCCCCTTGACAACTTTATTCCTTGCATTTTATTCCTTTTCTTGGGCAACTATTGCATTAATTAACAATTGTTTGTCCTTTTTCTCAAGGAATTCCTCAATAATAGTTTTTAATCATTAATGCCCTTAAGTACTCAAAATCATTATTAGGCAAATCAAAATATTGTACCATATGAATTTCGGAAGTATGAGTGCGAGGAAGAGGTAATACCAGTGAATGAAATCTCATAAATTAACAAAGAGTTACGGAACTTATTAGTTCAGTTGAGATTGCTCCCTGTTGTGAACTTGTAGAGCGAATCCATCATGCATGCATCATCATCTGTCTTATCATCATCATCTTCCTCAACTTATTTTTATTCATCACATGGGGAATGGGGAAAGAAAATCTATCACACCACTCCATATCATGTACCTCTTCCATAGAAGCATCTCTCGAACTAAAGGATCGGGCACCAATCTATTTTCCGGGGTTGGGGCTGTCATTTCCCCGATCCCACAGGACCTCGATCTATGATCACCTGGGATGATTTACAAATATTTCTTGACCTTGTGGATTGCGCTAATGTTGGGAACCTTGTCCAATCCCCTTCTCTGCTCTAGCCAGTTTATAGGATATTTCCTTAACAACTCCGGCCAAATTTTTTACAACCTCTTCCAGATCAACAGACTTACTTGAATGAAGCTTCTCTAGATTTGATCAGCTTGATACCTTCCTTTTTAGGAGGTTTACCAATATCTTTAATATTTTTTCAATCCGCAAATCCATGGTAAAGGCCTACCTCAAAGTTCTGGGTTTTTTCCTTAAATAGTATGCTTCGTTTTAATCAAATGCATCGAGAATACTTTATTAGACAAGATTTATCACATGGTCTTAAGTTTACATGAAATATTCTCAATGTTTTGTTGAATCTTGTATTGAAATCATGAATAGATTCATTAGGATTCTTCTTAATATTTTCAAATTTTGATAAAAGAAACCTAGGGTCTATTTTATCTCCATATTGCAATCTAAAAGCATTCTTCATTTTTGTCCATTAATCATTGGAGTTATGCTGGAAAATATTTATACTAGTCCGTGCATCCTCCTATAGCGTATGAGTAAAAAAATATTATGTACACATCCTCAAATTTGATCTCAAATCCTTCCATCTTATTGAAAAAAATCTTTAAGTGTTGATCACCAGTAATAACATTATTTCCTTGAAATTTAGGCAGCCTATTTCTAACATCTTCGGGCACAGCATTTGGATATGCATCCATACCTCTAAAACTTATAGGACCGAAGGTATTAACAACAAATCGAGGTCTGGGTGGGGGATAGGCCATGTTGTTTTGAGGTGGTGAATTTGCAAGAGATACAAAATGATGAGGAGTGAGGGATCGTGTGGGGTATAGGAATGTAATTCTCAGAATGAATGTTCTCTAAAGAATCTATTTCTTGGAAGATCCTACCAGCTTTGGAAAACACAAGGACAAAATGAGAGGCAAAGTTTTCAAATACATATGAAGGCCCCTCTCTAGATGGATAATTCTGATATACAAAAAGACTCCCTGATTCAGAAGCACTTGAGGAAGTATGGAAATCTTCAATGATAGGCTGATCAATTTTCACAATTGATAACTCTTTTCTTAATTTCTGATCTCTAATAACTTTCTAGATTCTTTTTAATTCAGAATTTGTCTTTATCAATTCTTTAAATAACCTCAGAAGCGAGGGTCTTTAATGAAGAAATATCTTCTTCCTTCCAGCTTTGGAAATATTAGTGATAAATTTCAAATGACAGAGGTTAAGACATAGGCATTTATACAAAATTAATTCAACACGTTGTCACCACTAAGTATTTTCACCTTAGTTGTGTAAATGAACTAAAATCAATCTGTCAAATGTCCTGTCAACACTAAATTCATGTAAATATTCATAGATCTAACCTTCCCTTACTATATTTAACATTGATGATGTAAACTTAGTGCAAAAACCAACAAAAATGGAAATATTACACGCAGAACTTGTAACTTTGCTCGATTCTTACAAATCTGGACACATGATGATTTTTAGCAACGTATTTGCACTTTAAAATTTGTAAGAAGCATTTACCAAGGTCTATATGCATTTTTGATTGTGTTCAAAATTTGCACACACCTTCATGTTCATGGAAACGGCACCAATCTAGTATTGGTATCCAAATTGATTCTCCTTTACAAGCTAAGCAACATCACATATTTAACAAGAAGCCTAGAGACAGATAAATCATCATGTATGTCATTTTGTATCCAGGAGGTGATTTAACTAGCTCTTTGTCACTCAGATGTTGGAGAAATGGATAGCATATTCAAAAGGATTTGATATATCCTTAATACTTTAGGTTGTGCCTTTCAACCGGGGTGAGAGGATCCATTTTGTAACCTCTGTTGGTGAAGGAGAGTGAAGATACCCTTATTTTCATAAATTTGAAACGAAACCTTGAGAAAATATGATCAATTTACCACAATTTAACTCTCACGAGTTGTCACTTCTAAAGAGTGGTGATATTTTCTAAACAAGGTTAAGGTTTCTAAAGAAATTATGGAATCCCGATTTCTTACGGATATTTTGGCAAAGTAGAATATATTCATTTGTGGACATATAGGGAAACCAGGGGGTAGTTCGGGTAGGATTCATTTTTTTAATAAATTTTTGTGGGAGATTAAATAGGATAAACTTGATTTTTCTAGATCTTTGAGAACCTTCACAACAATTGGAAAACTAAATGACAGAATGCTTGAGAATAGCTAAATTATTCCTTCAACTGAAGGTGTGCATCAATTGAAGCCCAGATTTGCATAGTTTCATAGAATATTTGAGAATTCAACACGAAGGCTTGAGCTAAAGACTCAATTAAACATTAAAGACCCCTAGTTTCTCATTCCTAAGATATATAGTCGAGGCTTACATACAATATTTATCAAAAAAATGACATGTAAAGTGATTATAAATTGTTTATCTCATAACAGAACAAAGGCTCTTTTCATAATGAAATTGCAAATGCCACTAAACTATCACAAGGATGATATCCTGTGTGATTTGAAGGTATTTAAACACAAGATTGCAACAAAAACATCAAAACCATTTGAAAATATTCTGAAATAAAAGTAGACACAATTTTTCCCAAGATTAACATAGATTAATTCGAAGTTGATTAGATTCATCAGCAGGGGAAGGTTTCTTGAACAATATTAAAGCTTTTCAATGGATGTACACTTGCAACCAACTTGACATGATCAAATCTAAAACATAAGAGATTAATAGGTTTCTCAGATGGTCTCTCAAGAAGATGGGATTTCTCAAATTTTCTCGTAAGAATTCAACCCCCGACCATTTGCATGACTAACTCATACCCTTTATAGCACTCATTTACATTAAATATTTCCCCCAAACAAAGAATATTTGAGGAGCCTTTGTTTGTTACATATTTGATCATGATTTCTAGAAAGTGATTTTTAACAGATTTACAACAAAAATTACGAGTTTTGAAGGTGAATCATTTCAAATATTTCCATCATTGTTTTAACTGGGGCATCCAGTCATCTCCTCTAGTAACACATTTTTCATCCTTTTTTCCTATAGCTTCCTTCTCCTCATTCTTTCCTTTGCAATTTTCTCCGCTAGTTCGGTAATTTGTTTGTTGCGGGTGCCCGAGTAACTTTGTTTCAAAATTTCAACCCTCAGATTCACAAACTTGAGCTCTAAATCACTTCAATTACACTTTGCTTTGATAGAAAAAACATGAAATCATTCAGATTCAACATGAAATATGATGCGTATTTGCATCCCCTGAAGTCATGGAACATTAATGGCGGAACAACTAGATGCATCACACAATAACCATTAATTCTTCCCTTTTACAATTGTAAATTAGAGCCAAAATGGGCCTGGGGGTGCATTTTGAATTTTATGACTTTTGGAGAAAATGCGCAAGTTTCACATTTTCCAGGCCCCAATTTTCATGTGGCTTAATCTGCCTTTAATGGAGTCGCGGCTCATTTCTGCAATTTTTTCCTTTTTAACAAAAAGGAAAAATTTCCAATTTTCCTCCAGTGATCCACTTCTTGTTTTATCTTTTGATGTGGGCCCCAGCAGAGTCACACTTCATTTTTATAATTTTCTCCTTTTCACAAAAAGGCAAAAATCTTCAAAACCTCTCGGTGATCCACCTCTCTGCTTCTAATGTTTGATGTGGGCCCCAACAGAGTTATGGGTTATTTCATGACTTTGCTCCCTTGTACAAAGAGGAAAAAAACTTCAAAAATGTTCCGTCGACCCGCCTTCCCACTTGTAACTTGAAAAATAGCCACGTGTCCATATTCAGAGTCAAAGTAAGACTTTTTACCTACCACTTAATATTTGCTGAATAACCAATTAGATGCTATTGGGGTCGCGGGGCCAATTTGGTATTTTCTTATATTTGAGAGAAAAGTGGCAAATTTCACCAAAACAACCCACTGGGCCGCATCCAATGAAGAATGAACACGTATTTGCAGATGTTAGAAATAAATTTTGACAAGGAAAACACACCTGTTGAATAGTAAGATGTAGGAGAACTTCACCATTTGTGCCCAGAATTGAATCTTTCTTCAAGGAAAAGAATTTGTAAATAATTCATGGCTTGACAGCAATCCACGACCATAGAGAAGGATTTACAATAACACCCTGGTAAAGATAAAACTTGTACGCATCCATTCAGGGAGATAGAAAATATGACGAACTAGGCAGATTGGGAATTTTTTAGAACAAACAGGGTGAGATCAAATCGAGCACCAACATCAGCTCCGACTTGGGGATGGGCACTCCCAACGAGTGCCACAAGAACAAAAGAGTAGACCATGTGCCAAAAATTCATTGGGAAATAGAGTAAAAGAATAAGCTTGCATAGCAGCAGATTAACCAAATCCCCAAAGACAAGCTAAGAAAAACAAAAACCAGTCACTTGGGACCGGGACGAATGAAAATAGAAAAATACAAAAGTAGAACAAAATGAAAAGAATATACACTATACAATGATGTGCACCCTCATTTAGATAAAACAATCAAGGAAAATTTCCAAGTGCCTTCAATTCTCGGACATGACCATAGTAAGTAGTTACGATACATATTTAACAATGTTGGTCATATGATTGTTTTTCTTTTCCATCCAAGTTGCTTTATCGACCACATTTTTTCAGGCTTTTCCTTTGTGTCTATGTCTATTTTTTCAACATCTCTCGAGGCTACATCAAACATCAAAGTCCCGGAAAAACAATCGCTCGGGATTTTTGCATTGATCATATTTTGTCAAGTTTTCCTTTCAAATTTTTGTAAAGAAGGATATCTTAACTCTCCTTCACCAACAGAGGTTACAAAATGGGTCCTCTCACCCTGGTTGAAAGGCACAACCTAAAGTAGTGAGGATAGATCAAATCCTTTTGAAGGTGCTATCCATTTATCCAACATCCGAAGATGAGAGAGCCGCTAAATCACCTCCCGGCTACAAAATGACATGCAAGATGATTTATTTTTTTCTACGATTCTTGTTAAATGTGATCTTTGCTCATCTTGCAAATGAGAATCAATTTGGATACCAACACATACTATACAAAATGTCAAATGAGAATGATTATTGTTAGTTTGTAAGATACATGTTAAATAGAACATTTACCTAATATAAAAGGTGAAATGAGAATGTATTTTTTTGTTGCTTTATGAAACATATGTTTAGTTTTTAGCTATTTTTGGCTTCTTGATGGCGAGATGTTTCGTCCAACTGATTTTCACTATTTTTGTTGTTGTTAGGCCTAGTTTTCTACGGTGTGTTCTCGACTTGTAAAAAAACTAGTGCTATAGTATTGTTTCATCTAGATTTTGAGCTTTTTTTTTGTACTTTGAGGTATGGTCCCCTTCAAAAAAATTTACCACTCGTAAAAAACATATGTTTAAAGAGTATACAATAGATCGATCAAAGGAATATACAAATGATATTGAATAATCTCCATTATTTAAAATATACAATAGATAGGCTATTATATAGCCAAGGATATATCAAAACAACTTTCAAGTTAATAAGAATGTATACCCCGAATAGTGATGGGAAACATAATAACAAACTATATTGTTTTAACTATGTAGCAATCATAGAAGAACTATAATAATTCCCTAACATTCCCTCCTTAGTGCAAACATGCAGAAAACCTATCTTGTCTTGTAACATGTCATTATGTATCATGCTCTTGATTTGGATGGTTTCAAGGACAATACCAACAACCTCTAGATGGTTTTCCAAGTGATTAACCAAAAAGAACACAAAAAATGGTTTTTTAGGACAGAACCAACAACCTCTAGATAGTTTTTCAAGTGGATAACTAACAAACACACAACAAATGGTTTTTTAGGACAGAACCAACAACATCTGGATAGTTTTCTATTGGATTAATAACAACCACAATATCATCATGTTGCAGTAGTATCATCGGCTCTCATCACTATCTCACTTCAGGGAATAACATAGGAAAATCTATTGAATGTTGTTGCTCATACACAAATTGAAAACTAGAAATAGAACATTGGATCATGTTCCCCCTCAATGTTAAATTTCCAAATATTGAAAATAGAAACACTGAAATATAAACACACTTCATACAACTGAAATCAATTGTAACTCTAAAAAGAAAGCAAACTCACACACACACAAAGTATAACCATAGCTTTATGTGGCCCCATCATTGGTAACTAACAAGAGGTATCTAATTGACCTCCGTGCTCGATACCTCCTACATCCGGTTTCATGTTGCTAGTTCAAATGAATGTGGACATGGGGCTCAATTACAACTCGGATCACCGATTCCACCAAAATTTGTAAGGATTTTTTTTTCGTTTTTACAATTTTTTAATTGTTATACTTGACTGGAAAAATTCTATAATAACTCAAAGATTTTGAAAAATTCTTCTTATAATAACTATTGACTATAGTCATCTCTATTAAAAGGAATTTATATTTGACTCAAGACGACAATAATCTATATGCCCAAAACATTAATACAAAAAGACTCATTTATTTAAACAATTAATAGCATTACATGTTTTTTGGACTTATGACTATGACTCCACAATTATTTGACAATACAACGGATTTTAACAAAAGAAAATAACTCTAGACTCTAATATCAATTTTGACAATACCAATTCTAATGTCATGACCTATAAAAGAATTTTGATTGTTCTTTTCTCATATGAAACAATATATAGACTTCGTTAAATTTAACAAGTGCTCCGATCAAATAAAACACAAGACTTAGAATATAAAAATTATTTAATTACACAGACCAATTTTCATGTGCGCATAGACTCTTTCATAAGATTGCATGGAAGTTGTTGATGTTGATGGTGACATAGGAGTTAAGAGGACGGATCGTGGAAAAAATAAGATCCACTGAAGGTGACCTTGAATGATATTTTGCAGATATTCAAAAAATTTACTCTTCAATCCCAGTAGGCGGTACAAATGAAATCTCTAACATCAAGTCTCATGAGGAATGTGGATTTTGAGAGTGATTGTAGAACGTAAAACTATTTGTTACACATATATCATACATATTGGATCTATGTATTTTACATTTGTAGGAATTCCAATGCCTTAACGAAATTCTTGATTTGTTTTTAAATATATACACCTACATCTGAAAGCACAGGATTCCCGATACATCAGTAGCATTGATTTTATCAAACAAATCTTACCCAGCACCTTCTGCCACAAAAATCACATCTGATTTGGCTATGAGCCTGGCATTATCTTAATACATGCGATGAAGATGCAATGCGGCTTGATCCAAATGATACACTGTTGCACGAGGTGAGTAGATCGATGTAATATTATTCAATGCATAGTCAAGGAATATTTGAAGATTGGAAAAAAAAACCCCATGTATGCAATGAGTGATCAATAAATTTGATATTTATTAAAAATGACATACTTTTAGAAGCAAAAATCTAGGTCTATAGTGTATACAATAATGAATACTCACAAGGTGTTACACAAATAAATCAATGGTCCATGAAATTAGCCTTTTCTCTTATCTCACATCGCTCTGATACCAAATAAAGAGTATACAAAAGATTGATCAAAGCAAAATACAAATGATATTCAATAATCTCCATTATTTTAAACATACAATAGATAGGCTATTATATATCCAAGGATATAGAAAAACAACTTCCTAGTAAATAGGAATGTATACCCCAAAATAGTCATGGGTAACATAATAACAAACTATATTGTTATAACTATATAACAATTATGTGAGCACTATAATAATTTCCTAACAATGTTTAGTATTGTTTTCATGCAGTAGCAATCATCAACTAAATAATATGAAAAGCATTTGTTACCTCTAATTGATACATGAGTGAATTTTATTACCTATGATGGAGTGAATCAAACTTAAAATTTAGTCTTATGTTTGCATCGTTTACATTGGTGGCCATGTTAGCTATCTTGTTGAAACCTGTAAAGTTTAGTAAAAAAATTGATTAAACTTATGGTTCTTTATGTGGATATGTTTCAAGTATAATTATTTTCAAATTTCTTTTAAGTAATTAAAAGTTATAAAATAACCATTCACTTTGGAAGCTTAAGTTTTCTATTAGTAACATGCAAACATGTTGGTCTAGCGGGTGAGATATGTAAATACTTTAATGTAACTATACTAAAAATTGATCAATATTTTTTTTTTATATTGAGGAAATTTCCACGGACATTCTTGAAAAATAGCCAATGTAACGCCTAAAAACCGACGCACCAAACAATGCAAAAAAACATCACCGATTACTTAGGAAAATTATAGGAAACTTTTTTTTTTGTTTAAACACACTTGCATTGTGTTTATTAAAGTATTGGTACATTTATTTTAATATATTCATTCCTTTTTTAATGTTTCCTTTTTTCCAAAATTACTACTGATTAACGATCTCCTTTGTATATACATATTAAGTTTATTTATTTAATTCCTAATTCAAGATTATTAATTTCATATATTTATCCCACATAAATTTCTATTAGATTTTTTAAATTTTGTTTCCTAAGTTACATTAAGTTTTGATAAAAATATCTCCCAAATTAAATTTAATCTTATTTCCGTAAGTGATAATACCCCATACCTCTCATTTACCTATTTAGCTACACATTTAACTTTAATCATTTTAACCCCCTTTAAATAATTTATTTAGATAAATACCAATGCTCCATATTTTTTAACTACCTATGATGAAAGGAATGAAACACATATCCTAAACCCACTTCTACGCATGTATAGAATGCTCTAGGGTACCCCTTTAGTCTATTACCTATACCCCTTTTCAAAAAAATCCATTCGATCAAAATAACTACAACTTAAAAGGCGTTGAGTCTAATGTCCACCCTTGGATGATATCAATAAGAGCCCTTAGATTCTAGGTTTGACTAAAAACCATAACAATCCTTATGATTTCCCTCTTATTCATTATTTTCCTATTTTCTTTCATTTGTTCATGTGGGTGTTGCAGGTGGGAGAAAATGGTGGCTATGTAGGCTTATGAAGAGCCATGGAGGATTTTTCTTGCTCTAGATCTACAAATGAGGAAGAATATCTTCCCATTTTTACTCTCTTTTATTTTCATTTACCCCTAGGGTTTGTAGTTTCCACATTTTTTTAATAAATGACTCCCATATTTACTGGCTATGGGTATATGTTTTACCCTCTTCTTTTGAATAAATGTGATTTGGATAGATGTATATATATATATATATATATATATATATATATATATATATATATATATATATATATATATATATATATATATATATATATTGATTACATGCAAAGTTTATACGACTATATGGCCTAGCCGTGGGGACGGGATATAGTGGGGTAGGGGTGTGGGCAGTGCTCACACCACCACATAGCTCAATGGGGAGACGCGACCCCTCCTCACCCCTTATTATTTCTTTAAATTTATTTATATATTTGTAATTTCCTTAAATAATAAAATTATATTTATTAGTATACTAATACATGCTAATATATATTATATTGATATAATATAATATTATTTCTTACTATTTCTTAATATTGTATTATTTCTTAAGATGTTTTCTTTATATCGATTCTAGATTAACCATTAAACAATTGGTTTATATTTATAAATATATTTGAATTAAGGAAATTGTTGAAACAATTTTAATTATATCATAATATATAATATATAGTTTAATCACATCATTACAACATATAAATGTAAATATACATATACTATACTTATTACTATCTTAATATTTCTTTGTAAATAATCACAACAGGTTTGTGTGTAAAATGTGTATTATTTTCCTAATAATTTCTTAGTTGCAATACTCAGGTTGTAAGATAGTTGAATTACAAGGTATCTTATAATCTTTACATTAGGTATATACATAACTTAAAATGGATTCAATAAACACAAGGTGAGTATTTTCCATGTCAACATTCCAAATAAACTTTCTTTTTTGCATTCAAATAAATATTAAAGGATGCAACCCTTTACAATAATTATTCACTTTATTGATTCTCTTGAAATCAAAATTTCATTCTACCCAAAATCAACTTATTTAAAATAGACCTTCTCTTCATATCAAGGTACACAATTTGCATGATTACATTTACAACTTTGTGTGTATCTTACGATAAATTTCTCTTCAACTCTCAAATAAAATAACTTTACCTTGGTTCAAAATGAGTATGAAAATAGGACTTTTGTTTACCACAAGGGAGAATAATACAAAAATTTAATTGGTTTAATAAAATAACTAACTTCCATCTCACAAGTCTATACCATTCCATTTCAAGATGATACAAGTTACAAGTTCATCCCATATAATCAAACTTGTAACTCCTCTTTTTTCCTCCATCTTCAACACACAAAAGGGAAGGGATCTAAGCAACACTCACCTCCCAACCTTAATCAAATGATAAGGTAAATACTACCTTCTCATTGGCCTCCAATCCCAAACAGTTGGGAGAATAAGGGTTGTTCGCAAGCATGGAACAATACACCAACTTAGGCTTTTAGCCATAATTTTCAACAATATTTTTATGGTTACATGAAATTATAAAATTATAAAATGTGGTGTTGGATTTGTAGCTCATCCACTATTTGATAGGTTTTTGTAGCTCTTTTACAATTTGTTAGATCATAGATGATCCACAATTTCTGAAATTTATATCAAATCTACATTTTTTTAACTATGTATCCTCCACAATTTTTCATGTTTTTGACTTTTTACAATTTTCAATTTTTCCAATTATATATAGTTTATATATGTGTGTGTGTGTGTGTGTGTGTGTGTGTGTGTGTGTGTGTGTGTGTGTGTGTGTGTGTGTGTGTGTGTGGTAATTTGAGCAGTTGTTTCTACAATTAAATTTACTACAATTAACATGTAGGTGGAAGCTACAATTTGATTGCCACAATAATTATTTGTAATTTTTTTAAAATGTAATCTATATATATATATATGTGTGTGTGTGTGTGTGTGTGTGGTAATTTGAACAATTGTTTCTACAATTAAATTTACTACAATTAACATGTAGGTGCAAGCTACAATTTTATTGCCACAATAATTATTTGTAATTTTTTTAAATGTAGACTATTACAATTAACCTCTTCCAAATTTCACATTCCTTTAGTTATTTTTGTATGTCGGTTGTCTACATTAAATATACATAAAAAAAAAAAAAAACATTGTATTTATATTAAAATTAATATAAATTTAAAATTAATTAATCATATCTAAATTATATATAGATAACTCCACAATTATTTTACAGGGCGACTTAACTTGAAACAAAATTTACTTATAATAATACATGAATGAAAAATGTTAATTTACAAACAAGAATTGAAGTTTCCTTGACCATCTACAAGTTGAAAATTCCACACGACATAATGGGAACTAGTAGTTTTTACTCATTGGAACAAACATCCATACTTAATTGGTAAGTATTCCAACATATGACCTGCATGCCTTTACAGGAAATAAATAGCTAGAAGATGGACACCTAAGTTCCTAACCACATACACAATCAAGGAAAAATGAAACATTGATGGTTTTTTCAATGGGATAGGTATGCATATTTTGGGCTGCGTAAAACATTTTGGGCTGTGAAAAACTTTTACCAATGCACAGTCAATTCCAACGCTGCGGCACGTTAGGATCAATATATAATTACTGACTCTCGTATTTTATTAAAACATGTAAGGAGAATACATATGTGAGATTCGACGATTCTAGCAATTCAACTCAACCATGTTAATCCAGTTATGTAATACATAATATTCAATGACATATTACAATTTTTGTCACCATAGAGAATAGAGGAAAAGGATTTATAGCCGTAACACCCTTATTGTGTTTCAGATTGAATTTCACAATTGGGCCTCCTTGTACTTTGTGTCATGAATTATTATAGCTCGATAGTGGTCTACTCCGAACACGCCCAGGGTTTCGCAAGAGTGGTTTTGGAATGTAAATTTTTATTTAGTAGATTTCAAAATCCAAAGCACAGATCAAATGGTGCTTGTTGGAGAAGCTATCCAAAAATATGGGCTCCACAGCCATAGCTACCAAGCATCTTCGCATCGCCACTCCCGAAGGAAAGTGTGAAATTGCAAGCTCCGAAGCTTTTCTATTTTCAAAATCCTCATGGTAGAATGTCTTGAAATCAAAATGCTATATGTAACAATCTAAACAGAGAATCCAGTTATCGAAATATTAAACCTTCATGACAACTTCATTCTTTTAAGAAAATTTGCGCTCCACTCTAACATAATGTTTCATAAAAGCTTGTAAATTGGTATTTTTGGTTTAGCATATGTATTTCCTATACTTCTTGTTTTAAAATATCCATCCTCCTGCACATATTAAAACAATTTCAAGTTACACCATATAAATTTAGGTTCCCATAAGTTAATCGAATGACATTTAAATAAAATTTAACCTTTAAAATTATGCCTTTTCATCTAAAGAATTATGCATTCTTTCCCTCATGACTTTTACTGCTTGATCTCTTGGCTAATATGGTGCAGAAAATATTCAATTCAGAAAAAAGTTATCTCTATTTTTAATCAGTGCATGAAGGCTTACAGTCATCCACTAGGTTCCATATTTACTAGGAAACCACCAATGTGATTTGTACCTATGACCCCGAAGCTTAATCTTGTTTAGGTTTAACAAGATTTGCACCTGTACTTCCAGCTGTAAGCCACTATCAAAGATTCGTAAGAGCCGCGAGAGCATGGAACTTTAGTGCTGTAGAAAATAAACGAAGGGCCTTTTAAGAGAATGTCATCACCTTTAAGGCATTTTCTGCTGCAAATATTTTGATGAGCGTTGTTTCTTTCCTCCATGGACCAGAAAGATAAATAATTCAACTCTAATTTGCAGGCTCAAAGGTTCAATAGACCAAATAAAATATGCATCAAACCCTGTAAACAATCTGTAATACACATTTCTCTTCTACTCTATTTGATTCGTATTAACAATTTCGAATTGATTATAATTGTAAACTCTGTTGTTGTATTCTAGTTAGCATAATAATAAGATGTGCGAGACATCATGATTATTATTGTGTTTTGGTTATCCATTTGACTGTCTTTCATACTATTGACCTGTTGGGATTTTAAGGATAAGACAATTGGCTAGAACGGTTGCAATGTCATAAAATTGATTGTGATAGCATTACACTTTGATATTGTTTTGTTGTATTTAGTTTATCTCTGTGACTAGACACATAGACATTATTGCACATTATTACCAGTAGATATTAATAGATGAACAAATTTAACTCATTGTGGAGTGCAAATTGAAGGATAGACATTACTATAATTAAACCGATTAACTATTGATATATACCCGGTAGGGAAGACAATGATGTGTTATCAGCTTAGATATATATTGATATTTTGAATTTTCTTTGTATGGATTTTATTACGATATTCAAATTTATTTTGTGATTTCTTTGATATTGAAGAATGGGCAAAATGATGAATGATTGAAAGTATTACTTAAATTAGATGATTCAGTTGGTTTGTGATCTTTTTTGCAAACTAATGTATGAGTAGAATCAAAATGTTTAAAATTGGAGTAATTTTTGAATTACTTGGTCTTAGCATAGTAGTTATGATATTTGATGTGAAATTTATATGTAGATATAAGAATTTTATTAGTTTTACATCATTAATATGGCCATGAGGACAGAGGGGTATTGTGTGATTTTACAGTAATTATATCACAACAACAAACTATGTGGGATAGGAAACCAACAATGAAAGAATGTGGGGTATTCACAACTGGTCACCATGGCAACTTGTGTAACATTGTTTTCTTGTTATTTGTTGTTAGTGGGTTACCATAGGGGATAACCCCAATTGTTCCTAAGGGTTTGTGTGTAGTTATTTTCCTTTCTTTTATTTAATTTTGGTGTATGTGATTTAATTTGTGATTTAATTCCCTTTTATCATTAATTGGTTTATGTGTGTTAATTAAGTGGACTAATGATATTGTTAAGCTAATTATGGATGGGACAAAAGAATTCATTTATTAGATTAGATAGTTATTTGGTTTATGTGTTTTTAAGTTGAGTGTAAGTAAGTTGAGTGTTGTACACTCTACCTCACCTTGAAAATTCGAATTTGGCCTTAAGGGCCAATTTTGGAGGCTTGTGGGTCAAGCTAAGCTTGTCCCATACCTCTTAATTTCTTATACCAACCCTACCTAAAGGTTGGGGGTAAAAAATAGACCCCATTATGTGTTTTGGAAGGCAAAAGGTGAGTTTTAATTGCACTTTCTTACATGTGTTTATTTCTTTGTCCTTAAGGGTGTGGGTTGAAGTAGTGTGTGTAAGACGTTTGTCATACCTCTCAACCACCAATTTATTATTCCTTGGGGTATGGGTTTGACTTGGGTGATGTGGGATGGAAAAGAAATGATGTGGCATCCTACATGGAGCCACATCATCTCCCTCTCCCTCTTTTCTATTTATTGGAGTTTTTGGGAAGTATTGGGGGTTACTTGCTCATTTATTTTGGAGGAATGCTTGTAATTTTGGAGAGCTTGCTTGAGAATGGTGAATGGATCTTTGAGTGGATGTTTTTGCTTAGTATTTTGGAAGGCTTGGAGCTTCTTTTGTATTGATACTCTTCATTTGTAAGGTAAACCTTCACCCTTTTTTTGACCTCGTTATTTTGTTGTGCTCATATGTGTAGTGGATGATTTTTATATTGCTTATATTTGTGGGAAATAAACTTGATCCTTAGGTTGTGGGAGAAATGGAAATGGGGGTTAAACTTAAGGGAGGCATAACATAAATGTTACTGGGCATTTTAGGAGGGAATTGGGTTGGGATTTCCACCTTATTGATAAATATGATTTGTGTGTATCTTTTCATTTTCTTGAGGGAGGCATAAGAGTGGTGTCTTTTCTTAGAGGTATGCATAGGAACATTGTGTGTATTGCGATGGAATTTTTAGAGGCTCTTAGGTTGACAGCCAAGCCCTTGGCATGCATAAGAAGAACCCCCATGTTCCTTTCTCTGTCATGGCTTTAGTATGAAGCCTTTGTGTTTGATATTTGTTAATTTGTTGTAAGATTGGTATTGAGTGTTTCATTGATTTTTCTTGATTGAATGTGCATGTGAAATCTATTTTTGAGTTGCCATGGTTGTCTAAACAACCCTCATTTATTCTTTTTTGGGGCTTGGGGGCCAATGACGAAGAAGGCTTGTCTCCCTCGTTGGATGTTGGTTGGGCGGAGAGTGTTGCCTACTCTCCCATTTTTTTTTGTGCTTGGTTTGATGAGGTTGTGGAGCTCAATAGAAAAAGTTATCTTAGGGTTGATTTTAAGACCACCCATCCAAAAAATTAGTTTAGAATGGGTGGCAAATCTTCAAAATCGACCTTCAAATCGATGGCAAATTTCTGAAAAATGTTTTGTGGTAAAGGCAATTTGGTAGGGCGCAATTTTCTTGGATGAGGTAAAATGATAAGAAATGTTGGCGAAATACATGCATAATTTAATTTAACATATAAATAGTAGGTGAATTCACCTATATAATTGACTTATCGGTGGAAATTTTAGGCGAATTGAGTGGTGGATGACTCTTGAAAAATTAACCATTTCCAATTTCCAAAATCCATAATATTCACGACTTTACGAAAATTTACCACTAAAATTTTCCTTGAGATCTCTTCTTTGGAAAATTCATGTGGAGTTTAAGTTTGATCTATTATGGCTTTACAACTTGTAAATTTTACCAACACTAAATTGGATGTAATCTTATCCATTGGTTAGATTCTTGTAAATGGTTTATTATGGCTTGCATTTCTTTATCAAAATGGGAACCTTGTAACTATTTTGAAATGCAAATAAAGATCCTTTAAATATGAATGAAAATGGAGTGTTGATCATTTTGATATTATTGGCAATCCAGTTTGGATGAGTTAAATTTCATTTGGGTATGTTTATTATTCTCCTATTCAAATGATGTATAAGAGGGAATATATGAAATTTATTTTATAGTATAATGTCCTCCTTGTTGCAATAGGATTTGAATTAAGAAAATGGATGAACCACAATTGATTAAACCCTTAAAATAGTTATATAAATGAAATTGAAAGTGATGGTTTGGTTAAATTTGATAAATGCTCAAATTTTTACTCTTCTATATTTACCTTCTTATATGGAAATTGGTACCCTTTTAAATTTTATGATTATAAGATCCATCATTCCACACTATTTGTAATCCCCTATGTTTTTATTTCTTAATTGGAAACTTAATTGTTAAACAAACTTACATTATCAGTATATAAAATAGACATATATTAATAAATACATTGATAATTTTCTAAAATTATAATGTCATTATTTAAATATCATTTATAAAGGTTAATACTTATATTTTAGTTATATATATATATATATATATATATATATATATATATATATATATATATATATATATATATATATAAAGGTTAGTAAGAAAAAGAATATATATATATATATATATATATATATATATATATATATATATATATAATAATAATACTTTTACACACAGAAATACATACTATATATTAAGTATTTATCAATAATACTATATATAATTCTATTTCCTATACTATCTATAATTCTATTTCCTAATATAATGTTGCACTTTTGGATCAGCAACATGTATTTACCCTTGTTTGAAAAAAAAAAAAAAAAGAGTTTAAATGAATGTACAATAAATAAAACAAAAGAAAAGATATTCTTTTTGCTTGTTGGCTATGGCCACGGCTTGGTTAAGTTATTGTAAATAAGGTTGGGGAGGGCACCGACCCCACTACCAACCCTTATATAATATAAGGGGTGGGGGTGGAGTCGGCACCCCTCCACCCAACATTTTTAAACCCCTCTTAATATCCTAAAATTTCATCCCCTCACATTAAAATATGCGGCCTTTATTATCCTGCCGAAGGCATGGATATTGTCTTCACTTTAGCAATTAAACATTTGCATTTTTTCAATCGTATTGTGACATGTGTATTTAAATGAGGCTGGACTATAGTTTTAGCTTTTGATTTTTTTATTCTGGCAACATTTGATTGGTCGTTGGCTTTATGTGCACTGTTGATTGAAAAAACGTAGCAGTTATGAAACATTAATGCATTGACTGTCATGTACAGATTAGGTCGCTTTTGACAGTTTTGAGTGGCTCGAGGAAAACGCATGTTTGTTTCTTACACGCTGTGTAATTTCTCATTTTCATCTGCGCGCCAGGAGGTGAAGGACTCTGAAGAGCAAGGTGAGTTTTCATGGCAAGGCGATTTAAGCTCTCTGTTCTCATGTTTTTGCCTGCTGTTTATCTTTTAGTTCGAGTGGTTATTGTATTGATTGACACTGTGAAAGTTCGACGCAAGGAAACAGTCAAAGAGACAAATCTTGGTCGGAGACAATAAGTACTCCAAGTAAAAGATAAACAATAGTTCCTGAAAATTTCAAGTTCGTAGTTAATCTATTTGCTAGAACTATAACAATGCAAATCTGTGTCTCCTGTCATTTATGAGAAGTTCCCCAGTGCTAAAATTTGCTGCGGATTTCATATTTAAATTGTTCCAATGCTTACAAGAGCAAGTTTTGTGGTCGTCTATTTAAGAGGGTAGATAGTTTTAAGGATTAAGAAGTATCCATTCTGTTAAATTCATGAAGAACAAGAAAAACATATGGAAAAAACTTGGTGCAGTATTTTCAACATCACAGTGTCACAAAGTGATACATTCTTATTTTGGGTAATATTAGATTGCAAAATGGAACTTGTGGCTACAAGCACAAAAAGGAAGAAACAAAAGATACCAGTCCATCTTCTTTGCGGATCTTGTGTCTGTTAGACAAGCAATACATGTTGCTATAAGAGGTCCATAGTTGACAGATGACATATCTGAGAAAAGCAGACCAGTAAGATGTGGAAGCACCAATTGTCTGCTTCTTTTCCTCCATAGAAGTTGGTGTGGATTGCTTTGGCTATCAAGGGCCCATACAGGACATACTACAATAAAACCAACAGAAACACATAAAAATGGGATCACTTTTCACTGTGCAATCAATCATTCCATTCCAAACTTTTTTTTTTGTCACTCCTTAAATATATGTTTTCACATTGTTATCAGTTACAATATAAGAAACAATAACAACAAGAAGAACAAGAACATGCCTTAAGACTGCCCAAGTTTGTCCATGGCCAGTCTGCCAGAAAAGCTGATGATCTGAACATGATGACAACTTGAATATTATATGCAATGTGAGCCTTCTCTCTGAAAAATGAACTTGGATGGTTGTCTTCAAATATGCTGAACTTCCAGAAACTACTAGCTAATTTGGCAGTGGCAATCAAGAATGAATGAGCTTCTACTTGAAGTTGGTGTATCTTGAAGGCAGAGAATTCACTGAGCATACCGAACGAGCCAATTAGAATAATTAATGTATAACAACTATAATAACTAGTTGGAAATACAGACACCAATTGAATGACATGCAAGTTCATGGTGTTCCACTTCCCTATATTCCATTGTAAATGTATAGCTACCCTATTTAATATTATAATATTAATGGCATTGTCTATAGTGCAAATTTAAACCACGATCACAATACTGAGAAATACCGTCACTAAAATAATTTTTGACGGGCATGGGTAGATAGTTTTAAATTTGATTAAAAGAAAGGGAATGAATACCAACCCTGAGTCCCGCCATGGTTGTTCCATATTTCTTGTACAGTTCTCTACAAAACTCTGTGACTTTGTTCCTGTCAACTCCAAGTCTCTTAACCGCATAATCTGTCATACCCACAATTCAGACTTCATCATTTCATTGAAAAGAAAGCAAAAAAATAGAGCAAGAAATCATCACAACTTCTGAAGAGGAATAATAAATTATGAAACGTATATCATAAAATGCAGTTACCAATGAGTTTTTCAGCGCCGACATTAGCTCCAATATTCTTGGTGCATGCTACAGTGAGTCCGTGAACTTAATGGGTGTAATGTATCATCAAGATCTTTAAAGAAAACACGAACCAAGTCAGAAATTGTCTAGAAAAATGGCTACAAAACACACTTCAAAGTGGGTATTGCTTTTCCAAAACAAAGATTGTATTTTTCTTATACGCAAGAGAATACAGTCATGAGGCCTCTTGCCTACCACGTATCTCTCGTCGAGCTCCATTGTTAAAATACAGAACAACAATAAATCCACCAAAAGCAATGTGATTATAACCCAAATTAAAAAAAAATTGGCAGATCGAGGAGTAGTTGTAATGGAAAACATATATTCAGAGCATAAATGAAAACCCGTGTTAGGTTCAGAACTGTTTGACTGAGATATAACAGACAGAGTAGTATTAATGTTCAGCGTTTTATCTTGGATCAGACAAATAAGAGTTCTCGAGACTTTAGCAAAATAAAGTCGCGGGCGCAACAGCCCATAGCAATTGTGTATGTGGATAGAGTAGATATATAATATATATGGTTTTTCCATCAAAAACACAGCTCCAGAATAGCATATGACATCGATAATATCTTTTGAAACCAATAGATTCAATGAAAGCCCTCTGAACAAAATGGAAATACAGAAAACTTCGTTTTTGCCTGCTGCTTATCTTTTACTTCGAATAGTTATTGTAGTGATTAACACTGTGAAAGTTCAACGCAAGGAAACAGTCAAAGAGACAAATCTTGCTCGGAGACAATAACTACTCCAAGTAAAAGATAAACAGGAGGCAAAAACAAAATGGTGGCCACCGTCTACTGCAAGAATGGTGCTGCACAAGTTGCAGTGTGCGTAGCGGAGATGCTCAGAAGCAGAATAGACAAAATCGATACTATAACTGCATAGTGAAGATGCCTTGTCCATGGTCTATTTTCAAAAAAGCCATTAATGGAAAGCATGGTTGGACAAAAAAATGCTGATTTATAATTAAATACAAGTAGGATACTAATGTAACGAAGCGTCTTTAGTCAGCATCCAGAGACATATGCCAAGAGATGTACCTTCTAGCATATTTATGAAATTTTTGAACCATGTCTGAATGAATACATTTGTCACAGTCACAAAGACTTTTACAAGTGTCTAAAATGTTGTAACAGTTTTATATTCAATGGAAAGCATGGTTGGACAAAAAATAAACTGCCCAGATTTTGTAATTAAATACAAGTAGGATACTAGTGTAACGAAGTGTCTTTAGTCAGCAGCAGAGACATATGCGAAGAGATGTACCTTTTAGCATATTTATGAAAATTTTGAACCATGTCTGAATGAATACATTTGTCACAGTCACAAAGACTTTTACAAGTATCTAAAATGTTGTAACAGTTCTATATTCATTTGTTGAATCGATCTTAAGCTTATAGTGAATGCCCTATAAATAAATATAAACTGAAGCGAATCAACAACAACAAACAAGGAAAAACTATGCGCATCAAGTTAACGATGTCATTTTCATTGCCACAATTCCAAGACAAGGTCAAACTGCATTTGCTCAAGCAACTGAAACACATTTGAGGAAATGCAATTGGCAGGTTTAAAGGCGGAAAAATAACATTTTTGGATGTCATGTATAAGAATTCCCTGCTTCTTATGTATACCGCGTGTAGAAGCATAGTGAAGGTACGTTGTCTAGTTGATAAAATGTAAGCATATCGAGCGCGAACTGAAAATGATTTGCTGCTTAAAGTGATTCTTTAACAAAATGAGTTCTGAAAACATATCATATTTGAGCTACATTCTGTCAATCTTAAGCTTGTAAAGAAACATTTCTTCACCTTAGATACTTTGCTTTCTCTATCAAAAACTTGTGCACAACATGTGCATACAATATTGTTAAAAAAACACTTTAAGCAGCAAGTTATTTGCACTTGACACTGGATATATTTACATTTTATCAAATAGTTTACGCACGTTGACTATGCTTCGACATGTGGCACACATATGAGCAACGCAAAACTGTATTTGCTTAAATGTGTTCCTAGTTGCTTCGGCAAACACGCTTTCACCTTGCCTTTGAACCATTGTGATGCACATGAAAGTGTAAAGATCATTAAACCTGCAATCATTTGCATTTGAGGAGCCTATATTCTGTGTCTTTCACAAAAAAATTGTTTCTTTCACTCTTTCTGTGCATTGAACTCTCTGATAATTTATTTAATTAAGAACCGCATCTTAGACAGCGTATTCATTCAGACATTGTTCACAAATGCTGCATAGAGAAGCTTCACCGCAGTACTGCCCTGCTTGAATTTGATTGTAAACCTGGTCACTTTTTTTTTGTCTTACCATCCTTTCCATTTATGGCTTCTATGAAACTAGACCATGAAAAAGACATCTTCAGTTTGCAGTTTTAATATTGCTTTTGCACATCATGGCTAACACTTTGTTTTTGCTGGTCTTTATCTTTTATTTTTCAGTAGTTCTTGTATTGATTAACACTGTCAGAGCTGCTTTTGCTGTTGTTCCGCTTTTGTCTCTGAACAAGATTTGTCTTTTTCACTCTTTCTTTGCATTGAACTTTGACATTGTTGATCAATAGAATAACTACTCGACATAAAACAGAACAAACAAAATCAAGGCTGCATCTGGATACTGAATAGCTAAGCCAACAAGTATTGATACAAATCATGGTTCTCTTGTATCGTATAGATGCAATGCACAAGATGCTTGTAAATGCTGCCTAGACAAGCTTTGCTCCACTTGTGCTCTCGTTGAATTTGATTGTAAACCTGGTCACTTTATTTTTGTCTTACAATGACTTCCATTAGTGACTTCTACGAAAGTAGACGATGAAGAAGGCATCTTCAGTATCTTATATTACACTTTATTGTCTTGCCGAAGGCATGGATATTGTCTTCACTTTACCAATTAAACATTTGCATTGTTTTCAATCGTATTGTCGCATGTGTATTTAAATGAGGCTGGACTATAGTTTTAGCTTTTGATTTTTTTATTCTGGCAACATTTTATTGGTCGTTGGCTTTATGTGCACTGTTGAGTGAAAAAACGTAGCAGTTATGAAACATTAATGCATTGACTGTCATGTACAGATTAAGTCACTTTTGACAGTTTTGAGTGGCTCAAGGGAAACGCATGTTTGTTTCTTAGACGCTGTGTAATTTCTCTTTTTCATCTGCCCGCCAGGAGGTCAAGGACTCTGAAGAGCAAGGTAAGTTTTCATGGCAAGGCGATTTAAGCTCTGTGTTTTCATGTTTTTGCCTGCTTGTTTATCTTTTACTTTGAGTAGTTATTGTATTGATTGACACTGTGAAAGTTCAACGCAAGGAAACAGTCAAAGAGACAAATCTTGCTCGGAGACAATAACTACTCCAAGTAAAAGACAAACAATAGTTCCTGAAAATTTTGAGTTCAGAGTTAATCTATTCGCTAGAACTATAATAATGCAAATCTGTGTCTCCTGTCACTTATGACAAGTTCCCCAGTGCTAAAATTTGCTGGGGATTTCATACTTGAGTTGTTCCAATGCTTACAAGAGCAAGTTTTCTGGTCGTCTATGACACTCAATCCTACATTTCCGTATTCTTATCATCAATAAAAATCAGGTGCATTATTAAATTTCATTAAAAGAAAGGGAATGATACCAGCCCTCAGTCCCACCATGCTTGTTCCATATTTCTTGTACGGTTCTCTACAAAACTCTGTGACTTTGTTCCTGTCAACTCCAAGTCTCTTAACCGCATAATCTGTCATACGCACAATTCAGACTTCATCATTTCATTGAAAACAAACCAAAAAAATAGAGCAAGAAATCATCACAACTTATGAAGAGGAATAATAAATTACGAAACGTATATCATAAAATGCAGTTACCAATGAATTTTTCAGTCCTGACATTAGCTGCAATATTCTTGGTGCGTGCTACAGTGAGTCGTGAACTTAGTGGGTATAATGTATCATCAAGATCTTTAAAGAAAACACGAACCAAATCAGAAATTGTCTAGAAAAATGGCTACAAAACACACTTCAAAGTCGGTATTGGTTTTCCAAAACAAAGATTGTATTTTTCTTATACTTACCGAAGAGAAGACAGTCATAACAAGGCCTCTTGTCTACCACGCATTTCTTGTCCAGCTCCATTGTTGAAATACAGAACAGCAATAAATCCACCAAGAGCAATGTGATTATAACCCAAAATAAAAATATTGGTTGGCAGATCGAGGAGTAGTTGTAATGGAAAACATATGCAGTGCCTTTAAATAGATCTGCAGCGGGTAATACCTGGACAATTTCAGAGGGCAAAGCACATGTGCTTTAACCATGTTTTTGCTTATTAATTCAAACTTCAATTGAAAGTTGTTCATGCGATGCAATTTTTTGGGTGGTTTACTATGCTGCCGAAGGCATGGAAATTGTCTTCACTTTAGCGATTAAACACTTGCATTGCTTTCGATCATATTGTGGCATGTGTATTTAAATGACGCTGGACTATAGTTTTAGGTTTTGATTCTTTTATTCTGGCAACATTTTATTGGTCGTTGGCAATATTTGTTCTCTGTGCACAAAATCAAAATTGACAACAGCCGATACTGGTAAGCCCCACATGAGGGAAAAATATATACTTGGGTATCTCTGAGATCATCTACTAATGATCTATATTCAGAGCATAAATGAAAACCAGTGTTAGGTTCAGAACTGATTGACTGAGATATAACAGACAAAGACTAGTATTAATGTTCATCATTTTATCTTGGATCAGACAAAAAAGAGTTCTCAGACTTTAGCAAAATAAAGTCGCGGGCGCAACAGCTCATAGCAGTTGTGTATGTAAATAAAGTAGATATATATATATATATTGGTTTTTCCATCAAAACACAGCTCCAGAATAGCATATGACATCGATAATATCTTTTGCAACCAATAGATTCAATGAAAGCCCTCTGAACAAAATGAAAATACAGGAAACTTTGTTTTTGCCTGCTGTTTATCTTTTAGTTGGAGTAGTTATTGTATTGATTAACACTGTGAAAGTTCAACACATGGAAACAGTCAAAGAGACAAATCTTGCTCAAAGACAACAACTATTCCATGTGAAAGATAAACAGCAAGCAAAAATGGAATCGTGGCCACCGTCTATTGCAAGAATGTTTCTGCACATGTTGCAGTGTGCGTAGCGGAGGTGCTCAGAAGCAGAATAGACAAAATCGATACTATAACTGCATACTGAACATGCCTTGTCCATGGTCTATTTTCAAAAAAGCCATTAATGGAAAGCATGGTTGGACAAAAAAATAAACTGCCCAGATTTATAATTAAATACAAGTAGGATACTAGTGTAATGAACCATCTTTAGTCAGCACCAGAGACATATGCCAAGAGATGTACCTTCTAGCAAATTTATGAAATATTTGAACCATGTCTGAATGAATACATTTGTGACAGTCACAAAGACTTTTACAAGTATCTAAAATTTTGTAACAGTTTTATATTCATTTGTTCAATCGATCTTAGGCTTATAGTGAATGCCCTATAAATAAATATAAACTGAACCGAATCAACAACAACAAACAAGGAAAAACTGTGCGCATCAAGTTGACGATGTCATTCTCATTGCCACAATTCGAAGACAAGGTCAAACTGCATTTGCTCAAGCAACCTGAAACACATTTGAGGAAATGCAATTGGCAGGTTTAAAGGCGGAAAAATAACATTCTTTGGATGTCATGTATAAGAATTGCCCTGCTTCTTATGTATACCGCATGTAGAAGCATAGTGAAGGTACATTGTCTAGTTGATAAAATGTAAGCATATCAAGTGCGAACTGAAAATGATTTGCTGCTTAAAGTGATTCTTTAACAAAATGAGTTCTGAAAACATATCATATTTGAGCTACATTCTATCAATCTTAAGCTTGTAAAGAAACATTTCTTCACCTTAGATACTTTGCTTTCTCTATCAAAAACTTGTGCACAGCATGTGCATACAATATTGTTAAAAAAACGCTTAAAGCAGCAAGTTTTTTGCACTTGACACTGGATATATTTACATTTTATCAAATAGTTTATGCACGTTGACTATGCTTCGACATGTGGCACACATATAAGCAACGCAAAACTGTATTTGCTTAAATGTGTTCCTAGTTGCTTCGGAAAACACGCTTTCACCTTGCCTTTGAACCATTGTGATGCACATGAAAGTGTAAAGATCATTAAACCTGCAATCATTTGCATTTGAGGAGCCTATATTCTGTGTCTTTCACAATACTCGAAATGAAAGGTAAAGAACAGGAAAAACAAAGCGGTAGCCATGATGTACAGCTAGATGCAATGCATAAGATCCTCATAATTGTTGTGCTATTTGCCTTTAAACTTGCCGATTGCATCTCCTTAAATCTGTTTCACAAATTTCATAAGTATGTTTGAAGGCGCATCTCTTCGTATGTGTCTGTCTTGCCATGGTTTTAATTAATGGCTTCTTTTAGACTAGAGCATGAAAAAGACATCTTCACTATCCACTTCCAGTATTGATTTTGTTTATTTTGATGTTGGGCACTTGTGCTATGTACACTGCAATGTTTGCAGCACCGTTCTCGCAGTAGACAATGGCTGTCACTTTGTTTTAGCTACTCTTTATCTTTTATTTTGACTAGTTATTGTATTCATTAACATTGTAAGAGTTCCACACAAAGAAAGAGTCAAAGAGACAAAACTTGGTCAGAGACAATAAGTACTCGGAGTAAAAGATAAAGAGCAGGAAAAAACAAAGTGGTGGCCACCATCTATTGCAAAAATGGTACTGCACACATTGCAATCTGCATAGCGAGATGCTTTGATGCAGAATAGACAAAATCAATACTAAAACTGGATACTGGAAATGCCTTCCCCATGCTCTAGTTTCAAAAAAGTCATTCATGGAAAGCATGGTTAGACAAAAAATAAACTGACCAGGTTTATAATTAAATTCAAATAGCATGCTGCTCGACAAAGGCTCTTTAGTCAGCACCAAAGACATCTGCCAAAAGATGTAGCTTCAAACATAACTCTTTAGTCGACACCAAAGACATGTGCCAAAAGATGTAGCTTCAAACATATTTACAAAATATTTGAACCATGTCTAAATGAATACATTGTCTGAGATGTCCTTTTCATTTAAAAAAGTATTGGCAATTACCATCGATTTTTGCTTCGTGGTGCTCTCCTCAACACTGTGCTTAATTGGGTTTCCATAAATGCAGGATTTGTAACCTGTTGCTTGATATATGCACTGGACATATGGTATCTTCGAAAATGAATACATTGTCTCTTTCGCACAAAATTTGTTTCTTTTACTCTGTGTACGCATAAAACCCTGTGATAAATTATTTGATTAAGAAGCCGATCCTATACAGCATATTCATTCACACATGGTTCACAAACGCTGCCTAGACAAGCTTCGCTACACTAGTACACTACTCATATTTGATTCTACAACTGCTCAGTTTATTTTTGTCTTGCTGTGCTTTCCATTGATGACTTCTTTCAAACTAGACCATGGAAAAGCCATCTTCGGTATACAGTTTTAGTATTGCTTTTGTACATCATGGCTACCGCTTTGTTTTTTCTGCTCTTTATCTTTTATTTTGAGTAGTTCTTGTATTGATTAACAATGTCAGAATTGCTTTTCCTGCTATTCTGCTTTTGTCTCTGAGCAAGATTTGTCTATTTCACTCTTTCTCTGTGTGCAACTTTCGCAATGTTAATGAATACAATAACTACTCAAAATAAAAGACAAAGAGCAAGTAAAACAAAGTAACAGCCATTGTCTGCAGCAAGAACGATGCTGCAGACATTGCAGTGTACATAGCACAGGTGCCCTGAAACAGAATAAACAAAATCAATAATGAAAACCATGGTAAGACTGGCACATACCAAGAGATACGCCTTCAAACATATTTATGGAATTTGTGAAACACATTTAAGGACATGCAATTGCCACGTTTGAAGCCAAAGAACGCAACATTGATGAGCATCTTCTACATTGGATCTATATGATAGAAGGCAACCATGAATTTTTGCAACTTCTATTACTTAACATTTGCATTCTATTCATTTGGACACCACTACAACAGTGTTTTTTGCTCTTTATGCACTCTACATTTGATAAAATTCAATTTTCTTCTACCTCGTTGCAAGATACAAGTTACTTTTCAAGATTATTACAGTTTCTTATTTCACTTTCTCTCCTCACCAAAATACAATCTACGCACACTCATTTGAAACCTTCTAAGAGTCAAAAAGTCTCTTATAAATATCTAAAATAACACTGGCCAAACAAATGAACAATTGCTTAAACATTCTTGCTGCATTGCATAGTCGATTAATTTGCATTGCGAATGTTTGTGGCTGACTCCAATCACTTGTCAAAATGCCTTTGAAACATTTTAGCGTTTGTGCAACTTTCTTAGCTTGTGCTAAGGGCATTGTTGCATTTAGCCTTGACTGCATGAGTAGACAGATCTGTTTCATGCTCTAAGATCAGTTTTCCAAAAATGGGCATCTGCAAAAAAATGTTTCTGCTTAACTAATTTCATGCTATGCTTCAAAGCACATGGCTTACAACATTTTAAAATGAAAGCTTCTGGGTCCTTTGCTTTCAGCATTCGAATATGCTGTTATAACTATTCTAATTTCTTCTTCCTATTTTCAACGCTCTGTACTAAGTTTATTGAAATACATGTTTTCCTGCATTGCTTGTGTATTTGCATGGAGCACAATATAGATTTTGTTGATTCTACATGGCTCCAACTATAAATGGCTACTTTTTCTTGTGTATTTCATTGCGCAACTTGCTTCATTGTATGTACAAAGATTCTTTTCGTCTCTACTTTGGTTTGCAACATTCACTAACTGCATAACATGTGTTGTGTGCATTTCAGATTCGTGACAAAAGCAAAATCACAGAACCAAAGACATTTCATTGCTATTTGCTTGAATTGCTCTGCTCCATTGCAAAAGGTATAAACATTACTCTTCTTTTCTATATTCTGCTCAGAAAAGTTTTTTTAAATAGAGATAGAACAAACCGAATGCAAAAGAACATCCATGCCTACCACGATAGTTGATGTTGAGCAATATACATTGTCAAACAACATCGTACAAAGCATAGACAATGTCTTGCATAGGTTCAACCTTTTCGAGACTATGCTTTCAAGTATGGTGTCGGTGACTGCTTGTTTGATTCCTTTGCAGTACTGCTTCATTTTCGATACACATCACTTGAACTTAGAAGCGGTGCCATTGAACACTTCCAGACTTTGCTCTCTGCCTCCAATCCTGTAGCATTGGCTTCTCTACAGTTAGAACTAGATCCTGAAAGCCTTTTTCTTATGCACGGTGTTCATAGCTGGGAAACATACTTACATCGCATGAAACTATCTGCAGTGTACTCACAAAGCTACTGAACAAGGCCTATGGGCGACGTCTTCTGCATAAAATGGCTTTCCAAATGGCTGAACTTGCCAATATGGGTTTGGTCTGCAACAAGAGGCAGAAATTATCTCCAATTCATTCCAAATAGCCAGATACTACCATATTGTATTCTTTTTCATGATTCCAACCCTCTTAGTGGCCATTATGAACCCTTATTCTGGAAAAAAATGCGCCTTGCCCTGAACCAACAAACAATGCTCATCTAATGTCCCGTCAAAATTCTGTAGAAATGCTTTGGAGCGGTTTATCTAATCAACTACAGCAACTATGCCTTGTTAGGCTAGAGACAAATGACAATATCAATGCTGATAGCCTTTTCAGTTGTTTTTGCGAATTCGCAACAATGAATTTGACCCTCGCTGCCTGCGCAGATATGCTGCTCAGGATTTTTGTAGTTCTATTCTTCGACAAGATCATACAACTCTTCACTTCCTCCATACCTGGCTTCATCAGAACCCCATAACAAACATACCGCACATTGGCACATGGCAAGGCCTTGTGATAAACATAGCCACTTTCCATGACCACAACAATATACACACAGACGACTTCATTATTCATTGGTTATGCCTACTTTTTAAAATAAATATTCAATTGTGGGACTCACATCCTTTCCAAGTTTGTAACATTTATTCTGGCAATGCACGACTTGGAAAAGCATATAATCTCATCCGATTTTCACTTCCCGAACCACATTTCCACTACTGAACTATTGGCTACAAACCCTCGCTATGTTCCAATACTTGGTGCCATTTATACATCGGAATATACAACTGTCCACATGCATACAGAAACTCAAAGCATAACTTCGCACACAAATGCGCAAACCGCTATGCACAACCGAACGAAGAAACTGTCAAAAATTTCGCTTCGCTTGATAAAAGATATATACGGAAGTAGACACACATAACAAAGCTGTAACAGATCCCAATGTTATACATTCCCTGCTACTCAAAGGTGATTCATGTGCCAATTTCTTCAATGCCAAAACAACTCTTACGTCCACATCGCTTAAGACTGCAACAGATGGCATTGTCTCCACTGAAACAGTCGAGCGAAAAGCAAAAGACTCTTCGCAACTGCAAATGCCATCCGCCATAAAACAATGCAACTCGGCAATACGAGAATTGTCCCTGCGAAAGCTAAAAACAATTATGCGTAAACATACACAACAAACAAGCAACTCTGCACAATTCATTGCCCGTTTTCATGCCCGAACAAATGACACACCAATCCATACATGCGGTATTTGTAACCAACTCCACTTCAAGCACAATCTGACATATTTTACAAATTCAACTAAAAAAACATATGCTCAATTGACATCAACAAAAACAATGCAAAGTCAATACAATTTGTCGACCATGTTCAACAAGCTTGTTGAATGCCAAGTTGCCAAGATTAACATGCCCTCAGCGAATTGAACTGATTCCAATGCTTCCAGGTTTGGCAATGCTTTCTGAACTTGAAGAGAGACTCGTGTCTCTGCGACTTGCATTTGGTCAAATACGATGCCAAAGCCATAAACGTCCCCAATACACGTTAAAGGGAGCAATAATAAATGTTCCAACAAATATTGACATAATCCAACAAGCATTGCCAAGATACCCAGAAGAAACAAAAACAATTGTTGTTGCACTTAAACGACGCCTTGAATACACAAAAGCATATCATTCAGGTAATGTGCGCCCCATAATCATTATGGCAGCTCTTAAACAATTATGTGCAACAACATTATATCTTATGCATAAAATCAAACTAAACCATGACTGGGATCAAACACTTTCTACAACACTCAACTTTGAAACAATTAACAATGAAGAACATGAACATATCTCCTCCGAAAACAGCTCATCTGATGATGACATCGATAATGACAATGCACATGACACACTAATTCATGGTTTCACTGACTCCTCCACTATCCACTACCTTAAAGACAAGATCATAAATGTTGCTCCTGTCAGAAGGCTTTACACCATTGGGTATTTTTCAAGACAAGTTCTCAGAAGAGATGAATTTCCCAACTTTGTTTTTTGGGCAACCTCGAAATGAAACAACAACAAAAACAATCGCATATCAAAAAATAGCGCAATGGGAGTTAATGCACTCAGATCGTAGATTTTCTTATCACATAACAAATATATTTTTCAAAGCAATAAAAATACTAATTGACCAAGTCAATCGTTCGATATGGCTTAGAATCAGAAAGGGCCAATTAAAAGGTCGAACACTATTTTCCAAAGATGTTAAATACAAACCGAACCTAGAAAACATCTTAAGATCTGACATTGGATACATCGATTTCAAAAAAATACGCATTTCCCCAGGACTACATGCAACAAACAAGAAAAAACCTTTTTGCAATGATTCGACAACTCGGCCCGCCTACTTTCTTTGCAACATTCTCAAGTCGCTGAGCATTGTTGGCAGCCACTAACCGAGGCCCTCAATAATTTATACACCCAATATCAGAACAATGTCCCTTTACAAAAGCCAACACGTTCAGATTGCAACAACTCTAACTTTCTTGTTAAAAATGATCCCGTTACATGCACTCGTTACTATAAACATAGACTCTATGCATTAAGACAATTACTTTGCAAAGACAAATCCTTCTTTGGCCATATAGAAGATTTCTTTTGGGTCACGGAATTCCAAAATAGGGGAAATGCTCATAGCCATTGGCTGATTTGGACAAAAAATGCACCGGTCTTTGGAAACGATGCCAATGACATTATAGAGTCGTACGTTGACCAATACATTACATGTGACACTAGCTCGTTCCCTCAACATATCGCTCAATTGCAATGCCATCACCACACACAAAGCTGCAGAAAAAAACAATCCAAGTGCAGATACAATTTCCCCCAGCCTCCAATGGCTTGTACAAAAATACTTGAACCTGTAGAACAACCAACAGAATCTGCTATTGCAATTGCACATTCGATTTTCTTTGTTCTCGAGAGAAAACGATACGATACTTGCATAACACATGAAATGTTCCTCCATGAACTAGGTCTTGACGAAATAACATACATACAAGCAATACAATCAACACTCAAACAACCAACATTGCTGCTCAAAAGAAAACCAGCTCAGGCATGGAATAATAGCTTCTCTAAGAAAATGCCAATGGTTTGGCAAGCAAATACCGATGCTCAGTATGTGCTGAACGCTTATGCAGCAGCAACATATTGCTGCTCCTACATGACCAAGATTGATCGAACAATGACAAAAGCATTCGCTAGAATTCGTGCTGAGCACCAAAAGATGCACCTAGATGCTATTCAAATGATACGAAGCCTAGGCAATGCAATGCTAAATACCCACCAAATGTCTGCACAACAAGCAGTCCACATAGTTCTTTCTATCCCTTTAAACAATACATCACGAAAATGTGTTTTCATAAACACTTCAAATCCCGAAGAGCGCACTTTCATTCTAAAACCTCCAAGTGTACTTCAGCAAGAACCAGATGAATCAACAAACATCATGTGCCGCTCTATCATAGACCACTACATAGCACGACCTCATTCTTTGCATTCCATTTGCTTAGCTGACTTTGTTTCCATTCACAATGGCAGCAAAAATAAAAAACCTCGAACCAAGCCACTCATCATCAGATCTGTCAACTATAGCAAATATCTTGACGTAGACAACTATTGCCGTGAAAAGCTTTTGCTTTACATCCCTTTTACAGAAAATGAACACTGACCTAAAAAACAAATTTGCAACTTGGAAAGATGCATATGCATTTCACAAACACACTATCCATTCCAATGAATCCAAATACCGCTACACTACTAACAACAAATGGGGTGACATGGACACAACAATTCACGATGTGCAATTGTCTCTTGAATCCTCTGAGAAAATGACAAACATAACTACACATAAACAGCCCCCCTTTGAAGACTATGACATACAACATGATTTACCTTTTCACAATCGACATCAACATTCAGACATTGCAAAGAAACAATTTCAACTAGCAAAACACCCTACCATCCAAGACAACAGAACATATTTCAAACAAATGCAACTTCTCAATAAGAAACAACAAACCATTTTGAAAGACATCTGCTTTAAGAAAAATAAAGACCCATCAATTCCTATCTACCTTTTTCTCACAGGAGGTGCTAGCAAGGTAAAACATTTGTTGCAAAATTGATATTTGAAACATTGGCTCGTATTTACGATAGCTCCATGCATAGCGACCCCTTGAAAATCAAAGGCTTGATCTTGGCATTCACGGGAAAAGCTGCTTACAATGCCGGTGGAATAACACTCCATTCTGCTTTCCTCTTGCCTTTCAATCGATCTGAACTACGCCCACTAAGCAATGAACGATTGGATTGCTTGGCAAAGCACTACCAACAATTACAACTTGCTCTAATAGATGAAATATCCTTGGTCGGAGGTCAACTTCTATACTTCACAGACCAGCGACTGCGTCAAATAAAACACATGCCCACAACTTGGTTTGGAGGGATTGACATGATCTTCTGCGGAGACTTCTACCAAGCACAACCAGTCAATGACTGTCTTGTGTTTAAAAACCCCAAAATTTCCAGAGAATTGATTGCCTATGACTTTTGGAATACACATGTCAAAATATATGAATTGACTGAAACAATGCGTCAGAAAGATGTTGCCTTTGTCTCTGTCCTGAACAGAATTCGCATTGGACAACATTTAGACTCTGACCTTGCATACCTCAACCATACTTGTATTCGGCCAATCCCAGTTGATCCAACACTTCCATTCCTTTTCTACAAAAACATAGATGTTCTCAACACAATAAAAAAATGCTTGCACTTGCTCCAGGCTACAAAATTGTCATTGACTCTATCGATGAACAAGATACAACACTAGAACAAATGGAAAGCTACTCTAAAACTGTGGAATTGCCACAACATATAGAACTGAAAGTCAACATGCTAATTGAACTTTTCGCAGGGAACTACGACATCCAAGACGGATTGGTCAATGGTTCTGACGGAGTTTTCAAAACATATACAACAACAAATGGCTTTGATGCAGTATGGATAAAATTCAATGATCCTTGTATTGGAAAACAACAAAGATCAAAACATCCGCAATTGACAACAATGGCAACAGAACTAGATTGGACTCCTATTGTTCGAGTTGCTAGACCCTTGCATAGAACATCGTTGAAGACACCAGTCACAATAAGAAAGCAATTCCCTGTACAACTTTGTTCAGCACGCACAATCCACAGAGCACAAGGCCTCACACTTGAACGACTTGCTTTCAGTCCCCTTGGCGTGTCATCCCATGGATTGGCATATACTGCTCTATCACGAGTCAGAACCATTTCCAGTCTTTACTTGCTGTCCCCGCTTACGAAAAAAATTTCAGCGTCAAACAGACCATCAGCACAGAAATGGAACGACTCCGAAATGAAGCTAAATGGAATATTCAGCATGAATTGTCCACAGCTGATATTTCTTCATCTATTATGATTGCTTCGCTAAATACCCGAAGTCTTCATGCTCACAGAGAGGCCATTCTACATGACCATGAATTAATGCAATCTCACATTCTCTGTTTACAAGAAACTCACATTGCTTCCCCCATTGCAATTGACTACCTAGACGGATACCAATGCTTATCTGCACACCATGTCCATGGTCTAGCAATTTTTATTGCAAACAATATACCTTTTGTAGAAAAACATTGCTTTCACGCGCACATGTAGAGTCACTACTGACAAAGATATTACTGCAACACCAATGCATATCTATTGTCAATGTCTACGTTGCGCCAAATGCAAATCTGGAAAACATTTTCATTGTTCTCGACAATGTGTTCCGATCCCTTGATTTAAGCATTCCCACCTACATTTTTGGAGACTTCAACATCGACATGCAAAACAAAAATAGGAAAACAACAATGCTTTTAGCATTTATGCAAAAAAACAGTTTCAGTTTCCATATACAGACATTCAAGTGTCTTCACTAAAAACATGATCGACCATATATGGTCAAACACAATCCTTGAAACCTGTAATACATTTGAAAGATTTGCTTATTGGACTGACCACCCAACAATTTTTGCTCTCTTCAAAAACACCAACAATAGCACTGCACAATTGTAAGTGCATACACACTGTTCTATTGAATCAGGAAAACAAATATCTAGTTTCTTCATTCTTTTCTTTCCTTTTTGTTTGCCGCTCTACAACAACCATTTACATATTTGAATACTTTGCAGATAGTTACAACAACAAAGACATGGAACACACCTCCAAGAACAAGGACATTGATAGCAACGATATTTTGCAAGAATCCTCTAAACGGTAATCTTTTTCTAATGTTTCTTTACTTTCTTTTCATTATTCATTTATTATCAGACTTATTCTTTCAATAAAAGCATCCTAACACCATTGTAAATGCAGTCCAAAACCAGCAACACAAAGCAGCCATCCTCCATACTTGACATTTGTGCAGGCAAAGTTGCAACTGTATTTGAAGGTGATATACTCGTTGTCTATGGTCCAGCACATGCAACCAACATCTCCCCCTCAAAAGCTGAAATCCTCCATGCTGATTTAGTTGACAAAAATGGTCAAATGACAATCACTTTGAACATGAGCAACACCTTCGTGCACAAATTTGCATCCACTTTGTAGTTGTTGGCTGTGGCTGCGTGTTACTGGTTTCACCGTCAAAGAGAAAACAAAGTACGAACGAGGAGATGCAAATTGTTCTTTGTCCGCAAATGCAACAACCACCATGGAAAACATACCCACGGTTTGCAAAACACGAAAACTTACACCTGACATGACAATAGAAGAGCTTCTACATTCAAATGCAACATTCTCTGTTGGGTCATTTGCCGCAATTGTAACAGGAATCCACCACATCAACGACCTTTTCACCCTCTACGTTAAAGACTCTGACACTGAAAATGGAAAAGCAACAGTATTGACACACTCCCTTCTTTCATTTTTATATACATTGCACTGCATTATTCCCTTCAATTTTAACTACGCACCATGCTTTGTCATTGCAGGTACATTTGGGAAACTTTCATGTTCCATTGTGTCATACAATAAGAGATGCCATTGCAGCAGGCAACATACCACTATTGCTCTTCAAAAACTTTATCAGACAAGGAATACAGGGTTCGCGTATTGTACGTGCAGGCCATTCATCCTTCATTGACCCATTAAATGATGAATCTACAAAAACATTTTTACAGTCTCTCATAAACACAAACACAGAGGCAAGTACACTGCAATTTCTCTTTTTTAAATTATCTTCCATTGACAAATTCAAATCTATCAATTATGTCAACTTCATCTTCCTTGTGCAGATTGCAGGTATACTTCGCACAAAGAACATATACCTTCCTCCTTTCCAAGCATTCTGTGTAGAATGTGACCGTCTCACAGAACCTGATCCAGATGACCTGAAACAAATCTCACTTTGTGCAACTTGCAATACATCAAAACCATACAAATATAAGCACTTTCTCCATTGCTCCTTGCAAACAATAGATGACTCCTTGCACTGCACATTGCGAGAGCCATTACTGCAAAAAGCCTTCCCTCTCCTTTGTCAAACACAGTATGAAGAATATCAACAAGACATCTCAAAGACTGTATTTCTTCTCCGTCAATTCCAAATCAAAGGTACATTCACTTTGACAGTTGACAACTCAATATCCACAATCAAAGAAACATAGCTTCCTCTTATCTTTGGTAAGTATCTGCATTTTCCATTTCTATGAATTACACATCAGTTTAATTCTTTGTTTCCAGTCTAACATACTCGTTTTCTTCTTTCAGATTTCTGGAACATTTTTGCAAGCCACTCACATACACAAACAAATTTGATAACAGGCTCCCCGTATAACCGGCAACAATCAACTATTACTGTCTATGCTTTTGACAATACCAACAAACAGTTGCCTAGTCTACTTGTTACATATTATAGGCTTTGCTTTTGTTTTAGCATTTTTGTAATTACAATACTATCAGACAATTAATACAACTCTTTTTGTCTATTTTCATTACTCTTTACTTTCCTGCCATTTGCTTACATATCCAACTATTACTTCACTGTAGCATACCACGTTTTCACAAGATTTGGATACAAGCATCTAATATCTCTGACTTTCTTCTTTTTATATCAAGACATTAATTCTTGTCACCTATTTTTTACTATATCAGCCTACAGTTGTTTGCTATATCTTACAAATTTGTTCTATGTCTACTATGACTGTTCACTGCCTCGCTTTGAAACAGATTATGTAACCAGTTACAACTATGCCTTGTCACGCTACCAAAACATGAATACTCTACCAACATACATTCAAAAGCATAAAATTGGAGTTTCAAATAATTGAATATGTTACAACTATGGGGTTTAATATTGATATCGTTTTTGTAATCCTTTTGTTTGGTTTCTGAAGAAAATATTCTATAACATAGTAAATGTGTTGTCATAGACTGTAGTAATTGCAAGACATGCATGAAATGGATATGCTGAAAAGGCCTTGAAATTTTCAAGTAAAATCGATTCAAAACAAATGTATATTTTCCTAGAACTCAATCTCTTTAAACTCCATGCCAGTAGTTGTAAAAAAATTATTTACATTGACAACAAATGAGACCATACTTGGAGTTGACAGGAACAAAGTCACAGAGTTTTGTACAGAACTGTACAAGAAATATGGAACAACCATGGCGGGACTCAGGGTTGCTATTCATTCCCTTTCTTTTAATCAAATTTAATAATGCACCTGATTTTTATTGATGATAAGAATACGGAAATGTAGGATTGAGTGTCGTAGGCGACCACAAAACTTGCTCTTGTAAGCATTGGAACAACTTAAGTATGAAATCCGCAGCAAATTTTATCACTGGGGAACTTCTCATAGGTAACAGCAAACACAGATTTGCATTATTATAGTTCTAGCGAATAGATTAACTACGAACTTGAAATTTTCAGGAGCTATTGTTTATCTTTTACTTGGGGTAGTTATTGTCTCGAGCAAGATTTGTCTCTTTGACTGTTTCCTTGCGTCAAACTTTCACAGTGTCAATCAATACAATAACCACTCGAACTAAAAGATAAACAGCACATAACAACTGTTATTCTCCTGAGTTTTGTTTATTGACGGCCATGGTCAAAGCTCTGTTCCAAACTTCCTGTTTTGCCAGACGCTGCCAAGATGCTCACAAATCTCATGCAACTTGCCTTTAAACATGCCAATTGCATTTCCTTAAATATGTTTCACAAACTTCATATATATGTTTCAAGGCACATCTCTTGCTACATGTCAATTACAGTATGCTTTCGATTAATACCTTCTTTCAGCCTAGATCATGGCAAAGGCATGTTCCATATTCAGTTCTACTATTGATTTTGTTTATTCTTTTTCAGAGCACCTGCACTATGTACACTGCAATCTTTGCAACCCTATTCTCGCACTACACAGTGCCTACCACTTTCTTTTCACTCCTCTTTATCTTTTATTTTTACTAGTTATTGTATTAATTAACAGTGTGAAAGTTCCACACAGACAAACAGTCTAAGAAACAAACCTTGCTCAAAGACTCCAACTAAAACATAAAGAACAGCAAAAAAACAAAGTGCTGGCCACCGTCTCCTGCAATAATGATGCTGCACAAATTGCAGTGTGCATACCACTGCTGCTCAGAAACAGAATAGACAAAATCAATACTAAAACTGCACTGCAAATGCCTTTTCCATGCTCTACTTTCAAAAAATCCATTGAACAAAAGCATGGTAAGACAAGAAAAAAAAGCCACCGGCTTTATAATTAAATACAAGTATCGCATTAGTGCAGCCACTATTGTTTGGCCTTGCAATACCTTAAGTTTGAAACAGCTCAGCTGTTTGAAACAAGTCATCAACAGAAAGCACAGTAAGACAAAAACAAACTGACCAGTTGTACAATCAAATACAAGTAGCGTACTAGTGTGGCGAAGCTTGTCTAGGCAGTGTTTGTGAACCATGTGTGAATGAATACACTGTATAAAATGTCCAGTGCACATACCAAGCAACAGGTTACAAATGCCGCATCTATGGAAAACCCAACAAGCACACTTGTTCACGACAGCCGAAGCAAAAAATGATGGTGATTGCTGATACTTTGTTTCATTGAAAAGGACATCTCGGAAGCGTATTCATTCAGACATGGTTCAAATATTTCATAAATATGTTCAAAGCTACATCTTTTCGCACATGTCTTTCATGGTGACTAAAAAGGCTTTGTCATAGTAGCGTGCTATTTGTATTTAATTATAAACCTAGTCAGTTTTTTTGTCTAACCATGCTTTCCATGAATGACATTTTTGAAACTAGAGCATGGAGAAGGCATTTCCTTTTAGTATTGCTTTTGTCTACTCTGCGTCTAAGCACCTATGCTATGCACACTGATGTGTGTAGCACCATTCTTGCAATAGATGCTGGCCACCACTTTTTTTTTTCTTGCTCTTTATCTTTGACTCTTTCTTTGTGTAGAACTTTCACAATGTTAATGCATACAATAACTAATCGAAATACAAGATAAAGAGTAGGTAAAACAAAGCAACAACCATAGCCTACTGAGAGAACAGTGCTGAACATTGCTTATAAAGAATCGCTTTAAGAAGCGGGTTACTTGCAGTTGACATTGGATATATTCACAAGTTCTTTGCGGTTCGCATTGGATAGATTGCCAACTTCTTTGCGGTTGGCAAGTTTAAAGGCAATTGTGCAGCGCAAAGCAAATGCCAAATTTTGAAGGAAAAGAGTAAATCAGCACTCATTCACATCGATGTCCTTCTCTTGTCACTGGTAAAACAGATTTCACAAAATTGCTACAGCTACTCTGATATGCTTTTAGCGTTTTCAAGGCTTATTTTTGCAAATAAATTATTTTAACTTTTAAAACAGATACGGCTACAGATGCCCCACATACCGTATCCAGCTGTATACGATACAACCCACTTACATGTTCAAGTGTAACTGTGGAAAAATACGGTATCTGGGCAGTGTCCAAACCACACCGTCCCCGCACTCAACACACAGATTAACACACCTGCTGCCATATACTGCAACCCTGAATAACAATACACAAATTACTGTATTTGGATATAATTACATTTCAATTATTTCAATAGATTCTTAGATAATAAGCTCTTCATCTAATACACACGAATCCTAAACCCCATGACCCCAAAATCATCCTCGTCCGTCTGTCATTTTAAACAAAACATATCTTCACCTCCAAATACACTCACAGAGCTAAGCACACACAATCCGCATAAATTAATTGCAAATACTGCCAAACCATTACATGCATCTGATTAAGATACATAACCTATCATGTATTGCCATTAAAACTGCAACCGCCATATTGCTTTACAAACATTCCCATCTCCTACAATGCCAAGTAAAATTTTACATGCTCACAATTAAATGCAAATAGTAAAGGCTAAAAAAGATCAATGCCTTACAAACACAACCAACAAATTTACTAATCTCTTTTCCCTTACGATAACACTTGCAACGACATCTAAAAACGACTGAAAAAATTGAATTTTAAGCTTTCTCTGAAAAATGGGTATTCAAAATCGATATTGCTTATTTCTGTATCAACTAACAATGTTATTCATCTGAGCTACTGGATAATGTTACTTACACCTTACTCTTTTTTGACCGCACATCCATCTCTAAACCAGAAGACCGTATTCTCCGTCTACCTGCATCGCCCATGACAAATTATATATAACAGGAACCAAACTACAAATACAAAACTTCTTCAATTTACCCAGCCATTGATACGAAATTAAGTCTAACCTCGTTTTCAACTAAATGCTCTCTGCAAACTCAATCTAAGTCGCGAAAAACACAATACAACTGCACAACAAAATAATTTCAATGTCTTCTATTCTTGACTCTAAATTCAGACAATGGTAAAGCACAGAGACAGATAAAAACTCATCTCTACGATTATACTCTTTCCGTCCCCTGCAAACACAACTCCACAATTCCGCCATTGCCACGCCATAATACCAAAAACAAGTTTTCCAAAGCACAGCCAAAAACAAGGACAGAATAACACGTATCTAGCCTCTCCCAACACCTGTCATCACCATTCCGCCTTCTGCGAATGACAATAAATCCCATTACAATACAAGCATGTGACTATTACTCCCGCCTTAATATCTACCTAATCCATCGCAGCCTTCTAAAATATCACCCAAAATCCATATTGCAATTAAAACAATAATAATCTTCTTCTTACGTAACTTTCAAACAAATATAAATACGACCTATAAATAATCAAATCCACATCTAATTCATTTTTGCCAAATTTATCATACAATCCCTTTATATATTAATTGTTTTCAAAATATTATACTACTTTCAAAAATAATATGTATCACAAATACCATACTTAGACTTAATACATCTCTATTCAAAACCCTTGAATCATTTAAAATTGTGTAAACAAAGCTATCTCTTTTTTTTTTACAAATCCTAAAACCAATCCCGCACAACATATTACTTCTAAGTACGCACCTTATAACAACTAAAACCAACATTTATCAACAACATCTTTTATTAATCCTTATACTCTACAACGACCCTCATTTTCAAACATGTTTCCGCAACATCGATCTAGTACCCTAAATTTGAATCCAACATACTTGCCCCTTGTCCTTTCCAACTCATCCTTGCAACAAATTACAGCTACATTATCGAATAATGCTTCGCCAATAGTGTTTTCCATCTTCGACCAACAACCAGCACTTCCATTGTACAATGAGTACTACCAACCATGCAATCACACAATACTTCGCCAAAGACATCTCCAATCTTCAACAAAATAGAAGCAGCCTTGCCCCAGAACACACCCTGCCCAATTGCACTACATTGCGAGCACCCTCATTTTCGAACACGTTTCTGCAACATCGATGTAGTTCCCTAAATTTCGATCCTGCATAATTGCAACTTGTCCTTTCCAATTCATACAATCGCATAGCATTCATTGCACAACGAGCAATAACAACCATGCATTCACATAATACTACAACAAATACAATAGCAACAACAACAAACCAATAGTGTTCCCCATCTTCGACAAGCGACCAACACTTTCATTGTACAACGAGCACTAGCAACAACAACAAAACAAAGCCTTCGGCAGGATTTGCCATATCATGGCCTTGTTTTTGGCATCCCTTCTTTTCACAATCAGCTTTGTGCCAAGTTTTTCGTGGTTGTGAATTTTTTATATATATATATATATATATATATATATACATACATACATACATATATATATGAGATCATATACATTTGGTATAAAATAATATAAATTAAGATAAAATAAATTGTATAAATATATATTTGTATTTAACAAAACTCTCCTAATTTTCTTATGGGTATTGTAAGATGAAGTAAAAAAGGGATATATTTTTTTCTCAAAACATATATTTTGGGTTTTACCCAAATGGGTATATACTCATTGTATATACAATTAATCGTAAGAAAATACCTTCTAAAAACAAAAAAATGAGAGGGACCAAAACCCACAAAGGAAATGGGTGGATCCTTTCCCTAAACATAAAAATAACTTACCAAAGGAGAGCTTCCACAAAACAATAGAAATGACAAATTAAATTTAGAAAATGAATATAAGAGAACCCATAAGGATTTATATGGTTGTCTTTTCCCAACCTAGATCTAAGCGTTGAGAAATATTAGATCTAAGGGTGTAGTATATGTATGTATTAAACACCGAGGCTAAGACCTTGTAACCTTTCAAAAAAAAAAATTATTTCATCATTTTTCTTGTTTTCCTTCGGGTTTCACATGGATTTTTAGTGGAAAATTTTTGGCATTACACACTCAAACTCCCCATCATCGGATTTTTCCACAAACCATGAATAAATTCTCACAAACTCAAAAACAGGGGTAATCTTTGAGGCCCTTGGACTCAGATTTTAACAACCCAACAACCCGTAAGTCGAGAAAACAAATTGTAAAATGATATATTAAGTCAAGCCAAGTTAGTTTATATTAACATTGGAATTGAATATATGATAAGAACATAAAACTTTGAGAATCCTCAAAGATATTTTTACATTGTGAAGTGTCGAATAATGAGTAGACAATTTATCATGCAAATTGTAAGCGGGAATGAGATGTCTACAACTAGTGAATAAGATAAGGTCACAACGTAAATGAAAACATGGTCAAGGTTAGACATGACATAGGGTTCATTGGTAATCAATAATGATTTTTGGAAAGTATTAGTCACATTTTTAATTAAAACTTAAGTTAATTATCTTCCCATAAGTCTGCGATTTGCAAGGTATTTCTAAAAGATTGGAATTATTTTCGGTAAAAATAAATCTTGAAAAAAAATTGGAATCATTTTTATGGTACTCTAGACTTAATTTTTATTAATTATTTTCAAAATATAGTAAAAATATTCAATTTGGATTTTGTATTATTTAAATACTATTTAAATATTATTTGTTGAAGATGTTGTTCTTTTGTGATCTTTTTATGGTGACTTTGTTGTTTTTTGATTTTAAAGTATATGTCCTTTTTTTGCTTCTAGTTGTAACTAACTCTTGGTTACTTTTGGAAATACTGTTCTATCTGGATTTTGATCCTTTTTTGTTGAATCTTCATAGTTATATCAGGCTAGTGAACCCTTTTGTAATAGGGTATAGTCCCTTTAAAACTATTTACCAATAATAAAAACAAATGTGTACTTTTTAATTTTATTATATTAACTTGTTAAAATACTTTTTAAATATAATTTGTATGTGTAAGTATGGCTAATAATTCATCTTTTTCAATAAAAATTACATAAGAATGTGGTTTTCAATGAGAGAGGGTTAGAGATGTGAATTTTATACAAAGCATTAAAATTTATTTAAATTGTGGAACATCCAAAATACACAAAAAAGAAAAAAATAGAATTATCATAGAGATGTCACAAATAATCTACATTTCTTTCAAATTGTACAATTTTTGTGAAAATTTTTAATTCTATACTTGTTATTTATAAAAAGAATTGTTAAGTTTACCAAAGTATTTTTAACAATATAAATAACAAGAGGATTGTTATCAAAAAAAAAAATCTATTAATATAATGAGTATGTATAAGAATAAATGTATTGTTATATACTTATATATTCATAATATTTTCTATTTTTATTTTATTTTTTAATATATTTTTAAATAAGTACAAAAAATAATTAAAATTTCATATAGTATTTTTATGTTATTTAATTTTAAATTTTAGTATTCATATAATGTTATAGTCTTTTTAATCGAAATTTTAGTTTTATTTTAAAAAAATTGTAGAATAATTTATATGAGGATGGATTGGATATTTGGATTCTCTTAAAAATGTTATTATAATATGGAAATTGTAGAATATCTACAAACCCAAAAATCAATTAAAGAAACTATTATAAACATGCATGCAAATATTCTCCAAATGTTAGAAATTGTAGAATTTTTGTGGAATAATTGTGGTAAAAAAATTATTTGCTGTCATGGAAACTCTCACAAAAAGGCTTCAATGTACAACACTCATACAAAAAAAAAATCAACAACCACAAAGATCAAGACAATAATTAAACTCTTGACAATGCGAATACACATAAGCTCCAAGTTGAACTAAAGGAGAAAATATTATGGCAGCCATCTCTTTATGCCTGCCAAGTGGGATAAGGGTCCACCCAATACCTTCAAGTGCACTAAAAAAAATCACATGCACAAAAAAATCCTTATCTCTCCATTTTAAAAATACAAAATGATATAGTTTCCTTTTAACTCCACATAGGTGGATTACCCTTCCCACACTCCCTCCACAAAATCCTCACACACTCCCTTTTACCTCCACAAAAATGGCTCCATTTCCCTCTCCCTACACCATCCTTATGGAAAAATCTACCCAATCCCTCAAAATATCACATGCATTCATAAAAATCACAACAAAATACACAAACAAGAAAACAAAAATACAAGGTATAAGACCCTACCTTGCCATTTTGAGCTCCTTTAATCTTCAAGAAAAATAAACTCCAACCTCTTTCCAAATCCAAGCCAATCCAATGCAAGATCAAAAGTTTCCAAGCAAGTAACCCCAAAACAACCAAGAAATTTCAATAAATAGAAAATGGTGGAGAGGATGGTGAGGTGGCTCCATGTAGGATGCCACATCATTTCTCCCCAATCCACATCACAAGTTAAACACATAAACCAAGACTCCATAAATGAGTAAGGTGAAGGTATGACACTTTCATTCTTGCACACAATCCACCATTCCACACTTCAAGGACACAATTAAGAGGGTTAGGAAAAGGGTGTCATTAGTTGGCTAGTTTTCATTTAAAAATATGTAATAGGGGATAAATTTGAACCCTCATATAATGGGTTAGGTTGGTCCGAGATTTTAAGGAGCATGGGACAAGTACAAAAATAAAAATCAAATCAAATCCATCTAAAATTATGAAGAGAACAAGGACTATCTACCACATTCATTGCCCCATTTGTCAAATATTCTAATTAGCAATATCTAGATAATTAATTAACTAAATTAAGATCACACTAAATATATGAAGAGAACAAGGACTATCTACCACATTCATTGCCCCATTTGTCAAATATTCTAATTAGCAATATCTAGATAATTAATTAACTAAATTAAGATCACACTAAATAAGTACAATAGAGTGAGAAGATGTTACAATTCAATAAAATCACATACACAACTAAGACGATAAAAAAAGGGAAAATATGACATTCACACCCATGGTCACTTATGAGGTGGCTCCCCCATGGAGAATTCCTAACAAACACAAGTAAAATGACAATTCACACACCTGCACTGAGATCCGAGGTGACCTTCTTATTAACATATGGTATCCTTCCATAGTTAGTCCCTAGTCCCTTCTTTGTTTATTGTGATTTCATTTCCTAAAAACAATGAAAACAATACCACCTTCGGCCTCAAGGCCATATCAATACGTCAAGAAATCAAAACACATATATCATTTATCAAATAAAATCATCATACAATGTATTGTCTCATTATCATGGTTAAGAAATTTTATTCTAAGTAAATTATTTACAATTACTAATCATCACAATTCTACCATATCCATTAACATTTATTATCACCCTACGACTATGTATAATCATCTATCACAATTCATATTTTACAATAACCATGCAATTCACATACTTACTACAATTTAAACCTACTTAGATGTATTCAATAATATACTACTGATAAACTTTCATCATCACATTATTAATAACTCATAACATCAATGTGCTCAAATGGTTAGTCTAATCGTATAACATAATCCTCGGTGTAAAAAGTCCAAGGTGAAAACATATAAAAAACAACACTACATGATCATCATCATGTACAAAAATATCTATCAATATCCGCTAGGAATCCATACAATCCAAGATAATTAGAATAAAAAACACAATGATAATCATAATGTCCATATTGTCTAGTAACATGCTATCCAAATTATCATAATAATGTCCATGTCACTAAAAAACCAATAAAGATGATAGTAGGAAAATAGGTGTTGAAGAGGAGTGGGCACTACATCCCCCTCCCTTTAGACTCGACTTCCTCCTAGAAGTGATGGAAAGAGGTAAGGAAACAATGCATAGAAATATAATTCATGCGATTGCGGGATTTATTTACTTGAAGTAAAAGTGTGTCCCTTGGAGCCCATGTTTGGTCCAATGCTATTGTAAAAATAGAAGGGATACTATAAGGCACAAAGACTAACCTCCTCGATAAATATCATCGTTAGCATTCAACCATACAGAATAATCTCTACAAGGTTAACTAATTTACCACACACAACATTTAAACATGAAATTTTTTATGGGATCCCAATGAATGAAAACTAAGGTCCATGAAGAATAATAAAGGTTTTGTACATAAGGTGTCCACATAGCCAAACATGGGTGTAACACATGGCAAAAAGGAAGGATAAAACTTCCACTTAGGTTGAATTACACTTTAAGGTTCACTCTTTTAGACAAAATTAACAACTACCAACCATGACCTTAAATTTTTGACTAGAACCACACCTTCTTGTAGGGCCAACAAATTCAAGGCCACACAAAATGATGCTTAATAACAAGGAAAACACCTATTTTTTAACAAAAGCATTCTGAGAGATGAAAACTACTCATTAGAATTATTTAATATAATTAAGAAGAACTCCCTTAAATTTTCATGGTAACACTAAGCATGATCTTGGCCACAAGGTTTCCATAACTTGAATTTTTACCCAATTATCATAACTCACAACCATTAATCCGGATTTATATTACACAATCAATTATTTAACATTTCCATTTTTGGAGATAAGCGATCTTTGCCCATACTATCATATCAAAACAAGAGGTACCATTCTCTTTATATAACAAAATGAAATTTATTAATTTTAACTGCCCTATGTATAAATAATTTTAAAACAAGAACACTCAAGCAAGCTAGTAGAAAATAGGTAAAAGAAAGGTCCAATGACCAATCTACTACAACAACACACCAAACATTCTTGTAGAAACTTATGAACAACAACATGTCCCTTCTCCTCCTGAAATGACAAGGGGGACACAAATATGTTTCCCCAAAGGAAGGAAGATTAAAAAATCCCTCTATATCTTTAACATGTGTCACATAAGCTTGCTAATAATCCTAGGTCGCCAATGACCTATTCCAAACATAAGAAGGGTGCCTTTCCTAAAAATCGAGATATAGACTCTCTCCTAAAAGGTCACAAATCATACACCTATCGAGATAAGAGGAAAAATCGTAGGATTTCTGAAAGGCTCAATAAGGAGGATTACACACATTTATGTTCAAGGAGTGAAGAACGGCTAGACCACATAGCTATCGATAAGAATCTTCATTATTCATGGTAGGTAGATATATTTAAAGGTTCAAATAGTAGCCACCATTGACAAGATGGACGTAGCACCCACAAATATGAACCTAGAAATTAATACATTATAGCAAGGTGATAATATCGTTTTGGATACTTTTAAAAATTTCATACTAACCGGTGGAAGTTCTAAAAAAATGTCCTAGCATGTTAATTTTGTTATAAATATTATACATATGTTTTTTGTTTCATATAAAGAAGGGATGTATGGGAAGTACTCAACCATTTCACAACCAAAATCTTAGGGAGAAATTGAGATTAGATACTCATACAGTAGGTCAAGGGAAATTTTCAATTAGTTTAACCATTCAGATTATGTCCTTTATAATTTTTAGGGCATGTAATAACAATTTTCTATAATCAAGGTCAATCCCATAGAATTATTCATTCCATATTCCTAATTATAAAACAAAAGTTATAGTTACATTTTCTAGGTAATTTTCTTATAAGTTTTCTAATTAATTCATTCCTTATATTATGATATCACATATCTTGTGTCATTATGGGTCATCACCAATGTTGTCATGATATCTTGGCATTCTATAAAGGTGGCAAAAAAATTCATTTTACTTCTAGGGAGGGTTTGAGAGAATTATTTTTACTTTCATAGAGTTTTTCATTTCTTATATTTGACTACAAGGTTAGAGTTAGGAACCATCTTCCTAATGTCCAAATTTAATTATTATGTTTCAAAAATCTATTCCTCCTAGCTAGAGCTCTAATATTCTCAAGTTTATCACAATACCAATTGAATTTAATGAGTAGAATGAGCCAAGATTATCACATTATCAAGTTCATTAAAAACAAGAGGTCATTAATGAAAACCTAACACACCAAGTTTACAACAGTTTTCCCAAGAGTTACATGCATCACCGATGCATTTCAATTGAGCCTCCACAATTATCAATAAATGCTATGATGAAGGCGTATAATATTATGAAGTTATAAATTTTCTTTTACGAGTTCAAGGAGTTTAGATTAGTATGAGGAAGAAAAAAATTATGATTTAAAATCAATATAGGCTCACTAGATAAGAGAGAGTTTACAAAAAATAAAATTATACATACAAAAGATACATTCACAAAATAAATCAATAAGGGTATATCTATCTATGGGTCCTCGAGATCAAAACAAGTATAATTATTTATTCACAAATCTCAAAGGAGCTTGAGTATAAATTAATTTATCTAGGGTGTTTATAGTCAAAAATATCAATATTTTGTTAAATAAAGTAAATAAAACGAGTTAGGAATCTAGTATGCACATCAATGGACCATCATATCCTAACATTACATTATCCACCACAAACCTATAATTATCCAAGAGCTAATCTGTCCCTGACATTATCCATAAGTTCATAGTGAGTATCACATCCATCCTATTGATGAACAAAACTCATACTATGGTTTAAGAAGAAACATAATAACTGAAAATACTACCAACTATGCGGTGCAACAAAGGAATCCCTCTTCCTACAAAAATTAAAGTATCGAAAGGGGGTCACTCCAAGGTCCTAGACACACAAAGTCCTGTCACTCCAAAACCAAAGGCATGACCTAAAGAACCTAGGGTGTACCCCCATACAATGAGAGAACATAATACAAAAAATTAAAATCAATTCATTAGTAGACAAGAAGAAAACCATGTAACATTCCTGGTGACATTTAACCAAGTGGCCTTTGAAACAAACAAGCTCTTAGTGACAAAATAAACACTATATCTAAGGAATATCACATAATGAAAAGAAATGGCCAAGTAGTGACATTTCAATCCTCAAAAAATCTCACAATAAAACAAAATAATAAGAAGAGACTTAGAGATTCTCAAGAAATCATTAAAATAAAATATTGGACATCGATAAAATAATTTAAGTTTAGAAATATTAAATAAAATTAAATATCCACACCACAATCACTTTATAGCACTTCGTGGGCTGCGGGTAGAGGTACTCTACATTGATCTCACATCTAGGAATATACATATAAAACAAAATCTAAGGTGACATCATGTCATGATAACTACTCTCCCATATGGGGATTAAATCCTATAAGCGAAAAACATCACCAAAGTCTCCAATAAACAACAACCATTCCCAACTCTCTTAACCATTGAATAAAAGGGCACTCTAAATAACTAATCAATCTATGGAACTCTTCCATAATGGATCTTAAACATTACCTCTAGCACTAATTCCCAAGAGTTGCACTAATAAAAATATCCATCCAAATAAGGGAGGGTGCATGACGGCATAAAAACCATCACATGAACATAACCACGAGCTAGGAACCCATTAACCAACATCTTCACAATGAGAAAAATTCCTATCACTTAGAAAGTTCCTAAGAATATCAAACTAAATAAACATATTATGATAACCGGAATCGACATGACACCCACATAGATGAGTACAACAATATGAATGAAATTTATTATCATTATTATTATTTTAATCATAGAGGTTCATGAAAGGAGCGATAACCAAATCGTACCAAGCCAAGAAAACATATGCTAATCAAACACCATGATCAATAAGATGAAATCAATTCTCTAGAATAGCTTTACATAAAACCTTTGCGAACAAATGAGTAGGAATATCATATATTATTATAGAACTCAATGCAATACAATGATAATGGGCCTTTCTTAAATAGGCAAGGAATAACAATCTAAGAACCAATCAAGGTCTTAGATCAAGCCACAAATCAAGGAAATAACTAGTTATCAAAGAACTATTCAAGACCATAAATTTAGGAGAGAACTAGACATCAAGGATCTAGTCAATACCATAGATCAAGGAAAGAACTATACCTAACAACTAGATAATATATACTAATATATAAATAAAATAAAAGAAATATCCACACACATAAGTGGGTGATGATGAATACAATAAAGGTAAATAAAGTACCTAGGTGAACATGAGCTAAGGTAAATACCTACTCTAACGAGTTCAAGTGTTTAAACCTCGCTCACGACACAAAAGTGTGACATTGGAAAACTAATGCACCAAACCATGACAAAAACTTCACAAGTTACTTATCAAAAATTAGGGGAATTTTTTATTTGTGTAAACAAACTTGTATTGTATTTATTAAAATATAGGTAAATTTGTTTTAATATATTGATTCCTTTTATAATTTTTTATTTTTTAAAAAAATTGTATGGATTAACAATCTCTCTCTGTATATTCATATTAAGTTTATTTAATTAATTCCTAATTCAATATCAATTTTCTATATTTATCCCGCTTAAATGTCTATTAGATTTGTTAAATTTTGTTTCCTCGATTACATTAAGTTTGATTAAAATATCCCCCAAATTAATTTTAATCTTATTTCCCTAAGTGGTAATAATACCCCATACCTCACATTTACCTATTTCGCTACACCTTTAACTTTAATCATTTTAACCCCCTTTAATTAATTTATGGATTTAAATACCCATGAGCCATATTATTTAATTACCTATAATAAAAGGAATGTCACACATATCCTAGAATCACTTCTACCCATGTATAGAATTCCCTAGAGTAACCCTTTAGTCTATTACCCATACCCCTTTTTAAAAACATCGATTCTCGTTGAAATACCTACAAATTAAAAGGTGTAGTAGCTGTTGATGCGTAATCACAACACCCCTGAATGTCTGCAACTCGATGGGTTGAGACTCTAAGTGTGATTGCATAACATGTAGATTTTCCCAAAGTGTGGGACTTTTCAATTGAGAAAGCTCTTCGGATGAAGGCCGGTTCCTATTCCTCTATTCAGGTGCACACATACAATTTGCAAAGGATCTACTCTAAAACCTACTCTAACTTGCCAAGGAGATAGGGTTGAGAAAGATGCATGAAATAAACCTAAACTAACAAGGGTGATGCACCAAAGGAATGATGAACACCTACTTTACAATTAAACACAAACCATTAAAACTACAATACAACCACCATGCACAGATAACCAAACTGTAATGAGAGATCAGATGAATGCAATGAACACTGAGAGGGTTGAAAATCATCCACAGACATGTATTATTGCTCCAGAATTGATACAGTACACTACAATGGCCAAGAGGCAAGATTACATTACAACTTGAATGGGAGGTTTGAAAACTCCACAAATTCACTTGCAGACAAGGGAAGAAGGGAGGGTGCAAAACAAAAATGTCCAACCTTTAGAAAAATTCCCCTCCTTACAATATATAGAAGAATGAGAGAAGGAGATGAGAAGAAACCTAAAATCCATCCTCAACCACCTAAGAAATGCATTGAATTCTCCTGCAATAGTGATGGAAGCCATGACAAAGCCCATACCTCCATGTATTGTTCCTTGTTGGGCAAGAAAGGAAGCCCATACCTCATTAATGGTGGTGGATGAGAAACCTTAGACACCTCAAAAAATGACGAACTATATTTTTCATTTTTAAGAACTTAGTCCCACTTATTTAAAAGTCTCTCTTACTTAAATCTGAGCTCCTAGTTGAAATTTATGGCAATCGAAGGTCGAGCAACCATTACACAAAAATGGTGGGTGGGAGTTCGAAAATCTGAAATCCTAAAATTCAAAATTTTGGAAATTTTAATTTTAGAAAAAAAAAACTATTCATCTGCCAAATTGCTCTAAGAATTTCAAAAGTCTGAAAGTCTAAAATTTCAGACTTTTAAGTCGGAATTTTGGACATTTTGTGGCCATTTTTCCATTTTCTAGTTTGAGAGTTCGAAACCACAAAACCGAAAGTCTGAAATTTTGGACTTTTGGAGTCTCGAATCTCGGAATTTTTTTGCTTCCTTTTCCCGAATGCATCTTGAGGCCGTGATTGAAACCCGAAATCTTGAAAGTCTAAAATTTGGACTTTCGGACATCGGGATTTCGTATTTTTTTACTCTTTTTCCATTTTATGTATGAGAATTTTGAAACCCAAAAGCCGAAATTTCAAAATTTTGGAATTTTTGAATTCAAAATTTTGGCATTTTCATTGACTATTATTTTCCTATTTTTCCCGAAGCGCCAAAAATGCAAAAAAATGAAAATCTCGATCCTTCTACATTATTTTCCTCCCGATCTCGATCTTCTTCGATGTTTGCTCGGGTGTTGATTTTCCAACCTTGCATCTCCATTGTTGATCCCACCTAGAATTTGATTTCTTGGGATCGAATGTGAGTTCACACAACCGAACTGACCCTCCATTGGTCCCCTGTTGTAAGGTCATTTTTGTTTAATTTTTCTTGAGGGGAAAAATTGGATAATAGTAGTGTCTAATCTCCACCCTTGGATTAGAGCAAGAAGAGCCCATAGATTGTAAGTTTCACTAAAATCCTTATGATTTCCTACTTATTCATTATTTTTCCCATTTTATCTAATTTGTTCATGTGGGTTTTGCGGGTGGGAGAAAATCGATGCTATTGAGGCTTATGGAGAGCCATGGAGGATTTTTCTTGCTCTATCTCTGCAAATGAAGAATAATCCCTTCCCATTTTTACTCTCTCTTCTATTTTCATTTTCTTATAGGGCTTGAAGTTACAACATTTTTTTATAAAGGGCTACAAGATTTCTTGGCTATGGGTATATGTTTTACCCTCTTCTTTTCATTTTTTGTTTACCTAGTGCAATTAATATGATTTGGATATATATATATTTCTTACAAATAGGGTTGGCTAGAAGGGCTATGTGCAGAGTTTATATGGCTGTATGGCCTAGCCATGAGAATGGGGTTTAGTGGGGGTGGGGTGGGCGGTGCCACACCACCACACAACTCGGTTGGGCGTCGTGTCCTCCCCCTTATTTTTTTATTTTTCTAAATATTCAAGGGGCAGTCATAATAAAATCATATTTATTAGTATATTAATATATGCTAATATATATTATATGTATATAATAAAATATTATTCCTTATTATTTCTTAATATGTTTTCTTTATATCCTTTATAGATTAATGAGTTAAACAATTGATTTATCTTTATAAATTTATATGAATTAAGGAAATTTTTAAACATTTTGAATTATATCATACATATAATATATAGCCTAATCACATCATTATGACATATATATGTGAAAATACATATATTATACTTAGTTTTATCTTAATATTTCTCTATAAATAAAAACAACATGCTTTTATGTTAAATGTGTATTATTTTCCTAATAATTTCTTAGTTGCAATCTTGAGGGTGTAAGATAGTTCAATTATAAGGTGTAATGCCCATAATTTCGACATTCAAAACCACATTAAATTTTATTAATTTATTAGGGAGAATTTTAAGAGATTTTTTTGTTGTTGTAAAGGTTGCCATGTTTATAAATATCAACTATGTTTAATTAATTCTCGTTAATAATCTCTACTCATTCATAAGGTAGTCGTAACTAAAATTAAATAATTAAATATTATTAGTTTATTTTCTAGACCCTTTTCGAATTAAAAAACCTTTCTAAGGCTTGGTTACTTTTTTTTTTTAATAGTGGCAACTTTTGTCATATTAATTTTCCAATTCAATTTTTTTCTTAAGCTCATGATTTAATCATTTCCTAAGTCAATTTAAATTTACTTCCCCTATCCATTATTTAGTTATCTAACTATATATTTAAATTCTAAATTATTTAATTCCTTTGTATCATTATCTAATTGTCCATGCACAATATTATTGGTTTAATCCCTAAATCAAAGTCATGTATTTATTTATCAAACCATAAACAAAAAAGGGGGTCACATCCTATACTAACCCACTAAAATCCCCTTTCACTTAATACCCATACTATTAATTTAAATCACTTTATCCCACAAAAAGTATATAAATTAAAATTTTGTAGGGCTAATTCTCTACCATTAGATCTAATCCATTAGGAAACTTAGATCATACGTTTGAATAAGGAACCCTTGAAATCCTTATGATTTTCCTTTTATTGTTTTCTTGCCCTATTCTTATCATTTTCACTATTTTGTTTTGTAGGTTAAGGAAGAATGGAGGCCATGGAGCCAAGGAGAGATTGTGAAGGATTTTGCTTGGTTTGGAAGGATATACACACCATTTTGGGGATTTTTTTATTTGGATCTCTCTCATAGGGTTACCCATGAATATTATTGATTATTTGTATTTTTTCGAGGGTTTACCAAAATCGGGTTATCGGAATTATTTGCCCCATTCTATTGTTTGTTACAAGAGGTATATGCACCGATTTTGGTTGTGTGTGTGTGTATGTGTGTGTGTGTGTGGGTGTGTGTGTGTGTGCGTGTTTACTTTATAGGGATGAATTGTGTATATGCTCACAACTTATCTTATAATCGCTGTAGCCATGTGTAAATTCCAAAGTTTGTATTTGGGAGGAGATGGGTGGAGGAGTCGTCCTCCACCCCACCATATATTAATAATAATACGGGGTGGGGTGGGGTGGGGTGGGGTGAGTGGTGCCCACCCTTCCCACCCCACACCCTCGCTTTTTTATTTATAATGGTCACGGCCCATACGGGCCCAACAACATTGTTATAATAGAATTTTTTTATATATTAAAAATTGTGTAATTTACACATGTGGCGGTTAAATAAAAAATTTATAACTTATAATTTTTTAGTAATATATATATATATATATATATATTATATATATATATATATATATATATATATATATATATATATATATAGACATATATATATATATATATATATATATATATATATATATATATATATATATATACATATATACATATATATATTTTAATATTACATATATATATATATATACATATAATATAATTTTTAATTTTATTGTTTAAGCTAATCTATAAATTTGTATGATTATATTTATATTGAAGTAGTAGGTTTTTGTTTTAAGTTATTTTAAACGGCCTTTCAAATCCAAGTTTATTTATATAACAAAATAATAGGAATAAGTTGTATGTGAGAAAATTTTATTATTAGCCTTTTTATTCAAACTATTTGCAAATAAGGAGATGGATATATTTCTTGGTTGAACACACCATAAGTATAATTTCCTGTCTTAACATTGTATAAAATTTGTCTACAACACCATAACTTAAATCACTCCATTTTACATTCTAAATTGAAGAGAAATAAAGTATAACATACTTAAATGAAACTTCTTCCTTCTCTTTTTTCATTCAATTTTTCCAACAATACTAAAAGAGAAGGAAAAATATAATTTCCATACAAGAACACCATTATTTTAAAAGGAATCCATTATACAAATTTTGAGTTCAAATTTAAATTAGAAAATAAACATTTCCATTTCAATACAATTTTGATAAATAAAAATTTATAAGAACTCTCCTTTTAAAATGCAAGATTTACAAGCCTTCCACTCTAAGTGGAGACAACATGATAAATTTTTTTGAAAAATATAAAATTCTTACTGAGTGTCACAAATACAATATCTTCCTCCAATGAATAATATTGCAACTCTAAGCTTTACTTCATCTTCAACTCACAAAAAAAAGGGGGAGTAGGAAACACTCTCCTCCCAACCTTTATTCCAATGAGGAGAAGAATCCATCCTCCTCATTGGCCCCTAAGCCCCAACCATAGAGAAATAAGGAATGAATACAACCAATGATAAATTTCTCAAATGCTTCCACATTACAACACACATTCTGACAATCTTTTAAAACACATACAAGAAAAAAACAACAATATCAAAAGGATGCAAGTTTTCCAAAACAATGTTTGAAACTCTAAGCCAAGGGAGCAAGGAAACATGTTGAAATAACTTATGTCTCCCAATGGGTTAAGTGTCCACCTTAAAATCCTCAAAAAATATTCATCCACACAATAACCAAACTCTTATCCCTACATCAAATATTATCACTCCCTCATACTCTTATCACTCTCTCAAGTATTTTTATACATTGATGAGTAAGAATATCTTATCTTAAGAAGGTGGGACACCCAACCCAGACTCCCTCTAAACTATGCAAACAATACTCTTATCCCTCCCTCAAAATATTCCCATATTCCTTATCCTACACCATGCTTAAAGCCATACTACCCAAGTCCCAAACATGCACACATAAACATTCATTTTACATACAACATTCATATAATAAAATAAAAATTGCAAGGTCAAAGTCGTTACCTTTGCATTCCAAGAACCTTTGATCCACAATCACAATTCTAATCTCCTTCCAAGATCAAGTACAAATCCAAAAAATTCCAAGACTCTAAGAAAGAAATTCAAGCCAAAAAATCTCAAAAATTCTAGTGCACAACTAAATCAAGTAACCCCCAAAATATCAAAATAACTTATATAAATATGAACAGAGGAGAGGATGGTGAGGTGTCTCCATGTAGGATGCCACATCAGTTCTCATCAACTCCACATAATGAACTCAAACATCAAAACAAAGGCTAATAAATTTGTGGGTGAAGATATGACAAATTCCTTCCACTCAAAAACTCTCACTCCATACCTCCAAGGAAAAATAAAAGCTCATGTTAGAAAGCTGCAATAAATTTCACCTTTTTACCTTCCCAATCACATAATGGGGTCTTATTATGACCACTTATACCATAGGTATAGTCCGTAGGTGAATTTAAGACGTGTGGGAAAATCATAACTTGTCCCACAAGCCTCTTAAAATTGATCGAAAGTAAAATTTTGAGATTTGAGGGATGTGTTTAGCTCAAAACATCGAAATTAATTAAAATCTAACTCAAATCAAAAGATCACAAGGACAACTTACTCCAAACAATTTAATTAAAATTATTAATCAACTTAAGTAAGAGCACATTAATAATCAATAATAAAGTGAAATACGTTACAATAATAAATCACATACTCCACAAATAATTAAAAGGGAATAGAACACACATAGCCCATGGTCACATTTTGAGGTCATACCCCTCGTGGGACCTCCTAACAACATAACACCACACAATAACATAACTGAACATAGATATTTCATGGTGGATTTTTTTTCCAACCATCTGATATTCTGTTGTGGTTAGTCTCTTATCCCACTCTTGTTTATTGTGATACTGATAACTGTAAAAATCAAACAATGCCTCTATAGCCAGTGGCTGCATCAAATATATCAACAATAAAAATGCATTCATATTTATTAATAAACATCATCATATCACATAATTAAATCATGATCAAAGCTAAGCAATGCTATCAATATTTCACATTTTTTTAACATTTCAATTCTATCATTTTATCAACAACAATGAGATCACAAGACTAGCTCAATCATCTAACAAAATCAACATGTCAAGAATCTAAAGTGTCATTATATGTAAAATAACAACACTAGATCATCCTCAATACTAAAATATATGTTCACACATATAATCAAAAATATGAGTCACAACATTTCCATTATCGAAATATCTATCTTGTCTATCAAAATTCTAATCAAATATAATAATTTCCATCTATCAATGTCTATTGATCAAATATGATAACAATTTTCATGCTTCCAATCCAAAGCAATTAATAATCATAGTTAGATCAATGTCTAAGAGGAGTGGGTACTACATAAGGTAGCTTCTAATCTCTACATTAGGTATACACATAGCTTAAAATGGATTCAATAAACACAAGGTGACAATATTTTCCAAGTCAAAATTCCAAACAACCTTTTTATTTCCATTCAAGTAAAAATTAAAGAATGCAACTGTCTATAATAATTATTCACTTTCTTCTTTCCTTGAAAACAAATTTTCATTCTACGCAAAATCAACTTATCTAAATTATAATTCTCTTCATATCAATGTACACAATTTGTACTCTTTCATTTACAACTTTGTTTGTATCTTACAATCAGTTTTAATTCAACATTCAAATAGAATAACATTACCTTGGTTCAGAATTACTATGATAATAGGACTTGTGGGGTCTTTTACAATTTATGGCCGCCTTGAAAAATTTTCAAACCAGTCATCTTCCTTGCATAATAATACAACAACCTTATCTGAGGTTTAGAGGCGTTAATCTCACTGAAACAAAAGGTAATAGTGTAATTTAGTAGAAATTGGTTAGTTACTGAGTGAATGAAAATAAAATTAAATAAACAAAATGGTGCATGGAGTTGTTCCAAATGGAGCTCGACTCTATCCATCCAAAAAAATTGTGCAAATATGCTCACTCTACGCTGCACATTGGGATAAAACTTTAACCAACATATCCTCATCTAACTATATGCATATTACTCGATCCGGGTCTATATCTACATTGATGCACATTTAATGGTCTCCGAGAGGAAAAAAACTTCTTCTTTTTTGTTTTTTTGTTTATTATTTGCAAAAGAAGAAGAAAAATAGTAAGGATTTTGTTAAGATTGAATATAGTCGAATTTATGATTCCATTATTGATTAAATGAATAAATCAAAGGACATGTCCGAACTATAGAGACTAACAAATGATTTTAGGGCCATTGGTTTGAAAGCATGGAAAGAAAGCAAAACTAATGGTATTGCAAGGAAATCAAAGCAATGAGGACAAGGATCATGAATTATTAGAAGCGCATCCACATTTAATATCCTTATCTTGAGACGAAGTTAAAAATTATTTATGCCTTATGCTTCGCCCTTTGTTTTTACGTTGGGCTCTTCGATAACATTGATTAGAAAACCTCGTCCTACTCATAATGATGATTTGTATTCCACACTTGTATCTCGGTTTATGATTGAAGCTGTAAGGTCTTAAGGAAGTTGACGGCGAGGAACAACCCAAGATCTTCATTTCAATCTAAGGATGACATGCGATTAGAGTGGTATATAATGCCCAGTGGGCATCGGATCCTTTTTTCCACTTACCTCCTCTGCCACCGTGGCCTCCTGCCAACCACCCAACCTACAAACTCTTTTATGACTGTCTATCAGCATTTTTTCTGTCCTTGCGTGAGGGAGACGGGAGTCGGTGGAGTCCCGATTTTCTTCACCTAGATCTCATTTGATCCCTTCTTCATGCGTATGGTTGGTAGGTGCATTTTTTTGGAGCTACAGGCATTGATGGAGGGAGAAAAACACATTTGAGTGTCTCCTTGTCCCTTTTTCGCAGTTCTGTTCCTATTACCTGCTTCACGAACTTTCTTCTTCTTTTGCTTTCTTCCCCTCTGCGTATGGGCATTTTTTTCTCCCTCCTGGCACATTTTTCTCTGCCCTTGGTTGCTGCGTGAGCCTGGTTTGACGTGGGTGTGGATGAAGCTACAAGATAGTGTAGCAGGCGTGTTACCTCCTTTTTCTTGGGCGCTGCGAGGAGTGTTCTGGTTGCACGCGACCACAGTCGTGATCAGTTGTTGCAAAATCTTGCAGCTGTAGCAGAAGCCATTTTGAGCGCTTCCAACAAGTAGGTTGTCCACTATGTTGTTATCTATTCAGTTCGACTGCATCCTCAAATTCGGGATTCTCCTTCAAGATATTTTGTATCAAAATTGATTAAGTGACAGCAGAGAGTGTTACAGAGAAGACTGATGAAATTTATTTCTAAGATTCTCTATTGCTTCTTACTTGTCTTACGATGTAACTCATGGAAGAGAATCTCATAGGCGTGGATCTGTTTCATTTTAGTATATTCATGAAGCACGATTTGCTTGCTATTATATGAACTTCTTCATCGAGTCACTAAGTAGGCAGGCTCTCATGGCGAGGGGTGAAAGGAAAGAGAGGGTGCAGGAAGGAGATCGATGAAGGATAGAGGAATTAAAAAGAAACTCGGATGTAGTTGGTTTAAAGGCAATAAAATGGTGCATGCTTTTGTGTAGGTGACAGATCACACCCACAGGCATGGGAGATCTATGCAATGTTGGAGAAAACGTCTTGGGAGATGAAGGTAGCAGGATATTTGTCAGATTCAGAACATGTGCTGAGTGAACAAGGAAAGTAAAAGTATTCCTCTGCCACACTGCATCAAGTTTGTCCAGGATTGTTGCAATGCAAATTGTTGTGAGAGAGGCAAAGCGGTTCCATTTCTTTAAAAAAAAAAAAAGAGAAATGTTCTTGTAGAGATTTCTGGTAATGCCTAGTGAAGTAAATCCAGAAAATTCATTGGACAAAGATGAAATGATGATATCGAGTCTCTGTGGCATAAGCATGGTGGAGAAACACTCTATTATATTAAGTTCAAAAGAGCCTTCTAGCAGATGTTGACTGCCACACTGCAACCAAGTTTATCTCCAAGATTATATTGCTAGAGAAATTGTTGTGGGTAATGCAATCTAGCTCTCTCATCTTAAACAATGACAATGTTCTTATGGAGATTATTGGTGCTGCTAAGTGAAGCAAGCTGTAAGCAATGGGCTGCACATTTGCACTATAACAAGGTGCATCATATGGAACTTGCAGCGATAAGAAGGAATCAGACTTTATTTTTTCACTTTCGAAAAAGTATTCTTTTCTGAATGTTAAGAGGACTGGACTATGTTGTTTACTTCATCAAATCTGATGTATGGTATGCATCTCTGGGATGAAAAGCAAGAAGAAGAGTAGGTGGAGATTGGGAAAAGTAGGAGAGTACTACTTGAAGGAAATGGAAAGCTACTTGGGCAGAGCAGGAAATGTGAGAAAGAGCCTGCAGTAAATCCAATGCTAGGAGACTACGAGGAGAGCATCTATTGATATTTATTTTCTCCGACTTTGTCATTCTCGTATGGTATTTTTCTCTGGATTAATTGGGTTGTCTTATGGCCAAGGGCATCGTGATTTTATTCGTCATGAGACATTTTCAATGAGTACTTGGTTGATAATAGCCTTGATGATCTCATAGGATCTGCTTGAAGTGAGGAAGATGGAAGACAATCTCCTCGAGTTGTTTCCGGTGCAGAAGCGTACTACGAGAAGGTGTGAGGTGGTTTTGTGAAAGGACTCAACTGTTAAATTTTCTTCCCCCATCTGTCTATCATCTGTTATCACATTTGGCCCTTTGGCATCGCCGGCAGCAGAGTACTCACATCCTTGTCTCATGCTATTGTTTATGCTTTGGCCCGTGTGGAGTCTCGTCACGACTGTTGAAGCCGGAGAAACATGCAAGATATTTCTACACTTTTCTGCTATTATTTTATTTAAAAATATTGTGAAATCGAACCACTTTTCCTTGCATTGATTTGTCAGTTGGATGCCATGATGGGAGATTTCCCTTTCTGCTTGTGTCTTCTTGTTTTAGCTTTTATCATTAACAGAATGTGGGTCGAAAGGATGCGTGTGCCCTCTCCTTTGAATGTTATGTTCTCTTACTTGAATGATAGACCTTTGTCTGTTTGTTTATGTATTAATTCTTCTCTGCGATTGAGTTGCAAGTTGTTATGTTGATTAACTAGTATTTTCGATATCATGGAAGTAAGTTACGATAACTGTGAAGCTCCTCCCTAGCACCCAAGTTGTCTTTTAACATTTTGTTAGCTCCTTCGCAAGTCCCTTTGATAACCTATTGGCATCGAGAAAGAAAGGTTGTAGGATTGTGCGAGCAATGCGTGGGCTAGCCAGCTTAGAGTTTCGGTATTAAAACTGGTAGAATAAATGGGTTCGTGTGCAACATGTTTTGCTATCTCACGTGTTTAGACTCTTATACTATCCTTCATCTTGTTTCTAGGCTTTTAAGGCCATCCTCAAGAAGTACCTTGACCATGCCTATCAACTTGAATCATAACTAGCTTTTCGGATCAACTAAGCTGGAGGTTTCATTGTGCGAATCCAATACCTCGTTGACACTAGAATAGTTTGGTCTAATCCCCCTCTCAGAATTATTTCTAATGGCGCTCTTCTATCTTTCCTAACTTGCATTATTTTCTCCCTTGTAATGTTAACGCTATTAATTAATATTGGTCAGTTTTTATGCACGTAATTACCGTAATAGGTTGTGATGGAGATTTCCTTAAATGTGATTGACCTTCGGGAAAAACCCAGCTTTCGTGTGATAATCTTATGAATTCATAGCGGAAGGTTTTGTTTTGATAAAGTCACTTAGAAATTATGCTTGTATCTATTTGTGTGACGGTTGACTGTGTTACCAAGGGTTGCCGTAAAATATGGTTGTTTCGGGAAATGGATAATTTATTTTAAATTAATCAAACATTAGAATTGTTGTGGAAGTTTGCAAACCTTTAGTGTATTAAAAATTGTTGATGACATTATTGTATACTCTTGTGTGACGGAGCCCCCTTATCCTCTCGCATGCTAGCTACTAGCCTGTAAGACTTTGACCCTTCTTGGATGATTGGAAAATCTGGTAGTTAATGGTCAAAACTAGTATACTATGCCTTCGCTTCGAAACTTATGTTGTGTGTAAACTCTATTTGATTTCCGGTTTGAAACTCATTTATACATGACTTTTTGTGTTAAATTTTGAAACCCGTGTTTCCCCTTTCTTGGGCCGATCAACTTTTGTTCTTTTAGAAATGTATTATTTTAGCCTATGCGTTGGTACCTTTGATAAAATTCTAGATGGTTGGTCTATTTATATCAAATCTCAATCTTGTAATTATTGTTATTTACTTACTTGATGGGAATTCTGTTCTTTGCTAGATTGTTTATATCTCCTTATAGGGCCAAGGGCCATTCTCATACGATTATTACTTTCGTTGTTTTGCTCCTAACTGAAGTACAAGGTCTTCTCCTTCTTTGATTGGCATGATGAAGACTTTATTATAACTTGATGTGTTAATAGTGTTTAGAGGTTTGAACCAATTCTTGTAATAAAGTGCTTCCTTTTTGTGATATTGTTAGATAATAGTTATGGTGGTTTTGTGTAGCTTTATCTTGCTCAGTTCTCATGAAATGACTCTTATAGAAAATTTTCTGCAGATGGATTTTGCGTGTAGATGAGGGATAGATTTGTAGACTTTTGTCATCAACCTCAGTTGAGAAGATCCCTTGCTCGAAACCTTTTTATGTTGTTCAATTTTGTTAACGTCTAGTGGAAAGTTTAAAATAGGATTAATGTCTCAAGTATAATGTATTGTGGACTTTGTCATCGAACTTTGGAAACCTTGTATTGGTTGACCATCATTGAAATTATAAGAAAATTTGGTTATTGTTGTTGAGTGACTTGTGGAGTATCAATATTTTAAGAAATGATGTAATCTTGTTTTTTCTCGTAAATGAGTGTTGCTTCAACTTCGCCTTGAGAATAAATTTGAGTTAAACCTTGCCATGACTTAGTAATAAAGTGACATAAGTAAACTAACATGGGATTTTTAAATACTTCGGAAGTTAAATTAAAAGTTGTATTCAAATAAACTAATGTAGGGGTCACCAACTTGAGAGCAAGAAATTTTAAGTAATCAAGGGCAAGACTATCATTGCAAGTAAACATTTATAACTTGATACCCCTAGCTACACTAATGAACACTATCCCTTTCATGGTGGAATTCTTAAACAAACTTAAATGAAATATATGGTTAGTTCGGAAGATAATAAGATTTAATAAATAGAGAAAAACAATTTTGAAACCACACAATCTATCTCTTAGCCTTTTGGAAAGTAAATTTTTACTCCTTGTTAATACTTTTAGCGAAGCCTAAGTAAAGTTGATAATTCTGGTTAAGAGCCCTAGCTTCAATTAAATACTGCTGGCAATAACTAATGAGGTCCTAAAGATGTTTCATCTGACCTTCTCCCTCTAACCCTTTTCAAGGCACCTTGTATCTCTTCTCTTAAGTGTGTTGAACTTAAAACCATGTTGTCTTGTGGGCAAGAACGAATCTTAGTAGCGTTAGTGGTGAGCAGATGGCCTTGTGGAATTTAAATACTCCTTTTTCTTGATAAACGAATTAAGCAAATAAAGGTCATAATAGAGAAGATTTAAAGATAATTACTCTGTGTCAAAAGAATAAACTTAACTTGGTAAGATGAATTGTATGAATCATATCTTGAGCCTCCTTGAAAACATAAGCTAAGAATTGCAAGATATCCTTTAAAAATAAATAACCCTCAAGAATATCTCATTGTGGATGGCCCTAACTGTAAGTGTGTTCTGTGTTTGGACTTCTATGTTGTCATGTCAAAAAGAAAAAGTGTATTATCCTTTTGGGTGTGAATGTTTCGTGCTGACCTTGTGGTCATCCCCGTAACAAGTGGTCCTAGAGTTGGTTGTAACTTGTGACGACATGTTGTGTCGTGTTATGTGTGAAGCAAGTCAAGTCAAAAAAAAATTATCCTGTCTTTCACTGTGTTGTTCGTGTGTGTGATTTTTTGGGTCGTTACACTTGGTATCAGAGCATAGGTTCATGCTCTCGAACCTATGGGCCGGATTGGTGTTATATGATGATGTTACATGGTGGTGGTGGTGTTACATGATGATACTATGATGATGATGATGATGTTGCATGATGGTGGTAGATATTGGAAGAGTAATGTGCTTTAAACGTGATGTGATTATTGTCGTAATTGTGATATTGTGAACGCACATGATGTGTATGTCACCTTGTGCGTGTTTGTGATCATGTTGATATGTTTGGGATGGGAGTATTCTCTCTCCTTCTTGTGGATTCTATGAAGAGTTCACGTGTGAATCACTGTTGTGATGTGTGAAAAGAATTATAATGTGGATGACGTAGTGTTGGAACATTATGACATATTGTGATATGTGGGTGTATCAATGTGTTGTATGACTAGATTGATGTTAAAAGAAATGAGTTGTATCATGATGTTTTTACCATGTTTTGAAGAAATGTGTGTACCACCTTGTTATGTAGCCATGGATGTTATGTTGAGATGTACTATGTTCATCGTATGTATGACTGTGAAAATATGTAATGCTTCATGTTGTGATTTTGGGTCATACGGTGAGTGTATGAACCCTATCATATGGTGATTGCACTTTGGGTGCAGAATGTGGTAAAGTGATGTATTACACCCTGTGGATGTATGATTGTGATCTACCCTGTATACATACCATACGTGAGACGTTATGGTAGTTATGTGTGTGCCACCGTTATGTTAGTGATGTTGTTGCATGTTATGTTGTGAACCTTACGCTAACCGATCCTGAGGGAAATCGGTAGAAGTGTATGTTGAGAGTGAGGAATGGTGTACCATGGGTCAATAACTCGAGTCAAAACTCGGTTTAGTAGATAACATGTGATTCTTTCCTCTCTCCCTATGTGGTTGTATGTATGCAACCTTAGTGTATCTATGACTATGTTTAGCCTTGTCGAAGTGGTGGCGGGATGATTCAGATGGAGGTGATGACAGTTGTATTATTGATATGTATTTTATGAGCTGAGGCTCGATGTTCCGAGTGCTAGCAACTCGTTGAGTACCCCTTTGGTGGCTAGATAAGGCCACACAGTTATCGTAATGTGACATTATTATAAGTTGATTTTATTCGTAAATTGATTTTTTTACTTTATTTTGTAAGGACCAGCAACTTTTCTTGATTGCCATGCTTTACAATTTTGGGCATTTCCTTGGTTTGTGGCACTAACATGGGGATTTTGATACTAACTATGGCTATTTGGCCATTTATTTTTGCTTGATTTTGGGTCTTCTTTTAAATTTGGAATTTTTACCGCCTTGCCCAAGGCTTGTACTTTGCCACTTGGCACTTTGATTGGATTGTTGTGCTAGTTCTATTGTCGTGATGTGTGGAATAGGGTCATGGGATGCACCATGGAATGGTTGGACCTATGGACCCGCTTCGTTGTATAGGGGTACGCCCCAAGGAGTACAGATAACTAGCGGGTTGTTGAACCACGCGTTATTATGTCACTTGGGTTAGGAGTGTTCGAACTCTATGTGTCTTGGACCATAGGGTCAACCGGCCTCCTTGAGGGAGGCATAAGAGTTTGAGGGAGGCATAAGAGATTGAGGGAGGCATAAGAGTTTGAGGGAGGCATAAGAGACTTGAGGGAGGCATAAGAGTTTGAGGGAGGCATAAGAGACTTGAGGGAGGCATAAGAGTTTGAGGGAGGCATAAGAGACTTGAGGGAGGCATAAGAGTTTGAGGGAGGCATAAGAGACTTGAGGGAGACATAAGAGTTTGAGGGAGGCATAAGAGATTGAGGGAGGCATAAGAGATTGAGGGAGGCATAAGAGTTTGAGGGAGGCATAAGAGTTTGAGGGAGGCTTATGATATTTGTGTGTATGGTTGATGTTCTGGGATATATGTTGAGTTATTGTGATGTTTTGGTAGTGGTCTTTGATGTATGTGTTACTCATGTCAGATGGAATTGTGTTGTGATGTTGTGGTTATGTCATTGATTCCCTTGTGGACACTATGTACCTGTAGCATGGTTTGGTGTTATGTGAAATTTTTTCATCGATGCAAATTGAGGAAATGTCTGGTGGATTGTAGTACTCTTTTGTTTGAGTATTTTGTATGTCAGTCATTGATGTGTGACGAGTACTATGTTATGTGGACTGTGCCTATTCTATTCCGTATTTGGGTAACCTTTTGTGGTGTAATACAATCATGAAGTATATACTTGTGTGCTTGTGAATCTGTATTGTCTTGTGAACCTGATAGGGTGTTGTGTTAGCAGTTGATGTTGGGCACCCACAATAAGGAATAAATCAAAACTCTTCAATGATGAAATTTTAAAGAAATTAAACTAAGAATAATGTTGATGGAAAGAGACTAATGAAATAACAAACAAGAGGGAACTGCCAATCTTCACAGAATCTTGAAAGTTAAAATTTCTACCAAATGTTCCTAAGGCTACTTTGTGACCGTGCTTTAATCAACTAAAATTTTAAACCATAGGGTGTGTTTTCTTCTTCATCTATCCCTTGTTGCGTACTTTTTTTTCCTTTCCTCTGTGTAATGTCGCATCGAGGACGATGCTTTCTTAAGGGGAGGAGAATGTAATGCCCAGCTGGGCATCGGATCCTTTTTTTTCCACCTGCCTCCTCTGCCACCGTGGCCTCCTGCCAACCACCCAACCTGCAAATTCTTTTATGACTGTCTATCAGCGTTTTTTCTGTCCTTGCGTGAGGGAGACGGGAGTCGGTGGAGTCCCGATTTTCTTCACCTAGATCTCATTTGATCTCCTTCTTCAATGCGTATGGTTGGGAGGCGCATTTTTCTGGAGCTGCAGGCATTGATGGAGGGAGAAAAACGCGTTTGAGTGTCTCTTTGTCCCTTTTTCGCAGTTCTGTTCCTATTACCTGCTTCACGAACTTTCTTCTTCTTTTGCTTTCTTCCCCTCTGCGTATGGGCATTTTTTCTCCCTCTTGGCACATTTTTCTCGCCCTTGGTTTTGCGTGAGCCTGTTTTGACGTGGGTGTGGATGAAGCTACAAGATAGTGTAGCAGGCGTGTTACCTCCTTTTTCTTGGGCGCGCTGCGAGAGTGTTTCAGTTGTTACACGCACGATCGTGATCGTGGAAATTGTTCCAAAATATTGCAGTTGCTGTAGTAAGCCGTTTTGAGCGCTTCCAACGAGCAGGTTGTCCACTATGTTTTTATCTATTTAGTTTGACTGCATCCTCAAATTCGGGATTCTCCTTCAAGATATTTTGTATCAAAATCGATTAAGTGACAGCAGGAGTGTTACCAGAAGACCTGATGAAATTTATTTCTAAGATTCTCTATTGCTTCTTACTTGTCTTACGATGTAACTCATGGAAGAGAATCTCATAGGCGTGGATCTGTTTCATTTTAGTATATTCATGAAGCATGATTTTCTTGCTATTATATGAACTTCTTCATCGAGTCACTAAGTAGGCAGGCTCTCATGGCGAGGGGTGAAAGGAAAGAGAGAGTGCAGGAAGGAGATCGATGAAGGATAGAGGAATTAAAAAGAAACTCGGATGTAGTTGGTTTAAAGGCAATAAAATGGTGCATGCTTTTGTGTAGGTGATGAGATCACACCCATGAGCACGGAGATCTATGCAATGTTGGAGAAAACGTCTTGGGAGATGAAGGTAGCAGGATATTTGTCAGATTCAGAACATGTGCTGAGTGAACAAGGAAAGTAAAAGTATTCCTCTGCCACACTGCATCAGGTTTGTCCAGGATTGTTGCAATGCAAATTGTTGTGAGAGAGGCAAAGCGGTTCCATTTCTTTAAAAAAAAAAAAAGGGAAATGTTCTTGTAGAGATTTCTGGTAATGCCTGGTGAAGTAAATCCAGAAAATTCATTGGACAAAGATGAAATGATGATATCGAGTCTCTGTGGCATAAGCATGGTGGAGAAACACTCTATTATATTAAGTTCAAAAGAGCCTTCTAGCAGATGTTGACTGCCACACTGCAACCAAGTTTATCTCCAAGATTATATTGCTAGAGAAATTGTTGTGGGTAATGCAATCTAGCTCTCTCATCTTAAACAATGACAATGTTCTTATGGAGATTATTGGTGCTGCTAAGTGAAGCAAGCTGTAAGCAATGGGCTGCACATTTGCACTATAACAAGGTGCATCATATGGAACTTGCAGTGATAAGAAGGAATCAGACTTTATTTTTTTCACTTTCGAAAAAGTATTCTTTTCTGAATGTTAAGAGGACTGGACTATGTTGTTTACTTCATCAAATTTGATGTATGGTATGCATCTCTGGGATGAAAAGCAAGAAGAAGAGTAGGTGGAGATTGGGAAAAGTAGGAGAGTACTGCTTGAAGGAAATGGAAAGCTACTTGGGCAGAGCAGGAAATGTGAGAAAGAGCCTGCAGTAAATCCAATGCTAGGAGACTACGAGGAGAGCATCTCTTGATATTTCTTTTCTCCGACTTTGTCATTCTGTATGGTCTTTTTCTCTGGATTAATTGGGTTGTCTTATGGCCAAGGGCATCGTGCTTTTATTCATCACAGACTTTTTCAAGGAGTACTTGGTTGATAACAGCCTTGATGATCTCATAGGACTGCTGAAGCGAGGGAAGATGGAAGACAATCTCCTCGAGTTGTTTCCAGTGCAGAAGCGTACTACGAGGTGGTGTGAGGTGGTTTTGTGAAAGGACTCAACTGTTAAATTTTCTGCCCCATCTGTCTATCCAGTTATCACATTTGGCCCTTTGACATCGCCAGCAGCAGTACTCACATCCTTGTCTCATGCTATTGTTTTATGCTGGCCCGTGTGGAGTCTGTACGACCTGTTGAAGCTGGAGAAACAGGCAAGATATTTCTACACTTTTCTACTGTTATTTTATTTAAAAATATTGTGAAATCGAACCACTTTTCCTTGCATTGATTTGTCAGTTGGATGTCATGATGGGAGATTTCCCTTTCTGCTTGTGTCTTCTTGTTTTAGCTTTTATCGTTGACAAAATGTGGGTCGAAAGGATGCGTGTGCCCTCTCCTTTGAATGTTATGTTCTCTTACTCGAATGATAGACCTTTGTCTGTTTGTTTATGTATTAATTCTTCTCTGCGATTGAGTTGCAAGTTGTTATGTTGATTAACTAGTATTTTCGATATCATGGAAGTAAGTTACGATAACTGTGAAGCTCCTCCCTAGCACCCAAGTTGTCTTTTAACGTTTTGTTAGCTCCTTCACAAGTCCCTTTGATAACCTATTGGCATCGAGAAAGAAAGGTTGTAGGATTGTGTGAGCAATGCGTGGGCTAGCCAGCTTAGAGTTTCGGTATTAAAACTGGTAGAATAAAAGGGTTCGTGTGCAACGTGTTTTTCCGTCTCACGTGTTTAGACTCTTATACTATCCTTCATCTTGTTTCTAGGCTTTTAAGGCCATCCTCAAGAAGTACCTTGACCATGCCTATCAACTTGAATCATAACTAGCTTTTCGGATCAACTAAGCTAGAGGTTTCATTGTGCGAATCCAATACCTCATTGACACTAGAATAGTTTGGTCTAATCCCCCTCTCAGAATTATTTCTGATGGCGCTCTTCTATCTTTCCTAACTTGCATTATTTTCTCCCTTGTAATGTTAACGCTATTAATTAATATTGGTCAGTTTTTATGCACGTAATTACCGTAATAGGTTGTGATGGAGATTTCCTTAAATGTGATTGACCTTCGGGAGAAAACCCACTTTCTTTCGTGGTGATAATCTTATGAATTCATAGCGGAAGGTTTTGTTTTGATAAAGTCACTTAGAAATTATGCTTGTATCTATTTGTGTGATGGTTGACTGTGTTACCAAGGGTTGCCGTAAAATATGGTTGTTTCGGGAAATGGATAATTTATTTTAAATTAATCAAACATTAGAATTGTTGTGGAAGTTTGCAAACCTTTAGTGTATTAAAAATTGTTGATGACATTATTGTATACTCTTGTGTGATGGAGCCCCCTTATCCTCTCGCATGCTAGCTACTAGCCTGTAAGACTTTGACCCTTCTTGGATGATTGGAAAATCTGGTAGTTAATGGTCAAAACTAGTATACTATGCCTTCGCTTCGAAACTTATGTTGTGTGTAAACTCTATTTGATTTCCGGTTTGAAACTCATTTATACATGACTTTTTGTGTTAAATTTTGAAACCCGTGTTTCCCCTTTCTTGGGCCGATCAACTTTTGTTCTTTTAGAAATGTATTATTTTAGCCTATGCGTTGGTACCTTTGATAAAATTCTAGATGGTTGGTCTATTTATATCAAATCTCAATCTTGTAATTATTGTTATTTACTTACTTGATGGGAATTCTGTTCTTTGCTAGATTGTTTATATCTCCTTATAGGGCCAAGGGCCATTCTCATACGATTATTACTTTCGTTGTTTTGCTCCTAACTGAAGTACAAGGTCTTCTCCTTCTTTGATTGGCATGATGAAGACTTTATTATAACTTGATGTGTTAATAGTGTTTAGAGGTTTGAACCAATTCTTGTAATAAAGTGCTTCCTTTTTGTGATATTGTTAGATAATAGTTATGGTGGTTTTGTGTAGCCTTATCTTGCTCAGTTCTCGTGAACTGACTCTTGTAGAAAATTTTCTATAGATGGATTTTGCGTGTAGATGAGGGATAGATTTGTAGACTTTTGTCATCAACCTCAGTTGAGAAGATCCTTGCTCGAAACCTTTTATGTTGTTCAACTTTTGTTAACGTCCAAGTGGAAAGTTTAAAATAGGATTAATGTCTCAAGTATAATGTATATTGTGGACTTTGTCATCGAACTTTGGAAACCTTGTATTGTTTGACCATCATTGAAATTATAAGAAAATTTGGTTATTGTTGTTGAGTGACTTGTGGAGTATCAATATTTTAAGAAATGATGTAATCTTGTTTTGTTCTCGTAAATGAGTGTTGCTTCAACTTGGCCTTGAGAATAAATTCTGAGTTAAACCTTGCCATGACTTAGTAATAAAGTGTCATAAGTAAACTAACATGGGATTTTTAAATACTTCTGGAAGTTAAATTAAAAGTTGTATTCAAATAAAGTAACGTAGGGGTCACCAACTTGAGAGCAAGAAATTCTTTAAGTAATCAAGGGCAGGACTATCATTGCAAGTAACATTATATAACTTGATACCCCTAGCTACACTAATGAACACTATCCCTTTCATGGTGGAATTCTTAAACAAACTTAAAGGAAATCTATGGTTAGTTCTGGAAGATAATAAGATTTAATAAACAGGAGAAAACAATTTTGAAACCACACAATCTATCTCTCAGCCTTTTGGAAAGTAAATTTTTTACTCCTTGTTAATACCTTTAGCGAAGCCTAAGTAAAGTTGTTGATAATTCTGGTTAAGAGCCCTAGCTTCAATTAAATACTAGCAATAACTAATGAGGTCCTAAAGATGTTTCATCTTGACCTTCTCCCTTTAACCCTTTTCCAGGGCACCTTGTATCTCATCTCTTAAGTGTGTTGAACTTAAAACCATGTTGTCTTGTGGGAAAGAACGAATCTTAGTAGCGTTAGTGGTGAGCAGATGGCCTTGTGGAATTTAAATACTCCTTTTTCTTGATAAATGAATTAAGCAAATAAAGGTCATAATAGAGAAAATTTAAAGATAATTACTCTGTGTCAAAAGAATAAACTTAACTTGGTAAGATGAATTGTATGAATCATATCTTGAGCCTCCTTGAAAACATAAGCTAAGAATTGCAAGTTATCCTTTAAAAATAAATAACCCTCAAGAATATCTCATTGTGGATGGCCCTAACTGTAAGTGTGTTCTGTGACTGGACTTCTATGTTGTCATGTCAGAAAAGAAAAGTGTATTATCCTTTTGGGTGTGAACGTTTTCGTGCTGACCTTGTGGTCATCCCCGTAACAAGTGGTCCCTAGAGTTGGTTGTAACCTTGTGACGACATGTTGTGTCGTGTTATATGTCGAAGCAAGTCAAAAAAAATTATCTTGTCTTTTACTGTGTTGTTCGTGTGTGTGGATTTTTTGGGTTGTTACATGGTAGGTCCGTCATTGAACAAAATACGTTCTACAAGATGCAATGGGGAAACAAACCAAAGGTGTGAGGGTTGGTGATCAAGGAATGGAGACGATGTCAGTAATAATATTTTATTCATGAGTAAAATATTCTATTAACGGTACTAGACAAAAGATATACAATTAATTTTGTAACAAACTTGAATCAAAAGGGAATTTCAAAATATATATATTGGGTATGCAAACATGTTATTTTGTATTATGCACAAAAAAATTCTCTAAAATTTGAAAGAATGCCCTTTTAGATGTGAAAAATAGTGTTTGGTTTAGTGCTCCTATAATTTTTTATTAATATGCCTTTATCTCAAATAATCCTTAAATAAAAGGTAACGATTTGTATTGTCTACCGCTTTGGCTTATACCCACTTCATTACTATTAGAAGTAAGTTTAGACCGTCGGGGCCATAGATTGTAAGTTAAATTTGTGATATTAACCATTATTTCGAGTTGAAGCTGCAAAGAAAAGATAACTATACAAAACAATTTTACGGGTTCATCAAAATTGTATTCATCATTAATTATCAAATGCACGTAGCATGTGAACTATTTGAAAACTACCTAAGACAGGTGTAGAGTTACGAAATGATTTGTTTTTGGGATATTCACAAGTTTTTTTATTGAAATGACTATAGAGACTTTCAAATAGAATGTAAATCGGGGACTTTCGAATGCACGCGAACTATTCGACATAATGTTTAAAGAGAGTTGAATCCTTGTAGATTGTGGGTGAACCCACGGGAGAACATCATACTCTTCGAGACGCTAATATTCTTTAGACATGGTCTACTTACCTTCATATTTTATAATTTTCATAGAAATTGGTTCTTCATCTACAATATAATTGAAATATTAAACTAGTAGGTGCTTAAACCATTGGATATTCTAGCCAACCTTTTAGTGTAAAATAATAAAACCTCACCTCGTGGTTTACATAAGTGATTTACGCTTGACCATCAATTACACTTGCTACCTAAACCTTATGCATTGCTAGACCAAGGTATCAAATTTGGTGCTCGTGTTCGTTGGTATTGGTAAGACCTAGATAAGTGGTCTTTCCGCCTACCTTGCAAAGTTCGAAAAATGAAATTTTTAGAGACTTTTGAAACAACATTTTGATCCCCAAAAGGAGATCTCAAGCGTTGTATGTGTTCCTTGTTATGAGAAGAGTCACATAAATCTTTGGATGGACCCCATTTAACCATTTGTACTCTCTTCACTACTAATCTAGTAGCCATGTTACCTCAATTTGTAATTTTAGGAAATTGCTAAATCGTAAATTTGGGTCTCGTTTTGGCTCGCCATTTGGACCACGTGCAACGAAATGTTTGTCCACATTTTCAAACCTATAATAATTTTACTAGAAAATTTTCGGAACCTTTAGTTGAGGAATAAGACATTCGACTAGTTTTTCAAAGGGTTTTGTAGGCCTTTCATCACTTTGTTGACTACATCAAATTAGATCGCTTACGATCGGTTGCTCCGTAACCCTAGCCGCCAATTGAAATACATTCACTAGTTTTTAATTCCACCAGTTCTTGTGAATTCCTAGTATGTAGAAGGACACGTAGGAATCTACCCATTGTGCATTGCCCCATAGAAGGCATCACCGAACACGGTTTCTTAGCCTCCGAGCCTAAATTGGTTGTTTTTTCAACTAGTAGGAAAATGTAAACAGTAAATTTGTAGGATCATAAAAATTTAACAAACCTGTTGTGGAAACTTATTAGCACTTGTAAATAATTGTTTTAAACTATATCTTGTACCTTGTCTCGAAATTTAAATTTTGGGAAAAAATAGTGTTTCTCTATGTTCCCTATCTCTTTCTCTCTTCTTAGTTAAGAAATGAAATTAAATGAATATATGTCTCTAACCATCTCTTTTTGAGTGTAAATTATTATCATTATGTAAATGGAAAAATAAAAAACTTAATTATTGTAGACTTAGTTGGATTCCATGCCACCGATTTATCGCTGATTTCATGCTCACATGGTTTTGCAAGATGTAAGTAAGATGGAAAAATGACGTGGTTATTATTCATTGTGTATTATTGTAATTTATGTATGTTAATGCAAAAACACATATGTATTTCTATGTTACATTAAATTCTATAATTGAAATTTAGTAATGTGTATGAGTTACAAGTGTTTAGGGTTGTTTGTGAAATATGTATCTAACCATGGGTGTGAAATATGTATCCCAAAAATTGTATTGTAAAAGTTGGATAAAATGTTAAATGAAATTGAATTTAGTATCTTATAGTGCATTTCAAAGTATAATTGATGATTAAATAGTTGTTTTTTTGTGTGTCCTTACCTTAAAAATGTAATAAAAAACATAAATATAACATGATCAACCTTGATTAAAACTTGTGCATAAACACCCTTCCCGTGTTATCCATTTTAGCACGTAAAAGGAAACCTTAGGATGAACATAACATAATAAATCCTATAGTTGATGACACCTTATAGTTTAAGTAAATACGAGACAAAAATTGAGTTTATCATCATAACTGTACACTTAGTGACACCATTGTGAACCCGATGGTTCGTAACGACATAGTTAAAATTTTCCATGAGTATGTGGTTTCCTCCTAGTATTGGTAATCATGTGTGCAGTAAGGAGAATGTGTTATCTTAAGGTATTACCCCATGGGAAACTAACATTAAACATAGTGTAAAACCCTCTTTGACCAACATGTTAGGTTGTAGAGCCTTTTTCATGTGTGAAAGTGTTGAAGACTATACACTAAGAGTATTGTTCAAAAAACATGCCCGATATACTAAAAATGTGCTTTTCTCATATGGGTGGGAGTTTTGTCCCATTTTTTTATGGGATGGTTTTGTCCCATTGTTTTTATACCCATGGTTTTGTAAAACTACGTAATCAGTTTTCTACTTATGTGGTTTTGAGCATATGGTAGGGTTGATGTAACATTGCTGATGTGTCCGAATTTGTGTGTGAATTCTGTAGAGTTTTTTTAGTATGGATCCAAACATATTTGTTTTTGTATTGAGAGAGCAATGATTGTTGATGGTGAATCACAACACCCCCGAATGTCTCGTAACTCAATGGGTTGAGACTCTTAGTGCGATTGCATAACATGGAGATTTTCCAAAGTGTTGGACTTTGCAAATCGGTAAAGATCTCCGCATGAAGGCTAGTTCCTATTCCTCTGTTCAGATGCACACATAAAAATGCAGAGGGTTCACTCAAAAACCTAATCTAACTTTCCAAGGAGACATGGTTGAGAAGATGCAAGAAAATAAACCTAATCTAGCCAAGGTGATGCACCAAAGGAATGATGAACAACTGTTTTGCCAATAAACACAAACCATAAAAATGTAATACAATAAACATGCACAGGTAACCAAGGCTGCAATAAGAGATCATTTGAATGCAATGAATACAAGAGAGGGTTGAAATCATCCACAGACTTAGTTTTTATTGCTCCAAATATTGATACAGTCCATTACAATGGCCAAAAGGCACAAACATGCATTACAGTTTGAATGGAAGGTCTGAAACTCCACAAATTTTCCTGCCAAAGAGAAGAAGGGAGGGGTAAAACAAGAATGTTCAACCTTTAGAAAGAGGCCCCTCCTTACAATTTATAGGAAGAAAAGAGAGGGAGAAGAGAGGAATTCAAAATCTACCCCAACCACCTCTAGATTGCATTTAATTCATCTCATTATGGTGGTAGGTGAGAACCCTAGCAAACCCAAAAATGGTGAACTGTATTTTGAATTTTGAAGAACTTATTCTCACCCAAATAAATGTATCTAGTCGTAGTTAGACATAGGACCCTGTAAGCTTTCCAAAAATTTCAATCTTACGTGAATCCAAGCTCCCTGTGAAAAGTTATGGCCATTTGAATATTTTTTGAGTCGATTTTGCTTCCCGTCAAGTTCTAGGTTCTCCTTTGCATTTGCATCGGGTTTGGAGGGTGCCTCAACATGTGTTTGATGCTTATGTTTTCCCAAAACCCACTTCCACCAGTGTTGCCAAGATTTCCTTTGTTTTAGGTTCGGAAGTTGGACTTGCATATGCATTGGGTTTTGAAGGTGGCTCGACATGTTTTCACCCCATGTTTTCCCGACTTGTTTCCCTAACTTCAAAAACATGATTTTCCTAGGTAGTGTTTCAGGTTTTCAAAACTCCAAACATCGAGACATGTCTTGTGATTTTCATGCTTCATGTCTCGTGTTTCCTGAAACCCAAAACCTGAAATTCTTTGTGTCGGGTTTTCGACCATGCGCAACATATTTTCTTTGTGTCGGGTTTTCGACCATGCAATGCATATTTTTTTTTTTGGGTTTTCAACCATGTAATGCATCCCCTAAAACCTGAAATGAAGGATTTCGATTTTCCTTGATTTCCATATTCGTTGTTGTTTATCTTTACCTGTGGGGTGGATATATATAACAGTGACTTATAATAAAATATGAGAAAGTTATTCTTGGTGGATGTATCCCAAATTAGGTGAACCACGTTAAATAGTATCTCTTTGTGTTGTTCTTTTATTATTCTACACTTTTATTTCAGCTCTCTAATATTTTATGCATATTAGTTTCTATTCATTGCGATTCTCGTGAGGGATTATTGCGCATATTTTATCCCTTATTTCCTAACATGAGACATGTGTTGAGTGGTGAAGGTAACCAACTAACATAGGAAGCTACCCTAAATATTTGGGATCATAAATGAACTTGATACCCAATTTCTATTATTGTTTTAGGTTGTATGGTACATTACTAAGAATTAATTGCGTTACTTAAAAAAATTAATTTATGATTAGTTTGCGGGAATGCAACCATAATAGTTTTTTCTAAGATAAAAGTTAAATTTATATCCTTCATTTAATGTGTTGAAACCATTTTTTTCTAAGGAACTAAATCCATGACATGTAATCCTTAATGTGAATCTTAATCCTTTAAACGAAGGAGTATTCCCTCTTGTTTCTCACTTATCCTATTTCATAATTAATATATGTTGTGAAACCTCGGTAATCTTGTTCTTGAGGAATTTTCATAGGATGAGAACTAGCAATCTCATGAGCATGCCAATATCCTTATTAAAAAATGGGTTACTCAACGAATTCAAAAATACTTTTCAAATCAAATTAATTGAAATCATTTTATTATGAATGTAAATGATTCAAGTGGGTCCTATGTTTTATTTACCTACACATGATAATACTGAGTGTGAATCCCCTTTAACACCTCTTGAACAAGAGTTTCATCTTGACAAGAACTATCAAATGTACCTTGAGTTACAAGATGATTTTAGGAGATAAGGGTGTTCAATCACTCTATTTCGACCTAAGTAAGGTGTGTAAAATTTATAATTGAATGCTTCCTAATAAAATATATCTAATACTTGAAATTCTAAAGCAACACAAACTTGGTTGAGTGTGAAATCATACTCCTCAGACCTTGATGACTAAGCATTTAAATGAAGAATATAGGATACACAATTAGTTGTAAGTATTGTTGACAATTTTTGCACTTGTGCAAAAATAGGAAATTGAAAACTTCATTACGATGGATGACATTGGTGAAGTGAACCTAAGATAAGGGAGATTATTTCATTTTAATACTTGTTACATTGGATTAATTAATGACTACATGTAATTTGCATCTATTTGTGTTGTTGCAAAACTTAACAAATCACATAGTTTGTAATTTCATGTTTGTCTCCGTAAAAGAACACAAAGTCCCCTAAGGACAAAGGTGTTATCTTAATGAAGAAAAAATATAGAATATATAAAGTGTTAAGTTTAAAAATAGCTACCAAGGTTACAAATTGCAAAAAACAAAGTTCATTACTAAGGTTACAGGTATTTTAAAGTTATCTCCTTCATGATTAAAACATTCAATTATGTTATTGAGTTATTTAATTCATTACATAATCAATATACAAAGCTGAAATGCGTAAGAAAGTACACAACTCGTTTCAAAATTCAATTTTTTATTCATAAGGAATTTCAAATGTTTCCACACAAGCCATGGGATGTGAATCAAGTAGGCATCATAACTACTAAAAAAAAGGTGTATGTGCATGAAAATAAAATAAAAAGAGTACAAAGGAATCCATCATTTCCTTGTTTTTTTCTTTTGTTTCCATTGCTCAAATTCTAGCTCCAAAGATTTGCTCCACCTTCATCCTTGCTATTTAACACCGCACTATACCTGAAAAAAATAGAGAAGATATTGTCACTCATGAGCTCAGGATTAAATCATGTTCTCTTGTCTGTCTATCATCTTGCAAATGAATCTCCGATATCGGGAGGTATGGCTACATAAAAGATAACAATACATTAATGCAACATATTTAGATTTGAAATGTACTATCTGATAGGATCTGATGGTATCCACATGAATCATGACAGAGAAGGAAATAAAGAGAAAAAAGTCACTATGGAACATAAGAGAGGCCAAAAAGATTATTTTTTTCTAACTAGTTTGTTTACATATGCAACTCTAGGATCAAATTCAGAGAATCATGACATCACAAGGAACAAAATTCCATAGTCTCAAGAAAAAAGTACAAGAATACCTGATCAAAAGTGCAAATATAGAATGAAGGATCACTAATCCTCATCCATTAAATAAAAGAACATTCCGAACACAAAAATAGAGGGTTAAATCTTGCATTTAAAAATACATCTATTAAAGTACACATACAATTTTAAGATACATAATGGAAGCTTGACTATAAATATTTAGAATGAATTTCTTATCAATGAAATGGAAAATTTTAGATCAAGAATGCACTGAAAAGACAACTAATATAAGGACAATGTATTGATCTAGAATTTATGAGCTATATATGAAATAAACCAACTGAACACCCACATGAGCAAGATGAATCGAATGTCAAAGTATAACCCTAAAAATTTCAGAAGTTGTCATCAAAATTTGAAGTATTCCACCAGCTTCTGAAAATAAAACTCAAATAACAACTATAAATGTAAAAATGTAAGGCAATCTCATCTAAACAAAATGTTCACAGTAGTTGCCACACTGAGTTGTTTATCTTTACTTGTTTTTCAAAAGTGGCATCATCTTTCTTAAAGTATGAATGATTGAAATAAGCGTAATTAAAGGTAAAAAACAAATATTTAGATTGCATTTACACATCGAGGTTTTTAGAAAATACATTGAGAACTATAGTAAAAAAACTCATTACCAATCTAGGGAAATGAAGGTAAAGGAAGATAAGTAGCTCTAAGTCTTCAATGAATACCCATTACATTCAAGTTACAGAAGGACAAATACAATTTGAAAAGAACGAACCGAGCTCGTGTTCTAAATAACAGGGAAAGTAAGAGTTGCCCAAGTGTAAAATAAGAAATGATAGATTCAGTCATTAAAGATGGAACCCTATGAATCAGACTAACGACTCAAAGGATCTAGAAGAAGAAGTCGATACTGGCTCGAAACACGAATGATAATGCTTCTATAAATCAATAAAAATGAATATAAAAGCCCAAAAAAACAAAGCTAGAATAACGAATGCTAGAGCTTAAGAACAACTTTACTGGAAGCTAGTTCGAAATAGGAAATATAGAACTACAAAATGACTAATAATTCTAGTGTAAGAATCAAAATGACACCTATCGCAAGCACGAGACCATAGTTCCCAATTTTCACAAAAAATTATACATTTTATAGTTTTAGAGAAAGGATTTGTTTTTACAGTCGATGACCATTCTTGAGTTCACAACAAAAGATAAAATTTGGGGAAAATAACTTGTTTTGTTAATAGTGGCCATGTACATGAAACCCTATAGTTAGAGCTCCAATAGAAAATATCCAAAGCTATCAAAGAATAGATAAAAGAACGATGATTGAAACCTTTAAAAAATTGAAGCATAGACGAAATATGAATACCCATTACATTCAAGTTATAGATTTACATGTTTCAAATCGAAAAGGAAGAGAACCCCGGTTTTCTTAACTCGACAAATCATAAAAAGAACAAAATTTTCCAGTAATAGTGAGATAAATTATTTGTAGTTCATAACTATCAAGATAGCCAACATTTTGCTAAAGTTTTAAGTTCAAGGTAGAAGAAATTACCGGTTCAAACGATCTTCAAACCATCGAGCGAAGTGGAGTGCATAACAAAATATTCAATTCCTAAAGTGAGTCTTCACCTTGTTTTTTTGTTTCCATCTAAAGAAAACAAAAACAAGGAAACAAGAATATTTATCAATGCAAGAGAATAAAAATAAGATATAGAAGAATTTTTACAATGCTCGACAAAAACCACTGCCTTACCTTTTTCGGTCTCAAGTGAAACGAAGTAAAGAAATGAGCTCAAGATGCCCGATAATGGCGGCTGACCACGACCAAAATATTGCAGAGGGATAAAAACAAGGGAAAAATTCTAGAAAGACCGAGCATCCAACCTCGCAAAGCATCACAATCTAAAAATGTAAAGAACCAAGCTTAAAGTTCAAATTCATGGTAGTCGAGTAAAGATCTGACAAGGCTTCACCGCTTGCGAGAGAAATGAAAATGAAAAAGAGATTAGGTTTCGATTTGTTTTACCCAACTTAACTAAAACACCGTTCAACCTAACTCATTTAGAGTTAATGTTAAAAGGTACAAGATCAAAAGGATTTTTTTGGACACGGGAGTGTTGAAGTAGTTTTTACCGTTTCACCCTTTGAATGAGAATTGATTTCTTCATTTCCAATTATTTACTGATGTCATGTATACTTTATTATTTCTTATGAATGTCAAAATTCCCTAGTTGATCATCTTATCTTGCTGCAAATTTATTTCTACATAATATTAGTGTGCATGTTTATCTTAACAACATTATTGTGAATCATTGTCTCAATAAATCAAGTGTTTTGCCTTAATATTCTCTGAAAACTATTGGTTTGTGCATCCATAATCTATTCTCAAATATTTTTGTATGTACTAAGTCAAATCCATCAACAATTTTGGTGTATCACCCCAATTTTTCAATTCATTTACAATCATCTTTTACCCTCAAAACCCCTAAAAATTAGTTTAGGATACATCAAGAAGGAACCGGCCTTGATACCTAGGAGACTCACCTCAACAATAGGTATACCCACATACCTGACATATTTCCATTATATCTACGAAAGAGAGAGATCTAGAGAAAGCTTAGAACCCCTGCAGTAATCTCTCTATAGGGTACACTTTTGAGAGATAACAGTTTTTGGCATGCTCGGTGCGACCACGAATCAGATCTGTGAGCAAATTACATCAATTTACGGTAGATTCACAGCAAAGAAAAGTTACATTTAGAGAAAAAAAGATACAAAAACTATTCTAAAGATTGAAATATTTACTTGGAAACTCTGTAAGGATGATTTCAGACCAGTTTTATAGCATGTTCCATGCCTAAATTGACTACAAGATCATCAAGTAGGAGGAAATCCTTCTGAATTTATATCTTTACCTTTGAATTCTGGAAGAAAAAGAAGAGTTGCTAACACCCTACCTTATAATAGGCCTGGTTTTAACAACCCTCCTCCTAATCTTCCTTCACCACATATTAATTTCATTGTTCAGATCCTAGTTTTTCCAATGGCTATTCAACCACCTAGAAATTTTTTGACCTTTAATAATGACATCCCATTAGTAATTCTAGTTTATCATGATATTCCTATTGCTACCATGAAATTTTTTCCTTCATTCATTGGTGAAAATTCGGTTACACCTACCCAAAGACATCAAAATATTGCAGCCCAATGTGAGTCCATAATAGAACACATGAATATGTATCCTTGAGACTTATAACTGCATCCTATAAAGTGAAAACCTTGCAATGGTATAGAAAATTAGAGATTGGAAGCATAAGAACTTGGGATGAGTTAGGTGATAAATTTCTGAAATAATTTCAAGATCATTCAAATCATTTATCCCTCATAGAACAATTGTCTACAATTAAGAGAGCTCCTCATGAATTTATGGATAGTTTCAATATCTATTTTTCTAGAACTTGGGGAATAATTCTAGCAAGTGTCAAGAATCAACCTGACCATGTTTATCTTTATTATGTTAGAGCCCTAAACAGTGATATTTAAACTATTATTCAGTCTATACTAGGTGACACTCTCCTAAGCTTATGATATTGCCATAAAGGATAAAAATAGTCTTATTCAAATTTGGAAAATTAGCACAAATGCCTTCAATGCCTTTTTAAGAATATTTGGCACCTATCCTAGAAACTATTACCATAATAGAGAATATTGTTTTGGCTCCTTAAGATGATTGATTTAAAGATTTACTGATTATGGGTAGTAAATTAACGTCAATTGGAATCAAAATAGCCCACCTTAGCAAGCCATATCAATCTCTTTATAAGAAAAACCAAAAAATTAAATAGGATAGGTAGCCATATCGGTGGAATCGAAGTTATAGATAGCAATATCAGTCAAGGCGGTTTGATCCAAAGTCTCCAAGTTCATCTAACGCTCTTTTCCAATTAATATGGCTACACAAGAATGGTGTTAACATTGTAATCAACCTCATTCAGCTATAAATTGTCCAAATACATTCTCGAATATAAGCCTTATGGCATGACCTTCACCAAGTATTATACATGCCTCAAATGGAGGGTGGGCTGCTAGAAACTCATTTTCGTAAAGCACCGAACAAAACTTGGTTTGTTTTAGTGATGACTACTTTATTTCCATTACTACTAGAGCCTAAGAAAAGGGGTCGGGAGAGAGAAAATAACAAAATAGGTATTTACTATTAGTGTAGGTTATTATTTATCCTTTTATTTATTTATTAGGATAATTCTTACACTTGTGTTAGCCCTACACTTGTTGGGTTAGCTTGCTTAGGTGTACTAGTTGTGTGGAGTTAGCTTCTTAGTTATGTCAAGTTAACTTACTAGTCTTTTGGAGTTAACTTAACTACCAGTATCAGTTAGTGGGAGTTCTTCACCATTGATTTAGGTAGTAGTTGCACTTCCCTCCTCCTATATGTACATCCTTATTATTGAATAATTCAATTCATTCTATTGTAATGTATTGAGCATTATGGATTATAACGGATTTCCATATATGGTATTTTAGCTCTTCTACTTTGCAAATCTAATGTAGTGTGCTTTATCATCTAAGATCATGACTTGGAACAATATTATTATCGTTCCTTTCATGGTATCAGAGTGATAGATGATGTAGACATCTAGTAAGTTTTTCTTTGCAAGCAAGGGTTTATTTTTTCATGTATATGGAATTTGTTAGCATTTTTTTGCAGCATGCATTTTTATGCAAAACAGTGTGGAATTGGATTTGGAAGGTGCCAAAACCCTAGAATCGACTGTAAACTCGACCATGTTTTGAGACAATAAAATCTGGGTACATTCTTTTATCCATTGGATATAATCATGTACCTTCTAGACGCATTCTTTTACCCTCTGGGTATTTCATTTTTGGATGCATTATTTTATCCACTTGACGCAGATATGTACCCTCTAGATGTATTCTTTTATCCATTGGATATAAGCTACCTTACGGATGCATTCTTTTACCCTCTGGGTATTTCGAGTTTTGGATGCGAGTCTTTTATCCATTTGGACACGAGATCTATACCCTATGGGTGCATTCTTTTATCCATTGGATATAAGTGTGTACCTTCTAGATGCATTCTTTTACCCTCTAGGTATTTTGGTTTTGGATGCAATCTTTTATCCACTGGATGCAGATCTGTACCCTATGGGTGCATTCTTTTATCCATTGGATATAAGTGTGTACCTTTCGAGATGCATTCTTTTACCCTCTGGGTATTTTAGTTTTGGATGTAGTCTTTTATCCACTAGACGCAGATCTGTACCCTCTGGGTGCATTCTTTTATCCATTGGATATAAGTGTGTACCCTCTGGACGCAATGATTTACCCTCTGGATATTTTAGGTTTTGGGTGCAGGATTTATCCTTTGGTCGCAAGCATGTATCATGTGGATGCACTCTTTTACCCTTTGGACATTTGGGTGTCACGTGTACCTTTTAAAAAGATTAACATTAAAATATTATTTTAATAGCAAAACCTTGTAGAGCTCATAACTTTTGATCCGTAGCTCGGATTAAGGTGATCATTTTTTTGAAATTGTGTATTTTTTCAAGATCTACGCATTAGTGACATTTTTATACACATATTTCAAATGTAAAAGGTATTGTTACTCATTGTAATATTTACATGCACTCAATTATAAAGTGCCAAATTCGAGAGGGTGTTGTGATCACTTGTGGATGCATTTTCGGTTGAGCCCGACGTCCTAAAATTTTGGGTATTACATTCTTGTATCTATGGGTGTATACATTTATATCTCTCTTGTTTGTTGAGATATTTTGGATCTATATTTTCGACACTTTTTTTGGCATGTTGATAGTCTCTCTTGTGGGGGAGCTATTCTGGTGGAGCCCAGTGTTAGTTTGTTAGTGTTTGAGTAGTTGATTTTGACAACTCATACAAATTTGTGGTGTCACTCTACCCATTCTGCAGTATGGGAGGGTGTGGTGTTGATACTACTTCTTTGGGTTTCGTGCCCTTGCCTTGTTACCTTGGCTTTTTCTTGGATCGTGGCACTCCTATTTATTTGGATCTCGTGTCCTTGCCTTGTTGCCTTGGTTTTTCTTGGATCATGGCACACCTATTTGTAGTAGTTGATCAAATTATGTTTGGTGTTTGTTTTTCACTTTTCGACATCACTCCATTGACAGTCTCCTTGCATGGAGCTATTTTGGTGAAGCCCAGTGTCAATTATTTTTGAGTTATATGATCGAGCAGTGGATTTAGACCATAGTGTGCACCACACTTCTTTAGCATTGTACGAGTTTTTGGAGTCGAGCTTCTGAGGATATCTTGTAGTAGGATTTTTCTCTCTACTTTGTTATTACTAGTTTTGGGTACCTTGCGGTGTCTATTTTTCCCAGTTATTGTACGTGGGTACCTCATCAGGCCTTGTTGTTGGGACCCACCTTCTTTTCCACCCACCTAAGCTATGCTTATGAGAGGGTGTTAGTGTAAGTTATTATTTATCCTTTTTTATTAGGATAATTCTTACACTTGTGTTAGCCCTACACTTGTTGGGTTAGCTTGCTTAGGTGTACTAGTTGTGTGGAGTTAGCTTCTCAGTTATGTCGAGTTATCTTACTAGTCTTTTGGAGTTAACTTAACTACCAGTATCAGTTAGTAGGAGTTCTTCACCATTTATTTAGGTAGTAGTTGCACTTCCCTCCTCATATATGTGCATCTTTCTTATTGAATAATTCAAGTCATTCTATTGTAATGTATTGAGCATTATGGATTATGATGGATTTCCATATATAGAATTTTAGCTCTTCTACTTTGTAAATCTAATGTGGTGTGCTTTATCATCCGAGATCATGGCTTGGAACAATATTCTTATCATTCCTTTCATTTTCTACCCACAGTCATTGATAAAAAAGAAACTATAGGCCAAAAATTAGCTAACAGTTTTGTTGCTCCTTAGAAAATAGCAAGTGTTTCATCTGGTAAAGAACAATAAAAATAGTCACAACCTCATCTAAGAAGATTGTTTATACCTCAAATATCAAAAGTAGTTGAAGCAAAGTCGGTTTTTGAAAGCCCTCTGCTAAAACAATAGAATCCATTTCCAAAATTGTTGCTTCTTTTAATATTGTTGATGTAATGAAAAATCATAATGTTAATATCTAAATCTTGGATGCTCTAAGTATTCTAGAACAATAGGAGCTACTTTATCATGAAATTTCTAAGTGTAGATTTCTTCAAAACCGGAAAAAAGGAAGTTAAAATAGAATATAGGGTCCTTAGAACAATGGAACAAGATCGTATTAAAGAAGTTAAATAGATAGTTCAAAATTCTTAAATGCTCATGATATCAATAAACCACCACAATTTTATTTATCTCGATTATTAGGTATCATTTAGTTTATAATCGCATGGTTGCAAAGTGGTGCAAGTAGCACGGTTATGCCAAAAAAATTGCAGAAAAAGTTGGGCCTTCAAGTATGATCCTATAGAGAAAATCATGTTGTAGCTAGGACGGGACAACTACTAATACATTTGATGTTATCGAAACCATGAAGTAAACTTACATGATTGTCCAAACATTATAATTCTACAAGATGTGACTGTTGTATATTTACCTCCTTATTTTGCCTTATGTTTATGACGAGATTTTACGGTGAACATAGGAATTTATCTTTCTTTAGATTGGTCATTTTTATTCTTTACTACATGATATGGAACTAAAGTTACCATAAGTTTAGAGCCTCTAGCTAGATTTCATATTGAGCCTCATGCTTCAAATGCTGCAGCAAATTACTCAATTCTAGATCAGTCTAATTTTGATGTTACAGCTCATGTTTCGCAATTGATGGTGTTTCTAATATGTTCATGGATGAAAAGACTAAAGAATAACATGCCTATGACCCTTTTAAGGAAGTGGAAGAATATTTGTTTGGTTTTCATTTCTTGCATGAAGAAAATGCACCAATTCCCTTGGTGTCCAAAATAGAAGAAGTAGAAGAAGGGATTTGGAAGCTTCACTTCGATGGAGCCAAAAATAAGAAAGGACAAGGTGTAGGTTTAATGCTTACCTATCCTTCAAATGAAAGGTAATTTTTAGCTTTAAGTTTGCATTTTTCTTATACTTGTAATGTAGCTGAATACGAAGCATTAATTCATAGCTTGCAATGGGCTAAAAAGAGAGGTATCAACACTTTACATGTTTTCGGAGATTCAAAATTAGTTATTAATCAAGGAAAAAACTTTAATGTGTGTAAGAACTCATTTTTTAGTCTTACAAACATAGAGTTTCAGAACTAATGGATGATTTTGATGCTATTAACATTCAATTTATCGAAGAGCTGAAAATAACCATGCATTCAAGATTACACCGGTTGGTGCTAGATTCGAGATACTAGAATAGATCAAAAACAACAAGGTACAATCACATATTAAATTAATTATTAGACCTTCAAATATTGCCTGACAATGGAGAGTATTGGTAGGTTTTTGAAGATGATAAACAAATTTGTAGATTTCTTTAGCAAGAAGCTGAATTTTCTATATTAAATCGGGAATAATGAAGCACTTCTATGGTGATCAATTTTTCAATTAAAAAAAAGGTTTCCTCAAGGATTGGTCACTCTAGAAGACATTTTCAGTTTTGACGATTAGTTAAGAAAGGACAAAGGAAAGATTTCAACTCACATAGATAACTATGAAGAAATATTGGTGGATGATGAAAAGAAACTACTTATTGGAAAGGTATGTTCTTTAGTTGAAAAACAATCATTTATCAAATTATGTAAATAATTCAGAGATTTTTTCCTAGAAGTACCAAGATTTGAGAGGGTTTGATCCAATTTTAGCTTAGCATACAATAGAGTTGCAGCCAAATTCCAAGTAATTTAGGCAAAAGCAAATGCCTGTAAATCTGAAAATTGAGCCATTGATGAGAAAATACTTATCCAAGTTAATCGAATCAGAATTATTTTCCATTCAAGAATTCAAGTTGGGTAGTCAACCTTGTTTCTTCTCAAAAAAAGAATGGAGAAATCTGATTATGTGTGGATTTTAGAGATCTTAACAAGGCTTCATTAAAAGATGGCTATCCACTACCTAACATGAATCAGATTTTGAGAATAGTTTCAGTTACGATAGACTATCTCTTTTGAATGGTTACAGTGGATACATTTGATTCTAGTCCAAGAAGAAGATAGATATGAAACAACTTTTACCACCAAGTCTGGTACTTATGCTTGCAAAAGAATACCTTTTGGCCTTTCAAATGTTGGTGCAATGTTTCAACGTGCAATGGACATGGATTTTTGTAGCTTACTAAATAAATGAATATTGGTTTATTTGGATGATGTTACCATATTTTAAAAAATTCGATGAACATCTAATACATTTAAGGAAAACTTTTGATTATGCGAGACATTTTGGAATATCATTGAATCCCAAAAAGTCTATCTTTCTTACTACATCAAGGTAAACTTCTTGGTCATACTATTTCTAACCAAGGTTTAACAATTGACCCTTTCAAAATTAAAGCCATATCATTACTATAATTTCCTCATCACAGAAAGCATTACAGATCATTATGGGAAAAATCAACTTTGTTCTAGATTTTGTAGCATTGGTTAAACCTTTGACAACCATGTTAAAGAAAGAGAAGACTTTCTCTTAGACCAACAAAGGGAGAAAATGATTATAAGCCATTAAAATAGCCATTTCTCAAGCTCCTACTCTTGTAAATCCTAATTTTGATAAAGATTTTACAATGTATGCAATTGCAGGCAGCTGAAACAATTTCAGCCATATTAACTCAAGTTAATGATGAAAATATTGAGAAGCCAATTGCTTTCTTTGGACAAAGTTTGCATGACTACGAAACAAGGTACACTTTTCTTGAAAAACAAGTATTTTCAGTAGTCAGAGGACTAAATAATTTTAAGTACATTATTTCAATCATTAAGATACATGTTCTTGTTTCTCATCTAAGTGTAAAAGATTTCTTATTAAATAAAGAATTTAATGAGAAGAGGAAAGGCTAGATAATGAAGGTTATTGAATACGATGTCAATATTCGTGTCGTGAAAAAGTTTGAGGTAATAGTTTGTGTGAGCATGTAGTTGTTGATATGGAAAAAAAGTAGGCTCTGAGAATCAAAAGATCAAGAACAACATGCTGAAGTTAAGTATCAACAATCAGATAACATGGTGCACCAGAAAATTAAAAACCCGAGCTTATTCAAGAAGTTCAGGAATCAATATGGATGACTGATTTAGTTAACTATCTACAACATGACACTTATCCGGAAGGTATGGACAAGAACAAATGAAGATATTTCAAGTTACAAGTTGTACCTTATGTTTTCATTGATGGTGTGTTATTTAAAAGAGATATAAACAAAATCTTGTTGCAATGTGTTGATTATGATAGAATTCAGCAATTATTATCCAAATTCCATGAAGGACTGCTAGGAGGTAATTTTTCAGCATGTACTACAACCTTAAAAATTATGAAAGTTGGTTACTATAGGCCCAAAATATTTAAATATTATTTCAAATGTATTGGAAAGAGTAAGAAATGTGCTTTCTTTGTTAGAAACTAATGTTTAGCTTCGCTGCCCCTACAACCTATTTTAGTGGATCAACCATTCATGCAATGGGGTCTTGATTTTATTGGCATGATAAAACCACCTTCGTCATAAGAGCACAAGTGGATTTGACTACTACATGTTACTTTACATGATAGAATGAAGAAATAACTTTGAAAGATGCTAATGAAACTTCGATACTATCCTTTTATGAAGGTATAGTTTTCAGATTTGTTGTTCCACCAACTATCATTTCAGATAAGGCCTTAGCATTTCTTGGTGCAAAGGTAAAAAATTAGGCTATTAAGCATGGAATTTATTTAAGTATGTCATATAATTATTACCCACAAGGTAATGGGTTAGCTTAAAGTACTAACAAGAATCTTTTAAGGATATTGAGAAGAACATTCAAAGATAGCGAGAGATCTTGGTATCTAATGTTTAATTCGGAACTTTTGGCTAACAAAGTAACTCCTAAAAGATCACTTGGAAATTCACCATACAAGGTTGTTTATGGAAGAGAGGAAAGAATTTCCATCTCAGTTGACTTACCTACTTTAGATTTGCTACATCAGATCGAGCTACTTGAGAATGAACCATTACAGGTTCGTTATGCAGAATTGATGGAATTACAAGAGTTAACGAGATCAAGCTCATTTTAACATTTAAAAGAATAAAAAAAGATGAATAATTTTTTTGATAAGAAGTCTAAGTTAAGAGTCTTCAATGAAAGAGACATTGTGTTGGAATGGGATGCTAATCATGCAAAGCCAGAAATGACACAAAATTCAACACACTTTACGTCCTTATATGATTTCAGCTTACAACCCGAACATAATGATTTTTCAGCTTTCAAGGTTGAATGGAGAGGAACATCTAATTCCTTTGAATGCTATGTTTCTCAAACACTTTGTTATTGAAAATCCTAGAGTGTTTGGTTAGAGTAGGATTTACATTTCAATAAGTGTAGTTTATGCACATTGGAATTTTTTCAATTTCAATATAGTGCATTTGTGCACGTGATCTGGTTTACCATATCCTTACCCATTTTTAGTTCATTTTGAAGCGTTGTGTTTGTGCTTAATTTAATCTCGCCCTGTTTGTTCAAAATTTATTAGTCTGCATGGTTTGAAGTGTTCTCTATCTCCCTATATGGATGCATGAAAGATTTCTCCTTCATTTGGTTTTCATTGTCGGTCCTTTCCTTGGGTCGTGGATCACATTGAGTCTTGGTTTTATTTACAATCTTCTCTTCGTGGGGAAAAAGTTTGCCATTTGGAATCTTCCACGACTATGTCTCCTTTGTAAATCTTGTCCCAACATCTATGGATACATGGTCCTTTCTCGATTGAACATGGCACGACAAATATTTTTGGTGAAACTTGTCACTTTTCTTACATTTGTGAAAATGGCAAATTTGTCCGCGACCACGATAGCATATAATTTTATATTCAATAATTAGAAGCGGCAAGGAACATTTCTTACTTTGACCTCGAAGTAGGACATGTGGTGGTTTGAAAGGTCAAAGGTGGAGAGGTGGATTGTTGGAGAATTTTGAATTTTTTTCCCTTTTATGTGAAAAGGAGAAAAGTTATAAATTTATCCATGACTCGCATGAAGGAAAAATTAATGTCACATGTTTGAGTCAGCATTGAAAATTCAAAGTGGGGAGGTGGGTCGCTAGAGCACTTTGGAGTTTTTAAGATCTGTTTTAAATGAAAAATTGTATAAAAGTGAGTTACGACTCTTTTGGGGCCCACATCAAAAGTTAGGAGTGGAGAGGTGGGTTGCCATGGAATTTTGAGATTCTTAGGTCTCGCTTTAATTTAAATCTTTTCCACGTGGAGGGTCTGCGCTCATTTAAGGATCCGCCTCGAGTCTTTCCTTTAGATTTATGCCAAGGAGACACATGGAGGCTTCTGCTAGGTCTTCTTTATACTTATACTTTTCAAGTTCATGGTGTAACTTTATTAAGCCCGAGACACATGGAGGGCCCGCACCTATTTGGGGACCTACCCCTAAATTTTACTTTTGAAAGAGTGCCAAGGAGACACGTGGAGGTTTCCATTGGATCTTCCCATACTTAGAATTTTTCAAGTGTCTGGTGCAACTTTGTCGGACCCTAGACATGTGGAAGGCCCGCGCTTATTTGGGAGTCCTTCTTTTGAGCTTCATACCAAAAAAGTGCTGAAGAGACATGTGGAAGATTCCATGGCCCTACCCATACTTAGACTTTTCAATGGCTAAGGAAAATTTCTCAAACCCTAGGCATGTGGCACCTTCCACTAGTCCTTAAACTCTTTCAACAACTTTGTCGGTGAGACACGTGGAGAGCTTGCGCTTGTTTGGGGTCTCCGCTTTTGGGCACCATATCAAAAGTGTACCGAAGAGACACGTGGAGGCTTCCATTGGCTCCTCTTTATACTAAGAATTTTTCAATGACCGAGGTAACTTTCTTGGGCCTAGGGCACATGGATAGCTTGTGCTCATTCGAGGTCCTACATCTATACTTCATATTTGATGTTACACCTAATAGACACGTGGATGCTTCTCCTAGGACTTCCCATACTTTGAATTTTTAGCAACCGGTATAACTCTCTAGGGTTCTAAACATGTGGAGTGTCTGCACTCATTTAGGAACCTACCTGTGGACTTCACCTTTGCAGTTGCAACAAGGAGACACATGGAGCTTTCCACTAGCTCCTCTTTGCACCTCACCGACTCGGACTCAAAACATTGGAAAATGGTATAATCCATGCAAGGAAAACTATTTTGAGAGGCACAAATGTAGGTATCTATGCAAGGGCACTCATTTCTCAATTTGTATTCTCAAGGGTGAAAAGGATTGCTTGTTAGATCAAGCCATATGGACCCACCTGAGAATTATATAAAAGGGGATTTCTTGCAACACAAAATAAAATAATGATTAAGAAGACTATAAAAAAATTATGATATTGCATCCCAGTCATAGTTGAGGGTCTGATAAACATGATTAGTTCATGATTTATCCACCTAGCAGCTTTTGGGTGTAAATTTGTTAAACATCACTTTCTAATATTGTTCTTTTGGGGGAAAATTTGGGATGAGTGAGTGAGTGAAATTGTATAAATGTAATGAGAATACTCTTGCAAATGGTCGAGGGTTAACTTTTTTGAGAAATTTTGAGAGAAACCATTTTCTCGAGAGACCATCCGAGAGACCAGTTCAATTTCCTGTTTTTTTGGATTCAATCGCATCAAGGTGGTTGTAAGTATATAACCATTGAAAATCTCTGAGATTGTTCGAAACTTTCCCTGCTGATGAATCTAATGAACCTTGAATGACTCTATGTTGATCATGAGCATTATTGTGTTTGTTGTTATTTCATAATGTTTTCAAATAGTTTTTCTTGTTCCCGTTGCAATATTATGTTAAAATATCTCTGAGTCACACAATATCTCATCCATGTGTTAGTATTGTGGCATTTGCAATTTCATTATGAGAAGAGCTTTCATCTAGTAATGAAATAAACAATTTAAAATCACTTTGCTCTCATTATGTTGATAAATATTGTTTATAAGCCTATGAGTGTATCTTAGGCATGATGAACCAAGGATTTCTAATATTTAATTGAGTCTTTAACACAATCCTTTGTGTTGAATTCTCAAAGAATGTGTGAAACCATGCATATCTGGGTATCCATTGATGCCCACCTTCTAGTTAAAGGAATATCTTGGCTATTATGAAGCATTATGTCTGTGATTTTTCCAATATTTGTAAATGCTCTCAAAGATCTAGTATAATCAACTTCATCTTGCTTAACTTACCACCAAATAAATTTATCAAATGATGAATCCTACATGAACCACCCCTATTTGTACTTTGTATCCGCAAATCAACAAATTTCATTACCAGAGTATGCAGGGACAATCAAGATTTAATCATTATCTTTGGTAACCCAAACCTTGTGCATGAAACATCTCCACTCTCTAGTGTGACAACCTGTGAGAGTAAGATTGTGTTGTATTGATCATATTTTCTCAAGGTTCTCATGAAAATTTTTCAAAGAAGGATCTCTTGATATCCTTCACCGACACAGGTTACAGAATGAGTCCTCTCACCTTGTTTGAGAGCACGACCTAAAGTAGTGAGGGTAGATCAAACCTTCAATAATTTTCTATCCATTTCTCAAACGCATGAGTGACAAATAGTCAGTTGAATCCCCTTCCCAGGTACAAAATGACTCATATCATGATTTGTCTATCTCTAAGTATCCTTCTAGTTTTATGATGCTGCTCAGTCCTTGCAAGAGAATCAATTTTGATACCAACAGGTTGGACCTTCGGAAAGATAGATTTTGTTTACATGCTTTGGACTCCATGCCCAATGGAAAAGAGAAAGGCATTGTTCTACAAGCTAGCTAAAGGGCATATTTCTACACAAGATGGCTAGAAATGTTGACAATTTTTACACTCGTGCAAAAATAGCAAACTCGAAACTTTTTTATGATGGATTTCATTGGTAAATTGAATATAAGCTAGGGAGATTATTTCAGTTTAATACTTGTTCCACTAGATAAATTAATGAATACATGTAATTTTCAGCTATGTGTGCTGTTACAAAATGTAACAAATTACATAGTCTTCAATTTCATGTTTTTATCCAGAAAAGAACACAAAGGCCCCTAATGCCACATGCGTTATCTTGATAAAGACATAAAATACAAAATAGATGAAGTGTTAAGTTTCAGAACAACAACCAAGGTTACATATTGTAGCAATCAAAGTTAATTACTAAGGATACATGTATTTTAAAGTTATTTCCTTCATGATTAAATACATTCAATTATGTTATTGAGTTGTTTAATTTATTATACAATCTATTGCTTTGATCAATTTAATCTCACCTTGTTTGTTAAAAATGTCGCGATCACATGGTTTGAAGTTTTCACTATTTCCCTGTATCGATGCATGAAGGATTTTTCCTTCATTTTGTTTTCATGGTGAGTCGTTTCCTTTGGTTGAGGATCACATTAAGTCTAGATATTGTTTACCATTTCTCTATCCATGAGAAAGAATTTGTAATTTGGGTGTGAATTCGGGGTTTTCCATGCCTTCTATTTTTCCACAATCATGTTTTCCCTATCAATTTTTGTCCCAACATACATGAAAACATGGCCCTTTTTGATTGGATGTGGCCCAGTTGGTATTTTTGGTAAAACTTGTCTCTTTTGTCACATTTGTAAAAAATACCAAATTGGCCCCGTGGCCCCGATAACATATAATTGGTTATTCAAGAAATATAAGGACACACGGGGTAAAAGTTTTACTTTGACCCCGAAGAAGGACACATGGAATTTATTCAAGTTACAAGTGGGGAGGCAGATCGGTGAAACATTTTGAAGTTTTTTGCCTTTATCTATGAGGGAGAAATGTTATGAAATAATCCGCAACTCTGGTGGGGCCACATAAAAATTTAGAAGCCGAGAGGTGGGTCTCCAAGGCATTTTGAAACTTTAAGGCCCACTTCAACTCAAATATTGTCCACATGGAGGGCCGGCGCTCATTTGAGGATCCACCTCTGGGTCCTACCTTAGCAGTTATACCAAGGAGACATGTGGAGGCTTCCGCTAGATCCTCTTTATACTTAAACTTTTCAAGCAAGTTTCTAAGGCCTGGGACACGTGGAGGGCCCACACCTATTTTGGAACTACCCTTGTACTTTAATTTTGAAGAGGCACCAAAGGGACACATAGAGGTTTCCACTGGGTCTTCCCATACTTTGACTTTTCAATAGCCAAAGAAACTTTAAACAAATTTGCTAAATTTGAGACACATGGTAAGCATGTGCTTGTTTAAGGTCTTTTCATTGCGAACCATATCAAATTTACGCCAAGGAGACATGTGGAGGCTTTTGTTGGCTCCTCTCTATACTAAGAATTTTTAAAAGGCCAAAAGGTAATTTTCTTGGGCCCAGGAACGTGCAGACCTTGCACTTGTTTGAGGACTCACCTTTAAACTTCATATTTGAAGTTGCAATAAAAAAACACGTGGAAGGCCCACGATCATTTGGGAAATTGCCTCTGTACTTGACCTTTATAGTTTTGCCCATGAAACATGTGGAGGTTTCTCGACTCCTCTTTGCACTGGGTCGACTCGGACTCACAACACAGTGCTGCCGAGTAATCCGTGTGCGGACACTCATTTATGAGAGGCATGAATGCAGGCATCCATGCAAGGGAACTCATTTCTCAAGGTGTATTCTAGAGGGTGAAAATGATTTCTTGTCATATCGAGCTATACAGAGACACCTAAAAATGATTAAAAAGGGAATTTCTCGCGTGATAGAATAAGAATTATTATAAGGACTATCAAAAATCTATGGCATGGCATCCTAATCATGGTTGAGGGTCTGAGAAACATGATTAGTTTATGATTTTCCCATCTCGCAGCTTCGGGTGTAAATTTTTTAAACATCACTGCAGGACAAATTGGTAATAACTAATGGATTCCTCAAATATTCTTCTTTTTGGGGGAGAATTTAGGATGAGTGAGCGATTGAATTGTATAAATTCAATGAGGATACTCTTGCAAATGTTCGGTGGTTTAATTCTTACGATAAAATTTGAGAAATCCCATCTTCCGAGAGACCATCTGAGAAACCTATTAATCTCTTGTGTTTTAGATTTTATCATGTCAAGATGGTTGCGAGTGTATAGCCATTGGCAAGCTCTAAGACTGTTCAAGAAACTTTCCCTTGTTGATAAATCTAATAGATCTCAAATTAATTTGTGTTGATCTTGGGAAAAATTGTGTTTGCTTTTATTTCAGAATGTATTCAAATGGTGTTGATGATTCTATTGTAATCTTATGTTAAAATCCTGTGAATCAAAAAGGATGTCATCCTTGTGATAGTTTAGTGGCATTTGTAATTTGACTATGATAAGAGCCTTCATCTTGTAATGAGATAAACAATTTAAAATCACTTTCTTTGTCATTTTGTTGATAAGGATTGTCTGTAAGCCTTTGAGTGTATCTTTGGCGTGAGGAACCGAGAGGTTGTTAATGTTTGATTGTGTCTTTAACTTGAGGCTTTGTGTTGAATGTTAGAGTACGTATTTACCTTATCTCATGTTCACCTAGGTACTTTATTTACCTTTATTGTATTTATCCTCACCCACTTATGTGTGTGGATATTTCTTTTATCTTATTTAGATATTAGGAGATATTATATAGTTGTTAGGTATAGTTCTTTCCTTCATCTATTGTATTGACTAGTTATTTCCTTGATCTATGGTATTTGTCTAGTTCTCTCCTAAATCTATGGTCTTGAATAGTTCTTTCATGACTAGTTATTTCCTTGATTTATGGCTTGATCTACGACCTTGACTAGTTCTTAGATTTTTATTCCTTGCCTATTTAAGCAAGGCCCATTCTCAATGTATTGCATTGAGTTCCATAATAATATATGATATTGCTGCTCATTTGTTTGTAAAGGTTTTATGTAAAGTTATTCTAGCGAATTTCTTTCATCTTATTTATCGTGGTGTTTGATTAGCATCTGTGTTCTTGGCTTGGTACGATCTGGTTATCGTTCCTTTCATTGAATTCTCAAAGATTGTGTTAAAATGTGTAGATCGAAGCTCCATTGATGCACACCTTCTTGTTGAAGGAATATTTTTAATATTCTCAAGCTTTCTATGGTTTAGTCTTCTAATTATTGTAAACGTTCTCAAAGATCTAGTGAAATCAACTTAATCTTTCTTAATCCCCTATAAAAATTTTCAAATAACCATCAATCTTACCCAAAGTACCCATGTTTGTATTGTGTATCTACAAATAAAAAGATTATACTGCAAAAATATATAGAAGCAAACAATTTTTAAGTGTCCTTAGTAACCTAAACCCTGTTTAGAACATATCTCCACTCTTTAGACATGACAACTCGTGAGAGTTAAAATGTGGTGCATTGATCATATTTTATCAAGGTTCCCCTTTAAATTGTACAAAGAAGGATCTCTTCATGTCCTTCACCAACAGAGGTTACAAAAATGGTCCTCTCACCCTAGTCGAAAGTCATGACCTAAAGTAGCGAGGATAAATCAAATCCTTAATGAAGGTGCTATCCATTTGTCCAATGCTTGAGTGACAAAGAGACAACTGAATCTCCTCCCCTACTACAAAATGACTAATAATATGATCTATCAATCTCTAAGTGTCTTGCTAAATCTGTGATGCTACTCGGTATCCAAGGGAGAATCAATTTGGATATAAACACCTTTTTGCGCCATTACCGAAGATTTATTTGTGTGGAAACAACATATTTTTGGTGTCGTTTCTAGGGATTTATTTGTGTAGAAACAACACCTTTTTGGTGCGATTACGAGGACTATTTGAACAAAGGTGTACACATATCGACCCTGGTAATGTTTCTTACATGATCTAAGTGAAAATACATGGTTTAAACGTCATCCTTTGTTGAGATCTGTAATATTTTTGCAAGTTACAAGTTTTGTGTGAAACATTTCCAGTTTCTAGTGGTTATTACATTGAATGTATATCATCGGTGATAAATAATAGTAAAGGAAGGTCGGATCTACTAGGCTTTGCAGGAATTAGGTGTTGATAGATAGTTGACATGTCATTTATAGTGCATTTTCTCAATTAAGGTGAATATCCTTAGTGGCGACTTCGTTTTGATTTAACTTTTGATAAATACCGGTGACTTAACTGAATTAAGTGAAATCTGTCACTAATCTTTACAAATTTGGAAGGAAGAAGATATTTCTTCACTAAATACCCTACCATAAAGTTGTTTCCAGAACTGGGAAAGACAAATTTAGAAGGGAAAATAGTTGGAGATCAGGAATCAAGAAAAGAGTTATCCATTGTGGAAAGTGATCAACCTGTGGTTGAGGATTACCATTCTTCTTCAAGTGATTCTGAATCAGGTAATTTTCATATAGATCTGAATTCTCCAACTGGAGAGGGTCCTTCATTTGTGTCTGATAAGTGTGCTTCTCATACTATCCCCTGTATTTTCCATGAAATAGAGTCTTTAGAGGACATTCATTTTGAAAATTATACTCCTGTGTTCCAAAGACCCCTTATCCCTCATCATTTTTTATCTCTTGTAAGATCACCTCCTTAAAAAATATGGCCCAGCCCCCACCCATACCTCCTTTTGTTGTGAATAATTTTGGTCCTATAGATTTTAGAGGTATGGCTGGATATCCAAATGTAGTGCCACAAGATGTTAGAAATAGACTGCCTAAATTTCAAGGGAATAATGCTATCACTGGTGATCAACATTTAAAACTTTTTGTCAATATGATGGAAGACTTTGAGATTTAATTTGAGGATGTGTATATAAATTTTTTTATTCATACTCTTGAGGAGGATGCACGTGACTTGTATAAGTCTTTACTGACAACTCAATAGACTCATGGAAAGAAATGAAAAATGCTTTTAGATTGCAATATGGGGATAAGATAGATCCCATGTTTCTTTTGTCTGAATTTGAAAATATTAAGAAGAATCCTAATGAATTTGTCCATGACTTCAATACTTGGTTTAATAAGACCCTAAATAGGCTATCGGTAATCCTGAGGCCAAGTGATGTTTCTTGTTAAATAAAATAATCTAATGCTTTTAACAAAAAGGTTACCTATTATTTAAGGGACAAGAACCCAAGAACATTGAGGCATTCCTTCAGCATGGATTTGTAGATTGAAAACAATATCAAAGAAATTAGTATGTCTCCTAAGAGGGAAGGTATCAAGTTGATCAATCATGAGAAGCCTTAGTCAAGTAAGTCTGTGGATCTAGAAGAGGATGTAAAAACATTGTCCAGGAGTTGTTAAAGAAATATATTACAAACTAGATGGAGCAGAGAAGGGGATTGGACAAGGTTCCCAACGTCAAGACAAGCTACAAGGTCAAGAAATATTTTCAAATCATCATAGAGGAGATCATAGAATAGATGACAAGAGTAAAGGACCCATGGGATCAAGAAATAAACAACCCCAACCCGGGAAAACAAATTGGTGCCGATCCTTTAGCTACTGAGTTGCTACTATGGAAGAGGTCCACGATATGGAGTGGTGTGATAGATGTTTCTTGCCCCATTCTCCATGTGATGTTGACAAGGAGTTGAGGAAGAAGTTGATGATGATGAGACAAATGATGATGCATGCATGATGGATTACTCTACAAGTTCACAGCAGGAAGCAACCTCAATCGAGTTGATAACTCGCCATAATTGTTGAAATTTTTTGGGATTACATTCTTGAGTATTACATCTTCCTCCCACTCATAATTTTGAAATTGATATGGTACAAGCTTTTGAGTTTCCTAATAATTATTTTGAGTACTTAAGGGAATTAATGATTAAGAAGTATGATGGAGGAATTCCTTCAAAAGAGGAAAGATAGTTGTTAATGAATGTAGTAGTTGGCCACGAAAAATAATATAATACCAGGAGAAAAGTTGTCAAAGGGGCAGGGCCTTAGGCCAAACAAAAATTTCAATTCTTACCAGTATCCCTAAGGAAACCCCTAATAAAGATGCATCTAGAAAAGGATTTGTCACCCCAAATAAAACTTGTGTTCCTCCCCATGCTCAGACTATGAAAAATCTTGTGCCATTAGATGAATTTGTAAACCTTCCTCCTAACACTTGCCTTACCCAAATATGTTCCTTGTGACATAGCCCAAATCTTAAGTCAAATCAAGATTAATGTTCCTATTGTTGAAATTTCTTAGAATTCCGAGCATAACAAGAGGGCGTTTAAGTTTTTGGGGATTAGGAATTGCAGAATTAGAAAAACCACAAACATTGGAGGAATTGAGTGAATCACCTGAGGTTTATTTAGGAACTTCTATGGTTGAGTCTCAATTGAATTTGGATCCATTTTTCACTACTCTGATTATTAAAGATAGGTTATTACATAACTTCATGTTTTACTTAGTTTCATGTAAAGTAATGCCTCTTGAGGTCATGAATGAGTTGAATATCAAAGAACAACAACTTATGGGAAATGTATTGCAATGGATTCAAGAGAGGTGCCAGTAGTTGGATGTGTCAAGGGTTTAGTAGTGCAATCGGAAGTGTATCCAGGCAAGTACTTAACTTTAAATGTAGTAATTATGGATTGTCCTGCTAAGTGGGGAATGTTACTATCCAGAAAATGGGAAGCTAGTGTGGATGGATGTGTGCAAATGGACATGTCTTATACCACCATACCAATTGAGGGCAGCCTTGTGAAGTTACCTAGTGAAAAGAAAATGTTATATCTCATTGAGGACCCCAAAAATTATTCTTATGAAGTATTGCACACAGAAACTGATGTTTATAACTCTGTGAGCTATGTTGTTTTCAAGGACTATGAAATTGATCAATGCAAATATCCTAAGTAGGCTGATTTTTCTGGGACTTTGATGTTTGATGCAACCTCGAGAGATGTTAAAAAAATTAACTAGGCACAAAGGATAAGCTTGAAAAAATGTGGTCAAATAGCAACTTGGATGGAAAAGAGAAACAATCATATGACCAGTTGTTAAAAATGTATCGAAATGCTTAGCATGGTCATATCTAGAATCAAAGGCACTTGAAAATTTTCCTTGATTGTTTTCTCTAAATCAGGGTGCACATCATTATATAGTGTATAGTATTTTGGTTTCATTCTTCTTTCGTGTATTTTTGTTTGAGTTTATCTTGGTCCCCTAGCATCCAGCTTTTGTTGGTTTCTTGGTTTGTCTTCGGGATTTGGTTATTAACTTTCTCGCTCTACAAGATTGTTCTTGACTCCGTTGCCCAATGGATTTTTTTCACATGGTATTTTATTTTTGCAGAACTCACAAGGAGTGCCCATCCCTGAGTTGGAGCTGATGTTTGTTCTCAATTTAATCTTTCCCTACTTGTTCAAAAAAATTTCAGTCCGCGTGGTTTGAAGTTTTGTCTATCTCCCTATATTGATGTATGAAGGAATTTTCCTTCATTTGGTTGCTATGGTCAATGCTTTCCTTTGGTCATGAATCACATTAAGTCTAGATATTGTTTACCACATGAGAAATAATTTTTAATTTTGGTGTGAATTTGGGGTTTACCTTGCCTTCTATTTTGCCACAATCATGTTTTGCCTACCAATTTTTGTCCCAATATCCATGGAAACATGGCCCTTTTTGATTGGATGTCGGCCGACAGGTATTTTTAGTAAAACTTGTCTCTTTTGCAACATTTGTAAAAAATACCAAATTGGCCCCATGGCCCCAATAGCATCTAATTGGTTATTTAGCAAATATGAAGCGATAGGGAAAAAGTCTTACTTTAACCATGAAGAAGGACACATGGCAGTTTTTCAAGTTACAAGGGGGAGGCAGATCGATGCAACATTTTTAAGTTTTTTTCCTTTTTATACAAGGGAGAAAAGCTATGAAATAATCCGCAACTCGGCTGGGGCCCACATCAAAAGTTAGAAGCAGAGAGGCAGTTGCTAGGGCATTTTGAAACTTTAAGGCCCACTTCAACTCAAAGCTTGTCCATGTGGAGGGCCGATGCTCATTTGAGGATTTACCTCTGGGTCCTACCTTAGCAGTTGCACCAAGGAGACACGTGGAGGCTTCCAGCTGGCTCCTCTATATACTTCAACTTTTCAAGCAACTTTCTAAGACTGGGACACGTGGAGGGCCCACGTCATTTTCTAACTACCCCTATAATTTTATTTTGAATAAACCCCAAAGGGACACGTGGAGGTTTCTGCTGGTTCTTCCCATACTTAGACTTTTCAATGACCGAAGAAACTTTCTCAAACCTTGGGTATGTGGCACCTTCAATTGGTCCTTAAACTCTTTCAAAAACTTTGTTGGGATGAGACATGTGTTGAGCCCACACTTGTTTAGGGTGTCCATTTTTGGCACCATATCGAGTTGTGCCAAGGAGACACATGGAGCCTTCAACCGACTCCTCTCTATACTAAGAATTTTTCAAAGGCCAAAAGGTAACTCTCTTTGGCCTAGGGCACGTGGAGAGCTTGAGCTCGTTTCAGGTCCCACCTCTAAAATTCATCTTTGAATTTGCAAAAAAACAAACACATGGAAGGCCCATGCTCATTTGGAACCTTCCTATGTACTTCACTCACTGTAGTTGCGCCAAGGAAACACGTGGATGTTTCCGATAAATCCTCTTTGTACTTGGCTAACTCGGACTCAAAATGTAGGTTTGTGGATTAATCCATGCATAGACACTCATTTTTGAGAGGCATGAATGCATGCATCCATGCAAGGGAACTCATTTCTCAAGGTGTATTCTTGAGGGTGAAAAAGATTGCTTGTCAGATCCAGCTATATAGAGCCACTTGAAAATGATTAAAAAGGGGATTTTTGCCGTGTGAAAAAAATAAGAATTATTAGAAGGACTATCAAAAACTATGGCATGGCATCCCATTCAAGGTTGAGGGTCTAAGAAATGTGATCAGTTCATGATTTTCCCACCTTGCAGCTTTGGTTTTAACTTTGTTAAACATCACTTTCTAGGACAAATTCGTAACAAGTACAAGATTCCTTGAATATTCTTCTTTTTAGGCTGATTATTTGGGATGAGTGAGTGAGTGAATTGTATAAATGCAATGAGGATACTCTTACAAATGGTTGGGGGTTTAATTATTACAAGAAAATTTGAGAAAGCCCATCTTCTTGAGAGACCATCTGAGAAACTTGTTAATCTCTTGTGTTTTAGATTTGATCGCGTCAAGATGGTTGTGAGTGTACAACCATTGACAAGCTCTAAGACTATTCAAGAAACTTTCCCTATTGATAAATCTAATAGATCTCAAATTAATCTGTGTTGATCTTGGGAAAAATTGTGTCTTCTTTTATTTCATAATGTATTCAAATGGTTTTGATGTTTCTGTTGCAATATTATGTTAAAATGCCTCCAAATCAGACAGGATCTCATCCCTTTGGTAGTTTAGTAGCATTTGTAATTTCATAATGAGAAGTGCCTTCATCCTGTAATGAGCTAAACAATTTAAAATCACTTTACCGCCATTTTGTTTATAAAGATTTTTGTAAGCCTTTCGAGTGTATCTTAGGCATGAGGAACCATGGGTTGTGAATGTTTAATTGAGTCTTTATCTCGAGGCTTCATGTTGAATTATCAATGATTGTGTGAAAACGTGTAAACTGGGGCTCCATTGATCCACACGGTTGAAGGAATATTTTGGCTATTCTGAAGCTTTGTATTGTTTAGTCTTCCAATTATTGTAAAGGTTCTCAAAGATATGGTGAAATCAACTTCATCTTGCTTAATCCCCCACCAAAACATTTCAAATAATCATCAATCCTACCCGAAGTATCCTTGTTTGTGTTGTTTATCCACAAATGAAAAAATTCTATTGCCAAAATATATAGAAGCAAGTAGGTTTTAAGTGTCTCTAGTAACCTGAACCTTGTTAAGAAAATATCTCCACTCTTTAGATGTGACAACTCGTGAGAGTTAAGTTGTGGTGCATCGATCATATTTTCTAAAGGTTCCCCCTAAAATTGTGCAAAAAAGGATCTCTTCCTATCCTTCACCAACAGAGGTTACAAAATGGGTCCTCTTGTCTTGGTCGAAAGGCATGACCTAAAGTAGTGAGGATAGATCAAATCCTTAATGAAGGTGCTATTCATTTCTCCAACACCCGAGTGATAAAGATCTAGTTGAATCTCCTCCCTAGTTACAAACCAATTCATAATATGATCTGTCTATCTCTAAGTGTCTTGCTAAATCTATGACGCTGCTCAGCTTCCAAGGGAGAATCAATTTGGACACTAACACAATCCGTATACAAAGTTGAAATGTAGAAGGAAGTAAACAACTCGGTTTCAAAATTCAATGTTTTATTCATAAGGAATTTCAAATGTTTCCCACAAAATCCATGGGATGTGATGCAAGTAAACATCATAAATACTTAAATATAAGGTGGATGTGCATGAAAATAAAAGAAAAAGAATACAAAGGAAACCATCATTGCCTTGTTTTTTGTTTGTTTTCGTTGCTCCACTTCCACTCCAGCTTTTTTCTCAATCTTCATCGTTGCTATTTAGCACTTCACTATACTTAAGAAAATAGAGAAGATACTTGTTAGTCACGATCTCAAGATTAAATCATGTTCTTGTTCTTTTTACTATCTCCCTTCATGAAAATGAATCTCATGATATCATGATGTTTGAGTACGTAAAAGATAACAAGACATTAATGCAAAATATTTAGATTTGAAAATTACTATCTAGAAGAATCTCATGGTATTCACATGAATCATGACAGAGCAGGAAAAAAGAGAAATAAAGTCACTATGGAACATAAGAGAGGCCAAAAATCCTAATGTTTTCTAACTATTTTTTTAAATGTGTAGCTATAGGATAAACGTCAGAGAGAATCATACATCACAAGGAACAAATTTCGATAGTCTCAACAAATAACTACAAGACCACCTGATAAAAATTGAAAATATAGAATGAAGCATCACTAATATTAAGCCATTAAATCAAATAACATTCCGTAACACAAAGAAATGACGGTTCAAGATTTTATTTTAAAAATACATCTGTTAAAGCACAACTACAATTTTCGGATACCTAATGGAAGATTGACTATCAATATTCGAATGAAGTGCTTATAAATGAAAGGGAATAGTATAGATGAAGAATGCACTGAAAATACAAATGCTACAAGGATAGTGTGTCGATCTAAAATTTATGAGCTATATATGAAATAAACAGTGTGAACACCCACACGAGTAATATGGATTGAATTTCAATGTATAACCTTAAACATTTCAGAAGTCTTCATCAAACTTTGAAGTATGTCAAAATGAAAGTCAATCTCATCCAAACAAAAATTTCACACTATTTGCCAACTGATTTGTTTATCTTTACATGTTTTTCCAAAGTGGCATCATTTTTTTAAAAGTATGAATGATTGAAATATGCATACTTAAAGGTAAAAATATAAATATTTAGATTCAATTTATAGATCAAGGTTTTGAAAAATACATTGAGCACTACAATAAACATGAAAATCATTTACCAATCCAGAAATGAAGGAAAAGGGATACAAGTAGTTGTAAATATACAATGAATACCCATTACATTCAAGTTATAGAAAGACAACTACAATTAGAAAAGAATGAAATGAGCTCATGTTCTAAATAAAAGGGATAGCAAGAGTTGCCCAAGTCCAAAACAAGAAATGATACATTCATTCTTTAAATATGAAACCATAGAATCGAATGGCGAATCGGAGGATCAGTAAGAAGAACTCAAGATTTGCTCTTGAAACATAGATGATACTAACTTTATACATCAATACAAATGAATATACAAAGCCGTAAAAAAACAGAGCTAGAATAACGAATACTAGAGCTTAAGAACAACTTTTTACCGGTGGCTAGTTCAAAACAAAAAATAAATAACCACAAAACGACTAACCAAACATGTGTAAAAATCAAAATGGAACCTATCGTAAGCACAAAGACCATAGTTCAAAATTTTCATTAAAATTTTGCAAATTTTATAGTTTTAGAGAAAGGAAATTGTTTTTACAGTCGACGAGCATTCTCAAGTTCAAAACAAAAGAGAAAATTTTGGGATAATAACTCATTTTGTTAATAGTAGTCATTTACATGAAACCCTAAAGTCGATCTCCAACAACAAATATCTAGAGCTATTAAAGAACAGATAAAATAATGATGATTAAAACCTTTGAAAAATTGAAGCATGCAGACGAAATACGGTCTAAAGTTACTGATTTAAATGTTTCAAATCAAAAAGGAAGAGAACCCAGTTTTCTTAACTCAAAATTCATAAAAAAACAAAAAAATTTAGTGTAAAGCTGAGAGAAATGCTTTTACTTCATATTTGTTGAGATAACCAACATTTTGCTAAATTTTTATGTTCAAGGCACAAGAACTTTGTAGTTTGAATGATCTCCTTCAAACCCTTGAGTGAATTGGAAGAATAAAATGTGCAATGCCCAAAGCGAGTCTTCAAATTTTTTTTTTTACCAAAAGTGAGTTTTGGGCCTGCAAACCCATTCTCGCTTAATCTGGTTTTCACCATTCTTCTACAGAACTAACTCAAACATTCAGATGAACATATGTTTCAACCCCATGCCCAAAATTCAACAAATTTGGCACCGTTGGAAAGGTCTCGACCTCATCTATGCCATGGAAACATGAAAATTTAATTTCAAAGAGGTTTGGTGGGTGAAAAATGGGGAAACATCTTCATTCCATTAATATGCAATCTGATTGTCCCCAACAACCAGATCAGATTTGATTCGATCCGCCGCTCTCCCTTCTTCAACACTTCGAGAAATCATAGAGAGACAAACTCGATAGATTATGGGTGGATTTATAGAGGCATTGATGGCCAGTAGCTGAGATGTAAATTGGTTTTCCCTCCTCTCTCTCCTTCTTCTCTCTCTGCTATATCTATAAAAGAAGGATTTGATCTCATTATAAAGGATTGGTTATTTTTTTTGTGCACCCTCCCTTCTCCTCTGGTTTGTGGATGAATTCAAGGAGTCCTAACCTCCCCATTAAAGTTGTAATGCTAAGTTTTTCCTCTTGGCCACTATAATGTATTGTATCTACTTTGGAGAAATAATATTTGTCTCCGGATGATTCTTGTCCCTCTCATGTGTTTCATTGTTCCTTTCTAATATCTGATTGTATTTTGGTTACCTATGAATGGTGTTTGTATTGCATTTATGTGATTTGTGTTAAATTGCAAAACACATTTCTAACATTCCTTTGGTGCATCACCTCATTAGATTAGGTTCACACCGATATTCTCAACCCATCCGATTGCGAGATCTGTGTGGGTGTTATGATTATGTACTAACATTTTTAGCACACTCGATGGGAGATAAGTCTCCATATTTCTTGTGGAAAGATTAATGTGCACTTCTTTGTGAGTTTTTAGCTTTTAAGAAGCTCTAAAATTACACATCTAGTGACTCCAAAAGAATCAGAATCTACTAGTTTCAATAGTCCAAGCTTGTCAAGTTCATGAGAAGAATACAAACAAGGTCAAGAACTAGAGAGGAGGGACTATTTTTCTATCTACACTTGTCCCCAGACAGAAGGGGAAGAGGGAGAAGATCCCAGAGGTCTCCATCTCCACCAAATAGAACCTTGTCAACACCTCCTCCTGGTAGGTCATTCATTCAATCAATAAGGGTTCTCAGACCAATCAGGATGGCACAACCAAATCCTTATGTCAATTTCCTTTGGAAGCATCCCACTCACCCTCAATGCATAAAATCCAATCCCAGTGGCAGCATTAAAGAGCATCCCATATTTCACTAGAGAAAACCAGACTTCTTTTGGTGACCACATTTAAGACATTGCAAATGTCTGTGTAATTTAGGAGATCACTGAAATGGAAATTACAGTCAAGTTACTAGCCTCTTCACTCAAGGATAAAGCTTGACAATGGTTCAGGAGTCTAACAACAGGCTTTATTCAAACTTGGGACCATCTGTGTAGAGCTCTTCATAATCAATCTGAAGAGAAGGGAGATAATCTATCATTTTTGGAGCAACTGACAACAATCAAGAGGGCCCCTAATGAGTATTTCACATATTTCAACCTCAAATTTCAAAGGACATGGGACAGGATTCCATTGGCTATAAGCCCCAGATTAAGGTGCTTTCTTATACTTTCTTAGAGCTCTAAATTCTGATATTTCTTTAATGATTCAATCAATGGGAGGCACCACCTTACCTGCAGGCTATACCATTTCCATAAGAGCTGATTTTTTTTTAATTCAGGAAAGAAAACTTGCTCCTACAACACCCATGCCTTTAAACCCAAAACTAGGAGATCAAGTACTATTCGGATGCCCACATTAGCTCCTATACCTACTCCTAGGAATCGGAGTTTAGCTAAAGCCTCAACCTCATCCTCTATCACCTCAAACGAGCTTCAAGAAGTTATGAAATAATTTCAGAACCTAGGAAATGAGCTAAAGACTATCAAAAGGTATCAAGCTCATCATTATAGGCCATATCATCCTCAAGCTCATTATCATGCTAGAACCCCATATCAGCAAAATAGATCACCAACTCAGGCTGAAAATTAGAACCAAAAATAAGGACAACCCCAAGCTCTAGACCCTTTTGGTCATATTATCAAAACACAACTTTAACATCAAGGGCCTTAGTTCCAACACAAAAAAATATGGCACAAGAACATGATTGGTGTTTCCCATGCAATCAACCCCATAACCAATCAAGGTGTTTTAATGGTGCACTAAACTAGGAATTGATGGTACAAACCATTGGTGTGTCACAAGAGTCCAGCCAAGAAGAAAATTAGTAGTAAGGAGCTAAGCAAGAGGCACCTCCAAGTGAGACTATGCTTGTCAATTGGCATGCTGAAGACTTTTGTGGGATGAATCAAACACCTTCTCAAAGTGTAGTTACCAATACATGGTCCAAGAAAAGGAATATTGGAGAGGTAAAATCACCAAACTGAGGTAACCTTCAACCCTCCATTAATCCATAAGGGATTGGCACACAGAATGCAACTCCCAATATGCAGAGTCAGTCCAAGCCACCTTCCAAACCCACTCAAGCACCGGTCAGAATGTAACGAACCATGTGCAAGAGAAAAATGTACTAGGAAAGGGGAAGAAAAAGGATAACTCATTTAACATCATTGAACAAATGAAGAAGAAAAATGTGAACATTTCAATGTGGGAGTCATTGGCTATCCTAGGATAGAGAGATCTGTTGTAGACTGCTATGTCTACTTGGTCGACTCAAATCAGCACAATAACCAACAAGAGAAAGTGCCTATCAATGTTGCTCAACCCGAAGGAAACAATGGAGGATAATAAGGTAAGAATCTAAAGCCCCTTCTATTCTATGTTTCATTTATCATTGGGGAAAAATTGGTACATAATTGCATGATTGATTCGGGAGCAAGTAGCTCTGTAATGCCATAGCAAATAACCGATCAGCTGGGTCTTCAATACAAAGTCATCTCTAAGGGGGTAGTGCAACTGGATGGGACAAGAGTAACAATGGTTGGAGTCATTAGAGATTTGAGCCTCACACCGCAAGCCTCGCCCCAATGTGATCATATTGCAGAATGTATCAGTCATAGACTTGCCACTAGATTTTGCATTATGTTTGTCAAAGGACTTCACTGCCAAAATTGGAGGCTATTTGTCTGCTGATTGGTCACACATGATTTTTAGAACAAGGTATGGAGCTAATTCCACAATCAGATCCAAGCCCATTGCAGATTTTCATATTGAGTATTATGTAACTAGGCTAATCAATGCATATTGTTCAAACTTTGATCAGGAGGACCTCCTAAGAACTTGTGAAGCAAATACCAAGGTTGGGTGTATCCTAGACTTGACCCTCAATGAGTGGGCGAACAAGAGGCATGATTTTGACCCCTATAAGGAGATGGAGGAATCTAAGCTAGGAGTCTATTGTTTTCATGAGGAGAATCATACTCTTCCTGACATCATTAAGAAAGACCACAAAGATGATAATGAGGTATGGAATTATTTCTTTGATGGCTCAAGAAGTAGACAAGGAGCCAGAGGAGGGGCTATGCTTGTTTTGCCTCAAGGTATGAAATAATACTCAGCTTTCTATTTCCAAATTTGCATATTCAAACAATATAGTAGTGTACGAGGCTTTTGTCTATAGACTGCATTGGGTAAGAAGAAGAGGGATTAAGACCTTGCAAGTGTTTCATGATAGTGAGCTAGTTGTTGATTAGGTCCAAGGAAAAATACTTGCAAGAACAACATGCTAAAGAGATACAAGAACTGGGTATGGGACCTCATCAAGGATTTTGAAGCATTCAACATCAATTCCATCCCAAGGAAGAAGAATGAAGCAAGCAGACAGATCGGGCAGGTGATTGGGACAACCTTTGATGTTGTGGAGAGTATCAAAAGTGATAATTCTCGAGCCCCATATCAAGTTGGTTATAAGGCCGCTTTTCCCAGATAACAATACAAGATGGAAAGTATTTGAAAATGATCAAGAAATTGTCAACTTTCTACAAGAAGAAGCTGATTTCTCCTCCAAGAACAAATATATATTGGAACAATAGTATGGTGATCAAGTGGTGCAGCTGAGAACCAACAAACTACCAAGTGGTCTTATCACTTTGGAATCAATATTCAACCCAAATGAACAATTCTGAAAGGATAAAGAGAATATTCAGGTAAAGGGTGAGGATTCAGAGCCCATTTTCATAAAAGAAGGAAAAATTTACAGATTGGAAAGGTAAGCACTCAACAAGAAAAATCTGATTTTATTCAACTTTGTCAATAATTCCCAGATGTCTTTTCTGGACTTAAAAATATTTAAGAGGTTTCAAATCAAAGCTGGCACAATAGACTATCGAGCTAGACCCAGGATCTAAGCCTTTCAAACAGAAGCAAAGGCTAGTAAATCCTCACATTGAGCCTCTTATGAGAAAATAATTGAACAAGATAATTGAGGCCAGCATCATCTTTCCTATATTCTTATAAGAAGATGCCATTTGGACTATCAAACGCTGGAGCAATATTTTAGTGAGATATGGACGTGGCATTCAAAGGCCTAATGAACAATATTTTCCTAGTGTATCCAGATGATATGAGCATCTTCTCAAAGAATTTTGTGGACCATCTCTTCCACCTTAGGTAGGTGTTTTAGAGGTGTAGAAGGTTTAAAGTATCACTGAACCCAAAGAAGTGTGTGTTCTTGGCTCATGAGGGGAAATTGTTGGGCCACATTGTCTTGAGAGAAGGGTTGACAATTGATCCTGAAAGGGTGGAAGCCATCTAGACACTTCCATTGCCACAACAAAAAAAATCTCTCCAAAGCTTCTTGGGGAGGATAAAATTTGTTCGCAGGTTTGTACCTGATTTTTCCACTCTTGTGAAGCCTTTAACAATGATGTTAAAGAAGAGTCTTGCATTTAAATGGACAACAGAAGGAAAAGAGAGTTTTGAGGCCATCAAGCTCACAATATCATAGGATCCAACTCTTATTAACCCAAACTTCTCAAAATAATTTATGCTATATGCTTTTGGAGGGTCAGACACCATCTCAGCCATCTTGGTCCAGCCCAACAAGGAAGGTTTAGAATAACCAATAGCCTTCTTCAGTCAGAGCTTGGAGGACTACAAGGTAAAATAATCTTTCATTGAAAAACATGTCCTTGTTATTATTAGGAGCTTGAATAATTTCAGACACTTGGTCTCAAACAATAAGATTCAACTGCTAGTGTCCCATGTTAGTGTCAAGGATTTTCTCCTGAACAAGGACTTAAATGAGAAGAGAGCAGGTTGGATCACTCGGGTAATGGAATATGACATTGAGATCAAGGTGACCAAATTGGATCCAGGTAAGGGTCTATGTGAGTAGCATCCCTCTAAACAACAAGCTTGGTCAATAGCTGAAGAAGAGGTTGTCCCTGTTAGTACGTAATGATCAAGAGTAGCTATCTAATGATACAATGTTCCATGTTAGACCCAAGTGTTGATGTGTTACCTCCAAACATGTTTGTGCCCCATAGAATGGAACAAAGAAAAGAGAAGATTCTTCAGACTACAAGCTATTCCATATGTTCTTGTGGGTGGTGTCTTGTTTAAAAAGGATATCAATAGTGTTCTATTGATGCGCGTTGAGACAAGTCAAATTGAGAGAGTGTTGCATGAGTTCCATGATGGAGAAGTGGGAGGTAACTTTTCCCCTTGAGTAAAACTCTCAAGATCATGAAAGCTAGTTATTATTGGCCTATAGTGTTTAGGGATTGCTACTCATGGGTTAATAAGTGTAAAAAGTGTGCATTCTTCACAGGAAAAGAGAAACTAGCAGCCTTACCCCTTCATCCTATTTCAATGGATCAGCCATTCATACAAGTGGGGACTAGACTTCATTGTTGTGATTAACCTAAATTCAAGCCAAGGAAACAAGTGGAATAAAGTACTGCCAATAAAAGAAGCAAATGAATCCAACATCTTGAATTTATATGAAGGGATAGCCACCAGGTTTGGAGTCCCTACCACTATTATATCAAATAATGCATTGGTATTCCTTGGCACAAGGATCACTGAGTGGGCTATCAGGAATGGTGTGTACATCAACACTTCATAAAATTATTACCCTCAAGGTAATGGCCAAGAAGAGTCCACAAACAAGAACCTATTAAGGATTATCAAGAGGACTCTTGATGAAAATTAGAGAACTTGGCATATACAAATTAAAATCAACTCTATGGGCTGATAGGATCACATCCAAAAGGTACACAGCAGCTCCCCATACAAGCTTGTATATGGAAAAGAGATAATATTGCCCATATCATTGGAGTTTCTCACTTGAGCTCATGACATAGTTGGATCTAGCCGAGTTTGAACCTATACTAATCGGGGATGTAGTCTTTGATGGAAGTAGGAGAGGCAAGAGAGCATGCAATGCAGGTCATGGAGAAAGAACAAGCATCGATCAAAAGACATTCGATAAGAAAGTAAGAGTAAGGACCTTTCAAGAGGGGGACTTAGTTCTAAAATGGGATGCTAATCGGGAAAAACTAGGAAATCATTCCAAGTTTGATGCCATTTGGAGTGGCCCCTACATGGTCACAAGATGTACAAGTAGCAATGCCTTTCGGATGGCTAAGTTGGATGGCGAAGAATTACAGATCCTAGTCAATGGGATCTACCTCAAACACTACTACTAAAAGGAAAAATTCCTTGCCCTTGTAAAATATTAGCCTAGGTTTTTAATTTCCCTAAGTGCGTATGCACATTGTTTTGTTGTAGCGTAGGTTTTATTTCCCTAAGTGTTGTGGCACATGTTTTTTGTTGCTCTCTGTGTTTATGTTATTATATAGTTCAATATGCCTCGGGTGAATGCACCAGACCTTCAGAATTTTTATCGGGAGACCCATGGTCACCACGATAGTTGCTAATTTTAAAATAGAAAAAATACAAAGCAACTAAAATTGAGTCTCAAAGGGCCCATTTCCAAAAGATTCAAGGTCAGCTCTGGTTCCAACAATGTCCAAGCGGCTCAAGGATCGGATTTCCAAAGTTTAGATCAGATCAAGATATCAATTATGACTCCATGCCTAATGGATACAACAACAAAATTGATATTTTCATCTAGCAAGAAAATGTCCCCTATGAGTCACCAAATTGTTATCCAAAATAAGCTCATGCTTATTTTTAGTTAACTACACCTATTTTTCCTCTGTTAGTGTTTCAATCAATTTTTTTAGATATTCTAAGAATTTAAGGTTTCCTAAAAACATCTTCATCAGGTAGGAAATTTCTTCCCCTTTCCAAAGATATAAATAAGTCCTTCTAACTCCTCATATTTTACAAGTTATGGGCCGACTGGGCCTTGGAAGGATATTTTGCCAAAGGCAAGCCGACGGGCTCGGGAGAGACTTTTCACGCAAAGTAGTTTTTGGGTCGGTTAGTCTATGGGGAGTTTTGGAAAATTTTTCAAATAGGGAAAAAGTGAATTTCAAGCCCACAAGCCCACAGAATATCTTCAATCAAAATGAAGAAAATGCCTAAGGCCCGCAAAGGGACACGTGGCCATGTTAAAAAGTCAATGCATGATAGCAGTGGCCGGAGGCAATTTGAATTTTTTTCCCGACAAGGCGTAAAGTGATAAAATGAACCACACCTCCAATAATTCCTAGAGGAGCCATGTGTCAAGCCTCAATTTCATACAGACACGGTGGGCCTTCGAGTGACTTATCGCCCAACTTGAAAAAGTGGACCGTCGGGCCCGAAAATGATTTTTTGCCAAAAGTGAATTATGGGGCTGTGGGGTAATTTTTGCATTTTGTATTTTTCATGCTAAAGGGCTCAAAGTGATTTTCACGCCCACTGACCCATTCTCGCTAATTGGTTTTCACCATTTTTTACAGACCTGATTCAAACATTCAAATGAACATATATTTCACCAAGTGCCCAAAATTCAACAAATTTGGCACCGTTGGAAAGGTCTTGACCTCACCTATGCCATGGAAACCTGAAACTTTAATTTCAAAGAGGTTTTGTGGGTGAAAAATGGGGAAACGTCTTCATGTCATTAATATGTAATTTGATTTTCCCAACAACCAGATCAGATTTGATTCGATCTACCGCTCTCCCTTCTTCAACATGCCGAGCAAGCATAGAGGGGCAGACTTGATAGATTTTGATGGATTTATAGAGGCATGGATGAATAGTAGCTAAGCTTCAAATTGCTTTTCCCACATCTCTCTCCTTCTTCTCTCTGTGTTGTATCTATAAAAAGAGTTGAGCTTAGTGTAAGGGGTTGGATATTTTTTTTTTGCACCCTCCCTTCTCCTATGGTTCATGGACGAGTTTGTGGAGTCATAACCTCTTCATTCAATTTTTAATGCTAAGTGTTTCCTCTTGGCCATTATAATGTATTGTATTGAATTCGGATCAATAATATATGTCTTTAGATGATTCTCAACCCTCTCATGTGTTTCATTGTTCCGTTATGATCTCTCATTGTAGTTTGGTTACTTATGCATGGTGTTTCTATTTAATTTCGTTGTCTATGTTAAATTACAAAATGAGTTTCTAACATTCCTTTGGTGCATCACCTCGTTATCTTAGGATTATTTTTTGTATCTTCTCAACCTTGTCTCCTTTGTAAGATAGAGTAGGTTTTATAATATATTCTCTGCAATTTATTTTTGTGCACATGAACAGAGTAACAGGAACCGGCCTTCATCGGGAGAGCTCTCTTGATTTCAAAGTCCCATAGTTTGAGAGATGCTCCATGTTGTGTAATCAAACTGAAATTCTCAACCCATCTAGTTGCAGACATTCATAGGTGTTGTGATTCTACACTAATAGTTCCCGGTGGCCATAGGGTGACCGACCTCTTTGGTGAATCTAAAAGGAAAATTTATCTTTATTTTATTGTTTTAGAGGTATACTGATTTTTTTTTTGATTCTTTGGAAATATATGGAGTTATGATGTGATTCTTGGGGGTATATGTAGTTATTTGGTGATGTTTGAGAGGTATATGTAGTTGATTTGTGATGTTTGGGAGTCATATGGTGTTGTTTGTGATTCTTTGTGAGGTATATGGGGATGTTTTGTGATGTTTTGGGAGGTATATGGAGTTGTTTTGTGATGCTTTGGGAGGTATATGGAGTTGTTTTGTGATGTTTTGGGTGGTGTGTAGAGTTGGTGTTATGATTTATGTGTACTCATGTGATTTTGGTTATGTTTTTGATGTTGAGGATTGATGATCATTATTTAGAATATGATTTTTATCCCCTTTTAACACTATGTAACTACAATTATGGTTTCAATTTTTGTGAAAATGTGTTTGTGTACTAAGGGAATACCTTGTTGTTGTGGTTTGTTTATGTTATGAGTACATTTGTGCTGGGGACATGTGTGATAAGTACGATGTTGTGAGGGAAATTCATGCTCTTTCCATGGTTTGGTTGAGTTCTTCGATGTGATATAGTTGTTAGGGTACATATCATGATGCTTTGTGAACCATTAGTGTTGTGTTTGGCCCTTATGTGGTATTTTCATGGAAATTTCAGTGGGCACCCACAAAAAAAAAAACTAAAATTTCAAAACACCGAACCTTCGATGCATGACGAAATGAAGTATCTGTGTTGTGTTTTGCTGCCCTCCATTTTTGAATTCTGATCACCCGGTGTTGGATCTCGATGTCGACCCTCCCGATCCGGATCAGAATATGATCCTTCTAACTCGGGAGGTCCTGTCTCCCGACCTCCCCTAAGGCTTTGAATAAAATCGTGGAGGGTTCCTCCTATGTGTCCCCTTCGGAGAAGATAATGCCCGTGATTTCTGATGGGGCCCTCTCCCTTCACATCCCTTCACACATCACGAAGGATGTTGCTGACTCCAGATATATGTCCCTTATCGGAAAATTGATGGGTCCCAGACCCCCTCTCGAAGACATTAAAAAATGGGCCTGGCTGAAATGGAACCCTTGTGGTGCACTGGAAATAGCTGCGATGCCAAATGGTTTTGTCCTCTTCTCCTTCAGCATGAAAGAGGATTTCTCTCGAGCTCTCCTAGGTGGTCCATGGTTCTTTGGTAGAAGAGGTTTCTATATCAGGAAATGGTCTCCTAGATTCAACCTGCTTACCAAAACAATGACATAGGCTCCAATTTGGGTTCATCTTCCGGACACCGCCTCTCAACCTGTGGCACCCCGTGATTATTGAAGGTACCGCTCTTTCTATGGGATCATTAATCAAAATAGACTAGGTCACTTAGGCCAAGAATAGATTCATCCATGTTCATTTTTGTGTCAATGCTGATGTAAGTAGCCCTCTCCCAAAATTGATTGATCTCCTGTCGGATTTTGGAACCTGGTCTCAAAGCATTGAATATGAATATATCCCACAAGCATGTTCAATCTACAAAATCATAGGCCACAAAGCTTCTGGATGTCCCACTAAGCCTCAACCTAAACCCAAAACCATGGCTTCCTCTCCCAAAAAGAAAGGAAAATATATCCCTAAGACAATTCCTGGTGAAAACCCAGTCATCCCCACTTCCAACCAATTTTCCCTTCTAGAAGAAGGTGAGATCTCTACCGACTCCATCCTGGCCCCCCCTCTCAACCCCTCTCCTCCCCTTTCCTTGGCCTTTGTTACCAAGGAGGTATCTATAGCTTCCCCTTGCCCCAATCCCCTCGCGGCCCCCATTTTGGTGGCTGTTTTAGCCCCGTCCACTCCACCCTCTTGCTCCCCTCCTTCCAATATCCTCCTTTCCCTTCCCCCTCCCCGAGTTAGGCTTGAGCTTCCCCTTGCTAACATTCCTTTCATCGGTTCACCCTTCCCTCTCCCCTTTGATTCCCTACTCTCCCCTTCCACTTTATCCTCTGATGACAGTTTAAATCCCCGCACGACCCACATTAGTTGTAGGAAGCCTGATATAAGATTTGAGAAAGTGTGTGATCGTATCGCAAGTAATGTCAAGTTGCAGCAATAATCATCCCTAAATTTGGCACAAGGTACTCAAAGCACTATCCCCATGGTTATGGGGAACAAATCTAAATCCAAGAAATGAAGGTGATCTCTTAGAATATTCGTGGGCTTAAATTTCTACAAAAATAGAAATGAAATTTAAGCACTCTCCCGACATTATTATGCTTCAGAAACCAGCCTCAAAAAGACGCCCGTCTCTTGAAAATTTGGTCGGCTACTTCTTTTGCTTCTTAGCTCACAATGGGCAATTCAGAGGCCTATGAACCCTCTTGGACCCCAAACATTTCAAAGGTGAATGCCTTCTGCAGCACCCCAATTTTTTGTGCAAACTCTTCTAGGAATTGGATTCTAATGCTTCCAGGATTACAATCAATGTATACCCCCCAAGCATGGAAGTTCAGTGTGAAAGACTCGGAAAGACATCTCTAATTTCATAAAGAATTGTGGAAATCTCCTGGTGCTCATTATGGGGGATTTCAATTATACTCTTTACCCCTCTGAAACCCCAATAGCATTGAAGTTTTGGATGAATTTATAAGGGGAGATACTCTTCTAGACATGGACCTTCATGGAATGTCCTTTACTTCATCAAATCATAGAGTTGGCAAAAATCACATAAAAAGTAGATTGGACAAGCTTTAGGTTCCTTGGACTGGATCTCACTTTACCCTGATTTCTTTCTCATCTCCTTACCCGTGCAACTTCCAACCACAACCCTTTAATTCTCTATGCATACAATAAGTTGAACATAAAAATATCCCCTTTGATTCGAGCTCGCTTGGCTAGAAAATAATTAACTTTACCCTCTCATAAAGAGCTAGTGGAACATCAAATTTTAGGGATCCGAAATGTTTAGACTCTCCAAAAAACTTAAGGAAATTGAAAAACATCTCAAAATCTGGAAGAACACGGTTTTCGGCAACATCAAAAACCGTAAGCAATGGCTGACTCAGGAAATTTCTGACATTTCAGCTCTGGTGGAGGTTGAAGGAAGAATGGAACAACTCCATATTCAAGAAAGACATATTCTCAGTGACTTCCACAATACCCTAAGGGAAGAAGAGACCTACTAGAAACAGAGATCTCGGGAACTTTGGTTGGAGAAGGGATATCACAACACCAATTTTTCCACATTACTACCTCTAAGCACAAAAGCAAGGATAAAATCAAGGAATTGCTTACTTTGGCAGGTAACACCTTAACCTCCGACACTGACATTTCTAATGAATTAGTCTCCCTTTATTGTAATATTCTTTAGGAAGAAGACCCTCCTAACGAGTAAGCTATGTCCAAGATGCTCCAACACATTCCCAAAGTAATCTCGGAGGACATGAATGGAAACTTAATGAAACCCTTCTCTATGGAGGATATCCATAAAGTAGTTTTCACTATGAAAGGGGAAAAGGCCCCTGGCCCCGACGGCTTTCCCGCTGCCTTCTTTCAAATCTTCTGGGACATCATCAAGAAATATCTTTACAAGGTAGTTATGGAATTCCAGTCCAACAACGACCTTCTAAAATAATGGAACACCACCTTTATAGCTCTTGCCCCCAAAGCTCTTGGATCCAAATTGGTCTCCAATTTCAGGCCAATTAGCCTCTACAACACCTCCTACAAAATCATAACCAAAATGTTAGTAACCCATCTTAAGCCTCTGATGAATAACCTCATCATGGAGAATCAAAATGGTTTCATCAATGGGCACCTTATTCAAGGGGGTATCATCACCATTCATGAAGCCATCCACTTTTCCCATCACTCGAAGTCTGTGGGGATGATCCTCAAATTAGACATGCAAAAAGCTTTCGATAGAGTTAGCTAGACTTTTTTGATCCATGTTCTAAAAAGTTATGGGTTTGACAACAGATGGTGCAACTAGATTTTGTCTTACATTGCGACCCCTTGCTTCTCGATTCTCATCAATACCATCCCGAAGGATTTTTCAAAAATATCAGAGGCATTCACCAGGGGGACCCTCTATCTCCTTTTCTATTCTTGTTAATGGCGGACTCCTTCACTAGAGCTCTTGAGGCGGACAAAATTCTTTCGGTCATTTCTGTCATCAAAATCCCTTCCATCTCCCCTTCCGCCACTTACAACCAATTCACAAATGATACACTACTTTTGAGTGCTTCTTCGGTGATTGAAGCTCGTGCCTTGAAAGAAATTTTAGAGGACTATCAACAAGCCTCTCAATAATTAATCAACTTCAACAAAAGCAGTATCTCCTTCCTAAACACAGCGGCTCAAACTCAAAGAAGGATTGCTGACATATTTGGTTGTAGAATTATGGACTTTCCCTCCACCTATCTTGGCATCCCCCTATTCAAAGGAAAACAAACCAAGAACTTGTGGAATCCTGTCATTGAGAGATACCAAAAAAAATTGGCTGCTTGGAAAGGTGCTATTCTTAGTTAGGCTGGAAAACTTCAACTAGTCAAAGCTACTCTGTAGAGTCTACCTATCTACTTCATGTCTCTTCTCAAAATGCCTGCCTCAGTGATCACTGTTGTTGAAGGAATCCAATTTTTTTTTGGAATGGGGTTGAAGCCAAAAAACGGATTCACCTAGTCTCTTGGAATGAAGTCTGTAAACCGACTATTTGGGTGGGCTTGGTATAAGACACATTTCTGATATGGATATTGCTCTATTGGCTAAAATTGGTTAGGAAGTTTCTCAAGGTAATTCACATTGGGCTTAGCTGCTAAGATCCAAATACCTGATGCAGGATGAAGATTTCCTTCTCTCATCCCCTCCCGCATGGCTCAACCATCTGGAACTCAGTTACTAGCTCTCTTCCTCTTCTCCATTCTGGGACCAAGTGGAGATTGGGAAATGGAAGATCTATTGAATTCTGGCTGGTGGATTGGGGATAAACCTCTGAGTCTCAACTCTATTTGGGAACCTATCAAAAGGAACCTCATCAATAGGGAAGGTAGAAAATTGTCTAGTTACTAAAATATTCAGAACTCTATACCCTCTTGGCACATTCTGGATTGGATAGGCATTAGTGATCTTCATAGAGTCAACTCTTATTTCATTTGAGATCTTCCCTTTCCTTCCTCTATATTCCATTCTCCTCCCCTGCTGATGAACGTATCTAGCCCCTTTCCCCCTCTGGTGCCTTCACTATCAAAGCTGCATATCACACTAAGCCGGACCACTGTTGGCCCTCCCCTCTTTAAAATTTGGTCCAAAGAGTCTATTCCAAAAATTGGCTTCTTTTCCGGGTATCCTTCAAGTACGCTTTCCTCTCAGGTGATAACCTTAAGAGGAGAGAATTCTATCTTCCCAATCGATGTGTTCTTTGTTGGAAAGCCTTGGAATCCTCCTCTCATCTCCTTCTTCACTGCCCTTTTGTGCACACTCTCCGGAGTGGGATTTTGTCATGTTTTAGAGTTGTCGAACCTTCCAAAGTTTTTTTTTCATGAGACCCTCCTGCAATGGTCCTCCACCTTCACTCACTCGGCTGTCTCCCTTTCCTAGAAAATCATCCTCCCACATGACCTCTGGGGTATATGGAAAGAGAGGAATAGGAGAATCTTCAAAGATCAATGTTGGGATCCGGAGAGGGTGGCTAGTCATATAGCTATTCTCTTCCGAGGATAATCTCAATAGCTACTTATGGAAAAAATATCAGCAGAAAATTCAGCTATGCAATCACAAGGATTGGTGTTAGCAGATGATGATCCTTCCCACAGCCAAATCCTCTTCCTAGGCTCATGCAGAGGTTAAGTGGCTCCCTCCTCCTCTGGGTTGGTTGAAACTTAATACAGATGGTGCTTCTAAAGGTAACCCTGGGAAGTCGGGGGGGCGATCCTCCGAAATTTAGATGGTTCCCCTAAAGCCACTATTGCAGTCAATTTTAACCTAGGTACCAATCACAGGGCTGAAGCCTTAGCAATCTTAAAAGGGCTGGAGATGAGTCTTAAACTTGGCAACGATCCCCTAATTGTGGAAAGTGACTCTCTCAATATTATAACTCTCCTCAACTCGGATGAGCTAGGTCAATGGACTATTAAAAACATTATTGCTGACATCTGGATCCTCCAAAGAAATTTTCAGCAACTCAAGTTTTAGCACACTCTTAGAGAAGGAAACAAGGCGGAATATTTTTGGCTAACATTGGTGTCCTCCTTGACTCTCAGCAAACTTGGCTTGATAATTTCCTTGCCAATCTCCTTCAAATTACCCATAATGACTGCTCTCTTTCTAGCTAATAATGGGGATGGGAGTCTGATTCCTATGTCAGCAAATCCAGCAATAGACACTCCATTCTCACTTTTGACGGTGGTAATGATCTCCATATTAATTTGAAGTATTGCTCCATGGAGCAATGCACGTGTGATGAGTATTACTGCACTCGTGTGGATCCAGGTCTGGGATTCACCATTCCACATCATAATTACTCTTGTCTTAGATGGATGGATGATGTGGAAGGCTCCCATAGTTATGGCGAGATTTTTAAAGCTGAGTCGTAGATTGTCTCCTCGAACCACATCCATGATTTTTTGAAAATGGGAGGGCAGCTGAAGCACATTGAACTAACTTCATGCACAAGGTTGCGGGAGGACTATGAGGTGTGGAGCATCCTTAGCAACAATGACATCATGAAATTCCTTGATAGGATGCCAAGTTACTCAGTGCTGGTCTTGTATGGTGCTCTGGCCACCTGGTATCATGGCAAAGTTTAGATAGGAAATACCCACTTCACTTTCTCCACTAATGTCATTGCTTCTGTCACCGGCCTTCCTTCCTTGGGTGCAGTGTACTTCAAGAATCCTCTATAAATGGAGCTCCAAGACTTCATCGCCCATGGGGAGAAGCCAAAAAGTTACCTCTCGGGCTATATACGAGAATCCCTCCTTCCTCCCTAGGATAGATTCACCGAGGTGATCATGAGGTACTTCACCATCAATGGCCATTATAGGTTAGTATATGGTTCTCATTTCTTTCTCCTCTCGTAACTTCAAGTGGGGAAAAAGATCAACCTGGCTGCTTTCCTTTTCCAATCACTTGAGCATTCCATCAACCTAGTTAGGGAGGGTGAAGGGCCCATTCTACATCAGGGCCTCCTCTACAATATATTCAAATTTTTCACTTCCCTACTGAATTGAGTCTTTTTCCTCCCAAGAAAAGTCACCCCATCATACACCCACCTCCTCCCCCATTCCATCCCCCGCTTCCCACCCCTCCTCCGCCCACTACCACAACCGAAAAATATCCTTCGACTCGACTTGGATGTTGAAATCCTAGTAGGTTTTATTCCCCTTACCTCCCCTGTTCATCTTCCCTCCCCGAGTCCGCCGCTTTTGTTGCTCATGTGGCTTTGGTGGTGCTTTTCACTTCCTCTCCTACCTCAAGCTCGAGCTTCACATCTTGGATTCTCTATTGGGGCTCACTCAATTGTATCCTAATTCTCCTAATTTTGTCCTTATTGACACGGAGGTGGAGCTCAATGTGAGGGTCTTAACTTCCAGTTGGATGCCAATAACACTAGCGTGGAGGATCGTGACACCCCCCGAGATTATCATTTAGATGCTGACTCAAACTGGAATGACTTTGTTTCTAGAAACATTGAGAAGGACAACACGAATTTGCTATCGACACCAAGAACCAGTCGGATAGGTTGTCATGGGGGTTGGCACTTCCATCATGGCCAAGCTAAAATGCTCCTTCTCGATTCTCAAATCCTAGGAGAAATTCACTAAAAATACCAAGAAGGCCATTACCAAAGATTGTACCGACCTGTTACTTCTTGCTAATGAATCAGGGTCTATCGAGGCCAAGAATACTATAATTAAGCTTGAAAATCTCATATGATGTTTCTTTTCTACTTTGGGCTTGCTCTTTGGCCTTATTTTTTTGGAAACTTTCTCAGGTTATTTTCTCTCTATGTAAGCTTTAATGTTTAATCTAGCCGTTGGGCTCCTTGTATAAGGTTGTGGGACTTTCTAAAACCCTCATTTTTCCCTCTTTCCAAAAAAATATTAAGAGCTTGAGATTAATAATTATTGTTAAGGGAATAGACTAATTTAGTAATAAAGTAAAAGAGAACTAACAATCCTCACATAACATTAAAATTTAAGGTATTTCCAAAATTAGTTTGCTTCCTTATGGTCACTTTACTCAACAACTTTTTTTAATGACATGTGTCATTATTGATTTTTTTCTCCTATGTATCCTTTAATATTTGGTGTTGTGTTGCATTGAGGATGATGCTCTTATAAGGGGAGGGAAATGTAGTTCTCACATAAAAATATATATAAAAATTAAACAAAGAGGAAAGGGGGAAATTACATGGTTGATGGTGGAAGTCTTGAAGTATGGGGAGGGCCACATGGGATGCTTTTGGTAGAGCATTAGACTCCATTTAAGCATGCAGATTGAGGAAATATTCTAGGAGTTATAATTTTGAACACCTAAGGCATGTGGGCTCTCTAACCATGTATGGGCACCTTAAAAACTATCATACTGGTCATCTTCCTTTCATAATAATATAACCATATTATCCGAGGTTTAGATGCATTTAATGTGCTGAAACACAAGCTAACATTGTAATTTATCAGCAATTTGTTATTTGTAATGATTGAGAACTGAATTAATTAAACAAAATGATGTGTAGAGCTATGCCAAATGGAGCTCCAACTCTAGCCATCCCAAATATGTGTGCAAGATGGTCACTCAACATTGCATGCATGGATAAAACTTTAACCAATATCTCTTCATATCATTATATGCATATTGATTGATCTAGGTTTTTATACGTGATGAAGAAGGTTTATTGGTCTTCGAGAGGAAAAGAAACTTCATTTCTATTGTTGTTTTGTTTATTGTTTGTAGAAGAAAAATGAAAATAGTACGGAGTTTGTTAAGATTGAATATGGTCAAATTTATGGTTCCATTCTTGATCAAATGAATAAAACAAAGGACATGTCTGAAATATAGAGACTGGAAAATGATGATAGGGCCATTGGTTTGAAAGCATGGAAAGAAAGTAGAAGCAATGCTATTGTAAGGAAATCAAAGCAATGCAGACAAGGATAATGGATTAGTAAAAATGCATACGCATTTAATATCCTTATCTTGCGAGGAAGTTGAAAAGTATTTATTCCTTATTCTTCTCCCTTGTGGATATACATTGGGCTCTTACATAAAATTGATTAGAAAATATTTCCCTACTCGACAATGATGATTTGTATTCCACACTTGTATCTAATTTTATGTTTGAACTACAAGGTCTTAAGGTAGTTGACGGTGAGGAACCGTCTAGAGTTTTTCATTTCAATCCTATATCAAAGGCGATTGAGTGGTAGGTATGTTGTAGTGCCCACTCCTCTTAGACATTTTTTCATCTTGATTTTGATACTATTGGACTGATGTTAAGACTTTTTTATTTCGATACGTTGATAAGTAGATGATATATTTTACTAATATTTGGATTATTGACATTATGATGCTACACTTTATTATGATTCACTAGATAGTGATGTTAGACATTTGATATATATGTTTATTTTCATGATATGGATTTCATATTTACACATTATGTTTTGAGTACAATTGTAATCTCATGAATGTTATGTCATATTTTGACATATTTATGGAAATCATAATCATTAAATATTCATTGATGAACATTAATTTTATATGTATAGTTTATTGATGTTGTTGATACAACCAAAAGGCTAGAGAGGTTTTTTTTTTGTGTGTAGGAATTTTATCACAAAAATTAGGGGGATAGGGGACCAACCATAGAAGGATGTTAGGTGTTTAGAAACGAGGTGAAATTTGACAACCTGTGTAATGTTGTTTAGTGTGTGTTTTACATGTCTTGTTTGGAAGTCTCCCATGGGGGGTGACTTCACATGTGTGACCATGGGGTGAATTGTGTCAATTTTCTTTAAATTTTGCATGTATTTTATGTTAGTTCTCAATTTGATATCACCCCATTTGCTCTAAAAATTCTTCAATCAATGGGATTTGTCGTATTTTCTATCTCCCCATATTGATGCATGAAAACTCTTTCCTTCATTTGGTTGCCATGATCAGTCCTTTCCTTTGGTCGAGGATCACTTTAATTCCGAGTTTTTTTCCTTTCCTTTTTCCATGTGAAATAATTTGTAACTTGGGCGTAAACTCGGGTTTTCCCCCTTCTTTATGTTTTTCCACAGTCACATTTTGTTTTCCATGTCAATTTTTGTCCCAACATCTCGTACAAACGTGTTCCTTTTTTATTAGATACGGCTCAACAGGAATTTTGAAACTCTAAGGACAACTTCAACTCAAGTCTTGTCCATATGGAGGACCTTCACTCATTTGAAAATTTACCTCTTGGTTTGACCTTTGGAGTTGCGCCAGTGAGACACGTAGAGGTTTTTGCTGGCCCTACCCATACATAGAATTTTTTTCATCCGGTCGGTGTAGCTTTGTCGGACCATGGACACGTGGAGGGCTGACGCTCATTTTAGGATCCACCTCTGGGTCCTACCTTAGTAGTTGTGCCAAGGAGACACGTAGCACCTTCTACTAGTCCTTATTTTTTCAAAACTCGCTAGACCGAGACAGTGGTGAGTGTGCGCTTGTTAAGGGTCTCCGCTTTTGGACACCATATCAAAATTTTGCCAATGAGACATGTGGAGGTTTTTACTAGTTCCTCTCTATATTTAAAATTTTCAAGAAACTTTCTAAGGCATGGGACATGTGGAGGGCCCATGCCTACTTGGGACCTACCCTTGTAATTAATTTTGAAGAAGTGCTGAAGGGACATGTGGAAGTTTCCACTCACTCTGCCCTTGCTTGGACTTTTCAACGGCCAAGGAAAAATTCCTAGACCCTAGGGACGTGGCACCTTCCGCTGGTCCCTAAATTCTTTCAGCGAACTTTCCATGCTAGGACATGTTGTGAGTTCGTGCTTGTTTAGGGTCTTTTCTTTCAGGCACCATATCAAACGTGTGCCATTGAGACATGTGGAGTCTTCCACCACTCATTTTATACCGAGACTTTTCAAAGTCCAAAAGGTAATTTTTCAGGGCCCTGGGGCATGTGGAAGGCTCATGCTTATTTGGAAACTTTCTGTGTACTTCACCTTTGTAGTTGTGCTAAGGAAACACATGCATGTTCATCTTATCTAAAGTTGAGAAAGGGGAGAATCAACGGTTGTTGTGCATTGCATAAGATTTTGCCACCTTTTTCTCCAAGAAACTCCGGAGATGCAAATACGCATTGTCTTTAATCATTTTTGATGAAATTCCTTGTTTTTTTAGTCTACAAAGTGTAATTAAATGGATTTAGAGCATAATTATTGAGTCCAATGATTGTAAAGATTGATATTTTGAAGTTGGAATTGCTCGGGCACTTGCAAAAATGGCAATTACTAGGAAGTTGGATGAGTAGAGTTGGAGAGGAAATAATAGGAAAAGGATGACATGATGGAGGTTACAGAACAAAGGATGAAAAAGGTGTTACCTCGATGGTGAAAAGGATTTCCTATTAGATCCAAATTTATACAGAGCCACAAGAAAATGATTTAAACAAGGATTTCTCACATGACAAGAATAAAAGAATGATTAGAAGGACTATAAAAAGGTTTGGCATGGCATCCTAGTAATTAGTCGAGGGTCTTAGAAATGTGATCATTTCATGATTTCTCCACCTGGTTGCTACAGGTGTAAATTTGTTAAATGTCACTTTCTAAGACATATTGGTAATAAGCAAAGGATTCCTCGAATATTCTTATTTTTGAGGGAAAATTTGGGATGAGTGACTGAGTAAATTATATAAATTCAATGAGGATACTCTTGCAAATGGTGGGGGTTGAATTCTTAAGAGAAAATATGAGAAATCCCATCTTCCTAAGAGACCATATAAGAAACCTATTTATTTCCTATGTTTTTGATTTGATCATGTCAAGTTGGTTGCAAGTGTATAGCCATTGACAAGCTCTGAGACTATTCAAATAAACTTTCCCCTATTGATGAAACTAATCAACTTTAAATTAATTTGAGTTAATCTTTGGAAAATTTGTGTCTATTTTATTTGAGAATTGTGTAAGCATTTTTTCTTGTTCCTATTGCAATCTTGTGTTAAAATCCATTGGAATCACACATGATCTCAAATCTCGTATGATAGTTTAGTGGCATTTGCAATTTCATTACGAGAAAATCCTTCATCCCGTAATGAGAAAAACAATTTAAAATGACTTTACTTGTCATTTTTTTGATAAATATTGTTTGTAAGCCTTTTAGTGTATCTTAGGCATGAGGAACCAGGATATTTGATGTTTAATTGAGTCTTTATCTCAATCCTTTGTGTTAAATTCTTGGAGATTGTGTGAAACCATGAAAATTTGGGCCTCCATTGACGCTTGAGACCTTCTAGTTGAAGGAATATTTTATCTATTCTCGAAGCATTATGTCACTTAGTTTTCCAACTCTTATGAAGGTTCTCAAAGATCTTGCAAAATCAAGTTTATCCCGCTTAATCTCCCACCAAAAATTATTCAAAATAATGAATCCTACCACGAATACCTCATTTTAAATCTGTATGTCCACAAATGAATAAATTCTACATGCCAAAATATGTAGAAGAAATAAGGATCCCATAATGTCTCCAAGAGTAACCTTAACCATGTTTAGAAAATATCACCATTCTTTAGAAGTGATGACTCGTGAGAGTTAAATTGTGGTGCATTGATCATATTTTCTCGAGGTATCCTTTCAAATTTGTGAAAAGAAGAATATCTTCATTCTCCTTCACCGAAATAGGTTACAAAACGGGTCCTCTCACCCTGGTTGAAAGTCATGACCTAAATCAGCGAGGATAGATCAAATCCTTAATGAAGGTGTTATCCATTTCTTCGATTCTGTGTGATAAAGAGTAAGAAAAATCCCCTCACGAGCTACAAATCACTCATAATATGATCATGTATGTCTCTTAGTGTCTTACTAAATCTGCGATGCTACTTGGTTTCTAAGGGAGAATCAATTTGTATACCAACACGAGTGGTGCCATTGCAAGGAAATTATTAGTGTTGTCGGGGAATTATTAGCATTTCTAGGGATTATTTGAACTCGAGACTCATTTGTGTGGAAACAACAAAATTGGCACGATTTTTGGGGATCTTCAAAGGCATTCTTATATTTGGCCCTCACAATTTTTCTTGCATGAGTTAAGTACAAATATATTTTCGAACATCATCCTTTGTTGAGATCTGTAAGATTTGTGCAAGTTACAAGTTTTGTGTGCAATATTTCCAATTTATGTTGGTGTTTGCCCTAATTTGACATCATAAATGATAAATACAGGTAAAGAAAGGGTCGATTTGTAATCTTTGCATCAATTTAGTGTTGTGGACATTTGACACATCAATTTTAGTGAATTTTCACAACTAAGGTGAAAATCCTTAGTGGCAATTCCATGTTGAATTAATTTTTATAAATTTCGAGTGTCTTAAACTCTGTCAATTGAAATTTATCACTAATCTCTACAAAGTGGAAGGAATAAGATCTTTCTTCGTTAAAGACCTTACTAGAAGGTTGTTTCGAATTGGGAAAGACAATTTCGAAGGAAGAAGAATATAGAAGTTTATTGGGGATCAAACATGAAGAAAAGAGTTATCAATTGTGGAAATTGATCATCCTCTCATTGAATATTTCCATACTTTTTGAATCAAGTAGTATTTTTGTAGATCTAAATTCTCCAACGGAGAGGATTCTTCTTTTGTATTTAAAAATTTTCATTTTATTTTGTGCTTGTGTTCTTTAAAGCCGATAGGATCTCGCAAGAATTGGAGTTTTTAGAGAACATTCATTTTGAGAATTGTATTCCGGTGCCCCATAGACCCCTCACTCCTCATCATTTTTTTTTCTCATGTAAGATCACCTCCTAAAAACAATATGGCCCACCCCCACCCAGACCTCTATTTGTTGTGAACACTTTTGGTTCGATAAATTTAAGTGGTATGGCTGGATATCCAAATGTTGTGCCCAAAGATGTTATAAATAGACTACCTAAATTTCAAGGAAATAATGCTATTATCTTTGTTGATCAACACTTAAAGCTTTTTTCAATATGATAGAAGTCTTTGAGATCAAATTTGAGGATGTGTACCTAAATTTTTTTATTCATACTCTAGAACAGGATGCACATGACTCGTATAAATATTTTCCAGACAACTCCATTGATTCATGGACAGAAATGAAGAATGCTTTTAGATTACAGTATGGAGATAAAACAGACCCTAGGTTACTTTTATCAAAATTTGAAAATATTAAAAAGAATCCTAATGAGTTTGTTCATGAATTCAATACAAGGTTCAATAAGACCCTAAATAGGCTACCTGTGATCCTGAGGCCAAGTGATGTTTCTGTTTGATAAAATACTCTGATGCTTTTGATAAGAAGGCTACCTATTATTTGAGGGATAAGAACCCAACAACATTGAGGCAGGCCTTCAACATTTATTTGTAGATTAAAAACAATATAAAATCATTTGGTAGGCCTCCTATGAGGGAAGGTATCAAGATGATCAATCTAGAGAAGCCTCAATCAAGTAAGTCTATGGATCTGGAGGAGGTTGTGAAAAATTTTGCCTAGAGATGTTAAGGAAATATCCTATAAACTAGCCAGAGTAGAGAAGGGGATTGGACAAAGTTCCCAAGGTCAGCATAAAATACAAGGTCAATAAATATTTCCAAATAATCCTAGGGGTGATCAGAGATCTAATGACATAGGTAAAGTACCCATGGGGTCAGGAAATAGACATCCCCAAGCCCATGAGAATAGAATTGTGTCTGATCCTTTGACTGCCAGAGTTATGCGATGTGGAAGAAGCCAATGAAATTGAGTGGTGTGACATATGTTTCTTGCCACATGCCCCATGTGATGAAGAAAAAGAAGTTGAGGAAGCTAATGATGAAACTGATGATGATGTGTGCATGATGGAGTGCTCTACAAGATCATGACAAGGAGTAACTTTGACTTAATTAATTAGTTCCAAAACTACTACTATTTTTTGGGATTACATCCACTAGGTATTACCGCTTCCTCCCTCTCATAGTTTTGAAATAGATATGGTACAATATTTTGAATTGCCTATTAATGATTTTTAATACTTAAGGGCATTAATGATTAAAAATTATTACGAAGGAATCCCTTCTAAGAAGGATAGGTAGTTGTTAATGAATGTTGTGGTTGCCCAAGAAAAGTAATATAACACTAGGAGTAAATTTGTCAAAGGGGTAGAGTCTCGGGACAAATAAAAATTCTAGTTATCACCAATATCTCAAGAGAAACTCCTAAGAAAGATACATCTAGAAAAGGCCTAGTTTCCACAAATAGAACCGGTATCTCGCCCATGCTCAGACCATGAAAAATACTTTGTTGTCAGATGAGTTTTTCATTCTTCCTCCAAATGTTGCCTTTCCCAAATACATTCCTTATGACATTGCCTATGTCTTGAGTTAGATCAAGATTTCTGGTCCAATTGATGAGTTGCTTAGGATTTTGAGCACAAGAAAAGGGCCTTTGAGTATTTGGGATTGAAAGAAGAAAATATTACCCAAGGTAAAAATTTAAACAATGTTGAGACTCTTCCTAGCATTACAGAAGAGTTGGAAAAACCCCAAGTGTTGGAAGAACTATGCGAGCCACCCAAAGTATATTTGGGAACATCCTTGGTTGAGTCCTAACTAAATGTAGATCCATTTTTCACTACTCGATTATTAGGGATGGGTACATGTTACACAATTGTATGTTTGATTATGGAGTATCATGCAATATTATGCTTCTTGAGATCATGAATGGATTAGATATCAAAGTGACAACAACTTATGGGAACTACATGCGCCATAGATTCTAGAAAGGTGCCGGTGGTTAGATGTGTTTAGGGTTTGATAGTGTAACTTGTAGCATACCAAGAAGAGAACTAAAAATTAGATGTTGTTATGTTGATTTCCCTAGAAAATGGGGAGTTTTGTTATCAAGAAAATGGGTTTCTAGTGTGGGTGGGAGTATGCAAATGGATATATCTTTTTCCACTATACCTATTGAGGGAGCCTTGTAAATTTGTATGTTGAAAAGAAGATGCTACAACTCATTGAGGATCCCAATAATACTTCTTATTAAGTGTTATACACTGAAATTGATCTTGATAACTTTGTTGGATTTGCTAATGGTAAAGAGCACAAAATTGATCAATGCAAGTCTCTTAAACAAGTAGGTTATCCTTGGACCTTGGAATTTGTTGTTTAATGGGGCTTGCTCTAAATTTGGAAATGGTGCTGGTATTTTTCTGATATCTCCAGGATAGGAAGAGTTTGTTTTCTCTTTTAAACTCAACTTTGAGTGCACCAATAATATTCTTGAGTATGAAGCAGTGCTCTTGGGTCTAAGAATTACTTGGAAATATGGTATTAGAGACATTATTGTTAAAGGATATTTAGAGCTAATTGTCAAGCAGGTTAGAAAATTATATGCAACAAAAAATTAGAGAATGAAGCAATATAAGCATGTAGTCTAGGATTTCATTGAGATGTTTGACTCCTTCAACATAATACATCATGATAGGAAGTACATAGCAGAAACATTGGCCGTATTGGGGTCTAGATTTGAAAATTGTATCTTTGTATCCCACTATTTTGAGTATAATATTTCGATATTAACTAGGTAACTGTTCTGACAATGTTAAACAATGGCAAGTATTCGAAGATGATGCCAAGGTGCAAAGTTTTTACCAGAACCAAGGAGATTTTTTGATCAACGTATAGATTAGGAGCCAATGGTTTGTGTGAATGATGGAAAGGAGACTTTATTTGGCAAAGACATCATTCAGTTGAAGACTAATACTATTCCTAGAGGTTTGGTAACACTTGAATCAAACTTTGATAATGTTGATTGCATTGTTAACAAACACATGTCAACCTCGAGGGATGTTGAAGAGAATGACCTAGGCACGAAGGATAAACCACGTAAGATCTGGCTAGGTAGTAATCTGAGCAAGGAAGAAAAGTAATCATATGTCCAATTGTTAAAGAAATACTAGGAATGCTTAGCATGGTCTTATTTTGAACTGAAAGAATACAAAGAGGATATTTTCCAGCACAAAATTCCCTTAGAACCTTCTGCCAAGTCGTGTAGGCAGAAATAGAGGCCGATCAATCCACTACTTTCCTTGAAGATGCAAGAAGAATTGAAAAATTAGAGGGATGGAGGAATCATACATCCCACTAGGTACTCATCATGGGTTGTAAACTTGATACTGCCGAGAAAGAATAATGAAGATATAAGGTCTGTGTGTGGACTTTAGAAACTTGAATAGAGCATCAATGAAGGATAACTACCCTCTACCAAATATGGAAAATATGTTATAATTGGTTACTAGTTCAGAATTTTTACCCACCTTGGATGGTTTTCTAGATATAACGAGGTAGTTGTGAATGAATCAAAGTGATTCAAGACTTCCTTTACCACTCCTTGGGGAACATATGTATATGTCATATTTCCTTTTTTCTAATGAATGGTAGAGCCACTTTCTAAAGAGTAATGGATGTAGCTTTCTCTAGTTATATTAAAGATTTCATTGTTGTATATCAAGATGATGTGATTGTTTTCTCTAGAAAATGGAGTGACCACCTGCAACACTTAGAAAAAATGTTGTTAAGATGTAGAGAGTATGGTATTTCCATAAATCCCAAGAAGTGCCATTTTGGAGTTCAGAAAGAAAAGCTTCTTGGACACATTGTGTCAAAGGAATGGGTCATGATTGATCCTGAGAGGGTAAAAGCCATTAGCAAAGTCCCTATTCCAAGAACCAAGAAGGGAATTCAATCCTTTTTTGGGAAGATTAATTTTTTTAGGAGATTTATCTCCAACTTTGTTGAACTAACTATCCCAATCACTAGCATGCTAAAGAAAGATCAAAGTATCAAATGGAAAGAAACAACTATTCAAGGTTTTGATGGGATCAAAGAAGCATTAAAGAATTCCCCTATTTTAGTAGCTCCAGATTATAAGAATACTTTCCAAAAAAATATTTTACTTGAAAGTACTATTGCATCTATGTTATTGCGAGAAGGATGATGAGGGAGTTGAAAGACCAATTGCCTTTTTTAGTAAGGCATTATAAGGAGCTGAGATAAAGTATACTATCATGGAGAAGCAAGAATTTTCTTTGGTAAAGTAAACAAAGGTCTTCAAGCCATACATTCGAGTTCCTAAATTCGTTCCTTATGTTCCTCACACCATGGTGAAATATATCCTATCGGAAATGGAGGTTTCAAAAAAAAATATGCCGATGCATAAAAAAATTGCATGAGTATGATATGGATATCCAAACAACAAAATTGCTCGAGGTTTGGGACTGACAACACTTATGGCGAGAGCAATCTGAAAATTGAGGTAAATGAAGTTGAAGAAGAAATAATGAATGTTATTTAAAAATTGATAAATTCTAAATCGTACAAGGACATCATTTTTTATCTCAAACATCTATAATGCCCTGAAAATTTGAGCAAGAATCAGAAAATAGCACCTAAGTTAGCTTCCAAAAAATATTTCATTACTGATTTTGGGTTAGCTTGAAAGAACCCTAAGGGAGTTCTATTAAGATGCATTCATCAAGATGAAGCCCGTAAGACACTTTTTGATCTCCATTGAGGATTTTATGGGGGGAATTTTGTTGGAAGAGTCATAGCTCATAAGATCTTAAGGGCTGGTTATTGGTGGCCAACTCTTTTAAGGATAAAACTCTATTGGTAAGAAAATGTGAAAGTTTCCAACGCTTTTATGGAAGACTTAAATCTTGAGGCTCCCTTCCTTTACAACCTATATCAATTAAAGCCCCATTTAGGCAATGGGGAATGGAATTCATTGGTGAGATTTTAGATCCTTCAAGTGTTGGCCATAAGTGGATTTTAGTAGCCACTGATTACTTCACCAAGTGGGTGGAGGAAATCCCCACCAAGAAAGCAACTCACCAAATTGTCATGGATTTCATTCTGAATCATATCATTTGCAGGTTTGGAGTGCCTACTAAGATAGTTGTTGATAATGCCATGAGCTTCTAGGCTAAACCTTTGGTGGCCATGTACCATGAATATGGGATCAATTCAACATCTACTTCCAATTATAATCCCTAAGGAAATGGACAAGAAAATTCCCGCAAAAAAATAATTTGAAGATAATTAGAATAAATTTGGAGTTAAACAAAAGGAAGTGGGGTGAGTAGATGAAGTTTGTTGTTTCATACTGATTGAATCATTGTTAAACAAGATAATAGAAAAATCCCATTTGATTTTGTGTATGGAACTCAAGTTCATTGACGTTCCATATGAAATCATCTTCATTTCAATTTCTTCAACAATTGGAAGATCAAGAGGTTAGTCCCTATGATGCTCACATCAATCATATTGTTGAGTTAGATGAAGAAAGAAGGGAATCCCATCAGAGGCATGTAAAATTCAGAGAGAAATTGAAGAAGTTGTTTGATAAGAAGGTGACTCCAAGAGCTTTTAGTGTGGGATATCTTTTGCTATTGTGGGATAGTAGGCACAAGGATAAGGGAAAACATGGAAATTTTGATGCATTGTGGATGGGCCCTTATTCAATTGAAATTTGAATTGGTGAACATACCTTCTTCTTAAAAGACCTAGATGGGGAATTTCTTGAATTGTATATTAATGGTAAGCATTTGAAACATTTCCTTGATTGATTTCTTAGAATCGAGGTATGCACCATTGTACAATGTATAGTCTTTTAGTTTCTTTCTACTTTTTTGTTTTTATGTTTTGGTTCACCCTAGTCCTTGGCAACCATTTTTGTTGGTTTCTCAATTTGTTCTTGGAAGGTTAGCTCGTGAATTCATTACCGAATGGTTTATTTTTGGCACTTGGTCTGCTATTTGTTCTTATGGCACTCACTGGGAGAGCCCATCCCCGAGTCAAAGATGATGTTGGTGCTCAATTTTATCTCACCTCATCTCGCTCTCAAAATTCTTCAACTGAGGGCTCTGTCATGTTTTTTATCTCCCGTATTGATGTGTGAAAAATCTATCCTTCATTTTGTTACCATGATCAGTCCTTTCCTTTGGCTAAGGATCACTTTATGTCTAGAGTTTGTTTTTGTTACTCATGTCCATGTGAAATAATTTTTAACGTGGTGTAAATTAGGTTTTTCCCCTTCCTTCTATTTTTCCCATAGACACATTTTGTTCCTTTCATTCCTTTGAGAAACAGATAAGGGTTAGGGCTAGGAGGAATACCTGTTGAATGTCGAGAGGGTGTGCGCGTACCGTAGAGAGAGATCAGGTCGACTACGAAGAACTCCTTTTTGTCTTGGAAGGACTACCTGCAAGTAAGAATACAAGACCACCAGATTTTAATTAGATAATAAATGAGGGAACTGCCTTGGGCCCAGGAAATATAAAACTTCCTTTCGAAGGTGGTCAGTTCCCCTGCTAATATGAATTAACACAAATTCTAACAAATAAGCTATTGTCCAATTACAATTTGTTTACCTTGTTAGAACAATAGAGAAAGGGCTGGTCTTGGTTTAGAATCACGGTGGACCGATGCCGATGCGGTCACTGTAACCGGTATCGGTTGTTGGTAACCGATATCGGTAGAAAATTTTAGGGGCTTTTGGTGAAGGTTGGTTGTAAGGTGGTTGTGTTGTTTTATAAGGCTGATAAATGGGTGGGGTTAGGTAATGGGGTGATGAGAAGGACTCAGAGAATATGGGGGTGTTCTTGGGGTAACGTAAGGGTGGAGGAATGATAGTTAGATGTAGTGTGTTGCTGGGTAGTAGATCTAGGAATAGACTTATGATGGTTTGTGATTGAAGTTCAAGAAATGTTATTAAAAGGACATACAAGACTTACTTACTAGTTATTGATGGAAAATGCAGAGTTCAAGGGTGTGATGCGAAGACGAGGGCTCAATTAGGATGATCGACAATCGGGAGATGAGCTATCTCCTCTCGATGCTCGGATGAGTGTCACGAGGCTCTGGTTATTCGATTTGCGATCTTGGGCTTGATGTCCTTCTCTACAAACTCTTCTCTCTTTCCTTCACTTGTCTCACTCGGCCAAGTAAATTCGGATCCTTCAATGACTTATCCTTTTTTGGATCAAATGAAAATCCGATCCTTTGTTTTTGGTTGGGAGTGGTCATTTACTGAGGAACCGATGGCGGTTACGTAATGGCAAGCGGCTGGTCGAGTAGGAACCGGTATCGGTCAGGTCAAAGTGGGCTATTTTTAGTAAAATAGCCAACTTTCCCTCCTTTTCTCCGAGGGATTAGTTGCGGGCTTGGTCAAGTCATTATGAGGTTGGTTTTGGGTGCGGGTGAGGAGTAATTAGTCATAGGTGTGGATGTAGACCAAGTTATAGGTCTTAATTAGGTTAGTTTAGGGTTAAGACTAGGTCATGATGAGGTGGTGAAATGAGGTGGCAGGTATGGCGATGTGGATTTATTAATTATAAGGTAATTAATAAATAATTGTGTAAGGTTTAGGTGATGAGGTTAGGTTGCGAAATGAGATGCGGGGCACAGGGGGTCATAAGACACAAATTTGGTGTCTACATTAGCCCCTTGTTGTCGTGTAGCTTGTCTTGTTAAAGCTGCACGGACAATAATAAGAAGTGGTTACCCCTGTTAAGGGTATAGGTAATCCCCCTCAAATCTATCATGATTGAGGTAGCGTGAAATCAGGGATAGGGTTGATAAAGGGTAAATGGTGTTGAGATGATGGTAAGATGGTGGGGTAGGTCCAAGGAAGCAGATGCACGTTGAAATGTAGTAGTGCGACTAGGGTACATGATTTGAAGAGCAAACAAGCAATTCATAGGCAAAGGTCGATAGTTTATCCAAACAAGGGTGATATAATCCTGGTATCCAAGGCATAGGAAGTAGCTCTAGGGGATATAACGGGTAAGGTACATGAAGCGTTTAGGCATGTTCGGCGTGCAAATGGTTGGTTTGGTTGAGATAAACGTCACGGTCTTGGTCTAGGCAAAGTTGGTCGGTGATCAAGTCAAGACCCTAATCATGCTAAAACACAACAGGTGAGCTCGATTGAACAAAAAGCTACATGATGGGTGGATAAAATTGTAATTTGTGGTTTTTGGCGAGGTATTTGGCCAAATGGTTGGTGCGGCCTTGGGTTGGGCCAAATGAATGGTGAGTGCGGCCTTGGGTCGGGCCAAATGGTTGGTGCGGCCTTGGGTCGGGCTGAATGGTTGGTGGCGGCCTTGGGTTGGGCCAAATGGTTGGTGGCGGCCTTGGGTCGGGCCAAATGGTTGGTTGTGGCCTTGGGGTCGGGGGCCAAATGGTTGGTTGCGGCCTTGGGTCGGGCCAAATGGTTGGTGCGGCCTTGGGTCGGGCCAAATGGCCTTGGGGCCAAATTGGTTGGTTGCGGCCTTGGGTCGGGCCAAATGGTGGTTTGCCTTGGGTCGGGCAAAATGGCCTTTGGTGCGGCCTTGGGTCGGGCCAAATGGTTGTTTGGCCTTAGGTCGGGCCAAATGGTTGGTTGCGGCCGTGAAGTGGGCAATGAAGTTAACAAAGGGTTTTGATGAAGGAGGATATAGGCAATGTTGTGAGAAAGGGCGATTAGTAAATAAGGCGAGAAATTGGGGAAAGGTAGGGATTAAACCAATATCGATTGTCTATGACCGGTATCGGTTAGATGACCAATACCGGTTCTTTAGGGCATAATATAACCGGTATCGGTTATAGGTCAAAAACCTATAAAAAAAAAAAATACGGCTTTGTCATTGTCATATTGTCAATTTGAAAACCAATTTTAGTTATGCGAGGTGTTTTTGTTGAGATTGTTGATTTTTCGGGTGAGGTGGCACTATTTGAGTGGAGAAGTGAGTGATTGGTAGGCCCTAGTGAGGAGGAGGCAACATTTGATTGGTGGAGGACCCAACAGAGGAGTTTGAGAGCCATGGCACAGCCAGGAGGAGCTGGAGGTGCTGGACCAGCTGGACCACCACCACCTATCCCACCACGACGACGTGTCATCATACCAGTAGGTTGAAACCCTTCATTGTGTGAATTTGATGTTGTTAAGCTATATTTGGGGGTTTGGGTAGGAATCCATGTTTTGATAAAATAATGAATAAATTGAAGTTATTTGAAAAATGAAGAGGATAGATGGGTTAAATAGGTCAAGGCGGCAGGGTGGGTAGGTTTTTAGGGTGTTTGGGTGGGTAAATAGAGAGAAATAGGCAAAATGGATGTGGGGGCCGCGTCGGGTTCGGCTCGGGATTTTCTGATGGCCGATGTCGGTCATTAAGCGGCCGGCATCGGTCACTATTTTCTTTGTTGGAGGTGATTTGTTAATTGCCGGCGTCGGTCGTATGGCGACCGGCGTCGGTGGAGAGATGTTGAGGGAGGACCGGTGGCGGTCATGGTTGACCGGTACCGGTCCTTAGGATTGTTTAGTGTTGGTTTGGTTTGGTTGTTGTTGTGGTTTTGGGTATTAGGTTTGTTTGTTGGTTTTGTTGTTTGTGTTGTTTATTTGTTGTTTATTATTGGGTTTTGTGTTTTGGGTGTGAAGAGGGGGGATATTGTAGAAGATAGGTGGGTGTAGATGTGTGTTATAGAGTGGGGTGTGGTCGGGTGGATAAAAAGGGGTATAGGGTTAAAGGAGTTGTTGTGATAAAAGTAGGGCTAATGCGGTGAGTTGGTTTTGCGAGGCACGTCGGCGGTGCGATGCGGGATAGGATGCCCCGTTGTTGAGACGGATGCGGCCACACGTGTCCGCAGCATGAGTGGGCCATCATGCGTGAGGTGGGACTCGGCGGAGTCCAGCGTTATAGGGCGATAGATAGGGATCACAGTCTGATGGTTGCCCTCATCGAGAGATGGGATCCGGTGACCAATGTGTTCCATCTCCGACTGGAGAGATGACGATTACACTGGAGGATGTGTATCGCATCCTTAGACTACCGATCGATGGAGAGGCAGTCTTCCAGGTGGATGCAGAGACAGCCATGGACAACATTTTATAGGTATTTGGGGATGCAGCGCTATTGACTTATCACAGCGCGAGCATTGCCTATGGGGACATGTATCATGCCCATAGACATGAGACACGGCTTGCCATGTTGATGATGATCGGCATCACATGCTTCGCCCTCCCGGACTCAGAGGGAGGCCGCTTTCCACGGGCGCTGATGGGGGTACTACACGAGATGGTGGAGGAGCATACATGTTATGCTTGGGCACCAGTATACAGTGCGATTATCTAGAAGAAGGCTGTGGGGCTACCGCCGGATGAGGCGATTCGGGATTTGTTCTACATTCTTGTTACATTGCTGGGCATATGAGCATATCATATGCATTCGACCAGTAGGGCTGCCCCAGCAGCCAGGGCCACAGGTGATCTATAGATATGGCTTTCAGAGGTGGTTGGGGGTCGTGGGCCAGCCACGAGTAGTTCTCGCCGGATGGGATGTAGCATATTACCGGCATGTATTAGAGGGCGTGACTGCCTTGGATATTGTATGGAGGCCTTACAGAGGTCATCAGCCCCGCGGAGGAGCCCGATCACAGTTGCGGTGGATCCAGTATACATTCTGGATAGCGGGGACGAGAGGCGGGAGAGCATGAGCGGATACCCCAGAGAAGTACGGCGGAAGATGGGGCTGACGCAGGATGAGCCACCTCCCTTCCCTCGGTACGGAGGGATGATGTAGAGCCCCCCACACTGCACCAGCCCATGGACCCAGTTGGGTAGCGAGAGGCAGCGGATGATCTGTAGGCGGCGCCGAGGCTGCAGGAGCATTTTGGTATGGTGGGCGGGGAGAGAGCACGAGAGAGCATGCCCATGCAGCCAAACTTAGCGCAGTGTTAGAGCGAAGAGGACCAGCTCGGGGACAGTATAGTTATTACAAGGGTAGCTTGCTGCTGCACGAGCACGAATAGGTGTCTAGAGGCGGTAGCTTAGCGAGCGCGAGTACGAGCACCACCACGAGGCACCACCAGAGCACCACAGCACAGCACAGCACAGTGCACGCCAGCGCAGCCACAGTACACGCAGTACCACCACCGCGGCACAGCCACGAGCCACGTACCACCGGCACCATCACAGCCACAGGCACAGGGTGTATTGGTAGGACAGGGGCCATTGTTATTAGGAGTCGGGGGACCAGCCCCAGCAGCTATGGTGGCACGGGCCCATTATATGGAGGCGAGAGCGGAGGCCCGGTACTATCAGGACGTCCTTGATGGTACCGGGGCTGACTATCAGCCGTATGCGGCGCATAGAGTGGAGACCTCACGGAGTCAGAGATCCCAGGGGGTGTAGCTACAGCGGTGGGTCGGTGTGCGAGGAGGAGGGAGGCGAGCGAGGCAGGGACCCCGCGAGAGAGAGAGTCTTGAGGCGGTGGGGAGAGTTGAGACATCCACAGGTTAGAGATAGATGTTTTTTTTTTGTATATTGGATATAAACCATTGGTACATGAAGCCGGTTATGTTTATAGAGGCTGCGTGCCCCATATGATGTATTCATTCATTTATTCATTTATTGTATATATACCGGCTGCGAGCGAAATCACGGGTTATGCTGATTGATCCGGCTGCGAGCGAGTATATTTTGATATGAGAGACCGGCTGCCATGAGCGAGTCGAGATGTTTGCGATTATTACGGCACGTGCGTGATGGCTTTGTATTATTATGAGATCACAGAGGCCCCTATGCAGGGTAAGTTGTATATTTGAAACCTTTGATATATAGATATATATGATGATTTTGATCCATATGCTGTGTTTAAAATGTTTTAAGTATTTTGTTGATGGTTTGTGAAATTGAATGTATGATGAGTTTGATCCACATGGTTTATATATTGATGGTGTTGATGTCTTTTGTTAATGGCTTTTGAAATGAAATGTATGTATATATAGATGATGAGTTTAATTGACATGTTGTGTTATGAAATGTTGTATGTGTTTTGTCGATGGTTTGTGAAATTGAATGTATGTAGCTGCTGAGTTGGATCCAAATGGTGTATAGATTGATGGTGTTTGATATCGTTTGTTGATGGCTTGTTTGTTTTTGTAATATAGATAGATGATGTTGATGAAATTGTGATGAGATATGGATTTGATGAAAAATATGGATAATGGTGTTGTTATGCAGGAAAAAGAGGCGGGCGCCACAAAAATTTGCAAAAACGAAGAAAGCGGCTAGGTTTAAAAAAAAGGGTATGTACATGACCGATATCGGTTATGTAACCGATGTCGGTAGCTATATGACCGATATCGGTTATGTAACCGATATCGGTTATTCAGAATTATTTTCCTAAAAATAGAATTGCTTGGTTGGCAACTTAAGTTCTTATTTTTAGCATTCTTATTTTTAGAGTCATGCAACAAGTTAAATACGTGAATGCGACGCTGTTTGACAACTGATACAGGTAATTGCATGAAAGAATTTGAGTGATAAGGAGGAAAGAGATAGGTGAAGTGAGTGTGGGCTGAGATTCAGAAGGCAGAAAGACAAGTTATATTTGAAGAGGGTGGTGAACATGGCTGAACGAGGAGAAGCATCCAGCAGGCAGGGACGAGGGGGAAGACAAGTTCCACCTCAAGCTGCTGCAGCCCAAGAGGTAAATGTTTTGGTTGTAATTTGATTCTTGCATGTTTTGTGAATAGGATGAGAGAAGTGTAAGTGGGTAAAGATGAGAAAGAAAAGGTGATAGGCAAGGGTTTGGGATGGGGTGAGTGTTATGGGGTAGGTAAGCGGGGTGGTTGGTATGTTTTTAGGTATAGATAGGAGTAAGCGGGCAAAATAATTATCGTAGGTGTATGTTTTTAAGCGGGGGTATATTTTTGACAGTGACCGATATCGTTTAGAGATAACGGTATCGGTTAGCAAACCGGTATATCGTTATCATAACCGATATCGGTTACTGTAGGAGTTTCCAGAATTTGAGAAAAAACCCGTGGAGATTTGTTTTATTGAATAATTATGTGTCGTTTTGATGTATGCAGGCAGAAGCAGGGTTAAGGATGAATGATATTGTGGCAGCGTTGTTGTCACGAATCCGAGTGGATGTAACACCAGCTGAATGGGCATTGATAAATCATTTGGGGTTAAGTGGAATCCGCTATTATTCACGAATCACGCGTAACCATGCTATGTTGTAGGCGTTGATTGAGAGATGGAATCCAGAAAAGAATACCTTCTATCTGCCAATAGGGGAGATGACAGTGACATTGGAAGATGTGTTCCGTATTTTGAGACTCCCAATGATAGGAAAAATAGTGTATCAGGCGTTGCCTAGCGCGGGGTGGGCAGCGATAACAGCAGTATTTGGTTCAGCTGCACGAGATTTGACACAGCGAGGTTTAACATTTACGTATGGTACAATGTATGCAACACACCCTGAGGAAACAAGGTTGGTGGTATTAATGATAGCGGTGGGGTATTATGCATTATCGAGAGGTGGAGGGTGGAAGATTTCCAAAAGCATTGATGAGTGTTATTTGGGAAATGATAGAAATGAGCGTGACTTTCGCATGGGCACCCGCATATCTGGCAGAGTTATATAGGGGTTTATGGGCCTGTAAGTGAAAACACAGGACGACACTGGATTGTTCGTACTTATTACATTGTTGGGCCTATGAGCACATTGTTTGTGTGCATCCAATAGGCCGACCCATCAAGTCGGGAGAGGCAGGAGTGTAGAGGTTGGGATTCAGACGATGGGTCCAGACAGAACAAGAAGCGAGATCCCAGGCCGTGATAGATGACATCGAGTATTATAGACAGGTATGGGAGATGGTGACGATTGCGGATATTTGTTGGAGGCCTTACGGGAACTATATGGTGACAGAGAGAACATAGCTGAGGAGTTAAGGGTGTGGAGCGATTGAGGTGGATCGCAGGGCACAGGCCGTGTGGTAGTACGAGAGGATTCCTCTAGATCACGTGCGGTGACAATTTGGGTTCGTTCAGGGATATACCTATGACATATAGACCATACATGAGGATCGACGCGAGGCAGCATTCTCACCTCCCGGCCTGACACCTCCAGAAGGGCCAGAAGAGATAGCAGCCGATCGTAGGGTAATGGATGCGGGAGCAGCGAGAGGCCTATAGAGTATGGTGGGTAGAGAGCTGCGAGGAGGTGCACGTGAGCGCCTGACATAGCTGTGATGATTACGACGGAGAGAGATCATCGAGAGATTTAGTTCATCAGCTCAAACACAGGTGAATGAGACAAGAGGATTGTTAGAGGTTTCACGAGTCACGAGCGGAGAGACTAGAGGCGAGATTCCTCCATGCGAGAGAGGCGTATTCATATGTTACGAGGAGATGTTGGCGGATCGGTGGGAGGAACCAATAGCAGTGGCACCTTTGAGGATGGAGAGGCCGGTGAGAGGCATCGGCGATCACGATCACCACTGATTCGGGAGGAGGCGCGAGGTCTAAGTGAATTTATAGAGGTATAAGAATAAATAAGGATGCCGACTGCTGAGTCGATGATAGAGAAGATGTATTTGTTTAACATCTAAATAAAACTAAATATGTATGTTGTTTTGAGTGAGTTATAATAATAAGAATGGTTGTGTTTTGAAATTGTTTGTTTTGAAAAAGGATAAAGATGAATGTTGGCAAATAGAAATACACAAAAATATTTATATTTACAACACATGATAGGTTATGGTAGGGGATGGTCGAGCTAACCTTGGGAGACCCCATGTCTCCCAAGTGCTGCCTACATAGCCCATTGCACAAAGCAAGGAAGGGCCTCAGACCGATGTAGTTCTCCCTTAGGACCAGGGAGAGGTGAATTTAGAGCAATTTAGGTATGGTTAGGCAATTGGTTGGTTGGTAAAAAAATTGATGTTGGTAGGGTAATGTTGTTGGTGTTGGTAAGGTATTGGCGATGTTGATGTAGGTATAGGTGAAGTGAAAGTTAGCTTACCCAAGTAGTAGGGAATCGTGTCCTGATTAAGGTCAACACACAATCCTAGAGTCGAGTCAAAAAAGAGGTAAAAAGTGTCCCGTAGTTGAGAAGAGCTAAACAAACCACATATTAATGTAGGATGAGCTTGAATCCCTAGGTACCTTGCATAGGCGAGAAGTCGATAGGTGAAAAGAGTTGTATAATCACAATATATCGGATATACGTCACGTCCCTTGAGTTTTGTTGCTTTGACAAATGGTGAGGTGAGGTGGTTGATATGGCGAGGAGTCTTTGAGAAGCTTATTATAAGGTGATTATTCTGACGAAAGAGAACCAAACCTAAATAGACAAGTCCATGACTCAAAAGTGCTTTTGAATACGGCTTTTTTTTTGCTTGAATATAGATTGATCGATGATGCGGGAAGTCTCTGAGGATATGTATTTTATTACTCTTGAGGTCTTCACGAAGCTGATCAATGCGAGAAGCTTCTGATAAAGGCTGAATGTGTATAGCTGTCCTTGAGGGAGCGATCTATTTATAGTAGCAGAATGCGGTGTTTGTGTATATAGCTGTCCTTCGGGGAGCAGTCTATATATAATAGTAGAATAGTTTGGCATATAGTTGTCCTTCGAGGAGCGAGTCTATGTATAATTTAGAGATCTAGATGTCCGTTTGGCATAAAGCATCTAGTTTTGTAGGAAGTTTGACTCAAGAAAATCCCATAAGTGTTTAATTAAGAATGTGTCATTTTGATACTTTGAAGTCATGGACTAGACTAAAAAGGGGAAGGCATCTTTAAGGGGAGGTGATAATCAAACCATGTGAGCTTGATTTGATTTTGAGATGTAGGAAACAAAGTGTATGCGGTGGTAAATGAGCTCAAGGGATGAGCGCAAGGTAGATAAGAAGTGATATAACACTAAATTCAATAGTAGAATGGTCGAAGATGCAAGGCATTAAGGGGCTCAGGCTCAGGTTTACCATTAAGCGAAGCTAAACGATAAGTGCCTGATCCATAAGTGTGAGTGATAATGTAAGGCCCAATCCAATTGGGAGCAAATTTTCCACGTTTTCTCTTTTCTAGTTTGGTTACATGTTGATTCTCTTTGAGGACAAGATCACCAACCTTAAAGGTACGCTCATGAAGTCGCTTATCATAAGCACGCTTGATGTGTTTTTGATAGATTTGAAGGTGGTCAAGAGCCGTAAGACGACGCTCGTCAAGAAGCTCTAATTGGGCTAACCGCTCTTGGCGGAAATCATCGTTGGTGAGAATATCTGAAGAGATATTCTGAGGGAGGGTATTTGTATTTTGAGAGGCAAGACAGCCTCGGTACCATATACCAAAGAAAATGGTGTGGCATTAGTGGAGGTACGAATGCTAGTACGATAAGCCCAAAGGGCAAAGGGGATGTGATCATGCCAATTTCTTCCAGAGTCATTAACAACTTTCATGAGGATTTTGGTTAGGGTTTTATTAGAAGATTCAGCTTGACCATTGGCCTGTGGATAGTAAGGTGATGAGAAACTAAGTTTGATACCAAAGTTGTCACAAAGGTCTTGTAACAACTTATTTTTGAAAGATTTACCATTATCTGTTATCAGGCGATGAGGAACACCAAAACGGTAGATAATGTGATGGTTAATGAATTCGACGATTTTTTCTTTTTGGTTGAAATGAGTGGAATAGCCTCCACCCATTTTGTGTAATATTCGATTCTTTGTGATTATCCATGGTGACGTTGCGAAGAGGGCGGGTGAATCTCACCAATAAGGTCTAAACCCCATTGTGAGAAAGGCCAAAGATCTCGTGCGACCTGTAGCGGATGGCTAGGAGTATGTTGAAGGTTGGCATGTTGTTGACACATAACACAACGCTTAACATATTCATAGTAGAGTCGTTATTAAAGTAGGCCAATAATAACCTAGGTGAAGGATTCGTTTAGCAGCGGAAAGGCCACTAAAATGTCCACCACAAATACCGTCATGGACTTGTTGGATGGTATAGGTGACCTCCGCGCCGGTTAGACATCGAAGGAGGATGCCATCAAAGCCACGTTTATAAAGGAGTCCCCCCATGACGACATAACGAGAAACATGTTTAAGAAAAGCACGTTTTCGGTCTTGGTAAGGTCGGTGGGAGAAGCGGAGGTTGTAAGGTAGTCGTGAAATTGGTGATACCGGGTATCCTGTGAATTAGCGAGACACATTATTTATCATACAAACAACCAATTTGAGTAAGATGGGGCAAAGAGTTGTTGGACCAAGACGAAAATGTCAGAGTCAGTTGATGAAGCAGGAATTTGCGAGGCTAAGCAAGCCATAGTATCTGCAAATTTGTTAGTGGAGCGGGGAATGGTTTGGATAGAGTAATGAGTAAATAAGGTTAGAAGTGAATCCACGTAGTGTTTGTACTTTTGAAGTTCCTCATTTTTACATTGGTAGATGCCCATGACTTGATTGACTACCAATTGAGAGTCACCAAAAATATTGATAGATTTGACACCTAAGTGTAATGCTGACTTTGGAGACCTAAAAACAAGGGCCTCGTATTCCAGCTGTTGTATTATTAGTAGGGAAATCGAGCCGGAATGAAAGAGGCATAGGCTCAGCGTCAAGAGGAATGAGAACAACGCGGCTCCCGCCGCTGCGCTGGCATTTGGATCCATCGAAGAAGAGGGTCATTGGATACGACTCTTCCTGAGTGAAAGAGTGGCGATGAGTTCGTCGGGAAATTAAAATTGGTAAATTCCCCGAGTAAAGGGGCTTCGCGAGTTGGTCTGCAATGGTTTGTCCTTTGATTGAATTCTGGTGTATAAATTCAAGGTCGAGGTCAGCGAGGAGCATAAGCCATCGGGCGATGCGTTGGTTTAGATGTGGTTTGGCATACATATAATGAATGGGGTCCGTGTTGGTGATGACAAAAGTTTTATGATTCAGGAGGTAGTGTCGGAGTTTGGTGGCTACGAATGATAGGGCTAGGCACAATTTTTCTACATGTGTATACCTAGTCTCGTAATCCACGAGAGTATGACTTATATAATAAATGGCTTGTTCTCGATACTCGGAGTCACGATGTGCGAGCATGGCCCCTATAGCATGGTCGGTGGCGAAAAGGTAAAGGTAGAAAGGGCGATCATCCTGAGGTGGGATAAGCACGGGTGGCTGCAAGAGATAGGCTTTGAGAGCCTCAAAGGCTTGGTGGCATTCTTCGCTCCATTGAAAGGCAATATCCTTTTTAAGGAGGTGATGGAAAGGTTGACATCGATCCGAGAGTTGGGAGATGAAACGCCGGATAGATTGGAGTTTACCTTGTAAACTACGTAATTGTTTGAGGTTAGTAGGTGGGGGCATTTCTAGGATAGCTTTGACTTTAGATGGATCGACCTCAATGCCACGCAAAGAGATGATAAAACCAAGAAGTTTTCCCGAAAGGACACCAAAGACACATTTCTTTGGTTGAAGACGGACAAAATATTGTAACAGGTGATCGAAAATAATGGTTAAAACATCGAGATGTTCACTGCGATGTTTAGATTTGCCAAGAAGATCATCGACATAATCCTCAAGAATAGTGTGCATAATGTCATGAAAAATGTAAGTCATAGCCCGCTGATAGGTCGCACCAGCATTTTTAAGGCCAAATGGCATGACACGATAACAAAAGGTTCCCCAAGGAGTGATGAAGGTAGTTTTATGTTGATCGGCCGGGGCTACCAAAATTTGATTGTATCCCGAAAAGCCATCCATGAGAGAAAGCATCTCATGGCCCGCAGTGAGATCAACAAGTTGATCAATACTTGGGAGGGGGAAGTCATCCTTGGGGCAAGCGAGGTTAAGGTCTCGGAAATCCGTGCATATCAGAAGTCCCCGTCGCTTTAGTAGCAGTGCGATGTTAGAAATCCATTGAGGATAGTCGATAGGCAAGATGAAGGAAAGCGAGAAAGAAGTCGTTGAAGCTCTTCTTTGACAAGAGGGCAATGCGTGGATGCATTTTCTCGGTTTTTGTTTGATTTGGTTTGGAATCAGGTTTTAGGGTAATGTTATGGACAGCAATGTCAGGATCAATTCCTGGCATGTCAGCGTAGGACCAAGCGAAAGCTTGGTTGCGGGTACGGAGAAAGGTAGTAAAGGCGGCTTGTTCTGATGTGTTAAGGATTGTCTGATCTTCACAATGTGAGGATCCTCCTCTGTGTGGATGTTGATTTCTATAGTCGACTCATTCAACATGGTTTGAGTTTCAGACGGTAAGGCGCGTTGAATATAGGAGTCATCCGCACCAAGGTAAGTGAGGATGGAGTCGTCATCCTGGCACTCAACAACATTAATTGAAGGTGAATCCTCTTCGATCATGTGTGGATACGAAAGGGAAGAGAAGATGGGTCCTCATTATCGCGTTGATAAGTGAGAGGACCTAGGAAGATAGCATTTATGAAAAAAAAAAGTTAGGAGGGATAGATTCAGGATCTATCGACTCTGTGGGTGATGATGGAAAAATGGGTGATGATGGTTTGGTAGGGGTGACGTCGTCATCTTCCAGGAGACAACTGACATGAGGTTCCTTCGGTGTAAGTGTTCAGGAAATCGAGACCACTACGATCATTGTGTTTGCGTGTAGTTACGGGAATGATTGTATGTCGGCCTTGTTCATAAAGACCAAAACCAAAGCCTTTCCAAGCACAGCGAGTCAAGAAGGTGAGGGTGAAACGATGATTTGTCAGGTATTGAAAATCGGATTGGAAGGGAACCACCCCAAGAGGAGGTTCAGGGGTAACGGAGGATGCGTCGACACCCCATACGTTAGGTTGGTGCGATAATTAGGTGGTCCGTAGAGATTACCTCCCCCACTGTGAGTCGTAGGTAGGATGCGCATGTAACTGTCCGTACTCCTGTGGGGTATGGAAAGAACTAACGTTATATAGGCGGTACTCCCCCAGCGTAAGGCGTTGAAAAACATCTACTAAGGGGTCGGAGGTTGGGATGTTATCTGCGGGAAAGGAAGTGGTATTTGTGATGGCGGTTTCATTGGTTGAAGGTGTAGGTGTGGTTAAGGTAGATGGTTGAGGTGTGGTTGAAGTGGATGGTTGGGTTGGATGAATGGGTGTCTTGACTGGTACAAGCACATCATTAGGGTGATATAACATATTGCAGGTTTTGAAGGGGGGAGGATCAGCTTTTACGGTGTAGGACTTCCCCTCGTACTCAAATTTTATGCATCTATGTAAGGTGGAGGGAACGCATCCCATAGCCGGATCGAGGCGGCCTAACAACATATTGTATTGGAACTCTCCCTCAAGGACATAGAAGAGTTCGGGTAAAGTGCGTGGCCCTACACGAATGTTAAGGATCACGGTGCCTAAGGTAGAAGTAATAGCATCATTGAATGACCATAACATGATGGGGTTGGCACACATGCGGCTAGAAGGGATATTCATTTGTTGGAAGGCTTTTGAAGAGATGATGTTTAGCTAGCGCCCCGTCAATCATAACACGCGTACCCGAATGTCCGGACATAAGCTGAGATGAAAAAAGCGAGGTCGGGATCTTGACACCAAAGTCGACAATTTCGTCTTCGGAGCCGGCGGCGGCTGCTGCTTATGCGAGAGGCGAAGTGGTTGGGGAGATAGGTTGTTTGGTGAGCGAAGCAACGTGATTGGGTGTGAGAATGGAGTAAGTATGAGGGAAAGGTTTCATTAGGTAAGACCTCTATCCCTTGAAGGATTTCAACGAGAGCTTGTCGATGAGATTCAGAAGTCTGAATGAGATCATACAGTGTCATTTTTACAGGTGATTGGTGAAGTTGTTTGATCATGGTTCGGTGGGAAACTCCATTAGAGACGGGGTAGGCGGGTCCATGAATAACCACTTTAGGTGGTGGTGCGATCGGGATGGTGGATGGAGAAAGAGAGGCCGCAGGTGTGCTTTCTTTCGCTTTCCCATTGTTTTTCTGCCCTCGAGTAGCAACACTAATCATATTGATCTCGTGAATACGAGAGGAGGAAGATGGTATGGATAAGTCATGGTCTTCGAGAGGTGGAGTTGTAATAATGATAGATTTTGGTGAGGCGGGGACAGGTGGTATAGGAGAGGGAATTGAAGCTAAAGGTCTCTCCCTTCGTAAGTTGTCTTTCTTAACTTTTCTATCTGAGAGAGGTGACTGATGAAGTATGGCTTTCAATGCTTTGCATCCCTCTACATCATGTCCTGGTGTGCGGTGGTAAGCGCAGATTTTAGACTCATCATAACCTATAGGTCGAGGTTTAGATGGATCATAAGGTCTAAGTGGGGGTAGGGAAATGGTCGCATTCTCCACCAACATAGCAAGGATTTTGGCGTAAGACCCTTTGAGTGGGTCAAAGTCAGAGGAAGATGAGGCTATTGACTGGGTAGTTTCTGGTAATGATGGGGTATGGTTGATTTGTATGGGTGGTGGTTTAGCCAAGGGGTTTTGATAATGGGTTTTAACTAAACGTGGCTTCTTTGGCGTAGAAGCTATGTTTAGCTGGTTAGATGATGAGGCCACAGATGATGTGGTATCAGAAAACAACCACGGAGAAATAGGAGTGACAACAAACAAATCTTTTGATGATGGAATTTGTTTAGGGTTGATAGGTGGACAGGATACGCGGGGTGACGGTGTTGATATACCCTTGGATCTCTGTATGGGTGCAGAAGGCGTAGGTCATTTTAAAGAAAACACAGGAGGTATGATATATTGATGCAAGGTGGAGGGATGAGGTCCCAATATGGAAGGTAGGTGTGACGACGATGGTTTTAGTTGTGATAGAGACATAGGTTGAGGAGATTGAGTCTATCTCCTAAGTGGATGGATGGCTTTATTTTTAGATAAATCAAGCCGCTTAGGTGGGTGTGTTAGACTGGGTATTGGTGAGGTCCCAAGTGTAGGGGAAGATTTGGTTAGGCTAATAGAGGTGGATGAGGTATTTGGTAGAGATGAGGGGGGTGAAGATGAGGACATAGGCATTTTAAACACGTAAACACTTCGGGTATATGGTAGAGGCGTCTAGATCGGTCATCTGCATTTGAGTAGAATATGGCGTACTCAAACATTCCCATAGGACTCGTCTATCTTCTGAGGGATGACAATCCTCACGTGTGAATAGGAACTTTTGTATGGAAGAAAGGTGGGTTGTGATTCCGGTCCCTTTGTGGGTGTGATATGAGGGGGTAGATGAGGCCTTTGTATCAATGGGCGTTAAGAGAAGTCAACCGGTTCATTTGAAAAGATTTAGGCGATGAAGAACTAATAGGTAGGAGGGCGTGTTTGAGAGGATCCGTCATGTTTAAAGAATGTGGTGATGTCGGTGCAAGAGGTTTCTCATCTAAGGATGACAAAAGAAGTGGTGAGCCTTCCTCTTGTACAATAAGAATGGTAGAAGGAGACATTTGGGAAATAGATAAGTTAGATAACATCCGCTCACGGTCTTGCGAGGATGTGGTGTAAGAAGGCTCATTTGTGAGAAGGGAACTGCAGGCGGTTAATTCTTTGATGGGTAAAGGCGGAAAGGATTTCGTCTTGTCTTGATGGTGATGAAGGGGTTCGGGTTCTGCGTTAGTGAAGAGGCTTGATTCAGAATTTTTCGATAGAGGCTTTTGGCTGGGAGTCGAAGACTGCATGGATCTCATGAACACTCTCCTCGGCTAAGATATCTTGGTTTATATTCTTGTTAGAAGAGTGATTGGGAATGGTTTGTTGAAAATTTTCAAATTTTGGTTAGTAGGGGCATTAGGATTATCGAGGGCTATATCCCTGCATCAACCATTTCTGCACTATGTTTTTCAACATCTTGCAGTTTTCATGACTGTGTCCCTTCACGCGGTGGAAGTTACAGAAGTCATTTTCTTTGTACCAAGAAGGTATGGCGCGAGTGGAATCAAACCCGGAGTGAGGTTTAACAGGAGGTAAGGTAATGGCTCCTGCTTTAAGCAATTTTCCAATATCACACCATAAGTTTCTCCCGAGGGGAGTGTAATTGATGGGCTCACTTTATACTTATAGGTGGTTTTTGGCGGGGTATTAGACGGTGGTTGGGATTTGACCATCACCGCGTGCACAACTCCTTTTGATTTCAAAGCAGTCGATGGGTGAGGATTGGTGGTGTTAGGTTTGTTGGTGGAATCTTGGGTTGGAAATTGGGGTTTTTTGTTGCATGACCGCAATTTCTCTTCCTCTAAGGCTCGAATCTCTAGTTTTCGAGCCATAGTAAAACCTTCGTCAAATGTGTGGAAAGTTTGAATTTGGAGGGTAGGAGAGATGTGCTTAGCACAGGCCCACGTAAAAAGTTTGATAAGTTTGGCTGAGGCAAGGCATACGTAAGTTGGTTGATAAGGCCCCCGCCATCGTCCAGCGAAATCTGCGATAGATTCGTCTTCAAATTGTCGGATGGCATAGAGTCGGTGATAGATACTTTCTTGGCAATGTTAATGGAGAAATGATCCAAGAAAGATTGGGCTAGTTGGTTAAAAGAGAAGATTGAGTCTTTGGGTTAAAGCACTTTGTACCACTCAAGGCGGGTCTGATAAGGACATGGGAAAGGTGCGGAGTAGTAAGGCATCGTCGTGAGCAATTAGATAGTAGGCATGTCTAAATGAGCGCAAGTGTTGTTGAGGATCCTCCTTACTATTAAAACGAGTAAATTTTGGTAATTCCCATTGAGGAGGATATGAATGAAGGGGGACGAGAAGGGTGGATAGGCTCCCAAAACAAACTTGCTCGTATGTCAAGAGCGCTACGACTTCTGAAAGCGAAGCCTCAGATTTTGCATTTTTGTCCATCATTTGTTTGATGAAATCGTGGTTGGATGAGCTGATGGTGTGGTTGCGGAAAATGGAGGAAAATTGGGCCAAGGGCCTCCACTAGACAATGGTGGCGTTAAATGTTGATAAGGTATGGAGGACGAATGTGTTGAGGTGACCGAATAGGGATGTCCTATATAAGATGTTGAGGTCACCGGATACGTGTGTGGGAATGAAAATGTGGGCGGAGCTTGAGAAGGAAAGCTCGTGTGGATAGGTGGCAGAGAGCAAGTCATGAATGGAACAGTCTGCAAGAGAGACGAGGTAGGAGCAGTTGGTGGTAATGACATGTGGGGCCCAAGATTAACCAAAGGAAAGCCAATCTATGTCGTATGAACCCCTGAAGCCGCTAGATTGGGAGATGGGGCTAAGGATGCAGAAGGTAAAGCGGAGTTATCAGGTGGAGAAGGAGCTAAATGAGCAGCTATACTAATAGGCATGCCAACAAGGAGTTGACCATCGGGTGTACGGTCAGGGGCATGAGACAAATAGTATTGTACAGTGCTAGGATTAGCATCCAAAAATTTTACAAATTCCTTATCTCCTACGAGAATTTTAGGAACCTTGCTTGGTGTCGTAGGATTCCCTATAGAATGTGAAGGGGGTGATTCGAGGCAAAGGCACAGAAGCGAGGCATGTGAAACCATGGCGGTGGCTTGCTTCAGTGATAACAACCATGGACAAGAGTACATAGTAGGGTTTCAATCTATCAGGAACAGAAACAGCCTCAGAATGTTGAAATTGGTAGGTTGTTGGTTTGTGGGAAGCGTGAAAAAGCGAAAAAGATATCGATATTAGTCTCGCTAACCGATGTCGGTTAGACTATAGCCGGCGTCGTCAATTAACCGATGTCGGTATAATAAGACTGGTATAAGAAAATATAAGAAGCTGCTGATTTGAGTTTTTAACAATGCTTAGTACATCTATCAAATTGTTCTGAAGTGATCACAGAAAATAGTGTATGACAGAGAAACAGAAGCGAAAACAAGCAAGAATGCACAAACAAATTAACAGACTAACCCTAGGGTTAATTTTAATCAATTTGGGCTTATGCCTTTAGATGCAGAATGATGTCAATCCTAAACAAAAGACTTAGGGGAAATGTCAAGTTTGTTTTGGCTTATAAGGTTACCTCAATCGGGCGGAGGAATACCGCGGAAAAGGGGGGATGTTTTGAGCTGTTGTGTTAATTATGAAGTGATTCGGTATGTGTTGTGCAGTGAAAGTAAGATTAATTTCTTGTCAATACCGTGGAAATCACCCCCACGTGTATGACCTGTTACTTAGTCTACGTTCACTAGAATTGAAAACAACAAGCAAGAATGTAATGCACGTGTTTTAAACCCAAATTGAAAATTTTATTCGATGAAGCAAGGAAGATGACTTTTACTAATGCAAAACTGGGAAAAGCAAGACAAATTCTTTTACCAAATATAACAAAATATCGTGTGAAATTTTTAGAAGAAGAAAACAGCAAGTATGCTCCCTATATGAAAGCAAAGCAAAGAAATAGAAACCCGAAATGGGTCCCACCGGGCGTGCCAAAATGTTTCACATGGAATGTTTCAGCTCTTTGGGAATAGAGTTGTTTCTATCCTTTCATTCCTTTGAGAAACAGATAAGGGTTAGGGCTAGGAGGAATACCTATTGAATGTCGAGAGGGTGTGCGCGTACCGTAGAGAGAGATCGAGTCACTGCGAAGAACTCCTTTTTGTCTTGGAAGGACTACCTGCAAGTAAGAATACAAGACCACCAGATTTTAATTAGACAATAAATGAGGGAACTGCCTTGGGCCCAGGAAATATAAAACTTCCTTTCGAAGGTGGTCAGTTCCCCTGCTAATATGAATTAACACAAATTCTAACAAATAAGCTATTGTCCAATTACAATTTGTTTACCTTGTTAGAACAATAGAGAAAGGGCTGGTCTTGGTTTAGAATCACGGTGACCGATGCCGGTCACTGTAACCGGTACCGGTTGGTGGTAACCGATATCGGTAGGGGCAATGTTTTAGGGGCTTTTGGTGAAGGTTGGTTGTAAGGTGGGTGTGTTGTTTTTATAAGGCTGATAAATGGGTGGGATTAGGTAATGGGGTGATGAGAAGGACTCAGAGAATATGGGGGTGTTCTTGGGGTAACGTAAGGGTGGAGGAATGACAGTTAGATGTAGTGTGTTGCTGGGTAGTAGATCTAGGAATAGACTTATGATGGCTGTGATTCAGAAGTTCAAGAAATGTTATTAAAAGGACATACAAGACTTACTTACTAGTTCCCGATGGAAAATGCAGGTTCTGGGACTGTGATGATGAAGACAGGGCTCAATTAGGATGATCTGACAATCCAAGATGAGCTATCTCCTCTCCTGATGCTCGGATGAGTGTCACTGGGCTCTGGTTATTCAGTTGCAGTCTTGGGCTTGATGTCCTTCTCTGCAAACTTCTCTCTTTTCTTCACTTGTCTCTGCTCGGCCAAGTCAATTCGGATCCTTCAATGACTTCTCCTTTTTTCGATCAAATGAAAATCCGATCCTTTGTTTTTGGTTGGGAGTGGTCATTTACAGGGAACCGATGGCGGTTACGTAACCGACGGCGGTCGAGTAGGAACCGGTATCGGTCAGGTCAAAGTGGGCTATTTTTAGTAAAATAGCCAGCTTTCCCTCCTTTTCTCCCGAGGGATTAGTTGCGGGCTTGGTCAAGTCATTATGAGGTCGGTTTGGGTGCGGGTGAGGAGTAATTAGTCATAGGTGTGGATGTAGACCAAGTTATAGGTCTTAATTAGGTTAGTTTAGGGTTAAGACTAGGTCATGATGAGGTGGTGAAATGAGGTGGCAGGTATGGCGATGTGGTAATTAAGAAATCTTTGGAGTTGCGCTAAGGAGACACGTGGAGGTTTCCACTGGCCCTGCCCAAACTTAGACATTTTTTCATGTGGCCAGTGCAGCTTTTTCGGACCATGGACACGTGGAGGGATGACGCTCATTTGAGGATCTGCCTCTAGGTCCTACCTTAGGAGTTATGCCAAGGAGACACATGGCACCTTCCACTAGTCCTTACATGTTTTCAAAAATTGTGCTAGGCGAGACACGTGGTGAGCCCGCACTTGTTTAGGGTCTCAATTTTGGGAATCATCTAAAAATTGCACCAAGGAGACACGTGGAGGTTTAAGTTGGTTCCTCTCTATACATAAACTTTTGAAGAAACTTTCTAAGGCCTAGGACATGTGGAGGGCCCACACATGCTTGGGACCTACCCCTATACTTTACTTTTGAAGAAGCACTGAAGGGACACATGGAAGTTTTCACTCACTCTACCTTTACTTGGACTTCTAAAGCGGCCAAGGAAAATTTCTCAGACCCTAGGAATGTGGAACCTTCTGTTGGTCCCTAAATTATTTCAATAAATTTTTTGGGCTAGGATATGTGGTGAGTCTGTGCTTGTCTAGGGTCTCTACTTTTGGGCACTATATCGAAAGTGCGTCATTGAGACATGTGGAGGCTTCCGCTAGCTCCTTTTATACTGAGACCTTTTCAAAGGCTAAAAGGCAATTTTCTTGGTCCCAGGGTACGTGGAAGGCCCACACTTATTTGGAAACTTGCCTCTGTACTTCACCTTTGCAGTTGCGCCAAGGAAACACATGGATGACTCTAATCTAAAGTTGAGAAAGGAGAGAATCAACGGTTGTTATGCATTGCATCTGATTTTTCCACTATTTTTCTCTAAGACTCCTGGAGATGTGAATACGCATTGTTTTTCATCATTTTTGATGAAATTCCTTGTCATTTTTGTCTACAAAGTGCAATTAAATGGATTTAGAGATTAATTTGTGAGTCCAAGGATTGTAAAGGTTGATATTTTGAAGTTGGAATTACTCGGGCACTTGCAAAAATGTGAATTACTAGAGAATTTGGATGTAGAGCACGATTCTGAGAGGAAAGAATGGAAGAAGGATGAAAATATGGAGGTTGCAGCCAGCACAAAGGATGAAAAAGGTGCTGCATCGAGGGTGAAAAGGATTGTCTGTTAGATCCACTATACAAAGCCACCGGAAAATTATAAAAATAGGGATTTATCACACTGACGAGAATAAATGAATGATTAGAAGGATTTTCAAAAAGTTTTGGCATGGCATCCTATTCATTAGTTGAGGGTATGAGAAACATGATCAGTTCATGAATTGTCCACCTGGAAGCTATGGGTGTAAATTTGTTAAACGTCACTTTCTAAAACAAATTGGTAACAAATAAAAGGATTTCTTGAATATTCTTCTTTTGGGGAAAATTTGGGATGAGTGAGTGAGTAAATTATATAAATGCAATGAGTATACTCTTGCAAATGGTCGGGGGTTGAATTCTTAAGAGAAAATTTGAGAAAACCCATCTTCCAGAGAGACCATCTGAGAAGCCTGTTAATTTCCTATGTTTTAGATTTGATCATTTCAAGTTGGTTGCAAGTGTACAACCATTGAAAATCTCCAAGATGTTTCAAATAAAATTTCCCTGCTTTGATGAATCTAATCAACTTTGAATTAATCTATCTTAATCTTGGGAAAATTTGTGTCTTCTTTATTTTAGAATGTCTACAAGTAGTTTTTATTTTTCCCGTTGCAATATTGTGTTAAAATCCCTTTGAATCACATAGGATCTCATTCTGTGATACTATAGAGGCATTTACAATTTCATTACGAGAATATCCTTCATCTTGTAATGAGATAAACAATTTAAAATCACTTTCTTGTCATTTTGTTGATAAACATTTTCTTTAAGCCTTTGAATGTATCTTGACATGAGGAATGAGGGATATTTTATGTTTAATTGAGTCTTTAGCTTGAGACTCCATGTTAAATTCTTAGAGATTGTGTGAAACCGTGAAAATTTGGGCCTCCATAAATGCACACCATCCGGTTTAAGGAATATTTTAGATATTCTAAAGCATTTTGTCACTTATTTTTCTAGTTGTTGTGAAGATTCTCAAAGATCCGGCAAAATCATGTTTATCCCGCTCAATCTCCCAACAAAAATTATTCAAAAAAATGAATCCTACCTAGACTACCCATGTTTTCCTTGTATGTCCACAGATGAATAAATTCTACTTCCAAAATATGCAAAATCAATCGGGATCCCATAATGTCTCTAGTAACCTTAACCCTATTTAGAAAATATCACCTCTTTTTTTTGAAGTGACAACTCGTGAGAATTAAATTGTGGTGTATTGATCATATTTTCTTGGGGTCTCCTTTCAAATTTTTCCAAAGAAGGATATCTTAATTCTCCTTCACCGAAAAAGGTTACAAAATCAGCCCTCTCACCCTAGTCAAAAGGCATGGCCTAAAGCAGTGAGGATAGATCAAATCCTTAATGAAGGTGTTATCCATTTCTCCGATTCCTGAGTGATAAAGAGTTAGATGAATCCCCTCCCGGCTAAAAAAACTCATAATATCATTTATCTGTCTCTAAGAGTCTTACTAAATCCATGCGGTGCTGCTCGGTTTCTAAGGGAGAATCAATTTGGATACCAACACTTCATATATGATCTGTGTATTCAAAATTTGGAAAAATTTCTCAATTTATTAGCATGTGTAAATGTGTATTTATTAGACTTAGCCATTCTTATTTTTTTAACCAAAGTAGAGATGTGAAAAATAGTCATGATGAAATCTTGTAGTCCTTGTGTAAGTAAAATTTATGTTGATTTGGGAGTTTTTACTCCACCCCAAGTTTAAAATTTGGATCTTGACTTGGGGGCCCTTTTGGATACTTATGGGACAAGAAAGGCTTGTCCTATGCCTCTTATTTTTACCCAATAACCCTACCTATGGGTTGGGAAGCTTAATTTTGACTTCTTTATCAATTTTTGAGTGTAAGAGAAGGAAAATCATTGCACTTTCCTTCTACCCCAATTTATTATGTCCTTTGAAAGCATGGTGTGCAAGTTTTGAGCCATGTCGCTTGTCATATTCCTTACTTGTGCATTGATGGTTCTTGGTATTGGTGTGTTGACTTGAGTGTGGGGATTGGGGATGATGAAGTAGCATCTTACATGGATCCACCTCATCATTTTCACTTTCCATTTCTAATTATTGGTGATTTTTGTAGCAATGGGCGTTACTTTATCATTTTGATTCTTGTGCACTATTGGATTTAAGAGATTTTGAAGTTCTTGGAAATTTCTTGGCTTCGATTTGAAGAGGCTTGTGAAGGTTTTCTAGGATCTTGATGGAGATGTAGACTCTCCACCTTTTATTATTACGTTATTTCATTTGTAGTAAGCAATGTTGTACTTTTAAAAGTGTTTTTGTCTTGTGATGGTGTTTTTGTGTGTTGGTTGGGTAGTTGGCCTTAGTTGGGTGTGTGAGAAGGGCTTATGGGACCATTAGGAAGGTAAAAAGGAGTTTATGTGAGGCATGAATTTTGTGGGAGTATGAATGGGAGTCTTACCTATGGGGATAGAAAAGGGATTCATGGATTGTTGCACGTTGCAAGGAGAGATAAATATTTTGTGTGATCATTTTGTGCACTTAAAGGATTAGGAGGTGGTCTCTAACAATCCTTTCTCTATTTGGTTTGATCCTCAAACCTTTGTGTTATTGTGAAATTGTAATCTTGTTGATTATGTTGTCATGTTTGAGTTGAATGCCTTGTATGTGTTTGTTGTGAAGCCACCATGTCCAAGTTTTCATTGTTTCTCAATTATCATCATGGTTCCTTTGTTGGGACTCAGGGGCCATTAAGTGGATGGATTCTCCCTTAATGGATTTAAGGTTGGGCGGAGAGCGTTGCCTACGCCCCCTTCCTTGTTTTGTGATTTCATTATTAATATTGAATAAACATAGAGTTGGAGATACCATTGTGAGGAAGACATGCTTATTGGAAAATTTATAACTTGGCCTTGTGAAAAACTCTTTTGTTCTAAATTGTTTTAATTTATACATTTCACTTGGAGTGATGTATTATAAAATTGTGAGTTGTGATAAATTTGTTATATTCTCTAGACACCATTTTATATTGTAAAATCTTTTGAGAGTGTTGATTAAGAAAATAAAATTTTTCAAATGTGTTAGTTTGGGAAAAGAAATTATCAAGTTTTACTTGGTCTTGGTGAAAGGAAAATTGAATAGAGTTGAAATGGATGTGCATCCTTTTTAATTTAAGTATTTTCATTTTTCCTCAAATATGAAATACTTCCATTTATAAGAATCTTGTAAAGTGTGATAGGCTTCATTTTGAAATAAATGATTATTTTGTCAGTTTGCTTTTGTTTTTTAAATGGAATGGTTATTTTTACCTTAAAAGAGATTAAATTGAAGCTTCTAAACTATAAATATATTATTAAACTATTTGAAAGAAATAGTGATTAAAAACATAAGATTGAATGTAAACCTTCCTCCTATTATCACTTTGTTTTTCCTAAGTTGTATAAGCAAGCTCACAATTGGCTTAACTTAACATTAGGTAAATTTTAACAACACAAAAATATATTCATATGTCCACATTTATACTAAAAGGTAACTTTAGTTAAGTTAGCTTTATAAGTATATTTTTATAATTCTTCTCTATTTTTATATGTGTCTAATATTGGTCTCAAACACAAACACAAAAATGAATTTTAAATTAGTCAAAGTTTTCTTAATATTATAAATATATCAATATTGTTAATATACTAATATTATTATTATTGTTATTAATAAATAGTTATTAACAATAATTAGTATTATTATTGTTATAATTATCATTAATAATAATTATTATTATTGCTCACAATAAACAAGTGAATATAAAAATTCATTTATTTGCAAAAACTTAATATTAAAAAAAAGGGGGAAAAGAAAGCATATATGGGGGAATTTAGTTTAGTTTGGAAGTGCCTTAGCCAAATTTGTTATAAGGAAAGAAAAAGGGGGTGGAGAGGGGTTGGCAACCCCACCCCCACCCCATTGTTTAATGGGATGGGGGTGGGATCGGTGAACCCTCCCCCACTTGGTTTTAGTTGTTGTATGGTGGGTGGCGGCGAAACCCCCACTAATTTTTTTATTTAAACCAAATTTTTTTCCTCTATGTGTGGCACGAGTAAATGAGACCTTACTATTATGTGCAAATTTAAAACGTGCTTCCACGACCATTCATATATATTAAATAATATTCATCGTGTGTGTGTGTGTGCACATGCGCGCGCGTGCATGCGTGAATATGTATGTATAAATTCATTTATATACAATATTTTAAAATATATATTTCCCAAAATATGTGTGTGTGTGCGTGTGTGTGTGTGTGTGTGTGTGTGTGTGTGTGTGTGTGTGTGTGTGTGTGTGTGTGTGTGTGTGTGTGTGTGTGTGTGTGTGTGTGTGTGTGTGTGTGTGTGTGTGTGTGTGTGTGTGTGTGTGTGTATTTAAAATGAGAGCATTCACAATAGAAAAAAAATGTAAACACTTCAAAATATAGATTTAATGGGTAAATGGAAAATACCCAAATGGGTATTCTATTTAACTATGCTTATAACAAAATGGAAAGTTTGCAATCCCTTTGATATGGAAGAAGAAAAAATAAAAAATAAATAAACAAGGTTGGGGAAATGTGAGTATCCATCCCAAGTTTTCTATTCCTCTCACATGGCTTCCTTCTCTCCCATTTTTATTTAACCTACAAAACCAAAATGACATAAATGAGAAAAATAAATGAATAAAATCCTTTCTTAGAGATTTTTATGTCTATTTTGAATTCCTTCGTCCAATTTTCTAGATTGGATTCATCTAATCGACCAAAATGTCTCCTACAAAAGTTAGGTGGGGGTAAGTGAGGTGATCATTTGATCACACGGGTCCCATATTGAATGGGGCCACTTGTGTGTTTTGAAACTAATTAAGTTATTTCCTTTTAAATTTGATTTAATTTTAATAAACCTTCCCATTATTACTTTATATTACATTTATAATAGAGAATTAAATAATTATCCTTGTGTAAATGGACGAGTGTTTAGACTTGGACTTATATTATTAAATTATTGCATAACCTTAAGAACCATTGTATTAAATTTATTTAGGATGATTTGAATAAAGTATATTAAAACTAATTATTGATTAAATCAATTATTTTATATAAATATTATTGCCTAATTAATTTTGAGATGATCGTTTATTAATCTAGGGATTATCTTTACACTGCATTCGACATTTAACAAAACAATTATTCCATAATTTTTCTAGTATAATCTATGTTTGGTTTTGGGTTTCATGTGCAAAATTTTGTGGGTTGTACATTTTGTATCCAATCCATGGGTTCAATGGTTGGACCACGAGACACACCTAGAAAACATAAAACAAGAACAAATAAACCTAGTGCAACTTTAAACCTAGTACACACAACTATGCATGATGTTTTGAAACATAGAAATTTTAGAAAACTGAAAACAAAAGCTTAGATGATTATAAACTAACTCTCACCTTGGTCTTTGTAGGAGGCGCAAACCAGACGAGGGGTTCTGCATGTCGACCTAGATCTACCACCCCGAAATCAAGTAGTAGTTGTTATCCTACCTAAGATATTGTAGATGTTACAAGAGGTTAATGTTGTTATACATGTAGGATTGATAGGAGGAAAACCTAGTAGGAAGGACATGGAGCTATTAATGGAGGCTTATGCACCTTCACGTCACAGTGTAGAGAATAGTGTAGAGAAGTCCCATGTGGATTCAGTTAGACATGAGCCACCTCTTAGGGAGTTCAGATATTGACATGTGGTGCATAGGGGACAGTCGAGGTGACCTAGACCAAGAGATGAGTAGGTTAAGATGCCAAGATTGTGATCTTTTTCATGTGAGAGCACATTAGAGAGATACTGAAGTTACACCCACCTCATTTTGCTAGATACATAGGTGGATTTCATGATGAGGCGTGGTTGGTTAGCTTGAGCAGATGCTTCAAGCTATTACCTTGTTCTAGCAACACAAAATCTTGTGTAACCATCCACCATCCGAGATATAGAGTAGGAGTATGGTAAAGGACCGAGGAGTAAAAGCTCCATGTAGATTCTGAGAAAGTAACTTTGGAGCTATTTGAGGAGCATTTCAAGAGTAGATGTATTTCAGGAGGTTCATTCAATAGTGGATCGATGAGTTCCATGATCTTCCTCAAGCCTCTATGATGGTAGTAGAGTATGAGGGACAATTATGAGATCTACTTTAGTATGTAGAATACATGTAGGATGAGTAGGTTTAAGTTCACAGGTTCATCAGGGGCCTAAAATTGGACTTGGGTGGGGCAGTGCACATTCATTGCTCACAGACATTATCAGAGTCCATGGAGAAGGCCTATATTGTAGAGGAAACTAGGGGTAAGACTTGGTAGGCACGTGAAAAAGTGAGGATTCACATACAACAGCTATAGGACATTAGATCAAGGGGATCAGCTACTCCTCCTTGTGGTGCACAAACCAAAGCATAGTCTTCCTTTCGGCCTCCTCAACCTCCTCAGCAGAGTGTAGCAGTAGCATCATCGACCTCCCTTTTGACCTCTATAACACCGTGATGCTCGGAGGGGGCATGGTATGGGACCTCTAGCTATGGGGCCTAATAGGACACATGCTCCACCTCAAGCACTGATTGGCGGAGCATGTCGACTACAAACCCCACGAGATACCTATGGCCCAGTCATCGGGTCCTTCAACATGTACTACTAGGCCACATAAAGGACTATTTGTATAGTAAAGAGGACCAAGCACTTGTTATGGATGCAATGTGCAAGGTCATCATTGGAGAAAGTGTCCTTAAACCCCTGCTAATTAGGGTAAGTCACCCGCTTTTAAGCCTACTATTGGTGATATGGCTAGGAGCCATAGGATCCGCCAAGAAGAGCACCAAGGCACAAAGGTGATAGAGACCATAGGTAGCATTTATGGTATTTTTATCCATATTTTATTTGAATCAGGATCTTCATACTCTTTCATTTCACCATCTTTGATGAGCGTTGTAGGCTGGTGGCAGTTAGGTGGGGCCTTAGTTGGGACACCAAGATGACTTCTAAAGCCAAGATATTAGTTAGCTCCTTATTCAAGGAGTATGTAGTGGAGCTAGGACCCTTTACCACTACTCTGGATCTTTGTATCCTTCCCATGGGTTCTTATGTAGTGATTTTGGGAATAGATTGGTTGTTTGCACACAAAGCAAGAGTTTCTTGCTACAAGAAGAATATATCTTGTGAAGATGATTTGGGTGTGGAGTCGAAGACCCATTTATATTTGCACTATTTACACCATGTAGCCGAGGCGCTATGCATGATGGGGTTGTCAACTTTATGCTATTACAGTTAGTGATTTGTCAAAGGATGAGTCTAGCGGAACTTCACTCGATGATTACCCCATATTGCAAGTGTTCTAGGATGTGTTTCCTAGTGAGCTGTCATGGATGCCTCCCCACGTGAGATATATTTTCACATTGATTTTCTTCCAAGAGTGAAAACTACCTCACGTGTGCCTTATAGGATGACCACACCTGAGCTATGTGAGCTCAAGTTGTATCTTGAGGGCCTTCTCGAGAAAGGCCTAATCTATCCTAGTGTATCCCCTTGGGGTCCACCAATGATTTTCATGAAGAAGAAGGATGGATCCTTTAATCTTTATGTGGACTATTGTCGAGTTTAAAAAAGTAATGATCAATAATCATTACCCCCTTCCTTGCATTGATGATTTGTCTGATCAGATGAAGGGGGCCACTATATTTTCCAAGACTGATCTTAAGTCAGGATAACATTAGCTAAGGATCACATACGTAGATATCCACAAGTCAGCTTTCCACACAAATATGGCCACTATGAGTCCACGGTGGTTCAATTTGTTCGCACGAATACCCCTTCGGTGTTCATGAGTTTTAGGAATGGGGTGTGCATGATTTTTATACCTCTTTGTATTTGTGTTCCTTGATGACATCTTGATCTTTTGCTGCACACATGAGGAGAACGAGGAGTACCTTTATTAGGTTTTGCAGTGTCTTCATGAGAAACAACTTTATGGGAACTTGGAGAAGTGTGCATTCTTTTAGTCAGAGGTGAAGTATTTGGGTCACATAGTTTATGCGGAAGGTATCAAAATTGATCCTTTGAAGATTAGAGCCATTATGGATTGATCAGTACCCACTAGTTTGAATGAGGTGTGCAATTTCATGGGGTTCACAGGATACTACAATAGATTTGTTCAGGAATTCTCTCTGAATTACGCACCCCATCACTTCCATTCATAGGAAAGGGAAGAAGTTCATCTGGTTAGATAGATGTGAAAAGGCCTTTAGGACACTAAAGGAAGGACTTACAATAGCTCCTATCCTTATAGTGCCAACCCCTCATGGTGAGTTCTTTGTTTGCATAGATTATTATTTGGGAGGGTTACGCAGTGTGTGTTGATGTAAGAGGGTCGTGTTGTAGCTTTTGAGTCTCAAAAAATCTAGGTTTATGTGCTCAATTATCTGACTCGTGACCTTGATATTGAATAAGTCATTCATGCCTTGGTTCAATTTAGAAAATTTATTCTTGTCCAAATATTTATACTTAGGACGGATCACTTGATTCTTCATAACTTCTTGACACAACCTAATCTCAATGATCATCAGCGGCGTTGGATAGATTTGGTTTGCGAGTACAACATGGAGATAGAGCATGTGAATGTGAAGGAGAATGTGGTTGTAGATGACCTGAGTAGATCGAGGAATATGAGTATGGCTACTTAAGTGGGTACACATTTATGGAGTAATATTTTTAGTAGCTTCCTCATGACAGCCTTCTACCTTGTATCCATATCGATCAAGTCTCGAGAGAACCCTTCAGGGTAAGTTTTATTGATTCTCATGAAAGGAAAATGGTCTTCTCGGACACGAGAGGTCAAATATATTTTCCTATTGAGGGATGCTTGAGATAGGTTATCTTGGTAGAGGCTCATCGTGCACCTTATTATTCCCATCCAGGTGTGAAGAAGATGCACACCACATTGAGACAACTTTATCACTTTGGAGAGGTCTTTGGCGGGATGTAGCTTAGTTTGTGTTATGTTTTTAATGTTTTAGAGGGTGAAGGCCGACCATCAGCATCCAACTGACCTTATTTACCCTCATGCCATACCAAAGTGGAAATGGGACATGATTTCCATGGATTTCATTGTAGGGCTACCAATGTCAAGATACCACCACAACGCCATCATGGTCATGGTGGATAAATTGACGAAAGTGGCTCATTTTTATCCGGTGAAGATCGCCTATACAATTAGTGCAAAGTAGCACAAGTATACCTTGATCACATTTTTAGGTTCCATAGGATTACGTGGAAGATCCTTTACAACCTGCGATCCCTTTAACACTTCTCGCTTCTGGACTACCATGCAGTGATTTCTTGGTAGGACTATAAAATTCAGTACAACTTATCATCTAGAGGTAGATGGAAAGACAAAGCGGGTAAATTAGATGTTGGATGATATGTTGTGGACGTATGTCATGGACCAACAGTCTAGGTGGGAGGAGTACTTATATTTGGTGGAATTTTCCTACAACAACAATTTTTAGAGTTTAATTGGCATGCCTTCTTTTCAGAATTTTATGGCGAGAGAGTACATGACACCCTTGAGTTGGGATATATGGGAGGAGTAGGTTTCTCTTGGGCTGGATTTGGTACAAGATATGGAGCACCGGGTTTTCTTGATTCATGAGAGGCTTCGGGAGGCTTAGGATAGGAAAAGAAGTATGCGAGATCTCGAGGAGAATAGATCATAGTTTTTAGTTGGGCACAAAGGTGTTTCTTCATCTTAGGCCTCATAAGAGTCCTATCTGTTATGGAAAAGGCTTTGTTGACAATTTTTACACTTGTGCAAAAATGGGAAACTTGAAACTTCATCGTTACGATGAAATTCATGGGTGAATTATACCTAAACTAAGGGAGTTGGATATCATTTGTTACTGCTGAATTAGTTATAAGATTAAATGAAATATGTAATTATGTGTGTTGTCACAAAACATAACAGATCACATAGTCTGCAATTTCATGCCATCTTCAGCAAAAGAACACAAATCCCCAAAGGAAAACTATGTTGTCTTGATGAAGATGAAAAATTATAGAGTAGGTGAAGTGTTGAGTTTTGAAGCAGCAAACAAAAATACAAATATAAAAAAATCAGGGTTCATTACTGAATGTTACAAGTTCTCATCAATGTTTCTTTCCTTCATGATTAAGACATTCAATTATGTTATTGAGTTGTTTAGTTCATTATACAATCCATGCAGAGAAGCTAGAATGTAGAAGGGAATACAAAGCTCAAATTCGAGAATTCAATGTTTTATTCACAAGGAAGGTCAAATGTTTCCCACACAAGCCATGGGTTGTGACTAAAAATTTAAAGTACATCTACTGAAGTAAGAGGTACATGTTATCACTCAATCAAAACACTGTTAGATTTTACAAAAGTATAGGTACCTAAGTTCACGGTGTGATTGGATAACATGGTTGCTATCTCCAAGTTGTGGGATTTTCTACTTGAGATACACCTCCAAAGAAAGTTGGTTCTTTCTCCTAAACTACCTGCCACAATCTACTCTAATGTAGGAAAAATTATATTTCCTAATCTAACTTTCCAAGGGACCAAGGAGGGAGAATGCATGAAAATGAAATCCTACACTAAAGCGGTGATACACCAGAAAAGGAGGGGTGTGAGAGTATTCTTCCAATGTGTGAAATACAGAAGCAAAGTGCACACTAGAAGGGGTGATGACAATTCTCCACAATCTAGCAAAATGCATTCAAAACAACATCTCAAACATACACCATGATAATGGATCCCTGCAAGAGCATAAAAATAGACACAATATTCTTGTAATCAAGGTTGGAGGGGCAAGAAGAATGCAAGAAAACACAGCAGGGGAAGATGCATCCACAAACTTGTATTTTATTGCTTCATGATATGCACAGTTCAATCTATTACAAGATAACATGACCTAGATCACCACACAAGGAGTCCACTACAAGAGCCTGCAACACATTGGCTTCAAAAATTAATTTTGACAGATATTTTACGCTAGAGAACTCCTCCCTTTACAATGAGCCCAACACTCCAATTTATAGAAAAATGAGAAGAGAGAGAGAAGGTGAAAATGGAAATCCGAAATCTATCCTTTAACCACTTGTAAGAGGAATTAAATGGAGTGAAATGATTGTATGTTACTTGCAAAAGGATTCACATACTGTCCCGAGTGTGATGTGAGAGAAGGAATGATGACCATGCCTCTTAATTGCACTCCCAACTACCAAATAAAACATTGTCATGAACCCGGCCACGTTTTATGAAAAAACCCCATCTATTTCTCATCAAATATGGAATTACTTAACTTTTGTGCATTGGAATCAAATCCATGATTCCAACGGTACCAATTTTGTGCTCTTTCGTTGAGAAATGCAAAAGTTATGGCCTTCGAGTGCAAGCAGCTATTTTGGGTCTACCAAGTGTTTTCTATCATTTGACGGAAATGAGCATTAACTGAGTGGAGCTGAATATGTTTCTTTTATTTAAATACATCTACCCTCATCAAAATTAAGAAATCCAAAAAGACCAAAATTTCCAATTTCGTGAAAATCGAGCTCGAGTCAAAAGTTATGGCCATTTGAAGTTCACGGGTCAAACGTTGACTTTTCCTCTTTCACGCAACTATTTCGGAAAAATCAAGTCCGCGTGTCCTAGTTATCCCCAGACACATTCTTCTGCATCAGATGATTCGGGCTTCCTTGTCCCCTTTTTTGGCCTTTTCACCTTTGTGCATCTTGCGCATACTTTTGTCCCAACTATCCCGCGGAAAATATCTGCACCGCCTGTAATTGACTGACTTGTGGCAAATCGGCCAATTTGTGTCCCCTGTGTACTTTTTTCTCGGATGTCCCATGGACTACATGGGACAAAAAGTTCTGAATTTTCCAATTCCTTTGTATTTCGGCTGCCAAATTGGTATGAAGAACCTTAGTACAATCCGTACTAGTACGACTTGCTGACCTTGGACAAAGAATGCTTTAAAACAAGCCTACAACTTCATTTTTTTGGATTTTTTTGAGTTTTTCCTAACTTCTTGGAATTTTCCTTTGATGGGAAGCTAGAGAGAATCCAAGGGGACCCCAAAATATGATTTTGGCCCTTGAATCAATTTTCTTTCTCGAGACTAAAGAATCTGATGCATGTTATCAAAATTACCTTGAGAGGTGAATTTTGGATAACAATTTTGGTGACTCACAGGTTATGTACCTCCTAGATGAAGAATGGCCAGCTTCCTATAGTAATCCATTGGGAATGGAGTCTGTCTCGATAATCTCTCTCCGATCTAAAATTTGAAAAACTACATTTTTAGCCATTAAAGCACTTTGTTGATCTGGTTCTCTTGCGGCTGCAAATTCTTTCTCGGGAGCTCGATGAAGCGTAAACATGCACACACTAGAAGCAATAGGACATGTGCACAGCACTTAGGGAAATAAAAACTATTCTAACAACAGTAAAATGTGCATAAGCACTTGGAGGAATGGAAATTCTAAATTAATATTTACAAGGGTGAGAAATTATCCTTCTAGTAGCAACATTTGAGATAGATTCCATTGATGGGAATCTGTAACTCTTCACCATCCAACTTAGCCAGCCGGAAGGAATTTCTACCTTTGCATTCAATGATCATATATGGGCCACTCCATATGGCATTGAACTTGGAATGCTTTCCTGGATTTACACGATCAGCATCCCACTTCAATACCAAATCTCCAGCTTGCAATATCCTTGCTTTGGTTTTCTTATCAAAACTTCTCTTGATCAATGCTTGATCCTTTTTCATGGTTTGTGTTGCATGTTTTCTTGTTTCTTATAATTACATCAGCTTTGCATACCTGATTTCCATAGGCTCAATCTCAGCTAGTTCCATACACAAGCTTGTATGGAGAGCTTCCTATGGACCTCTTTTGTGTGATCATATCAGCCCATAGAGTGACTTCACTTTGTGTGCTAGGTCCTCGATTCTCATCAAGAGTTATCCTTATGATTCTTAGTAGGTTCTTGTCTCGTAGACTTGGCTTGACCATTATCCTTAGGGTAATAATTTGATGAAATCTTGAGGTACACACAATTCTTGACAAAAATTTAGTGATCTTTGTGCCAAGGAATGCTAATGCATTGTCTACGATATGATAGTGGCAGGGGCACCAAACCTCATGACTATCCCCTTATAGAAATCTAAGATGTTGGATTCATTTTCCTCCTTGAGTTCCACTGCTTCAGCCCACTTGGTGAAATAGTATGTTGCCATAAGTATCCACTTGTAGCCTTGAGTTGAATTGGGATTGATAACCCCAATGAAGTCCAATCCCCATTGCATGAATGGCTGATTTACTTAAATTGGAAAAAGGGGCAAGAGCTGTTAACCTTTCCTTCCTTTTGAAGAATGCACATCTCTTGCATTTCTTGACCCATGAGTAGCAATCATTGAACACCATAGGATAATCATAACCAGATGTCTAGATTTTGAGACCAATTACTCGTGGAGAAAAGTGGCCTCCTACTTCCCCCTCATGGAACTCATGTAATACCTTCTAAACTTGACCTATTATAATGCATTTTAATAGAACACCATTGATGTCCTTCTTGAACAAGATGCCATAAATGAGTACATACGGGATAACTTGTAATCTAAAGTATCTCCTCTTTGCTTTACTCATTTCGGAGGGCATAAGCTTGTTTGGAGATAATGCACCATATCTTGGGTCCAACATCGAATGGGTGCATCGTCAATTGGCTATTCTTGATCATTCTAGAGTAATAGGACAACATCTGTTTCACCTTTTGATCCATCGAGTTGTTTTGAAGCAAGGTGCTCACACAAACCTTTTCCACAAACTAGCTTGGTCACTTTGATTTCAATATCATATTCCATCACACGAGTGATCCAACCTACTCTCTTCTTGTTTAAATCCTTTTTAGGAGAAATTCCTTAACACCAAAGCATAAGACACCAATAGTTGAATCTTATTTTTCGAGACCAAGTGTTTGAAATTCTTTAAACTCCTAATGACAGCAAGGACATGCTTTTCAATGAAATATTACTTTACTTCATAATCTTCCAGGCTTTGACTGAAGAATGTTATGGGTTGTTATGAACCTTCTCTATTCAACTGTATCAAGATAGCTGAGATTGTATCTGATCCTCCAAAAGCATACAACATGAAGTCCTTTGAAAAGTCTGGGTTGATAAGAGTTGGAGCTTGTGATATTACATGTTTGATGTTCTCAAAACTATCTTTTCCTTCCTCTGTCCATTTGAATGCAAAACTCTTCTTCAACATCATTGTTAAAGGCTTCACTAGAGTAGCAAAATTAGGGACAAATCTGCGGAAAAAATTTATCGTTCCCAAGAAGGTTTGAAGATATTTCTTGTGGTGTGCTAATGGAAGTGTTCAAATGGCTTCAACCCTTTAAGGATAAATCATTAGCCCTTCCCTTGAGACAATGTGGCCCAAAAATTTCCTTCGTGTGCCAAGAATATACACTTCTTTAGATTCAACCACACTCCAAACCTTCTACATTCTGAAACACTTACCTAAGGTGGAATAGATGGTCTCATTGCATTCTTTGAGAAGATAGTGATATCATCTAGGTATACTAGCACTATCTTGTTGATTAATCCTTTGAACGCCATATCCATAGCTCGCTGAAATGTTTCTCCGGCATTTGACAATCCAAATGGCATCTTCTTATAAGCATATGTGCCCCATTTGGTAGTGAAGGTTGTCTTGAATTGATCTTCTTCCTTTACCATTATTTGATTATAGCCTAAGTATCCATCTAGCAATGAAAACCTCTCGAACTAGATACAACACGGAAGATCTGTTCCATTAATGGAAGTGGATAACGATCCTTGAGTGATTCTCTATTGAGATCACGGAAATCCACACACAATCTTATTTTTCCATTTCTCTTTCTCACTAGTACCAAGTTTGCAACCCAACTTGAGTGTTTGATAGGAAGATGATACTAGCCTCAATAAGCTTTTTCAATTATTTTCTCATGAGGGCTTGATATGGGGATTCACAAGCCTTTGATTCTTCCCGATAGGATTGGTTTCAGATCCATCTCAATAGTATGTTGTGCCAACTTTGGGTTGAAACCTCTTAATTCCTTGTAAGTCCAAGTAAAGACATCTTGGAATTCTCGACAAAGCAGAACAAAATCAGATTTCTCTTGTGGGGTACTTGTTAGTGCGAATTCACACCACCCCCAGGTGTTGATCAGATTTCTAGTTTGATCATTCAAAGCATCCAGTGTGATCACACAACATTGAAACCTCTCTCCAAGTGTGGGACTTGAAAAAGCGAGAAAGAAATCTCAAGAGAAGGTTGGTTCTTGCTCCTAAACTACCTGCCACAAGATGTTCCAGTGCAGGCAAGCTAATCTAATCCTAATCTAACCACCAAGGAGACAGGAGAGAGAGAGAGAAAAAGAATAAAAGCCTACACTAAAATGGTGATACACCAGAGAAGGAGAATGTTGAACATCTATCAAAATTGCCATGGAACAAGGAGAGGTGAGCAATGGGAAGGATGGACAGATGCATCACAAACCCAAGGATAGATTTCACACAGAAAATGTCCCAAAACTCCATGAACACAGCTCCAGACCTATAATGAACATTAGAACATGCACAAATACCTGCAATGAAGAGAGGCAAGAAGAATAGACAAGAAAAAAATGAGCAAGGATGGACAGATGCATCACGAAACACGTTTTTGTTGCTCCAGAAGTTTGCACAGAACATCATTTTAATGGTAAAAGGAAAAAAATGGCATTATAGAGCAGGGGGAGGAGGTTCAAACTCCATTTTCAACCCCGAGGAAGAAAAGAAAGGACAACGAGTAGAAAAGATGAACAACCCGCCCATGAGCCAAATCGGCTTTTTTTTTATGCATGGGTCGAGCCTGAGAGAGAGAAAACGTGAAAAAAGCGTGGGACCCATTCCTCATTGAATGTAGATGAATTAAAATAGCATGGGCGTCCTTACAGGACCCATGCCTTGACATTTTTGGCCGTGTTGGAGAAGAATGCGACCCATTTCGCATTAAAGCGGTTGTTAAAACGTCGATTCTGGCCATTACCACAAGAGAGACGTTTCTTGATTTTATCTCTCCAAACTGAACCAAAATTCAAGATTGACCACGGAATCATGTAGAGAATTTCACCGATTTCCATTGATATAAATAACGTGAAAATCCAAGCTCGGATCAAAAGTTATGGTGATTTGAAGATTTAGGGCAAAGCAGGCCAAAACGGATCGGCGGGAAAATATTTGATTTTTTTCCGCTTTCTACCACTTAGATGACACGTGTCGGGCTCACGATTCATCCGCGGCTTCATCCTTTGAAAATTTATTTCAGGCTCTTCCTTAATTTCTTGCCACTTGGACACGTGGCACTATTTTATTAGCTCGAGCACATGGGTCACATTTTTACCTTGTGCCAAACACTTAGCCAAATTTCCAACTTTTCCTCTTTTAACACATGGCACGCTCCGATTCGTCTATGGGCTCAGCCTTGTCTCTGTTTGTGGCCCTCTCACCTTTTCGCGTCCCATGCATCCCTCGCGTACCTTTGGCCTGGATGTCCCGAATGAAAATCTCCTGCTTCGGCCGATTCGGGCTTCCTTGTTCCTGTTTGAGGTGAAGACATGTGGCGAGATTCCATTCATTGGTGGCTCTTTTGGCTTTTCGCGTCCCTCGCGTACTTTTGGCCCAACTATCCCGAATGAAAGTCCCTGTTTCGGTTGAATCGACGGTTCGTGTCCTCCGCGTACTTTTGGCGGATGTCCTGCACTGCCAAATGCGGGACAAATATCTCGAACCGCCTGAAATGGACCGACTTGCGCCAAACCGGCCGATCCATGTCCCGCACGTACTTTTGGCTCGGATGTCCCATCCCTGAACTAGGACTTAGCTGATTTTCTTCATTTTTTCGGCCGATTCGGCTTTCCGCGTCCCGCGTCCCGACGTCCCAACTGTCCCATGACCGCTCGGACTAGGACTTAGTCGATTTTCTTCATTTTTTCGGCCCCCAAGCTTGGTACAACGAACCTCAGTATGACCCGAACCCTTGGACCCAAAATGCCTTAACACGTCCTGCTGACCTTATTTTTGCATTTCTTCCATTTTATCAACCTGTTGGGATTTCTTCTTGGATGGGAGAGTTAGAAAAGGCCGAGGGACCCCAAACAACATGATTTTGGGCCTCGAATCAATATACTTTCTCGGGACTAAATAATCTGATGCATGTTATCAAAATTACCCTGGGGGGTGAATTTTGGATAACAATTTGGCGACTCAGCGGGGTCATCTGCCTACTAGATGAAGTTACCAGTTTCTGAAGCATCCATTGGGCATGGAGTCATGAGTTGTAGCCTACAAACTGATCTAAACTTTGAAAACCTCCTCTCTGAGCCACTTGGAAACCCACTGAAATGGACTGTGCAAGAGCAAGACCAGCACCACAAAAACTATGTACAAAACTGAAAATCATACATGCTCCAAATGGAACATGCAGAGTGTGCACAAGCACTTCTTTTACTAAAAGAAAACCTACCTACTCTACTCTAACTGGAAACAAAGGCAAGCTAAACAAACCCTGCAATTGGTTGTGAGAAATAGCTTCCCTTTCTCAAAAGTGGCAGCCATGCAATTGATTTGGCATTGAACATGGCTGATTGGATGGATGGAAAATCAACAAGAAGCTGGTCTTCCACCCAAATCATCAAGGTATTAGCTGAAAGAAAATCCAATACCTCTTTTAGTTGCTCTGCATTTGGATTGAAGAGGTATGACAGCTGATCCTTGGAACTTTGCAGCTCATCCTCATGCTTAGAAGCAAGCACACCGGTTGTGGCTTCTCCTTTGACTCAATGAAGCTAAATACCTAATTAGGCAAGGTCGATCCATTGAGTATGCCCATAATTCTGATTTACAACTCCAAGAATGGAGTTCTCTTGTAGACCCTCATGAATGGATGATGTGGAAGCAATGGTAGGACTTTTCTGCCCTTTCTCTTCCTCCAATGAAGAACATGAAAGATTAAAATCTTCCAATCTTGGTTCCAAAGAGCTGCTATAAGATGCAGGCTGCTGCAAATGAATGCTCTCCTTCATGACAGCAGGCTCAAGTATTTGGGACGTGGAAGATGAAAGAAGGAATGGTGGAAACTCAACTGGTTCTTCTTTATCAAAACAGTCCTCCAAATCTGACAGATACACTACCTCATGGTTGTCCTGCTGCAAATGCTCAACTTCCTCCATGGTGTCCTCTTGATCTGTAACTTGATCATCATGGTTTCTTTCATCCTCCAACATTGAGTTTGAGAGGTCAAACTCTTCTTCAGCACTAGAACTTGAGAGAGATGAAGTAGAAAGAAGAACTGAAGGTTCTTCTATAGCCTGCTTTGTGCTCAAAGCCCTTGGATCTGCACTTTTCTCCTCCACAACTAGAATGTGCTCCTCTTCTTTTGGATTTGGAGCAGCTTCTCCTTCCTCCAATGTTTGAAGACAATCTTGCTCTTGATTGAACTCTTCCTCCAGCATGAAGTTTGTCAAGTCAAACTCTTCGATCTGCTGCTCTAGAGGACAAGTTGGGACTGCAAGAACTTCTTCTTCTGCTGCAACAAAATCAGTCCTGACCACCATTTGTTCTCCAACTCCAACCTCTTCTAAAGGCTTAACCATCAAGGGGATCTTTGTCATCCCAAATTTAAGAGCCCAACTCTTCAGACTTTGAATTTCTTCATCTTTGTTTGGCTTCTCTTTTTGCTGTTGTTTTCCTTGACTGGCATTCTGATTTTCATCCTCCCAACATGGATTTGGGAATGCAAGAGGAGAAGTGGATTGTAACTCAAATGGCTTGGAAATTTTTCGTGGTGGTGGAGGTAGAAACTCTTGTTTCTTTGGAGGAGGGGGTATTTCTGTTAGCTCTTGTGGAGGGGATGACTGTTTGGAAGGAAAAGGGACAAAAGAATTGAGATGAGGTGGAAGACTAGGGGGTGGAGAAATGGATTCAACACTTGGGACAGCAGATGGAGAGTTTAAAACTTGACACTGCTGAGATAAAACAGATTGGGAAAGAGGAAAAAGAAAGGCATGAGATGGCGTGCTTACCTATTGACAAGGTTCATTGAATACTCCTCTCATACACCTCTATTTCTTCAATCCACTTTGCAAGAAATGGAAGCGTTGAAATCATGAAGTCAAGCTTCTCTTGAGGGCTGTAATGCCTTGGAAAAGGTCCCACCCATGAACAAGGTGCTCCACAACTGATTCCAAATGCTTTCATTTGTGCTTGAGCCCTGGACTGCACCATCTTTACCTCCATCTTTTGGATTTTCTCCAACAGACCAGCATCTTGCATCTGATGGTCTTCATTATATGCATACTCTTGCTCTTGGAAAGCTCCATAGCCAAACTGATTTTGGCATTGCTGCTCATATGGGTATGTATGCTGATTTTGAATTTGTTCAAAATGCTGATTTGGAGGATTTAAAAAACATGTTGGAGGTGGGAAACATTGTTGCTATTGTAAATGTGAGTTCCATGATGGAAATGAAGTCATGATTGCACAACTTCATGGAATGGAAAAGAATGAAAGGGATGGAAAGAAGGATGGATGGGAATGGATGAAAAATAGGTCTGCAACTTCAGAAATGGGTTGCTGATCAGATGGAGTCGCCAGATGTGTTTGCAAGTGCCTCCAAAGGCTGAAATCTTCACAGGAACACACCAACCTACAAAAGATGAAGTGGAAGACCTCTAAGGTCCCACCGGGCGTGCCAAAACTGTTAGTGCGAATTCACAGCACCCTTGGATGTTGATAAAATTTCTAGTTTGATCATTCGAAGCATCCATTGTGATAACACAACATTGAAACCTCTCTCCAAGTGTGGGACTTGAAAAAATGAGAAAGGAATCTCCACTGAAGGTGGTTCCTACTCCTAAACTACTCGCCACAAGTGTTCCAAAGTGCAAGAAAGCTAATCTAATCCTAATCTAACCACCAAGGAGACAGGGAGAGAGAGAGAAGAGAAAAATAACAAAAATCCTACACTAAAACGGTGATACACCAGAGAAGGAGAATGTTGAACATCTATCAAAACTACCATGGAACAAGGAGAGGTGAGCAATGGGAAGGATGGACAGATGCATCACAAACCCAAGGATAGATTTCACATAGAAAATGTCCCAAGACTCCATGAACACAGCTCCAGACCTATAATGAACATTAGAACATGCAAAAATACCTGCAATGAAGAGAGGCAAGAAGACAGACAAGAAAATAACGAGCAAGGATGGACAGATGCATCACCAAACACATTTTTGTTGCTCCAGAAGTTTGCACAGAACATCATTTTAATGGTAAAAGGAAAAAAACACCATTACAGAGCAAAGCGAGGAGGTTTGAACTCTATTTTCAACCCTAGGGAAGAAAAGAAAGGAGAACAGAGTAGAAAAGATGAACAACCCGTCCATGAGCCAAATCGGCTTTTTTTTGCATGGGTCGAGCCCAAGAGAGAGAAATCATGAAAAAACATGGGATCCATTCCTCATTGAATGCAGATGCATTAAAATAGCATGGGAATCGTTACAAACCCATGCCCCGACATTTTTGTCCATCTTTGGAGAAGAATGCAACCCATTTCGCATTAAACCGGTTGTTGAAACATCGATTACGGCCATTACCACGTGCCAGAGACGTTTCTTGATTTTCTCTCTCCAAACTGAACCAAAATGCAATATTGACCCTAGAATCATGTAGAGAATTTCACCAGATTTCCATTGATATAAAGAATGCGAAAATCGAGCTCTGGATCGAAAGTTATGGCGATTTGAAGATTTAGGGAAAAAACAGGCCAAAACGGATCGGCGGGAAAATATTTGAATTTTTTCCACGCTCTGCCACTTGGATGACACGTGTCGGGCTCTGATTCATCCGTGGGCTCATCCTTTGAAAATTTATTTTGGGCCCTTCCTTAATTTCTTGCCACTTGGACACGTGGCACTATTTTATTGGCTCGGGCCTGAGGGGCACATTTTTACCTTGCGCCAAACACTTAGCCAAATTTCCAACTTTTCCTCTTCTGACACGTGGCATGCTCTGATTCATCGTGGGCATCCTTGTCTCTTTTTGCAGCCCTCTCACCTTTTCACGTCCCACGTGTCCCTCGCGTACCTTTGGCCTGGATGTCCCGAACGAAAATCTCCTGCTTCGGCCGATTCGGGCTTCCTTGTTCCTATTTGAGGTGAAGACACGTGGCGAGATTCCATTTGGCAGCTCTTTCGGATTTTGCGTCCCTCGTGTACTTTTGGCCCAACTTTCCTGGACGAAAGTCCCCTGTTTCAGCCGAATCAGCCGGTTCGCGTCCTCTGCGTACTTTTGCCCGGATGTCCCAGACCATCTGGGAAAAATATCTCCGAACCACCCGAAATGGACCGACTTGTGCCAAACCGGCCGATCCGTGTCCCATGCGTACTTTTGGCTTGGATGTCCCAAACCGCCTTAACTTGGACTTAGCCGATTTTCTTCATTTCTTGGCCGATTCGGCTTTTCGCGTCCCAATTTGTCCCACGAGACCACCTAGACTAGGACTTAGCCGATTTTCTTCATTTTTTCGGCCCCCAAGCTTGGTACAATGAACCTCATTACGACCCGAACCCTTCAGACCTGAAATTCCTTAACATAGTCCCGAAACCTTATTTTTTGCATTTATTCCATTTTATCAACCTCTTGGGATTCCTTCTTGGATGGGGAGTTAGAAAAGGCCAAGGGGACCCCGAAAAACATGATTTTGGGCCTCGAATCAATCTACTTGATCGGGGTGAATAATCGATGCATGTTATCAAAATTACCAGGGGGTGAATTTTGGATAAAGTACTTACTTTTCCAATTTGCAATGTCTTGCCTTCATCTACTAAAATAGGCTCGAATCTTCACCCTTTACTTGAATGTTCACTTTCTCATTTGGAACCGATCATTCGAGTTGAAGATTAACTCCAAGGTCATGAGGCCTTTTGGTAATTTGTTAGTTCTAGCTACATCACTTGGTTGCCATACTTCGCTCTAGTTTGTCTTGATTTTTGGTGGAGAACTCAACTTCTTCCTGTAGGAAATTAACAATTTACGATCATTATCGAAGACTTGCCAACTCGTATTGTTATTCGAAACATCTGGTCTCACAACCACTTTGATATGAGGCTGAGATTTCTCACTTTTGATACTTTCTACAACATCGACATAGCTCCAATTCTTGTCGGTCTACTTGCATCATTCTTTTCCTTGGGATGGAATTGATGCAAAAGCTTCAAAATCTTCAATGAGATCCCATACCTGATTCTTGTGGCTCTTCAATAGATAATTCTTCATAGCATTTTCTTCTCTAATTTGGTTCACAATCAACTAAATATCACCAAATACTTGCAAATTCTTAATGCCTTTCTTCCTTTCCCAGTACAACTGTGAATTAAGGATTCATACGCAATTTCGTGTTTTTTAGCAAGAACACTTGAAACAGAAGGTGAGTAATACCTTGTACCTTGTGGTGAAATGAGAATAGATCCTCCTCCTGCACCTTGTCTACTCCTAGATCCATCAAATAACAATTGCCACACTTCATTCTTGTCTTTTTGATCTGGCTTTGTGATGCTAGGGAGAGGTTGATTCTTTTCATGCAAACAATAAACTCCTAGCTCAGATTCCTCCATTTCTTTCTATGGATCAAATGCATGTCTTTTGTTTGGCCATTCATTAAGAGTCAAGTATGGAATGCATCCGAACTTGGTGTCAGCTTCATGAGTTCTTGGATAATCCTCTTGATCAAATGCTGAACAATTTTCATTGATTGGACTTGGCGTATGGGGTTCTATGTGAAAATATGCAATAGGCTCATATCTGATTCTAGCCTTAGTTCCATACCTTTTTATAAATAACACGTGTGACCAATCTACTGAAAGATAGCCTCCAATTTTAGCAGTGAAGTCTCTTGACAAGCACAATGCAAAGAGTATTGGTAGGTCTATGATTGACACATCTTGTAACACCGTTACATTAGGACATGCATGCAATGTGAGGTTCAAACCTTTGATCACTCCAACTATTTTCATTGTTGTTCCATCCAATTGCACTACACCCTTAGAGATGACTTCATATCAGAGGCCTAACTGATCAGCTATTTGTTTTGGCATGAGTGAGCTACTTGCTCCCAACTCAATCATGTAATTATGTACCAATTTATCTCCTATGATCAATGAGACATAGAATGGAGGGGCTTCAAATTTTTACCTTGTTTTCCTCCATGGTTCACTTCAGGATGAGTTACATTAGTAAGAAATTTTTCTTATTGGTTGGGTGGCTGATTTGATGTTGACCAATTTGCCATAACAGACTGCAATAGGTCTCGTTGTCCTGGGATAGCTATTTACATTCGTTCTCTTCATCCGATCAATGATGTTGAGTGGATATGAGCTATCTCTTTAATTCCCTTTACCTTGCACATTCTTCTCTAGAAAATGAGTTGTTGCAACCGATGCTTGAGGAGGTTTAGAAGGTGGTTTGAGCTGACCCTGCACATTTGGAACTACACTTTGATTGCTAACACCTTTTGGAATAATAGAGGGTTGTGGACCATTTGAGTTGGATGACTATCCTTCTCTAATGTTTCTCTTCTTGGAGTGTGTATTGGATGCTACACTTTGAAAAGGTACTTGATTTATACCATAGAAATATTTAGCCTGCCAATTAACAAGAGTAGTTTCATTCAGAGATGTTCCTTACTGAGGTGCTTCCTACTACGATATTCTTTGTGGTTGGACTCTTACTGAACCCACCAATGGTTTGCACACGCCCATTAGAGCCGATTTAATACACCATTAAATCGCATTGATTGGTTATGAGGTTGATTGCATGGGAAACACCAATCATATTCTGGCCATGTTATTTTGCACAGTACCAAAGCTCTAGATGTGGATGCAACATTGGGATTGTAAGGCTGGAATGGCCTATTAGCAGAATTTTTACTTGATTATGATTTGTAGTCCGAATGGGTGGTCTATTGGGTTGAGTTTGAGGTTGATATGGTCTAAAATTTTGATCTTACTCTTTATTGTCACCAACTCATTACCCAAGTTTTTAATTGCTTCATGACCTCTTGGAGTTCCTTAGAGTTGTTATATGATGAGGTAGAGGCTTCAATTGAATTTTGATTTCTTGGAGTAGGGATGAGAGCTAATGTAGGTTCTTTACTAGCGTTTGGACTTTCTAATTCTGGGTACAGAGGCATGGGTGGCCTAGGTATGATTTTGCCAGCTTGAATCAAATGGTTCTCAGCCCCTATGGAAAGGCTATAGGCTGCAGGAAAGGTTGTGCCCCCCATTGACTGAATCATCAAAGAAATATCAGAATTTAAATCCCTAAGAAAGTATAAGAAGGCACCTTCATCAGTGGGCTTTACTGCTGTTGGAATCTGTCCCAAGTCCATTGGAATCTGAGGTTGAAGTCTGTTAATTACTCATTTGGGGCTCTTTTGATTTTTGTTAGTTGTTCCAACAAAGATAAGTTGTCACCTTTCTCTCCAAATTGGTTGTGAAGAGCTATGCATAGCTGATTCTAATTCTGGATAGAGCTTTCGGGAGACTCCTGAACCATTGTGAAGCTTTCCCTTTGAATGAAGAGGCAAGTAGCTTGACTGCAATGTCCATCTCATGGATTTCATGGATCGTACAAACATTCACAATATATTGGACATGATCACCAGGGGAAGTCTGGTTCTCTCTAGTGAAGTATGGGATGCTCTTTAATGTTGCAACCGGAATTGGGTTTTGTGCATTCAAGGTGAGTGGACTACTCCGGTGAAGTTGACATGGATTCATTGTGCCATCTTGATTGGTCAAAGAACTCTTGTTCATTGGATGAAAGGCCTACCGGTGGAGGTGTTGAAAAGGTCCTATTAGGTGGAGATGCAGACCTTTGAGCTCTTCTTCCCCTTCTTTCTCTACCTGGAGATAGGTGTAGATAAACAAAAATCCTTCCTCCTTAGTTCTTGATCTGGTCTATATTCTTCTCATAAATGCCGGGATCGGATTGCTGAAACCAGTGGATCATGTCTATTTTGGAGTCGCGGATGTGCAATTTCAAATCTCCTTCAAAGCTCGAAACTTACAACAAGTGTACATAAATCTTGTCATAATTAAGTGAAGGCCTCTAATGTCCCACCGGTGTGCAGAACTATTATCACTGAATCACAACACCCTTAGAGTTTACACAACCGCATGTACACGAGATCACAAAGTGTGATTGGATAACATGGGTGCTATCTCCAAGTTTTGGGAATTGCTACTTGAGATAGACCTCCAGAGAAAGCTAGTTCTTGCTCCTAAACTACCCGCCACAATCTACTCTAATGCAAGCAAAACTATATTTCCTAATCTAACTTTCTAAGGGACCGGGAGGGATAATGCATGAAAATGAAAGCCTACACTAAAGTGGTGATATAGCAGTAAAAGGAGGGGTGTGAGAGTATTCTTCCAACGTGTGAAATAAAGAAGCAAAGTGCACACTAGAAGGGGTGATAACAAGTACACATGCATGAAATAGAAAGAAAAGGAGTATGAGTGAACCCATCATTGCCTTATATATTCTTTGTTGTGCAAAGCATCTCCTTCCCAACTTCTTTCATCTTTGTCTCCATAATTCAAAGCATGGTACCTAAAAAGTAAAAGAAAAGAAACATCAATAAAGAGCTCAGGGTTAATCCATATTCCTAAACTATCCTAATTCGTGCATATGGATCTCTAACCAACAGAAGATATGGAGTGCCTAAAGATCAAACTACATAGCCCACTCAGGAAGCAGAAATAGAAAAGAGAATAAGAAACATGGACACAAGAGAGGCCAAAAAGCCTAATTATTTCTAACTATTTTCTTAAAGTGTGCTAGATACATGTTGTAACCAAGAAGAAATAAATCATGTCCTATAAATATGGCATAAGACAAGATAAGCCATGAGTACATGCTGGAAAGAAGGATTAATGTAACTCAAACTCAGATATTTTCTTGCAAATGGAAGAAGTTACAATATAGAATAGAGAAGATACTTGCAGGAAAAGTACATGTTCCAGATTGCAGCTAAGGAAGAAAGAATTTTGAAAACACATCTATTACGGATATCAGGAACAAGTATAAAGTAATAAAGCTTCAATCCAGATAATCATATGGAACTCTGGCTGCAAACTAGGCAGTAAACTTCTACAAGTTATGAGGTTATAGTGGTTGAAAAGATACATGACTCAAAATTTCAGTAAGCAGTTAAGCTCAAGATCTGAATATCAGAGTGTATATAGTACCAACAAATGATAAAAACCAAGCCTATTACATCTAACTAGAGGATACTCAGTTTCCAAACAATCATACTTCCAGGGGTAGAATCAATCAAAGAAGAAATTTCACTACATATATCAGATATGATGATGATATTACCAAAGTCATAAGTTTCAAGTGGTGAATCCAAGAGAAAATTACAGTTTCAGGCTCCAGTCGAAGAACCCATTAAGGGGTATCAAAATCGAGTAAGAAATAGGGTCATCTAGTTCAGAACTAAAGAAACCAAACTCAGAAACAAGTTTCAACTTGAAATGGTCGAGGTCAAACCAAGGGGTCACATGAAATGCAAGAAAGAAATGAATGTCAAAAACTCCAAAACAGAGGTCCTAAGGAAAAACTGAACTCTATACTCAGAAATAGAGACTCAAAAGATTCAGATAACAATTTCCACAAGGCTAAGCATGCATAACTAAAGCTCGAAGGCTCTCCACAAATGAACACCATGAGTAGTTCCAAAGCACACTAGAGGATCCTGATAGCTCAAATGTCAGAACAACTCAATTCATGACCAGGGATTCTTCTGACTGAGAAAGTAATTTGACAACATAGAATGCAAAGAAATGGCATATTTCAGTTCCCCTAGTAATAGAATAAAAAAACCCATGAAGAAATCTCAGAATGGCTTCATAAAAGAACAAGAGGAAACTAAAAGCAAAAGGATATAGGTTCAAAATTCAGGGCTATACCAAGCTTCGAACTAGGACGACCAGCATTACAATATGTAAAAAAATCAAGGAACCCAACAGGTGGCATGAACTCCACAATTATTCACAAAATCAATTCATAGCACTTACTCAGAGCTTGAGATATGGGTACATCTTGATAATGCCTTCAAATTTCACCACAGTTATGAACTTACAAATTTTGGCACAAGTTTCTCAGAGATCAAGAACCTACCAGACTTCAACACCATTTGCACAGTCAACTCAAAAAAAACAATGGCGGCCAAGGAAAAGGTAGAGATCTCGAAAACCCAGAAGCTCATATAGCTCTGAAGAAGGCAGAAGTGAAATCACGGCCGAGCTTGAAGACAATGACAACTGGTTAAAAATTGACCAGATCTCGTGAAGAAAGCCAAGTAACAGAGCTTGAAGGCTTCATCAATGGCTGCCATTAAAAAATTTGCAGAGTTCATTTAGCTCGACTAGAGCTCAAGAATGAAAATGTGAAAGATTAGGGTTTCAAGTGTTTTACTCATCAATGATCCAAAGTAACCTAACTCACTCTGAGTTAATGATCAGAGGATCGACGGCCATGAATCAAAAGTACAGAGGTCGAATGGCTGAGGATGGAACCCAAGTTCTTCAATTAATACAAGTCAGAAACCCTAATCATGCTTTTGAGATCAACGATAAAAAATTGACAAGTACAGAGATCAACGCTCACAAATTGATCATCAAGATCGATGCAAAAGTAGTCCAAGTGAAATGGCAGTCAATTGACCAACTTATAATTTTCAAATTTTATAAAGTGTCAAAATTTCCTCCGTAGGCCTGAAAGTCCGCAAAGTACACGTGGCATAACAATGCAATGGTAGAACAATGGAGAGCGGGAGTCTCTTTAGTTTTAAAACTTTAAAAGTGTAAAATTTAAAAGTTCCAAAATTTCCCACAAGCTCGAGCACATGAGGAGAAAGTCAAATCAGGGAAAAGGTCAAATATCAATTCCATAGAACATTGGCGGAACAACGGGATTTCTTAAAACTTTTATACCTTTTGCAAATGTGGTTAAAATTCCAAGTTGTCTCATGTGCCTGCAATTCCCCTGAGTGGGAGATCAGGAGTAAATGTTGCCTTTAAGGCCCAAAGTGGAAGAGTTTAAAATGCCAAATTTTCCTGAAGGCCTGAAGACCCACCAAAGGACATAAAGTCTCAAAAGTTGCCCGCAGGCCCAAAAATCCAAAAGGGGCAAAAAAAGCCACAAAAGGTCCGCAGGTCCGCAAAGGGCTTAAAACTTCAAAAAATCCCGAAAGTCCGCAAAAGACTTAAAATTTCTAGAATTTTTCCCGAAGGCCCGTAAAAGCAAAGGGAGAAGATTTTTCGTGCCATCCAAGCTATCATTTCAAGTTTTGACTTTCAAAATTCAAATTATAGTATATGTTTCAAGAAAATACAAAGTGTCGACCAATGAAACATGCATGTATTAATCAAAAGATGGCCAAAATAAGGTGAAGTGCAAAGTGGTCCCCGCAGCTGATGTTTTTGTGGGTATTATAATTATTTCTTTTACCCATGAACAAGAGTTAATTTTTGCATTTTTCCACAAGAATATAGAAAAAACAAAAGACAAGTTGCATGTTCAAAATAGGAAAGTCTTGCCTTGCAAGCAAGCTTATTATTAGCAAATTATTTATTCTTGCTTTCTTAAAAATAGATCAGTCAACTTCGGTTGACCAATTGTAATCAAGGCTATTAATGCCTATTTGTAATTACATGCACTTTTTTTCCTTTATCTATTATTAAATAAAGGATAAAAATAGGATGCATGGGTGAGTACAAACCTAAGACTATTTTTGGGAAGAGGGTGAACTTTATTTTTGCTATATATTGTGTGCCTTTACAAAGCATAAGAGACCTTCTAGAGGAGTTTAGGATATAGGAATATGAAGCAAATTTTGCCACTTTTTCCTTCTAAGTGTGAAGAATTTCTGCCTTTTCAATTATTTGCAGTCTTGTGTATGTTTCTATTAGTCTTGTGAATTTAAATTCCCTGATTAATCATCTTACCCTGTTGTAAAATTCAATAGTTTCTGCATGATATTAATGTGCATGTTTATCTTAGCAATATTGTTGTGATAATCTCCCTCAATACCTCCAAGTATTTTTCCCTTAATATTCTAAAGAAGAACTATAGGTTCGTCCCAAAAAAATCCTTCACATATCAATTGTGTATATACTTAGTCAAATACTTCATACAAATTTTGTGTATCACTTTAGTTTTAATCATTTTACAGTCATCTTTTACCCCTAAACCCCAGAATCAGTTTAGAATACACCAATAAAGAACCGGATTTTTAATCTCGAGACTCACCTCAAAATAGGTATACCCACAAACCTGAGGTGTTTCCATTGTATCTATGAAAGAGAGAGATCAATTGTGCAATCTTAGAAAACTTGCAACCATCTCTCTACGGGGTGCACTTTCGAGAGATAACAGCTCCAAGTTAGATCCTAGATTTTAGGTCCCTTCATAATCTTGGAGTGTATCTCGTCCCTTGGCCTATCAGATAGCATTTCCACCTATCTTGTCTCACATGGACGATGTATTTCACATATATGTACTTAGGATATATATATATTCCATATCCCTCTCATGTTTTTAATTGGACCGCATTGTAGGTGTAGTAGTAGGGGTAGGTATCAGTGGAGCCCGTGTGCATCATTGAGAGTAGGACCGTGGGCCTTCGAGGCTGTGAGATTGACAAGGTGTGGGTTCAATGGGATAGGTATGAAGATACTCCAACCACTTGGGAGGAGTCAACTATTTTGTGAGCTCAGTTTCCTCATCTATTCTTGTGATTTCTAGGAGGAAGTTGAGTATAAGGGAGGGGAGATGTAGTGCCCACTCCTCTTAGACATTGTTTCATCTTGATTTTGATACTATTGGAATTATGTTCAGACATTTTTATTTTGATACATTGATTAGTAGATGATAGATTTTACTAATATTTGGATTATTGACATTATGATGCTACACTTTATTATGATGCACTAGATAGTGATGTTAGATATTTGATATATGTTGATTTTTATGATATGGATTTCATACTGACACATTATGTTTTGGTATGTTTTGAGTAGAATTGTAAGCTCATGAATGTTATGCTTATATTTTGACATATTGATGGAAAATAGAATTGTTAAATGTTGAATGATGAACATTGATTTTATATGTATATTTTCTTGATGTTGTTAATATGTCCGAAAGGAAAAAGAGGTGTTTTATTGTGTGAAGGAATTTTATCACAAACATCATGGGCCATAGGGGAATAACCAAGAAAGGATGTCGGGTGTTGAGAAATGAGGAAATAATTGACAACTTGTGTAATGTTGTTGAGTGTATGTTTTCAGATCTCTTGTTTGGAAGTCTCCCATGCGGGGTGACTTCACATGTGTGGCCATGGGGTGAATTGTGACCCTTTTGTTTAAATTTTACATGTGCTTTATTTATGATTTGTGTATTCAAATTTTGGAAAAATTTGTCACTTTATTAGCATGTGCAAATGTGTGTTTATTATACTTAGCCTTCTTATTTTGTGTAACCAAATTCGAGATCTAACAAATAGTTAAGATGAGATCTTTTAATCCTTGTGTAAGTAAAATTTATTTTGATTTGGGAGTCTTTTATGCCAGCCCAAGTTCAAAATTTTGATTTTGACTTGGGGGCACTTTTGGAGACTTGTGGGACAAGAAAGACTTGTCACATGCCTCTTAATTTGACCCAACAACCTTACCTATGGGTTGGGAAGATTAATTTTGACTTCTTTGTCCATTTTTGAGTGTAAGAGAAGGAAAATCACTGTACCTTCTTCCTACCCCAATTTGTTATGTCCCTTGAAAAGATGGTATGCAATTTTTGAGGCATGTGGGTTGGCATAGTCCTTGCTTGTCCATTGATCTTTCTTGGTCTTGGTGTGTTGACCTGAGTGTGGGGATGGGGGATGATGAAGTGGTATCCTACATGGATCCACCTCATCATCCTACCTTTCCATTTCTCTTTATTGTTGATTTATTTTTGGAATGGGGGTTACTTTCTCATTTTGCTTCTTGTGCACTTTTGGATTTTAGATCTTTTGGAGCGTTTGGAAATTGCTTGGATTTGAAGAGGCTTGTGAATGTTTTATTTTATCTTGATGGAGAGGTATGCTCTCCACCTTTTATTATTATGTTATTTTATTTTTGTAAGAAATGTTGTGCTTGTTAAAAGTTTTTTTGTCTTGTGATGGTGTTTGTGTGTGTTGGTTGGGTAGTTGGCCTTACTTAGGTGTGTGATAAGGGCTTATGGGACCATTAGGAAGGGAAAAGGGATTTTATGTGAGGCATGAAATTGGTGGGAGTGTGAATGGGAGTCTTACCTATGGGGATAGAAAATGGATTCATGGATTATCATGCATGTTGCAACAGAGAGATAAGGATTTCATGTGATTATTTTCTACACTTTGAGGCTTATGGTAAGAATCCCACTTCACTTGGGAGGCATAAGGAGGTGGTATCCCATAAACATTTCTCTATTTGGTTTTATCATCAAACCTTTGTGATGTTTTGAAATTTTAATCTTGTGAATTATGTTGTCATGATTGATTTGAATGCTTTGTATGCGTTTGTTATGAAGTCCCCTTATCCAAGTTGTCATTGTTGCTCAATGCTCCTAGTGGTTCCTTGGTTGGGGCTAGGGGGCCATTGAGGGGGTGGATTATCCCCTTAATGGATTTAAGGTTGGGTGGAGAGCGTTTCCTACCCCGCCTTCCTTATTTTGTGAATCCATTGTGAAGATTGAAGAAAGTTAGAGTTGGAGCTACCATTTTGAGGAAGACATGCTTATTGGAAAACTTGTAACTTGGCCTTGTGGAAAGCTCTTTTGTTGTATATTTTTAAATCTATACTTTCCACTTGGAGTGGATGTATTATAAAATTGTGAGTTGTGATAATTTTTTTGTTTTATGTAGAAACCGTTTTATCTTATAAACTCTTTTGAGAGTGTGGATTGAGAAAATTAAAATTTTCAAATGTGTTAGTTTGGGAAAAGAAATTATCAAGTTTACTTAGTCTTGTGAAAGTAAAATTGAATATAGTTGAAATGGATGTGTATTCTTTTAATTTATGTATTTTTATTGTTCCTCAAATAGGAAATACTTCCATTTCTAAGAATCTTGTAAAGTAAGTGTTATCCAAAATTCACCCCTCAAGGTAATTTTGATAGCATGCATCAAATTATTTAGTCCCGAGCAAGTAAGATTGATTTAAGGCCCAAAATCATGTTTTGGGGTCCCCTTGGCTTCTTTCTAACTCTCCCATCCAAGAAGAAATCCCAACGAGTTAGAAAAAATGGAAAAAATGCAAAAAATGAGGTTGCAGGATTGTTTTAAAGCATTTCGGTCTGAAGGGTGCGGATCGCATCGAGGTTTGTCGTACTCAAGATTGGGGCTGAAATACAAAGAAAATCGACTAAGTCAAACAATTTAATCCCAGCGATCCGGTGGCGGTTGGGACGTTGGGACACGCGGGACGCGAAAAGGTGAAACGACCGAAAGCAAGAAAAATCGTCAAGTTTTTTTGTTTCGCGTAGTTTGGGACAACCGGGCCAAAAGTATGTGCGGGGCGTGAATTGGCCGATTTGCCACAAGATGGTCTATTTTGGGTAGTTCAGAGATTTTCATCCGGGATAGCTGGGACAAAAGTACGCGTGGGACGTGAAAAGGTGAAAAGGCCGCAAAAGGGACAAGGAAGCCCGAATCGGCCGATGCGGGAGAATTCATCTAGGGACAGCCAGACAAAAGTACGTGTGGGATGCGAAAAGCTGAAATGGCCGAAGGCAAAGAAGAAAAGTCAATGTTTGACCCGTGAACTTCAAATGGCCATAACTTTTGACTCCGAGCTCCGATTTTCACAAAATTGGACTTTCTGGAATGAGCACGACGTCCTCGTGCCACAAATTCGCCCAAAGTTAGTTAATGCCATGATTTATTATTTTTAATGAGGGTAGATATATTTAAATAAAATAAACATATTCGGCTCCAATCGCTTAATGCTCATTCCCATCAAATGACGAAAAACACCGCGAGCCAAAATAGCTGCCCGCACTAAGAAGGCCATAACTTATGCATTTCTCAATGAAATCATACAAAATTGGTACCGTTGGAATCATGGCTCTGATTTCAACGCATAGAAATCAAGAAATTATGGATTTGATGAGATATTGATGGAGATGTTTTATAAAACGTGACCGGGTTCATAATAGTGTTTTATTTGGTAGTTGGGAGTGTAATTAAGAGGTGTGGTCACCATTCTTTCTCTCGCCGCAGCACCTAGGACAGTATGGGGAGCCTTTTGGAAGTAATATACAATCATTTTACTCTATTTAATGCCTATTACAAGTGGTGGAAGGACAGATTTCGGGATTTTCATCTTTTCCCTCTCTTTCTCTTCTCACTTTTTCTATAAATTGGAGTGTTGGGCTTATTGTAAAGGGGGAGTTTTCGAGATAGAAAAGCTCACAAAATTTCTTTGTGAAGAAAATGTGCTATAGGCCCTTGTAGCGGACTCCTTGCATGGTGATCTAGGCCCTTATCTTGTAATAGATTGAATGTGCATATCATGAAGCAATAAAATATAAGTTTGTGGATGTATCTTCCCCTGCTGTGTTTTCTTGCATTCTTCTTGCCCCCTTCAATCTTGATTACAAGAATACTATGTCTACTTTGTGTTTCAGGAGGGATCTACTATCATTGTGTATGTTTGAAATGTTGTTGTAAGATGCACTTTTGTTGGATCCTCGGGAACTGTCATCACTCTCTCTAGTGTGCATTTTTCTTCTTTATCTCACACATTGGAAGGATACTCTCACGCACCCTCCTTTTCCGGTGTATCACCTCTTAGTGTAGGCTTTCATTTTATGCACTCTCTCCTGGTCCCTTGGAAGGCTAGATTAGAGTAGTTAGTTTACCCCGCATTAGAGTAGATTGTGGCGGAGTAGTTTAGGAGCAAGGACCAACTTTCTCGGAGGTCTATCTCAAGTAGCAAGTTCAACAACTTGGAGATAGTACCCATGTTATCCAATCATACCGTGAGTTCAAGTATATGCACTTGTGGAAATATAAGGCTACCGTGATTCGGTGATAACAGTAAGATAAGATTCATTTTGAATGAAATGAGTATTTTGTTGGTTTGATTTTGTTTATGAAATGGAATGGTTATGTTTTTACGCTAAAAGATATTAAATTGAAGGGCCTAAAATATAAATATATTATGAAACTAGTTGAAAGAAATAGTTGTTAAAATCATAAGATTGAATGTTAACCTTCCTCCTATTATCACTTTGTTTTAACTATGTTGTGCAAGAAAGTTCACAATTGGCTTAACTTAACATTAGGTAAATTTTAAGAAAACAAAAATATACTTATATGTCCACATTTATACTAAAAGGTAACTTTAGTTAAGTTAGCTTTATATGTACATTTTTATAATTCTTCTCTACTTGTATATGTGTCTAATATTGGCGTGAAACACAAAAAAGGAATTTTAAATAAGTAAAAGGTTTCTTAATATTATACATATATCAATATGGTTAATATACTATTATTATTATTATTATTATTATTATTATTGTTGTTGTTGTTGTTGTTGTTGTTGTTGTTGTTGTTAATATATAGTTATTAACAATAATTAGTATTATTATTGTTATAATTATCATTGATGGTTATTATTATTATCATTATTAATAATTATTATTATTGCTCACAATAAACAAGTTCATATAAATTTTTTATTTATTTATTAAAACTTAATATTAAAAAAGGCAGAAATAAAGCATATATGGGGGAATTTAGTTTAGTTTGGAATCGGCTTAGCTACATTTGTTAGAAGGAAAGAAAAAGGGGGTGGGAGGGGTCACCGACCCCACCCCCTCCCCCACTTCATTCTAGTTGTTGTATGGTGGGTGGGGGCCAAAACCCCAACCAATATTTTTATTTAAAGCAACATTTTTTACTCTATGCGTGGCACAAGTAAATGGGACCTTACATTGCAGTGTGTAAATATAAAACGTTCTTTCACGGCCATTCATACACACACACACACACACACACACACACACACACACATATATATACATACTTGGGTTATATTTATATTTATAAGTACATGTATATACAATACTTTAAATTATATATATATATATATATATATATATATATATATATATATATATATATAGTTAAAATGAGTGTATTCCAAATATAAAATAAATGTAAACACTTCAAAAATATAGATTCAATGGGTAAATGGAAAATACCCAAATGGGTATTCCATTTAACAAAATGGAAAATTTACAAACCCTTTGATAGGGAAGAATAGAAAGTAATAAAAATAAATAAACAAGGTTGGGGAAATGTGAGTATCCATCCCGAATTTTCTCTTCCTCTCCCATGGGTTCCTTCTCTCCCATTTTCCTTTAACCTGTGAAACCAAAATGAGAGAAATGAGAAAAAGAAATAAATAAAAGCCTTTCTTAGAGATTTTTAGGTTTTTTTTGGATCCCTTCATCCAATGGCCTAGATTGGATTGGCTTAAAATGTCTCCTAAAAAATTTAGGTTGGGGTAGGTGAGGTGATCATTTAATAACATGGGTCCCCTTTTGAATTGGGCCACTTGTGTGTTTTAAAATTAATTAATTTATTTCCTTTTGAATTTGATTTAATTTAAATAAACCTTCCCCTTATTAGTTTACATTACTTTTACAATAGAGAATTAAATGATTATCCTTATGTAAATGGAAGGGTGTTTAGACTTGGACTTATATTATTAAATTATGCATAACCTTAGGAACCACTATATTAAATTTCTTTAGGATTATTTGAATAAAGTATGTTAAACCTAATCATATACCAAATCAATTATTTTATTTAAATGTTATTATCTAATTAATTTTGAGACAATCATTTATTAATCTAGGGATTAGCTTAATGTTACGTTCGAGCTTTAACAAAAAAAAATCCATAATTTTTCTAGTATAATCTATGTTTGGTTTATGGTTTCATGTGTAAAATTTTGTCATTGTTACATATGTTATAGAAAAAAATACGTGTTTCAAGATGAAATCGGAAACAACCCAAAGGTGTGAGGGTTGGAGATCAAGGAATGAACAGGATGTTGGTAAGCATATTTTGTTCATTAGTAAAATTTTCTTTGAGGATACTAGACTAGATATATACGATTAATTTTGTAGCAAACTTGAATAAGAAGGTAATTTAAAAAATATATATTAGCTATGAAACATGTTATCTTGGATTTTTCACGAAAATTTTCCTCTCAAATTTGAGAGAATTCCCTTTCAGATGTAAAAACAATGTTTGGTGTAGTGCTCCTATTATCTATCATTAATATGTATTTTGTCTCCAATGAATTCTTAAATAAAAGGCCACAAGTTGAATTATCTAACCCTTTGGCCTATAGTTACTTCATTACTATTAGAAGTAAGTTTAGACCATTATGAGACATCAATTGGAAAGGTAAATTGATGATATGAACCATAATTTATAGTAGAAGTGAACACAAAGACAACTATCAAAATAAATTTTGTGGGTTATTCAAAATAGTATGCATCTTTAATTATCAAATGCACGTAAAGATCTCGCATTGTTTTAAAAATGCCTCGAGATAAGTATAGAGTCACAAAATGCTTTAGTTTTGGGATATGAAAAAATTGTTTTATTGAAGAGGCTTTAGATACATTCAAACAAAATGTAAATGGGGAGTTTCTTAATGAACGTAAACTATTCGACGGAATGTAAAAGAGATTTGAAGCCTTGTGGAATGTGAGTGAACCCGCTAGTCAACCTTGTACTCTACAGACGCTAATATCTTCCGTGTATGGTCTCCTTACATTCATCTTTTCTAATTTTCATATAAATTGGTTCTTCATTTGCATTATAATTGAAATATTGAACCATTATATGCTTAAACCATTGGATATTCTAACCAAACTTTTAGTGTAAAAATAAAACTCCACCTCGTGGTTTACTTAATTGATTTATGGTTGACCATCATTTGTGCTTGTTACCTCAACCTTATGCATTTCTAAACCAAGGTATCAAATTTAGTGCTCATGTTTGTTAGTATTGGAAAGACCTAGATGAATCAACTAAAAATACCATTTCTTCCTACCTTGCAAAGTTAGAAAAATGTAATTTTAGAGACTTGTAAAACAACATTTTTATCCTCCTAGAAGATATTTCAAGTGTCATATGTGTTCCTTGTTATGAGGTAAGTTTCATCATGCTTTAGATGGACCCAATTCGAGTGTTTGTAGTCTTTTCACCACTCATCTAGGAGCCATGTTACCCCGTTTTACACTTTTAGGAAGCTTGTCAAACTTAAAATTTGGGTTTCATTTCAGTTCATTGTTTGGATGCTAAGAAATGTTATGTTTTTCCTCCTTCGCAAACCTCTTGTATTTTTACTAGACAATTGATTTGAACCTCTAGTTATGGGAAAAAACATTCATGGCTAGTTTCACGAGAGGGTTTTATAGGCCTCCGGTCCCTATGATCGAATCAAATTAGACCGATTATGACCTTGGCTTCCTAAAGCTAGCCATCAATTTGAAACCATTTTCCAGCTTTCAAATTTCGCGACTCCTATGAATTACTGGTATGTAAGTGGAAACGTATTAATTTACCCATTGTGCATCACCTAATAGAAGGAATCTCTTGAATGCATTTTCTTAGCCTTTGAGCCTAAATTGGTTTTTTTGGAAACTAGTAGGAGAATGCAAAGATAAAGTTATAGGACCCCAGCCAAGGTAGAAAATAATTATGGAAACTTATTGGAACTTGTAAATAACTATTTTGAAACTCTATCTTGTAGTTTGTTGTGTGAAATTTAACTTTTGTGAAAAATAGTGTCTCTCTCTTACCTATCTCTTTCTATCTCCTTAGTTAAGAAAGGAAAAGAAATGAATATATGCCTCTAACCCTTTGTTTGCGAGTGAAACTTATTATCATAATGTAAATGGGAAACTAAAAACATTGATAATATTATATTTAGGTGGATGCCATTATAGCAATTTATCATTGATTTCATGCTCATATGGTTTTAAGGAAGCAAATAGGGACGAAAAACGTTATGGTTCTAATTCATTGTGTATTATTGTAATTGATTTATGTCAATTAATTTTTTAATGTGTATGAGTTGCAAGTGTTTAGGGTTTTCTAAGAAATATGCATCTAACCATGGGTGTTAATTTGATTCCAAAATTTGTATTGTAAAATTTGGATAAATATGTTAAATGAAAGTGAATATAATATCTTACATTGTGTTTTTAGTGTGCAATTGATGATTAAATATTTTTGTGTTTTGTTACATACCTTGAAAATGCAGTAAATAAATCTAAATATAACAATCAACCTTAGTTAAAACTTGTGCATAAATACCCTTCTTGTGTTATCCCTTTTATGATAGAAAACATAAACCTTAGGATGAACATAAAATTATAAATCCTATAATCGATAACACCTTTTATTTTTAGTAAATAAGAGACAAATTTTGAGTTCATCATCATAACATGTATGCTAAGTGACACTTTCGTGATACCAATGGTTTGGAAGGACATAGTTCAAATTTTCCTTGAGTATGTGGTTTCCTCCTAGGATTGGTAAACTTGTGTGTAGTAAGGATAATGTGTTCTCTAAACGTAGTAATCCATGGGAAAATAACCTTAAACATAGTGTAAAACCCTCTTGGACCGACACACATGTTGAGTGGCAAAGGTTCCCAACTAACCTTGAAAGTCACCCTAAAGATTCGGGATCATAAATGAACTCACTAACCAATTTCTATTATTATTTTGGATTCTATGACACAATACTAAGATATAATTATGAGAATTAAAAAAATAGTTTATGATTAGTTTTCAGGAGTGTAACCATAATATGGTGTGCTATGAGAAAATTTAAATTTAGATCATTCATACAATGTGTTTAGCTTATTCTATGGTGAGTAATTAAATCCATGACCTGTAATATTTTAGGTGAATTGCAATCCTTTAAACAAAGGAGTATTATATCTTGTTTCCCACTTCTCCTATTATTTAATGAATGTACGTTATGAAACTAGGTAATCATGTTGTTAAGGCATTTCCTAAGGGTGAGAAATAGTAATCCCATGAGCATGCAAATATCCTTATTAACAAATGGGTTACTCAACAAATTTCAAAAGTTTTTTTTAATATGAATGTAAATTATTCGAGTGGGTCCTATGTTTTAGTTACCTACACATGCGAATACTGAGTGTGAATCCCCTTTAACCCCTCTCAAACAAGAGTGTCATCTTGACAAGAAATATCGAATGTACCTTGAGTTACAAGATGATTGTTGGAGATAAGGGTGTTCAATCACTCTAATTGTGACCTTAGTAAGGTGTGTAAAATTTAAAATTGAATGATTCTTGGTAATATGCATCTAATATTTATTGCCCAGGATTCTAAACTTGGTTGAGTGTGAAATCATACTTCCTATAACGACATTTATGACTAAGCATTTAAATGAAGAAGATAGGATACATGGTTAGTTGTAAATAATTAAAACATAAATCGAGTAACCTTAGTAATTAAATGCTAATATGAAAAAAACATATAGTCTATTCAATTTTGAACTAATAAAACTCATGGGTTTCATGTGAACCTTCCATGTGGAAATTAAGATAAATTGTGAAACAAAAAAACATGCAACTTAAAATACAAATCCTTATAAAAATCACCAAAGGATTTGGTGGGAATATATGTTCGTATGAACAATTACGCCACATCATTTTATTGCGATAGGGGAAATAAGAAAAATTAGAGTGAGTAACTACAAGTGAAATGTTAAGTAAAGTAAGGATAACATAGTATAGTTTTAAGAAAATTGAAGGACCATATGATAAGTTATTTTCAACAATTAATGCTAATAACGAAAGATAAATGTAATAAAACCGTAAGCTAGGAAAAATACACTACTAACAAGGAAGTAAAATACCAATAATCATACCTCCTCCTTCGTGTTCCGTAGCAAACCTTGGAATGGGCTAGGAAACTTGGATTGAGCCCTGATTTTGTGATATATAGGTGCTTCTCTTCAAGACGGAGTAAGATCTTCCTGCAACAACGATCCTCTTACTTTGACCTTTGGATGGGAAAAAGTATTATGAGACTATTTTGGCATTAGGACAAGGAAAAAGGATGTTCTTTTCTCAAAGGATGTAAGAACTTAGATATGGAATGTAAGCTTATTCTCCGTGTGTTTAGAGGGGAGGGGTAAGGTTGTATTTATAGCCTGAGGGAGTGATTAGCTTAGATTAATTTAAGTAATCATGGTTTGAAAATGTGGGCAAGATTAAGTGAGTGGTTTGAAAATGTGGGCAAGATTAAGTGGGTGGTTTGAAAATGTGGGCAAGATTAGGTGAGTGGTTTGAAAATGTGGGCAAGATTAGGTGAGTGGGGACCACGAAGAATGGGTGAGGATTTGAATTATATTTTTAATTCATAAGTGGAGGATTTTAGGTGAGTGGGGACCACGAATGGTGGGTGAGGATTTGAATTTGAATTTTTAATTCAATAGTAGAAAAACATGGAGAATAATGACATGTGGTGAGGATTGGGTTATTTTTTGGATTTTGAAATGGATAATTAATCAAGTTATATTTGATTAATTCAAAGTGTATTTTTTTCGAAATGAGGAAGGGGAATTAATTGATTTAGGATAGATGTGAAATTGGGGTGTCTACATTTGCCCCTCTTTGGAAGGGTACTATGAAAGTAGTGTCCTTTCAAAGAAAGTAGATGGTATGGGGGAAGAATTCAATCTACTTTTAAAAGGTAGAGTGAATGTTTGTTGGGGAGAATAGAAAGTGGTGAGTGACAAATGTCATAGTATCCTCCAAGACAAAAATGTCATGAGAAGATGTGATTATGGATAGATGTGGTGATGCCCCCTCGAGAGGACTGACGAGAATGGAATATATGATAGAAATCTCGAAAAGAAGGGAAATGGATTCGGTGGAGAAGAGGATGATAATGGAGTGGAAGAGACTAGAATGACCGCACGATGCAAATGGAGAAAGGATTCAATCGACCTTGAATGCTAGGTGTGAGGGTGTGTGGGAAAGAGAAAAGGGAATGGATAGGATTGGGGGTTGATTATGAGAAGAGTAAGGAAGATAGGGGAGGGGAAAAAAGGAATGAAAGAGGTAGAAATAAGAGAGAGGGATGATAGGGGAAGAAGGGAATGATGAAGGACAAACAAAGAAAAAATAGGAAAATGACAGAGTAGAGGGTGAAGGGATGAAATAGAGAGATGTGCAAAATGAAGGAAGCAACAAAGATAGTAAAGAGGGATGCATGGAAGTGACATAAAGAATAGGAGAGAAAAGAGAATGGGGATAGAAGAGGAAATGCCAATGAAAAGATGTTAGGGAAATCCCTTGTACAATGTGTAGTGGGGAAGGGTGAGAGAAAAATTAAGAAAAGGAGAAAGCTAATGAGGATAGGAAAGGGTAACGCCAACAAAGGGACGTTAGGAAAACCCTTTGACAATGAGTGGTGGGCTTAGAGGAGGAAGGAATGAAGGAAACTCTAAAAGGTCCAAGGAGTGAATGAGGTCTTGTGAAATGAGGATTGATGATTTTAAGGCAAAACCGTTGACAATTATTAGCCCAAGAAGAGAAGATGATGATGAAAGAATGATATAGGAGTGTTAACAATAATGGTGAATGTGTGTGTGGGTAGAAATGGGGGAATTTGAGAAGATGAAGTGGAAAGAGTGAAGAAGATGAGAGGGATGAGTTGGGACTAAGTGAAAGCAAGAAGAGGATGCGGGTGATGAGGATGAACGAGGTGAGGATGAAGAACCAAGACATGAAAATAAGGGGAAGAAAGCAGTATGAACGATGATGGATCAAGAAGGGGAAAATGGGGAAAATAATGTGATTATAGGAGGAAGAGATTAGATGTATGGTGTAAGAGGATATGTGGAGAAAGGATAATAGTAGGAGGAAAAAGTGGGTGGTAGGAGATACTAGGTGGAAGAAGTGATCAACAAAGTGAACGAAGAATGAGGCGGGGAGAAGTTCACGATGACAAGTTAAGTGTAGATAGGACCCCGACATAAGATTGTCATGTGACGAAATTGGTTAAGTAAGATTGCCATGTGAGCAAACTGGGATGACAAATGGTCAAGTGAGAAGTGGTGTTTGCGAGAATCAAAAAGGAGGTGAAAGGATGTGATAATGGGGAATGTTGAGAAAAAATGAATGGTGAAGGGTGTGTAGTGATGGGGAAAGGCAAGGAGATAGATCATCCTTAAGAGGGACTCTTAAGTGAGATCACCATGCTAGGTGAGTGGTTAAGTAAGATTTCCAAGTAGAGGAGGGTGATAGTGGTGGTAAAAGATGTGATGATGGGGAATGAAGAGGAAAGATGGATGGTGAGATTGTAGAGTGATGGGCGAGTGTAAGATGACACATCATTCTTAAGAGAATCACTTAAGTAAGATCATCATGTTCTTTGGAGAGGTTCGTATGATCACCCAACCGACAGGGATGATATGCAAAGAGAAAGACAAAATTATATTGGGGATAGGGGTGGAATGGTAGGGTGAATAAGATGATGGCGATGAGAGGTGGGAGAAATAATATGGGGGAAATATGATGGGATGGGGAAGGCCATATAGCAGATCAACATTAAGTGGAAGTCTTAAGTAAGATTGTCATGCGGTTGGAATGGTTAAGTAAGATCGCCAAGCCGAGGAAGAAGAATGATGATGTTAGATTTGGTGGGAATAGGGTATGACAAAATGGACTGAAGGGGAAACCTCAAGTGAATTTTCCATACTACGAGAGCATGTAAGTAGGATGACCAAGCATAAGGCGGAGAGCTGGGGAAGGATGAGAAAAGAGTGAGTGAGATATGCTTGAGTGGTATATGATATGAGATGAGGTGATAATAAGAAAGAAAGGAAACAAAGGAGTGTAACATGAATGGATGAAGGAATATATGTAGTGGAGGGCAGAGAGTGTGAGGGGAATCCTTAATTGGGATGCCCGCGTGGTGAGAGTAATGATGCGAGAATGAGAAGTAGAAGAGGTGGAGTGGGAAGATATGTTTGGTGGTGATGGTTGTTTGATGAGAGGGCAGGTGGTGAAGAAGCTTCTACAGCAGGAAGATCTTAGGGAGAGGGTAAACCTCCACTGAGGATTCCATATAGAAGGGGTTATTAAGTAAGATTGTCAAGTGGGAAGCAAAAGGGTGAAAGGAAAGAATACCAATGGGTGAGAGGGGACAAGAATGGTGAGAAGGGTAATATGGGTATAAGCGGCGGGGAGTAAAAATGAGGAGTGAGGATGAATGGATCAAATACATGGTGATCATGGTGGGGGAGAAGGAGCATCTGGATAGTGAATGCTACTTGAGAAAGATCGTCAAGTAGGATTTGTAAACTGCAATGGTGATCAAGTAGGATTCCCAAACTGGAGAATGCATTAGTATGGGTGAATGGATGGGGTGCAAAGTAAGATGTGGATCATGCAGGAAGATACTCATGTGATGAAAAGAATCTTAATTTTAATATAGCACATAACAGGATGCATCGTGATATAAAAGATCAGGATGACTAGACTGTAATATGCGTGATAGCATAGACAAGGGCCATAAAAAGGTTTGATGCCCCATTACGATATGCAAATGGAAGAGAGCATAGATAGAGGCCATCAAGAAAGTATGATGCCCCAGTACGACATGCAATCAGATAACGTAAGAATATTAGAGAGAACACCAGGATACATAAAATAAAGATGCCCCTATAATATATCAAGATACAAGAAAGAAATTAATAATTTATAACTAATAATGCAACACAAGAGCTAATAAACATGTCCCTAACATGTTCCAAGTGAGGATTGATTAGATGTGCCCCCAAGGGGTACTAGGACATAGTAAAGAATTGGGTGATTGTCCTCAAACAAGGAAGCAATGAGAGAGCGATTTTCCCAAGCGAGGATTCATGCAAGGAGAAGTGGTTTGAATTTGGTAGTCATAAGGTGATTGGATCATTCGTTGGGGATAATAGTCCAAAGGTTTAATTGTGTTGGCTATTTTAGAGTTTTCACGATTTTGTGGAGTTTACAATATTTTATTTTTGTTTATTATATATATATATATATTTTTTCTAATGTTTTTTGGATTTTGAGGATTTTTTAAATGTTTTTGACTTTTTTGACGATTTTCAAATGTTTTTGGATTTTTGACGATTCTGTGTAATGTTTTTAGATTTTTGATGAGTGTTTCTAATGTTTTTAGATTTTTGACGAGTTCTAATTTTTTTGTTGGATTTTGGATGATTGTTTCTAATGTTTTTGGGTTTTTGACAATTTTCAAATGTTTTTGGATTTTTGGATTTTTACACTATTTTTGGATTTTTGATGATTTTAAAATGTTTTTGGAGTTTCGGATTTTTACATTGTTTTTAGATTTTTGATGATTTTCAAATGTTTTTAGATTTTTACATTGTGATTGGCAATTTATGGACCAGAGTGCAGACTTATTTTTGAGAGGCGATAAACATGGATATTATCCATATGTACCATGTTTTGTGTTATAACTTATGCTCGAGTAAAAAAAATTCTCTTTCCATTGGTAAGATATGGTGGTAATGATATGATGAAAAGAATTCCAGCTCCATTCTTGACTCCACACAACTAGTAAGATGTGTGGGTTCATCACCAAGAATCAAGTAGGACGCAAGAGGTAGATAATGAGTATAGAGACAAATGCTAAGGACAATCCCTTTGGGAAATTGTGAATCCATTCTTCATAACGATACTGAACCAGTTTTAAAAATGACTTTCACTTTACGAGTCATGTGCTAGACTTAGACAGTTATGTGGCCTGCTGATTGGTAAGGTATGAGGTCAAGAGATAGTTCTCTTTTCACTTAGGCATCTAAATTATGTGTTTGGGGATTCTATAATTTTTAAGCACTGTAAGATTTTGTATTTTTGAAATGACTCCCTATGCCTTGCTTCATCCTACGAGTGAGAAGCAAGGGCTCATCACCAAAGGTAAAATATAGGCGAGTGAATTTCCTTTTAGTCTTTTTTTTTTTTTGTTTTTCTTGAATATTTTGCAATGTTTTTATGCTTGTATGAGAATGACCCTCTATGCTTTTCCCCATGCCACTTGTAAGAGGCAAAGGGTTTATCACCGAAGACAAGATGTAGACGAGTAAGGGAACCTTCCTCCATTCCCAGTCTCACAATACAAGTAATAAGTGTGGGCTCAACACCAAAGACTATGGAGGATGAAATATGTGACAATGAATTATTCATAAGTTATTGAATTGATGCATTTTTTTACAATAGTGCTTTGTATTTGGGAAGAAACGCGTCGCCCTTCAATCTCAGCCCCACACAACTAGTAGGATGTGAGGGTTCAACACCGAAGACTAAGATGGACGACCAAATGAATTGGGTAACGAAGTTTAGAGCTTTGTTATGAAAGAGAGAATGTCTTTGAAGGGAATATATTACCATCAGTAAGCTTCTAGGTATGACCATAGATGAAAGCAACTGAAAATGGAAGAAGTATGACGCTCACAAACTTAATAGGATTTATATTAGCACTTGTCTCATGATGATAAATATGAAGATGTGATTTTGATAATGAAAATGTCTGCCAATGGAAATGAATAAATTTATTCGGAGATAAGCAAGACAGAAGGAACAATGTACATGTTGTTGTTTCCCAAAATAGAGAGTGCTTTCAAGAATAGAATTTATTTGAATGGAATGCATTCATGGGTTTTTCAAGGACTTGGCCTGTGTCAATGGCCAATTTATAAGCTCCAAACCCAAAATTATCTATGATTTTGTTGGGCTCAAATTTTTCTTGTTTGTCTCGTTCTTTGGGTGTGTTCTTTTGATTTTCTTTGAGAATGAGATCATTGACCTTAAATTTTCTAGGTTTGAATTTTTCATGGTAGCTATGCCATAGCTGATTTTGATAGAATGGAAGATGATCTAGGGCATTAAGTCATTTTTCATCAAGAAGCTCGAGTTCATTAAGGCGTGAGTGTTGATAATAATCTTTATTGATTACATCTTTGAAGGATATTATGAAGGATGAAAATTCAACCTTGGCATGTAAAATAGCTTCCCAACCATAAATAAAGTAGAAGGGAGTGGCTCCAATAGGTGTGTGATAAGATGCGTGGTAAGCCCAAAGAGTGGGATAGATTTGGTTAAGCCAATAGCTCCCATGTGTGTTGACAATGATGGTTTGTGTTATTTGGTTTGTTGCTTCTAATTGTCCATTAATTGATTGTTTTGAGGATAGATTCATGATTAAAGATGGAAAAAGTGGCGTAAAGATATTCCTGGGTATACATACCTCGTAGAATGTATGCACATAGAAGTCTTGATAGGTGAGAATAATTAGTGATGAGATTCCTGCAAGATCGATCGTTGAAAGCATGATGGACACAATAGGTTGCATTGTCGCAAGTGGCCAAACTCGATGTGGTTGTGTTTCGACAATAAGGCTAGATTTGTTAGGCATAAGAGCCAATATTGGAATGATAGAATCAAACTTAATGATACTTGTTGATGGTACCTCATCCGTAGTGTCTATAGTAATATCAAGGTATCGTTAGATGTTGGAAGAATGTTGTCACCCAAAACAGGTTGAATATATGTTTGGGCTGAAAGAGAGTCTCAAATAAGTTCAAGTGCTCAGTAGATGTGGGAAGAATGTTACCCAAAATAGGTTCAATATATGTTTGGGCTGAAAGAGAGTCTTGAAATAAGTTCAAGTGCTCAAGTAGATGTAGGAAGAATGTTGTTGTCTAAAACAGTGCAATGTATGTTTGGGTTGAAAGAGTGTATTGAAATAAGTTCAAGTTCTCAGTAGATGTTGGAAGAATGTTGTTGTCCAAAATAGGTTTAATGTATGTTTGAACTAATGGAAGGAAATTTGAAGAAGATATGGATTGGTTTAGAATTAGAGAGTCTTGACTGTTGTCATCATGATCTCGTGGAATTTCAGTATATATAGGAGTTTTGATGTGAGTCAACTCTTCATGGAAAGTTGTGGTATTCGATGTGTCATTGGTTGCAAAAGCATTGTCATCAAGTTCTACAGAGATGATGTCATCGTCAATTAAGTCTTGGACGTAATTCTTAAATCATGCACATTTATCTATGTGATGACCATCAATACGATGAAAGTCAAAGTATGTGTTAGGTTTGTACCAATATGGCTTAGCTTCCCCTTTGACAAAGGGTTTTGTAATTGGATATCTTATCAGTTTAGCCTCTTTTAGTTGATGAAAAACACTAGAGAGACTTTCTCCAAGGGGGGTCAACTGACATTGGACTTTATGTGAATTGATTTCTTCATGAGGTTATATGATCAGCTTTTGGGTGATCGCTCACTGATTTGGGTAGCCATATGAGAGAGTTGTGTTGTCATCTTATTAATTTGTTCTAATAGCTCATTGTGTGATGTTTTTCATGAATTCTTCATGTTTGAAAGAGAGGGAGAACGAAGAAAGGTGCGATGAAGAAATCAACCTATTGATTGTGATTTTTATTTTGGCTCAATCGAGTTTTAACAAGTAAGGCTATAAGGAGAAAGCTTAAAAAAAGCTACTCGGGATACAAGTGGGATATAACTCAAACAAGCTATGATGAATATCTTGATTGGTTTGGATTAAACAAGCTTAGCAGATGAAAATGTAAGGAGTACACTCAAACAAGGTACTCAATACAAGTGAGATATAGCTCAAACAAGTTATGATGAATATGTTGATTGGTTTGGCTTAAACAAGCTTAGCAGATGAAAATGTAAGGAGTACACTCAAACAAGGTACTCAATACAAGTGGGATATAACTCAAACAAGCTATGGTGAATATGTTGATTGGTTGGGCTTAAACAAGCTTAGTAGATGAAAATGTAAGGAGTACACTCAAACAAGTCACTCGATACAAGTGGGATATAACTCAAACAAGCTATGATGAATATGTTGATTGGTTTGGCTTAAACAAGCTCTAGTTGTTGAGGGGGGAGAGTAACTCAAAAAAGTTAATCTCAATATGATTGTGAACTCAAAATGAGCTTTGAAGGGATTTATGTCGGATGGGATTTTGTTAAACTGGGCAGTTGACGAAATAATGAGTGAACTCAAACAAGTCACCCAATGTCATTTTGATATAGCTTGAAATGAGCTATAAAGGATGTTCTGATAATTGATGAGATAAGGAGTGAACGCAAGTCACTCAATATCTATTGGATATAACTGAAAACAAGCTATGGTAGATTTGTTGGTGAAGCAAGCTAATGAATGTTTTTCTTGGTATTGAATCGGTCGAGAAATGGTGTTGTGGAACACGACTAGGATTTGAATTCTACAATAAACACATTGATATCAACCAAGTTTTATGATAATGCTAAACTATTTTGTTTACAAACAACAAGCAGTCATGTGTATCAAAAAAATTGGCCTAAGAGGTAGATCCTTCGGGAATGATCATTTGTTTCATGCAATCATACAAGTATGCTGTGAAATGGTGGATGCAGGCTCTTATTACTCGAAGAAGATGCGTCCTCCGATATACCCTAGTCCTGATATACCTAATTGCATGACGGGGACATAATTGGTACGGGGAACCCTTAGAGTACTGGAGGAGACTCACCAATTCTTACTTGCCTACTTCGGAGTGAATCACCATGTCTAGAACAAGTTTTGTGAAAAGGTGGAAGGTGATAGAGGGATGAATGTGTATGGTGTCCTTATAACTCCTCGAAGATTTACAGGACGATGCCCAAGCTTCGTTGTTACAGCCTATTTAGGCGTGACTCGCATGCACTACACGACAAGAGATTACTGTAAGTGAAGAGCAACGGCGAGGTAAATACCAATGCCTTTGTGATGAGACTATGTCTCAAAGTGTAATGCAGATGTAGATGTTGTTGGTGCGTGGTATTCAAGTCCACATCACCAATGTAGCTTTGGTGGTGATGAAATCCACCTCGTCTATGTGTAAAAACAATATGATAAAGTTATTAAACGCAGGTTCTTTCCAACTTGAAATAAATCACTAGCAAAAATAATTACGCACTGAGCGTATTTTTTTTTTTGTTTGAAGAGTTGTCTTTGAATGGTGGTATTTTTGCGGTATTTTTTTAGTTTTTGTTTTGTTATTTTTTGACAATATTCCAAAGAACACGGTTCTACGTGAAAACAAATTAGTAGTTATCCTGCAAATGAAATGTTAGAAAAGTGATCATGGTTGTTTTTGATTTTCCAGATCACTCAAAGGCGCAGGAAAAGAGCATACACAACCAACGACCAAAAAAATATTAATAATATGACAAAGAAAAATAATTATTGAAATGACAGTTGAAAAACAAAGCTAGAGGATCCTGCAATGTTAGAACAAGAAACTAAAAAATTGTGACCATTTCTGATTTTCCAGATCGCTCGAAGGCGCAAGAAAAGAGCATACACGGATACAATTGAAATAGATTTTTTTATTTTTTTAAAATGTTAATAATTATTGTAATTAATCATGATTGTAAAATAGCGATAATGATTATTTTCACAAAAAAGAAAGACGACGAAAGAAAAGTGTGAAAATGTTACCTAGAAGTGTTGTCGTGGAAAATTGAAATTTAAGGTTAATTAAAAATTTAAAAAAATGGTTGTGCAGAGTTTCGAGTGGCCTCACATTTCTGATTTTCAAGATCACTTTTGAAGTGTGAGGAAAGATCATACATGCGAGGTTGTTACGTGAAATAAAATAAAAATAATAATTCTTTAAAAAAAACTATAATTTTGGTGGTTTTTGTTAAAAAGATAGGTGTTAGAAGAAATGAAACCAATTTGTTTATAAGTCTAAATCTAAATTTTTTTTTTCATTGCATATATTTTTTCGATACCTTTCCGTTAAAAAAAAATTAAGTCATTCCGAGTTCGGGAGCAAAAGTTATGGCGCTGTAAGATGGGCTACATGAGACTCTAAAAGAAAATTTTAACGTGAGAAAAACGTCCCTGAGCTGGTTTTTTTAATTTTCTAACGTCTCGTACTTTACCCGAGAAGCTAAAAGTTTTATAGCAAGGTTAAAAAGAACAATAAATATACAAAAGGAGTTAGATCAGAAAATGATTGATTAAAATAAAAGAAAAGAAAAAAATGATTAACTCCCTACAAAGCAGTTATTTTAGCAAAAGTAAATAAATAAATGCATTTTCCGGATTGGATGTCCCATGACAGTAAGATGATAAACTAATGGCTAGTTCATGTGTGTCTACAGATGATGAGTAAATAGAAAAATCAAAACTGGGAACTAAACACCAAACACCGAGGAGATCAAAGACAGGATGAGCTTCAGAGTTTCATTGTTGCTATAACCTGCAGATACACCACAAGACACCACACAACAAAAACACTACCCAAAGCATGAAGGTTAACCAAAGAAGACCATAAGGAACAGAAAATAAAATAATAATGAACAATAATAAACAAAGAATAGATAAAACCACTAATTGGGAAATTAATGGTAACAGATCGAAAGTAATTAGGCATGCCAGAATGTAAGCTAGGAAAAATAAACTACTAACAAGGAAGTAAAATACCAATAATCATACCTCCTCATTCACGCCCGTAGCAAACCTCGGAATGGGCTAGGAAACTTGGATTGAGCACTCGATTTTGTGATATGTAGGTGCTTTTCTTCAAGACGGAGTAAGATCTTCCTACAACGATCCTCTTACTTTTCAGACCTGGATGGGAAAAATGATTATGAGACTATTTTGGCATTAGGATGAGGAAAAAAGATGTTCTTTTCTCAAAGGATGTAAGAACTTAGATATGACATGTAAGCTTATTCTCCGTGTGTTTAGAGGGGAGGGGTAAGATTGTATTTATAGCCTGAGGGAGTGATTAGCTTAGATTAATTTAATTAATCATGGTTTGAAAATGTGGGCAAGATTAGGTGAGTGGTTTGAAAATGTGGGCAAGATTAGGTGAGTGGGGACTACGAAGAATGGGTGAGGATTTGAATTATATTTTTAATTCATAAGTGGAGGATTTTAGGTGAGTGGGGACCACGAAGAATGGGTGAGGATTTAAATTATATTTTTAATTCATAAGTGGAGGATTTTTGATGAGTGGGGACCACGAATGGTGGGTAAGGATTTGAATTTGAGTTTTTAATTCAATAGTAGAAAAACATGGAGAATAATGACATGTGGTAAGGATTGGGTTTATTTTTGGATTTTGAAATGGATAATTAATCAAGTTATATTTGATTAATTCAAGCATATTTTTGTGGGAAATGAGGAAGGGGAATTAATTGATTTAGGATAGATGTAAAATTGGGGTGTCTACAAAAATATAAACCAGAAAGTGTTGTATCATGGATGGTGCTTATAGGAGAGGTAAATTGTAGTTGAACTCATTGTTGTGCTTTTTCATTTATGCGGAAATTTGGTCTTGATATGCAGCATGTATTTTCATGTCATCTATGTGGGATAATGTTTGTGAAAACCTTTCATGTGTTATGAATTGTCTTAAGCAATCATTTGTGTTCTCATGTATCAAGAAATGCAAGTCAAAAACAAATTATTCTATTATTTTTAATGTTGTATTTGTGTTTGTAAAATGTTGGCGTTACACATTAGGCATACACATACCTTAAATTTTTTTCAATAAACACAAGGTGACAATATTTTCTAAGTAAGCATTCTAAATAACCTTTGTATTTCTATTCAAATAAAAAAGAAAGGATGCAAACCGTTTACAATAATTATTCACGTTCTTGTTTCCTTGAAATAAATTTTTCATTATACCCAAAATCAACTTATCTAAATTAGAATTTCTCTTAATATCAAGGTAGACAATTTTCACCCTTTTATTTACATCTTTGCTTGTATCTTACAATCAATTTTTCTTCAACATTGAAATAGAATAAGATTACCTTTGTTCACAATGAGTATAACAATAGGAATTTTTTTACAACAAGGGGAAATAATACACAAATCTAAATGCTATGATAAAATAAATAACTTCCATCTAACAAGCCTATAAAATTCCATTTCAAGATGCTACAACTTAGAACTCCATCCCATAGAATCAAACATGTAACTCCTATTTTCTCCTCCTTCAACACAACAAAAAGGAAGGGAGCTAGGAAAAACTCACCTCCCAACCTTAATCCAATGAGAAGGTGAAGAAAACCTTCTCATTGGGCCTCTAGGCCCAGCAATTGTAGAATAAGGGGTGTTCAAAACCATGGCATCTCTAATAGAAAAGCTTCAACATACAACACTCATACACAACAAAATCCACAACCACAAAGAGCAAGACAACAATTAAACTCTTTATAATGCAAATACACATAGGCTCCAAGTTGAGCCAAAGGAGAAAATAATATGGTATCCATCTTCTTATGCCTCCCAAGTGGGATAGGTGTCCACCCAATACCTCCAAGTGCACTACACAAATCACATAGAAACAAAACTCCTTATCCATCCATTTTGAAAAAATACAAATTGATATAGTTTATTTTTAACTCCACATAGGTGCATTTCCGCTCCCACACTCCATCCTCAAAATCATCACACACTCCCTTTTACCTCCAAAAAAATGACTCAATTTTCCTCTGCCTACACCATTCTTATGGAAAAATCTACCCAATCCTTCACAAAATTACATGCATTCATACGAATCGAGAAAACAATAAAGACAAATAAAAACAATTTATAAGACACTACCTTATCATTATGAGATCCTTATATCTTCAAGAAAAACAAACTTGAACATCTTTCCAAATCCAAGTCAATCCAATGCAATTCCAAGAAATTCACCCACAAAATATCCAAGAAATTCCAATTAATAGAAAAGGATTGAGAGGATGGTGAGGTGGCCCCATGTAGGATGCCGATCATTTCTCCCCAATCCACCTCAAAAGTTAAACACATAAGCCAAGAATCCATAATTAAGTAAGGTGAAGGTATGACACTTTCTATAACACCCACTAATTAGACACACAAGACAACATAGCAAAGTACAGGATAATTTTTTTGACTTGTTTGAAGTACAGAATGACACAACAAGTGGTCATAATGGCTAAAACTAATTCTTCAAACATCTTGACACAACAATGACCAATTTGACAAAAGGGAAACATTCAGGGCCCATCAATGACAATTCACTTTTCTCTTTAACGAGGAAAACATAAATACCAAACACAATACATAGTTACGATTCAAGACATCCCACTTTAAAAATCTTCTTAAGGTTATTTATTTTACTGAAACCATGCCCTTCAAACTTGAACTTACATTCCAGGAGATTCAGGTTATGAACCGCATAATCCTTCTTAAAAGGTTAGATTCCTTTCTTTTATACTTGATACGTAAGGCTTAGATAAAAATTACCAAAATAGGTTCTGTTGGTGCTCAATTTAATCTCACCCCGTTTGTTCGAAATACGTCTCACCCACATGGTTTGAAGTTTTCTCTATTTCACCATATCAATGTGTGAAGGATTTTTGCTTCATTTGGTTTCCACGGTCCTGTCCTTTCCTTTGGTTGTGGATCACATTGAGTCCAGAGATTATTTACCATTTCTCTATCCATGAGAAAGAATATGTAATTTGGGCATGAATTCTGGGTTTCCCCTTCCTTTTGTTTTTCCACGCTTTTTTTTTTCTTCAATTTTTGACCCAAAATTTGTGAAAATGTGGTCCGTTCTTATTGGATGCATCCCGACAATTATTTTGGTGAAATTTGTCACTTTTGTCACATATGTAAAAAATACCAAATTGGCCCCACGGCCCCAATAACATCTAATTGGTTATTCAAAAAATATGGAGTAGTAGGGAAAAAGTATTACTTTGAGCCCGAAGAAGTACACGTGGCGTTTTTCAAGTTACAAGCAAGGAGGCAGATCAACGGAACATTTTGATTTTTTTAACCTTACTGCATACAAGGGAGAAAAGTTATGAAATAATCCACAAATCACCTGGGTCCACATCAAAATTTAGAAGTGGAGAGGTGGGTTGCCAAGGCATTTTGAAATGATAAGGTCCACTTCAACTCAAAGCTTGTCCACATTGAGGGTCAATGCTCATTTGAGGATCCGCCCGGGTCCTACCTTAGTAGTTGAGACAAGGAGAGACATGGAGGCTTCCACTAGATCCTCTCTATACTAAACCTTTTCACATAACTTTGTAAGGGCTGGGATATGTGGAGGGCCCATTCTTTTTGGGAACTACCCCTATAATTTAGTTTGGAAGAAGCATTAAAGGGACACGTGGAGGTTTTCGTTGGGTCTTCCCATACTTAGAATTTTCAATTCCTCGATGAAACTTTCACATGCACCCTAGGCACATAGCACCTTCCGCTGGTCCTTAAAAATCTTTTTAAAAATTCTGAATTGAGACACGTGGTAAGCATGCACTTGTTTAGGGTCTCCACTTTTAGGAACCATATCAAAAGTGCACCAAAGAGACATGTGGAGGTTTTCACCGACTCCTCTTTGCACTCTACCGACTCGTAATCACGGTGCAGGTATATGGAATAATCCATGTGTGGATGCTCATTTCGAGAGGCACAAATGTTGGCATCCATGTGAGGGAAATCATTTCTTAAGATGTATTCTCGAGGGTAAAAATGATTGCACGATCCATATATACAGAGCCACCTAAAAATGATTAAAAAGGGGATTTCTCACAAGACAGAATAAAATAATGATTAGAATCACTATAAAAAGCTATGGCATGGCATCCCATTCATGGTTGAGTGTTTGAGAAATGTGATTAGTTCATGATTTTTCCACCTAGAAGCTTCGGGTGTAAATTTGTTAAACATCACTTTTTGAGACAAATTGGTAACAAGTAAAGGATTCCTCGAATATTCTTTTTTTTGGGGGAAAATTTTGGATGAGTGAGCAAGTGAATTGTATAAATGCAATGAGGATACTCTTGCAAATGGTCGGGGGTTTAATTCTTACAAGAAAATTTGAGAAATCCCATCTTCCTGAGAGACCATCTGAGAAACCTGTTAATCTCTTGTGTTTTAGATTTCATGACATCAAGATGGTTGCGAGTGTACAACCATTGAAAATATCCGAGACTGCTCAAGAAACTTCCCCTACTAATAAATGTAATAGATTTTGAATTAATATGTCTTGATCATGGGAAAAATTGTGTCTTCTTTTATTTCAGAATGTATTCAAATGGTTTTGATGTTTTTGTTGCAATCTTATGTTAAAATCCCTCTAAATCACATAGGATGTCATCCCTGTGATAGTTTAGTCGCATTTATAATTTCATTATGAGAAGATCCTTCATCCTGTAATGAGATAAACAATTTAAAATCACTTTACCTGTCATTTTGCTTAAAAGATTGTCTGTAAGCCTTTGAGTGTATCTTAGGCATGAGGAACAAGGGGTTGTTAATGTTTAATTGAGTCTTTATCTTGAGGCTTCGTGTTGAATTATTAAAGATTGTGTGAAACTATGTAGATCTAGGGATCCATCTATGCACACCTTCTAGTTGAAGGAATATTTTGGCTATTCTGAAGCTTTCTGTTTGTTAGTGTTCCAATTATTGTAAAGGTTCTCAAAGATTTGGTGAAATCAACTTCATCTTACTTAATCCCCACAAAAATTTTCAAATAACCATGAATCCTACCCGAAGTACCCTGTTTGTGCTGTGTATCCACAAATGAACAAATTCTATTGCCAAAATATACAGAAGCAAGCAGGTTTTAAGTGTCTTTAGTAACTCGAACCTTGTTCATAAAATATCCCCATTCTTTAGAAGTGATAACTTGTGAGAGTTAAATTGTGGCGTATTGATCATATTTTCTCAAGGTTCCCCTTAAAATTGTGCAAAGAAGGATCTCTTCATGTCCTTCACCAAAAGAGGTTACAAAATGGGTCCTCTCACCCTGGTTGAAAGGCACAACGTAAAGTAGTGAGGATAGATCAAATCCTCTTATATGGTGTTATCCATTTCTCCAACACCCGAGTAACAAAGAGCCAACTGAATCCCTTCCCCGACTAAAATATGACTTATGATATTATGTTTATGAGTATCCTGTTAAATATGTGATACTGCTCGGCTTCCAGGGGAGAATCAATTTGGATACCAACACCATTTTGGTACCATTTACGGGGAGTTATTAGTGTTTCGGGGATTGTTTGAACTCTATGACCTATTTATTCAGAAATAACACCATTTTGACGCTATTGCCGTGGATTTTATGAATTCTGAGACCTATTTGTGTGGTAACAACACCATTTTGGTGCTTTTGTTGGGGATTTTTTGAACTTCGGGACCTATTTGTGTGGCAAAAACACCATTTTGGAACCATATCTAAGAACTATTTGAACTCTGAGACCTATTTGTGCAACAACAACACTATTTTTGTGTCATTGTAGGGGATTTTTTAGCATTTCTGAGGATTATTTGAACTCCAGGACCTATTTGTGTGGCACCAACACCATTTTTGCATTATTTTCGGGATTGTTTGAACCCCGGGACCTATTTATATAGTTAAAACACCATTTTGGCACCATTTCCAGGATTTATTAGTGTTCCGGGAGTGTTTTAACTCTGGGACCTATTTGTGTGGCACTAACACCATTTTGGTGCCATTGTCGGGGACTATTTAAACAAAGGTGTACACATATCAACCCTGGTAATGTTTCTTACATGATCTAAGTGTAAATACGTTGTTTAAATGTCATCCTTTGTTGAGATCTGTAAGATTTGTGCAAATTACAAGTTCTGTGTGCAATATTTCTAGTTTCTAGTGGTTATTGCACTAAATTTATATCATTAGTGATAAATACTAGTAAAGGAAGGTCATATCTACTAAGCTTTGTAGGAATTAAGTGTTGATAGATATTTGACAAGTCATTTATAGTGCATTTGCATAACTAAGGTGAAAATCCTTAGTGGCGACTCCATGTTGATTTAAATTTTGATAAATACCAAGTGCCTTAACTTGTATTAAGTGAAATATGTCACTAATATTTACAAAGATAGAAGGAAGAAGATCTTTCTTTATTAAATACCCTACCAGAAAGTTGTTTCCAGAACTAGGAAAGAAAAATTTAGAAGGAAAAAGAGTCTGGAAAATAGTTAGAGATCAGGAATCAAGAAAAGAGTTATCCATTGTGGAAAGTGATCAACCTATGGTTGAGGATTACCATTCTTCTTCAAGTGATTCTATTATCACCAAATCACAACACCCTTATGTTTTCACAAGTGCATATACTTGAACTCATGGTGTGATTGGATAACATGGGTATTATCTCCAAGTTTTGGGACTTGCTACTTGAGATAGACCTCTAGAGAAAGTCTGGTTCTTGCTCCTAAACTACCTGCCACAATCTACTCTAATGCAGGGTAAACTAACTGTTCTAATCTAACTTTCCAAGGGACCAAGGAGAGAGAATGCATAAAATGAAAGCCTACACTAAAGTGGTGATACACTAGAAAAGGAGGGTGTGAGAGTAGTCTTCCAATGCGTGAGATATAGAAGCAAAGTGCACACTAGAAGGGGTGATGACAGTTCTCCATAATCTAGCAAAATGCATTCACAACAACATTTCAAACATACACAATGATAATGGATCCCTACAAGAACATAAAAATAGACACAATATTCTTGTAATCAAGGTTGAAGGGGAAGAAGAATGCAAGAAAAATAGATCGGGGGAAGATGCATCCACAAACTTATATTTTATTGCTTCCTGATATGCACAGTTCAATTGGTTACAAGATAAGGGCCTGGATCACCATGCAAGGAGTCCACAACAAGGGCCTACAACACATTGGCTTCACAAAGAAATTTTGGCAGAGCTTTTCTACAAAAACTACTCCCTTTACAATGAGCCCAACACTCCAATTTATAGGAAAATGAGAAGAGAGAGAGAAGGATAAAATGGAAATCCCAAAATCTATCCTTTAACCACTTGTAAGAGGCATTAAATGGAGTGAAACTATTGTTTTTTACTTGAAAAAGGCTCCCCATACTGTCCCCAGTGCTGCAACAGAGAAAGAATGATGACCATGGCTCTTAATTGTGCTCCCAACTACCAAATAAAAAACTGTTATGAACCCGGCCACATTTTATGAAAATCACCACCAATTTCTCATCAAATCAGGAATTTATTGATTTTTGTGTTTCGATCTTAGAGCCATGATTCTAACAGTACCAATTTTGTGTGATTTTTTTGAGTAATGCAAAAGTTATGGCCTTCTCGAGCGGGCAGCAATTTTGGGTCTAGCAGGCATTTTCTGTCATTTGACAGGAAAGAGCATTAACCGACTTGAGCTGAATATTTTTATTTGATTTTTTTTGCATAGACGATGTTGTGCTTGTTCTAGAAAGTCCAATTTTGTGAAAATTGGAGCTTGGATTCAAAAGTTGTGGCCGTTTGAAGTTTCAAGAGTCAAATGTTGACTTTTCCTTTGAATTGTGGATATTGCGGAAAAATCGGGTCTGCGTGTCCTGGCTGTCCCGGACACATTCTTCCGCATCGGAATATTTGGGATTCCTTGTCCCCTTTTGCATATTTTTCACCTTTTCATGTCCCACGCCTCCCGCGCGTATTTTTGTCCCGACTATCCTAAACAAAAATCTATGCACTACCCACAATTGACTGACTTGCAGAAAATCGCCAATTCGCGGCCCCACACGTCCCGACATCCCCACTATCCTCGTGGACTACCCGGGACAAAAATTCTGACCTGGCTGATTTTATTTGTATTTCGGCCCCAAACTTGGTACAATGAACCTCGGTAAAAACCGCACCGGTACGATCCGAACCCTTAAGACCTGCAATGCTTTAAAACAATCCTGCGATCTTATTTTTTGCATTTTTTCAATTTTTTCTAACTCGTTGGTATTTTTTTTTGGATGGGAGAGTTAGAGAAAAGATGAAGGGGCCCCAAAAACATGATTTCGGGGCTTCAATCAATCTACTTGCTCGAGATCGAACAATTTGATGCATGTTATCAAAATTACCTTGAGGGGTGAATTTTGGATAACTGATTCTGAAAAAGGTAATTTTCATATAGATTTGAATTCTCCAACTAGAGAGGTTCCTTCATTTGTGTCTGATAATTTTTCTTCTCACTCTATCCTTGTATTGTCTAAATTTGATAGGGTTTTCCACGAAATAGAGTCTTTAGAGGACATTCATTTTGAAAATTATACTCTTGTGTTCCAAAGACCCCTTTTCCATCATCATTTTGTTTCTCTTGTAAGATCACCCCCTCAAGGAAATATGGCCCAACCTCCTCCTAGACCTCCATTTGTTGTTAAAAATTTTGGTCCTATAGATTTTAGATGTATGGCTAGATATCCAAATGTAGTGCCACAAGATGTTAGAAATAGACTGCGTAAATTTCAAGGGAATAATGATATCACTGACAATCAAGCATTTAAATTTTTTTATCAATATGATGGAATACTTTGAGATTGAATTTGAGGAAGTGTATATAAAATTGTCTATTCATACTCTTGAGGAGGATGCACGTGACTGGTATAAGTCTTTACCAGATAACTCAATAGACTCATTGATAGAAATGAAAAATGTTTTTAGATTGCAATATGGGGATACGACAGATCTCAGGTTTCTTTTGTCTAAATTTGAAAATATTAAGAAGAACCTTAATGAATTTTTTCATGACTTCAATACTCAGTTAAATAAGACCTTGAATAGGCTACCTCTAATCCTAAGGCCAAGCGATGTTTCCTATCCGATAAAATATTCGATGCTTTTGACAAAAATTCTACCTATTATTTAAGAGACAAAATCCTAGGAATTTTGAGGAGGTGCCTTCACCATGGGTTTTCAGATTGAAAAAAATATCAAAGTAGTTGGTAAGCCTCTTAAGAGGGAAGGTATCAATATGATCAATCTAGAGAAGCCTCAGTCATGTAAGTTTTGGATCTAGAAGATGTTGTAAAAACATTTGTTGGAGTTGTTAAAGAAATATCTTACAAACTAGATAGAGAAGAGAAGGGGATTGGACAAGGTTCCTAAGGTCATCACAAGCCACGAGGTCAATAAATATTTGCAACTCATATGAGAGGTGATCATAGATTAGATGATAGGGTAAAGGGCCCGTGGGATCGTGGAAATAGACAACCCTAATCCCAGAAAACAAATTGTTGCCTAATCATTTAGTTGTCGAGTTTCTATTATGGAAGAGGTCCATGATATGGAGTGGTGTGATATATTTTTCCTACCCCATGCCGCATGTGATGAATAAAAATAATATGAGGAATATAATGATGATGATACGAGATGATGATGCATACTTGATGGATTTATCTACAAGTCCACAACAGGAGCAACCTCAACCGAGATGATAAGTGCCGAATCTGTTAAAAGATTTTGGGATTGCATTCACCTAGGAAGTTCCTCTTCCTTCCATTAATAATTTGAAATTGATATGGTACAATATTTTTAGTTGCCTAATAATGATTTTGAATACTTGAGGGCATTGATGATTAAAATGTATGATGGAGGAATTCCTTCAAAGAGGATAGGAAACTATTAATGAATATAGTAGTTTCCCAAGAAAAAGAATATAATACTAGGAGTAAGGTTGCCAAAGGGGGAGAGCCTCAGGCCAAACCAAAGATTCCAAATCTTACTAGTATCGCTAAGGAAACCCCTAAAAATATGAATCTGGCAAAGGCTTTGTCACCTAAAATAAAACTTGTGTTCCTCCCCATGCTCAAACCGTGAAAATCACATGCCATTAGATGCAATTGTAAATATTCCTCCTAATACTACCTTACCCAAATATGTTCCTTGTGACATATCCCAAATCTTGAGTCACTTCAAGATTATTGTTCCTATTGTTGAATTACTTAGAATACCTGAGAATAGGAACAAAGCATTCAAATATTTGGGACTTAAGGAAGAAAAGGTCACCTAGGGTAAAAATGTAAACAATGTAGAGGTTCCTCCTACCATTGCAGAATTAGAAAAACCACAAGCATTGGAGGAATTGGGTGAACCACTTGAGGTTTATTTGGGAACTTCTCTGGTTGAGTCTCAGCTGAATGTGGATCCATTTTTTACTACTTTGATTATTAAGGATAGGTTGTTACATAACTGCATGTTTGATTCAAGAGCCTCATGTAATGTAATGCCTCTTGAGGTCATGAATGAGTTGAATATCAAAGTAATAACAACTTATGGGAAATGTACTACCATGGATTCAAGAGAAGTACCAGTTTTTGGATGTGTCAAGGGTTTAGTAGTGCAATTGCAAACTTATCCAGCAAGTACTTAAATTTTAATGCAGAATTGTGGATTTTCTTGCTTAGTGGGGAATGTTACTATCGGAAGGTGGGAAGTTATTATGGGTGGAAGTGTGCAAATGGAAATTTCTTATGCAACCATACCGATTGAGGGCAGCCTTATGAAGTTATATGGTGAAAATAAAATGTTATATCTCATTGAGGACCCCAACAATGCTTCTTATGAAGTACTACATGTAGACATTGTTGTTGATAACTCGTGAGCTATGTTGTTTTTAAAGAGTATGAAATTGATCAATGAAGATATCCTTAGTAGGTTGATTTTCCTGGAACTTTGATGTTTGATGTATCCTAAAAAAATGTTGAAAAACTTGACCTAGGCATGAAGGATAATTCTAACAAAATGTGGTCAGATAACAACTTGTATGAAAAAGAGAAACAATCACATGACAAGTTTTTAAAAACGTATTAGAATTTCTTAGTAGGGTCATATCTTAATCGAAGGCACTTGAAAATTCACCTTTATTTTTTTCTCCGAATCAAGACACGCACCATTGTATAGTGTATAGTCTTTTGGTTTTGTTCTCGCTTTCCTATTTTGTGTTTTTGTTTTTCCTAGTCCCTGGTGACTAGTTTTTGTTGGTTTCTCAGTTCATCTTGGGGATTTGGTTATTATCTTTCTTCTCTACAAGAATTTTTTACTCCGTTGCCCAATGGATTTTTTTGGCACATGGTCTGTTGTTCTTGCAGCACTCGCAGGGAGTGCCCATCCCCGAGTCGGAGCTGATGTTGGTGCTTAATTTAATCTCACCCTATTTGTTCAAAATATGTCTCAGTCCACATGGTTTGAATTTTTCTCTGCCTCCTATATCAATGCATGGAGGCGTTTTCCTTTATTTGGTTGTCATGGTCTATGCTTTGGTTAAGGATCACATTGAGTCCAAAATTGTTTACTATTTCTCTGTTCATGAGAAAGAATCTATAATTTGGGCATGAATTCAGGGTTTCACCTTCCTTCTATTTTTCAACAGTCATGTTGTACCTATCAATTTTTGACCCAAAATCTATGAAAACATGGTCCTTTCTTATTGGATGTGGCCCAGCAGGTCTTTTTGGTGAAATTTGTCACTTTAATCACATCTAAAAAATGATGAATTGGCCTCACACTCGATAGCATCTAATTGGTTATTCAGAAAATATGGAGCGGGAGGGGAAAAGTATTACTTTGACCCCAAAGAAGGAAATGTGGAAGTTTTTCAAGTTACAAGCAAGGGCGGATTGGTAGAACATTTTAAAGTTGTTTTCTCTTTTTTTATGAGGGAGCAAAGTTATGAAATAATCCGCAACTCGCTGGGGTCCACATCAAAAGCTAGAAGCGGAGAGGCGGGTCTCTAGGGCATTTTGAAACTTTAAGGCCCAGTTTAATTCAAATCTTGTCCACGTGGAGGGTTGGAACTCATTTGAGGATCCGCCTTTGGGTCTTACCTTAGTAGTTACGCCAAGGAGACATGTGGAGGCATCCGATGGCTCCTCTCTATACTTAAAAGTTTTCATGTAACTTTCTAAGGCCTGGGACATGTGGAGGGCCCGTGTCTTCTTTGGAACTAGCCATATACTTTAATTTTTAAGAAGTGTCAAAGGGACACGCGAGGTTTCTGCTGGGTCTTACCATACTTAGCCTTTTCAATGACCGATGAAATTTTCTCGGACCCTAGGCACGTGGTGCCTTTCATAGGTCCTTAAACTCTTTCAAATAAATTTGTTGGGCTGAGACACGTGGTGAGACAAAGTGCTTTTTTAGGGTCTCACTTTTGGGCACCATATCAAAATTTCACCAAAGAGACATGTGGAGGTTTTCGCTGACTCCTCTTTGCACTTGACCGACTCAGACTCACAGTGCATGTATGTGGAATAATCCATGCATAGACACTCATTTTGAGAGGTACAAATGTATTAATCCATGCGAGGGAACTCATTTTTCAAGATGTATTCTCTAGGGTAAAAATATTTATTGTCGATCCAAGCTATACAAAGCCACCTAAAAATGATTAAATAGGGGATTTATCACAAGACATAATGAAAGAATGATAATAAGGATTGTCAAAAAGCTATGACATGGCATCCCATTCATGGTTGAGTGTCTGAGAAACATGATCAGTTCATGATTTGTCCAACTAGTAGCTTCGGGTGTAAATTTGTTAAGCATCACTTTCTAAGACAAATTGGTAACTAGTAAATGATTCATCAAATATTCTTCTATTTGGGGGAAAATTTTGGGATGAGTGAGCAAGTGAATTGTATAAATTCAATGAGGATACTCTTACAAAGGGTTGGGGGTTTAATTCTTACGACAAGATTTGAGAAAGCCCATCTTCCTAAGAGACCATATGAGAAACCTATTAATCTCTTGTGTTTTAGATTTCATCATGTCAAGATGGTCACGATTGTATAACCATTGACAAGATCGATTCTCGTTAAAGAAACTTCCCTTGCTAATAAAGCTAATAGATTTGGAATTAATCTGTGTTGATCATGGGAAAAAGTGTGTCTGCTTTTATTTCAGAATGTATTCAAATGGTTTTGATGTTTCTCTTGCAATATTATGTTAAAATCCATCTAAATCACACTGGATCTCATCCCTATGATAGTTTAGTGGCATTTACAATTTCATTATGCGAAGAGCCTTATTTGTTAGTGGTCTAATTGTTGTAAAGGTTCTCAAATATTTGGTGAAATTAACTTCATCTTGCTTAATCCCCACCAAATTTTTTAAATAACCATAAATCCTACCCGAACTACCCCTGTTTGTGTCGTGTAGCCACAAATGAACACATTTTACCTGCCAAAATAGAAGAGGCAATCAGGTTTTAAGTGTCTTTAGTAACCCGAACCTTGTTCAAGAAATATTCCCATTCTATAGAAGTGAGAACTCGTGAGAGTTAAATTATGGCGTAGTGATCATGTTTTCTCAATGTTCCCTAAAAATTGTGCAAAGAAGGATCTCTTCATGTCCTTTACCAACAAAGGTTATAAAATGGGTCTTCACTGCTCAAAAGGAACGACCTAAAGTAGTGAGGATAGATCAAATCCTCTTATATGGTGATATCCATTTCTCCAACGTCCGAGTGACAAAGAGCAAGTTGAAACCCTTCCCAGATAAAACATGACTTATGATTCATCTTTCTCTAAGTATCTTTGTAAATATGTGATGCTACTTGGTTTCTAGGGAGAATCAATTTAAATACCAACAGTTTATGTTTACTTTGACAAATATTTGTTTAATAAATTATTAGATTTACACTCCAAGGGGTGGGGTGAAACAAATCCCACAAGGTTATCTAAATAAACACAAGCTACAAAATCCTCATTTTAACCTCTGTTGTAGAAGGAGATGAGTGTAATATCCAATTAATGGAGGTACCATTTTGGGTTTGAAATGAAAAACCCTTTGAGCAAGGATCAAAATTTATCATGACTTAAGAAAAGGGTTACAAAGTACTATGGCAACAGTTAGAGAGAGAGAAGGTCAATTTATTTCATTAAGATCTATTTAGTTATTTACCAGTCTCTTAAAGAGACTTAAGAGTTCAACTAGATTTGGGTAAAGCTTCATTTAGCAATGTCTTGATTAAGTACGAAAAAGGAAACACATGGGGTCCCCAAAGAAGAGCATAAGTCTTAGAGTGTCCTTAATCAAACTCCCCTACTAACTAAGATCTGACTATATCCCCAAAAGCCAACAAGGAAATACTTTTAGAAATAATTAACGTTTCATGAAAAAGAGGATAAAGTTTAATCCGTAGTTTAGGATAATGAGGGTAGGTTTCTTTACACTAGTAGAAAACTCATTTCTTCCTAATTTAAGATTCTTAAATTCATCAACGAGAAACCCAATTTTCATTGTTATTTTATTTATTGATTCATCTATGAATTCATTTTATTTGGATTTTTGTTTAACATTAGAAGAAGGATTTCCACTCAATAAAATATACAAATAATTGCACTATCACAAGACCATAGGAGGAAATTATTAAACATGAAAATTTTATGAGACGAGAGAGGGAACAACCATTGCTAAACGAGAGGGATAAACATGGTTATAACATTTCTATTCAATCAAGGCCCACAAACCAAAGGTGTCACAAGATTCAATAGAACTTTAGTGGAGAAAAAGAAGGTAACACTATTGTTGAAGCCACACTACTACATTTTCATGACTGTGAAATAATATTACCAAAAGAATACTCATAACAAGGTGAATATTGAATTTTTCTTCTCTCAATGATAGTTACAAATTTTTCTACAAAAGAACGAGACAACTTTATTTCACAAATATCGAGAATCAAAGGAAATATTCCTTCCAAAATTCATTACAAGCACCATTGCAATAATTACAAAACATTTGACATTCATATCAAGAACATCATTTAACAACCCAATGTAGCCTTTAGCAATCTTTTCTTTATCAACACGCACAATCCATCTGCACAAGTATTAAGTCGAGTAAGTTCACGAGAACTAAGCATGTTAAGACTAATCATTGCAAAAGTAAGCTAACATTTAACAATATCATGAAATGAATGTTCTATTTTAGGAATGGATCAAAGCACAAACCGTTGACCAAAATAAGCTCACATTTATTTTGGGTCAATTGATACCATTTTCCCCTTCTATGTTTCAATATGAATTGTTACATATTTTAATCACTCAAATCCCTCCGAGATCATTTCATTCAGATAGGAAATTTCTTCCCCTTTTCAGAGATATAAAGAAGTCCTTATAACTCTTTGTATTTTTCAAGTTACAGGCCGACAGAGCTCGAAGGATTTTTGCCAAAAACGGGCTTCATGGGACTAGGCAAAAAAATGAAATGGAAATTGTGGACCGCCGGGGTGGTGGGAGACATTTTGACATTTTTTCCTTTTAAAAAATACACAAGTATAATTACGGGCCAACGGGTCCGAAAATGTCTCTTTTTCCAAATGGAAAATGAGGGCCAACAGACTGAGGATGAATTTTTGCCAAAAGCGGGTCCGCAAGACCAAGGAGGAAATTTTTCCCAAGTCTAAAAGTGAGCCGATGGGTCTATGGGGCACTTTGAAAATTTTTTTACCTTTTCACAAATGACACAATTTTCAAGTGCAGGCCTGTAAGCCGGCGGGGTCTCATCGGCTATTGAAAATTCACAGAGCCATGGAGAGCACCACGTGTCTCATCAGTGCAACTCCAAGGATTGAATGTAAAATGAAGACCCTAACATGTGCTCAAGGATTCTAGGTGTCCCAGATCCAAATAAGGCAGACAGAGTCAATAGTTGAAAATTCAAAATGGGGAAGAACCGACAGATGGAGCCATGCATCAACTCGACGTAACTTCAAAGGTAAAATTTGAAGGTAGAACCCAAAACAAGCATAGGATCGCCATGTGTCCCAGGTCCAAGGAGGAGATGAAGCGGGCCCAAAATGACTAAGTATAGAGAGACAAAGATAAGGATCCACGCATTTCTTTGGTGCACTTTAAGAGAAAAATCCAAAAGCATTCTTGTTATCCAAAATTCACCCCTCAAGGTAATTTTGATAACATGCATCAAATCCTTTTGTCCCAAGCAATTATATTGATTCAGGGTGAAAAGTTATGTTTCTAGGGTCCCCTCAGATTTTTTCTAACTCCCCTGTCCAAGAAGAAGAGAGCAAGTTCGAGGAAATGTAAAAATTGCAAAACAAGCTCGGGCGTAAAAATCATGAAAAATGGCTAAGTCCTAGTCCTCACAACAATGGGACAGCTTGGGAAAAAGGGCGCAAACCGGTTGAAAGGCCGCCAGGCGGTCCACGCAGCATTTGGGACATTTGGGACAAAGGGACACGCAGACACGGAAATCCGAACTGGCCGAAAAGTTGAAAAAATTGACTAATCTGTTGAAAAACAGCAACTGGGGACATCGGGAAAAAGGACGCGAACCGCCGGATTGGCGAAATGAGTCAAGGCAGCCCGGAATAGTTGGGCCGAAGGTACGCGAAGTACGCGAACCGGCCGGATCAGCCGAAATGAGAATAGGCGATCGAGGGGACACGCGGGACAAAAGGATGTGAATCGCCGAACCGGGCGATCGGGAAAATTTGTCCCAAACACCCAAAGCAAATGGGACATCTGGGCCGCGAGTACGCGAACCGGCCGGTTCGGCCGAAATGGGAAATTTCAGCACTGTGCTAAATGGGATAAAGGGACACGTGGGACGTGAAAATCCGAAGCGGCCGAAGAGAGAGGAGAAAAGTCAACATTTGACCCATGGAACTTCAAACGGCCATAACTTTTGACTCGAGCTCCGATTTTCACAAAATTGGACTTTCTGGAACGAGCACGACGTCCTCTACACCAAAAAAATGGATTTCTTATTTTTAATGAAGGTAGATATATTTAAATAAGGAAACATATTCGGCTTCAAGCCGCTTAATGCTCATTCCCACAAATGACAAAAACACCTACAGACCCAAAATAGCTACCCGCACTCATAAGGCCATAACTTTTGCATTTCTCAATGAAATCACACAAAATTGGTACCGTTGGAATTTCAGTTCTGAGCCCGATGCAAAGAAATCAAGAAATTCCATATTTGATTAGAAATTGATTGATTTTTTTAAGAAAACGCTGCTGAGTTTAGAAGAGTGTTTTATTTGGTATTTGGGAGTGCAATTAAGAATCATTCTTTCTCTGCTGCAGCACATGGGACAGTATGGGGAGCCTTTTGCAAGTAATGTATGACCATTTCACTCAATTTAATGCCTCTTACAGGTGGTTGAAGGATAGATTTCGGGATTTCCATTTTCCCTTCTCTTTTCCTTCTCATTTTTCTATAAATTGGAGTGTTGGGCTCATTGTAAAAGAAGAGAGTTTTTGGGTAGCAAAGCTCTGCCAAAATTGCTTTGTGAAGCCAGTGTGTTGCAGGCCCTTGTAGTGGACTCCTTGCATGGTGATCCAGGCCCTTATCTTGTAATAGATTGAACTGTGCATACCAGGAAGCAATAAAATACAAAGTTTGTGGATGTATCTTCCCCTGCTGTGTTTTCTTGCATTCTTCTTGCCCCTTTTATCTTTCTACAAGAATATTGTGTCTATTATTATGTTCTTGCAGGAATTCATTATCATTGTGTGTGCTTGGAATATTGCTGTGAATGCATTTTGCTAGATTATGGAGAACTGTCATCACCTCTTCTAGTGTGCACTTTGCCTCTGTATTTCACACATTTGGAGACTACTCTCACACCCTCCTTTTCTGGTGTATCACCGCTTTAGTGTAGGCTTTCATTTTATGCATTCTCTCTCCCGGTCCTTGGAAATTTATATTAGAACAGCTTAGCTTATCCCTGCATTAGAGTAGATTGTGGCAGGTAGTTTAGGAGTAAGAACCAACTTTCTCTCGGAGGTCTATCTCAAGTAAAGCAAGTCCCACAACTTGGAGATAGTACCCATGTTATCCAATCACACCGTGAGTTCAAGTATATGCACTTGTATATGCACTGGGGGGTGCTATGATTCGTGATAACAATTCCCAAACATGCTCCAGCTCGCTACGTGTCTCATCAAAGCAAAAATTCAATGGCGTGATCTAAAATGGAGACTCGAGATGAGCATGGTCCTTCCATGTGTCCCATGCCTAAAAATGGAGCAGTTCGAATAGTCTCGCATACAAAAGGTAAGTAGAAGATGACACATGTTAGCTCAACGCAACTTCAAAGTTAAAAATCGAGTGGCTTCCCAAGTTTTCTCTAAGCCTCTATGTGTCCAGTGGTAAGATATATGACCCCACCAAGAAAAATGGACTTAACAAAAATAAAAAGAAATGAACAAGCTAGTCGAAGGAGCAACATATCTCTTCGGTGCACTTTCAAGAGAAAAATCTAGAAGCATTCCCAAATATGTGCCATCTCACCATGTATTTCATCAAAGCAATTTCAAAAGCGCAACCCAAACGGAAAACCCTAAATGGGTGCTAACCCTTCACGTGTCCCAGAGTCTAAAGAGCTAAGGTCAGCCATTGAAAAGACCAATAGCCTACAGAGCCTTCCACGTGTCTTGTCCATGCAACTTCAAACATAAAAAAATGGGGGGAGTTTCCAAACAAGTAGAAATCCTCCGCATGTCTCGTGTCAAAGCGCAGATCTCCGCCAATGGGAAGGACTTAGGAAAATACAGAGGAGCCCGAGAAGCCCGTAGAAGCCCCCAATTTTCATTCCAACATGATTTCAAGAGAGAAAATAATGAGTTGAATCTTCAAGAAGTGCGAGGCTACCATGTGGACCCTAGATGTAAAGACTCTTTTAAACATTGCACACCCACGTCCCCGATTTTTAGATAGCCATATCTTTCGATTGGAAACTTAGATTTGGGAGGGAGAGGAATTTTGGAAATATCTTAAAGACCGAATACTCATCTTCCTCCATTAATTTTTGGCCTCGCTAATTTTGGGTCGTGTCAAGTCTCCCACCTACCGCCATCATGAATAATGGGCCTCTTTCTTTCCTAGTAAGGGACAATGACAGGGCATAGGCATTGTAGCGAGACTCTTCATTATGGTAGGTGGGTTTCAATGCTCTTCTAAGGGTGGTTGGAATAGAGTTCAGTTTTCCCTCTCTCTTTCTCCCTCATTCTTCTATATATTGAAAAGAGGGAGGGGGCATTTTCAAAGGGTTGTTCATCCTTTCTCTCCTTCCCCTCTCTCTCTTTCTTCCTTAGGGTAGAATGCAGCGTCTAATCCTTCTTTCATGGCTTTGTAATGGCATCTTCTTGATCCTTTCCAACCGATGATGTACCATGTAACTTTTAGAGAAATAGAATTTGTTTCGTGATGCATGTATCCATCGTTGACTCATTTTTTTATATCTTCTTACCTTTCATCACTACAGGGTATACGTGTGCATACTCGATGTTTATTCCGTGTTCGGGAGCCGTGATTAATGGGTCTTGAAGTGGTATTTTTTGTGACATTCATCTTTGGTTTTTATGGTGCATATTGTCCACCCCTTCCTTTGATCACCTCTCTCCACTTCAAGTAGTTTTAATTTGTGATCAGCCACTTCCTTTTCTCGGTGTATCACCACTTATTTTAGGATCTCTTTTACCCTCTCTCTCTCCCTATCTCCTTTTAGCTCTTCTTGCACTCGATTATCTTGTGGCGGGTAGATTAGGAAGTAGGAACTAGCCTTCTCTCGGAGGACCATCTCAGTCCATAGGTCCCACAGCTTGAGAGATGGTCCAATGTTGTGTAATCACACCGAATTCCCCACCCATATCTCGAGGCCATTAAGGGATGTTTTGATTCTCACTAACAGTTCTAGCATGCCTGATGGGACATATCTAAAGCTCCTTACAACTTCATTTCATCAAGTATATGTTTTCTTGGTGAGATTCATCCTTTGTGGAACATTCAAAGCACATCCGGTTGATGACCCATTCTCCGAGTTGTAGAAATTTTCTGCTCATTTTGGCTCATGTTCATTCATACTTCTTTCCACATATTTCATTTTATTCCATCCCATGAAGTTGTGCAATCATGACTTCATTCCCCCATAAAATTCACACCTACAAAAGTAGTCCAGTCCACCTCTAATGTATTTCCCAACCCCTCCAGATCAGCATTATGATCAGATCTAGAACCATTATGTTTACCCATATGAGTAAAGTGTCAAAATAATTTTTTCCAAGGAGATTATCAAGAACAAAAGGGATACCTATAATGGTGAAAACTACATGGAAAATGTTGATTTGTTGGAGAAGATATAAGGGATAGAGGCACACATGGTACATTAAAGGGCTACAACTTAGATGAAAGAATTCATAATTAGCTATAGGGCACCTTGTCCATGGGCCGGCCCTATGCCAAGACATTTCAGCTCTCAGGAGAAGGTTGACTTTATGACTGAATTGCTTCCTCAACTTACACAGTGCATTTAGGATATTGAGGAATATAAGTAGAGTGTGAGACAACCTTGTCAATGGGTAAGTCACCACCAGCTCTACGTCCTTCATTTTCTCTTTCTCGTGTTTTATCAAATCGAAGTTCCAAGAGTCAAGCCCTCACTTGTTGCCTTAAGTGTTGATTTCCCTTCTCCATCTCTTAATCTTCCATCTCATCCCAATTCTTCGCCTAGTTGGTGCTTAGATTTATTTCACCCCATTTGCCATTATTTTCCTCTATTCTACATGTTCTGAAATGTTTTTTCTCTCAATGTGGGTGTTTTGAAAGCTTCTACCTTCATTTGAAATGCTTCAAATTGTTTGTAGAATCCATTGTCTTGTCCCTCCTTGAAGGAGTCTCTGACTTTACCCTATTTTTTCCCTAACTTCTTCAATATCCATGCGATTTTTCATTTTCCCTATCTTTCCTCGACCATGGAAGCTTGAGAATTATTGATTTACATTTGTATGCCTTTAAAAATCCAAACCAATGGTGTGATGATGCTCAAAACATGATTCAATTGGTTTTGTTTCCAAAAATTCTCGTCCTTATGAAAAAATCAAGTTATGGGCATGAATGGTGATTTTCTATTTTTTTGATGATCCGACGGGTGTCTTTTTCATGTCAAAATTATTCCTCAGATTCAGCGATCATGTGGCTTGTTTTGGTTGGTCGGGGACAATGAGAAAATGATTTAACTTATCACTTTTTGGTTTTTTTACAAAAAGGAAATTTTGGTCCCGTAGCTCTCGCTCAATTATGATTGGTTTTTTTATGCTTACGTGGATTCTTATAATTGGATGGGATGGGGCGGGTTTCTTTTTACAACTTTTACTTTTGGCTAATTTGGCAAAAAAATTGAACCTACCCTGTGGCCTTGCCAGGCTTTGATTCAATTTTTATTTAAGTAGTAGGGAAAAAGTCTTACTTTGACCCTGCAGGAGGACACATGGCAAAGCTAATGGCGGAGGTGCAGGCCTTTGGAGGAAACTTGGATTTTTTTCCCCTTGATGTTCAGAAGGGCTGAAATCTTAAAAATGACCCACAGGCCCAATAGAGAAAATTCAAAACTTGCTCCAGTCAACAAAGAAGATGTGGACCTTCAGAGGAAAATTGGAAAAATTTCTTTTGTGGAAAAAGGGAGTTAAGAGTGAAAAAGGAAATGGGGTTCCGATGGGACCCACATTGGGACACATGTCAGGCTCATTTCTCAAGGGCGGAGGCACAGAGTAAAATGTGAAAATTTTACATTTTTCCAAAATTTGTAAAAGGAAAAAGGGAACCTTTAGACCCACTCTAAGATGGATATGCATGTGGACGGTCCAAATTCCAAATATAAATCAATAGCAGTTGTGCATCTATATCTAATTTTTCTACCATTTTCACTCCAAAGCTTCTAGGGATGCATATTCTAATGGTTTTTTTATCATTCCTTGGAGTCTCCGCACATCAAATGAAGAGGAATATTAATCTGTATCTGGTTTGTTGGGAAAGGTCTGTAAACATCTCTCACCATTAATATGTAGTCCGACTATCGGATTTTTCCCAATTTTTCTTTCCTTGGCATGTAAAACAAATGTTGATATCTTTCTTGGGTGAGCAAAATATGGGGACATCTTTTACCATTTAAGATGAGATCTCCTCCGGGATCAATCGATCTTCCATTTCTTCTTCCTGGGCATGCGAAGAACCATATTTGATAGATTAGGGGAGGAAGTGGTTGGCTAGTAACGGGAAAAGTGATCTCGCAGATAAAAGGAGCTGGATGTGGGAACAGTTTGAAGAAATTTACACCCTAAGCACTTGAAATTTTTTTACGATCTGATTTTAGGAATCATGATCAGAATCATGGCAAGCATTGGTGCACTCAATGTCTCTGGTTTTGTGGGGAAAATGCTCTATTGTAAAATGTTATAAATAGGCATGATTTTCCCGTGAGAAAGGTTAGAGGTTGGAATGTTGGAGTGTTAGAGGTCAGAAGTGATTTTCTTAAAAGCTCGATAGAGCCCGTCTTTCCGAGCGACTACTTGAAAATCTATGTGTCTCTTTTGTGATAAAATTGATCGTGTCAAGGTGATTGCGAGTGTACAACCATTGAAAAGCTCTGAGATTGTTTTAGAAACTTTTCCTCCCGATAGTTTTAATCAAATTTGCGTTATTTTGTGTTGACTATGAGCAATTAGTCTTTGCTTTGTTTCAGAATGTCTGCAAGTAGTTTTATTCAATCCTATTGCAATCTTATACTGAATTTTTTGTGAAATCACATAGGATCTTGTCCCTATGATAGTTTAATGGTATTTTTAATTTCACTTCAAGAAGATCCTTCATCTTAGATGAGATAAACAAATTTAAAATCAATTCACTGTCATTTGTTGATAAAGATTGTCTGTAAGTCTTCGGGTGTACCTTAGGCACGGTTAATCAAAAACTATAGTATTTAATTAAGTTTTCTAATTTGAGCCTTCATATTGGAGTCTTAAAGATTATGTGAAAATGTGCTGATTTGAGCCTCCATTGAAGCACACCTTCTAGTTGAAGGAAAGTATTTACTATACTGAAGCTTTTTGTTGTGAAGTTTCTCATTATTGTAAATTCCTCCAAAGATCTGGTATAATCGACTTTATCCTGCTTCACCTCCCACAAAAATTCACTTAAAAACAACTAATCGTACCCATACTACCCTCGTTTGTCATGTGCATATACAAATGCATAATTTTTACTACCAAATCATGCAGTAAACAATTAGGTTTCCATTATATTTGGTGGCCTAAACCTTTCCTAGAAAATATCTCTAGGTTTTGTTGCATTGATCATATTTTATTTAAAGTCTTCTTAATACTTCACAAGGAAGGACATCTCCATCTCCTCCATAAACAACAAAGCTATGAAAGGGTCCTCTCACACCTGGTTGAAAGGCACAACCATAAAGTAGTGAGAATAGGTTGAATCCTCTTGTGGGTGCTACCCATTTCTCCACATCTGAGTGAAAAAGAGAAAGCTGCATTTCATCCTTGGCTACAAAACAACACATTACATTCTCTACTTGCCTCTAAGTTTCCTACTAGACACCTGTAATGCCGCTTAGTTTCGAGAGAGAATCAATTTGGGTACCAACATGCCCTTTTCCTTCCCAGGCATTCATTCCCTCCAAACAAACAAGAAGTTTCACTTCCCTCTCCACCACAAACAATAGCAAAATTGGTTGAACCCCAACATTCCTCTCCTCTTGCTTTCCCATGTCCATGTTGGGAAGAGACTCAAGAATCTAGTCAATGAAAACAACAATAAGGGGAGCCCAACAAGAAGAAATGATAGAAAATATGAAGACTTGGGGTTACTGATTTCAATTTCTTAAGATCCCCTTAATGGTTAAACCATTAGAAGAAGTCGAGTTGAAGAGCCAAAGTGGTGGCTGAGGTTGAGTTGATAGCAGAAGAAGAGCAAGAAGAAGAAGAAGAAAATCAGTAGTCTATTTATGGCACTTTGTTTGAAGAGTATGTTGATCTAATCCAAGCTGCATAACCAGTTAAGGAGGAAGAACAACCAACTCTGTGTCCCATTGAAGAGGAGAAGAATGGAGAGATCAAATCATAGTTGAGGCTACTTAATAAAGAAAGCATCATTGAATATTTTTGCTTTCATTTCAAGAGCCTAATTTGAATGATGAACTGATGTTGGAGGAGGACCATACAATTTCGTGAGGCCCTAAGTGTGGAGTAGGCCACATGAGAACCTTTAGTTCTTCCTCCCATTTCATCCCCTTCAAGATTTGATGTTGAAGTAGAGGTTGATCTCTCAAACTTCATGTTTGAGGATGAAGGGAACCATGGTGAGCTCGTATCGATCAAGAGGAAACCATGGAGGTGGTAGAGCATATGCAACATGACAATAAGAAGGTATATTTCCTGTCAAACTTGGAAGATTTCTTTGATGTAGAACAACCTGAGGAGATCACATCATTTTCTCCTCCACCACCCACCTTCCAAGCACATGAGCTCGCTAACATGAAAGATAGCATCCAAACGTAATAGCTTGCACTTCATTACGATCTTTGGAACCAATGTTGGAAGATATGAATCTTCCATGTTATTCGCATGAGAAGGAAGAGAAATGGCAAGAGCATGTCATCGTCCCTCTCACACTATCCACCCAGAAGGTCAGCAACAAGACTTCATTCTTGGAGTTGAAGTTCGAGAAATGGGCACATCCAAAGCACCGAACTTTTCCCAATTAAATACTTGGCTTCATTGGAGCCGGGGAGAAGCAAAATAAGTCATGCCCATGTCGGGGCATGAGGATGAGTTCCAGAGTACCAAGAATGAGATACAATGCCTATGCAATCAAAATGAAGAGCAACTAAAAGAGGCATTTATCTTGTCTCCGGGTTGACACCGTGATGATTTGGGTGGAGAATCGGCTTATAGTTATTTTTTCACTCATCCAAACAACAATATTTAGTGTGAAATAATTTACATGGCTGGCCCTTTTGAGGAAGGGAAGCTACTTCTCCCGCCTATTGCAGGATTTGTTTGAATCCCTTTTCTCCCTAGTTACCGTAGAGTAGGTTTAGGTTTTTTTCAAGAGAAAATTTCTTATGCACACTTTGCATGTTCCTCTTCAAGCATGTATGATTTCACGTTTTGTACATAGTGTGTTGTGGTGTTTTTATTCTCATGCATGGTGCATTGGAGGTAGCGGGGTGAGTTCACGGTTAGCTCGGGTTCCAAAGTGGTGTTCCAAGTGGCTCAAGGATCAGATCTTCGAGTTTAGATCAGTTTCATGTTTACCATGTAGAATCCATTCCCAATGGATGCTTCAAGGCAACTGATCATTTCACCTAGTAAGGTGTGATCCCCACGATTCGCCAAATTGTTGACAAAAACAAGCTCACACTTATTTTGGGTAAACTAACACTATTTTCCCCTTCTATGCTCCAATCTTAAATTTTACATATTTTAACCACTCAAGGTCTCCTAAAAGCATTTCCATCAGATAGGAAATATCTTCCCCTTTCCAGAGATATAAATAATTCCATCTAACTCTTCGTATTTTTCAAGTTACGAGCCAATGGGCCTCGAAGGATTTTTCACAAAAGTGCGCCAAAGAAGGCCCAAGGAAGAATTTTTCCAAATGGAAATTACGAACCGGTGGGGCGGCTAGAGACTTTTTTACATTTTCCCCTTTTCAAAAAAGACACATGTATAATTGCGGGCCCGCGGGCTATATAAAGACTACTTTTTGCAAAGTGGAAAAAATTGGCCAGCGGGTCCGAAAATATCTTTTTCCGTATGTGGAAAATGGCCAATGGCGGGCTCGAGGATGAATTTTTGCCAAAAGTGGGTCTGCGGGGCCAAGGAGGAAATTTTTCCCAAGTCTAAAAGAGGTCCGACTTGTCTGCGGGGCACTTTGAAACTTTTTTAGCTTTTCGTTAATGGCACATTTAAAGTGTGGGCCTACAAGCCATTACTGTGGTCTCATCAACCATTGAAAATTCATAAATCCATGGAGAGTGCCACATGTCTCATCGGCGTAACTCCAAGGATTGAATAATAAATGAAGACCCCAAATAGGTGTCAGGGTTTCACATGTCCTAGCTCCAAGTAAAGGGGACATAGTCGATAGTTGAAAATTCAAAATGGGGCAGAACCGGCGGAAGGAGCCACGCGTCAACTTGGCACAACTTCAAAGGTAAAATTCGAAGGTGGAACCTGAAAAAAGCGTAGGCTCACCACATGTCCCATTTCCAAAGAGGATACATAGCGAGATCAAAATTACTAAGTATAGAGTGTCAGAAGGAGTGAAATGTCTCTTCGACACACTCTCAAGAGGCGAATCCAAAAGCATTTCCAAATGTGTTTCAGGTCACCATGTGTATCATCAGTGCAAATTCAAAGGTATGACCCAAAATGAAGACTTAGACGAGTGCGGGCCTTTCACGTGTCCCAGGCCCGAAAAGGGAGCAGGCTCAAATCGGCTAAGTATAAAAGGTAAGCGGAAGGAGCCACATGTCATCTTGGCGCAACTTCAAAGGTAAAATTCAGAGCGGGTTCCCAAGTGTTCGGTAAGCTTCCACGTGTCCAAGGTCAGATATATGGGCCCACCAAGCAAAAGGGACTTAACCAAAATACAAAGAAAGGAACAAGCTAGCGGAAGGAGCCACATTTCTCTTCAACGCACTTCAAGAGGTGAATGTAGAAGTGTTCCAAAATGTGTGCTAGCTCTTCACATATCTCATCAACAAAATTTCAAAGGCACGGCCCAAAAGGAAAACCTGAAACAAGAGCCAACCCACCACATGTCCAAGAGTTTGAAGAGGTAAGTTCTGCAATTGAAAATTCCAACAACTCGGAGAGCCTTCCACATGTCTCATTCACGAGTAACTTCAAAGGTAAAAACGGGGGAACTTCCAAACAAGCGCAAAGCCTCCACATGTCTCAGGTCAGGCATAGTGTCTCTGCCAATGGGAAGGACTTAGGAAAAATATAGAGGAACTTAAGGATCCTATAGAAGCCACAAAGTGTCATTCGACATGATTTCAAGAGCAAAAAGATGGATCTCGAATCTTCAAGAAGAGTGAGGCTACCAAATGGACCCAATATGGAAAGACTCTTTTAAACATCATGCAACCACATCCCCGATCTTCATACAACCATATATTTCAATTGGAAACTTATATTTGGATGGGAGAGGACTTTTTGGAAAGATCTCGGTGGCATCTTCTCATCTTCTTCCATTAATGTTGTGGCCCGGTGATTTCGTGTGTGTCGTCAAGTCTCCCACTGTCATAATGATGAAAAATGGGCCTCTTTATTTTTCCAATAAGGGACAACGATAGGGCATGGGTGTTGTAGTGATAATCTTCATTATGGTATGTTGGTTTCTATGCGATTCCATGGGTGTTTGGAATAGAGTTCAGTTTTCCTATCTCTTTCTCCATCATTCTTCTATACATTGTAAAGAGGGGAATTTTGAAAGGGTTTATCATCCTTTCTTTCCTTCCCAACCCTCTCTTTCTTCCTTAGGGTATAACGTGGAGTGTAAGCCTCATTTCATGGCTCTGTAATGGCATCTTCTTTCCTTTCCCAATGATGATGTACCATGTAACTTTTGGAGCAATAAAATCTATTTTGTGATGCATTTGTCCATCCTTGGCTCATTTTATTATCTCTTCCTAACTCTTGTCATTGCACGATTTTTTTGCATAATCTAATGTTTATTGCAGGTTCTAGGAGTTGTGTTTAATGGGTCTTGAAGTGGTGTTCCATGTGACATTAATCTATGGTCTGTGGTGCATCTTTTGCACCACTTTCTTTTCTCACGTCTCTCCACTTCGGGAAGTTTCTATCTATGATCGACACTTCCTTTTCTTATTTCTCACCTCTTAGTGTAGACTCCCTTTCACCTCTCTCTCTCTCCTTATCTCCTTAGATGGTTAGATTAGGATAGATTAGCTCTTCCCGCACTCGAGTTGCTTTGTAAGGGGTAGATTAGGAAATAGGAACTAGCCTTCTCTCGCAGTCCATCTCAGTCCACAGTCCCATAGCCGAGAGATGGTCCAATGTTGTGCGATCACACTAAATTCCCCACCCAAATTCAAGGTGATTCGGGGTGTTGTGATTTTGGACGAACACAAACCACTAACCAATATTCTTCACACGAGATGATTTTTATGCCACCAACTAGGAGGAAGACAAATATTCTAGTGAAGAACAAAAGTCAAGAGTATTGGGATTTCAATTATGTAATCCCTTACATTATGTGATCGAAATCTAATACTTGGTCCATCATCGCTAAAATATAAATGTAATCCCAAAAAAATAAGATACCATCATTAGAGTGAAACATAAAGTTAATCCGTCCTTCTAGGAGGGAGGTTCTATTGGCCTAAAAGTTAGTACAACCAAGAGAGCTTAAGGAGGGTAGACCATCTCATGATCAAAGGAGTTGAAAAGTAAATTTGAACCCACGATCTAAACTCTCTCATTCAAAGGAGACTCCACAAGGCAACGATAAGAAAATAAAGATAGCTGAAAAAACCAAAGATGGGCATTACTCAACAACCACGTTACTTGATAAACAAGTTACTGGCAGCGAAGGGCCTTCTTTTTCAAGTCCATCAAGAAGATATTACCATTTAAACCTCTTTCTAGGTTTCATAGCATAAAGGGATCCGTAACCCCAAAAGAAATAATCCAGTTATGGATGCTATGCCGTTGTTAAATATAGCAACACATCTATGGAGTAAAAGATCATTTCATTCACAAAATGGACAAACCTTTTCTTTAATTATTAGACACATTTCAACCCCAAGTTTAACAATTCTATCATGTACTATATCAAGATCAATAATTAGAATAAATTTTCATTCCTTAAAGATCTAAAATGTCATCAATAAGAAAGGGTGATCTTACCCATGTTACCCAATGGTCCAAAAATCTAGTCTTAAGTTAACTCGAAAGATCCTACACAACCCCAGAAAAAAAAATCACCCATCCCCATAACCATTTTATGTCATGGGCTCAAAAATTAAATCCACGATATTGGGAATAACTCATTGGTCTCTTATCCGCAAAAAGGAAACTCGATCACCAATCAAAATATGAATACCCAACTAAAGGGGAAGCCTAGATCTAGGTTCTAGCTACTCACAGAAGAAACATCGTGTAAATACAACCTTAAATAATGGTCAACATGAAGGCTTCCAACATTTATAAAATGTTCAAAAAGATTAAGTAATGTATGATTACCTAGTGAGAGTTCTTTGAAAAGGTAATCCAACTCCAACACATTTTTTTATCATAATTTAACAACAATTTTAATACAAGCCCAATAGCCAAAAAAACTCTTTTCAACTAAGTATTACATATCAATAAACCTCAAGGAAAAAGGTTAAAAGATTCATTTGTTTCGCACAACCAGATAACTATAGAATTTATTTACCTTATCAATTCATATTGTAACAACAATCGATAAGTGTAATATTCAAGCCTACGAAAATAGCTCATCTAGGAGATCAGTAACACCTATCGTTTCATCTTTTAATGGGTATTTTCCATAATTTAAACAAAGAAAAATAGGTCACCTCAAATATCATTCAACCTAATATCGGTCACATCCGTTTATATCAATCATCTTATTACTAGAAATTGAAACCCTTTTTTACCCATACGGGGTTCTAGGCCTTAGGCCATCAATGTAAATTTTATTTTATTTTCTCAAGTCAAATGCATTTTTAGCTCATGGCCAAGAGGTAATACGAGAAAATAGATAGATTTTTCATACCCATTTCACATCAAACAAGATAAATACTTAACACGAAATACCCACTTGGGTATCTTGTCTCCGACAAAATATCTTTAAAAATTATAGATTTCGCTCATTTTTTTCTTTTTAAGATTTCCTAACACCAAGAAGCAATATTATTCTCATTTAATTCACAATGTAATAGAAAAAATATGAATTGAAGTATTCCATGCAAAGCTAGTGATCCAAAAGAAAGAAATAGAGGGAAAATCAGAAAGCTCAAGGAAAATCAATAAATGACCACAAACAAACCCATTCTAGGTGCCATTCAGAAAGAAGATCATTCATTGCATGAAAATATAAAAGGGGTAGCAAAATGTTGCAAGGTTTAAACTTAACACACCTAAATGGAGCCTCCTCAAATTCACCCACCTGCAATTCCTTTCCAGCACTTTCAAAAATATCTACCATGCTCATGTAACAACCACACATGGTGATAATTTCTTCGTTTTAGCCTACATAACGCATTTGTTGTTCTAAGTCTCCTAGTTTTTTCTTGCAATCGCGGATGAAGGCATAGTAGTGGAAAAAGTTACACCAAAACAACATTTTCCGGCAAGGTTAGCTATTTTTCCAAGAACCCAAAGCTAAAAACTCTTCTCCACACTCTTGTGGCTAGGCTAGGAGTTTTCAACCACCATAAAAACTAGAGCAAGATTTCAATAAAACAAAAGTTACATAATAAGTGATCAAACTCCCTGATTTAGCATTTCCTTCCCTCTAAACATGGGCTAAAACATGGTGTGAATAAAAATTGAAGGTAGTGTGGGTCATTAAAGACAACAAGTCATATTTGATTTGATAGACAACTTGAACAAAAAAGGGCACCCAACCTCCCAACTGGCATTAAGACCAAAGAAAGGATCAACACGTTTTCCCTATAAAATATTAATGGAAAGCCAAGTTCCCATCCTCCAACGCACTTCCACTAATGACCAGAAATTAAATAAAACTAGAGTGTGTAGTTGGCAAGAAAGAAAATATGGCGGGGGGTGCATGGATGCCTCACATAAACAAAATGTTTTACCAAAAAAATTTACAAAGCATACAAGGGCACCTAGATGGCCAAGGAGGAAACATTAAACCTTAAACATGAACACTACATCCTAGACAATGGTGCCACCAACAACAAGCTCCTCCTCTTTTGTGTGAAAGGAGGCTCGGGCACGAGAGCAATCAACATTAAAATAAAATAGCTTAAAGGTAATTAATAACAATATTGATAAAAATTGACACTAAAACAAATGATCGTCAATTGAAAATTTAAATTATAATATTATTATTAACATTATTTTTATGATTTTACAGCTAAAAAAATAATTACTCATATTTATGATGACAATTAGGCAAGCTCAAAGAAGCGAGAACAAGATTTTCCTTTAATAGGATAATCATACAAGACGCTATAAGGTCCACAGTTAGAGTTGTCAACTATGACTCAAGAAGGCATGAAGGAGAGGGAGGATGCTAAGTCTTCACTGAAACAAAGACGAAGTCAACTAATAGTCAGTGGGAGAACACACACAACCTTCTCATGCTTAGCAACATGTGGTCGTTGGGTTAAGAACCGGGGTGATGTTGAATAGGGAATTATATTCTCCTCCCCTTAAGAAAGCATCATCCTCGATGCGACATAACACAGAAGGAAGGAAAGGTGGTAAGCATGAAGGAAAAAATAAGGATGAAAGTACACCCTATGGTTAAAATTTTAGACATTAGAGCATGGCCACAGGGTGGCCTTAGAAACATTTTGGCAGAATGTTTAACTTTCAAGGTTCTGTGAATATTGGTAGTTTCCTCTTATTCATTATTTAATTAATATCTTTCCATTTACATTATTCCTAATCCAATTTCTTTAAAATTTCATTTTAAACTTTTAGTTTATTCCTTCTTGTGGGTGCCCAACGTGAACTGCTATCACAACACCCTACCAGGGTCATACACAACACTATTGAATTCACAAGCATAATTTTACATACTTTCATGATGGTACCACACCACAAGAGCTTAACCAAATATGGAAGAGAATAGACACGGTCCACATAACATAGTACTTGTCACACATCTATGACTGACGTATAGAATACTCAAACAAAGTGTACTACAACAACCAGACATTTTCCACAATTTCACATATGAAGATTTTACATAACTCAGGAAATAGCTACATGTACATAGGGTCAACAAGGGCATCAATGCCATATCCACAACATCATAAAACATATCCAACTACCATGAGTAACACGTACATCCTAAGACCACAACCAAAACATCATAACAACTCTATACCTCCCAAAGCATCAATCACACACACACACACACACACACACACACACACACACACACACACACACAAATCTCTTATGCCTCCCTCAAGTCTCTTATGCCTCCCTCAATATCTTATGCCTCCCTGAATCTCTTATGCCTCCCTAAATCTCTTATGCCTCACTAAATCTCTTATGCCTCCCTCAAGGAGTCTCGATTTTCCTATGGCCTTAGGAACATAGAGTCCTGACACCCCTAACCCAGGTGACATAATAACTCGTGGTTCAACAACATGCTAGTTATCTATAAGTCCTTGGGGTGTACCCCCATACAATGAAGCGGATCCATAGGTCCAACCATTCCATGGTGCATCCCATGACCCTATTCACAACATCACGATAATAGAACCAACATAGCAAACCGATCCAGACTCCAAGTGCAAAAGTAAAAGCCTTAGGCAAGGTGGTAAAATCTTAAAATTTAAAGGAATATCCAAAACCCAGCAAAAAAAATCACCAAATATCCATAGTTAGTGCTAAAAACCACATTTTAGCACCAAAATCCAAGGAAATTCCCATAAAATTAAAACAAGGCAATCAAGAAAAGTCTTGGTCCTTGTAAAATAAAGTAAAAAGTTCAATTTACGAATAAAATAAACATATTATAATATCACATTATCAGAATCGTGTGGCCTTATCCGGAAACCAAGGGGGTACTCAACAAGTTGTTGGCACTTGGAACATCAAGCCTTAACTCATAAAAATAACATATCAATAGTACAACTATCATCATCTCTATCTAAATCATCCCACCACCACTTCGACAAGGCTAAACACAATCATAGCTATACTTAGGTTGCGTCCATACAACAACCACAAGGAGAGAGAGAAGGAGGATCATGGGTCATCATCTACTGAACCTAAGGTCAGCCTAAGTTATTGGCCCATGGTGCACATCCCCTCACTCCAAACATACACTTTTACCGATTTCCCTTAGGGTCGGTTAGCATAAGGTTCACAACATAACATGCAACTACATCACTAACACAATGGTGGTTCACACACATTAATCATAGCACCTTCGCAAGGTACATATACAAGGTATATCACATACATTACAGTCACAGTTATAACATACCACATCACCACATGTTGCACCCAAAGTGCAATCACCATACGATAGGGATCATATACTCACCATATGTCCCAAATTTACGACATTATTCATTACATATCACATGAATTACAATTATGATGAGCACCATTACAACATCTAGTCAACTGCCATATAACATGGAAATACACATATTTCTACACAAATGGTAATGACATCCTTAAGAAATCCAGTTCACTACAACCAACCTAGTTACACAACATATCAACACACCCACACATCACGAATGCCAAAAGGATCCAACAATCCGAATCAACAATCACATTTCTTCCACACACACAACAAAACAATGTTTCACACTCAAATTCACATAGAATTCCTAAAAAGGAGAGAGAATACTCTCATCTTTAACACATCAACATGCCATCAGTTACGTACTAAGTGACATACATAACATGTGTGCTAACAATATGAAAATTACAACATAGTTCACATCACGCTTAAATCACACTACTCTTCCAATATCAAGCACCATCATATAACAACATCACCATCATGCAACATCGTCATGTAACACCTTCACAACTCTAATTTGGCCCATAGGTTCAAGAGCATGAACCTCGCTCTGATACCAAGTGTAACTCCCACTAATTAGACACACAAGACAACATAGCAAATTACAGGATAATTTTTTTAACTTATTTGAAGTACAAAATGACACAACAGGTGGTCATAATGGCTACAACTAACTCATTAAACATCTTAAAATAACAATGAACAATTTGAAAATAGGAAACATTCATTTCCCATTAAGGATAGTTCACTTTTCTCTTCAACGAGGCACAACATAAATACCAACCACAATACATAGTTACAGTTCAGGACATCCCACTATGAAAATCTTCTTAAGGTTATTTATTTTATGAAACCACGCCCTTCAAACTTGAACTTATGTTCCAGGAGATTCAGGTTATGAACCGCATAATCCTTCTTAAAAGGTTAGATTCCTTTCTTTTATACTAGAGACATAAGGCTTAGATAAAAATTACCGAAAGAGGTTCATCTTTACTTTGACAAATATTTTTTTAATTAGTTATTAGATTAACGCTGCAAGTAGTGGGGTGAAACGAATCCCACAAGGTTATCTAAACAACCACAAGGTACAAAATCCTCATTTTAACCTCCGTTGTAGAAGGAGAAGAATGTAATCTCCAATTGATGGAGGTATTGTTTTAGGTTCGAATGAAAACCCCTTTGAGAAAGGAACAAAATTTTAACACGACTTAGGAAAAGAGCTACAAAGTACTATGGTGATGGTAAGAGAGTGAGAAGGTCAATTTATTTCATTAAGATCTATTTAGTTATTTAACGATACTAACTAATATCTAACTATATCCCCAAGAAAGCCAACAAGGAAATAATTTCAGAAATAATTAACGTTTCACGACAAAGAAGATAAGGTTTAATCCATAGTTAAGGATAATGAGGGTAGGTTTCTTTACACACTGGTAGAAAAATCATTTCTTCCTAATTTAAGATTCTTAAATTCATCAACGAGAAACCCAATTTTCATTGTTATTTTATTTATTGATTCATCTATGAATTCATTTTATTTTTTTTTTGTTTAACTTTAGAAGAAGGATTGCCACTCACTAAAATATACAAAGAATTGCACTAGTGCCAAGACCATGGGGGGAGTTATTAAACATGAAAGTTTTATGAGACGAGAGAAGAAACTACCATTGCTAAACGAGAGGGATAAACACGGTTATAACATTTATATTCAATCATGGCCCACAAACCAAAGGTGTCACAAGATTCAATAGAACTTTAGATGAGAACAAGAAGGTAACAAAATTGGTCAAGCCATGCTACTACATTTTCATGACTGTAAAATAATATTACCAAAAGAATACTCATAACAAGGTGAAGATTGAATTTTACTTCTCACAATGATAGTTACAAATTTTGCTACAAAAGGACAAGATAACTTTATTTCACAAATATCGAGAATCTAAGGCAAGAGTCCTTCCAAAATCCATTACAAGCACCATTACAAGAATTAAAAAAATTTAACATTTGTATCAGAACTTCATAAAAAACATGATGAAGCCTTTAGAAATATTTTCTTTATCAACACGCACAATCCATGTGCACAAGTATTAATGCGAGTCAGTTCAAAATAGCTGAGCATGTTAAAGCTACCCATTACAAAAGTAAGCTAAGATTTAACAATATCATTAAAGGAATGTTCTATTTGAAGAATGGATCAAAGCACAAACCACTAACCAATATTCTTCACATGAGAAAGAGGTTTATACCAGCCAACCAGGAGGAAGCCAAATATTCTAGTTAAGTACAAAAGTCAAGAGTATTGGGATTTTTGTCATGTAATCCCTTAGATTACATGATTGAAATCTAATAATTGGTCCATCATCCTTAAAACATAAAAGAATACCAAAACATACAAGATACAATCATAAGAGTGAAACATAAAGGTAATCCATCCTTCCGGGGACGAAGGTTTTATTTCCCTAAAAGTTAGAGCAACCAAAAGAGTGTAAGGAGGGTAGACCATCACGTGATCAAAGGAGTTGAAAATAAAGTTGAACCCATGATCTAAATTATCTCATCGAAAGGATAATCCACTAGGAAATGATAACAAAAAAAGAAAGATAGATGACAAAAACCGAGATGGACATTACTCGACAACCAAGTTACTTGATAAAAAAGGTACGGGGCAGCGAAGGGCCTCCTATTTTCAATTCCATTGAAGAAGAGATTACCATTTAAACCTCCTTCCGGGTTTCATAGAATAAAGGGATTCGTAACCCCAAAAGAAAAAAATCCAGTTATGGATCCTAAGACAATTTTAAATATAGCAACAAATCTATCGAGTAAAATCATTTCATTCACAAAATGGATAAACCTTTTCTTTAATTATTAGACAGATTTCAACCCCAAGTATAACAAGTCCATCTTTTACTATATCAAGATCGAGAATTAGAATAATTTTTCATTCCTTAAAGATCTAAAATCACATCAATAAGAGAGGGTGATCTTACCCATGTTACCCAATGGTCCTAAAATCTAGTCTTAAGTTAACTTGAAAGATCCTACACAACCGCAGTAAAAAATATCACCCATCCACATAACCATTTTATGTCATGGGATCAAAATTAAATCCACAATATTGGGTATAACTCATGGGTCTCTTATCTGCAAAAAGGAAACTCGATCACTGACCTAAATATGAATACCCAGCTGAGGGGGTAGCCTAGATCTAGGTTCTAGCTACTCGCAGAAGAAACATAGTGTAAATACAACCTTTTATAATGGTCACCCTAAAGGCTTCCCACATTTCTAAAATGTTCAAAAAGGTTAAGTAATGTATGATTACTGAGCATGAGTTCTTTGAAAAGGTAATCCAACTCTAACACATTTTTTTATCATAATTTAACAACAGTTTTAATATAAGCCCGATAGCAAAAAAATATTTTCAACTAATATAAATAAACCACAAGGAAGAAGGTTAAACGATTCATTTATTTCCCCAATCATACAACTATAGAATTTATTTATCTTATGAATTCATATTGTAATAGAACTAGATAAGTGGAATATTTAGGCCTGCGGAAACAACTCATCTAGGAGACTGTAACACCTATCGTTTCATCTTATAATGGCTATTTTCCATAATTTTAAAAATAAAAATATGTCACCCCCAATATCATTCAACCTAATATTACTCACATCCGTTTATAGTAGTCATCTTATTACTAAAAATTGAAACCCCTTTTTGCCTTTTTATGGGTTCCAGGCCTTAGGCCATCAGTGTAAATTTTATTTTATTTTCTTAGGTCAAATGAATGTATACACTAGCCAAGAGGTAATAAAGAAAATAGATATATTTTTCATACCCATTTCACATCAAACAAGATAAATACTAAACATGAAACACCCACTTGGCTATCTTGTCTCACCACTAAAATATCTTAAAAAAATATAGATTTCACTCATTTTATTTTTTTAAGATTACTAAACAATAAGAAGAAATATTATTCTCATTTAATTCACAACTTAGTACAAAAATATGAAGTCAAGTATTTCATGCAAAGCTAGCGATCTAGAAGAAATAAATAGATGGACAACGATAGCTCATGGAAAATCAATAAATGATGAAAACCAAACCCATTCTAGGTGCCATTTAGAAAGAAGATCATTCATTGCATGAAATTATAAAAGCATAGAATTTTTTTGCAAGGTTCAGAATTAACATGCCTAATGGAGTTTCCTCAAATTCACCTAGACTACAATTCCTCTCAACATATTGAAGAAACATCTACCATTGTCATGCAACAACCACACATGGTGATAATTTTTTCCTTTTAGCCTATAAGATGCCTCTACTATTCTAAGTCTCTTATTTTTTTAGTGCAATTAGGAGGATGAAGGCACAAAAGTGGAAAAAACATAAACCAAAAACACATTTTTCTATAAGGTCAACACGTTTTCCACGAACCCCAAGATGAAAACTCTTCACCACACTCCTATGGCCATGCCAAGCATTTTCAACCACCATAAAACCGGAGCAGGATTTCAATTAAAAAAAGTTACGAATAAGTGATCGACTCCCGATTTAGCATTTCCTTCCTCCAAACATCGGCTAAAACATGGCATGAATAAAAATTAAGGTAGTGTAGGTCATTAAGGACAACCGATATTTGATTAGATAGAAATCTTGGAAAAAAAGGTGCCCCACCTCTCAACCGGCATTAATACCAAATTAAGGATCAACACATTTTCCCCTTACAAAATATTAATGGAATGGTAGGTTACCGGGCTCTGCAATGCAATTCCAATAATGACAAGAAATTAAACAAAAATAGAGTGTGCAGCTGGAAAGGAGGAAAAGATGGTGGGAGGGGTGCTTGGATGCCTCCACACAAACAAAACATTTTACCAAAAACTAAATTTACAAAGCATACAAGGGATCCTAGACAACCAAGGAGGAAACAGTAAACCTTAAACATGAACACTGCATCCTAAACAAAGGCGTCACTAACAAGAAGATCCTCTTTTGCACAAAAGGAGGCTCGGGCATGAGAGTAATCAACATTAAAATGAAGTAGCGTAAAGGTAATTAATAACAATATTGATACAAATTGACACTAAAACAAATGATCATCAATCAAAAATTTAAATTAGGATATTATTATTAACATTATTTTTATGATTTAATGGATAAAAAATATTATTACTCATATTAATGGTGACAACCAAGCAATCTTGAAGAATCGAGAACAATATTTTCCTTTAATAGGATAATCATAGAGGATGCTACAAGGTCCACAACTAGAGGTGTCTACTACGACTCGAGAAGGAAAGAAGGAGAGGGAGGGTACTAAATCTTCATTGTGAAAAAGACAAATTCAACTAATGGTTAACAAGAGCACACAAACAACCTTCCCATGCTTACCAACAGGGTCATCAAGTCATGAATTTGGGTAACATCAAACGGGCATTACACTTTCATTCTTGCACACAATCCACCATTCCACACTACAAGGACACAATTAAGAGGGTTAGGAAAAGGGTGGAATAGGGATAAATTTGACCCCTCATATCATAGGTTGGGTTGGTGGGAGAGTTTAAGGAGTATGGGACAAGTATAACTTGTCCCACAAGCCTCCAAAAATGGGCTCAAAGCCCAAATCCGAGATTTGAGAGATGGGAATGGGTACACAAATAAAAATCAAATAAAATCCATCTAAAATTATGAAGAGAACAAGGACTATCTACCACATTCATTTCCCCTTTGTCACATCTCCTAATTAGCATTATCCACATAGTTAATTAACTAAATCAAGAGCACACTAAATAAGTACAATAAAATGAGAAGACATTACAATTCAATAAAATCACATACACAACTAAGACAATAAAATAAAAGGGAAAATACAACATTCACACCCATGGTCACTTATGAGGTTTCCCCCCATGGAGACCTCCTAATAAACATAACAAGTAAAATAACAAAGGCACACACACACGGCTGCCAAGGTGACCTTGTTGTAAACATCCAGTATTCTTCCATAGTTAGTCCCCTAGTCCCTTCTTTGTTTATTGTGATTTCATTTCTTGTAAATCATCAAGACAATATTACCCTCACCGCAAGGTCATATCAACATGTAAATAAAACAAAACATGGATATCATTTATCAAATAAAATCATCAAACAATGTAACTTTCTCATTATCATGGTTAAGAAATTTTATTGCACGTTGATTATTTACAATTACTAATCATCACGCTTCTACCATTTCTTTTAACATTTATTATCACCTTACCACAATGCATAACCATCTATCACAATTTATATTTTATAATAGCCATCTAATTCAAATATTTACTGCAATTTAAACTTACTTAGATGTATTTGACAATATACTATTGATCACCTATCATCATCACATTATTAATAATTCATAACATCAATGTGCTTATATGGTTAGTCCAATCGCCTAACATAATCAAGACTATCCGCATTCCAAGATGTGAGCATATAGAAAAATAGCACTACATCATCATCATGTACATAAATGTCTATCAATGTCTTCTAGAATCCATACAATCCATAATAAGAGTCACAAACACACTCACAATCATAATGTCCATACTATGTAATGACATAATATCCGAAGTGTCATAAAAATTTCCATGTCATAAAACAACCAAGTAAACATGATCGTAGAAAAATAGGTTTTGAATACGAATGGGCACTACAACCAACACATACATTTATATTTTTGTTTCTCTATAAACCTGTCACTTCGCGTACATTAAAATTGACAGTTCGGGCAATTTGTTTTTATTTTAACCATTAATTATTAATACTAAAATTAAGAAACCATAATCTTATAATAGTTGATAAAATTCTAAATGATGCAAGCCCTAAACAAGATTATTCTACGATACCTAAGAAAAATTGTTGTGCAAACGGTAATGCTAATGACTATGGAAATGATCTTGTTACATCCGGTGGCGCCAAATATTTAGGTTAGTGATGATAATATCGCATGTGGCAGCGATGGCCATGGATCCTAACTCAAACGACAACATAGTAGAACAGGGGATGGTGGTTGTTGTGTATCGCGTGTCTCTTTTTCCCGTGACCCTCCCATCCCGATTACAATACCCTTCAAATTGTCTCTCGGGGTTCAAAAAATCCTTCTTGAGAAAGATCAAAGGATGATAGCTCGTCTAAGGACGTAGACACTAGGGTTGTATCTCTTGTTCATTGTTATGAAATTATTCAAGTTCCGGTGAATAATAATGAAGATTGGATAAGGTGCGTTTTACTTTTACTTGTGGAAAATCACTTTTTTGTGAGGGTTTGTAGAATAAACTCGACATCAAACACATGACACTTACTAAGAGTAACCCATGTATAACACTTGCGTGAGACAAATTCCTTGAAGCTTAGCCATTATACCAAGATCATACCTTGATCTACAAATTCTCGAGATTTTGGCATAGCCTCCTATTCTTCATGATTTGATCTCTAAGCATTGGGTCCATTTTATCACTGGCAGGTTAGATCTCTATCCCGTGCGAACGAAACTTTTATTATTATTTTTACTTCTATATTTGATAGGGACATCATTACAAGAAATATTTGGGATTGCCAACAAAGGTACATTGTTATAAAACCCTAGTTCTCCTCATTTAACCCAATCACTGACTCTTTCTCTTGCAAACCAATCTAGATTAGACTATCTCACTTACCCTTGCAATATTGAGACCGCGCCTATTTGATCCCCATAGGAAATGCCTTGGGAAACATTTTTAATATTACCTCCCAAACTTACATTTTTTACATACAACCTATGTCAGAATTATTGTTGAGCTTGACACCTCAAAGAACCTACCTACTCACATTGATCTTAAATTTAAAAATAGAATTTGGATTCAACCACTAGACTATGAGGGTCCTCCTTTCAGATGTAGAAGATGTTTTCCTATGGGACATACTACTACAGATTGTGGGGCGAAAAAGTGTAAATATGAGAATTCTAATAAGTGGAAAAATGCTCTCCTTGAATATCCAGTATTTCATTTTAAGGAAGACCTTGATACAAACACTAACTGGAAGAAGTTGTTGAATAGGTTTTACAAACCCCTTTAAGAGAGATTCTAGATCATGTAATCAAGGAGAAGTCTAATGGTGAAACCGAGAGGATCAAAAAGATGAATCAAAAGCATGTGAAGTGGAAAAGGAGAATGCACCTCCTCACTCTCCTTTTATAAAAAACATATATCAACCGATTGAATATTGTTGATGCTAAATCATAACACCCCCCGAATGGCCTCAGATTTGAGTGGGGCATTCAATGTGACTACATAACATGAGACCATCTCTCAAGTTGTGGGACTTGTGGACTTGAGATGGTCCTCTAGAGAAAGCTGACTTCTTCTTCCTAAACTACCTACCACAAGCTACTCTAGTGTAGGTAAACTATCTAATCCTAATCTAACCTTCCAAGGAGACAGGGAGAGAGAGAAATACATAAAAACAAAGCCTACACTAAAGCGGTGATACACCAGAAAAGGAAGGGGTGGCTAGTCACTATCTCAACTGCTTGAAATGGAGAGAGGTGAGAAAAGGAGAGGGTGGACAAGATGCACCACAGACTAGAGATGAAGTTCACATGGAACACCACTTCAACCCATTAAACATGGCTCCCAAAACCTGCAATAGACATCAGAATTATGCACAGTATAACCTACAATGATGAGAGGCGAGAAGAGAAAATAAAATAAGCAAAGGATGGAAAATGCATCATGAAACAGATTTTATTTCTCTAAGAGTTCACATAGTACATCCTTAGTGGGCAAGGGCAAGGAAATGCCATTACAAAGCCAAGAGAGGAGGCTTAGACTCCACATTCTACCCTAAGGAAGAAAGAGAGGGGGTAGGAGAGAAAAGATGACCAACCTTTTGAAATATGCCCCTCCTTTACAATATATAGAAGAAAGAGAGAAGGAGAGGGAAGAATTTGAATCCTGCTTCAACCACCCTAAGATATGCATTGAATTCACCTACTCCAACCACCCTAGAAGCATTGAAATTTTCCTACAACAATGATGGGTTCCTTGATAGAGTCCATGCCTTCGATGTTGTTCCTTGCTAGGCAAGAAGGAGGTTTTTCCTTCATTATGGCAGTAGGTGAGAGACTTGACAACCTCAAAATGGTAGACTGAAACATGATGGTGGTGGGTGAGAAGCGATGCCAAGAGCTTTCCAAAACGTCCCTTCTCACCCGAATCGAGCTTCCAATCGAAATATATGGCCGTCTAAAGGTGCTTTGGGTTTGGGGTCTATCCCTACAAGATCTACATGGAGCCCCATGCATTCTTAATATTTTGCTGCCTCCTTTCACTCTTGAAGTGGTGCCAAACTGACACGTGGCATCATGTGTAGCATACCGTATTTCCTTTATCTTCTACTCCGAGTCACTCCCATTGGTGAAGACATTATGCCTGACCCAAGACACGTGGTAGTTAGCGCATGTTTGGGGACCTCTTTTGGATTCACCTCTTGAAAGAGCGCCAAGAGACACGTGGCTCCTTCCATGGATTTACTCTATTTCTTTTTGTTTTGGCTAAGTCCCTTTTGTTAGGCAGGCCATATGTCCGACCCTCGGACATGTGGAGGCTCAAAGCACACATTTGGGACATGCCTCCAAATTTTAACTTTGAAGTTGGGCCGAGATGACATGTGGACGCTTCCGCTAGCCTGTCTCAAGCTTGGAATTTTCAACGGCCAATGTTCCCTTTTAGGAAATTAGACACGTGAAGGGATGGCGCTAGTTCAGGGTCTTTCTTTGGGCTGCACCTTTGAAGATGCACCGATGAGACACGTGATGTCATCCACCGGCCCGAGACTTGTCAAGTATCGGCTCTATTTCCTTTTTAGACTTGGGACATGTGGAAAGCTAACGATTGTTTGGGGAACCACCTTTTGCTTGCAATCTTGAAGGTGCATCGATGAGACACGTGGAGACTTCCGCTCACTCCTTTATACTTAGTTGATTCGGGCCTGCTACCCATTTAGGAACAACTATTGGACCCTAGACACGTGGAGAGTCCGTGCACATTTGGAGACCCTATTTGGACCTGACCTCTGGAGGTGCGCCGTTGAGACACGTGGAGGCTTACGCTAGCCTTAGATGTTTCAATCGCTGATTAAAATTTTGAGGCTTTGACCACGTGGAGGGCTAGCGACATTTGGGGTCTCTGTTTTGATTTACCTTTTGGAATTTTTCCAAGCTGATGTAACGCCACAAAAATACGATGCTCACGAAAATGACGACGAAAACGATGACGACGACGACGCCACGCCACAAACAATCAACCCGAAAATGTGACTATTTTTTTTTTTTTTTAAGTTCTGTGGTGAGTCTGCATACAAAGCTTGAAAACTACAACAGTCACGGTAGCTTCGAGATCAATGATGTTTAATTTAATCTCATTCGACGTTTCACAAAAGATAAGGAGGGTCGTCATTCGAGTTAATTAGACTAATGTCTGATAATATCGTAATAACAATATTTCTGAATGTTAACTCTAGAGTATGATATAATTTATTTTGGAGTGAATACACTAACCACTCAATCTTTATAATACTTCACATTATTATACCGAGCTAGCGCAATTTGTTATTGGCCAATTCAATTGGACTACATGGTTCACTGAGTTATTATTAGGCAAGTTCATTATAGTGGGTGAGTTGTTAATTACATGCCTCGGCGAGCTCTCTATTCAACTTGGCCGGGCTGAGTCATGGACATTGGCTTTCATACATATATGCCACCGCCCACATCTTATTTAACTCCGCCTTTAAATCTACAGCAGCTCGGTCGATAACGGTTATGCTCCCACCGTTGTGGTAATAATTTGGGCACCTCACTATATAGTTCGACCACTATACCACGTGGTAGCAGAAGGGAGTTGGTGTGGCAATGCCACTATTATATTATATAGAATTTTATACTTAGTTTTCTCTATGCTTTTAAGTATGAAATATATCAATAAGGACAAATTTGCTTTGATTGATTGTAGTGACATGTATACATTTACAATTAAAAACGTATTAGAGAGATGATTGTGAAAGTGGGTGTGGCGCACTAGAATTTGAATTTGAGTTTGAAAAAAAAACTTGGGGTGGGTGGCTTTAATAGCCACCTGCCATTCATTTAAAACCCCCTCCATGCGTGCAAGTCACTTCTCCTGGCCGCATGTCATTTACTTATTTAGATTTTGCAAATCATTTAACTTACCAAGTCGGCTGCTATTGTTGGATGCTTCCCTTCACTGCAAATTAATGTGGAGGTTGTAAATGAAGCTACGAGACCGATGTAGTTGGCGTAGACATTAATTAATCCACCTGTGCGCGCGAGCATGAAGGGAGGGAGAATGAGCAGCTACAAGCGCAAGAAAAGAAGGTTGCGAGACGGTGGTTAGGTGAGTTACCTCCACTTTCATTGGGTGCTGCAAGGTGTGCTTGGCTTGGGGAGTGCTCTGGCATGAGTCTGGCCACGGCTCGCACATGAGGTCGACCAGCAGCAGAGATAACACAAAAGCCCCCTCCCATTTTGAGCACCTAAACGAAGCGGAGTTGCCATTCAAGTTGTTATCTGCATTCAAAGTGTCAAATGCATCCTCAAATTCGGAGTTTGCCTTCAAGGTAAATAAATATGTATCAAGTCGATTAAGGGACAGATTTCGAGCTAGGTCCCTTTGGCGTGTTAACTATTGTTTCCCAGATGATGTCTGCTGCAAGATGACCATGCGCCACGGGTAAGAGTGTGGAGGATAATAGATGAAGATACGGGCCGGTGTAGCAAGAGTAACGCTGGTAAATTCACCCAAACGTGTTTCTACTATCCCTGGCCACACGGGTAGGAGGAGTTTGTGGCCCTTCCAACCAATGGCTGTCCAACTATGTTGTTATATCATTTAGTATCGAATGAAATTTCAAAATTCGGGAGTTGCCTTTAAGTTATATCCTTATCAAATCGATGAAGGGACAAAGGAGAGTGTTTGAGGCTTTCGATGGTGTTAATCCCATCAATGCTCTGATGAACGTCCGCTGCTCATTCCAAGAAAGCCGTGAAGGCCTTCGAGCGTGACCGGCATTTTTTTCTAAAACACTCCTTTTTCCTTTGAGAGAAAGATTATTTTGCATGATTTGTTGCCTTCATTTACTCTTTAAACATATTCTTCAGATTCCTTTACAAAACAAAACCCCACTAGAACGATCTCGTTTCGTTTATTATCATGACAATTTTTTCTAAGGAGACCCTTCCTGTTTTAGTAACTAGCTCACGGAAGAAATCTCATAGAGGTGGATCTGTTTCATATTAGACTGTTCATGGACACGGTTTGTTTTGCAAAAGAAAGGGATAGTTCATACGTAGCTTTATTTATAAATTTCATTGATATTGTCTATGACTATGGCTTATGATAGTATACTTTATTAATATGAAGGGAATGTTAATAGTATGTTGTTTTTAGTGAAATCCTATAATAGTAGATCCGTTAGTTTTCATATTACTTAAACATGGAAAATATTTAAAACATTAGATTCCTTATTAATGAAATGTGGTAATGGACTTATTAAGCTAGAAATTTGCATTAGAGTTTCTTTCTACACAATTCAATAAACATAGCATGGGTTTTCAAAGGATTTGGTTTCATTTCCCTTTTACAATTTGTAATGGATTTACAAGAAATTCTTAAAGGAAGAAGAACATGATAGAGTTAGGTATAATTTACTTTATTGGCATATAAAAGACCTAGTTAAAACTTAATTCCTTCCATCTATAATAACAAGAGGTAAAGCACTAATATTCTCAAGTTTCCAATACATCTTTTTTTTAAAGCAACAAAAACGGATTCTAATATATATATTTTGTAAATTTCCAATTATTCCACAAAAGAGTTCAACAATATTTCCAATAAGTTCTAGAATAAGAATTACTAACATTTCAATACAACTTTCCTTCAAAACATGTTACAACATTTTCCACTTAATGTGGGATCATTTTACAATAATGGAAGCTAAAATACAAGGCAAAAATACATTTTTCCTCCACTCAAGGTGGGTAAATACATGGTGGTTCACATTGTCGTCAATAAGGTTCCAATGCTCCAACTATCAACAAGGTGGCTCCTCCATAGTTTGCTTGATTCACAAAAAAATAAGGGGAGAGGCAACGCTCTCCTCCCAACCAAGATACCCAATGAAGAAGAGAAGCCATCCTCTTTATTGGCCCCCGAGCCCCAACCACATCACAATGGGAGAGAATCCAACTCATGGCAACTACAAGCTTCCACATAACTAAACATAACATTTCACATGCATTCCATAATCCTTCAAAACAAGAGAATCAACAACACAACAAGAGGAAAAGCAATCACAACAACAAGTCACAAGGCTTACCAAGGAAGCCACAAGAGTAAGACATATGGGGAGGCCACTTATGCCTCCCAATGGGAATGGGTGCCACCTAAAAGCCTCCAATGCAAACACAATACCCCTAACAACTCTTATGCCTCCCTCAAGTACCCCTTATCCCTCCATTCACTCTTATGCCTCCCTCAACTCTTATGGCTCCCTCAAAGTAAAACAAGAAGAAATGCAAGCATTTCTCTTACAAGGTGGGCACCCAACCCAAACTCCCTCCTCAAGAACATGATCTCTTATGCCTCCCTCAATTAAGCTCCCCATAGTCTCCTCTCACTCCCAACTTAGGCATTCTACCCATTCCCAACAAGCATTTCAAACAACAACATTCAACACAACATAAAAATACATTCATATGACAAAAGAAACATAATGCAAACAAGGGGAAGTTCTACCTTTCCATGGTAGAGTTTGCTCCAAGTATGAAGTCTCAAATCCCTCAAAGGATCAAGCAAGCATTCAAAAGCTCCGACAAAATTCCCACAAGTATCAACAAGCTCCAAAATCCACAAACTCCTTCCAAGTCCTCTCCTCTCCAAAATACACAAGACTAAAAATGAAACTTCCAACCCCCAAAACAAACAAGAGGATCAAATCAATAGAGAAAAGAGAGGGAGGGATGATGTGGCTCCAAGTAGGATGCCACCTCCGTTTTCCTCCACTCCACATCATTTGGTCAACATAAAATTCCAATGCACCATTAATAAGTGGTTGAAAGAAAGGCAAGCACCTTACACACTCAATCTAAGCCCACTCCCTCAAAGGACAAGAATTAAATTTTGAAAGAAAGTGCAATTAATATTTTTACCCTTTTATCCCCCCAAAACACCAAAAAGAACCTGAATTTGGCCTTCCAACCCATAGGTAGGGTTGGCATGGGGTTTTAGGAGGTGTGGGACAAGTTTGACTTGTCCCACAAGCTTTGAAATTTGGCCTCCAAGGCAAAATTCGAGTTTCCCATGTGGGGTAGAGTGTGCTACACTCAAACTCAAACACACATCAATCCACACAAAATCCCAAGTAAATCTAATCCTAATAAATGAACTCTCTCTTAGGTCACATCTTCTAATTAGTTTAGGACAATTTCAAATTAACTTAATTAACCCACTACAACCCATGGCTAACAAGGGGTAAACTCCAATCCAAGAAAATGAATAATAACATAAGTAAAATTTCACTTACTAAGAGCAACACATACTAACATAATAAAAGGGAAAAATTAAAACAAAACAACACATGATCCCTAGGTCACAATTTTCCCTTTACCAGATAATTCTAACACACACACAATTACTTGTTGCCATGGTGACCTTAGCTGGATTCTTCTCGAATTCCGATGTGGTTGGTCTCCACTCCCAATTTTGTTGTGAATATAATATACCTGCAGAACAGAAAATACCTCCTTCGGCCTGTTGGCCGCATTAAAACATTCATGCCAAATATACAATATAATCTAAAATAAACGACACATGATTTACTATCATCTATGCAAGTACGATATCACTTACACTTTCTAGCACATTTCTATTCCACATTTCATTTATGTCAAAACGATCATCACATTAGTCCAATTATCAAGTTCTACTCAAAATGATTAAACATATCACATGTCATAATTAAAGATAAATAACCCTGTCAAAATTATACAAATATCATCATCAAATGTCCACCAGTAAACCATATGCATCATATAAAGATCAAATCAATAACAGTCCAATGTCTATGATATCTACTAGCATGCTAAATCAAGAAGCCATAATAAATCCATAGTGAAGTAATCAGTCTCGAAAACAACAAAACAAAATGAGGTCGAAGGGAAGTGGGCACTACATCCCCCTCCCCTTAGACTTGACTTCCTCCTGGAAGTCACTGGAAAAGGTGTGGAAACTGTCCTCGTAGCAAAGTAGCATCCTCCCAAGTAGCTGCAGTCTCATCATACCTGTCCCATTGGACCCGAACCTGATCAATCTCTCTGCCACAAAGGCCCAGGGTCCTACGATCTAAAATGTGCACGGGATCCACCATCACCTGCCCCTTATCCTGCACCTGCAATGCGGTCCAATCTAGCACATGAGAAGGATCAGAAATATATCTCCTAAGCACATAAACGTGAAACACATCATGGACGCGAGATAAGCTAGGTGGCAATGCTAGACGATAGGCCAAGGGACCGAGGCGCTCCAAGATCTCAAAGGGACCCACAAACCTAGGAGCAAGCTTAGAACCTTTTCCATAATGGATAGGGCTCTTATGTGGTCTGACACGAAGAAACACCTTCGTGCCTACCTCAAAACTGTGATCTGTCCTATGCTGGTCTGCATACTTCTTCTGTCTATCCTGCGCCTCCTGTAATCTCTGCGTCGATCAAAGTGACTTGTTGTTCCATGGCCTGTAGTAATGCTGGCCCAAGGGAGACCCTGTCCTCAATCTTGTCCCAACTAAGAGGTGTCCTGCACTCTCTACCAAAAGGAGCCATGCCTATAGAACTCTGGAAACTATTATTGTAGGCAAACTCCACCAAATACAGATACTCCTCCCATCTCGACTGATGATCCATCACGTACATCCTGAGCATATCCTCCAAAATCTGATTCACCCTCTCTGTCTGTCCATCTGTCTCATGGTGATAAGCCATGCCGAAATTAATCCTCATCCCGAGGGCATACTTGCATGGTGGTCCGAAATGGGAAGTGTACAAAGGGTCACGGTCACAAATGATCTTCCGTGGAATCCCATGTAATCGACAATCTCATCAAGGTATACGCATAGCACATCACTTTGTATAGGTGGTCTTCTTCCGGAGAAAAATGAGCTACCTTCGTAATTTATCCACCGTGACCATGATGGCGTCGTGATGGTATCTCGACGTAGGTAATCCAACAATGAAATCCTCACGTAGGTATGGCGTGAGGATAGAGAAGGCTAGCTGGATGCCGATGCTCGGCCTTCACCCTCGGCACTCTAAACAGTGGGATACAAATGAAGCTATGTCTCTCTCCGAAGTCCTCTCCAAAAATACAACTGTCTCAAGTTGGCATGCATCTTCTCCACCCGGGATGGGCTGAATAAGGTGCATGATGAGCCTCTATCAAAATTTCATGTCTCAAGTCTCCATCTCTAGGAACATATATCTCGACTCTGCGTGTCCGAGAAGACCATCTCGCCTCTAATGAAAATCCATCAAATCTCCCTCGAGGGGTCTCGAGACTCAATCTCTGCGCTCCGCTGCAAGGTAGAAACTATCCTGAGGAAGCTGCTGCAAGATCCTACTCCGCAAATTTGTGCCCACTGAGGTGGCCATAGCCACATGTCTCCACCTACTCAAGGAATCTGCAACCACATTCTCCTTCCCTTTCACATGCTCTATCTCCATGTCATACTCATAGAGTAACTCCATCCAACGCTGCTGATGAGCGTTGAGGTTGGGCTGCGTGAAGAGGTGGCGAAGACTCAAGTGATCAGTCCTGAATGTAAATCTCTGGCCAAGAAGAAAATGTCTCCACCGCACTAAGGCATGTACCACTGCTGCAAGCTCAAGGTCATGGGTCGGATAATTGAGCTCATAATCTTTGAGTTTGCGAGACTCAAAGGCAACTACTCTACCCTCCTGCATTAACACACCTCCAAGTCCTGCCAAGGAAGCATCTGTGCAAACGTAAAACTCTCCCTGAGGATCTGGCACTGCAAGAATAGGTGCTCTCATAAGGCATTCCTTCAGTGTACTGAAGGCCTGCTCACATCTATCTGACCATAAAAACTTCTTCCCTTTCCGCTGAAGAGAAGTGATAGGGTGCATAATCCGAGAAAAATCCTGAACAAACCTCCTGTAATACCCTGCTAGACCCATGAAACTACGCACCTTGGTCACACTAGTGGGTGCTGGCCAATCCATGATGGCTCAAATCTTGGAAGGATCGACTGCAATACCTTCCCCAGAAATGATGTGGCCCAAACATCGCACCTCAGTGAAAGAACGCACACTTCTCCAAGTTCCGTAAAGGCGCTATTCACGAAGACATGAAGAACTGGCGAAGGTGCTCCTTGTGCTCCTCGGATGTGCGTGAGTAAATCGAGAATGTCATCAAGGAAGATGAACACGAAGTGATCAAGGAAGGTCCTGAATACCCCATTCATCAAACTCATAAACACTACGGGGCATTCCTCAAACCGAAAGGTACCACTTTGTGAACTCGTAGTGGCCATATCTCATACGGAATGTTTGTCTTATGAATATCCATCTCTATCTCGAGTGATGGTACCCTGACTTAAGATCTATCTTAGAGAAAATTGTAGCCCCCTTCATCTGATCAAATAAATCATCAATGCGTGGAAGGGGGTAACGATTTTTTATCGTTACTTTATTCAGCTGACGGTAGTCGATACACAACCGAAGAGATCCATCCTTCTTCTTTACGAAGATCACTGGTGCACCCCAAGGGGATACACTAGGACGGATTAGGCCTTTCTCCAGAAGGTCCTCAAGCTGCAACTTGAGCTCACATAACTCAGGAGTAGTCATCCGATAGGGTGCTCGTGAGATAGGCTCTGCGCCGGAACTAGATCTATATGGAAGTCGATCTCACGTGGGGGAGGTAATCCCGGTAGCTCCCCTGGGAACACATCAGAAAACTCTGACAAGATGGGATGATCATCGAGGGAAGGTCCTCTCGACTCATCCTCTGATCTGTCACTGACCGTAATAGCAAACATCTGACAACCCTGTCGCGCACACCGCTTAAGCTGCATAGCGGAGATGGTGCGAATGGATACAGACCCTCCTAACTCCTGATATCACTGACTCTACTCCAAGATCATCTATGCAAGCAATAGTCTTGTGGTAACAATCCACTCTAGCTCTGTGAGCGGACAACCAATCCATGCCCAAAATGATGCCATAAGATCCTAATGGAAGGATCCGAAGATCAGAAGTAGTGGTGAAGGGTCCCAAATCCACTACACACTCCTTAACTAAGGAGTCTCACAGTAAAATTTTTCTCCCGAAGCCATCTCAACGTCCCATCTACGGACTGCGCTTAATCGCCACCAAACCTACAATGCTCTACTAAGGATGGTGCAATAAAAGAATCAGAAGAACCAGAATCAAATAATATAGAGGTGGAAATACCACCAATACTACCTGTCATCTCAATCACAGTACTCTGATGCTCAGCCTGGCGGTTCTCGACCGCTGCGTAGATCCGATGACTCCATGCCATATCTCCAACAGTAGGCTCTGAGCTCTACATCTTACCCTTGTTAGGGTTCTGTGGGCAATCTCTCCAATGATGTCCAACAACACCACAACCATAACAGTTGCCTGGTCCTCTCCAGTGGGAAGCAGCTCCAGCTGGTACTCTAGATGACTGAGATACAGATCCTGACGATCTGGCTATGGACTATTGAGGTCTCCGTGAGCTCTGTTGACTGAGCTCTCGGTGCACCCTGTGTCCTGATGGGACCCTAGGAGGAGGCCCCATACTACGTCCTCTCTGCGCATCAAATCTCTGAGGAGGTCGGTAAGGTGGGTGGGTCTGCTGTTGCTGCTGCTATGGTGGCCTGAATGAAACTTGCCCTGAACTCTATCCACCCCGTGGAGGAGGAACTGACCCCTTTGACCTACCATCCTGCATCTGCTGGATTCAGCTCTGGACTCTATCTCTAGCCTACTGCATCTTCCCACATGTCTCCTCTGCAATATAGGCCTTCTCCACGGCCTCAGCTAATGTCTGTGGGTAGTGAATGTGCACTGCGCTACCTAAATCCAAGTTCGGGCCCGGATGAACCTGTGAATCCATACCTGCTCATCCTACATATAGTCGACGTACTGGAGTAGGTCCATAAATCGACTCTCATACTCAGCTACTGTCATCGATGCCTGACGGAGGTCATGAAACTCATCTATGCGCTACTGTATAAACCTCCTAGGTAAATACCTGCTCCTGAAACGCTCCTCAAACAACTCCCAGGTAATCATCTCCGAGTCAACATGGAGCTTCTGCTCCTCGGTCCTCCACCAGACTCCTGCTCCATCCTTCAGAAGATGGATTGCAACACGAGCTTTTGTGTTGCTAGTACAAGGGCAAAGCTTGAAGCATCCGCTCAAGCTCACCAACCAGGCCTCTACCTGAAAACCGCCTGTATCACCTGAATAGTGAGATGGTCGTAGCTTCAGGATCTCCCTGATATGGTCTGTAGCTAATGTATGACGAATCCTATGTCTATCTGAATGCTCCTCCCTCTATCTAGGGCTTCGAGACCTGTCCCTATGTCCTCTCTGTGGCGACTTTGCCCTAGCCGACTCCGCACGGAAGTTCTCTACCCTGTGCTCCTCGCTGTGTCGAGGGGATTCCTGGGCATCTACTGATGGCTCGAAACAATGTCTAGCAAGTCATCCTCCCAAGGGTTCGCGTATAGTGGCAAGATCTGGAGGTAGGATCGACTAGGGCTGCCTACTCTGGCGGTGGTATGTCTAGGTCTATATGAAGAGACCCCTCGCCCAATCCGCGCCTCCTGCACAGATCAAGGCGAGAGTTAGTTCATTGTTCTAGGTCTTGTGTTAGTTTTCTAAATTTGTTGTTTCCTATAATTATCAACATTGTGGTTTTATATATTAAAAAAAAAAGTCAGCTCTGCACTAGGTTGAATGTTCACGTTTCGTGTTTTCTGCATGTGCCCAAGGGTCTAAGCTTCGAACCCCTGGCTCTGATACCAAAATGTAACACCGTAAAAAGACGACGCTCACGACGACGATGACGATGACGACGAACGCCACGCCACAAACAATCAACCCGAAAATGCGACAATTTTTTTTTTTTTAAAGTTCCAGGGTGAGTCCGCATACAGGCTTGAAAACTACAACAGTCACGGTAAGCTTCGAGATCAAAGATGTTTAATTTAATCTCATTCTACGTTTCACAAAAGATAAGGAGGGTCGTCATTCGAGTTAATTAGACTAATCTCTGATAATATCGTAATAACAATATTTCTGAATGTTAACTCTAGAGTAAGATATAATTTATTTTGGAGTGAATACACTAACCACTCAATTTTTATAATACTTCGCATTATTATACCGAGCCACTCAATTTGTTATTGGCCAATTCAATTGGACTACATGGTTCACTGAGTTATTATTAGGCAAGTTCATTATAGTGGGTGAGTTGTTAATTACGTGCCTCGGCGAGCTCTCTATTCAACTTGGCGGGTGAGTCATGGACATTGGCTTTCATACATATATGCCACCGCCCACATCTTATTTAACTCCGCCTTTATATATCTACAAAGCAGCTCGGTCGGTAACGGTTATGCTCCCACCATTGTGGTTAATAATTTGGGCACCTCACTATATAGTTCGACCACTATACCACGTGGTAGCAGAAGGGAGTTGGTGTGGCAATGCCACTATTATATTATATAGAATTTTATACTTAGTTTTCTCTATGCTTTTAAGTATGAAATATATCAATAATGACAAATTGCTTTGATTGATTGTAGTGACATGTATACATTTACAATTAAAAACATATTAGAGAGATGATTGTGAAAGTTGGTGTGGGCGCACTAGAATTTGAATTTGAGTTTGAAAAAAACTTGGGGTGGGTGGCTTTAATAGCCACCTACCATTCATTTAAAACCCCCTCCATGCATGCAAGTCACTTCTCCTGGCCGCATGTACATTTACTTATTTAGATTTTGCAAATCAATTAACTTACCAAGTCGGCCTGTTGTTGGATGCTGCCTCGGCCGCGCAAATTAATGTGGAGGTTGTAAATGAAGCTACAGACCGATGTAGCTAGCGTAGACACTAATTAATCCACCCAGGCCGCGCGAGCATGAAGGGAGGGAGAAGGAGCAGCTACAGGCGCAAGAAAAGAAGGTTGCAGACGGTGGTTAGGTGAGTTACCTCCACTTTCATTGGGTGCTGCAAGGTGCGTGCTTGGCGGGGAGTGCTCCTGGCATGAGTCCTGGCCACGGCCTGTACAGAGGTCGACCAGGCAGCAGAGATAACACAAAAGCCCCCTCCCATTTTGAGCACCTAAACGAAGCAGGTTGTCCATTCAAGTTGTTATCTGTTCAGTGTCAAATGCATCCTCAAATTCGGAGTTTGCCTTCAAGGTAAATAAATATGTATCAAGTCGATTAAGGGACAGATTTCGAGCTAGGTCCCTTTGGCGTGTTAACTATTGTTTCCCAGATGATGTCTGCTGCAAGACAGCCATGCTGCCACGGGTAAGAGTGTGGAGGATAATAGATGAAGATACGGGCCGGTGTAGCAAGAGTAACGCTGGTAAATTCACCCAAACGTGTTTCTACTATCCTGGCCACACGGGTAGGAGGAGTTTGGTGGCGCTTCCAACCGACAGGCTGTCCAACTATGTTGTTATCTGTTTAGTATCGAATGAAATTTCAAAATTCGGGAGTTCGCCTTTAAGTTATATCCTTATCAAATCGATGAAGGACGTGTGAGAGTGTTCCCGGAGGCTCGAGGCGATCGATGGTGTTAATCCCATCAATGATCTACCGATGAACGCCCCGCTGCTCATTCCAAGCAGCCGTAGAAGGAATTCACGAGCATTTTTTTCTAAAACACTCCTTTTTCCATTGAGAGAAAGATTATTTTCATGTTGCCTTCATTTACTCTTTAAACATATTTTGATTCCTTTACAAAACAAAACCCCACTAGAAATCTAAAAACTCGTTTATTATACGACGTTTCTCTAAGGAGACCCTTCTGCTTTTAGTAACTAGCTCACGGAAGAAATCTCATAGAGGTGGATCTGTTTCATATTAGCCATGTCATGGACACGGTTTCATTTGCAAAAGAAAGGGGATAGTTCATACGTAGCTTTATTTATAAATTTCATTGATATTTCTATTGACTATGGCTTATGATAGTATACTTTATTAATATGAAGGGAATGTTAATAGTATGTTGTTTTTAGTGAAATCCTATAATAGTAGATCCGTTAGTTTTCATATTACTTAAACATGGATAATATTTAAAACATTAGATTCCTTATTAATGAAATGTGGTAATGGACTTATTAAGCTAGAACTTTGCATTAGAGTTTCCTTCTACACAATTCAATAAACATAGCATGGGTTTTCAAAGGATTTGGTTTCATTTCCCCTTTACAATTTGCAATGGATTTACAAGAAATTCTTAAAGGAAGAAGAACATGATAGATTTAGGGTATAATTTACTTTATTTGCATATCGGGAAAAGTTAAAACTTAATTCCTTCCATCTATAATGCAACAAGAGGTAAAGCACTAATATTCTCACTTTTCAATACATCTTTTTTAAAGCAACAAAACGGATTCTAATATATATATTTTGTATAAATTTTCAATTATTCCACAAAAGAGTTCAACAATATTTCCAATAAGTTCTAGAATAAGAATTACTAACATTTCAATACAACTTTCCTTCAAAACTTGTTACAACATTTTCCACTTAATGTGGGATCATTTATAATAATGGAAGCTAAAATGTAAGGCAAAATACATTTTCCTCCACTCAAGGTAGGTAAAACATGGTGGTTTCACATTGTCATCAACAAGGTTCCAATGCTCCAAATATCAACAAGGTGGCTCCTCCATAGTTTGCTTGATTCACAACAAAATAAGGGGAGAGGCAATGCTCTCCTCCCAACCAAGATACCCAATGGAGAAGAGAAGCCATCCTCTCCATTGGCCCCCGAGCCCCAACCACATCACAATGGGAGAGAATCCAACTCATGGCAACTACAAGCTTCCACATAACTAAACATAACATTTCACATGCATTCCATAATCCTTCAAAACAAGAGAATCAACAACACAACAAGAGGGAAAACAATCACAACAACAAGTCACAAGGCTTACCAAGAAAGCCACAAGAGTAAGACATATGGGGAGGCCACTTATGCCTCCCAATGGGAATGGGTGCCACCTAAAAGCCTCCAATGAAAAACACAATACCCCTAACAACTCTTATGCCTCCCTCAAGTACCCCTTATCCCTCCATTCACTCTTATGCCTCCCTCAACTCTTATGGCTCCCTCAAAGTAAAACAAGAAGAAATGCAAGCATTTCTCTTACAAGGTGGACACCCAACCCAAGCTCCCTCCTCAAGCACATGATCTCTTATGCCTCCCTCAATTAAGCTCCCCATAGTCTCCTCTCACTCCCAACTTAGGCATTCTACCCATTCCCAACAAGCATTTCAAACAACAACATTCAACACAACATAAAAATACATTCATATGACAAAAGAAACATAATGCAAACAAGGGGAAGCTCCTACCTTTCCATGGTAGAGTTTGCTCCAAGTATGAAGTCTCAAATCCCTCCAAGGATCAAGCAAGCATCCACAAGCTCCACAAAATTCCCACAAGTATCAACAAGCTCCAAAATCCACAAACTCCTTCCAATTCCTCTCCTCTCCAAAATACACAAGACTAAAAATGAAACTTCCAACCCCCAAAACAAACAAGAGGATCAAATAAATAGAGAAAAGAGAGGGAGGGATGATGTGGCTCCAAGTAGGATGCCACCTCCTTTTCCCTCCACTCCACATCATTTGGTCAACATCAAATTCCAAAGCACCATTAATAAGTGGTTGAAAGAAAGGCAAGCACCTTACACACTCAATCTAAGCCCACTCCCTCAAAGGACAAAAATTAAATTTTGAAAGAAAGTGCAATTAATATTTTTACCCTTTTATCCCCCCAAAACACCTAAAAGACCCTAAATTTGGCCTTCCAACCCATAGGTAGGGTTGGCATGGGGTTTTAAGAGGTGTGGGACAAGTTTGACTTGTCCCACAAGCTTTGAAATTTGGCCTCCAAGGCAAAGTTTGAGTTTCCCATGTGGGGTAGAGTGTGCTACACTCAAACTCAAACACACATCAATCCACACAAAATCCCAAGTAAATCAAATCCTAATAAATGAACTCTCTTAGGTCACATCTTTTAATTAGTTTAGGACAATTTCAAATTAACTTAATTAACCCACTACAACCCATGGCTAACAAAGGGGTAAACTCCAATCCAAGGAAAATGAATACTAACATAAGTAAAATTTCACTTACTAAGAGCAACACATACTAACATAATAAAAGGGAAACATTAAAACAAAACAACACATGATCCCTAGGTCACAATTTTCCCTTTACCAGATAATTCTAACACACACACAATTACTTGTTGCCATGGTGACCTTAGCTGGATTCTTCTCGAATTCCGATGTGGTTGGTCTCCACTCCCCAATTTTGTTGTGAATATAATATACTGCAGTAAGCAGAAAATACCTCCTTCGGCTGTTGGCGCATTAAAACATTCATGCCAAATATACAATATAATCTAAAATAAACGACACATGATTTACTATCATCTATGCAAGTACGATATCACTTACACTTTCTAGCACATTTCTATTCCACATTTCATTTATGTCAAAACGATCATCACATTAGTCCAATTATCAAGTTCTACTCAAAATGATTAAACATATCACATGTCATAATTAAAGATAAATAACCTGTCAAAATTATACAAATATCGTCATCAAATGTTTACCAAGAAACCATATGCATCATATAAAGATCAAATCAATGATACCCAATGTGTAACAACCCAAAAATACCAACACATACAACACAGTGAAATACAGGATAACTTTTTTTTGACTTGCTTGACACATAACACGACGCAACATGTCATCACCAAGGATACAACTAACACTGTGAACAACTTGATACAAGGATGGCCATAAAGGCAGCACGGAGACGTTCACACCTATCAAGGACAATACATACATTTTTTTTTCTTCTTTTTGACAAGACAACATGGAAGTCCAACCACATGACACACTTACATTTAGGGCATCCCATGAGGAAATTCTTATTAAATTTTCTTGTTTACTAAAATGTCTCTTAATTCTTAACTTACGTTCTTATAAAATTTCATGTAATGATTCACACAATTCTTTTCACAAGGGAGAACTTCTGTCTTTTCAACTATTGACTAAATAGCTTAAGGCCAAGCTTTCTAAACTAGGATCATCAATTTTATGTCCAAGGCTTTTTTATTCATTTGATTTTAGAACATTTTCCATTTCTTACAAGGTTAATTAAACTTACTCAAGTCACTAACACATGTTCCACACCTCTATTGCACAGGTGAAGGCATAAGCTCCGATTGAGGGAAAGTACCGCTTAGGGTTCGTAACAATAACCTTCTTGTTTAAGGATCAAATTTTGACCTTGCTTAGGAAATATCACCATGAATCATGGTAAGGGTTAACGGAACAGGACAACAGAATTCAGCTTCAAGGTCACATTGTTCACTATCCGTCTTTTATTGAGGTTAAGAGTTTATCAAGATTGGTTAAATGTTCCATCTAGACTTTACTTAATTAAGTCTGACAAAGGAAAACATTCCAAATGATAGAGAGAGATTTAAGGTTTAATTAATCAATTTCCCTCCTACTTATTAAATCCTATCATCTTCTAAAATCTAACCATTGCTTTCACCATGAGATCATTTAAGGTTTCACCATAAAAGGATAATGTTTATTAGTTTAGCTCGGGGAAAAAACAAGTAATCATATTTTGTTACAAAAGATAGATTCCTCTTGATTGTTCCAGGTCTCAAATGTTATCAAGTAGCTCACATCTACATTAATATATTCATATATATAAATTTTAGTTTAACTTTTATAAGGACTATCCAGTTCACTTTATAGTGCTTACAAACTCATTACTACTATGTCTTAGAAGGATTTACAACTCAACATTTTAACTCAAGAGCAAAGTTTGACAGTTACAACAACAATACTCTACAATACATTTACTAAGGCACTGACCCTTCTTCTAATTTTTTTTTCCACTAGATGTTATCAATAGTTTAACCATAAAAGACAACGTACAAGCACCAAAGTGGATATCATCTATGCAACTACAACAGCCACTTCTTTCATACTTGAGCTCGGAAAAACAACCTGCAAAAACATGTTAGCTTTTGTCAGTTCAAAAGAACTGGCATGAGCATGCATTCCCTTTTCCTAGATATTTCATCAAAATTAATTGAATGACTAGTGCATGATTTCCATTCCAAGGCATAAGCAAAAGTAATTTGTATGAATGTAAACAAAATAGATATCTAGTTAACAAAAGGCACACTGCAGAACATATGAAAGCCAAAATTGTGCATTTTCTATCCAAGGTTACCCTTACACCATACATTCTAAATTATAACAAATTTCCCACATAATACACCTTTTTATTTTCCTTAAGTAAGATAGCGATAGCGACTTCACATTCACAAAACAGAATAAAGGAATCGTACTACAACCACCCGATATAGAAATAGTAATTTCTCCTGATAATGTCAAAAAAAAGGTAACAAGATTTATTATTCCGAACATCCCTACTCAGAGTAAGAATGCCACACAAGTCCTCTAAAACTCATACAGCCTATGAGGGGGTTATGGCCACTCAAGGACCCAATCCAAAGATCATGTAAAAAGGAATGCATTGCACATGCGTACACCTTAAAGAATGTAGCTGACGTTTTTGATTGTTATACCCAATATTTATTTATATATTCAAGGTTAAACAACGTCCATGTATGATAAGTTGAAACTTTGAAAGCACTCTTAAGCCTCAAGTGTCAACTCCACACATCCCTCAACGAAAAACCCTTCATTCCCAACATAATAAAATATTTCAATGTTATACACTATTAACTTACTTACTGATATAACGAAGAAAGGTCTCAAAAAAAACATTGTTGCTTGGGGGTAAATGTAATTTACCTCTCACAGGTCCCCAAAAGCATCTCAAGCCTCAGACTTAGTTCCATGTTCACCACATCCGACATATACTTCATTGTTTGTTGCTCGGAAGGGGTAAAACACTGTTCATGCACTCACTACCATGGGGGCGTCCGACAAGGAAGGGCTTTTCTTATAATACTAAAAAGAATTAAGCAAACTTACACAGTTACGTCGGGCGCATAGGATATCCCATGTACAAAACGAGAGCCCCTTGAATACTTTAAGTATTTTCTCCAAAGGTTCGAGTAAGGTTTTCCTTATAACAAACCCTCAAATTTTCCACCACAAAGAAGTCGGTGGACCTTTCGTAAGACCAGTTAGGGAGATAATACAAATGTAGGACTGACGAGGATATCCCTTGGTCAGGGTACTAAAATTTTTAAGGTCATCATAAGCTAGGTACGCAAGTTAGATTTGGCCAAAACATGTTTGCCTAAGACGGCGTCGAAAACCCACTATCAAGTCATAGCCAGTCACATCCGACAAGCATAATACACAGTTCGTTAAAGCTTCAAAAAGGAAAAAGAAATTTACAATGTTCCAACCTTGTAGTCGACCTCCCAGGGATGAAATTGGGATGAGATTATACCAAATTAGATTGCTAAAAAGAAAAGGATGAGCAAGGGTCTCTCTCTAGTATCATTTCTAATACGATTTAATATTAGACCGTGATAACATCAAAAGGGCAATAAATACACTTCTTCTCCAGAGGTAAATAGTTTTATTCATTTATCACCTGCTCTCCTCTATAACCATAGGGATACATAACGGAGGTAAAAAGCAAATCACATTTTTTTTTTTTGTTTTCTAAAGAGGGCAGAACTTAAACAACAACTCCTCATTGCCATGCTGAGGAAGGTCCAAAACTAGGTCGCAGAAGGAAAGAAAACTGCTCCTACAGGCATAACACAGACGTATCTAATAAGACCCCTCACACATCTAGCAAAAGCAAGAAAATACACTCTTGGCGGGGGAAGGCGTGCAAAAGCCACACAACATTTCAAATGATAAAATCTCATGCAGAGCTTATCTCAAACCAACACAGCACACAATTACCAGGAGAACAAGCAATAATCATGCATTTAATTAAAAGAAAATAGCTGGAAAAAGGGAAAAAGCAGCTCATGCCTGTTCCTCCTGATTCAACATCGCTCCTGGCTCTGAAAGGCATCTACCGCAATGGTAATTAAACCTTTTCCTTCATCAGATTTGAGGACAGCATCAAACTCTCGGTGCAACATTTCAGCTGTAGCTTGTAAGGTATGATAATTCCAACAGAGACCTTTATGCCTGCCAAATCAGTGACTCGTTGAAGCAGCTCATAAAATTGCAAGGTAAAACGTGCTTCATGAATATTCTGATATGAAACAGATCGGCCTCTATGAGGTTCTCTTCCATGGGTTACATCGTAAAACAAGCGAGGTCTCAGTAGAGAATCTCTGTAATAAATTTCATCGGGTCTCCTGGTAACACTCTCACTGTCACTTAATCGATTTGATAAAAAAATACCTTGAAGGAGAATCCCGAATTTGAGGATGCATTCAATACTGAATAGATAACAACATAGTTGGACAACCTGCTTGTTGGAAGCGCTCAGAAATGCTTCATTTTCTGAAGGTATTGGATGTGAATCAGAATCAGGATTTGCATTCTCTTCAGGTATCTGGGAATCAGTACTCACCTTTAGTACTGGTGGCTGTAAATCATGATTTTCACTCCATCCTGACATTACTCTTTCACTCAGTGAAGCCTCATTTAACTTTTTTTTCTTTTCGGTTGGATTTTCTTCTAAAAAGAATCCACCTTGGTGACTAGAAAGTCCATCTTGAGATATGCTCTTCACATTACCTTTCTCTATGTTAGCAAATATTTCTATGGCAATATGGGAGCCTTGAAAGTCCTGCCCAGACTCTCTGTATTCTCTATTCTTTTCACCACCAGTCAACTTGCTAATATTTTCAGAAGGGACCTCACGATGGATAAACCTACACGATGCTCCTCTGAAACACCTACCATCTCTCTTAAAATAAATGCATTCTAGAAAGTGCCCCTCCTCTTTCTTCCCTCCACATGTTCATCGCCACCCTGACATCAGGTGGAGGTGTCTTGCTTCTGCTCCTTTTTCTCCTCGGTGACTGGAAACCACACCAAGCGCATGCTCGTTCTTCTACTACCGCTACAAGATTTTGCAACAACTGATCACGACTTTGGTCGCATGTAACCAGAACACCAGGATCAACACCAACGGTTCCTTGGGCTCTCGCCTGCAGAGTTATCGCCGCACTTAGCTTTCTCTGGGCCACTGATTTTCTGGGATACGTTTACTTCTCTACCCTGCAGCTGCTGCATAAAGCCAAGCACTTCCTCACGGCACTTTCCTAGGAGGATTTCGGTTCTACGCTCCACTGAAACTGCCTGCACAACACGATTTTGAGGATCCAAACCCACTCACGCAACATCAGGGTGACAGACCTTCATTTCACCATCAATGAATCCACTGTCCAGAACACGCTGAAGCAATTCATCTGTTTCAGCATTTGATGGAGCGCAACAAGCATTCGTGGTTTTGGGCAGAAACAAGAGTAGACCACGTGACAGCAGATGGCAAGTCAACATTTTCATAAATGGGCAGGTAGGAGACAAACACACGGAAGATAAAAATCTGATCCTTTTTGAAAGCTACGCGGCCAGCAAGGAGGAAGGCATACGGTGGGTGGTTAGAAAACAATTAGTTTCATTAATCCCCACCAACATATGCCAAACAAGGCACCAAATAAAATAAAAAAGGAATATGGCAGGAGGCCATACACTCTACCACGCACCCCTCTTGCTAGAAAACAAGGAAATAAAGAGTCCAAGGACAACAATGTAGCCCACGTCTCCTCATGTCTAGCCTGTCGCATCCATAATCCAACGTGGGAGGAAAGGCAATGGACGCAACAATAAGTGCACCCCGGAATTAAGAATTGCAATGAGGCATGCGTGTGGGATCAGACAGTCAAGGCGGGAGTGACAAACAAATCAAAAGGATAGTTTAACGATAACAGAGGATGATATCGATAACAATCGATATAAAGAAGGTAATAATAAAATACAATCGTTGATCGATAATACAATCATAATGTCATTATTATTATTATTATCATTATTATCATTTTACAGCTTGTGAAATAATTATCAATTATAGTCATAATGGTCAACAATCGAGGTCGACGAAGGCACAACGACACTCCATGCTTAGCACTCGATCGCCACAGGATGAATAGGTGCAACGTAGAACAGGGCATTACACAATGTCTATGATATCTACTAGCATGCTAAATTAAGAAGCCATAATAAATCCATAGTGAAATAATCGGTCTGAAAGCAACAAAACAAAATGAGGTCGAAGGGAAGTGGGCACTACAAATGGTGACACATGGCGCCTTCCGCGAGTCTCGTTGTTCGAGACCTAAGTCAACTACTATGTGGCTAAGTCCGAAAACTTTGAGCCTTTTCTCCGATTTTCTCTGTCGAGAGCTCTGATCTCCTTTGACGCCATTGGCCTCCTTTGCCGACCCTACTCCTCCATTGTAGAGACCGCTTGCCCGTCATATTTTGGATCAATTGCGAGCTCGTACGTCTGAACCGCCCCTTAGATTTTCTTTTGTGCAAGGTCTTGTTTGATCAATTTTGCCGGCGGGAGGGGAGGGGTGCAAAATTTGGATATCAAAGATATTGAAGTTGTTCTTTCTATTGAGGAAGCTTCAAATGGGTGGAAAATAGTTCATAACAACAAGAAATCTATTTACAAAAAAACCGTTTCTACCACCTAGAGGTATTGTCTCTCTTTCTGTTGTTCGATTGTTCCTTTCCTGCACCTATGTTTTCAGCAAATAGTAGTTATGTATCTTGTTAGTTGTGATATTTTTGGGCATTGCATTTCCTTTTGTCTATTTTCTACTCATTGCTTTCTCTGGGTGTTGACCCATTATTATTTTTTAAAACATTGACAATCTACAAATTTGGAAAATGGTGAACTTTTAAAATAGTTCTTACTAAATACATATAAGATTATATAGATGTGAACAAACATATTAAATATTGAAATTTACAGCCGCAAGAAAGAGCTATACCGCCAGCAAAATTTGATTCGACAGGCACTGATAACTTGAAATTCGAGGCCTGGCCACACATATGTCGCAGAATGTAAACATCAGCCGCTTTATTCTAAGAATTTTGTAGACTGTAGGCCATAAACCCTAAATTCTAATGTTGGAGGTTAATTATGTTTTATAATTTGCGTAAGGACTACTTAATGATTGGCAACCTGAAATCTGCTGATGTAAACGTAAACCTGATAAGTACAGATGTTTTCACATTTTGGAGGCAAAATGTAACGTTACAAAGAGAAAAGGAAGAGAAGATTAATGCGCATCAGAAGCGGGCCATGCTTGTGCCCGTTCATGCGGCCGCCATTCACAATTTTCTTCAATCTTTGGGTTGTCATATGACTAATTGTGGGTATAATTGAGCTAGGCGACACGGATGTGTCAAATATACTTTGTCCGTGCAGAAATGTGAATGTTAAGTTTGACTAAAGTGCTTTTGTAGCTTGCTTTTTAGGACCACATTTGGCCGTAGACAGTAATGGTATTGTCTTTTCTTTGCAGGGATTCGATGGGAATAGACCCAAAGGCCTCGATATAATTTTCTTCAATGGGGCTCTGTTAGTTATCGTTATGGACTCCAAAGGGCCAAATCAGATTCTCCAGCGTCCTGGAAAGAATGAGAGTAAACGTCTACGAGGAGATTACAATGGTGAGGAAGTGGAAGAATTTTTCGCTTTACTAGAGAGAATTCAAGCAATGCGTAAGCTTTTTAAAAAGAACGGAGTCAATTTGACATCAGCGGCAGAGTTACCAACAGCGGGTGGCTTTATTATAAAACATAAACCTCCGTGGAAGCCCTCATTCAAGTGGGAGGATTTTTCTACCTTCGCCAGTGAAGATAGCCCGTCTGGGCAAAGGAATTTACCTCCTTGTGGAAGCAATTCTTGTGTATCCTTTAGCGGAGACATTGTAACAGCAAAACATAAGTCACTGGAGAAGTTCGATCTAAATGTAGAGGCCACAGGAGAAGATCCCTTGAATTTTCAACGAAATTTATTCACGCCACAGGAAAAGATCCCTACAAATGGTAAGTTTTTACAACAATAAATGTTATTGGAGCTTTAATCAACAATTTTTTTTTTTATGTGGGGTGCTGTGATCCCATCATAATGGATCATTTCTATATAGCGCATGAGGCTTAAAATTTGGTGGTCACTTATGCCCATCAAACAGAGTTTTAATATTGTTTATAGAAATATTTAAAACACTGCTGCTAATCAAATTATGTAGTACAATTACAATTTAATTTAGCAGTTTTTAATGTACATTTCAAATAATTTGTCTAGAAGTCATATGAAATTTCATGGATATATGATGGGGGAATTGTATATTTTTAAGTAATTTACAAATATCTTACTTCTAAAAACGTTAATAAATATAATCATCTGTCAAATATAAACCCTGGCTTACACTCTGTGGATTTAACTTTACATGCCTTTGTCAATGCTTATAGTACATTTATTTAATAAATTTATAGTAGATACCTGCACACCAAGCAGAAGTTGCATGAATTTTTTAAATTTATGCCGAAATAACAAGTTGATGACAACATATTTATCATTTATATTGCTAATTTTTTAATGCGAAGGTAGCTATATTATGATGCATAAAATAGTATGATTGCTCATATGAACCAAAAGAAATCGTTTATAGTACGGTAGTAAAGCACGAAATGCCGCATTAAGCGATTGATGTGTTAGTGATATGGTCTAAGAAAAAATTACTAAAAATAACCATTTACAAATTAAATATATTAAAAAAATTAATAAGAAACCAAGACGAAGAGGGTCTTTGTCATCGAAATTGGCCCAACCACCGTATGGAAGTATGTCCTATATGGAATGGGCTCATAAGTGCTAATGGCTATGTTTTTAATGGCATCTATAACCTACTCGTTGCCCCTACTTTTTCCCTAGTCGGAGAGACGCCTAAAGACATTTGTGGAACATTCTGTAAAGAAAGTAGAGGTGCAAAACTCTTATGACATGGTGGTGGCGATTCTTGATTTAATTCAAATTAAATTAAATATAATATTGCAAAGTTACTACTGAAGTAGGTAGTGTATAAATGGTGAAATACAGAAATGACACAGGTAAACTAAGTTTTACAATATGAAACTCTAAGAAAGAGAAAGAGGTACAGGGATTTAGCTGATTAATGCACCATCTGGAACTGATCTGGACTACGACAAACGCTAAAAAGATAGAAAGAGTGTCGTAAATTCTAGTGCCCAACACATTCAATAAACTAAATTACAACATAAGCGGTGAGGTGAAATTGCGACGGTGGAGATGAAAAGGAGGTTGGTGATATTTAAAAATATTGGTGGATGGTCATCTATAGCAGACAATGGCGTGTGGGAGGAGCCCTAACAAGGCACATTCGCAACGATCAAAGCACGCAACGCCTTAAAAACCTTGCAAACCGTCACTTTCTTCCATAATAATGCAAACGTTTTTTTGGAGATCGTAGAGGTGAAAAATCTGTCATTTTTTGAATGGTGGAAATTAATCTTGCTTCGAGCTCTGTTATCTAGGCACCAAGGTATTCAAGCTGTGTTTTGCTTCGAGCTCCTTTTTTAAGCTGGATATTCTGTCTGGTTTTAGCTTTTCCGAGCCCTGGTCGCCATTGTGAGAGGTTGGGCTATGCAGGTTGTTGGGCGAGTACCACTCTGGGTTGTCTCTGCGCTTAGGGTTTTTCTTTCTTGGACTTCATACTCTCGGCTGCTATTTTTGCCTTTGTTTTAATGGAGGCTCGAGTTCTGTTAGTTTCTTTATAGCTCGTCCGAGTAACTCACTGGTGTTCATACCAACTCAACCATGGGGTTTTATCTTTTTCTCGCTGTTTGAGCTCTATCGTGGCTCATGTTGGAGGATTGCAGTATTTTGGCTCTATATCTTATGTTTTGGGTGAGCTTATTCATTTGCTTATGTTTCATTTCAATCTTGTGCTCATCGAGTTGACACCGTAGCTTGGTCGTGGGGTCTGTCCACAATTGCATCATTATTTTCTTTTACATGCTCATTTCTTTGTTTGTACCTCTGGGTGTTTGAGTTATTTGTAATGGGTTCGGTGTTTGCTTATGGGCCGCTTCCCAGCTCAGTTCATGCTTTTCAATGTTGTGGAGTTGACCTTTATTATCTCAACATACTAGTTTTCTCTGCCCTCATCCAAGTTAGTAGGGTTTAAGCCAAATCTGAACTGTTTGACAGAATGTTATAAAAAAACGTAGTTTTGTGGATAGCAATGACTGCAGGATATGCAAAAAGTGGGTTTGTTGTAAAGGCTGTAGAAACTTTCAAGAAAATGCAATCTGCAGGTTTAGAGCCAGATATAGATATAGATATAGATAGATAGATGAAAACCTTTTTCTTGTAACTTCCCAACCTACGCCTGAATGGGAGCTGATGAATAGCAGGTTTGGGAGAGGGTATGGACATCCATCAAAGCATAATAGAGAGAGAATTTGTGTCGGATGTTGTAGTTTTGACTGCCCTTATAGACATGTATGCTAAATGTGGAAGTGTATAGAAGGTAGAAAAACTGTTTGATTAAATGCCTCAAAGATGTGTATGGTTTTGTGGATTGCGGTTATTGATGGACATAAAAAATACATTTGTGGGGAAAATGCTTTTGAGACTTTCAAGAAAAGGAAAATAGACGAGTGTTCGGGTGCAAGTAAACCAGCTTGACGAGATGCATGGAAGATGGATGAAGCTTTGTGGAATGTGGGTGAACCTTCTGTAGAACCTCGTGCAAGATACGAGATATTAATATTGTCGTATGGTCTCCTTACCTTTATCTTTTATAATTTTTGTATTTTGGTTCTTTCATTTGAAATATAACAGAAATAGTAAACCAGTGAATAATTATACATTTGGATATTTAACCAAATTAGATAGTCTAAAATGACAAAACTCCACCTTTTGAGTTGCAAAACCAAATTACACATCAACCATTAATTGAGGTTTCTCCCACTACCTCATACATTGTTAACCCAAGGTGTCACAATTGGGCACTCATGTCCCCCGGTATTGGTGAGAGTTAGCTGATGTCATGAAATAAATCAACTATTATGTCTACCTTGTGAAGTTAGAAAAAATCTATTTTTAGAGACTCACAATATAACCTCCTGAACCCCAAAAAAGAGATGTCAACTTCTTCTTGTGTTCCTTGTTATGTGGGGAGTCGTATTAAACCTTAGATTGACCCCGATTGACTACTAGAGCTCTTTTCGCATCCCTTTTTGGGAGCCTAATTACCTTATTTTTACACCTTTAGGAAGTTGTTGAAACTGAAAAGTTGGGTTTCACATCAACTCATCATTTGGAACATGAGCAACAAAACACTTGTCTACCTTCGCAAACCTCTAGCATTTTTACTATAAAATTACCCGTATCCATCTTTTTGGTGAAAAATACTCTTCTATATAGTTTGTCAAGGATATTTTGTAGGTTTCAGATGTAGTTTGACTAGGTAAAACAGACCAATTATGACCTGGTGGCTCTGGAAAACTTGTCGCCATTGGTAAACCATTTTAAAATTCTAAATTCCATCAGCTCCTTTGAGTTCTTTGTATATAGGAGTACATGTAGGAATTTACCCATTTTTCATCTCACAATAGAGGGTAGCTTTTGAACACATGTTCTTAGTCTCAGAGCCTAAATTGAGCATTTTTGCAACTAGCAGGAAAATGTGAAAAGAAAGTTGTAGGATCCCCATCAACTTACCAAAACATAGTGGAAACTTATTAAGACTTGTAAATTACCATTTTAAACTCTATCTTGTGACTTGTTGTGTGAAATAGAACTACGTAAATAGTGTTTCTCTCGCTTCCCTATCTCTTTCTCTCTCCTTAGTTAAGAAATGAAGTGTAATAGAATGAAATGAATATATGTCTCTAACCCTCTCTTTTTGAGTGTAAATTATTATTATTATGTAAATGGAAAACTAAAAATGTTAATTATGCTAGATTTAGGTGGATTCCATTTGAGTGATTTATCATTGATTTCATGCTCACATGGTTTTTTAGGATGCAAGTAAGATGATGAAATGACGTGATTGTAATTCATTGTGTATTATTGTAATTTATGTATGTTAATGGAAAATGAATATATATACATACACATGTGTTGCTATGTCACAAGATAAATATTATTATTAAAATTTGGAAAAATAATGATATGTTAGTTTTTGGGGTGCTTTGGGAAATGTACATTTGGCTATAGGTGTTCTTTTTGAGTCGATTTATATATGGAAAAAGGGGTTAGATATATATGTTAAGTGATATTGTAGAGGATAGTTCAACATTTTTTGAAGTATTGAAAGGTTTATTAGTGAAGTTTTGTAACATTTTTAAGATGCTAGTGTTTAAGGGAAATGTTCATCTAAACATGGGTGTTATTTTGATCCCAAGTTTTGTATTGTAAAAGTTGGATATGTGTGTTAAATAAAATTAAATTTAATATCTTATAGTGCAATTCTAGTGTGTAATTGATGATTAAATAATTGGTGTGTTGTGTTTCTTACCTTAAAAATGTAATAAAGAGATCTAAACGAAACAGTCCACCCTAGTATAAACTTCGTGTATAACTACCCTTCCTGTGTGATTCTTTGTAGCATAGAAAACTAAAACCTTAGGATGAACCTTAATCTTTATACTTGATGGCACCCATTGTCTTAAGGAAATAAGAGTCTAAGTTGATATTTCAATCCTAGCCTCGCATGCTTAGAACATGTTCATGAACCCAACAAGCTATGAACCACATCGTCAAACATTATCTTGAGTATGTGGTTCCCTCCTAGGTTTGGTAATCATGTGTGTAGTAAGGAGAATGTGTTCTCTTAAGGTAGTTCATTCAGAAACCATCATTAAACATATTGTAAACCCTCTTAGAATGACACACATGTTGAGTGGCGAAGATTTTCAACTACCCTTGAAATTCACCTTTAAGATTTGGGATCATGAATGAACTCGATACCCAATTTCTATTATACTTTAATGGAGACATTCAGAACAGCAAATCATAAGCTACCTGGAGAATTTTGATCTAAATGTAGAGGCCACAAGAGAAGATCCCTTGTATTTTCAATGAAATTTATTCACACCATGAAAATATCCCTAGGAATGGTAATTTTTTACAACATTAAATATTATTATAGCCTTAATCAACAATTTTCTTTTTTTTATGTGGGGTGTTGTGACCCCATCATAATGAGTCATTTCTATATAGCCCATGATGCTTAAAATTGGATGGTCACTTATGCCTATCAAACGGATTTTGAATATTGTTTCTAGAAATATTTAAAACACTACTACTAATCAAATTATGTAGTACAATTACAATTTAATTCAGCAATTTTTAATGTATATTTATACATTTCCAAATAATTTGTATAAAAGTTATATAAAATTTCAAGTGTATAAGTTGGGGACAAATGTTTTTTAAAAGTAATTTACAAATATCTTAATCCTAAAAATGTTAGTAAATATAATCATCGTGAAATATAAACCATGGGTTACGCTTATTTACCTTTACATACCTTTTTGTCAATCCTTATGGGACACATTTTTTCAATAAATTTATACTAGATAACTGATTTGCATGAATTTCTTAAATGTATAGCGAAATAACAAGTTCTTTGACAAAATATTTATCATTTATATTGCTATTTTTTAATGTGAAGGTTGTTATATTATGATGCATAAAATAATATGATTGCTCGATGAACAAAAAATCATTTATGGTATGGTAGTAAACCACAAAATGCCACATTAATCCAATGATGTGTTAGTGACATGGTCTAACAAAAAATAGAGAAAAAAACAATTAAAAACTAAATATATTAAATAAAAAATAATAAGAAACCAAGACGAAGAGTATCTTTGTCATCCAATTTGGCCAAACCACCAAATGGAAGTATGTCCCATATGGAATGGGCTCAAAACTAAGGGCTATGTTTAAAATGGCATCTATAACCTCCTCGTTGCAACTACTTTTTTCCTAGTCGTGGAGAAGCCAAAAGACATTTGTGGAACACTGTGTAAGAAAACTAGAGATGCAAAACTCTTATGACATGGTAATGGTCATTCTTGATTTAATATAGATTAAATTAAATATAATATTGCAGATTCACTACAGTAGTAAGTAATGTATAAATAATGAAATAGAAAAATGACACAGGAAAATGAAGTTTTAAAATGTGAAACACTAAGAAATAGAGGGAGATAGAGGAATTTAACTTATTTACAACGATTTGAAATTGATCTGGACTAGGAAAAACACTAAATAGTATGGGTAGAGTGTCCTAAATTCTCAATATAAATTTTGAAATACAGAAATGAGGCCAAACAAGGGCGCCTCAAACAAGTCAAGGGCGTTTGGGTGCGAAGACCACTTTTAGGCATTGGTAATCGCATAGGATCAGAATCTACTTTCTGGTGTGTCGCAAGGTCTTCATTGTTATTACCTTTTGATCTCTTGATAGTCATACTATGATCTTTGAGGGTACATGTAACCTACAAAAAGAAATTTACTTGCACAACCGCACAAACCATATCAAACGTAAAAGAAAGATACATAATGGAGAGTCGATTGACCCGACGCTCACCCCAAGATTGAAATTATGACCGAGCGTTGTACTATATTTTAAACTCCATGTGGTTATTATGAGTGTGTGTATATATTATTCCCTCAGATGCCCTTGTACAAGTTGTAGCTAAAGTGTTGAAATGTATAGCATGTGTGGATGGAATAAAATGAACTTCCCCTTCCTATGTAGTGTATACAAAGTCAATGAATCCCTTGTCCCTTGAGTGGATGCTAGATAGATTTTTTAAAGTGCTTTAGGTTCCTTTTAGATGCAATTTTAGGTGATAATAGGTGTGCATTCTTCTATTAAAGGATTATTGTTGTAATTGTGAAACTAATCTTTAGATTTATATACATTGTACTTATTTGATGATTTGAATGTATCTACCTCGGAAATTACCACCAAGGGAAAGGATATAGGCGCTACTATCGATGTTGGGCACCGGTGTCTTTTCTATTTGGAGAACCCAAGTCGATTCTAGGCCATTCTCCGTGATTGTATTTCTATGTCTTTTACATACTATGTAGATTTCAAATTATATCTTTGAGATATTGTATGGGTGATTTTTCACCCAATGTATGCCCCCTTGTTTGCGGTTCATAAAAAATAGTAGGATAATACAATCCAAATGAGTGGACCTAATGTTGATTTTAAGTGGATACCGTAGGGGGTAGGGAGTGTGCATGGTAGAAACCAGTGGTACATGCAAAAATGTGGCTAGTAGTTTATGTGTTAGTAGAAAAACTAGTAATCATATCATATAAAAATAATGTAACAAGCAAGTTTTTAGACAAGATAGTATGTGAAAAGTGGGTATCAAACTATGGACATTTCTCAAAATGTCACAAGACAATCAGGGAGAATTTGACCAAAATCATATAAATACAGTGATAAAAATTCCATAGGGAATAGATTGTAAATAATGGCATATGACAACAAACAATGACAATCAAAATGTATCGGACTCGCCATCATGGTATATAGTCCCTGGAAAGAAAAGGGTATACATGAGCCACCCATTACCATGTTAGAAAGATAAAATGGATGTCAAGGCATGTATATATCAGTTGAAAGTAATGTCCTAAAAATTAGAAGTAGTAAATAATGAAATAATATCACCTGTAATGTGTGAGAGTAATAGTGGTATATGCCCCAATGAGTCTCAAAGTGGGACTAGAAGATGATATAGTGTTGAGTATGAATGTTGTCGTGAAAATATGTATATATATACGCATTCACTCAAAAATACCAAGTGAATGTGCATGTGTGTATATAGAAATATAATGACATACCGAGAATCTAACTAGGATAGTAAGAAAAGTGTATCAAATAAATATTATAAGTAAGAAAGAGTAAGTGCAACCAAGATATGTGAAAGAAATGTATGAGTGGTATGGAATTGTATGTAATGTGTGAATGTGAAAGGATAAGCATTCCCAATTAGATTTGTATCAAATGAGGTTCATTTATAAAATACCCCTGAATAATAAACAATGAACCATAAAACAAGAGTCTTTCACGCGAAATTGTTTGAGAATGTGCACTAGAAAGATAGATCATGAATCATAGATCATAAAATGTGAATGCATTTAAGTTCATCTAATATTTAGTCACTTAGTAGTTGAGTATGAACGGTGGAACTAGAGTGCATCATAGGTTAAAGATGATACAAAGTGTGTATATGGATGTGTAAGTGCACTTATAAATATTAAGTGTGAAGCATAGTGCGTGATTGTAGATACCATAGACAACTTATGATGCTAGGAGGGGGAAGAAAGTATGATGCCCCCACCTAATATTTGAGGACATAAAGGCATGTGGCGATGTTCTAAGATCAATGGAGTATGAGAGTAATGACGTACATGTATAGGATATTTATGTAGTGAACGAGGTGGGGAACACCTATATGAAGTAGTTGTCTGAGTAGGGGACATAGGTCAACTAGATGGACTAGTGGACCTATGAGAATGAAAAGGGTGTGAAGTAGGTCATGTGCAAAAAGGAGAAATATGCGTTGAATGTGTCTCATATTTAAGAGGACTTAGAGGCTTAGATGATATATAGCTGGTGGAAAGATATCATCAAGACTAGGTTGAGGTAACGATGTGCATGTTAGAACACCTTTAATAGTGAGAACTTGATTATTTTGAATGAACTTGAAAAAAATGATTCATGGAGGGAAAAAAATTGAGTGACACGTGAGCTAAGGAATATCTAAGAGCATGTCACAGCCTTTGATTAAAGATGCCACAATGAATAACAAAAGCATGGTAATATGCCCAACTGTAACATGCAACCTGGTGTAGCCAAAAGAGTTAGGAACTAGATATGTGATATTAATAATTGGACATTTGATATCCATGAGAATTGTAATATAACACACACTTATATAAGATGATGGATAGATCATGGTATTATTAATAGTATATGAATAGATAGAAGCATTAATAAGTAATGAATTAGAGTGAATGTAACATGATAATTATGATCTAAAAATATAATTGTTGGTGGTGATGCATCGGTATAAGAGATAAGGAAATAAAGGGGATTTGATGAAGGAGGGGGCACAACTCAATATTTATGATTAGTATAAGAATTCGGAGCTTGCGTCTCATGCTTAGGAGAACGGTCATTCAATAGTTTTAGATTTTTGTTATCATTGATTGGCTTGGAACAAGATGCCTCATGGAGCTCAAGTTATTTATTACCAATAAGATCTTGAATGATATATATCAGTTTGAAACAATGATCAATATAATTTCCAAAACATTAATGATATTCATATTTAACATTTTCATCATAATTATGGCCATGGAGGTGAGATGGATCAGAATTGAGTAGAGGTGGAAGGGTTATTATATTTATTTTGATAAGTTTAGGTAATAGAAACTAAGGTGTATATGGTAATCTGGGTGAAAGTATGCTTTGGAAGGTGTTCTTGAATATTTCCAAGTGGAGAGATGAGATTAAAAGTTTCCATTAATCAACAACATTAGGCGATGGCTTGATTGTCGATTTAGGTTGAAACCTATTTGAATAAGATGAGGAAGGAGTATCTCTATATTTTAGTTAGAAAATAGATAGGGGTTGAATTTGCAAAGTTTGAGCGTATGGAATAATTTTATTAATTAATGATAAAAGGTTTTTGACTGGGATCCTACCAAGGAAGAATAAAATGGGTCAAAACCCAGATAAAGAAATTATTACATAGGAAAAAAAGAAACACACTTCCCTATAGTAGCACATGAACTAGATTCACAACTGAAATCTAGAAAAAGAAAAAGTGGGAAAAGAACAACCAGATAGGAAAAAAAGAGACAAAGTCTCTAGGAGGTGGAAGTAGATTTTTTGTTTTTCTTGTTATGAACATTTTTCCACCCGTCAGAATATTCCTCTATAGGAATAAAAATTTCAATGACTTCAATCGGTTGGTATTTTATTTTTGTACAAGGAGAGAAGTTCTCTTAGCTGGTTCATGAGTATGTGAATCAATATTTTGATTCTCCGAGTCTCGTCATTGGAAAAAACCTTAGGAATGGGTTGGGGGGTCTCAAAAACCATCATTGCACTATCATCCTTTTAGGATCTCTTTTTATACTAGGGAGATGATGGATCAAGAAAAGAGGAGGAAAACATTGTATAATGGTCAGGTACAGATTCTTTCCATCATACATGTTTAGAACCAATGTGCTTAGGCTATTCACAATCAATTATTAAGTGTACAGTTTTAAAACATCTACGACACCAAAAAGGAATACCTTTAAAGTGAAAAATTTAGACCCATGTTTTATTACCAATAAAAAGGTAAAACTTAAGGGGAAGTTATCGAGTGAGGTCCGTGTCTCATCCATAAATGAGAAAATGTAGTATGGAATTCTTTGAGAATTATTATCATCATATTTAACATAAGCTCCTAACCTATAGGTGGTGGTTTCAAAGAAATGTTTATTACATAGTTAAATGGGAAATCCTGGGAGCCTAACCCAAATTAGTTGAGAATTGATGGAGACTTTTAAAGAATCAAAGGAAGGGTACCAAGGTTTGACCATGAGACTATGTTCCCCCAAACACAAAAGATTTTTTTTTCTATTATGTCTATGTTATTTCTCAAAAGTGCACCCTATAGAGAGATGACTATAGGTGGTCTAAGATTTCTCTCAATCTCTCTCTTTTGTAGATACAATAGAAACACCTCAGTGTCCTGTGGGTATACCTATTATCGAGGGGAGTCTCGGTATCAAGGCCGGTTCCTTCTTGATATATCCTAAACATTTTTAATTTGGTGTTTCGAGGGTAAAAATGACTTTAAATTAATCGAAAACGGCGGTGATACACCAAAATTATTGAGGGATTTGACTAAGTACATGCAAAAATATTTAAGAGTGGATTCTTCATGCTTAAACCAATAGTTTTTAGCAGAATATTAAGGAAAAACACTTGATGTATTGAGGGAAGGATTCACAACAATTTTGTTAAGATAAGACATGCACACTAATATTATGTAGAAATTACTAAATTTGCAGCAAGGTAAGATGATCAATTAGGGAATTTGACATTCCCAAGAAATAATAATGTATACACAACACTGCAAATAGTTGGAAAGGAAGAAATCAACTCTCATTCAAAGGGCAAAAATGGAAAAATATTCTTTAGCACTCCTATGTCAAAAAGTCCTTCCTTTGTGACTTGCAATTACACACAATATATAACAAGTTTATTCATCCCACCCTCCTTATAAATAGACTAAATATTGCACTCTCCCATGCATTCTATTTTTATCCTTTATCCTGAATAAATAAAGGAATAAAAATAAACATGCTAATACAATGAGACATTAATAGCCTTGGTTACAAAAATACAACTCAGTCAAACTGTAGTTGACTATTCTATTTTTAATAAAGTTAGGTGAATAATTTGGCTATTAATAAGATTTGATTGATGAACTAGTCTTCTCAAATACATGCAATCTCTGTCTTCTAGATGATGATGTGACATTTGAAAATTGACCTACTTGCAATGATAAATTTGACATTATTTAGTTCTTCCCCCTTGGATGCACATGCAAAGTAATATCTATGTGTGTGAGAAATATAATTCTTTTGATTTAACACTTTATGAAATTCACCCCAAGTGTGGGGACCACATACAGGCTCTGATGTTTTCATCTCCATGCATAATTTTCTTTGTCTCTTGTTATCATGTCATACTTTATTTCAAATGTGGGGACCATCATGCCATGGTGTAGAGACACTTTTCTTTTATTTCCTATGCCACATGTAATTAATTTTTTCATTCGAAGATACTAAGTTTGTTTTCTTTGTCCAAGATAATAAGGACATTAGCTTGACTTGGTCGGCATACCCTTGGTCAAAATATCATGTTAGAAAAGGTCCCCTTTTGATTTTCTCATGGTCATAATATAGTCAAAAAACTCCTTTTGAATTATCATTACCATATGGTATTCAGGATTTGAATAATCATAACTTTTGCAAGGTCACGAGACCCTTATTTGAATTTACATGGCATGAATACTATACGGACCCCTCAAAATCATTAGCATGGACTAAGTTTGAGAAAATATTATTGGCTGTAATATTTATTGGGAAAACTATAGTCAAAAACAATAATAATTAGTCGGGGAGGACATTTTCTCTACGATGGAACGACCCTTGAAATTTTGGTGACCATACTTATATTGTGACGGGATTAGGGTTTTCTCAATGCTTGACACATGTGTGCATTTTTAACCCTGGTTTGGTCTAGAATAACTCGGGGTCTATCTGAAATTTGATGATGGTGTTTGAATACCGATCTCGTCCTTGATTAATCTTCACCGCTGATTTTGAATCCTTTCGTGCTTAGGGTTGTGTACGTTTCAGATTGAAGTTTTTATACTGATTTGTGACTAGATTGTGGCCATTGATCTTAGTACTTTTAGATCTCCAATCATCGATGTTTTAATTGTAGAGTTAGTAATGTGGATCATTTGATTTCACCGATTTGATCCCGATCATTGAGAATAAGCGTGGTGAGTTAGATTAGTTAAAAGGTTTGACGAGCTCATCATTTGTCATTTATTTTTCTTGTTCGAATGGAGAAGCCATGGCCGTTTTTTCTTCTCCGGAATTATTGAAGCCTTTGAGCTCGGTTTATTCACAGAGAATAATTCTTCCTATTCAAAGGCACTACGCATGGATATTCTCATTCTATGAAGCTCTATGAGTGTGAATAGTTGCATATTTGTTCCCTTTATGTTGTTTTTAGTTCGTGTAAGATCATTATGGTCAAGGCCACTATTTTCAAAGGTGAGCTGCTTTATTACGACATTGTAACTCAATCATTGTCTTTTGTTGTTGCTTAAGTTTTATCATAATGGATTCTTGAGTTCAAAACTTGTTGGGTTTCGCTACTCTATGAATTTTATGCATTGATACTTGTCTCTTTTCACATTTCAACCCGAGTTCGAAACTCATTCGGAATCTTATAATTTCTCAGCTATTGAAGATTATTTGCTTCTATTCAACTCTTTGCAAGGTCTTGTGGCCGCTATTTCTTTTAGTAAGTCAAGCTCTATATCTTGTGTTGCTGTTTTTTTTCTACCTGTTATCCAAATTTTTCCCCACGGAAAAATTTATCAAACATGACCCCACATAGAAGAAAATTGAAAGGTTCGGTTCAGTCGTGCAAGCTCACAATTGATCCTAAATCTAAGGGGCAGGTGGGTTCAAAAATGGAGCAGAAAATAATGTCAAAGGAGGCCAAAGGCTCATAGAAGAAGAATGAAGAAAGGGCTCAAGTTTTCGGACTTTGCATATAAGTCCACTCGGGGAAAATCAAAAGACCAACTAAGGGAGCTACATACCTCATCGATGCAATTCCAAGGGCAGAATCCAAAGCGGGGACCCCAAATGAGCACCAGCCCTCCACGTGGTCAAAGCCTCGAAAATTTAAATTGGTTGTTAAAAATTCTAAGTCTAGTAGAGGATGCCACGTGTCTCATCGACACACCTTAAAGGGTCAAATTTAAATCCGGTTCCCCAAACAAGTGCAACCTCTCCACATGTCTAGGGTCCAACAATTGTTCCACAATGAGAAGAAGGACCAAATTAGCTAAGTATAAAGCAATACGTGGAAGCCTCCATGTGCCTCATTAGCACAACACCAAGGCTAGGTCTAAAGAATGGTCCCCAAATGATTGCCAACCCGCCCAGCAGTCGGAGTCAAAGAGCGGACAAATTCGGCCATTAAAAAGTCACAAATCTGCGAAGGAGCCATGTTTCTCATCGAGGAATCTTCAAGGGCCGATGCAAAGGGCATGTCCCAAATGAGTGTAGAGCCTCCACATGTCTAGGGTATGACATAGTTACTCCGCCAAATAGGGAGGAATTATCCAAAACACAAAGAAATTGAGCAAGACCAACGGAAGCCGCCACATGTCCCAATGACGCAACTTGAATGACATGACCCAAAAGGAAGGACCCAAACATGCGCAAGCCCCCACATGTATCTTGAGTCAAACATTTGGCCCTCAAATGAAAAGGACTAGCCAAACACGAGAAAATGGAGGATCATCCTGCAAATGATGCCACGTGTCCCTTGAAACTCTTTCAAGAGGCAAATCCAAAATTTGTCCCTAAACATGCGCTAATTCTCCACATCCACTAATAGGGGGACTTAGGAAAACAACAAAAGAAACCGATCAGGACCGCAAAATCTGCCAAATGTCAATTCGACACAACTATAAGAGCATGAAGTGGGGCTGAATCTTCAACACGCACGAGGCTGCCATGTGGAACTGTATGGGCGGATTCATTCATAAATTGTGAGCCCGTGTTAAGCACCCAAACCTCTACCTTGAAAGCCATATCTTTCAACCAAGAGCTCGAGAATCGAGCAGAAATTAATTTTCGAGAGAGATCCGGTGCTCGCTACTCACCTACCACCACTAATAATTTGGTCTACCATTTTTGAAGCTTTCAAGTTTCCCACATGCTGTCATGATCAAGAATGGACTCCTTTCTTTCCTAGCAAGGAATAACACATGGAGGCATGGGTCTTGTATTGAATCCCATCATTATTACACGGGTGGATTTTAATTTTTTCCAAGGTGGCTGGAGTAGGTGGATTCAAGGTGCATTCTAGGGGTCGTTGAAGCGAGTTTGAATTATTCCCTCTCTCCTTCTCTCATTATTTTATATATTGTAAAGGAGAGGTATATTTCAAAGGGTTAGTCATCTTCTCTCTCTTTCCCCCTCTCTCTTTCTTCCTTAGGGTAGAATGTGTAGTCTAAGCCTCCTCTCTTGGCTCTGTAATGGCATTTCCTTGCCCCTTTCCTACCGATGATGTCTGGGTGAACTCTTCAAGCAATAAAATTTGTTTTATGATGCATTTTGTCCATCATTGCTTATTTTATTGTCTCTTCTCACGTTACATCGGTGCGGGGTATACGTGCATAGTTCGATGTCTATTATAGGTTTTGGGAGCCTGTGTTCGATGGGTTGAATTGGTGTTCCATGTGAACTTGATCTCGATCTGTGGTGTATATTGTTAACCCTCTCCTTTGTTCAACTCTCTCCATTTCAGCGGTTGAGATTGTGACCAGCCACCCCCTTTTCTTGGTGTTATCACCTTTATAGTGTAGGATTCCTTTATTTTATGCTCTCTCTCTCTCTCTGTCTCCTTGGAATTGTTAGATTAGGAGTAGATAGTCGCATTTACTTTCTTAGAAGTAGTTTAGCATTAGGATTAGGAAGCAGGAACTAGCCTTCTCTGGAGGTCCATCTCAAGTTTGCAAGTCCCATAGCTTGAGAGATGGTCCAATGTTATGTAGATCACACCGAATGCCCCACTCAGATCTGAGGCCATTTGGGGGTGTTGTGATTTTGCATCAACATTTTTGGCATGCCCAATAGGACAAGTTTGAAGCACCTTACCACTTCACTTCATCATGTTCGATGTGCTCTTGGTGAATATTTCATCCTTTAGAGGCATTTTAAATCACATCTCGGGAACTCCATCTTGTCAACAACCCACCCTCGAGTTGCAAAACTTATTCCCATCCATATCAACCCTTTCATCTTTCCACATCTTCCATCTTCTGCCATTTATTAAGTTGTGTAGTCATGACTTCATTCCCCCGATGTAATCCATAGTGCGCCAGGACATCAAAGAGTTTGATTTCCTATCAGACTTGGAGGAATATTTTGATGAGGAGGGGCTTGTAGAAATTACAAATTTCACTTCCCCATCATTCATCCTTCAACCACAAGAGACTTCTGCCAAATATTCTCCACCGATCATGCTCATTTCATAACATGAGGTTGAGCTACAAAACACCAAAGGTAAGCAATAGTGCCTCCCAGATCCAAGAGAAAACAACTCCACAAGGTGTACATTGTGTTTTTTGATACTTTTAGGAGGGCAAGACACCATTTTCAAGGTGGTTTTTTACACTAATTTTTGACCATGTTATACACCAAATCAACTACATGGTCATAATTTTTGAGGAATGGAAGCTACTTCTCCCCTGTCTATTACGGGTTTTAATTGAGCTCCCCTTGCCTCCGGTTAGTTAAGTTTAGTTTAGGTATGCTTTTAGTAACACGAATGATTTTTCACACTCTGTATATCCCACTTGGGGTGTGTATGATTTTCATTTTATACATAGTGGTGTTGTGACATTTTATTACTCCTAGGTTGTTAGTTGTATAGTTCGGTGTGCCTCTAGTCCATTTATAGAGTAGGTGAAAGCCCCATGTCAATACAAATTTCTACTCTCAAAAACCTCATCTTCAAGATTTTCTTGAAAAAATTGAGAGTGTGGATAACGGGGCAAGTTCAGGATCACCAAGCATAAGTGAGTTTGGCTCATGGTTTTAGGGACAATATCGTACTAGGATATCATTCATGACTCCATGCCTAATGGATACTTCAAGGCCACTAATCACTTCATCTAGTAGGAAGATGTCCCGTGAGTTGCCAAAATTTTATCCTAATTTTTCCCCTCAGAAAAATTGATCAAACACGATTCCACATAGAAGAAAATCGAAGGGTCGGTCTCCGCGAGCTCACAATCGATCCCAAATATGAGGGGTAGGAGGGTTTTAAAATGGAGGAGAAAATAATGTCAAAGGAGGCCAAAGGCTCACTAGAATAAGATTGAATAAAGGGCTCAAAGTTTTCAGAATTCCAATGTGAGTTGAATCTAGGGAAAAGAAAAGGAAGAATACAAAGCGGGGACCCCAAATGAGCGCCAACCCTCCACATGGTCTCATTGGCACACCTTCAAGGGTCAAAATAAAAGGTGGTTCCCAAAAAGTGCCAACTCTCCATGTGTCTAGGGTCCAACAATTGTTTCTAAATGGGCACCAAGACTAAATTGGATAAGTATAAAGGAATAGCGGAAGCCTCCATGTGCCTCATTTCCAAAACACCAAGGCTGGGTCCAAAGATTGGTCCCATGTAGTCGATTTGGAGTCAAAGAGGGGACAGGATATGGTGGTTGAAAATTCACAGAGCCATGAGAGGATCCATGTGTCTCATTGACGCATCTTCAAGGGTTAGACCTAAAAGGTGGGTCCCAAATGAGCGTGGAGCCTCCATTTGTCTAGGGTTAGATATAGGTAATCCGATAAACAGGAGGACTTATCGAAAACACAAAGAGATAGAGTAGGACTAGTGTAAGCCCCCATGTGTCCCAACAGTGTAACTTCAAGGGCGTGACCCAAGAGGCAAGAACCAAATGTGATCGAGCCCCCCACGTGTCCTGAGTCAGACATATGGCCCTGCCAAATGGAAAGTATTAGCCAAACATGAGGAAATAGAGGAGAAGCTTGTGGATGATGCCTCATGTCCCTTTGTTCGCACTCTTTCAAGAGGTGAATCCAAAACTGGTCCAAAAACATGTGCCAACTCTCCACATGTCTCATGTCGTGCACAATATCTCTACCAACAGGGGGCTTAGGCAAAGAACAAGAGAAACCATGTAGGCCCAAAGAAGTTGCCACATGTTAGTTTAGTGCAACTACAAGAGTGGGAAGAGGGGGATGAATCTTCAACATGCATGGGATTTCCACATGGACCTTGTATGGGTAGACTCGTTTGCATATTGCTAGCCCGCGTTAAGTGCCCAACCCTCAAGCTTCAGACGACCATATATTTCAACTAGGAGCTCAGAATTGAGCGGGAATGGACCTTTTAGAGAGCTCCCAGTGCCTACTACTCATGTGCCACCATTAATGATCTAGTCCACCATTTTTGAGGTAGTAAGTTTCCCACCTACCGCCATGACGAGGAATGGACTCCTTTCTTTCCCAGAAAGGAACAACAAATGGACACATGGGTCTTGCAATGAAGCCCATCATTGTTATAGGAGGATTTTAATATTTTCTGGGGTGGTTGGAGTAGGTGGATTCAATGCATTCTAGTGGTGGTTAAAGCGAGTTCGAATTCTTCCCTCTCTCCTTCTCTCATTCTTCTAGATATTGGAAAAGAGGGGCATATTTCAAAGGGTCGGTGATCTTTTCTCTGTTCCCCCTTCTCTCTTTCTTCCTTAGGGTATAATGTGGAGTCTAAGCCTCCTCTCTTGGCTCTATAATGGAATTTCCTTACCGCTTGCCTACGTATTATGTAATGTGTAAACTCCTGGAGCAATAAAATCTATTTCATGATGCATTTTTTCCATCCTTTCTTATTTTATTGTCTCTTTTCACCTCTTATCATTGGAAGGTATACTATGCATACTTTTGATGTCTATTGTAGGTTTTACGATCCATGTTTAATGGGTTAAAGTGGTGTTTCTTCTTAACTTTATCTCTCCGGTGTGTGGTGCATTTTGTCCACCCTCTCCATTGCTCACCTCTCTCCATTTTAGGTAGCTGAGATTTTGACCAGTCACCCCCTTTTCTTGGTGCTATCACCTATGTAGTGTAGGATTCCTTTATTTTATGCTCTCTCTCCCTGTCTCCTTAGCATTGTTAGATTAGGAGTAGATAGTCGCATTTCCTTTGTTAGAAGTAGTTTAGCATTAGGATTTGGAAGAACGAACTAGCCTTCTCTCGGAGGTCCATATTAAGCTCGCAAGTCTAACAGCTTGAGAGATGGTCCAATGTTATGTAGATCAAAATGAATGCCCCACTCAGATCTAAGGCCATTCGGGGGGTGTTGTGATTTTTCATCAACATTGTCTTTCTTTTCGAACTCGACTCCTACATTATCTTATTTCTCTTTCTTTTATGGCTCAAACCCCAACTCATGGGCTTATTCTTCAATATGATTTTATCTTGGTGTATTTATTTTTTGAGTTCTTGTCATCACATTATTCCTCATCTTTTGGGGCTCTTTGTTTGCAAGCTTATTAGGCTCATAGGGTTTTTGGAATCTTTTTTCTCTTGAGATTTGGTTCTACTCTATCGTGGGATGTATTGTATGTAAGGTTGTGTGTTCGAAACATTTCATGCCATTCTGAGTTGGATTTTTTTGCTTCATCTACATTTTAAGTGCTTTGAGTTTTACATATGCAAGCTTACATCTACGTCTACTACATTTGAAAATTTTCAAGCTTCAGGTTCATCCTTGCATTTCTGAAACCTTGATATTTTGTATTAACGGACATTAACTCAAACTAGGATTCCTCCTTGCATACTCTAAGTAATTTATTTTACTCTACCTTAGCTTCGATCATGGGTTTGTATTCTCTCGCATATTTTTTGAATTGTTTGTTTTAGTATGGTTTGAGCTTCATTCGTGAAATGCAATCATGAGTATTTTAAATTTTTCCTCCTGTAGCATAATTTGCAATGTTTAGAGCTTAGACAATACTTAAAATAATGCAAAACGTGTTTGAATTTTTTGATCGCTTCTACTTTTGAAATTGCATTCAATAATGAATTTACACTTCTTAAAATTATTGAAAATTTGCCTAGTATGATACTTTGAATCTTTAAGTCTTGTACTTTGATCATTTCTTTGAAGATATCTAAAGTATTTATTCAAATTTGCATTTGCTCTCGAGGAATGTGATCTTTGAGATAAGATGAAAATTGATAGATCTACTTAAAACTTGCTCTGAAAATGATATTCTATATTCTTTTCTATACTCTTTTCAATACAATATGAACTTTATTTGCAATAAGACACACCTGTAACCTTATATTTCTTTATTTTATTCTTGTAATGACATGGTGCTTTGATCGTGGCATCTTGATTTATTTCTTTGAAGTTTCAAATTCTCACTTTCTACCTGTAGTATGTAATGATCAGCTTGAAGAATTATCTCATTTTTTAGTTATCTTTCTTCATGAAGATCTATACTTTTATTTCCCCTTTAGAAAATATTACATGCAATCATTACTCAGTTAGAAATGTGTAATGAAGTTATTCACCCTCTAATTCTGAGATATTCCTCTGGATCTGTTCTTCATGGCAGTGACATTATTTCTATGTATTGCATTCATTGTGATCTAAAGACATTTAACCTTATGTTCTTCCTGAAAGTTGCATAGCCTAGTTTGAATTTTTCCCATTTTATTATTTATCTTCAATCTATTGGTTGTATCTTAAGAAATTAGATTCTATAGGTATGGTGAACTATTGTACCTTCCTAGAAAACATTCATTTCATGAATTGCAATAGTAACATGGAAGCAACCTATTTTACTTCTAGATCTCTGTATGAAAGATGAAATTGTTGCTTGTTTGCTCCTTCGTAAATCTCTCCTGAAACAGTAATTGTTTTTGATATAATATATTTATCTTTATAAAACCTTTTTAATCCATGGTACTTCACACTTGATTTGAGGCCTTTTGTTCATCTTGTAGACACCATTTTCATTTTGTACATCTACTCATGATTTTGCAGTTAATATTATTTTGAACTTTTCTATAATTTATGTTTACTTGGATCTCTTAACATATATGAATTGTGTTTTTCCTTTGTTGATGTTTGATGGGGTAAGGTTAATTCTGATATGATCTAAGATAAATATTAAGTTCCTATAATGAATAGTGAAATTTGAATATTCTTTAGCTCTTATGTAGCTTTACTTAATAAGTTTTGTAAACTAAAAACAATTGTTGCTCCCTTTTCTACTCTTATAAATATGAATATGCTACATTATTCTTTATTCAATCTAAGCTAAATTTCTATAATACTTATCCATATTCAAATTACTATTTGATTAGTACAGTAGTTTATCTTTTTCATAGCTTTCAAGCATGTATTAGTTGTAAAATAACATGATGGAAAGATGTAAAATGTCCATTTTACATGGTGAAGCCCTGTAAATTTTTTCTTAGATTTCCTTTTCCATTTTGTTTCAGCTACAATTTTATCTCATTCCATTTGTTAGAATCTATAGCACTAAACTTGCATTTATTTTATGGATTAGTATAGGTACATATTTGTATATTTAGCCTTTAGTCTAAACTAAAATAAATTTACTTTTCTGATTCAAGTTACGAATGTAATACTTCTTATATGTAAATACAACAATTAGTGTTTATTTTCTTCTTCTTACCCATACCAGCACATTTAGAAAAACTAGTTAGAAAACATTAGGCTTTTTGGGCTCTCTTATGTTCCATAGTTTTCCTTTTTCATCTTTGCTCCTTTAAATGATTGTGAGAATCATATAACTCGATGTAGAATATTTTTTCTTATCTACTTTGCAATTATCGTTTCTATAATCATACCTCCGATATAAATAGATTCATTCACACGAAGATTGAAAGACATGAACATGATATAATCATGAGCTCCCTGATTGATAGTCACTTTTCCATTTGTCTTTCGTGTACAATGTAGTGTTGAATAACAAGGATGGAGATGGAGAAAAAAATGCAGCGAAGATGGAGTAGTGGGGTAAAAACAAAAGGAAATGATGGGTTCCTTCATATTCTTTTGCTTTTAATTTCATGCATATGCACCTTCTATTTCAGTATTTATGATGTTTACTTGAGTCACATCCCACGGCTTGTGTGGGAAAAATTTGAAATTCCTTATGAATAAAACATTCAATTTAAACCGAGTTGTGTATTTCCTTCTACATTTCATATTTGTATTGGAATTTTTATTGAATTAAACAACTCAATAACATAATTGAATGTATTTAATCATGAAGGAAAGAACTTTAAAATACATGTAACCTTAGTAATGAACTTTGATACTGCTGTAATCTATAACCTTGGTTGTTGTTCTAAAACTTAACACTTCATCTATTCTGTATTGTTTGTCTTCATCAAGATAACACATCATTCCTTCGGGGCCTTTGCATTGTTTTTTTTAATACAAACATGAAATTGTAGACTATGTGATTTTTACATTTTTAACAAGACACATAGTTGTAAATTACATGTATTCATTGATTAATCTAACCGAAAAAATATTAAACTGAAAGAATCTCCCCTATATTAGGTTCACTTCACCAATGCAATCTATCGTAATGGAGTTTCGAGTTGCCAATTTTTGTACAAGTGCAAAAATTTTCAACATTTATGGCGATCATGTGGGAAAAGATGCATGATAGCTTATAGACCAATTGGCTTAATATTTTCCATTGGAAATGGACTCCAAAGCATGTAATTGAAATATGCCTTCTGAAGGTCCAACCTTTCCAAAATGAACTAAAATTAGGAAAGGATCTAGTAAACTAGATCATATGCACGAATGCACTTTATTGAAATTAAAAAAATACAATATGTATAAACTACACTTATTGAAAGGGAAATCCTACTCTAACCAAACATTGTAGGATTTTGAATAATAATGTTTGAGAAAATACCATTCATAGGAATGATAAGTACCTCTCCATTTAGCCTTGAAAGCTGAAAAGCATTATGTTCCTTACAAGCTGAAATCATGTAAGGGACCACTCCAAAGTGTGTCAATTTTTGTGGTTTCTTGGCTTTACATAATCAACAACCCATTTCAATAGAATATTTCCTTCATTGAAGATTTTGTACTTAGCCTTATTATCAAAATTTTGCTTCGTCTATTTTTGATTCTTTTCCATGTTCAGCTGAGCTTGATCTCTTAGTTCTTGTAAGTCCATTAACTTTTTCATAAGGAACCTGCAATGTTTCATTTTCATGTAATTCCATCGATGTAGAAAATCTAATGCAGTAATTCAACTAAGGTGGATATTCTTTCCTCTCTTCCATAGACAAGATTTTACATTGAATTGCCAAATGATCTTTTAGGGGTTACTCTCTCAACCCAAAGTGCTAAATTCAACATTAGATGCCAAGCTCTCTGGTTATCTTTGAGTGTTCTTCTGATGATCCTTAAAATATTCTTGTTATTGCTTTTAGCTAACCCATTACCTTGTGGGTAATAATTAGATGACATACTTAAATAAATTATGTGCTTAATAGCCCAATTTGTTACCTTTGAAACAAGAAATGCCAATGCATTATCTGAAATGATAGTTGTTGGAACAAAATCTACAAACTATACCTTCATTAAAGGATAGTATAAAATTCTCATTAGCCTCTTTCAAAGTTATTGCTTCATTCCACCGTGTAAAGTAATATGTAGCAATCAAAATTCACTTGTGTCCTTGTGAGAAAGGTGGATTTATAGTGCCAATAAATTCAAGACCCCACCGCATGAATAGTTGATCCACTAAAATAGGTTATAGGGCAAGTGAAGGTAAGTGTTATTTTCCAACAAATAAAATACATTTCTTACACTTTCTGATCCATTTAAAATAGTTTTTAAATATGCTAGGACAATAGTAACCAACTTTCATAATTTTTAAGGTTGTAGTACATGCTAAAAAGTGACCTCCTACAGGTCCTTCATGGAATTCAGATAATAATTGCTGAATTCTATCATAATCAACACATCACAACAAGATTCCGTTTATATCTCTTTTAAATAACATGCCATCAATAAAAACATAAGGTACAACTTGTAACCTAAAATACCTTCATTTTTATTTTCCATTCCTTCGGATAAGTATCATGCTATAAATATTCAACCAAATCAATCATCCATCTAGATTCTGAACTTCTTGAATAAGCCTAGGCTACTAATTTTCTTGTTGCACTATGTTATCGATTGTTGATACGTAACTTCAAAGCATGTTGTTTTGGATCTTCTGATTTCGCATCCTGTTGTTTTTCCATTTCAAAATTAGATACTCACACAAAACTTTAACTCAAATTGTTCTCATAAAGACGGATATCAACATCATATTCCATAACTTTCGTAATCCAACTTGTTCTCTTCTCATTCAACTATTTGTTCAACAAGAAGGATTTCACACTTAGATGATAAACTAAAACATGTATCTTGTTATTTGAAAGTATGTACTTTGAATTCTTTAGTCGTCTGATTGCTGAAATTACTTGTTTTTCTAGAAAAGTGTACCTTGTTTTTTCATCATGTAAACTTTGTCCAAAGAAAGCAATTGGCTGCTCAATATTTTCATCATTAACCTGAGTTAATATGGTTGAAATTGTTTCAGCTCCTACAAGTGCATACATTGTAAAATATTTATCAAAATTTGGATTTGCAAGAGTAGGAGCACTGTGAAATGGTTATTTTAATTGCTTCGAATCCTTTTCTTCCTTCGCTAGTCTAAGAGAAAGTCTTATCTTTCTTTAACATAGTTTTCAATGGTTTAACCAATGTTGCAAAATATGGAACAAATCTTCTAACAAAGTTGATTTTTCCCAGAAAGATCTATAATGTATTTTTGATGAGGCAATGATAGTTGTGATATGGCTTCAATATCTTGAAAGGGTCAATTACTAAATATTTTTTGGAAACAATGTGGCCAAGAAATTTACCTTGGTGTCTTGAAAAGGTAGATGTTTTGGGATTCAATGATATTCCAAACTATCTACATAACTGAAAAGTTTTCCTTAAATGTATTAGATATTCATTGATTTTTTTTTGAAAATACGGTAACATCATCCAAATAAACCAATATGCATTTATTTAGTAATGTATGAAAATCCATGTTCATTGCATGTTGAAATGTTGCACCAACATTTGAAAGGCCAAAAGACATTCATTTGTAAGCATAAGTACCCCACTTTTTGGTAATTGTGTTTTATCTATCTTCTTCTCGGAATAGAATTTGATTGTATCCACTATAATTGTCCAAAAGAGGCGAGTCTATCGTAACCAAAAATTGTTCGAAAATGTGATCCATGTTAGGTAGTGGATAATGATCTTTCAATGAAGCCCTATTAAGATATTTAAAATCCACACATAATCTAATTTCTCCATTCTTTTTCCTAACAAGAACAAGGTTGGCTACCCACTCGAATGTTTGACCGAAAAATAATTCCCGATTCAATTAACTTGGATAATTATTTTCTCATAAATGGCTCAATTTTTAGATTTACTATCTTTCTTCTTCCTAATTGGATTGGATTTGGCTGCAACTTTATTATATGCTGACCTAAAATTAGATCAAACCCTCTCAAATATTGGTAGTTTGAGGAAAAACATCTCTGAATTTTTTACTTAATTTGATAAATGACTATTTTTCAGCTAAAGAACATACCTTTCCAATAAGTAGTTTCTTGTCATCATCCACCAAGATTTCTTCATAGTTATTTGTGTGAGTTGAAATCTTGCCTTTGTCTTTTCTTAACTAATCATAAAAACTGAAAATGTCTTCCAGAGTGACAAATCCTTAAGGAAACGTATTTGTTTTTAACTGAACAATTTGATCACCATAGAAGTGATGTAGTTTTTCTGATTTTCGCAGAAAATTCAGCCTCCTGTTATAGAAATTTACAAATCTGTTTATGGTCTTTGAAAACTGCTAACTCTCTCCATTATCGAGGCATGAAGGTCTAATAATTAATTTAATATGTGGTTGTAGGTTTCTATTTTCGATCTGTTCTATTATCTCAAATCTAGCATTGGCAGCCGTAAGTCTTTCTAGATGCTTATTTTCAGCTCTTGGGGCCAGATTGAATGTTAATAAGCATCAAAATCATCTATTAAGTCTTAAAATCTATGTTTGTAAGACTTCAACAATGAATTCTTACAAACATTAAAGTTCTTTACTTAATTAAAAACTAATTCTGAATCTTTGAAAAATTGCAAAGTGTTGATACCTCTCTTTCTAGCCCATTGCAAGCCATGAATTAATGCTTCGTACTCATCTCTATTACAAGTACAAGAAAACTAAAAATGAAAGCTGAAAAGTGCCTTTCATTTGAAGGGGAAGTAAGCATTAAACCTACACCTTGTTCTTTCTTATTTTTGGCCCCATCAAAGTGAAGATTTCATAGCCCTATCATTGATTCTTTGGTTTTGGAGAGAAAGGGAAATGGTGCATTTTCTTCATGCAAGAAATAAACACTAAAAATCTTCTTTTAATTCCTTAAAAGCATCATAGGCATGTTCTTATTGAGTGTTTTCATCCATGGATAGATTAGAAATGCCATCAAGTGTGGAAACATGAGTCAGTAACATTGAAATTAGATTGATCTAGAATTAAGTAATGTCTGCAAAGATTATAAACATGGGGCTCTATATGAAATCTAGCCAGAGGATTTGAATCTATCATAAAATTAGTTCCATATCATGTAGTAAAGAACAAAAGTTACCAATCTAAAGAAAGATAACCTCCTATTTATTCAGTAAAATCTCGTGATAAACATAAGGAAACATAAGGAGGAAAATCTACAACAATCACATCTTGTAGAATTGTAACATTAGAACAAACATGAAAATTTACTTGCAAGTTTCGATAACGCTGATCATTGTATTAGTTTATGTCCCATCTAGCTACAACACGCTTTTCTCTGTAGACTCATACTATAGGCCCAACTTTTCCACAATTTCTTTTGACATAACTATGTTATTTCTACCACTGTCAACCATGTAATTATGAACTAAATGATCACCAATAATCAGATATAAATAAAATGGTGGTGGCTTCTTGATATCATGACGACCATGTCCGCTTTCTAAACTTCCATTTATGTCGGTTTTTAAGAAATTTGCAGCTTAGCAAGTTCATGAGAAAGAAAATCCTTCTATCTGGAATACTTAGAGCATCCCACATTGATATAATAACATTATGGTTTTTCATTACATAAAAAATGTTAAAAGAAGCAATATCTTTAGAAATAGATGCTATTGTTTTAGCATAAGCTTTGGTGAAAACTAACTCGCTTATTACACCATTATTTGAAAGACTCGAAAGGCATTCTTTTATAAGCATAAGTACCCCACTTGGTGGTTAATGATTTTTTGTTTCTATCGGCTTCTTGGACTAGAATCTTATTGTATCCACTATAACCATCCAAAAGAGATAGTCTGTCAAAACCAAAAATTGTTCTAAAAATTTGATCCATGTTAGGTAGTGGATAATGATATTTCTATGAAACCTTTTTGAGATCTCTAAAATACACACATAATATTATTTCTCCATTCTTTTTCCAAACAAAAACAAGGTTGGGTACCCAACTTGAATGCTTGACTAGAAAAAAAAGTACCTGATTTGATTAACTTGGATAATTCTTTTCTCATCAATGGATCAATTTTTGGATTTAGAGGCCTTTTCTTCTACCTAACTGGCTTAGAATTTGGCTATAATTCTATTGGGTGCTGAGCTAAAATTAGATCAAACCCTCTTAAATATTGGTACTTCCAGGAAAAAACATCTCTGAATTCTTTACATAATTTGATAAATGACTATTTTTCAGCTAAAGAACATACCTTTCCAATAAGTAGTTTCTTGTCATCATCCACCAAGATTTCTTCATAGTTATCTGCAGTGAATTGAAATCTTTCCTTTGTCCTTTCTTAACAAATCATCGAACTTAAACAATTTTCTAGAGTGACCAATCATTGAGGTAACTTGTTTTTTTTTTACTGAAAAATGTGATCACCATAGAATTTTTGTAGTTTTTCCTGATTTACTACAGAAAAATTCAGCCTCTTGCTGCAAAAATCTGCAAATCTATTTATCATCTTCAAAAACCTACCAATTCTCTCCATTGTTAGGCATTGAAATTATGATAAATAATATAATATGTGGTTGTAACTTTTTGTTTTTGATCTATTATAGTACAACAAAACTAGCACCAACTATTGTAAGTCTATTTACATGCTTATTTTTAGCTCTTGGGATAAATTGAATGTTAATAGTATCAAAATCATCCATTAAGTCTGAAACTCTATGTTTGTAAGACTTCAGAATGAATTCTTACACACATTAAAGTTTTTCACTTGATTAATAACTAATTCTTACTCTCTGAAAACTTGTAAAGTGTTGATATCTCTCTTTCCAGCCCATTGCAAACCATGAATTAATGCTTCATATTTAGCTACATTGCAAGTACAAGAAAACTACAAACTTAAAGCTAAAAAGTACCTTTCATTTGAAGGGGAAGTAATGATTAAACTTGCACCTTGTCCTTTCTTATTTTATCTCCATCAAAGTGAATATTTCATAGCCCTTCTGTTGCTTCTTCTATTTTAGACAACAATAGAATTGGTGCATTTTCTTCATGCAAGAAAAAAACACCGAACTTATATTCTTCTACTTCCTTAAAAGGGTCATAAGAATGTTCTTCTTGAATCATTTCATCCATGAATAGATTAGAAACACCACCAAGTGCGGAAACATGAGTTATAACATCGAAACCAAATGGATCTAGAATTTGGCAATTTGTTGCATCATTTGAAGCATAAGGCTCAATATGAAATCTATCCAAAGGCTCTGAATTTATGGTAACATTAGTTCCATATCGTGTAGTAAATAAAATAAATAAACAATCTAAAGAAAGATAACTTCTTATTTTTACTGTAAAATCTCATTATAAACATAGGGAAAAATAAGGAGGTAAATATACAACAATCACATCTTATAGAATTGTAACGTTGGGACAAACATGTAAAGTTACTTCTAGGTTTTGATAACACTAATTATGTTAGTTGTTATTCCATCTAGCTACAACACGCTTTTCTCTGTAGGCTCATACTGCGGGGCCTACTTTTCCATAATTTCTTTTGGCATAATGTCTTGCTACTTGCATCATCAATTAACCATGGATTTATGAAATAAATGATCTCTAAAAATCATGAGAATTTAAGACCTTTTGCACCATCCATTTAACTTCTTCAATGCAATCTTGTTCCATTTTGTTCCAAGGACCGTGTCTACTTTCTAAACTTCCTTTTCTACCATTTTTGAAGGAATATGCATCTTAACAAGTTCATGAGAAAGAAAATCCTTCTATCCTAGAATATTTAGAGCATCCCACATTGACATATTAACATTATGATTTTTCATTACATCAACACCTTTGTTAAAAGAAGCAACAGATTTTGAAACAAATTCCACTATTATAACATAAGCTTTGGGCAAAAACCGACTGCTTGGCAATTGCTCTTGATATCGATGTATAAATAATTTTCTTGGATTAGGTTGGGATTGTTTTTTTTGTTCTTACCAGCTCAAACACCTACTATTTTTCTCGAGGAGCAATAGAATTGCTAGATGATTTTTAGCCTTTAGTTGTTGTTTTATTAGGTATTATGGGGAGAATAGGCCTATTTTGCTATTTTGCTCTCTCCTAATCCTTTTCTTGAGCCGTAGTAGTAAGGGCAATAAAGTCATCTTCATTAAAACTGACCAATTTTTGTTTAGGTGCTTTCTAAACATGATTTTCTTACTTCCCACCCTCCATTTGAGGCATGAACAATGTCTCAGGTTTAGGTTGTACAACAAGGCTTATATTTAGGAACACATTTAGAAAATTTGAAGCTTAATAAGGTTGATTACAAGGTTGAAACCATTCTTCTGTAGCCATATTAATTGGGTATAAATAATTAGATGAACTAGGAGCCTTTGGGTCAAACTACCTTTGCTGATATGGTTGTCTATAATTTTGATTCTATTGATAAGGTTGCCAATTTTGCTAGTTTTGTTGATAAGGAGCTTGATAAGGTTTGCTAGGTAATGCAAGTCTATTTTCAATTGAAGTTAGATTGTTTCACATAGTCTACAAATATTTAAACACTCCATATGATGGGAAAGCAATATAAGGTTCCAAAATGGTGATAGGCTGTGGGATAGGTACCGAATATGGTACAAAAGGCATTGAAGGTCTTGGTTCCAATTTACCAGCTTGAATAAAGTTGTTTTTAGCTCAGATAACAATATCATAAGCTACTGGGAGAGTCTCTCTTCCCATAGACTAAATCATAGATGAAATATCATTGTTTAGGGATCTACCATAATAAAGAAAAGCATGGTGAGGTTGAGGCTTAACACTTGCTAGAATTCTTTCCCAATTTCTAGCAAAATGGATATTAAAACTAGCCATAAGTTCATGATGAACTCTCACTATTGTAGAAAATTATTCTATGAGGGATAAATGATCCGAATGATCTTGAAATTATTTAATAAATTTCCCACGTAACTCATCCCAAGTTATTATGGTTCTAATATCCAAGTTTATATACTAGTGTAAGGCTTTCCCTTTAAAGGATGCAACTAAAAGTCTCAAGGCTACATTTTCATGTGTTATACTAGTGACTTCACATAGGGCTGCAACATCTTTGATGTTCTCTGTAGAGTGTAACGTGATTTTCACCGGTGAAAGAAGATTAAATTTTCATGGGAGCATTAGGAATATCATGATAATCTGGGATTACTAATGAGTTTCCATTAGTAAAGGTCACAAATTTCCTAGGTGGTTTAATAGCCATTGGAAAAACTGCGATCTAAACAATGAAATTGATACGTGGTGAAGGAATATTAGGAGGAGGGTTGTTAAAACCAAGCCTATTATAAGGTAAGGTATTACCAACTCTTCTTCTTCTTACAGAATTCAAAGGTAAATAAATAAAATCAAAAGGAATTCCTCTTACCGATGATCTTGTAGTCACTTTAGGTATGGAACATGCTACAAAACTAGTCTGAAATCAGCCTTATAGAGTCACCAAATAAATCTTTTAATCTTTAGAATAAGTTGCTGCAACTTGTTTCTCCAAAAGTAACTTTTATTTGTTGTGAATATGTTGTAAATTGTTGTAATCTACTCAAAGATCTCGATTCATTGTTCCACATAGGCATGTCAAAAATTGTTATCTCTCGAATGAGCACCGTTTAGAGAGATGACTGTAGGTGCTCTAAGCTTACTCTGGATCTCTCTCTTTCATAGATACAATGGAAATACCTCAGGTCTCTGTGCATACCAATTGTTGAATTGAGTCTCTAGTATCAAGTTTGATTCCTTCTTTATGTATCCTAAACAATTTTTTTGGGGGTTTTGAGGGTAAAATGATGACTTTAAATGAATTAAAAGCGGGGTGATACACCAAACTTTTTGAGGGCTTTGGTTGATTACATGTAGATATATTTGAGAGTGGATCCTGGATGCACAAACCAATATTTTTAAAAATATTAAGGAAAAACACTTGATGTATTAAGGGAATGATTCACAACAATACTATTAAGATAAGAAATGCACAATAATATTACGTAGAAATTACTAAATTTGCAGCAAGGTAAGATGATCAATTACGAATTTGACATTCATAAGAAAAAATAATGTATATAGAACACTAAAAATAGTTGGAAAGGAAGAAATTAACTCTCATTCAAGGGGAAAAACTGGAATGCTTTAGCACTCTGTTTCAAAAATTCCTCCCTTTTTGCATTGCAATTACACACAACATATAACAAGTATTTTCATCACACCCACCTTAAAAATAGATTAAATATTGTACTCTCCCATACATCCTATTTTTATCCTTTATCTTGAATAAACAAAGGAATCAAAATAAACATTCTAATACAATGAGGCATTAATAGCCTTGGTTAAAAAATACACTCGGTCAAATTGTAGTGATTGTTTCTATTTTAATAAAGTTAGATGAATAATTTGGCTAATAATAAGATTTGATTGATGAGTAAGTCTTTTCTAATACATGTAATCTCTGTCTTCTAGCTGATGATGTGACATTTACAAATTGACCCTATTACAACGATAAATTTGACATTCTTTAGTTCTGCCCCCTTGGATGCACATGCAAAATAATATCTTTGTGTGTGAGAAAGATAATTCTTTTGATTTAACACTTTAGAAAATTCACCCCAAGTGTGGGGACCACATACAGGTTCTAATGTTTACATCTCCATGCATAAGTTTCTTTGTCTCTTTTTATCATGTCATAATTTATTTTAAATGTTGGGACCATCATGCCATGGTGTAGAGACACTTTTCTTTTATTTCCTATGCCACCTGTACTTAATTTTTTCATTCGAAGATACTAAGGTCATTTGATTTGTCTAAGGTAATAAGGACCTTAGCTTGACTTGGTTGGCATACACTTGATCAAAAAATCATGTTTGAAAAGGCCCCCTTTTGATTTTCTCATGGTCATAATATAGTCATGACACTCCTTTTGAATTATCATTACCATATGGTTTTTGGCTTTGAATAATCATATCACCTTTTGCAAGGTCACGGGATCCTTCTTTGAATTTACATGACATGAATACTATTTGGACCCCTCAAAATCATTGGCATGGACTAAGTTTGAGAAATGATTATTGGCTTTGATTTTTATACGGAAAATTATAGTTAACAACCATAATAATTAGTCAAGGAGGAACCTTTTTCTATGATAGACTGACCCTTGAAATGTCGGTGACCATACTTTGACTGTGAAGGGATTAGGGTTTTCTCAATTCTTGACATGTGTGTGCATTTTTAACCATGTTTTTCTTTGGAATAAATCATGATTCTATATGGAATTTGATGATGGTTTTGGACCACCGATCTCTCGTCCTTGATTAATATTCACTATTGATCTTTCAATCATGTGTGGAGTTTGGGTTGTTTACGGTTCAGATTGAAGTTTGTATAGAGATTTGTGACTGGATGGTGGCCATTTATCTCTATACTTTTAGATCTCCGATCGTTGATGTTTTAACTATGGATTTAGCATTGTGTATCATTTGATTTCACCGATTTTATCCCGACCATTGAGCAATAAATCTGGTGAGTTAGATTAGTTAAAAGGCTCAATGAGCTCATCATTTGTCATTTTTTTCTTGTTTCGAGTGGAAAATCCATGCCCATTTTTTCTTCACCACCATTGTTGATGCTTACAAGCTCGATTTATTCACAAAGAATAACTCTTCCTATTCGGAGGAACTATGCATGCATGTTTTCGTTCTATGAAACTCTATGAGTGTGAACAATTGCATATTTCTATCATTTCTAATCGTTTTTATTTCGTATAAGATCATTTTGGGAATGGACACTATTTCAAAGCTGAGATACTTTGTTTCGACATTCTAACTCAAAGATTTATATTGTGTTTCTTAACTTATATCATGATGGATTATTGATTTCAAAACTTGTTGGGTTTCGCTATGTTGGTTTGAAAAACTATCGGTTAGGCAGGTCATGGGGAAATAGGCCAACAGTGTGCAGGGCATAGCCCCTCTTTGAGACAACAAAGCAAAATTGGTTTATTGCTAATCTATCAAGCAGAATCTATGTAAATCTACACTGTTCTAACTTCAAAGGGTTTTGGGATCTCATCCCCACAGAGGTATTTTCAACAACGAACATAAAACAAGGAGGGAAGGAATGGAGGAGGGTAGATCTGAAGGAAGAAAAGAAATGAATTCCAAGACAGAAAGGTCAGAAGGTTTATGCTTTGGGCTAGTAGTAAACAGAGCCAAACTTACTTGCATAAAAAATTAAAGCAATACTGATGAACATATGACAATAGTAGGAATGAATCCAACAAAATAAAAACATAGATCTAACTTAAAAAATATCTGATGCAAATAACACATATATTAAGCACAAAGTCTGAACATATGTATTAATATTTCTTCTGTTACAAGAAAACACAAATTATTTCTTTACTCACTTCTCTTTTCATACAAAAAATTTCCCCCTTGAATATAACAAGTACTCAAGTATTTATAGAAGGAGAAGAGGAAAGAAGAAAAAAACCAACCAACAACTATTTACAAAATATCTTACAAGATATTTACAAAATATTTAAAAAGTCAAAGGTTGACTTTGGGCAAGTTTTGGATTGCAACATAGATGATGTCATCATAAATGCCAATAAGGTTTTTAAATATTTTATAAGAATGATCAAAGCATACACAAGAGCAGGAACTACTCCTCATCATCTCTTTTCTCGATATTGGTGTCTTGCTTTTGATCGGGAGAGGTGATGTGAAACTGTCCTCGATATTCCATAAATTTGCTGATCATTTCCTAAAGTTGATCATAATCTGGACCTTTGAAATGGTCGCCAATGACTTCACAAGTTTATTTATCATTCTTGAGATTATAAGGTAATCTGGTGAACTCCTCGCATGCATCGATCAAGAAACTAATGAAATCACACAGGCCAAGAGGTTATTGATTGACTCTTAGTCAAAAATGACCTCTAGTGCCAAACCTTGAGTGACTATAGCCTTGAAGCGATAGAATGTATCGTCTACTTCCCTCAAGGTGAACGATTCACTGAGCATCCCTAGAGACATATTTGTAACTGTCTACTCCATGTTGTATTGTGCGTCCAGGGCTTCATCTTTGATTTTATCTATCCTCTCCAAGATATATTCCATCTAATCAACCTAGTAATCTAATGCAACAAGAGCTTTATTATGTTCCCACGGGTGATCGATGACGCCGACCTTTAATAGGTCATTAGCTGAGTAGTTAGCCATTGCTTGGAATGTTTCATGTTGCAACTTGGCATTATCCAATTCCTCGAAGAGGGAACCTGCTACTGCTTGTAGCTCCTTATTTGCTTGATCTATATCCTAGTAGAGCACTGTGAATTTCTTAATCATTTCCTCACTATCTCTGAGGATTCACTCAATCTAGGAGGATATTTTTGCACCTTGTCCACCAATCTTAGCTTATTCATTGATTTTATCTGACTAATAACTTCCATGGTTTTGGCTGGAGTCACAGGAGGAGCATTGCCCATTCTCTGCAATGCTTGGAGGAGATGTTTGTTTTGTTCCTTGAGTATTCTCTTCTCCTCTTTTTCTTCTTGGAGCTTCTTGCAAAGGGCATCCACTGTAGACAAGGCTTCTCCTTGTAGGATTTTAGATGAGGTTCCCATTGTGACTTGAGTCACTGTGAAGTCTGTAGGAGACAAATCCTTCTTTTCCTTGGTGGGGTCCGGGTAAGCAATCTCCATGACTCTCTCCCCTGAAGTTCTTTTTGAAAAGTGAGTTATTGCTTTCTACTTCTTGGGTCCCTTCTTTGGAATGATAGAGAAGTCCATGGGTGCGATGGGAACCTTTCTCTTATGCTAACTCAAGTGGTCAAAAATCCAACTAGGACTTATGGGAGTGGGAGTAGAGGAAATAGAAGAAGAAATGGGAGTGAAAGGGGGAGAAACTATAGAGGCCTTGAAATAATGTTGAAACACTCGGTGGTGGAATTGACAAGGAGTCCAACGCACCACTACTTGTGGGGCCTGGAGTTACTACAGGAGAAGAAAAGGACATGGAAATGGAATGGATATGCAATTGGATGGAGGGAATACTGGGTGATAGATCCACGAGAGAGGAGAAGATGGAAGAGGTGTGAGATGGAAGGGAGGAAGGTAGAGGGGAAGACATATCCATAGGAATAGATGTTTCAATGACAGGAGGAGGAGAAGAAAGAGAAGAAGGAATGTTGGGTACCTCGGCAGTTGTAATCATGATAACATCCTGAGTGGATGTATTTGTTGAAACCTATGTTGTTTCTCCTTCTTTACCTGGAGACACCAGTCGACCACTTTCTTCTTGGAAGAAGAAGGAAGGCCTTCAGGAGCTTCTTCTTGTTTGCTTGATTCTCTCCTCCTTGTCTTTTTATTTTCCTTCCAAAGCACTTGGGCCGGTTTTGGAGGAGCTCTTCCTCAAGGAGAAGTAGTGAAATCTACTCTGAGGTAGGTGACACCATTCTATTTGCACCAATTTTTAGTGCACTCCAACATGGGCTTAACCCATTCCTGAATGGTCTTTAGTACCTTTGTTGATCTCTATGAATGGCCTATCATCCCCATTTGTGTCAAGGTAGACCTGATCAATTTCTTGATCAATCTCTTGGAAATCCTTTGGGATGATGGCAACACCATAGTAAATGATATCATCCAGAGCTAGGTGAGAGTGATCCTTTCACCTGATTTCTATCTCATGTGTCAGGTTGATCCAAATTTCCTCGATCTCGGGAACATGGATGGGATCAATTTTTGCCTTTGGGAGGTAACTTCAACAGTCAAAGGTCAGCCTTGCTAGGAAGTTGTGCTTCAAATTCAGCAATTCTAGCTCAACATACATCTCCGATCTTTGGCAAGTGTGGGGCAGGTGTATCGGCCAACTGTAAGGGGGAATGGAGTTCCTCCTTTCTTTCTTTTCATACACTTCTCATGGTAAGTGATGAGATGCCTTGAAAATTCTAAGAGGATCAGATTTTACCCTGCATAACTTCGCAGCTTCATTTGCTAACCTTTGAAATTAACAGCCCTAAGATATGTGAATGTGGGAAATTACGTGAAAACGCTCCCCATTTTTTTGCGGTAGAAATTACACTCGGGCTGGTTCGACCATGTGTCATGTTCGGTCTCAACAAGCAAATCACCTCATAGAATAAGATGTCATTGATTTTAGAGAACTGCGGGATGTTGTTCTCGAGCCTTAGCTCTAGGTAGAACTCATATATCTTGACTTGGGACCATACCCCATTACGAGCTAACCCCACAAAATCTCTTGCTGATGCAACAACGTATACAATGTAGGAATTCATGTAGAACTTCCCAATTGTTAGAAATTGTTGGAGCTACTAGGAGATGGTGTCACTGATGATTTCACCCCAGCCAAAATGTTGATCAGGTGCATTCTTGCTCATGGTCTCCAGATACCTCAGCATCCATTTGTGGAAATAATGGGCATCAAGGAGCCCAAATACTCTGTTTAGGAAGGTGATTGTATCACTCAACTCCTCATTGAAGTCACTATGGTGGATGGTCTATGGCCATCTACTCACCGACTTCTTATTCTTTAGATAAAGCTCATTCATCATTTACATGCATTTATCCTCATTATCATCCTAGGCCTTCTTGCAGTCTTCGAGACTTATCTCTACATATTTCCTATGATGAGGAATGCCTAGGGTCAGTTCAAAGTGACGGGCTATGAGGTTGATGATCATATTTTTCTCTTTTCTTCAACACATCTAGTGTCCTTGTTATAGAAGCGGGAAACCAACATGATTAATTAATTATTTACAACACTTCTTGGCGGCCTAGCTGCAAACTGTAATCCACTGCCCACTAGTTTGTTCATCCACGGGCCACTACTTGCCTGGTTGGTCCTCACCCAAAAATCATCCATGTCAATATGACCTAGCTCGGAGTCTCTGATGTTAAGGCTGCACTCTGCATATGAGTCAGGCATCCCGACCTTCCGATATTTGTAATTCATTTCTTGTTCGATTTGCTTAGTTTTAGCTTTAGACTTTGTTGGTTTCTTGCTTGAAGAAAACATGTGTGAGCTTAAGGATGGATGTTGTTGTTTTGTAAGAAGAATCAAGGAGTTCTAATATAGAAGAGCCATGTCAACCGTCATATTATTCAACATGAAAGCTTGCAAAATGAAAAAGTAGCAATTATAAGGCTTAGGCGTTGTTATCCAAAATTCACCCCTCAAGGTAAATTTGATAACATGCATCAAATTCTCAAGTCCCAGGCAAATAGATTGAGTCACGGCAAAAAATTTCATGTTTCTAGGGTCCCCTCATATTTTTCTAACTCCCCTGTCCAAGTAGAAGAGAGCAAGTTCTGAGGAAAGGTAAGAAAAATTGCAAAAAACAGGCTCGGGCCAGAAAAAATCATGAAAAATGGCTAAGTCCTAGTCCTCGCAACAGTCGGGAAATTTGGGACATCTGGGCGCGAACCGGCCGAAAGGCCACTAGGCAGTCTGCGCAGCATTTGGGACATCCGGGCCAAAGGGACACGAGGGACGTGAAAATCCGAACTGGCCGAAAAGTTGAAAAAAATTGACTAACTGTTGAAACAGGCAGTTTGGGACATCTGGGCAATTAGTACGCGGACCGGCCGGATCGGCCGAAATGAGTCAAGGCAGCCCGAAAAAGTCTGAGACACGCGGGCCAAAAGTACACAAACCGGCTGGATCGGCTGAAATGAGAACTTTTGTTCTGGAACAGTTGAGACAAAAGGGCGCAAACTGGCCGAACCGGGTGAATCGGAAAAATTTGTCCTAGACGGTCCGAAAGCAAATGGGACATCTGGGCCGCGAGTACGCGAACCGGCCGGTTCGGCCGAAATGGGAAATTTCAGCACTGTGCCAAGTGGGACAAAGGGACACGGATAGCCGAAGGAGTTGAAATCCAATCAGATCACACCACATGTCACTTTGGAAGAAAAGGGACATGGAAGCCCATTTCGGGCGGTTCGGAAGAATTTGTCCCGCGCAAAGACCTTGGGACATTCGGAACAAAGGACGCGTGGGGACGTGAAAAGCTGAAGTGGCCAAAGGGAGAGGAAGAAAAGTCAACGTGTTCGGGGTAGATATATTTAAATAAAGGAAACGTGTTCGGCTCCAGTCGGTTAATGCTCTTTCCGTCAAATGACAGAAAACACTCTGAGCCCAAAATAGTTGCCCGCACTCAGAAGGCCATAACTTTTGCATTTCTCAACAAAATCACACAAAATTGGTACCGTTGGAATCGTGGCTTTGATTCCAATGCACAAAAATCAATAAATTATAGATTTGATCAGAAATTGATTGATTTTTTTAAGAAAACGTGGCCGGGTTGAGAACAGTGTTTTATTTGGTAGTTGGGAGTGCCATTAAGAGGCATGGTCATCCTTCTTTCTCTGCTGCAGCACATGGGACAGTATGGGGATCCTTTTGCAAGTAATATATAATCATTTCACTCAATTTAATGCCTCTTACAGGTGGTTAAAGGACAGATTTTAGGATTTCCATTTTCCCTTCTCTTTTCCTTCTCATTTTCTATAAATTGGAGTGTTGGGCTCATTGTAAAAGAGGGAGTTTTGGGTAGGAAAGCTCGCCAAAATTGCTTGTGAAGCCGGTGTGTTGCAGGCCCCTGTAGTGGACTCCTTGCATGGTGATCCAGGCCCTTATCTTGTAATAGATTGAATCTGTGCACAACATGAAGCAATAAAATACCGGTTTGTGGATGTATCTCCCCTGCTTTGTGTTTTCTTGCATTCTTCTTGCCCCTTTGATCTTTCCATAAGAATATTGTGTCTATTATAATGTTCTTGCAGGGATTCATTAACATTGTGTATGCTTGGAATATTGTTGTGAATGCATTTTGCTAGATTATGGTGAACTGTCATCACCTCTTCTAGTGTGCACTTTGCCTCTGTATTTCACACATTTGGAGATTACTCTCACACCCTCCTTTCTCGGTGTATCACCGCTTTAGTGTAGGATTTTATTTTATGTATTCTCTCTCCTGGTCCCTTGGAAATTTAGATTAGAATAGTTAGCTTATCCCGCATTAGGGTAAATTGTGGCAGTAGTTTAGGAGCAAGAACCAACTTTCTCACGGAGGTCTATCTCGAGATAGCAAGTCCCAAAATTGGAGATAGTGCCCATGTTATCCAATCACCTTTGGATGCTTAGAGTGATCAAACTAGAAATCGATCAACGTCCGGGGGTGCTTGTGATTCGGTGATAACGGGCGTAAGGCTGCGAGTTCATAGCATCTTTGCAGAGGCCTAAAAATGTTGGGCACAATTTTCAGGATGTTGAATTGAGTAAAAATGTGCTTAATGTTTATAGGAGAAAATTTGCGCCAAGTAGAAAGGGCACGGTTTTTTGGATGTTAACATGTAATTTTGGGCGCCAAAGGGTAAAGCGCATTTAGGAAGGTGTCAACATGAGGAAAATTGCACTTGGTGTTACATGAAAAGTTTCGAGTGCAAAGACAAGGTGTGTTACATGGGTTAACAACACATAATATGGCATGTTGATGTCAAGGAAGATGCATCTACGCCTTAGGAAATTTTTCTTTGGTGGGCGCAGGAAATGGAGTGCAGGTGCGCAAGGCGTAACCTTGAGAGATGTTACAAGAAGAAACAATGCACCAAGGAAAAAATGCATGGCATGGATTTGCAACACACAAACATCCAATGTTGATGTTGCATAAGTGGCAGCCTGCACCTTATGAAAAATGCTAAGTTCTCTTTAAGCTGGCGCAAAAAAAGGTTGTGTTACCTAGGTATACATTGCGCCAAGGTGCAACTATGGGAGGTGCAACATGGAAAGGAAATGCGCCAAGGATTTGGTGATTTTTGTAATTTATTTTATTTCTTCTCTCATTTTGTTTTGTCAAATGGAAAAGAGAGGGTTTCATTAAGATAGAAAATAGGGAATACAGCCTTTTGGTTTCTTCAGAGGCAGGGGCCTTCCAGATTTGTAGATCTAGAAGGAGAGGAAAAGGGGTTTCTAGTTGGTTATAGATTGTTAGGTTCCTCTTTTTAGATTTAACCTTTTATACAAGCCCTAAGCCTAACACAACCAAAAAAAAAAACCACAACAAAAGGAGGCTAGGAGCCACTTACCCGGATTCATAAAAGACGAGGAATGACGTGGTACCCACAAGCTCGAAAAATAGCATGCGGGGGACAACGACGACGGCATTGTGAGTAGAGAAAATACTTTTTCAATTTTTAATTTGTGAAAATGATAGGTATCTGGCACCTATTTATAAGAAAATTGGCATTTATTACTTTACCAACTTCTTTTGCCGATTTCTAGAGTGTCAACACAACAAAAAGTGTGCCTTAGCGCAACCTTATGAATGTCGACACAAAGTTTCCTTCGCCTTAAGCGCACATTTCATGATGTTAACATGATAATTCCAGTGCCAAGGTTCATAAAGGGGCATAACTTTCATGTTGTTGACACGACATTGAGTGCATTGAAGGATTTTTAAGGTGGCGCAAATTTCGGTATGTCGACATGATATTTCCTGCGCCTAGTTCAAAAAGGAACACATTCGGGATTGTTGACACATGAAACTATTTGAGGGAATAAGCTTAAAAATGGATAAGTTCATAAATAACTTGATTTTTGAAAGGGATTTTTAGGCCATTTTGAACATTATCAGACTTCTTTCGGGACCAAAACGGAATTTTTGGTATGGTTACCTACAAATTTCCCTTGTCAATTTTACAGGATAACAACTAGCTATTTCTGGGGACTATCTTTGAGTGAAACTCAAGGGTAGAGAATCCCAGATTTCCACGTGCCTATCCATTGGTTTACAGAGAGTCAAAAACAAGGGCGAATAAAAGGGGAAGGAAGGGAACACACAACAAACAGAAGCAAACACACAACGAAAGAAAACTGTAAAAAGAAGAGAGCAAGCTCTACTTCTTAAAAATCTTTAGGTGCTGCCCGCTATAGGGAAGTGGGAGCTCGGTTCCATCCAGATATGAGAGATAGAAACTATTCTCTCTGTTGAGTTGCTTGATCTTGTATGGCCCTCTCCAAAGGTAGTAAAACTTCCTATGCATACCTTTCGGTTCTCTTAATTTGTCCCCAGAGAGAACAAGATCTCGCACTTGGAAGTCTCTCTATTTAACTTTCTTGTCGAACAAAGTATCTTATCTTGATTATGATGTTTAGTGATCTTTTCAACCACTTTTACTTTCTTTTCTTCAAGTTCCGCTAGGTACATAATCCTCTTTTCAAGATAATTCTGTAAAGTTTCATCTTTAATTGTTCGAGCCAAGCGTAGAGCAGGAAGTTCCGAAGAGATAGGGATTTCAGCATCGATCCCATATAACACTTGAAAAAGGTGACATGTCGAGAGACCTCTTTAGAGTGATAGAATCTACCCACAAAGTGTCGTATAATTATTTGTGCTAGGACCTCTAGTTTTCATCAACTAGCTTCCATATGATAGTAATCGAGTTCTTGTTCTTTGGATTATGCTGACCATTTCCTTGAGGATAATAATTAGAAGCATGAGCCAAGGTTATTCCATATCCATAACAAAAACCAATAACTTCCCATGAAGATAATTTGGAAGTGTTGTCAGCAATGATTTTGTGGGGAATGTCAAATCTCACAATAATAACGGGCCTGAGGGGAAATGTAGCCAACTTTGGTTTGCCAAACAAACTATTGGCAAAGATCACATTTCACTACCGAGGTGGCTACATCCTAAAATAGCGTCACCAATAGTACTGCCCGAATGATCTTATGTCTTGTCACCGATGAGGAGAAGTGACAACCGTATGCCGAGTCGTGAAAACTCTCTAACAATTTTACGTGTTGTGTCTTGTCAACACATCGTAGAGAAATGTCGTCAATTCCACGTTTATACAATCCATCATCCCATATGACATATCTCGTGGCTCTAAGCTTCACCGTTCACTTTTCCTTTTTGTTAGGTGACTTGGGCACTTGCCATAGGTGACAAAGAATGCGATGTTATAATACCATTAGTCATTGGTTGCAACAAACAGAACCATGGGAAAATAATCCACTTTCTCTAGTTCATTTTTTCTCCATTAATGTGATCAACTTTCTCTTTAGGTACCTCTAAGTCTTTATTTTCAGCCATTAGCTAACATGAGACCCTTACATCTTACCAACTTGGTTGGTTTGATGTCTATATCATATTATTGAACCTTTGCAATCTAATTCCCTTGTAAGCTCCTAATTCATGTTGAGTTAGGATAGACTTAATAGCCGTGTCAGGGACCATCACTACTGTATGAGAATTTAGAATATAGTAGCAGAAAATTTTGACTACTTTTACCACGGAAAAGGCATGCTTTTCCAATTGTGACCTATTCAGTTCATGAGGCTTGAGAGGAGAACTCATGAAATTGATCGGGATTCAACATCCTCGAGTTCTTTTACATCAAGATAACCGATACAATATGCATAGAGGCATAACTATACGTGATGAAGTCTTTATTGAAGTCAGGACACACCAGAACATGTGTATGAGAAATGAAGGTTTTTATGTCTTCGAATTATTTTATTCCTTTCTCACTCCATTAGAATGTTTGAGACCCTTTCATCGTATTAGATATATGACGAGTCTTTTCAACAAAATCAAGGACAAAGCATCTAAGAAAATTTACCTTTCCGAAGAAAAAGTGAACACCAGTCTTGCTTGTAGGCAAAGTAAGGCTCTGAATAGCCTTGACTCTTTCAACATCTATCTTAGTTCCTTCTCTGTTGATGACATGGCCTAGTAACTTTCCTTCGGTGACCCCAAAAACTAACTTCTTGGGATTTATGAAAATCCTGTGCTCTCGGCATCTGATCAAGACTTGTTCCAAATGACCGCAATGATCACTTCATTTTTGGAGAACACGGTTAGGTCATCTACATAGAATACGATGAATTTTTCCATCATACCTTTTAATGCAAAGTCTATTGCTCATTGGAAGGTAGCACTAGTGTTCATCAAACCGAAAGGTATTCTTTTGTAGGTGAAGTTACCTCAAGGGGTGGTGAATGTTGTCTTGAATTGGTCTTCAGGCATGACTTCAATTTGATTGTAACCTAAGAAACCATCAAGCATAGACAACATTTCTGAACAAATTACTGCATGTAGCACTTGATCCATTATTAGCAATGGATAGTTATCCGTTAAGGATGACTGGTTCAAGTTACGAAAATCCACGCATATGCATATCTCACCATTCTTCTTCCACATAGGTGCAATATTTGTAACCTTGGTATTGTGATGAATCAGAAAATTAATTCTTTCATCCAACGTCTTCAATTTCTACGGATGGTACCCAAGATCTTAGGGTTGTAGTGCCTTTGCTTTTGACAGAAAGGCTTAACGTCATCCTTGAGCGGGATGTCATGCCAAATTTCCTTTGGCTTGAAAGACTTTAGATCATTATAAGACCATGCTAATACATCCATGTACTTTTTTAGCAACTTAAAAAAATTTCTCTTTTCCTCGGGCGTGCAACACTTCCCAATACTCATGGGACAAGGATGTTCGGCAAGATCTAGATTGATTTGATTCGGTTTCAGAGAAGAGGAAGGATCATCCTATCACTTTTTCTTGACAAAATGTTCATGATTATCAAATAATCATTCTAAGGAAACCAAACCTTTCGTAATCTTATTTCCTTGAGCTATATCATTTTTTCTTTTTGATTCATGTGCTTGACCGGTGAGAGAATCACAACACGTAGAAGTTGACCCATAAAAATTAAGTTCTTTGAAATTTTCAGCTTTCTCCAAAAAAGTGATAAGTTGGTTGTCATCATTGAAAACTTGCCGGTGTTGTGCATTATCCGGCACACTTGGGCAAAAAATCACCGAATGGTATACGTATCTATTTTCAACCCGGGTGAGGGAGCATGAGAGAGGATGAGATAGCCAAGTGACTCAGCCATGTCATTTTGAGCTCGTGGAACTACTTTGATTGAGAAAGCATCAAAATCTTCAATGCTATCCCATACGGCATTGAGGTTGTGTCTCGAGTCACCATTCTTTACTTGATATATCCCTTTTACCTGATTGAAAATTAGCTCAACATCACCTTGTAATCTTAGATTGTTGATCCCTTTCTCTTTTACAGCTTACATGCTAAGCAACAAGGATTCATACTCGGTAGTATTATTCATATTGAAGAACTGCAACTTGAAAGAAAAAGGGAAAATCTCCTCTTCAGGAGATATTAGAACAACCCCAACACTGCATCCACTTGTTGCACAACTACCATCAAACTGCAATGTCCATACTTTGTTGAGATCCTCTTTTTAGATGAGAACATCCATTCTATCTGAGTCGGTGGAAAGGAGTAGTTCCCCATCCCTGATGATTCGAAAATAATATGAGCCTTAGGGTCATCAAAGTTGGTGACTAGATATTTCTTTTGTGACTCTAGTTCAAGTGTTTGCATCACCCGTTTTGACAGAATCCTATCTTTAGACTATTCCATATGAATTTCCCTACCAACTTCTTTACCGAAGCTCTTCCTAGCAATATCCCGTATGCTTATGGAATATCATCTACGAGAATAGTCATTTTTACCCTTTTCTCAAGAAATACCGCAAATGCAAACCGCACATCCTTGATCGACCGAGTTAATGGTACTGTTTTGTTTCCATGGAGAAGCATCTGCCAAAAGGTTTAGTAAGTGTGAGGCCCAAAGCATGGGTGACCTTTGCTGGCATAACATTGTCAAAAGCTCCAGAATCAATTATATAGTTACTTAGTTTATGACCATTAATTTGGAGGAGAGATAAAAAGGTTCAATTTTCCCGACGTAGAAGTTAGGGCAATGTTTACGTGAGATGTAAGAGGAGTGGGGAGAATTCCTTTTTGGGAAATAGGAGGAGGGATGGAAGCCTAGATTTGGATATGCTTAATTAATCTTATAAGCTGCTCCGGGTTCGACTGAAGGTACTCAGCTTAAGACATATAGATCTTGGTATTTTTGGAATACAACTAAGGGTTGCTTCTAACGAAAGAATGAATCCTTCGTTCTAAGTTTGTGGAGGAGGATTATTGGTCTTTATGGGATTGGAGGAAGGATGGTTCGGAGAAGAAATTGGAGGAAAATAATTCTTTACAAAAGTTTTAACAGGAGGTTGAGTAGGAAGGGGATTACCTCTTTTAGCAATCGTTGAAGGAGGAGTTACCACAGCCTTTTCCTTTTGTTTTTTTAGCAGCAATCTTTGCTTCTTTTCCTTGTGAGTGAGTGAAAACTATGTATGATTGTCCACTCGCATACCCTTGGGTACCCTCTTCTTCATCAGATTCCTCATCTTTGAATTCCATATACCCAATAGTAGAGTCACCAGTCGGTTCACCGACATCTTGATCATCTTCACCTTGCGATGAAGGTTCTTCATAATTTAGATCATCTTCTTTGATTTCAACCAAAGCATTAACCGGAGGGGCTTCAATTGCTAACCTTAGAGAAGCAACAAGAAAACACGGACTTTGAGGGGCATTGTTGGGAGTGAAGTTCCTCCATGGGATATCTGGTAAGGAGTAGTAGATGATGTTTGAGCCAATTGCTTCTTTAATGAGAGTAAGTCATTCGCCATCTTCCGGAACGTAATATTTGATAAGGAAGCTTGAGAAGAAGTTGAAGCCTTCGATTTTGATGGCTCTCATCTTAACTCATCGGATATAAGAAGGTTATCCTCTATCCAAATGACATAGCACGGGAAAGGACCAAGGTGGGCATCTGTTCTGTAAAAGTAAGAAACTTACTTTCAAACTCATGGCGTTCAAGAAGAAACACTTTTAGTTTTCTAAGGTTGGCATCATGGCAAGCGGCACACTGTTGATCGTGAATTGAATCGGGTGATAAAATCATGCATGGTTTCATTTACCTCCTTCGTTGTGTGAGTGATTCGTGACAATAACGCAAAGGCATCATCTTCGAAGGCTTGTATCTTTCCTCAAATACGGTTTGCAACGTGGCCCAACCGGTGACGGATCCGCTTGAAAAATGACGGAACCATTCTAATGCAGGCCCTTGCAAGGTCTCAAGAAAGATACGTACCGATAAGTCTTCATGAGTCATGTCTAGAATGTTGCATGACATAATAAACACAGCTATATGCGTGTCTGTGCTTTGATTTCTGCACCCATTAAATTTTGAGAAATTCTTACGATTTCCGCTAAGGAGGTGGACCTGGATGCAAGTAATGCTAGAGGAACCATGGAACTTCCCCATGGTACAAGATGATTAATTTCAATTTGAAAAGCGGGAAAAAGAACACGAGCAGGAGTGTGGTTCCACTTAGCAAAAGAGCACTGTAAGTCAATGTTGAGGCATCCTGTGAAATCCAGCTCTTTCATGGAGGCGAGGCACTTCTTACTGATCGATCCACTGAACTTAGTGATGCAAATCATGCTAGAGTGATATTGAAATTTTTCCTTTGATGTAGATAAAAATTTGGATCAACTTCCCCATGAGCTCTTCTCGATATGAGTAAATGGTTCGTCCCTGCAAGCGTACCCATTCGGATCTCTGCAACAATTAGGAGCAGATTTACAACAATATTTTTGTTTGTACTTGCTGATTTTTTAATTTTTCTTGCAAAAATCAGTAGCATGTACTTTTCTCAATATTTAATTTTTACCCTTTTAAAAATAAAGGTGAATGGGGATAAAAAGTGGGTTAACCTAGTAAGCTGATTTTTGGATCTTTGACCAGAATTTTGCAAGGTTTTGAAAATATCATAAAATGTTAGAATCTTAGATCTACTGAAATATACAAGTTTTTTTAAAAACTTGGTGAACTAAAAGCTTGTCTAGTCTAGATCTATGGATTTTCTTAAGGAAATTTTCAGTTTTGATCACTTCTACAAAAATTTTGATTTTTAACAAAGAATTAAAATTTACAATCTTGTAGTGATTTTTATGGTTTTAGTTATTTCCTTAGTTCAATCCCAGTGGATTCACCAAAAATCTGTTGGTCCGAAACACGGTTGGTTAGTAGGTCGTGGGGAAACATGCCAACGAAAGTGTGCGGGGCATAACCCCTCTTTGAGACAAAGCAAAGTGAAATTGGTTTATTGCTAATCTATCAAGCAAGAATCTGCACAAATCTACACTATTCTAACTTCAAGGGTTTTTGATCTCATCCCAGTAGAGGTAGTTTCAACAACCAACATGAAAGGTAGGAGGAAGGAACGGAAGAGGGTAGATCTAAAGGAAGAAAAGAAATGAATTCCAAGATAGAAAGGTCAGAAGGTTTATGCTTTGGGCTGGTAGTAAATAGATCCAAACTTACTTGCATAAACAATTAAAGCAATACTGATGAACATATGACAATACTAGGAATGAATCCAACAAAATAAAAACATAGATTTAACTTAATAAATATATAATGCAAATAACACATACATTAAGCACAAAGTCTGAACATATCTATTAATATTTCTTCTATTACAAGAAAACACAAAGTCTTTCTTTCCTCACTTCTCTTTTCATACAAAAATGTCCCCCTTGAATACAACAAATATTCAAGTATTTATATAAGGAGAAGAGGAAAGAAGACAAAAAGCAACAAACAAGTATTTTCAAAATATCTTACAAGTCAAAGGTTGACTTTGGGCAAGTTTTTGGATGGCAACATCCCATGATGTAACATGGATGATTTCATCGTAAATGCCAACAAGGTTTTTAAATATTTTACAAAAATGATCAATGCATACACAAGAGGAGGAACTAATCATCATCTCTTTTCTAAAACTTGCTTACTTTCTTTTGATCAGGAGAGGCGATGTGACACTGTGCTCGATATTCCATAAACTTGCTGATCATTGCCTGAAGTTGATCATGATCTGGACCTTTGAAATGGTCACCAATGACTTCACAAGTTTCTTTCTCATTCTTGAGCTTGTCAGGTAATTCGATGAACTCCTCACATACATCGATCAAGAAGCCAATGAAATCATAGCAGGCAAAGAGGTTATTGATTGACTCTTGGTCAAAAGTGACCTCTGGTGCCAAACCTTGAGTGACTATAGCCTTGAAGCACTGGAATGTATCGTTTGCTTCCCTCAAGGTGAACGATTCACTGAGCATCCCTGGAGACATCTTTGTAACTGTCTACTCCATGTTGTATCGTGTGTCCAGGGCTTCATCTTTGATTTTTTCTATCCTCTCCAAGATATATTCCATCTAATCAACCTGATAATCTAATGCAACCAGATCTTTGTTATGTGCCCATGGGTGATTGATGACGCCGACCTTCAATAGGTCATCAGCTGAGTAGTTAGCTATTTCTTGGAATGTTTCATGTTGCAACCTGGTATTATCTAATTCCTTGGAGAGGGAACCTACTACTTCTTGTAGCTCCTTATTTGCTTGATCTATATCCTGGTAGAGCACTGTGAATTTCTTAATCATTTTCTCGCTATCTTTGAGGATTCGCTCAATACAGGAAGATACTGCTGCTCCTTATTCACCAATATTAGCATATTCATTTATTTTTGCTAATGAGAACTTCTATGGGTTCGGCGGCGGTCACAAGAGGATTGTTTCCCATTCTCTGTAATGCTTGGAGGAGATGTTTTTGTTCCTTGAATATTCTCTTCTCCTCTTTTGCTTCCTAGATCTTCTTACAAAGGGTATCCACTGTAGCCAAGGATTCTCCTTGTAGGATTTTAGATGAGGTTCCCATTGTTACTTGAGTCACTGTAAATTCTATGGGGACAGATCCTACTTTTCCTTGGTGGGGTCCGGGTAAGCAATCTCCATGACTCTCTCACCGAAGTGCTTTTTGAAAAGTGATTTATTGCTTTTTGCTTCTTAGGTCCCTTCTTCGAAATGACGGAGAAGTCCATGGGTACGATGGGAACCTTTCTCTTATCTTTGACTTAAGTGGTTAGAAATCCAACCAATACTTATGGGAGTGCGAGTAGAGGAAATAGAGGAAGAAACAAGACTGAAAGGGGATCAACTGCTGAGGCCTCGGGGAAGAATGGTGGTGGCATTGACAAGGATTCCAACGCACCTGCTTACTTCTTATAGGGCCTGGAGTTACTACAAGAGAAGAGAAGGACATAGAAATGGAAGGGATCTGCAATTGGATGGAGGGAATTATAGGCGACAAATCTATGAGAGAGGAGAAGATGGAAGAGGTGAGAGATGGAAGGAAGGAAGGTAGAGGGGAAGACACATCCACAGAAGCAGGTGTTTCAATGACAGGAGGATGAGAAGGAAGAGAAGAAGGAATGTTGGGTACTTGTTAGTGCAAAATCACAAGCACCCCTAGATGCAGATCAGGCTTCTAGGTTGATCACTCAGTGCATCCAAGTGTGATTGCACAACATTGAATTCTTTCTCCAGTGTGGGACTCGTAAACCGAGAAAGGAATCTCCAGAGAAGGCTGGTTCCTGCTCCTAAACTACCTGCCACAAGCTATTCCAGTACAGGCAAGCTAATCTAATCCTAATCTAACCACCAAGGAGATAGGGAGAGAGAGAAAAGGGAAAAAGAACAAAAGCCTACACTAAAACAGTGATACACCAGAGAAGGAGAATGTTGAACCTCTATCAAAACTGCCATGGGACAAAGAGAGGTGAGCAATGGGAAGGATGGACACATGCATCACGAGGCCCAAGGATAGATTTCACATAGAAAATGTCCCAAAACTCCATGAACACGGCTCTAAACCTGCAATGAACATTCAAACATGCACAAATACTGCAATGAAGAGAGGCAAGAAAAGAACAAGCAAAAACGAGCAAGGATGGACGGATGCATCACAAAACACGTTTTGTTGCTCCGTAAGTTTGCACACAACATCATTCCATTAGTAAAAGGTAAAAACGCCATTGCAGAGAGTAGGGAGGAGGTTCAAACTCCATTTTCAACCCTAGAGAAGAAAAGAAGGGAGGGCAGAGCAGAAAAGATGAACAACTTGTTATATCTTAAAATGAGCCAAATCTGGCTTTATACAATGCATGGGTCGAGCCCAGGAGACAGAAAACATAGGAAAACATGTAAGCAGCCCAACCATTGACCAAAATGCATTCTTCATTAAAATCGGTGGTTGAGACATCACTTCTGGCCATGCTGAAGAAGAATGCGACCCATGTGCATTAAAACTGGTTGTTGAAACGTCGCTTCTGGCCATTATCACGCGTCAGATCCGTTTCTCAATTTTCTCTTTCCAAAATGCACCAAAATGCCAGATTGATCCAGAATCATGTAGATATTTTCATAAGCTTTCCGTTGATATAAAGAACGTGCAAATCCGAGCTTTGGATCGAAAGTTATGGAGGTCTGAAGTTTTAGGGCACAAAACAGGTGAAAACGTGTTTTGAAATCTTTCCCGCGCTCTGCCACCTAGATGACACGTGGCACGCATTGATTGGTCACGTGATTCTCTCTCCTCTACCTTTCGGTGGGCTTTCTTTTGAAATTTCCTTGTGGGCCCCTTAAACTTGGACACGTGGCATGCATTGATTGGCCGACAGGGGCGCGGGGCAGACCTTGGCTTTTAGCTTTTCGGCCAAAACTCATGCCAAATTCTCTAACTCCTTCCCGAGCTCCGCATTCCCTGTTCCATAGGACACGTGTCCTCTTTTGATTGGCTCGGGCTGACCCCTCAAAATTTGCCCTTTGACCTTTGGACTCTTTCCCCTGCGACACGTGTCGTGATCTGGTTGGTTCTCGGCCCTTTTGGCTCCTTCGCGCCCTTTGCTTCTTTATGTCCCGGACGTCCCAAAACTCGCTTGGGCAAAAACTTCGATCCGCCCGAAATGGGCTTCCTCATCCCTCATTTGGCTGATGACACGTGGCGTTGTTTGATTGGCTTTCGGCTCCTTCGGCGATCCGCGTCCCGCACATCCCTTCGTCCCGGATGTCCCAGTACGAACTTTCTCTGTTTCGGGTGAACCGGTCATTCGCGTCATCACGGCCCAAATGTCCCAATTGCTTCCGAACTATTTTTTCTCATTTCGGATGATCCGGCCGGTTCACGTAATTCACGTACTCTTGTCCCGAACTATCCCACTCAGCAGTTAGTCATTTTTCTTCCTCTTTCGGCCGGATCGAAACTTCGTGCCCACCACGTACTTTCATCCCAGATGTCCCTTTGCTTCACGGGCCACCTAGAGGCTTTTCGGTTGATCCGCTTTCTGTCCCACACGTCCCTCATTGCGGTAAGGACTATGACTTAGTCATTTTTATGATTTTTCTGGATCAATCTACTTGCCTTCTGCAACTTTTTCCGCATTTTCTCAGAGCTCGTTCTTTTCGACCTGGACAGGGAAGTTAGAAAAATTTCTGAAGGGACCCTAGAAACATGATTTTTGCCCTGGATCAATCAATTTTCCTAGGACTTGAGAATTTAATGCATGTTATCAAAATTTACCCTGGGGGTGAATTTTGATAACACCTCAGCGACTCAAGCGGGGTTACCGCTGCTAGTACGATGATCGTGCTTTCAAGTAATCCATTGGGCATGGAGTCATGAGTTGTAACCTGCAACTGATCTGAACTTTGAAAACCCCCCTTTGAGTCACTTGAAACCCACCGAACCTGGAGTGTTCTCACCAAGATGCCACTGAAATGAACTGTGCAAGAGCAAAACCAGCAACACCGAAAACTATGTACAGAACTGAAAATCATACATGCTCCAAAATGAAACATGCAGAGTGTGCACAAGAACTTCTTCTACTGAAAGCAAACCTACCTACTCTACTCTAACTGGAAGAAAAAGCAAGCTAAAAAAACCCTGTAATTGGTTGTGAGAAATAGCTTCCCTTTCTCAAAAGTGGTAGCCATGCAATTGATTTGGAGCTGATCATGGCTGTTAGGATGAGTGGAAAATCAACAAAAATCTGGTATTCCACCCAAATCATCAAGGTATCAGCTGAAGGAAAATTCAATACCTCTTTTAGTTGTTCTGCATTTGGATTGAAGAGGTATGGCAGCTGATCCTTGGTACTTTGTAGCTCACCCTCATGCTCGAAGTGAGCATGACGGTTGTGGCTTCCCTTTGGCTCCAATGAAGCCAAATACCGATTGGGCAAGGTCCGATCCGTTTGATATGCCCATAGCTCGATTTTCAACTCCAAAATGGAGTCTTCTTGTAGACCTTGAATGGATGGTGTGGAAGCAATGGTAGAACCCTTACGCCTCTTTCTCTTCCTCCAATGAAGAACATGAAAGATTAAAATCTTCCAATCTTGATTCCGAAGAGTTGTTATCAGATGCAGGCTGCTGCAAATGAATGTTCTCCTTCATGACAATAGAATCTTGTGTTTGGAATGTGGATGATGAAAGAGAGAATGGTGGAATTTCAACCGGCTCTTCTCCATCAAAACAGTCCTCCAAATCTGACAGATAAACTGCCTCATGGCTATCCTGCTGCGCAAATGTTCAACTTCCTCCATGGTGTCCTCTTGATCTGCAACTTGATCACCATGGTTGTCTTCACCCTCCAACATTGAGTTTGAGAGATCAAACTCCTCTTCAATACTTAGAACTTGAGAGAGATGAAGTAGAAAGAAGAACTAAAGGTTCTCCTGTAGCCTGCTTTGTGCTCAAAGCTCTTGGATCTGCACTTTTCTCCTCCACAACTGGGATGTGCTCCTCTTCTTTTGCCTTTGGAGCAGCTTCTCCCTCCTCTATTACTCGAAGGCAATCTTGCTCTTGATATAACTCTTCCTCCAGCATGAAGTTTTTAAGTCAAACTCTTGATCTGCTTCTAGAGGGAGTTGGGACTGCAAGATCTTCTTCTTCTGCTGCAACAAAATCAGTCCTGACCACCATTTGTTCAACCTTAGCCTCTTCTGTAGGCTTTACCAGCAAAGGGATCTTTTTCATCCAAAATATAAGAGCCCAACTCTTGGACTTTGAATTTCTTCATCTTTGTTTGGCTTCTCTTTTTGCTATTGTTTTCCTTGACTGGCATTCGATTTTCATCCTCCAACATGGATTTGGAAATGCAAGAGGAGAAGTGGATCAGAACTCAAATGGCTTGGAAATTTTTGTGGTGGTGGAGGTAGAAACTCTTGATTATTTGGAGGAGGGGTATTTATGTTAGCTCTTGTGGAGGGGATGACTTTGGAAGGAAAAGGGACAAAAGAATTGAGATGAGGTGGAAGACTAGGGGGTGGAGAAATGGATTCAACACTTGGGACAGCAGATGTTTTCCTTGACTAGCATTCTGATTTTCATCCTCCCAACATGGATTTGGGAATGCAAGAGGAGGGATGGGTTGTAACTCAACTGATTTTACAATTTTGTGTGGTGGTGGAGGCGGTGAAACCTCTTGTTTCTTTGGAGGAGGGGGTATTTCTTTTAGCTCTTGTGGAGAGGATGACTGTTTGGAAGGAAAAAGGAAAGAAGAATTGAGGTGTGGTGGAAGACTGAGAGGTGGAGACATGGGATCAACATTTGGGACAGCAGATGGAGAGTTTAAAATTTGCAAGTCCAAATGAGATGATGCTGCTTGAGTAATGGGAAGAGAAAAACTAGATGATGGTGTAGAACTTACCCATTGACAAGGTTGTTCAACACCGAATGTATAGGCCTCTATTTCTGTTGTCCATTGTGCAAGTTGGGGCAGCATCTTTATCATGAAGTCCAGCTTCTCTTGAGGGCTGAAGTGTCTTGGAAAAGGGCCTCCCCATGGACAAGGAATCCTACAACCAATTCTGAAAGCTCTCATCTGAGCTGTTGCTCTAGACTGCACCATCTTTGCCTCCATCTTTTGGATTTTCTCCAACAGACTAGCATCTTGGATCTGATGGTCTTCATTGTATGCATACTCTTGCTCTTGGAAGGCTCCATAGCCAAACTAACTTTGGCACTGCTACTCATATGGGTATGCATACTGATCTTGAATCTGCTCAAAATGCTGATTTGGAGGATTTGTAAAACATGTTGGAGGTGGAATATACTGCTGTTGTTGATGTGAATTCCATGATGGAAATGAAGTCATGATTGCACAACCTCATGGAATGGGAAAGAATGAAAGAGATGGAAAGAAGGATGAATGGGAATGGATGGAAAACGGGTCTGCAACTTCAGAAATGGGTTGTTGATCAGATGGAGTCGCCAGATGTGTTTGTAAGTGCCTCCAAAGGCTGAAATCTTCACAGGAACACACCAACCTACAAAAGATGAAGTGGAAGACCTCTAAGGTCCCACCGGCATGCCAGAACTATTAGTGCAAAATCACAGCACCCCTGGATGCAGATCAGGCTTCTAGGTTGATCACTCAGGCATCCAGTGTGATTGCACAACATTGAATCCTTTCTCTAGGTGTGGGACTTGTAAAATGAGAAAGGAATCTCCAGAGAAGGCTGGTTCCTACTCCTAAACTACCTGCCACAAGCTATTCCAGTGCAGGCAAGCTAATCTAATCCTAATCTAACCACCAAGGAGACAGGGAGAGAGAGAAAAGGAAAAAGAACAAAAGCCTACACTAAAACGGTGATACACCAGAGAAGGAGAATGTTGAACCTCTATCAAAACTGCCATGGGACAAAGAGAGGTGAGCAATGGGAAGGATGGACAGATGCATCACAGGCCCAAGGATAGATTTCACAGAAAATGTCCCAAAACACCATGAACACAACTCCAAACCTGAAATGAACATTCAAACATGCAGAAATACCTGCAATGAAGAGAGGCAAGAAGAGAACAAGCAAAAATGAGCAAGGATGGACAGATGCATCACAAAACACGTTTTGTTGCTCCAGAAGTTTGCACAGAACATCATTCCATTAGTAAAAGGCAAAAACGCCATTACAGAGCAGGGAGGAGGTTCAAACTCCATTTTCAACCCTAGAGAAGAAAAGAAGGGAGGGCAGAGCAGAAAAGATGAACAACTTGTTATATCTTAAAATGAGCCAAATCTGGCTTTATACAATGCATGGGTCGAGCCCAGGAGATAGAAAACATAGGAAAATGTGTAAGCAGCCCAACCATTGACCAAAATGCATTCTTCATTAAAATCGGTGGTTGAGACATCACTTCTGGCCATGCTGAAGAAGAATGCGACCCATGTGCATTAAAAGCCAGTTCTTTGAAACGCCGCATTAAACACGGCCATTATCACGCGTCGTCAGAGACATTTCTCAATTTTCTCTCTCCAAAATGAACCAAAATGCTAGATTGATCCCAGAATCATGTTGATAATTTCATAAGCTTTCCGTTGATATAAAGAATGTGCAAATCGGAGCTCTGGATCGAAAGATATGGAGGTCTCAAGTTTTAGGGCACAAAAAGGTGAAAACGTGTTTTGAAATCTTTCTCGCTCTGCACACTGGATGACACGTGGCACACATTGATTGGTCACGTGATTCTCTCTCCTCTACCTTTCGGTGGGATTTATTTTGAAATTTCCTTGTGGGCCCCTTAAACTTGGACACGTGGCATGCATTGAGCGGCGACGGGGGGCTGCGACCTTGGCTTTTAGCTTTTCGGCCAAAACTTATGCCAAATTCTCTAACTCCTTCCCGAGCTCCGCATTCCTGTTCCATAGGACACGTTTCCTCTTTTGATTGGCTCGGGCTGACCCCTCAAAATTTGCCCTTTGACCTTTGGACTCTTTCCCGCGACACGTGTCGTGATCTCGGTTGGTTCTCGGCCCTTTCAGCCTCCTTCGCGCCCTTCGCGTCTTTATGTCCCGGACGTCCCAAACTGCTTGGGCCAAAAAATTCCGATCCACCCGAAATGGGCTTCCTCGTCCCTCATTTGGCCGATGACACGTGGTGTTGTTTGATTGGCGACTCGACTCTTCGGAGATCCGGCGTCCCCTGGCGTCCCTTCGTCTCGGATGTCCCGATCACGAACTTTTCTGTTTCGGGTGAATCTGGTCGGTTCGCGTCATCACGGCCCAAATGTCGCAATTGCTTCCGGACTATTTTTTCTCATTTCGGCTGATCCGGCCGGTTCGCGTAATTCGCGTACTCTTGTCCCGAACTGTCCCGCTCAGCAATTAGTCATTTTTCTTCCTCTTTCGGCTGGATCGGCTTCTCGCGCCCGCCACGTACCTGTCCCGAGATGTCCCTTTGCTTCACGGGCCACTGGAGGCTTTTCACCCGATCCACGTCTTTTCTGTCCCACACGTCCCCTACATTGCAAGGACTAGGACTTAGTCATTTTTATGATTTTTCTGGATTAATCTACTTGCCTTCTGCAACTTTTTCCGCATTTTCTCGAGCTCGCGTTCTTTTCGACCCGGACAGGGAAGTTAGAAAAATTTACAACGGACCTTAGAAACATGATTTTTGCCCTGGATCAATCAATTTTTCGGGACTTGAGAATTTAATGCATGTTATCAAAATTTACCCCTGGGGGTGAATTTTGGATAACAGGTACCTCGGTAGTTGTAATCGTGATAATATCTTGAGTGGATGTATCATTTGAAACCTCTGTTGTTTCTCCTTCTTTACCTGGACACACCAGGTTAACCACTTGCTTCTCGGAAGTAGAAGGAAGGCCTTCAGGAGATTCTTCCTATTTTCTTGATTTTCCCACCTTGTCTTTTCCTTTTCCTTTTAGCACTTGGGCCGGTCTTGGAGGAGCTCTACTTGAAGCAGAAGTAATGAAATATACTCCGAGGTAGGTGAGATGATTCTATTTGCACCAATGTTTGGTGCATTGAAATGTGGGCTTAACCCTTTCCTAAATGGTCTTTGGGGCCTTGTATCTGTCAATCTCTAAGAATGGCCAATCATCCCCTCCTGTGTCAAGGTAGACATGCTCAATTTCTTGATCAGTCTCTTGGAATTCCTTTGGGACGATGTCAATGCCATAGTGGACGATCTCCTCTAGAGCCATCCGGGAGTGATCCTTTTGCTTGATATCTATCTCATTTGTCAGGTTGATCCAAATGTCCTCAATCTCAGGAACATGTATGGGATCAATTTTTTCCTTTGGGAGGAAACTTTGGAAGTTGAAGGTCAGTGCTTCAGGAAGTTGTTCTTCAAATTCAAAAATTCTATCTCAAAGCATACATCTCCTATGCTTTGGTAAGTGTGGGGTAGGTGTATCGGCCAACTGTAAGGGGGAATGGAGTTCCTCCTTTCTTTCTTTTCATACACTTCTCATGGTAAGTGATTAGCTACCTTGACAATTCTAAGAGGATCAGCTTTGGTCCTAAATACCTTGGCAACTTCGTTGGCTCATGTTTGAAATTCACAGCCACGACATATGTGAATGTGGGGAATTGCGTTAACAACGCTCCCCATTTCTTCGTAGCAGAAATTACACTCAATCTGGTTCGACTATGTCTCATGTTCGGTCTCAGCAAGCGAGATCACCTCATAAAAGAAGGAATCATTTATTTTAGAGAATTGGTGGATGTTGTTCTTGAGCCTTAGCTCTCGGTATAACTCATATATCTTGACTTGGGGCCATACCCCATTACGAGCTAAACCCGTGAAATATCTTGTTGATGCGGGAGAATATACAACGTAGGAATTCATGTAGAACTTCCCGGTGGTTAGAACTTGTTGGAGCTACTAAGAGAGATGGTGTCGCTGATGATTTACCCCACCTAAAATGTTGATCGGTACATTCATGCTCATGGTGCAAATACCTCAACATCCATTTCTCGGGAATAATGGGCATCAGGGAGCCCAAATAATCTATTTAGGAAGGTGATTGTATCACTCAACTCCTCATTATATCACTATGGTGGATGGTCTGTGGCCATCTATTCACCGGCTTCTTGTTCTTTAGATAAAGCTCATTCATCATTTGCATGCATTTATCCTCATTATCATCCCAAGCCTTCTTGCAGTCTTCTAGACTTATCTCTACATATTGCCTATGATGAGGAATGCCCAGGGTTAGTTCAAAGTGATGGGCTATGAGGTCGATGATCGTATTTTTCTCTTTGTCTTCGACACATCTAGTGTCCTTGTTATAGCAGCGAGAAACCAACATGATGAATTCATTATTTATAGCACTTACTGGCAGCCCAGCTGCAAAGTGTAATCCATTGCCCACTAGTTTGTTCATCCACAGCCACTACTTGCCTAGTTGGTCCTTGCCCAAAATTCATCCATGTCAATATGCCCTAGCTTAGAATCTCTAATGTTGAGGATTCACTCTGCATATAGTCAGGCATCTTGACTTTTTGATATTTGTACTTCATTTCTTGTTCTGATTGCTTTGTTTTAGCTTTAGAATTTGTTGGTTTCTTGCTTGATGAAGACATGTGTGAGCTCAAGGATGGATGTTGTTATTCTGCAAGAAGAATCAAGGAGGTCCAACACATAAGAGCCATGTCAACCGTCATGTTATTCATAATGAAATCTTGCAGAATGAAGAACTAGCAATTATAAGGCTTAGGGCATAAGCAACGAGAGTTCAAAGCATGCTGTAGAGGCCTAAAAATGTTGGGCACACTTTCTGGGGTTGACATGAGTAAAAATGCGCTCAATGTTTATAGGAGAAAAGTTGTGCCAAGCAGAAAGGGTGTGGTTTTGTGGATGTTAACATGTAATTTTGGGTGCCAAAGGGTAAAGCGCATTTAGGAAGGTGTCAACATGAGGAAAATTGCACTTGGTGTTACATGAAAAGTTTGAGTGCAAAGACAAGGTGTGTTGTGTGGGTTAGCAACACATAACATGCAATGTTGATGTAAAGGAAGATGCACTGCGCATTAGGAAATTCTTCTTTGGCAAGGCATAGGAAAAGTTTGTGTTGCATGGGTCTAGAGTGCACTAAGGCATAACCTTGAGAGATGTTACAAGAAAAACAACGTGCCAAGGGAAAAAAGCGTGGCGCAGATTTGCAGCACACAACATCCAATGTTGATGTTGCACAAGTGGCGCCTGTGCCTTAGGAAAAACTACTAAGTGCTCTTTAAGTGGCGTGGAAAAATGTTGTGTTACTGGTGTACGGTGCGCGCCAAGGCATGACTATGGGAGGTGCAACATGGAAAGACAGTGTGCCAAGGGTTTGATGATTTTTGTAATTTCTTTGATTTCTTCTCTCTTTTGGTTTTGTCAAATGGCAAAGAGAGGGTTTCAACAAGATAGCAAGCAGGGAATATGGCCTTTTGGTTTCTTCAGAGGCAGGGGCCTTCCAGATTTGAAATTTTTGAAGGATAGGAAAAGGGGTTTCCAATCGGTTATTTATTGTTAGGTTTCTTAGATTTAACCTTTTTATACAAGCCCTAAGTCTAACACAACAAAAAAAAAAAACCACAACAACAACGAGGATTGGAGCCACTTACCCAGATTTATAAAAGACGAGGAACGACATGGGATCCACAAGCTTGAAAATGGAACATGTGGGGACAAGGATGGCTGACAGGAGCAGAGAAAATACTTTTTCAATTTTTAATTCGTGAAAATGACAGGTGTTGGGCGCCTATTTATAGGAAAACTAGCATTTATTACTTCACCAACTTCTTTTGGCATGATTTTTAGAGCGTCGACACAATAAAAGTGTGCCTTAGTGCAACCTTATGAATGTCGACACAAAGTTTCCAGCGCCTTAAGCACACATTTCATGATGTTAACATGATAATTTCAGCGCCAAGGATTATAAAGGGGCGCAACTTTCATGATGTCGACATGACATTGAGTGTGCCAAAGGATTTTTAAGGTGGCGCAAATTTTGGTATGTCGACATGATATTTCCTACGCCTAGTTCAAAAAGGCACACATTTGGGATTGTTGACACATGAAAACTGCGCCGAGGGAATAAGTTGAAAAATGGCTAAGTTCGAAATAACTTGATTTTCGAAAGGGAGTTTTAGGCCATTTTGAACGTTATCAGACTTCTTTTGGGGACCAAAATAGAATTTTTGGTATGGTTACCTGCAAATTTCCCTTATCAATTTTGCGCAGGATAACACGTTACTCTATGAATTTTATGCACCGATATAAGTCTCTTTTTGCATTTCAACCCGAGTTCAAAACTTGTTCGGGATCTTATTATTTCTTAGCCACTAAAGATTATTTTCTTCTATTTGGCTCTCGGTGAGGTCTTGTGGCCACCACTTCTTCTAGTAATTCGAGCACTATATCCTGTGTTTTGTTTTGTTTTTACCTTTCTTTTTTGAACTCAAACTCCTACATCCACCGATTTTGCTTTTGTTTCTGGTTAAAACCCTAACTCATGGTGTGATTTTTCCATGTGCATTTAGCTCGGTGTATTTCATTCTTGATTTCTTGTCATAACATTATTCCTCATATTTTTGGGCTCTCTGTTTGGAAGCTTGTTAGGATCATAGGGTTTTGGATTCTTTTTCTCTCGAGATCCGGTTCATGATAACTTTGTTACCTTTCCTATTATTTATTGTACATAAGGTTGTGTGTTCGAACTGTTTCATGTCATTCGAGATATATTTTTTTCTTCATCTACGTTTTGAGTGATTTGAATTTTACATATGTGAGCTTGAATCTAGTTTTGGTACATTTGAAAATATTTGAGTTTCGAGTTCGTTCTTGCATTTCTGAAACCTTATATTTTGTTCCTTCATAATCAGTTGTATTTTGTATTAATGAAATTTAACTAAAACTAGGCTTGCTCCGTGCGTACTCGAAGTAATTTATTTTCCTCTATTGTACCTTCTAATCAAGGGTTTGTATTCTCTGCATATTTTCTGAATTGTTTGTTTTTGTATGGTTCGAGCTCCATTATGTGAAATGAAATCATGGGTATTTGAAATTTTTCCTCTTGTATAAGACTTTTGCAAGGTTTAGAGCTCGAGATAATATTGAAAACAATGTAAAATGATTTTTAAATTTTTGATCTACTTCTTCTTTTAAAACTGCATTCAATAATGATTTTACACTTCTTAAAAGTATTGAAAATTTTCCTAGTATGATACTTTGAATCTTTTAGTCTTGTACTTTGATCCTTTCTTTGATGATATATGAAGTATTTATTCAACTTTGTTTTTTCTATTGAGGACATTTTACTTTGAGCTAAGCTGAAATTTGATAGATCTACTTAAAACTTTCTTTGAAAAATGATATTTGACATTCTTTATTTACAATAAGACACACATGTAGCTTTATATTTCCTGATTGTAATATTTAATGAAATGGTTCTTTGATTGTAACATCTTGATTTGTTTCTTTCAAGTTGCGACTTCTCTCTTTCAACTGTAGTATGTAATGATCAACTTGAAGAATTATCTCATTTTTTAGTTATCTTTCTTCATGAAGATTTGTACTTTTATTTCCTTTCAAGAAAAATCTACATGCAATCATTACTCGGGTATAAATGTCTAATGAAGTTATTCACCCTCTAATTTTGAGATATTCCTATGGATCTGTTATTTAGGAAGTGAAATTAATTAATTCATGGTGATCTAAAGACATTTAAGCTTATGTTCTTCCTGAAAGTTGCATAGCCTAGTTTGTACTTTTTCCCCTTTTATTATTGATCTTTAATATGTTGGTTGTATCTTAAGAAATTAGACTCTACGTGTATGGTGAACTATTGTACCTTCCTGGAAAACATTCATTTCATGAATTGCAATAGTAATATGGAAGAAACTAATTTTACTTCTAGATCTATGTCTAAAAGATGAAATTTTTCTTGTCTACTCCTTCATAAATCTCCTTGAAATAGTTATTGTTTTTTAATGCAATATCTTTATCTTTATAAAACCTTTTTAATCCACTGTACTTTACGCTTGATTTGAGGCCTTTTGTTCAGCTTGTAGACACCATTGTCATTTTGTACATCTACTCATGATTTCTCAATTGATATTATTTTGAACTTTTCTCTAATTTCCCTCTACTTGGATCTCTTAGCATATATGAACTATGTTTTTCCTTTGTTGATATTTGATGGGGTAAGGATAAATATGATATGGCCTGAGATGAATAGTAAGTTCCTGTAATGAATAGTGAAATCTGAATATTATGTAGCTCTTATGTAGCATTACTTAATAATTTTTGTAAATTAAAAACAATTGTAGCTCCCTTTTCTACTCTTATAAATATGAATATGCTACATTATTCTTTATTCAATTTGAGTTGAATTTCTGCAATACTTCTCCTTATTCAGATTACTATTTGATTAGTACAATAGTTTATATTTTGTCACATCTTTCAAACATGTATTAGTTGTGAAATAACATGATGGAAAGATGTAAAATGTCCATTTTACATGGAAAAGCCCTGTCAAAATTTTCTCAGATTTCCTTTTCCATTATGTTTCAGCTGCAATTTTATCTCATTCCATTTGTTAGAATCTACAGCACTAAACTTGCATTTCTTTTATGGATTAGTACAGGTACATCTTTGTATATTCATCCTTTAGTCTAAACTGAAATAAATGTACTTTTCGATTAAAGTTATAGAATGTAATACTTATGATATGTAGACAAAAAAGTTAGTGTTTATTTACTTCTTCTTACATATACCTACAGATTTAGATAAACTAGTTGTTATCTCCGATTTACTGACACCCTTCTATTTGTAAAAGTGTATATGCTTGACCTCAAAGTGTGATTAGATAACATTGGTAATATCTCCAAGTTTTGGGACTTGCTACTTGAAATAGACCTCCGAGAAAGCTAGTAGTTGCTCCTAAACTACATGCCACAATCTACTCTAATGCAGAAAAAACTATCTTTCCTAATATAAATTTCCAAGGGATGCAGGAGAGAAAATGCATGAAAACAAAGCCTACACTAAAGCGGTGATACACCAGAAGAGGAGAGTGTGAGAATAGTCTTCCAATGTGTAAAAATAGAAGCAAGGTGCATACTAGAGGGGGTGATAACAATTCTCCACAATCTAGAAAATGCATTCACAACAATGTTTCAAGCATACACAATGAGAATGAATCCTGCAATAGCATAAGATAGACACAATATATATGTAATGAGATTGAAGGGGCAAAGAGAATGCAAACAGATACAACAGGAAAGATATATCCACAACTTGCATCTAGTGCTTCATTGATATGCATAGTTCAATGCTTTACAAAATAAGGGCCTAGATCACCATGTAAGGAGTCCAATACAAGGGCCTATAGCACATTGGCTTCAAAAATAAATTTGACATAATTTATTCATCAAAAACTACCTCCCCTTATAATGAGCTTAACACTCCAATTTATAGAATTCTTGAGAGAGAGAGAGACGAAAAATGGAAATCCCGAAATATGCCATTCAACCACTTCCAAAAGGTAGGAAATGGAATGAAATGATGTTCTGATACTTGAAAAATTCCCCCATACCATCCCATAACTTGTTGTAGTGAAATATGTTAGCACATGCGTCATTGAATGCATCCCAACCACCACTAAAATAACTGTTCTAAACCTGATCATGTTTTTTGTAAAATCTCTATCGATCCTTCATCAAATTTTACATATATTTATTTTTGTTTGTTGGGCTCAAAACCACGATTCTAATGGTACCAATTTTGTGCCTTTTTGCTGATAATTACAAAATTTATTGCCTTCTGAGTGTGGAAAACTATTTTGAGTTTGTCAGGGATTTCTTGCCTTTTAGGGGACAGAATATTTAAAGTTTCGAACTTGATATGTTTCCTTCATTTTCACCTACCTAACCTAGCCAAAGTTAGTGTTTTTGGGTTCCATTGTGTATAGGATGTCGAGATCTTTCCAACGATATAAAATTTATTAAATTTCAAGCACCGAGTCAAAAGTTATGCCCATTTTAAAATTTGCTTTAATCCGCACAAGAAATGGCGAAAATGCAAATTTGCAAAACAGACCCTAAGGCCCGAAATTGTAAATTGCATCATTTGCAAAAATGAAAAATTCTCAAAAATTCCCCTAGGCTTCCAAGCCTGGAATTAGTAAAATTCTCAAAAATTCCCCAAGTCCCCAAGCCCGAAATTGGAAAAATTCTCAAAATTTCCCATGGGCCCTCAAGCTCGAAATTGGCAAAATTCTCAAAAATTCCCCAGTCCCCCAAACTCGAAATTGGAAAATTTTGCAAAAAATCCCCCTAGGCTCATAACTTGAAGAGTTAGAAGGAATTCTTTATATTTTCGGAAAGGGGAAGAAATTTCCTATCTGATGAAGATGCTTTCGGGAATCCTTAAGTACTTAAAATATGTAAAAAATTAGATTGAAGCACTAAAAGGGGGAAAATGGTGTTAGTTGACAAAAATTAAGCATGAGCTTATTTTGGACAGCAATTTGACGACTCAACGGGGTTATCTTCCTGCTATATGAGATGATCGGTGGCCTTTGCAACATTGATTGGGCATAGAGTCTATCCGGTAATCTCATATCCGATCTGGGCGCATTCCGATGCTTGCACTCTCATCTTTTGTAAGAGAACCTTGTAGTCAAGGTTTGTGAGAGTAGAAAATTTCCTAAAACTTGGAAGCTTTTCCCTCATTTGATTTTCTATAAATCTGATCTGTTGGAGTGCAATGAAAACATCCAAACCTACTCCAACATGGATACTCTACTGATTTAATTATCTTGTGCATTTGGAACTGTCTTCCGGGAGTGAGATGAACTGCATAAAAGCATACTATAGGAGCAATAGAGCATGTGCACTAGCACTTAGGGAAATGAAACCTATTCTAACAACAACAACAATGTGCACAAGCACTAGAGAAATTGGAAATCCTAGACTAATATGTACAAAGGTGAGAAATTATCCTTTTAGTAGCAATGTTTGAGATAGATCCCATTCATTGGAATCTGTAATTCTTCACCATCCAATTTAACTAGCCAGAAGGCATTACTACCTTTGCATTCGGTGATCATGTATGGGCCACTCCATATGGCATCAAACTTAGAATGCTTTCTTGGCTTTACACAATCAACATCCCACTTCAGTACCAAGTCTCCAACTTGGAATGTCCTGGCCTTAGCTTTCTTGTCAAAGCTCTTCTTGATCGATGCTTGATCCTTCTCCATAGTCTACATTGCATGTTCTCTTGCTTCTTCTAGTTCCATTAGCTCTGCATACCTAATTTCCATGGGTTCAAACTCATCTAGTTCCAACTGTTTCATGAGTTCCAATGTTGGCAACTCAAGTGATATAGGCAGGATTTCTTCTTTCCCATATACAAGATTCAATGGAGAGCTTTCTGTAGACATCTTGGGTGTGATCCTATCAGCCCATAGATCTGATTTGAGATTTGTGTGCCAAGTTCTCTTGATTCTCATGAAGAGTCCTTCTGATGATTCTTAGGAAGTTTTTGTTTGTGGAGTCTTCTTGGCCATTACCTTGAGGTAATAGTTTGATGAAGTGTTGAGGTACACACCATTCTTAACAGCCCATTTGGTGATATTTGTACCAAGAAAGGCCAATTCATTATCTGATATGATAGTGGCAGCGAATCCAAACTTAGTGACTATCCCTTCATAGAAATCTAAGATATTGGATTCATTTTCCTCCTTAAGTGCCACTGCTTCATTCCACTTGGTGAAGTAGTCCATTGTTGTAAGTATCCACTTCTGCCCTTGACTTGAATTTGGGTTGATCGTTCCAATGAAGTCTAACCCCCAATGCATGAATTGATGATCCACTTAAATTAGACGAAGGGGAAGGGATGCTAAATTTTCTTTCCCTACAAAGAATGCACACTTCTTACATTTCTTGATCCATGAGTAACAATACTTAAACACCGTAGGCCAATAGTAACCAGCCTTCATGATTTTGAGATTTGTTACTCAAGGAGAAAAGTGGCCTCCTGCTTCTCCATCATGGAACTCATGTAATATATTCCCAACTTGACATGTTTCAATGCATCTCAACAAAACACTATTGATATCTTTCTTGAACAAGACACCATCAATAAGCACATATGGGATGGATTGTAATCTGAAGTATCTCCTCTTTGCTTTTCTCATTTCTGGAGGGCACAAACCTATTTGGAGATAATGCACTAAGTCCTAAGTCCAACATGGAATGGGTGCATCATTAGCTGGTTGTTCTTGATCATTCTGCAGTAGTAGGAAAACCTCTTCTTCTCCTTTTGACTCATCATGGTTTAGAAGTGAGATGCTCACACAAACCTTTGCAACAAACAAGATTGGTTACCTTCATTTCAATATCATATCCCATTACTCAAGTGATATAACCTTCTCTCTTCTTGTTCAAGTCCTTGTTTAGGAGAAATTCCTTGACACCAGCAAGTTGAATCTTATTGTTCGAGACCAAGTGTCTGAACTTCTTCAAACTCCTAATGACAACAAGGACATGATTTTCAATGAAAGAATACTTTACTTCATAATCTTCCAAGCTCTGACTGAAGAAGGCTATGGGCTGTTCTGAACCTTCTCTATTCGGCTGTACTAAGATACCTGAGATTTTTTTTGATCCTCCAAAAGCATACAACATGAAGTTCTTTGAGAATTTTGGGTTGATAAGAGTTGGATCTTTTGATATTGAATGCTTGATGGCCACAAAATCACCTTTCCTTCGTTGTCCATTTTTATGCAAGACTCTTCTTCATAATTATTTTCAAAGGCTTCACAAGAGTGAAAAAGTTAGGCACAAATCTTGAACAAAATTTATCCTTCCCAAGAAGTTTGGGAGATATTTCCTTTTATGTGGCAATGGAATTTTTGGATGGCTTCAACACTCTCAAAATAAACTGTAAACCCTTTCCTTGAGACAATGTGGCCCAACAATTTTCCCTTGTTCTGCATGAATAAACACTTTTTTTTATTCAATCACACTCTGAATCTTCTACATTGTTAAAATACTTACCGAGGTGAAAGAGGAGGTCTACTACATTCTTTGGGAAGATGGTGATAATATCTAGATACACCAGCACTATCTTGTTGATTAAGCCTTTAAATTCCATATTCATAGCTCGTTGAAATGTTTCTCTAGCATTTTACAGTCCAAATGGCATCTTCTTGTAAGCATATGTACCCCATTTTGTAGTGAAGGTTTTCTTGGGCTGATCTTCATCTTTTACCATTATCTTATTATAGCATGAGTAGCCATCTAACAATGAAAACCTTTCAGAGCCAGCCACAACCTACAAGATTTTTTCCATTGAAGGAAGTGGATAGTGATCCTTGAGTGATGCTCTATTTAGATCACGGAAGTCTACACACAATCTGATTTCTCCATTTCTTTTCCTCACCAGCACCAAATTTGCAACCCAACTTGAATGTTTGATAGGGAAGATGATGCTAGCCTCAATCAACTTGTTCAACTCCTTCCTCATAAGAGGTTGACTGTGATGATTCGCTGGCCTTTGCTTCTGTCTATAGGCTTAGATTCAGGATTTAAATCAATTATATGCTCAACCAATATTAGGTTGAAACCTCTTAAATCCTTATAAGTCCATGAAAAAACATATGGGAATTCTTGACAAAGTTAAACAAATTCAGATTTCTCTTGTGGGGTACTTAATTTTCCAATTTGCAATGTTTTGCCTTCATCTACTGAAATGGGCTCTGAATCTTCACCCTTTACCTGAATGTTTTCCTTCTCCTTCTAAAACTGATCATTTGGGTTTAAGATTGACTCAAATGTTATGAAACCCTATGGTAATTTGTTAGTTCTCATCCGCACCACTTGGTTACCATCTGGCCGCTGCTCCAACTTATCTTTGTTTCTAGCAAAGAAATAAGCTTCTTCTTGTACAAAATTAACAATTTGCCAATCATTCTCGAAGACATGCCAACTTGTGTTGTTATCTAGAACAGTTCATCTTATAATCACTTTTATATGGGGTTGATATTTATCACTTTTGATACTTTCTACAACATCGAATGCTGCCCTAATTGCTTCTAACCTATCTGTTGGTTCATTCTTCTTTCTTGGGATAGAAGTGATGCTAAAAGCTTCAAAATATTCAATTAGATCCCATAGTTGATTTTCATAGTTCTTCAACAGATCGTTCTTAGCAGCATTTTGTCCTCTAACTTGATTCACAATCATCTCACTATCACCAAATAATTGCAATTTTTTTATACTTCTCTTCCTTGCCCAATGCAATCCATGAATTAAGGCTTCATACTTAGCTATGTTGTTTGAGAAAGCAAACTGGAAATAGAAAGTTGAGTAATACTTTGTGCCTTGAGGTGAAACAAGCATAGCTCCTCCTCCTGCACCTTGTCTACTTCTTGAGCCATCAAATAATAACTTCCATACCTCATTATCATCCTTGTGGTCTAGCTTAGTGATGTTAGGAAGAGGATGATTCTCTTCATGCAAACAATAAAATCCTAGCTCAGATTCCTCCATTTCTTTGTAAGGGTCAAAATCATGTATTTTGTTTTCCCATTCATCAAGAGTCAAGTCTGGTATGCATTCAAATTTGGTATTTGCTTCATAAGTGCTTGGGAGATCTTCCTGATCAAAAGCTGAATAGTTTGAATTGATTGGACTTGGTGTATGAGGCTCTATGTGGAATTTTGCAATGGGTAAGATCTTATTTTTTCCTTACCTCCATACCTTGCTCTAAACAACATGTGTGACCAATCAGTAGAAAAATAGCCTCCAATTTTGGTAGTGAAGTCTCTTGACAAACAAAATGCAAAGAGTGGTGGAAATTCTATGACTGATACATCTTGTAAGACGGTCACATTGGGACATGCATGCAATGTGAGGCTCAAATCTTTGATTACTCCAATTGTTTTTACCACTGTCCCATCTAATTGCACCACACCTTTGGAGATGACTTCATATTGAAGACCCAACTAATCAGCTATCTGTTTTGGCATGACTGAGCTACTTGCTCCCAAATCAATCATGTAATTATGTACTAACTTATCTCCACTGATCAATGAGATATAGAATGGTGGGGGCTTTAAATTTTTACAATGTTGGCTTCCTTGATTTTATCTTTGCTAAGTTACATTGGTAAGAACCTTTTCTTGTTCTTTAGATGACTGATTTGATGCCAACCAATTAGCCATAGCAGCTTGCAATAGGTCTCTTTGTCCTAGGATAGCCAATGATTCCCACATTGAGATGTTTATATTTGTTTTCTTCATCTTCTCAATGATGTTGAATAGTGATGAGCTATCTCTCTACTTTCCCTTTCCTTGCACAATTTTCTCTTGGTGGGGCTTTTACAATGGAATTTGAGTTATTATAGATGGTGATGTGGATAAGCCCTGTACCTTTTTGAGTGACAAAGGATTGTGGGTCACTTGAATTGGATGATTTTATTTCTCCAATATTCCTTTTCTTGGACCATGTATTAGCTGCTACAGTTTTATAAGGTGCTTGGTTTATAGCAAAAAAAAGATTCATCCTGCCAATTCACAAGTGTAGTCTCATTTGGAGGTTCCTCTTGTTGAGATGCTCCCTGCTGCTGATTTCCTTCCTGTCATGTCTCTTATTCTACACCAGTTGTTGTCACCATCAAAGCTTGATTCAAATCACCATTAAAACACATTGACTGGTTATGAGGTTGATTGCATGGGAAGGACAAGTCATATTCCTAAGCCATGTTATTTTACCGATCCGTATACTTCTACTTTGGAACTCTATGAATCACACAACTATGTTGTTCTACTTTCAACTCTAGAAAATGAAAGATTTGCTTAAATATTAGAGCTTCGTGACTGATTATCTAGTGCTATAGAAAGGAAATTGTAGAGAAGGAAAATAATTCAAACTTCAACACCAACAATTTTTATCCTAGAAACCTCTAAGGAGGAAAACCAGTCGGGAAGGGAAACTACTCTTTCTTCAAACTTTTATTGGTCTAACATAGAAAATTATAGATTATAATAAGTATGAAAATAAGAAATAGTGTAAATCTTGTCTCCAATTATGTTCTTTCTCTGTTTCTACTTCTTGCTCCAATAATTCCATCCTAGCAGTGAAGATCTTGCTCAATGCTCTCATTAAATTATGATTCACCTTCGAATGTGTACTCTCTTTCTCCTTCCATATATTTATAGGCCTTCCCTTTTCCTCCCATGCACTGGAGGATGTGAAGGGGCATGGAAGTGAAGAGACATGACTGGGCACTTCAAATTCACATCCATTTCTGCTCCATTCTTCTTTTCTATTCGAAAGTGTCAGGACTGCCACCTTGTGCGAGACCGGCATTCTCGAGACCACTTCCTAGCTAGGCAACGGTTTGGGACCACCGCCTGTAGGGTAATGGTTCTAAAACCGCTAGTCTGCACAAAGTGGTGGTTCTATCTAGAACCTCCATTTACATCATTTCTTTCAATGTTCCTGTTTCTTCTTCTTGGTGTTGATGTAACTGATGAAGTGGTGTGTTTTTATGGATCCCTATGGATCATACCTCCCTAATTAGGAGGCTTTTGGTCACACAAAATCTTATTGGTGGAGTGGTATAGGAATTAACTTCCTCTCGTGCTCATTTGAGTACCACTGGGTCTACCTTGGTGTCTTCTCTCGTCCAACCTGCCAAGACTCCTGTGGATCTCTGGTTTCTAGTGCTACATCCTCCTCTAAGATGCCTCAAGTACAATCCTCTTTGGAAGGTAACTTTTGTATCTTTCCTTCTTTGTCATGCATAGATGGCGTTAGTGGATGCGAGCTCTTGCAACTTACTATTGTGTGCATCTACATGAAGTATGGCCTAAAGGTTTCTTCTCCAACCTACTCAAGTATGGCGAAGGTCCCATATTGTAGTGGTTTATTCCTTTCTTGTCTTTTTCCCTTGAGATGGATTGGCTAAATCCTCTCCAAGTACATTGTTGTTATAGTCACCATTGTTTCTTGTATCTCCTCTTCTTCTTTCTGCCCCACGGTCAGGTCCAGTGAATCTGTAGGTAGATATGGTGACTACATAGCGGAAGTTTCTTTAGCTCCTTGAATGAGCGGTTCCTGTGGTGGTTTATTATGTAAAAAATGACAAGTAATCTCCAAATTCTCCATCCTTTGGTCAGAAATATCCATGCTCTCACATCCATTTTTCTTTTATTCCAATGAAAGAAAACAAAACCAATGATTTTACTAAATAACTCTTGGTGCTTGGTTAGCACTTACCATAGCCTTCTTTTATTTTCTCTAGTGTGCCCAGATTTTAAAAATGACTCCATCCTCGATCCATCTATACTAGTTCTCCCTCCTTGTGAACACATCATCCTTGGTAAACAATTAAGGAATTCGAAGACAACGTCAAATTCATCAAGTGGAATAATATCAACCTCTAATACATCTATGTATTGGGTATTTATCCCAAACTGAAACTTACACTTCCTTGTAACTTGTATTTCTACACCCTTCTTCACCCATCCGAGTGGGTATGGATGTGGATGAGTGTAAGTCTCTAGGAAAAAATTTTCTTCAACCACATCAGAAATCAAATTTGGTGATACCGAGAATCTACTAAAGCATTTACCTTAGTCTTCTTGATTTGGATTCTGATTTGAAATAGCTTACTCATATCTTCTTCTTTTGCTGCCCCGTACATGTTAGTGGCCATGCATCCTAGCCTCTCATCTACATCCAAATCATCCTCAATATCCACCTCTCTTTTTGTATTCACAGTGGCCATGGATTTCTTGGAATCCTTGGTTCAGTGCTTTGGGTGCAATTCCAAATACAACTTCCAACATGTGGTGTCAATATTTCCATTTACATAATAATTCTTAGGATATTTACATCTATGTAAAGTAGTAGTGGCATGTTTAGCTTTCCATTTACCTTTGCTACTTGTCTTCTCATGTTCTTTGTCCTGTTGTTATGTTGATTGGTCTCACTTTGGCTCTATTTCTCCTTGTTTCTTCTCGTCATCAATGTATTATGCTTGTACAAAATCTTCATTAAGATCCTTGGGCTTCATGGAGATTACCTTCCTCGGAAGGTGTGTGAAGTCCTCCCAAATATTTTGTCAGAATTTCCTCATCCTCCAATTCCATATTAAGAAACATGGCTTGTCTCTAAAATTCCATAGTGTAGTCTTGCACACTTTGACCGTTGCCCTATCTAAAGTCTGCGAATTAATCATCATGTTAGTCTTATGGAAAATATGATAGAATTTAGCTCTTATCAATTCTGTAAAACCTTTCCAAGTACTGACAATAGGGCATTTCTTCTTCTCACAAGTGGCTATATGGGTTTCCTACCAAACCAGAGCATGACCTTCCATTTTGAGATGTGCAAAGGTGACCCTTTGTGCCTTAGTGACATTATGCACACTAAAATAGACTTCCAACTATTTTCTCCATTTATCTAGTAATTATGCATCTACTTGTCCTTCAAAATTCTTTATTTCTACCTTTGTTTCAACTTTAAAAGGTGTATGTGCATATTTTACATTCTCACTTACAATTGGCATCTCTTTATGCTCTTCTCATTCTTTCTTTGTGTGGCTCTTTTCGATCTTTGAAATTTTCGGGTAGTGCTCAAACCACCAAGTCCATGGAATATTGCTTAACCAAAGCTGTCTTTTGCAGATCTGAAAGCTCTTCTTGTTTCCTATGCAATCTATCCATCATGGTCTCTAGCATCTCGACTCTACGGACCAAGTTCTCTTCCTCCATTTGAGCTTGAATTCTCTGTTTCCACTTCTTCGTAGAAATATCTGGCTCACAAGGTAAAAATTATTCACCTTTGGACCTTGTCATTGTCATACAAAATCACAAGAAATATTCGAATACCATAGTCCTGGATATATAATCAGCTCTGATACCAAAATGATCCATAAACTTCTACTTTGGAACTCTACGAATCACACAACTATGTTGTTCTACTTTCAACTCTAGAAAATGATAGATTTTCTTAAATATTAGAGCTTCATGACTGATTATCTAGTGTTATAGAAAGGAAATTACAGAGAAGGAAAATAATTCAAACTTCAACACCAATAATTTTTATCCTAGAAACCTCCAAGGAGGAAAACCATTCGGGAAGGGCAACTAATCTTTCTTCCCACTTTTATTGGTCTAACATAGATAATTACAAATTATAATAAGTATGAAAATAAGAAACAATGTAAACCTTCTCTCCAATTACTTGCTTGCTCTATTTCTACACCTTGCTCCTATAATTCCATTCCAGCACTGAAGATCTTGCTCACTGCTCTCATTAAATTCTGATTCACCTTTGAATGTCTACTCTCTTGCTCCTTCCATGTATTTATAGACCTTCTCATGTCATCCTATGCAATAGAGGATGTGAAGTGGCATGGAAGTGAAGAGACACAGATGGGTGCTTCAAATTTGCATCCATTTGTGCTCAATTCTTCCTTTCTGTTCGAAAGTGTCGGGACCACCACCCTACGGGGCTATTGTTCTTAAACCGCGCTCTCGCATAGAGTGGAATTTTTGTCCAGAACATCCATTTACCTCATTTATTTCATTGTTCCTATTTCTTCTTCTTAGTGTTCATGTAAGCTCGATGAAGTGGTATATTTTTTAAGATCCCTATGGATCATTTTCACTTGTACTAAAGCTCTAGATGTGGATGCATCATTAGGATTGTAAGGATGGAATGGTTCAATAGCAAGAGGCGACGACTGGTTCCCGATTTTTGTTTTGAATGGATGGCCTGTTAGGCTGATATGGAGTAATATTGGGTTGATTTTAAGTCTGATAAGAAGGTTTAAAATTTTGAGCTTGATGCCTCTTAACTATCACCAATTCATGAAACAAATTTTGTAGTTTCTTCATGACTTCTTGGAACTCATTTGAGTTACTGGAAGATGAAGTGGAAGCTTGAGTTCAATTTTGATTTCTTGACGTAGGAATGGGAGCTAATGTGAGTGCTTGACTAGTGCTTGGAGCTCCTAGTTCTGTACATAGAGGCATAGGTGGCCTAGTTGCAAGTTTACCAACTTGGATCAATAAATTTTCAGCTATAATAGAAATTTTATAGGCTTTCGGTAAAGTTATACCTCCCATGCATTGAATCATCATGGCAATATCAAAATTAAAGATTTAAGAAAGTATAGGAAATAAATTTTAGCTATTGGTCTCAAAGCTAATGGAATCCTATCTGATGTCCTCTCGAAATCTAAAGTTGAAGTTGGTTAACTACAAATAGATGCAATAGGGGATGATATATCCACAACTTGCATCTAGTGCTTCATTGATATGCACAGTTCAATCCTTTACAAAATAAGGGCCTAGATCACCATGCAAGGAGTCCACTACAAGGGCCTACAGTACATTGGCTTCACAAAACAAATTTGATAGAGTTTTTCTACACAAAAACTACCTCCCCTTTACAATGAGCTTAACACTCCAATTTATAGAATTCTGAGAGAAGAGAGAGAGAGAGGAAAAATGGAAATACATAAATTTATCATTCAACCACTTGCAAAAGGTAGTAAATGAAATGAAATTATTTTTGTTACTTCAAAAATGTCTCCCATACTATCCCATAACATGTAGTAGTGAAATATGTTAGCCCATGCTTCATTGAATGCATCCTAACAACCACTTAAATAACTATTCTAAACCTGATCATGTTTTCTATAAAATCTATATCGACCCTTCATAAAATTCTGAATATCTTGAGTATTGTGCATTAGTCTCAAAACCACTATTCCAATGTTATAAATTTTGTGCTTTTTTTTTTTGATAATTGTAAAAGTTATGGCCTTCTGAGTGCGTGTAGCTATTTTGAGTCTGCAGAGATTTCTTACTTTTTACGGGACTAAATATTTAAATTTTGGAACTATATATGTTTCCTTCATTTTTACCCACCTACCCTCACTAAATTTAATATTTCAGGTTTCCATTGCATAGAATATTTTAGGATCTTTCCAACGATATAAAATGTATTAAATTTTGAGTACTGCGTCAAAAGTTATGCCCATTCGAAAATTTGCATTAATCCGCACAAGAAATGGTGAAAATGTAAATTTGCAAATGGACCATAGGGCCAAAAATAGCAAATTGAACCATTTCCAAAAATTACCAAATTCTCAAAAATTCCCCCAGGCCCCCAAGCCCGAAATTGGCAAAATTCATAAAAAATTCCCTAGGCCCCAAGCTCGAAATTGGCGAAATTCTAAAAATTTCCCCTAGACCCGCAACCCGAAATTTGAAAAATTATCAAAAATTACCCAAGGCATCAAAGCCTGAAAATGAAAAATTCTCAAAATTCACCCAAGCCCCAACTTAAAATTGGGAAAATTCTCAAAATTCCCCAGTGCCCCAAGCCCAAAATTGGCAAATTTTGCAAAAAAATCCCCCTAGGCTCGTAACTTGCAAAATATGAAGAGTTAGAAGGACTTCTTTATATTTTCAAAAAGGGGAAGAAATTTCCTATCTAATGAAGATGATATCGGGATTCCTTAAGAAATTAAAATATGTAAAAAAATAGATTAAAGCACTAAAAGGGGGAAAATGGTGTTAGTTGACCAAAATTAAGCACGAGCTTATTTTGGACAACACTAGTTAGAAAACATTAGGCTTTTTGGCCTCTCTTTTGTTCCATAGTTTTATTTTTTTATCTTTTCTCTTTGAAATGATTGTGAGAATCATATGTACTGATGTAGAATATTATTACTTGTCTACTATGCATTTATCTTTTTTGTAATCATACCTCATGATATTAGGAGATTCATTTGCATGAAGATAGACAATACAAGAACATGATTTAATCTGAACTCGTGGTCGATAGTATCTTATGTATTTGAATTTTAGGTAAAATTCAGTTTTGAATAAAAAGGATGAAGATGGAGAAAAAGTCTGGAGCTACGGGACAAAAAAAAAAGGCAATGATGGGCTCCTTCATAGTCTTTTGATTTTATTTTCATGCACATGCACCTTCTATTTCAGTAGTTATGATGTTTACTTGAGTCACATCCCATGAATTGTGTGGGAAACAATTGAAATTCCTTACAAATAAAATATTAAATTCGAAACCGAGTTGTGTACTTTCTTACGCATTTCATCTTTGTATATGGATTGTATAATGAACTAAACAACTCAATAACATAATTGAATGTATTTAATCATGAAGGAAAGAACTTTAAAATACCTATAACCTTGGTAATGAAATTTGATTGCTGCAATCTACAACCTTGGTTAATGTTTCAAGACGTGAGTTCATCTATTTTAGATTTTATGTCTTCATCAAGATAACACATATGTCCTTTGGGACCTTTGTGTTCTTTTCCTGAAGACAAACATGAAATTGCAGACTATGTGATTTGTTAAATTTTGTAACAGCACACATAGCTGTAAATTACATGTATTCATTAAATAATCCAATAGAGAAAATATTAAATTCAGAGAATCTCCCCTATCTTAGGTTCACTTCACCAATGTCATCCATCATAACGAAGTTTTGAGTTTCCCATTTTTGCATGAGTGCAAAAATTGTCAACAGTCCCTATCTTCAGAAAATTCAAAAATAATGAAGAAGAAATCCCTAGAGCATGAGTAGAGATCAAATTTACCTTTAATATTTAGATTCCATATTTGGGTTATCCAGTCATTCAACTGGGAAATATTTGGCCAAAATCCTTGAAGTCACAGATAAGAGTTGTTTTGGAAATATTTTTCTCAATGTCATGCACCAAGTTGAGCATGTGATCATAAAAAATCAAAGAAGGGGAAGTGTTAGGCTTTAGGGGAGGGTCCTTTTAGAATATCCTTTATAAACATTAGTAAAAGACTTACCCCGCCCCCCGCTTTACCTGGATTTAACACATGTAACAATAAAATGGGTGTCTAAATGAATTCACCACTTGTAGATGAGAATGGAGATATTGAGGTGCCATTTGATCTCCACATGAATCACCGAGATCCATGCCTACCACTGTTTTGAACAAATATTACCCATGAGCTTCCATTCGGGTAAATGTTTTCCACGTTATCCTTCCTTCCAAAACCTCTAGACAAAGGGATTCCATTAAAATATTTGCTATTTAATCCTCCTACCTTCTATGATGAGGTTATGTGGCCCATAGAAGGTGAGCCGCCACCTTGAGCAGTCCACAACCGTAGGTTTAGGTTCATTGTTCCTCACGGAATTCATCAAGTAAATTCCTTAACGTATGGAATAATTACTCATATGATGGAGAGGTTGAAATGATGATTGATATCAAATTTTCCCCTTATATGAACTTGAGTAAATGTGACCTTGCACGCAGAATGAATGAAAAGGTTGATTCAGTCATGAGAAATGACATTTGGATTCTAAAAACCAAGTTATAGGCAAAGGCTCGACAATGGTACTACAAGGTCGGAAAATGAATAGCCAAGGGAATGTCAAAGGAGATCTAAGCAGTTTGACCAAAAGAAGAGAGGCCAAAGCCTAAAGTTTTTAGACTTCAGGAATTTAGCATTTCAGAGTTGAGGTAGAGAGAAGCCCGAATTAAAAATGTCTGAAAGTCTTAAAGTTTGAAATTAAAACTTTCAGGTTTCAGAGTTTCAGAGATAGGAAATGGCCGCTAAAAAGAATGAGCAAAAACCTAAAATCTTGAAAGTGTGAAGTTTGAATTTTAGACTTTCATAGTTTTGGAATTAAGGGTTTTAGAGGTTTGGAGTTTGGATTCTTTGCCAAGCAAAACCGAAACAAACAACAAAAATCTTTGAAATCCCGAAGTCCGAAAGTCCGAGAAGGTAGGGATTTTGGAAGTCAAACTTGGTTTTCGGGGTTAATGCAGCAAAATTTTTGGAATTTTGGAGGTCCCAATATTGGACTTTAATACTTGAGGTTTTGGAGTTTCGGTTTGAGTTTCAAAACTCTCAAACCGATTTTCCATTGAATAGTAACTAAAACCCCGAAAAGGTAAAGGTCTAAAACCCAAAGTACGAATTTCAAACTTGCGGTTTCTGAGTTTTAGGTTTTGGAACTCTAAAACTGATTTTCTAGTGAATAGGAGGCTTAACCACGAAATCAAAATATCTGAATTATCGAATTCTAAAATTCAGAATTTTGGATTTTGAGAGGTTGAAAGAATTTTTAGATTCTCGAAAAGAAAGTTCAACATTGCGCACTTTTGAGAATGACACTCGACCTTGGATGGCCATAACTTTTCACCTGGGAGCTCGAATGTGCTCAAGAAAGGACTATTTTGAAAGCTCACGTGGTCCTCTACACAACTATGACTTGATATATTAAAATTAGTTGGACTAAGTTATTAAAAATGAAGAAATATGGTATGTTATTGAATGAAGCAGTTTAAGGTGAAATCTCAATCAACATCCAAGGAAAAACATACATATATTCCAATGTACTTATCCATTTCTTACAAATCTATAGTCATTGGAAAGACTATTTCAGGGCCACAAAATGGGATGATCGATTTCAGATTTTGGGGTTCTGGACCTCTAAAAATGGTATAAATGATGTGGTAGGTGACACCATTAATGAATTTTGGTGAGAAGTATGGTGTATCATGAGTCTACAGGGTCTAGACTAGACAAGAGGTGTAATCAAAATAAATTAATTCAAGCACAAGGCAACCATTAATGAAGAGGGATATTTTGAAGATCACAAGGCACTCATTACAAGATTAAACAATGATTTTTGGAGGATTTTGGAGCATTTTGGGTTTCTATTTTCTCTCTCCTCTCCTTCAAATCTTCTTCTATAAATTGTAATGAGGGGCATTGTTCTAATGTTGGATAATTTTGCTTTTCACCCTCCCTTCTTCTCTTGTAAGTGAATTTGTGGAGTTCAAACCTCGCATCAATACTATAATGCAAGTTTCTATCTCTTTGCCACCGTAATGCACTTTTGTATCAATTTGTGGAGCAATGATAAAAGTTTGTGGATGAATTTCAACCCTCTCTTATATTCATTACATCTTCCTAATCTCTCATTAAAATCATGGTTATCTGTGCATGCTGGTTGGTTGTGTTACATTTGTAATGGTTTGTGTTTAATGGTTAGTAGATTCTCAATAGTGGATCAATCATGGCATGTTTTCACTCTTCTTAATCTAATTTTTGGTTTCCATCTCCATGCAAAGAAGATGTCCAACATTCCTTTGGTGCATTACCTTTGTTATTTTAGGTTTAATGTCTTGAAATCTTCTTAACTCGTCCTCCTTGGTAAGTTAGAGTATATTTTAGAGTAGATCCTCTACAATTTGTATGTGTTCATCAGAATAGAGGAATAGGAACCAGCCTTTATCGAGAGATATTTCTGAGTGCAAAGTCCCACACTTTGGGAAAATCTCTATGTTATTCAATCACACTAACAGTTTAAATCTATTGAATTACAAACAATCTAGGGTGTTACGATTAGCAATAATAGTTTTGGCATGCCCGATGGGACAAAGAAATCATTCCTAAAGTCTTAAAGGCATTTTAAAGAAATTTGGACTTAGAAATTGCATGTTCTCTAGTTTTAGATTTTTCACCTCTCAGGTTGAACTCCGAAATCAATTTTCAAGGGCTTAACTTGCTCAAAACAAGTCCAAATTTCACTAGTTTATAGATCGGGGTTAATATTTAAAAGGGTTTTTTAGTTTTTTAAAATTTTGATTTTCTAAATTTTAGAATTTATTGAATTTTGCGATTTTGGGATTTTAGACATCTCATAATTTCATAATTTTAGGTTTTAGGATTTTGGGGTTCTCAAACTTCATATTTCCTAATTTCGGGTTTCGGGACTATCATTCCTAAACATTTTTAACCTCCAAAATATCAAACACACAAGTCCTTTAAATTTTTAATTTTAATTTTGTTGAGTTTGGTGTGTAACTTGCTAAATCCAACCTTTTGAGGCTCATTCGCAACATATATGGTAACACCGAAGGGATATATTTCTGCGGTGTAGTAGGATAAGTTGCCCAAGTACATGAGAAGAATTAAAACTAGGTATGATACTCGAGAAGAGGGACTATTTGTCTACTTCTAATTATCACCGAGGTAGAGGAAGGAGAGGAAGAAGACACGCAAAGGTCACCATCTCCACCTTACAAGAGTTTGTCTACACTTCCACTTGGTATACATTTTCTCCAATTAAACAACGTTATTAGGCCAATCATAATGACACATCTACCACTGAACCCCTTTGTCAACTTCATAGGAAATAGTCCACTTGCCCTAAATTTTCAACATCAGGTCTCGGTTGCAACTCAAAAGAATATTACCTATTTCATAGGAGAAAATCATACTACTCCTATTGATCATATCTAGGACATCACCAATGTCTCAGTATAATTCATGAAATCATTGAAAAGGATGTTGCGGTCAAGTTGTCAACTTCATATTTTAAGGGTAAGGCCTTATAATGGTTTAGGAGCCTAACAAAAGGGTCTATTCAAAATTGGAACCAGCTATGTTTAGCCCTTTCGCAACCAATTCGAGAGAGAGGGTAGAAAATTTGTCTTTATCGGAACATTTCACAACAATAAAAAGGGCTCCTAATGAGAAAATGAAAAAAATTAATTTCATTTTCCAACGGACCTAGGAGAGGATTACGATAGCTATAAGAGCAATCGCCAAAGGTGCATTCCTTTATTTCTTAAAGGTTGTAAATTAAGACATAGCCATGATGATCAAATCAATGGGAGGAACAATGCTACAGGAGCCTACGACATAGATATAAAAGTGGAGAAATGTTTGATCCAAGATGATAATCAAACACCAAGGCCACCAATGCCTCTCTATCCGGACATTGGAACTCCTATAACTAGTCAAACACTTGAATTAAATCCCATTCGAGATCCTAGAAATAAAATCAATAGTGAAGCTTCTACTTCTTCAAGCACTTCAAAAGAGCTATAAGAGGTTATGAAATAACTATAGAACCTAGGAAATGAGCTAGTGACTATCAATAGAAAAAAAGATCGAGTTCTAGAGCGTATCGGACTAAATTTAGTATCAAGCTAGGCCCCATACCAACAAAATAGACCACCACTCGGGATGTAAATCAAAACTTGAACCAAGGAAAATCTTAAATTTTGAGGCCATTTCGACCATATGATCCAAACACATCTTAAACATCCAGAGCCTTATTTCTGACACAAAACAACATGGCACAAGATCCTAAATGGTGTTACCTTCGAAATATACCTCACAATCAATCAATGTGTTTCAATGGTGTTTTAAACCAAGATTTGATGGTGCGAGACCATTGGTGTGTACCAAGAACCATGTCAAGAGAGAAATCGTAGCAAAAAAATTAACAAGAGGTACCTCCAATGGAAACTATGTTTGTTAATTGGTAAACATAAGACTTTTGTGGAGTTAACAAACCAAATTTTCAAGGCATGGTTGCGAACACATGGTCAAAGAAGAGGAACATAGTGGAGGGACAACCATGTAATCCACCTGTTTCTCATCCAAATCATACACAACAAGGCGTTAGTATTTCAAATCGAGTGTCATTTGTGTAAAATAAGCCTAAGGCACCTATTGTAGAGCAAAGCACAAATGTCTATTCAAGCTCCAGAAAAGGTATTTCCAAGTAAAGGGCAACAAAATGATAATTCATCTCATTTCATCATCATCGATTGAATGAAGAAAACACATTGAACATTTCCATGTGGGAGTCACTGGAAATCTCGGGACAACGATATTTTTGCAAGCTGCATGCAATGGCCAATTGTCCGGCTTAAAAGTTTCAAACCAAAGACATGAGAGAGTTCTAACTAATGCGGTGCAAAAGGAGGGGTTCGACACAAAAAGAATTTGAAGCCTCCACCATTCTATGTGTCATTGATTTTTGGAAGTCACTTGGTACAAAATTGCATGATGTATTCGGGGTAAGTAGCTCAGTAATGCCAAATAAAATAGTAGATCAATTGGGTGTAAAGTATGAGCTAGTCTTTGAAAGGAGTGGTGTAACTAGATTTAATATAGTAGGAACGAGTTGGGATCATCAAAGGGTTAGGTCTTACACTATGTGCTTATCCTAATGTCACGGTTTTGTAGGATGTGTCTGTAATTGATCTTACGCAATTTCTACATTGTGTCTATCAAAGGACTTTTTGCCAAAATTGGTTTATATCTATCTGTAGATTGAAACACATGATTTTTAGGATAAGGTATGGAGAAAAAGAAACAATTAGGTCGGAACCGATTTCTAGTTTCCACATTGAGCCTCACATTACGAGCCCAATCAATGTAAACTGCTCAAGCTTTGATCATGAAGAGTGTTTAAATGATCTAGAAACTAGCACTAAGGTCAAGGAATTGAACATTTGAATCTAGGCGATTGGGTAAACAAAAGGCATGTGTTTGATCCATACAATAAAATGGAAGAATTTGAATTTGGTGTATATTTTGTACATGAATAAAAATCACTCATTCCTAACATCACCAAGCTAGAAAATAAGGATGACCATTAAGTATGGCAACTATTTTTCGATGGTTCAAGAAGAATTTTTTTCTAGAGGAGGTCAAAAGTTGGTTTCACCACAGAACATCAAGTACTATTCAAATTTCAGATTTTAGTTCACCTTTTCAAATAATGCACCTGAATATGAGGCTTTGATTCATGGACTTCATTGGGCCAAGAAAAGAGGCATAAAGAATTTGTAACTATTTGGGGATAGCAAGGTAATTGTGAACAAATCAAAAGAAAACATTATGCAAATAATGACGTACTCAAGAGCTAAAAAAATAGGGTATGGGACGTAATTGAATATTTTAGAGCATTTAATATTGATTCTATACCTAGGAAGAAGAATGAAGCTATGAGATAGGCTTACAATAGTTGGATAAAGTTTTGATGTGATCCACAACATCAAAAGAGACAAAACATAGCCACCTATCCATGTGATTGTAATGCTAGTAGTTCAATAAAATAACATAAGCTAGCGGTGTTTGATAACAATAGACATATCGTGTATTTCTTGCAAGAATAGGTTGAATTCTCATCTAGGAATCAAGACAAATTAGAGAATAAATATGGGGTTAAAGTAGTGCAGCGGCGAATAAACAATCTTCCAAAGGGTTTAGTAACATTGGAATCCATATTCAATCATAATGTCTAGTTTTGTAAGGAGAAGCCAACATATAAGTCAAAAGGAGAGGATTTAGAGACAATTTTGATTGGGAAAGGAAAAACAATCCAAATTGGAAAATTGGCCTTGACCAAGAGAGATATGAGTTTGTATAACTTTACCAAGAGTTTCCATCCGTCTTCACTTTGAGCTACGAGGACTGTAAGAATTCAATCCAAAACTAGCACAACATACAATAGAGATGGATACAGATGCTAAGCCCATTAGGTAGAAGCAAAGACCAGTCAACCCACACATTGAACCTCTTATGGAGAAAGAGCTAAATAAGATAAAAGAGGAAAGCATTATATTTTCAATGCAAGCATTCAATTTGAGTTGTAAACTTTGTATCGGACGGGGAAAAAGAATGGATAAATAATGCTTTGTGTGGACTTTTGAGACTTTAATAGGGCATCTTTCAAAGACCATTTTCCACTTCCTTCAATGGAAAAAATATTACAGGTAGTATCCAGATAAAAATATTTTCTCTCCTAGATTTTTACTTGGGTTATAATTAGATAGTGGTGAAAGAATACGATCAGTTCAAAATCTCTTTCACCACTAAGTGCACCTATGCCTACAATAAAATTTCATTTGGATTTTTTAATGCCAAAGCCACTTTCCAAAGGGCGATGGGCACGAAATTTAAGGGTTTGATCAAAAAAATAGTACAGATATATCTTGACGATATTACTATGTTCTCCAAACATGGAAGCAGATCACCTCTTTCATCTTAGAAATGTATTTCAAATATGTAGGAGATTTGGGGTATCATTGAATCCCAAAAAAAGAATATTCTTGGCTCATCAAGGCAAGATCCTATGCGATATTATGTCAAAGGAAGGATTGACGATTAACCTAGAAAGAATTGAAAAATTTAGAGCATTGCATTTTCCAAGCCATAAGAAGCCTCTTTAAAGCTTCCTAGGAAGGATAAATTTTGTCTCGTAGGTTTGTACCAATATTTTTCTCTGTTGTGAAGCCGATAACACTAATGTTGAAAAAGAGCATGCCATTATATGAGGCTCCTTAATCAAACATGCGGTTATGTAACAACCTATACTTAATAATCAAAGTAAGTAACAAATGGATCCACATTCGGCTAAGACTCAACCAAAGAATTTCTCAAATAAACCTCAGGTGGTTCACCTAATTACTCACATGCTTGTGGTTTTTCTAATTCTGCAATGGCAAGAGGAACCTCTACATTGTTTACATTTTTACCCTGGGTGACCTTTTCTTCTTTAAATCCCAAATATTCGAATGATTTGTTCTTATGCTTAAGGATTATAAGTAATTAAACAATAGGAACAATAATCTTGATCGACTTAATATTTGAGTTATGTCACAAGGAACATATTTGGGTAAGGTAGTATTAGGAGGAAGGTTTACAAATTCATCTTGAAGGCATAGGATTTTTCACAGTCTGATCATGGGGAGGACTACAAGTTTTATTTGGGGTGACAAAGCCTTTGCTAGATGCATATTTTTAGGGGTTTCCTTAGGGATACTAGTAAGAACTAGAATTTTTTGTCTTTCTTGAGGCTCTACCCCTTTGGAAACCTTACTCCTAGTATTATATTCTTTTTCTTGGGCAACTACTTCATTCATTAGTAGTTGGGTGTCCTCTTCTAAAGGAATTCCACCATCATACTTTTTAATCATTAATGTCCTTAAGTACTCAAAATCATTATTAGGGAGCTCAAAAGCTTGTACCATATCAATTTCAAAAGTATGAGTGGGAGGAAAAGGTAATACATAGTGAATACAATCCTAGAATCTTTCAAAACTTCTTGCACTTATTAGTTAAGTTGAGTTCACTCTCTGATGTGAACTTGTAAAGAAATCCATCATGCATGCATCATCATCTGTCTCATCATCATTAGCTTCCTTGAAACTTCTTTGTCTTCATCGCATGGGGAATGGGGAAAGAAAAATCTATCACACCACTCCATGTCATGGACCTCTTCCACAGTAACAACTCTAACAACTAAAGGATCAAGCACCAATATGTTTTCTCGAGGTTGGGGCTATCTATTTCCGATCCCTTTGGGCCTATACCACTATCATCTGATCTATGATCACCTCTAGGATGATTTGAAAATATTTCTTGATCTTGTGGCTTGTGCTAACCTTGGGAACCTTATCCAATACATTTCTCTGCTCTTACCAGTTTATAAGATATTTCCTTAACATCTCTAGCGAAAGTTTTTACAACCTCTTCTAGATCCACAAACTTACTTGACTGAGGCTTCTTTGGATTGATCATCTTGATACCCTCTCTTTTAGGAGGTTATTTTCAATCTACAAAGCCATGGTGAAGGTCTTCCTCAAAGTTCCTAGGTTTTTGTCCCTTAAATAATAGGCAACCTTTTTGTCAAAAGAATTAGAGTATTTTATTAAACAAGAAACATCACTTGGCCTCAAGATTACAGGTAGCCTATTTAAGGTCTTATTGAACCTAGTATTGAATTCATGACCAAATTCATTAGTATTATTTTTAATATTTTCAAATTGAGACAAAAGAAACACTGGATTGCAATCTAAAAGAATTTTTCATTTTTGTCCATGAATCTATTGAGTTGTTTGGAAAAGACTTATACCAATCATGTGCATCCTCCTCAAGAGTATGAATAAACAATTTTATATACACATCCTCAAATTCAATCTCAAAGTCTTCCACCATGTTGACAAATAGTTTTAAATCTTTGATCACCCATGATATCATTATTTCCATGAAATTTAGGAAATATATTTCTAACATCTTGTGCACTTTGCATTTGGATATCCATTCATACCTTTGAAATCTATAGGTCCAAAAGTGTTGACAATAAATGGAGGTCTAGGTGGAGGTTGAGGCATATTACCTTGATGGGGTGATCTTATAGGAGAAACAAAATGATGAGTGACAAGGGGTATTTAGAACACAGGAGTATAATTTTCAAAATGAATGTTCTCTAAAAACTCTGTTTCGTGGAAAACCCTATCAAATTTGGAAAATACAATACATGATTGAGAAGCACACTTATCAGAAACAAATGAAGGCCCCTCTCCAGTTGGAGAATTCAATTCTAAATAAAGATTACCTGATTTAGAATCACTTGAAGAAGAATAGTAATCCTCAACCGTAGGTTGATCAATTTCCACAGTGGATAACTATTTTCTAGACTCTTTTTCTTTACGAATTTGTCTTTCCTAGTTTAGGAACAACTTTACAGTGGGGTCTTTAGTGAAGAAATATATTCTTCCTTCTAGATTTGCAAATATTAGTGACAGATTTCTCTTAATACAAGTTAACACACTAGTATTTATCAAAATTTAAATCAACACGGAGTTGCCACTAAGGATTTTAACCTTAGTTGTGAAAATGCATTATAAATGACTTGTCAAATATCTATCAACACTTAAATCCTACAAAGCTTAGCAGATCTAACCTTCCTTTACAAGTATTTATCATTGGTGATATAAATTTAGTGTAATAACCCCTAAAAATTGGAAATATTACACACAGAACTTGTAACTTCACACAATTCTTACAAATATCAACACAAGATGACGTTTAAACAATGTATTTGCACCTAGATCATGTAAGTAACATTACCAAGGCCAAATATAAGAATTCCTTTGAAGATCCCTGACAATAGCACAATAATGGTGTTGGTGCCGCACAAATAGGTCTTGATGTTCAAATAATCCCCACCAAGGGTGCCATTCTTGTGTTGGTGCTACACAAATAGGTCTCAGTGTTCAAATAATCCCCAGAAAAGGCACCAAAATTGTGTTGGTATCCAATTTGATTCTCCCTTGGAAGCCTAGCATAATCACAAATTTAACAAGATACTAAGAGTAAGACAAATCATAAGTCATTTTGTATCCAGGGAAGGGATTTAGCTACCTCTTTGTCACTTGAGCGTTGGATAATGGATAACACCATATAAAAGGATTTGATCTATCCTCACTAATTTAGGTTGTGCCTTTCGACTAGGGTGAGAGGACCTATTTTGTAACCTCTATTGGTGAAGGACATGAAGAGATCCTTCGTTTCTCAATTTTCGAGAGGAACCTTGAGAAAATATGATCAATACGCCACAATTGAACTCTCATGAGTTAACACTTCTAAAGAATGGAGATATTTTCTAAACAAGGTTTAGGTTACTAAAGACACTAAAATCCTACTTGCTTCTCTATATTTTGGCGGTAGAATTTGTTCATCATTGGATATGTAATGCAAACAGGGGTACTTCAAGTAGGATTCATGGTTATTTGAAATTTTGGTGGGAATTAAGCAAGATGAAGTTGATTTCACCAGATATTTGAGAACCTTTACAATAATTGGAAAAATAATAGACAAAATGTTTTAGAATAGCAAAAATATTCCTTGAACCGAGAAGGTGGGCATCAATGGAGGCCCAAATTTATATGGTTTCACACAATCTTTGAGAATTCAACACGAAGGGTCGAGCTAAAGACTAAATTAAACATTATTAACCCCAGTCCATCACGCCTAAGATACACTCATAGGCGTACAAACAATCTTTATCAACATAGTGGCGGTAAAATGATTTTAAATTTTTTATTTCATTACGGGATGAAGGAACTTCTCATAATGAAACTACAAATGCCAAAATACTAACACATGGACAAGATATTATGTGACTCAAAGTGATTTTAACATAAGATTGCAACAGAACATCAAAACCATTTGAAAGACATTATGAAATAAAAGCGAGACACAATTTTGCCTAAGATCAGCACATATTAATTCAAGATCTATTAGATTTATTAGTAAGGAAAGTTTCTTGAAAAAACTCAGAGCTTGTCAATGGTTGTACACTTACAACCATATTAACATGAAAAATGTAAAACACAAGAGATTAAAAGGTATCTCGGATGGTCTCTCAAGAAGATGGGATTTCTCAAATTATTTCGTAAAACTTAACCCCTGGTGCTTTACAAGAGTAGCCTCATTGCATTTATACATTTTACTCACTCACTCATCCCAAACTTACCCCCAAAAATAAGAATATTTGAGGAATCCTTTATTTGTTACTGAGATCTGTCTCATAAAGTGATGTTTAACAAATTTACACCCAAAAAAGCTGCCACGTGGATAAATTATGAACTGATCACATTTCTCGGACCCTCAACCATTACTGGGATGCCATGCCATAACCTTTTGAAAATCCTTCTAATCATTATTTTATTCTCTTGGGTGAGAAATCCCATTTTAATCATTTCCAAGTGGCTCTATATATTTGGATCAGACAAGAAATCCTTTTCACCAATGAGAATACACCTTGAGAAATATTTCCTTTGCCTAGATTCCTACATTTGTGCAATACGATTCCAATTTAGCAAAGTTCAAACGAGCCAGTGGAAACCTCCACATGTTTCCTTGGTGCAACTACAAAGGTGAAGTCTAGAGGTAGGTTCCCAAATGAGCGTGGGCCTTCCACATGTTCAGGACCCTAGAGAATTGCATTGGTTGCTAAAAAGTTAGAGTATGGGAAGGCCTAGTGGAAGCTTTGACATGTTTTCTTGGTGTAACTTCAAAGATGAAATTTAGAGGTGGGACCTCAAATGGACGTGAGGCTCTCCATGTTCCTTGGGCTCGAGAAAGTTATCTTGGCCTTTTAAAAAGTCTCAATACAAAGAGGAGCAGAGGAACCTCCATATGTCCCTTCGAGTGCTTCTTTAAAAGTAATGTTCGGGGCATGTCCTAAATAGGCACATGATCCCTTCACATGTTCCAGGCCTTAGTAAGTTGCTTGAGAAGTTTAAGTATAAAGTGGAGCAGTGGAATCCTCTACGTGTCTCCTTGGCACAACTTTAAAGGTCAAGCTGAGAGGCCAATTTTTAAATGAGTGTAAGCCCTCCACAAGGACAAGCATTAAGTAGAAGTGAGTCTGAGAGTTTCAAAATTCCTGGATGACCCACCTCTCAACTTCTAAAATTTGATTTGGGTGCCAGAAAATTTTTAGATTTTTTCATAACTTTTCTCCCTCGTACAAAAAGGCAAAAAAATTCAAAATTCTCCTGTGACTGCCTCCCCACTTGTAACTTGAAAAACTACCACGTTTCCTTCTTCAGGGTCAAAGTGAGACTTTTTCCCTGTCCTCCATATTTGCTTTAAAAAAACCAAGTAGATACTTATCGGGCAGTGGGGACAATTTGGTATTTTTACAAATGTGACAAAAGTGACAATTTCAACATAAAGACTGTCGGACACATCCAATCGAAAGGACCATGTTTCCACGGATGTTGGGGAAAAATTATAGGAAAATATGACTGTGGAAAAATATGAAGGAAGGGGAAACCAGAATCGATGCCCAAATTACAAATTATTTCTCATGGCAAGTGAAATGGAAAACAATATATGGACTCAATGTGATCTTCGACTAAAGAAAAGGATTGACCATTGCAATCAAATGAAGGAAAAATATTTCACCCATCGATACATGGGGACAAAGAAAATTTCAAACCATGCATACTTAGACATTTTGAATGAACAAGGTGAGATTAAATTGAGCACCAACGGGTGTTACATGATTTTTACAATGGAAAGGTGGAGGACATTTTTCCCCATGGGTAACAACTTTAAAAATAATGAAGGCGGTACTACTTGACCGTAATGTTTAGTTACTATTACGGTTGGATCAAGAAATGTAAAAATGTGCATTTTCACAAGCAAAGAAAGGTTAGCAGAACTTCCATTACATCCGATTCAGGTGACCATCCATTCATGTAATGGGGATTGGACTTCATCGGAGTAATTAATCCTAATTCAATCCAAGGCCATAAGTGAATTCTCTTGGAAATAGACTATTTCACTAAGTGGACCAAGGAAGTAGATCTCAAAGAAGCAAACGAGTCTAAAGCATACTAGAATTTTATGAAGGAATAGTGAGAAGATTGGGTGTACTGGCCACTATCATATTAGACAATGCATTGGCATTCCTAGGTTCCAAGATCACAGATTGGGTTGTTAAGAATGGAATATACTTGAGCACCTCTTAAAACTATTACCCACAAGGTAATAGACATGTAGATTCCACAATGTTTTTGCTAAGAGTCATCTAAAGGAATATGGATGAAAATAAAAGGAAATGGCATACCAAGCTAAAGTTAGCATTGTGGGCTGACATGATCACACCAATGAGGGAAACATGTAATTCCCCTTACAAGTTATTCTATGGGAAAGAGGTAGTGTTGCATATATATTTAGAGCTACCAAGATTGGAGCTCATGAAGCGATTGAAATTGTCTAAGTTTGAGCCTATGGAAGCCAAGTATGCTAAATTGATGGAATTGTGAGAAATTAGAGAACATGTAATCAAAGCATGGAAAGAGATCAATCCTTAGTTGAAACATAGTTTGATAAGAAATAAAGATAGAGAACATTTCTAGAAGGGGACTTGGTTTTGAAGTTGGATACAAATTGGAATAAACCAAGAAGGCATTCCAAGTTAGATTCCCTTTGGAGTGACCCCTACATGGTCATGGGATGAAAGAATAGCAATGCCTTCCAATTGTCTACATTAGATGGAGAGGAAAATCTGATTCTAGTTAACAGGATCTATCTTAAACATTACTACTTTGAAAGAGAAAAGTCTCACCCTTGTAAATATTAGTTTAGGATTTTAATTCCTCTAAGTACGTATGCAAATTGTCTTCTTGTAGTTTAGATTTCTATTTTCCTAAGTGCTTTGGCACAAGTTTTATTGCTTCGATGTTGTATCATTGTGCATTTAGTGTGCCTCTTAGGGGGTTTGTTGTAGCAGTCCATTCGAGGAAAAAACTTATTTTAGGGTCACCACAATCTCCTACACTCACAAATATCATCTTCAAGATTTTCTTATGAAAGTTGAGAGTACAAGAAATAGAGCATCTTCAATATAAACAGGTTGTAAGTGGTTGGCAAAACATTCAAGTACAATATCAATATCAAGCTATCATTCATAACTTCGTGCCCAATAGATACTTCAAGGCAACTGATCTTTCAACCTAACAGGAGGGTAACCACATAAGTCACCATATTGTTATCCAATTTTTTCCCTTAGGTGAAGTTGGATAAACATGACCTTACACACAAACGGAATGAAGTAGTTGATTCATTCATTAGAGATCACATTTGGATTCCGAAAATTAGGTTGTAGGTGGGCTCAACAATGGCAATGCAAGGTCGGAAAATGAATGGCCAAGGTAACATCGAAGGAGATCTTAGTAGTTCAAGAAATAGAATGGAAGCCTAAACTAGAATTTATTAGACTTGGGAATTTGACATTTTGAAGTTAGGGTGGAGAGAAACCCGACTTAATTTTTTTTGAAATTCCAAAACTTTGAAATTTGGAGTTTTGGGTTTTGAAGTTTTGAATACAAGAAATGGCTGGTTGAAGGAATAAGAAAAATCCGAAATCTTGAAATTCGTAGTTCAAATTTCGGACTTTTGGATTTTCAGACTTTGAGGTTTTAGAGGTTCAGATTTTGAGTCTTTGCCAAGTAAAAGTTAAAAAATAATGAAAGTATCTAAAATCCGAAGTCCAAAAGTCTGAAAAAGTTCATATTTTGAAGTCAAACTTGGTTTCGGGGTCAACGTGGCAAGAATTTCAGACTTTGATTTTTGGGTTTCATAGTTTTAGAACTCTCAAACCAATTTTCAAGTGAATAGTAATTAAAACCATGAAAAGGTAAAGGTTTGAACCCAAAGTTTGCATTTCAGACTTTGGGGTTTTAGAGTTTCAGGTTGTGGAGTTTCGAAATCTCAAGCTGATTTTCCAGTAAGTAGTAACCTAAACCATGAAATCAAAATGTCCAAGCTCCTGAATTCTCAAATTCAAAATTTCAGGATTTCGGACGTTTTAGGCATTTTGGACTCCGAAAAAGGAAGATCAATTGTTCGTATTTTTTGCAAAATGACACCCCAAACTTTAGATGACCATAACGTTTGGAGAGCTCAGATTTCCACAAAAATACTTTTTGAAATCTCATAGGGTCCTTTGCACAACTACGACTACATATATTAAAATTAGTGGGAATAAGTTCTTCAAAATGAATAAATATGGTCCACCATTGAATTTTTAAGGTAAAATATCAGTCAACATCTAGGGAAATATATGCATATCTTCTAATATAGTTATCCATTTCTTATAAATCTATAGTCATTCAAATATTATTTCAGGAGCCATAACATGGGATCATCAAATTTAAGATTTCGGGGTTCTAGACTTACGAAAATGGAAGAGATAATATTTTAGGTAAGACCATTAATGAAGGTTGGTGAGAAGTATGGGGCATCATGAGTCTACAGGGTCTAGACTAGACAAAAGGTGCAATCATAGTCAATTTCTTCAAGCACAAGGCAACCATTAATGAAGAGGGGGATTTTGAAGATCACATAGCATTCATTACACGATTAAGTAATGATGTTTTGAAGGATTTTGGATCATTTTGGGTTTCTATTTTCTCTCTCTTCTTCTATAAATTATAATGAGGGGCATTGCTCTAATGTTGGATAATTTTACTTTGTATCCTCCCTTCTTATATTACGAGTGGATTTGTGGAGTCTAAACCTCCCATCAACACTGTAATGCATGTTTGTGCCTCTTAGCCATTGTAATGCATTGTATCAATTTGTGGAGCAATAATAAAAGTATGTGGATGAATTTTAACCCTCTCTTATATTCATTGCATCTTCCTGATCTCTCATTGCAATCCTGGTTATCTGTGCATGGTGGTTGTGTTACATTTTTATGGTTTATGTTTAATGGTTAGTGGATTCTCACTAGTGGATCAATCGTGGTTTGTTTTCACCCTTTTGAATCTAATTTTTGGATTCCATATCTATGCAAAGCAAGTGTCTAGAATTTTTTTGGTACATCAGCTATGTTATTTTAGGTTTAATTTGTTGTAATCATCTTAACCATGTCTCCTTGGCAAGTTAGAATATATTTTAGATTAGATCCTCTACAATTTTTATGTGTGCATCATAATGAAGGAATATGAACCGACCTTCATCCGGAGATATTTCTGATTGCAAAGTACCACACATTAACAAAATCTCCATGTTATGAAATCACACTAACAATTTCGATCTATTGAATTGCAATCAATCAGGTGTTAAATTGTGATTAATCATTAGCAATGACACTCTCCAAAAATTTTGGTATGAGAATTTGGACCAAAAGCTCATGTAATTCAGATTCGATAAGCACATTAGTCATCTTAGCTAGATTGTTCTAATATCTCAAAAAAGAGTCATCTTGTTTCTCATTAGATATTTATTCGATTTGAGAAATTTGTGGATAACATATATTGGGGCTGATGTTGACTGAAAAGTGAGCAAGAAAAATATCAGCTAGATGTGTCAAAAATTTATCAAATGAGCAGGTAGATCATAAAACCAACGCAAGGCATACTCTTAGAGACCCCTATGAAATATATTGGCTAGCAATGTATGATTATCCACATAATTGAGACATGCCACATAAAAACTATGTGATTATCTTGAGGTCTCCATGTCCATTAAAGGTTGGAAGCCTAGGGATGATGAAGTTTAGAGGAAGTGAATAATAATAAACGGCGTGTAACGCCACAAAATTAGCACACAAAACCCAAACTAAACATAGATTATACTAGTAAAATTATGGAATAATTTTTTTTTGTTAAAGGACAAATGCAATGTTAAGCTAATCCCTAGGTTAATAAATGATCGTCACAAAATTAATTAAATAATAATATTTAAATAAAATAATTGATTAGGTTTAACATACTTCATTCAAATGATCCTAAATAAATTTAATACAGTGGTTTCCTAAGGTCATGCAAAATTAAAAATTAAAGTCCAAGTTAAAATAACCCTTTCATTACACCAAGCTAATTATTTAAGTCTCCATTGTAAAAGTAAACTAAACTAATAAGGGTAGAGTTTATTTAATTTAATTCAAGGATAAAAAGACAATAAATTAATTACTTTCAACACACACTAGTGGCCCCTTTCAAAAAGGAGACCCATGTGATCAAATGATCACCTCACCTAACCCCACCTAACTATTGTAGGGGACAATCTTGGCCCTTGGATGAAAACAATATGGACCATTGGATGAGGGGATTTCAAAGCAACCCTAAAAATCCTTAAGGAAGGCCTTTATCCCTTTTCTCATTTCTCTCTCATTTCTTGGTTTTGCAGGTTAAGGGAAGGTATGGGAGAGGAGGAAGCCATGGATGAGGAGGTTGCAAGCTTAGGGATGGATATACACATCCCCCAATATTATTTATTCTAGTTGTTATTATTTTTTATTTTCTATTCTACCCTTTTACAAGGGTTTGTAAATTTCCATTTTATTTGAAAGCTTGGCTTGACAAAACTACCCATTTGGGTATTCTCCCCCTTTTCATAGATCTAAATTCTTTTGAAGAGATCACCTTTCTTTCCTTTTTCTTTTAAAAGTAAAATATACACTATTAAATTTTCTTGTGTATTCCTATATATATATATATATATATATATATATATATATATATATATATATATATGAATAATTATTTGATTTCTTTAAAAAAGATATACCACGAATATCATTTAAAATAATTTTAAAAAAGAATATATTTATCTCAAAAAAAGAACACATACACACACACAAACATATATATATATATATATATATATATCATATTAAAAAATTAAACCATAGTCAAGAAGAAGTTGTAGGCTGGTTTAAGACCCTTTAATGCCTTATCACAAGGAAATGAATTTTTATTTATTAATTGGTGGGTGCTCGGCCCCCACCCACTTAGATTTTAGGTAATACTGAGAATGGTGGGGAGGTGTCACAAACCCCACCCCCATCCCATAAACATATGGGTTGGTACGGGTCGAAGACCCCTCCCCACCTTACTAATTAAAACATAATATACGCGGCCCAACCACACTATTTCAAAAACAAAATTATAGAACTTTTTATTTACTAAACTTCACTTACTACAACATAATTTATTAATAATAATAGTAATAATAGGTAATAATAATAATATTAAATATATATTAATATATATTTATTATTCTTAATATTTCAAAGCTAACAATATTATTAGGATGAAAAAATTATTAGTATATATAAAAAAATCTGAAAAGATGAATAATATTAAAATAATCTATTTTATTTAAATTTTCCTTATTGGGCAAAAAAACACTAGTTAATAGATGCTACAAAAGTGTGATTAAGGTTACCCTAATTAAATTAACTTAAGTAATGTTAAATATAAGTAGAAAATTCTATAAAATTTATTATTTATTATATAAAATTTGTATCTTCTCTTTTATTTTTAATATATTTTTGGTTTTCAAAATTTCATCCAAGGCCAAGTTGAGAAGATAACAAAATTGATTTCATACACAACTCATTCAATAAATGAAAATAGGAGAGGAAAGCTTTCATCTAATCTAAGGATTTTGACTACTATTTCCTTCAACTAGTTTAGGGATGCACTTACAGTTAAGTTCTTTTATTTATTCTCTTAAGGAAAACAAAATAATCATCCCTTTGTAAAAGCAATATAAACTACAAAATATTTGTTTCTTTCGAAATGGATTCTAACTACATTTCAATATTTTGGAAATAAAAGTATATCAACTACTTTGGAAATGAGAGTATATCAACCTACAACATTACAATATTTTGGAAATTAATAAGGGTATATCCATTCCATCCTCATTCAAATCTCCCTTTCTTCAAAACAATACAATCTTGATAATTTCCTTCCACAACACTACACATATGAGATTTTAATTTTCTAAATCCACACACTCTTAAAGGAGTTTACAAGATAGAAATATTTCCAAAGAATACAACAACTTTCTCACAAATTTACAATTTTACAAGGCATCCACTCAAAGTGGGAAATATGAATTTGAAAATAAATCACAACAAGGTTATCCACAACCAACTTTCAAGTCTTAAAAGTGTATGTCTTCTCCACAAATGTAGCTTGACCTTGGCTCTCTTCAACTTCACAAAGGAATCACAAAAAAGGGAAGGGGAAGTAGGAAACACTCTCCACCCAACCTTAAATCCATTAAGGGAAGAATCCATTCCCTTAGTTTCCCCTGAGCCCCAACCAATGAACCATGACAAGCATTGAGAAAAATGAGCACTATCACAAAGAGGATTCTCAACAAAACACACATACAAGACACGCCACTCCACCAAGATCACATAAACGACAATTTACACACACACAATAAAAAAAAGGTTTGAGGATCAAACCAAGTAGAGAAAGGGTTATGGGAGACCACCTCCTTATGTATCCCAAGTGAATTTGGATTCTTACCCTAAGCCTCCAAGTGAACAAATTATTCACAAAACTCCTTATCACTCCCTTGCAACAAACAAAAAATCCATGAATCCCTTTTCTCTCCCCATAGGTAAGACTCCCATTTACACTCCCACCAATTTTGATGCCTCAAATAAAATAACTTTTCCCTCCCCAATGGTCCCATAACTCCTTCTCACATATTCAACTAAGGCCAACTACTCAAACAACCCATATAAACACCATCATAAGACAAAAATACTTTCAAAAAGCACAATCATTGCTTACTAAAAAAAAAAAATACCATAATAATAAAAGGGTGGAGAGCCTACATCACCATCAAGATTCAATAAAATCCTTCACAATCCTCTTCAAACCCAAGCCAAGGAATTTACAAGAACTGCAAAATCTATAAAATTCTAAAGTGCACAAGAAGTAAAATGAATGAGTAACCCCATTGCAACCAAAAATCACCAACAAATAGAAATTGGAAGTAAGGATGATTAGGTGGCTTTATGTAGGATGCCACTTCATCATCCCCCATCCCCACACTCAAGTCAAACACACAAAGACAAAGAAACATCAATGTGCAAGTAAGGACTATGACAAACCCACGTGGCTCAAACTTGCACTTTGTGCTTTCAAGGGACATAATAAATTGGATTAGAAGAAAGTGTAATGATTTTCCTTCTCTAACACTAAAAAATGGACAAATAAGTCAAAATTAAGATTCCCAACCCATAGGTAAGGTTGTTGGGTCAAATTAAGAGGCATGACACAAGTCTTTCTTGTCCCACATGTCTCCAAAAGTGCCCCCAAGTCAAAATTCGAATTTTGAACTTGGGGTGGAGTAAAACACTCTGAAATCAACATAAATTCTTCTTACACAAGGACTACAAGATCACATCATCACTACTAGTCACATATCTACTTTGGTTAAACAAAACAAGAAGGGTTATGTCTAATAAACACACACTTACAAATGCTAATAAAGTGACAAATTTTCCAAATTTTAAAATACAAAACACATAAATAAACACATGAAAATATTAAAGAAAGTGACACAAATTCACCCCATGGCCACACATGTGAAATCACCCCCATGAGTGACCTCCAAACTAGAAAAGCAACACACTACACAACAACATTACACAAGTTGTCAATTTGGCCTCGTTTCTCAATGTTCGATATCCTACTATGGTTGGTCCCATCTCCCCTTTTATTTTTGTGATAATGATCTTGTACATAACAAATACCTCTCAGTTTTTTTCCGTATTAACAACATTGAGAACATATGCATATAAAATCTATGCTCATAATTCAACATTTAAAAATTATATTTTCCATCAATATGTCAAAATCTAAACCTAACATCCGTGATAGTAAAATTATATTCCAACATCTCAAAAACATAACATGTCAGTATAAAATCCAAATCATGAAAATCAACATGAATATAACTACCTATCCTCACTATCTAGTGCATCATGATAAAACATAATCCGCATACTTTTAATAATCCACATATCAATATAATCTATCATCTACTAATCTATTTATCATAATAAAATGTCTTAACATCATTCCAATAGAATAAATATCAAGATAAAATAGTGTCGATGAGGAGTGGGCACTACTTGGTGGGTGGAAAACTAATATGAAGAAGTACAAATGAATCAATAGATGGAGAGGTGCATGAAGTAGCATGTAGTAACTCACAAATTTTAATTTACACATCTTGATATAAATAATTCGGGTCATGGTTTCCAGAAGATGAAACTTGTGTATTAGAAGCATTGTGATGAGGGAGGGGAACAATAGAAATAGGAATGTAAGTATGAATGCTAAAGCATTGGATGGAGGCCATGACATCCAAGGAGGAAGCTACAAGAGGAACATGAGGACCATCTCGAGAGTGTTTGGTAGAAAGTAAAAATTAAGAACATGTTGGATATGTAAACTATTGGCACACAAATCTTGACGAGAAATTAGTAAGCTTCTTTAATTGTTCTTGATCAACATTAATGTCCTCATTGTAATATTGATCACTTTGAAGTTTAATTTTTGCAATAGGAAAATGATTTGAATTAGAAAAGGGTTATCATATTTATCCATTGACTTAAAGTAAATTTGAATAGGAGGAGGAAGCTCAATTTACTTAAAGGAACAAAAATGACCACTATGAGTGACAGGACATAAAATGAAAAACCTTAGATGAAAGTTTCGATTCGAGTGATAGGTTCCCAAAATGATTTAATTTAAAATGAATTAAATATAATATTGTAGAGTCACCACAAAAGTAAATAAGGTATAAATGATGAAACATATAAATGAAACTATAAAACTAAGTTTCAAAATATGAAACCCTAAGCAAGAGAGGGAGATAAAGCAACTTAGCTGATTTATGCACGATTTGAAAGTGATCTAGATTGGGGAAAATGATGAACATGCTGGGAAGAGTGTCATAAATTATTACTATTAATTTTACATTGTAGGAATGAGGCTAGACATGGGTGCTGGGACAGTCAAGGATGGATGGCTGCTTAAGACCATTTTGGGAGTGGTGAGTGCACATGAGCTCACTATCTACATTTTAGTGTTCTGCATGGTCTTCAAGGTTGTTCCCTTTCGATTGACAAGGGTACCCTAACCTGTAAATATAAATTCACCTACATAATCCCACAAACCACAACAAACCTAAAAAGAAATGTGTCGAATGGGGAGTCGGGTGATCATAGTGGTCACCCCTAGAGTGAATTTACACTGTGTGTCACACCGCATATCAGTATCCATGTATTTATTGTTAGTGTGTATAGATATTGTTCCATATGAATCCCTTTTGCAAGTTGTATTTGATATCAAGATGTAGCTAGAATGTTGAAATGTACAAGCATGTTTGCACGGAATAGAATGAACTCCCCCTTACTATGCAGCCCTTGTCCCTTGAATGCATCCTAGATGGATTCCTTAGAGTCTTTAGATGTATTTTTATGCAAGTTTAGGAGATAGTAGTAATGATTAGTGCTTGGTCCTTTATTTTGAACACATAAATATGTATTTATATGATTCCCTTAATTGAATTTTGTAATTGACAAGCTGGAAGGTTGAACCATCGATGAAAAAGATGCCCAAATGATAAAAGAGGCCCAAAATGATTATGTAACATAGAAAAGGGTCAGGGGCACCTAGAGGGGACATGATTGCACTGGGAACTACTTTCTTGTCATGTAACTAGTGTCTGCGAAACAATAAAAGATAAATCAAGTAAAATCCTAAGCTGGGTTGTAGGGTGTGTAAAACATATTAGTGTTTTACTATGGCATCAATATTTTTTATATGAATGAATATTAAGTTAAAAAATTATTCACTTGGTGACATTATCCCTTGTCCATCTATGTATTTTATTAATTTGTATTGTAAATGTATTCCACACCTGCCATTTCTATATCAACTTGTTGTCAAGTCATAGAGGTCCTTGTTTAACTTTCTTCTCTTATTTGTCATCTTTTATGATACAACACTAGCACATTTATGAAAAATAGTAGTGAGGCACTTATGTCCATTTTGGGAACTTCTCTCCTGTTTATTCCATTTTCACATTTTTTTAGTTGTGTTCATCCTTTTTACTTTTCGTATCCTTATGCTATGTTCATATTCAGCCTTTTGTTTCACTAGTGTTGAAATTCAAAAATGAGACTCATTTATATACACAAAATACACGCTATTATTCTTGTTGGAAATTGGAAGGGGCTATCACATCTACATATTATCACTACTATCAAAGGAACTGAATATTGGGTTCCATACACTACATATAAAGGGGATGTAGTGCCCACTCCTCTTCAACACCTATTTCTGCTATTATCATGTTTATTAGATGCTTAAAGACATGGATATTGATATAGTATTTGGGATAACATGTGTTTAGACTATATGGACATTTGATTATTATTGTGATTTGACTCTTATCATAGATTATATGGATGCCTAGCTAATTTTGGTGGATATTGCAGCACATGTGATTTAGTATTACTTTACTATATACAAACATCTTGGATTGATAGAAGGTTTGATTATGTTTTTATGCATCGTCTAACCATGTGTACATTGATATTATGGTTTATTTATTTTATGGTTATATAAGGTGATCAATGTGTGAATTGTGTGATTTCCATAAAATGTAAATTGTGGTTTAGATAGTTGTAAATGTTTGATTTAGAATATAAATGCATACTATGATGTATGATGATTATGTGATGAATGATCTACATGTGTTTTGATATCCTTGACATATTGATGAGGCCTTGAAACTGAAGGTTGTTTTATTTTGTCATTGTAGGAAATGAAATGTCAAAAATAAGGAGGGACTAGGAAGGCCAACCATGAAGGAATGTCATGTATTCACAACAAGGTCACCTTGGTAGCTGTCATTTTTGTGTTGGTGGATATGGCGTCTTCTTGTTGTCACATTTTGGAGTCTCTATTGGGAGCACCTTACATGTGACCATGGGTAGGTAGGTGTTTGTATTTTCTATGTTAGTTGTCTTGTGGATTTATTTATTTCATTGTGGATGTTGTGATTTTGATTAAGTTCTAATGTACCTTGTACCCCTATGTTCTATGTGGTTATGGTACCCCTTGTTAACTATGTAAATTTTTAGTATGAGCTAATGTTTCACCCTATGGTTCTTATGTTGGTTATGTATCTTGGCTTAATTATGTAAATTATGGGGATTATGTTAATGTGATGATGTGGCTTTTGGGAGGGTAGAGATTCCTTGGAATATAATTTATTCCTCTCACCTATTTTATTTGAATTTTTAATTTGGCATTGGTATGTGTGTCATTTCTAAACCCAATCTTGGATTTGGGCTTTGAGCCCAATTTTGAAGGCTTGTGGGACAAGTTTTACTTGTCCCACACTCTTTAATATCTTCCCCAAACCTTACCTATGACTTGGGGGTCATATTTATCTTGTAATGATGAAAAATTGTGAGAAAAGAGGTAATTATTTCTCTCATGTTTTGAATCTCTAAATTTTATCTTTGAAATGTGAAAAAGTAAACTTGTGTGTAAACTTGGTGAAGGCATCTCCTCACCTACCTCTTTATTATGATTTATATTGTGTTTTGAAAGGGTGATGTATTTTTGATGGAGATGAAGTGGAATCCTACATGGATCCACATCACCTCTTCCTCCTCCTTGTCTATTTATATGTTTTCCTTTTTTGTTTTTGGGGTTACTTACTTGGGGATTTTGGGCTTGGAATTGGAAAGGAGTTGGTTTTGAGTGCTTGCTTGTGGAGAGAAATTGAAGGGAATTTCTTGGAAAAGGAAGGTGTCATCAATGGCAAGGTAGGGTCTTTATCCCATTTTTTTTTCTTGTTTTATTGTGTATGGAATTGTTGAATTTGAATGCATGTTTGTATGTTTGTTTTGGGTTTGGGTAGTTTTCCTTAAGGAAGGTGTGGGGAGAAAGAAAATGGGGACCAAGGAGGAGGAATAAGGGATTTTTTGAGGTTATGGAGGGAGTGTGGGTAGGGTTTCCACCCTTGTGAAGGCATAAAGAAAATTCTTGATTATTTTTGTATAATTCCATGAGGGAGTGATAAGAGAATTCAAGGGAGTGATAAGAGTTTGAGGGAGGGATAATATTTTATGTGTGATTATTTATATGGAGTTTTAAGGTGGACCTATAACCTACTTGGGAGCTATAAGATGGTTTCCCATGTTTCTTGTCTCCCTGGCTCTAAAACTTAGCATTTGTGATCAATTAAAGTTGCAAGTTTTAATTATTGATTCTTGTGTTGAAAAACATATTTGTTGTGAATGTAAGTTTGTAATGTGGAATCCCTTGTATTGTTTTCATGGTTGTGAATATTCGGCCTTATTTCATGGTTTGAGCTTGGCATCCAATGAGGGGGTTTGATTCACCCCTTAATTAGAATTTGGCTGGGAGAAGAGTGTTTCCTAGCTCTCTCTCCTTTGTTTATGTGTGCTAGAAATGAAGGAAGAAGTTGTAGGTTCAAAAAGAGTTAAATAGAGTTGCATAAATTATAGTATTGGAGAAAAATGCCATGTTTTCTCAACCATTTCTTTGGATGGCTTGTAATATCTTGAATTTTAATTAATGAGAAATTTTCATGTAATGGAAGTCAAATTGAAAGGACTTTACCTTTTTAACTATGATAAAAAATGTATGCATTTGAAGTCTAAAATTAGTTGGAAAAGAATTGTAAAATCTTTATTCGTTGTAAGTAAAGAAAATTGTGTATTATTTGTATTCTTGTGAAGCCTCCCTTGCTCTAAAATTTGAATTATTTGAATTGGAAAGGACTATTATTTCCCTGTATTTATTACATTGAAGGGACTACATTATTGTAGCCATTGTCAAATATGTCTTAATAGGCAAGTTGGAAATTAATTGAAACTTAGTAAGTTATTAGAACTTCAATTTGTAATATGTTAAGAAAATTCTAAAATGAAATTGAAGGAATTAAACCTCCATTTGGTTTGTTGTGTATCATGGATTCCTTTCTCTATTTTTTCTTAGTTTTAAAGAAATTGTCTTTGTATTTCATGTATTCCTCTCTGCAAATAAAAGCAGTTTTAAAATATATTTGTATTTTGGATGTAACTTAAAAGAAAAAAAGTCCGAAAAGGTTATTTTGGGAACAATAATGTAATTCCAAATCAAAATTTGTTTTCCCTGCAAACTGGATATAAAAATTAGATGTAAATCCTTACAGTTATATAATTTATATGTATATACCTATACTTAAAGTATATGTTTAAATATACAATTTATACGTTTATATGATGAGGTACGAGATTATAAATCCTTGTTTGAACAAGTAAACAATATGATAAACCCGTTTAACTTTTGAATATATATATATATATATATATATATATATATATATATATATATATATATATATATATATATATATATAGACACACATATATACATATATGTGTGTGTGTGTGTGTTTGTGTGTGTGTGTGTGTGTGTGTGTGTGTGTGTGTGTGTGTGTGTGTGTGTGTGTGTGTGTGTGTGTGTGTATGTATATATAAGGGGAAAATAAATATATGAAATCCGATTTGGATTTAAGTATGAAGATAAAATATATATATATATATATATATATATATATATATATATATATATATATATATATATATAATATTTATATATATATGAATTTTGGTGTATGTAGCAATTTGAAACACCCCAACCTTTGTATAAGGGGGTTGGTTCAGCCAAGCCCCCACCCTAAATACTTGTAAATAGGGGTGGGCGGCTTGACCTACCCACCCCACAAACCTATAAATAAACTAGTGTGCCGGACCGCCATTCTCACCACGAACATCCCAAATTAGGCATAATACACTCTGTATAACACACACACACACACACACACACACACACACACACACACACACACACACACACACACACAGATATATATATATATATATATATATATATATATATATATATATTCTTGAATCTTGTAAAAGACATCACATAGACCATCGGGGTAGAGACAATACCCACCAAAATAAAAGTGCAGATTTATAAAACCATGGAAAATAATTAAAAACAAAGGAGAATAATAGAACTTTGGGAAATACATGGAGAAATAAATCAATAAGCATGGAATATGGGGAGAAAATCCTCCCATTGCTCTCCTAGATCCATCTTAGCCAACATAGTTTTCACCCAAATCCTCTTTCCTCCATTCTTACCCCTTCTTGTAGCTTTACATGCAAATAAACACACAGTTAGAGTTAGAAAGATAGAAATAGAAGCCATAAGGAAATTTAGGGAAAACTGAGGGAAACCTAAGATCTAATGGAGATGATTAAATGAATCCTGCGACTAGGATTTAATCGTCATCGCTTTATGGAATGGGTGAATAAAACTCTAATAAAGTTGTGAATATTAAAATTAGTGAAGCCTAGGGGAATGTTGTCGGATGTGTGGAAGATTAAATAGTTAAGAATATTTTAATCAAGCCATTTTTTGAAATATGGTGCATAGGATGTGTTGACTTATAAAATGGAAAATGGAAAATTAAAAATGATAAGTGTAATGGGTAAGAGTGATTTTTTTTTGAAGGGGTGGCATGGGATAATTTTTGCTTGGGAATTTATTAAGTGAACTTAGGAAATTAATTAAATGAGGCTTTAGCTTAAAATATTTTATGTAAGGTGAACCCGTAATGGGTGGAATATAATAAATTAGGGTTTCAGAATAATTTAAATAAGATGGTTTTAAAAATATTATTAACCAAAGGTGGAAAATCAAGCAAGATTAATTAAGGATTGAATAATTGAATAAATTAAAATAATTGTGGGATTAATTGATGAATGGAAAAATTAATAAAATAACCATATTGGATTTAATAAATAGATTTAATTCAACAAAAGAGGTATTTAGTAGATAGATAAGGTGTTATTAATCATAACTAATATTTTAAGACCAGTCTAATGACATAATGTAATAAAAAAACTGGTCGTAATTTTGTTTTCTAAGTGTTGTTGTTTTGGCGTGTTTTCATGTGGCGATTTTTTCGGGTGTCACAAGGGAATTGGTAAATTCCATACAACACGTTTACATAAAATCTAGCTATAGCCTACTTTCTTGGTGTCATTGGCATGAGGGAAACCTAACAACACTATTTCACATACAAGCACACATAACTACATGGTGTCTAAAATGTAGTGCAATGTTAGGTACTAAGTTCACTCATTGGGTAACCGCATGGGTTAGTCCAACTTCACATATTACATATTTTATTAATATTTAATGTGTTTACTTGTTTAGGTAGCTAGAGTTTCCTTAGTAGCTTACAAGTGTGATATAAACTCTAACAACGAAATTGGAGTGAAGAACCTTAGACCCAAAAATGAGCAAATCCTAAAGATTTACATAAATAGTAGCACCTAGAAAGGACACTAGTGCCCAAGTACTCATGTCCTCCTTTGTGCACTCCTATAACACATAGAATAAATTTTTATAACTCTTAGCCAATGAATGTTGCATTTTTTCTAGTTAGATAAAGAAGATATATAGTCTTCACTACACTGGAAGTTACATAAAAAACAACTTAGTCATATATAGTTCTTATTATTTTGTGGTTGACATTGCTTAAGTATTTAGTGATTTTCTATCTATTGTATATTTATCATTTTAAAAGCGCTTACTTTGAAATTAGATTTAATTCCATTTATATTAAAGTAGTTGATGAAAATATAGAATAATAAGGTATTGTATATTCTTAGAATCTTAGAAATTCATCACAAATTGTAACACAAGCTACACCTCCATCTACAACTAGGAGGTCTCCAAGATTTTATTCATCTTCAACCATGAAAGAGACACCACAAATAAAACCAAAAAAAACTCCTTCAAAGAAAAAAAAAATCGATCATATAACATCCCTTTGCAACATAAAAAAGGATTCTTGGTGAGATTTAAAAGTTAATACAATTAACTCTTTTTAAATTTTAACATGGTTTTATACAAGTATAGATCAAACATAGTTTGAAGATTCTATAAATAAAGAAATTTAGGATCAATCAATGGATGTTGAGATAGATGCCATAGAGAATAATCAGATGTGGGAATCGATAGATCTTCACGGAGGAAAGTAAGTGACGGGGAGTGAAGCAAGTCTAGAAGACCAAGTACAATGTTGATGGATAAGTACAAAAAAATAATGTAATACTAGTTATAAAAGTATTTACACAAAATTATGAAGCAAATTACAATGAAATGTTTACACAAGTAACATATTTGGACACAGTAAGAAATTTTTTAGCACTTACAGGTCAAAACAACTGGCGCATATATTTTTTTATTAGATTAGGTAAAATACAAGGATTGAATCCTAGAAGCCATACACCGAAAGATGCAACGTGAAAATAAAAAAAAGACGAGCAAGAAAAGAAACAGGACCACAAAAGGAGTTAAACAAACTTAACTCGAAAAGAGCCAGAAACAAAAAAATTTAAAAAGTCCACAGAAAGTCATTAGTTCCATTTGGAATTTCTAGAATGCACTAAGTGCCATCCATCAACAGGATCACCTCCACCCCCAAATGTCACCTTGATATACTCACTGTAATTCTCACCCTCCCAAAAGGAAAGGACCTTTAGGGAATCTAGATTGATTTGGGGTTTAGCCATTCGAATCTTTGTTTTTAACTCATTTTTATCTCCAGAACAACTTCCAATCTTCCCCCTTGGGTATCCATCACGGTCATTTAGGATCAATAGGAAAAGGAAAGGATCCCACAGAAATGCTTTGATTCAGCTGGGCCCTAATTTTTCTATCGTAAAACTCCCATCTCATTTCCTCAAAAGATTCCACCACTTCACCAAATTTCTCCATTAGTTTGGGAGATAATATTTTTGGTATTTCTAAAGAAGCATTCAATTCATCCCCAGAACCATCCTCCTCCCTTGTTTCATCAAAATCTTAACTATCATCCTCTTTTTTCCACCCGATGTTGAAGATTCGAGATGTAACCGATGGAAGTAGAAGGCAAACCCAAAGAAGGAGCAAGGAACTTGAGGAAAACCAATCTGCCTCGGCCGCCACCAAAGCACAATCCTTTTAGTCTCAAACACCCCATTTTCACATCGACATCTGGAAATAGAGGAACATGACATGGGGTGGATGTGTTATCTCAGCATTCCCATTTTGCTTCAACCTCCAATCCCAAACTAGGCCTTTACAAGAGGCAGACCCATGGCCCACAGACCTACACTTTACACATAAAATAGGGTAATGTTCATATTGGATCACCTGATCAAAATCCCAATGGCTTGCTTGTGAGACACGGATAGAGGTCGAAAGCTTTGTCGAGGGAAACATTAATACACATTCTCGCAAGAGCCATCTTAGTTCTAGCCAAGGTCATTGGGTCGATGGCCAATAAATATCTAATGGAATTAACTATTCTCCTTATCACCTCAACCTCCCAGAACTCAAGGGATAAATCAGGGAGTTTCACCCAAATTGGGTAAGCATTCGGTTCGAAAATTTTCATGTCTAACCCAAGTGTCCATTTGGCCAAATGTAGCATAGAGTTCCCATAGAGCCAAGGACCCCAATTAATGGTGTTGAAATGTTCATCCTCCATGTCAAACTAGAATAAGAAAGATTGATTTGAAATAGCAACCACGGGGATGCCCCCTTTTGGGGCCCAGTTTCTTCTAGCCCAATCTCGATCGGATCAACATTTGGTTTAATACTAGCAAACCTTCCAAGAAGAGAGAACCCATATGTTTTACTTGCCTCTTTACCAACTCCTTTGGTACAAATAGGGTCGGTTCAATTTATTTCTAGATCAGATTCAAGGTAGAAAGGGGAGGGCCGGGACACAAACCTTCAAGAGACCCTGATCAGCCCAAGACAACAAACCAAAGTAGCCTCGGCACCCCAAATAGGGATCCCTTAAAATTTTGAACTCCCTTTTCCCACTCGTCCCATCCTTCATTCCCATCCATCACAAATTACGTGGAGTATATATTAGGTGGATGTGAAATCAAAATTATTGAATGGAAGTTTTGAAGAGGACATTTATGTGAATAAACTATAATCTTATGAGATTCTAGGTAATGAGGAAAGGTATTTTATTTCAGAAAATATATCTATGGTCTCAATACAAAACCTGCACTTTGAAATCGTTAAAATATCCTAAAAGTCATATTTTTACCAATTAGGATGTTAAGGAATTTATATATTGATTTCGGTGTATATATTTGTTATTGATAAATTTTAATGGTTATATTTTATTAATATTTTTGTAATGATATTTAGAAGCATCCAAAAATATTTGGAAATTAGTTGCATCACATACAATGTTAACCGATTGAAGATGTAAAGCACCTAAATAAAATAGAGATAAATAGTGACTAGGGAGAACACCACATAATGGTTTTCAAGTAGCTCTTCAATATCGTTGAATTTATTGTTAAATATTTATCTTCATTCTATTTATTGTATCAATTGAAAAGGTAAATATCCAACCATTATTTGTGAAAATTTCTACATTAAAACTTTATTAAAATGAATCATGGATGATATAAAGATAATGGAAAATGTATTATTGATGAAAACAATTATTTATACCATATAAAATGAACAATAACATAAAATGATGTCAATATTTAAATGGTCTCTTGATCCTTCTATTGTAAGAGCCTATTAAGAATAAATACACGCTTTCAAAACTCTTGATCTATTAGGATCAACTCTATTTCTAGTTATCCTACAAAGTGTGGACTAGAAGAAAGATTTTAGAAAATCATTGTGTAGTGCCCACTTCCCTTCGACACCTTTAGTTATTGATCCTGATATTGCTGACTATATTATGGACATTGTTATAGTTTTGATTTAGTATGATGTTAGATGTTGGATCATGGATTATTGTTGACTTTGATTCATATATGGTGCATGATGATTATTGGAAACTTTTATATATTGATAATGATATGTTGTTCGACATGGTTGTATTTATGGATGTTATTCGGACATGTGATATTGGATATAATAAGTAGACCTAGAAAGTGGAATTAATTTGATGATCATGTAGTTGTTGATAAAATTGCAAATGATATTATTAGTTTCCTTGATGTTGTTGCGATTCATATATATATATATATATATATGTGTGTGTGTGTGTGTGTGTGTGTGTGTGTGTGTGTGTGTGTGTTTGATTTTGGTATTATATTTATGCTCATTTAGATGTTACGATATGGCCATCAATTCAAAGGAGGTATTTGTGTTTTGCAGGTTAAAATATCACAATAAACATCGGGGATTGGAGACCAACCACATTGGAATTCTAGATGAATTCAACAAGGTCACCATGGAAACTTGTAATTGTTTGTATGTGTTTGATTGTGGTTAGGGATTCCCATGGGGGATCCCCTTCAAATGTGACCAAGGGATTTATGTTTTCTTTTATTTGTCCTTTGTTAATGTTGTATGTGTTTTCCCTTTTCATTATTGAATTAAATTGTGGTAAATAATGTGAGTAATCATATTGTTAAAATTAATTAATCAAATTGGGTCATAAGAAAGTAATTATTAGAGTTGTTGGCCTAAAATTAAAGTGTTGTAAGAAATGTGTAAGTGATGTGTAAGTTTATTTTTGGAGTATGAAACACTCCACCTTCTTTGAAATTTGAATTTGTCCTTGGAGGCTTATTTTGGAGGCTTGTGGGACAAGTTAAACTTGTCCCACACCTCTTAAATTTATTTACCAACCATACCTATGGTTGGAGAGTTAAAATTTAGACTTTCACTATGCATTTTTGTAAGTCAAGTTGAATGTTTTAATTGCACTTTTCTCACATGTTTTAATTTCAGTCCTTATGGGGTGTGGGCTTGATTTGAGTGTGTAAGTAAAATTGTCATATTATTCACCCACCTATTTATTAGGCATTGGGAATGAAGTTGACTTACGTGTTTAGGGTTGAGGACGTGTGATGTGGCATCCTAAATGGATCTGCCTCATCATCTTCTCTTCCCTCTTCTAGTTATTGGAATTCCTTAGCTTGTTTTGGGTTGCTTCACTTTTGCATAATTCATTTTGGGGGTGAATTCTTTTGTTGTTGGAGCTCTTGTTTTGGAGAAGTTGAAGGTTGTTGAATGCTTGTGCTTTGTTGATATTTTGGGCTGCTTGCATTGGAATAGCTTGCTATTTGGAACTTGGAACAACTCCATCATGGAGAGGTAAGATCTTAGCTCTTGGAAATACTCTTCTTTCCTTTTTATGAATGTGTGAATGGTTGTTTGTTTGTTTGCTTGATGGCTGGTTGGGTAGACTACCTAGAAATGGTGTAGGAGAAGACTATGGGGTATTTTTGGGAGGTATAAGTGTGGAGGGAGTTGGGATTTGGGTTCAACCTTGAAAATAAATAGATTATGTTGATGCCATTTTTGAGCTTCCACCGTTTTTCCTTAAATTTTCCTTTAGTTGACATGCTCTGGAACATTATTTCTCTTAAATTGGTGGTCTACAACTTTTCCCTAAAAATTGAGTGCCTTGAAATACTCATAAACTTGTTGTTTTGTCCCAATTTGAATGAAATATGTATGTGTGCCTGTTTTGTGCCCTAAAATTTCAAAATTTGCATGCCTCTACCGTTTTTCCTTTTTGCCCGATCGTGGAAGTTTAAAATTGATCGATTTGCACTTGTATACCATTGAAAATCTAATTCCATGATTAAAAAATTCTTTGAAAACATGTTTCACTGGTTCAATTTTGAGAAAGTTGTCATCCTTAGCAAAAACATCAAATTCTAGGGCATCCCTAGCATTTTATATGTTTTGACGGTCAGACTTGCATCATTTTCCCTTCAATTTATTCTTAAGAATTCATCGGCAACGTGGCTTGTTCTAAATAGACAAGGATCGGTGGGTCATTTCTAAAAACTTAACATTTTTGTGTTTTTGGAAAAAAGTACAAGTTACCCCACAGCTCCACAGGCCCTAGAGGAGGTACACGTGTTGCAAGTAGAGTCAAGGAAGATGGGCGGGTCATTTTATGCCTTATGGCACTTTAGAAAATGCATGGAATTGAAGAAAATCCACTAAGTCCCACATCCAATCAGAGGAGGACATGTATCAGGTGGGGAGATGGAAACACGAAGGAGTTTGATACTTTTCGGCCTTTGGTGAAAAAGAGTTAAAGTATAAGATTGGACCGCAAACTCACAACCAATGGGATGAAGACACATGTCAGTGTCAAAGCACAAGGTGAGGAGATGGGCCATCAAAGGCAAGTTATATTTTTAGTCTCTAGTTATCAAAAAGGTAAAATCATTGAATGGACTTGCAAGCCCGAAGGTAAAAAGTCAAGATTCATCTGAGGAGTCAATGGCGGAGGTGCGGGATAGTGGAGGAAATGTTAAACATTTTCCTTCATGGAATATTATTTAAAATATGAAATGAGAAGCGTTGCCCCTGAGTAATTCATATGAAGACACTTGTCTTGCGCGAGGGCGGAGCTACGAGAGGAAAATTGAGAAAAAATTCTTTTCCCAAAAAATGTGGAAATGTGTAGAATCGATCCGCGATCCCAATGGGGCCCACTTTGGGACATGTGTCAGACCCATTTTCATGAGGAGGAGATGTAGGAATATTTTGGAAAATTTTCCTTTTTCTAAAAAAGATGGAAATGTGTAGAATCAGTCCGCGATTCACATAGGGCCCACTTTGGGACACGTGTTAGGCCCGTTTTCATGAGGTGGAGATGTAGGGATATTTTTGAAAATTTTCCTTTTTCCAAAAAATATGGAAATGTGTAGAATCGAGATGTGATTCTGCTGGGACCCACATTGGGACATGTGTCAAGCTAATTTTCAAAGGGCAGAGGGGCGGAGAAAAATGTCAAATTTTACATTTTTCCAAAAGTGTTGAAATGTCAAAAAGTGATCCAATGGCCATTTTGAATCACATTATAACATGTGGAAGGCTCATATTAAAGGATAAAGGAAGATCAATGAATAGTGTGCATTTTCGGTTTGTCCACCATTTGAGCTCCAAGAAGTTTGGAGATGCATTTTTTGCATCAATTTTCATCGAATTTTTGAAAAATTCATGTTGTTTGTTCCTACAAGGACAAATTCAATCAGTTTTGAGGATCAATTTGAATATCGGTGATGTTTTTGAAATAAATTTTTGCCCTAACCCGTCAGCGTGAAATATCACATCCAAAAGTTGCAAAGTCAAATTTAGGAGGGATAAGGATGAAATAAATAAAGTAAGGTGGTATACATTCTTTGAAGATGAACAACGTGCCTCCACAATGGATAATGATGTGAATTTTGCAATAATTTGTCTCTTTTTGAGACAACTGGCAACTTTTTGGACGTGTTCTACTAAACGTCCCTGTCTGCGAATCATGAGGAGTTTTTGTAACAAATTTTATCCTTTGGCATATTATTTTCTTGAGAAAGAAGGCTTGAAGGAGATTGAATGCTATATATTTCATGAATTTTTCATGCAAAGGGTTGGAAGAGTTTATAAAATCCTAGAAAACTAAAATCTTCATGGGAAAATCTGGGAAGAAGCCCATTCTCTGAGAAACCACCTGAGAACCATTTCTAATTCATTTTTGCATCAGATTTTTATTATGTTGAGTTGATTTTAGTTTTAAATCCATCAATAAGCTCTAATATTGTTTTGAAACATTCCCTATTTGATAAATTTGATTATTTTTGGATTATTTTGTGTTGTCTCTTGGCAAAATTTTCATACAGTTATGTTTCAGAATGCATTTCAAATTTTTGTTTCTTGTTTCCTATTGCATTCTTGTGTTTAAAATCTCTCTTGATCATACATGGTCTCATTTCTTGTGATTATTTTAGTGGCATTTCCAATCTCACATTCAGAAGAGCTTTCATCTGATAAAGAGATAAACTAATTTAAAATCACTTTACTTTCCTTGATTTCAGAGATTATTTGTAAACCTTTGGGTTAACCCTAGGTCATGATTAAATAGTGATTGCTAAATGCTTCATTGGTTCATTCTAACTCAATATTTTGTGATAGATGATCAAAGATTGTGTGGAAAAGTGCAGATTTGAGCCTCCATTTGATGCACATATCCTGGTTGAAGGGATGATTAACCATTTTGATACTTTATGTTGTTAATTTTATCCATATTTTTCTAAAATCCTCAAAAGTCTGGTGGACCTTGGTTTGTCTTATTAAAAATCCCACCCAAAATCATTCAAAATAACTGATACTACCCTATTTTACGCATGTTTTGACTTGTATACCCACAGCAGATCAAAATCCATTTGCTAAAGTATACGAGAACATATCCGGATTTTAAAATGTCTTGATAACCCTTTCCTTGAATTGAAAGTATCTCCATAATCTGGAAGTGATAACTTGTGAAATTCAGATTTGGTGTGTTAATCATATTTTCCCAAGTCCCTTTTCATACTATTTGCACAAATTGAGGGATATATTCATCTCCTTCACCATTTGAGGTTAAAAAATAGGTTCTTTTACCTTAGTTGAAAGGTAGAACCTAAAAGCAGATTAGGATAAGATCAAGTCCTATTTGAGTGCTATCCATCTGTCCACAAATCTAAGTGCCGTTAGATCACATCCCCATCTACAAAAGCGACATACATCATGATCTATCTATCTTGAGCTTCATGCCATATCCTTGATGCTACTCGAGAATGAAAAAAGAGAACAAATTTGGGTACCAACACCGGTGGCACCACTTTGGGGACATTCTTCATTCAATCGATCCATGTGCATACATATTTGAGATATTTGAATGCATATCAAACCCTGGTAATGTCACTTGCAAGTTACGTCTACAAATATATTGTTTAAGTATCATTCTATACTCAAATTTGCAAGTTGTATTCAAATGTTTCAAACTCTATCTATAATTTTTATCAGTTTCTAGCAATTGTTACACTTCATTTGAATTTGTGATTGATAGATTCAAGAAAAGGAAGATCTGATTTATAAAATTTAGCAAGATTTTTAGTGCTAATAGGTATACGATAGAGTATTTTACTTCATTTGCACAACTAGGGTGAAAGTCCCTAGTGGTGATTCCATGCTGTTTTTATCTTGATAAATACTATATTCTTAGCTTTCTATCATTTTTTTTTGGAGTTGCTAATCTCTGCAAACTGGAAGGAAGAATATATCTCTTTAGGAGGGACCCAGTAGAAATTTATTTCAAGAATTGGGAAAGCCGGTTTTAGAGGAAAGAAAATTTTGGAAGGTTGTTGAAGGTCAAACATCAGGCAAAGGTATATCCATTAGTGAGAGAGATCAACCTTTAGTAGAGTTTTATCACTCTTCTTCCAGTGATTATGATTCAAGAAATCTTCTCATAAACTTGTTTACTTCAACTAGTGAAGATCCTTGATGTACAGTGAGTTACTTTTTCAAACTGCACTGTGTGTTTCAATTTTAGTAAAACTTTCCAAGAAAATCAGCACCTAAAGAATACCAATCTTGTGAACCACATTCTTTATCCCCAAAGACCTCGAGACTCCTCATCATATTGTGTCACGCCCAAGATCACCGCCACCATACAACATGGCTCGGCCTCCACCTAGGCCTCCATTTTTTCAATACCTTTGGCCCAATAAATTTTAGGGGAATGGCTGGTTATCCTAATGCTATGCCTTAGGATGTTATAAGTAGATTTCCAAAGTTCCAAGGGAATAATGCCATAACATGTGATCAGCATTTGAAACTCTTTATTAATATGATGGAGGACTTTGAGGTTGAGCATGAAGATGTGTATATTAAACTGTTAATTCATACACTAGAAGAGGATGCAAGGGATTGGTACAAGGCTCTTCCTGATAATTCTATTGACTCTTGGACTGAAATGAACAATGCATTTAGATTACAATATGGTGACAAGACTGATCCTAGATTTCTCTTATCTAAATTTGAAAATATCAAGAAGAACCCTAATGAATAAGTTCATGACTTCAACACAAGATTTAACAAAACTTTGAGAAGGCTACCTGTTAATTTGAGGCCATGTGATTAGTCATGCTTGATCAAATATGTAGATGCATTTGATAAGAAGGCAACCTACTACTTAAGAGACAAAAACCCTACTAATTTAAGGCAGGCCTTTACCATGGCATTCTGATTGAAAACAATATCAAAGCAATTAGGAAACCTCTCAAGAGAGATGGTGTGAATCTGATAAAACCTAAAAACCTTAGGCTAGCAAGGGCTCGATTTGGAGGATGTTGTGAAATCTTTGGCGGGGTTGTCAAAGAAATCTCATACAAGCTAGCTCGGGCAAAGAAGGGAATTGGGAATTCTTCACAAGGTCAGCAAAGATCACAAAACCATGACATATTTTCCAATCATCCTAGGGTGATCAGAGATCGATGATAGAGGGAAAGGACCCATGGGGTTTACAAACACACATCCTCAAGCACATGAAGGAAGAGTGTTATCGATACCCTAACTATTAGGGTTGTTTTTTCTTTGAGGAAGTTACTAATATTGATTGGTGTGATAAGTGTTTTCTACCCCATCCTCCATGTGAAATGGACCAGCAAGATGGTGAAGCTAATAATGATGATGGTACTGATGATGATATCTGCATGGTGGGATGTTCTTCAAGCTCACAAGAAGGAGCAACATCAATTGAGGTAATAAGTGTAAGGACATTTTTAACCTTTTGGGATTATATGAAATGGGTATAATTTTTCTTCCCTCTCATACTCTTGAGGTAGATGTAGTGCAAGCTTTTGAGATTCCTAACAATGACTTTGAATACTTAAGATCTTTGATGATTAAGAAGTATGATGGTGGTATCCCTTCAGAGGAAGATAGAAAATTGTTAATGAATGTTGTTGTGGCTCAAGAGAAAGAGTATAACACTAGGAGAAAGGTTGTTAAGGGAGTTGGGCCTCAAGCCAAACCTAAAACACCCTTTCTTACAAGTATTCCCAAAGAAGCTCCTAGAAGAGAAACACCTGCCAAAATCTCTGCTGTCCCAAGAAAAAATTACAGTCCTCCTCATGCCCAAACTACTAAGAATCCCATGTCATCTAATGAATCTACTTGTCTCCATTCCAATTCTGCCTGCCAAAGAATGTTCTCTATGATATAGCCTAGGTATTGAGCCAAATAAAAGTGAGTGTTCCAATCATTGAGATGCTTAGGATTCTGATCAAAAAAATAGGATTTGAGTACCGAAGTAGAAATGTAAATGCTATTGAAAATACTCCTCAAATCATTACATACCTTGAAATGCCACAAAAATTAGAGGATCTTGGAGAGACAACTGATTTATACTTGGGGACATCCTTGGTTGATTCCCAATTGAATGTTGATCCATTCTTTACAACTTTGATCATAAAGGATAGACTACTTCACAATTGTATGTTTGATTCTAGTGCATCATGTAATGTCATGCCTCTAGAAGTCATGAATGAGTTGGATATGAAAGTGACAACAGCGTATGAAAAAGTCTTGCCATGGACTCAAGATAAGTGTTGATAGTTGGTTGTGTGAAGGGTTTGGTGGTACAACTTACAGCCTATCCGGGTAAGAATTTGAAACTTGATGTTGTGATTGTTGATTTCCCTACCAAATGGGGTATGCTTTTGTCAAGAAAGTGGGCTACAAGTGTTGGTGGGACTATTCAAATGGACATGTCTTTTCCACTATTCCCATTAAAGGAAGCCTTGTCAAGCTCTATGGAGAAAAGAAGATGTTACACCTTATTGAAGATCCCAACAATGCTTCCTATGAGGTGTTGTTTGCTGATGTAGATGCTGATAAATTTGTTGGGTTTTCTGATGGAAAAGAACACAAGATGGATCAGTCAAAGTTCCTTGAACATGTAGGTTCTCCTTGGACCTTGCTATTTGATGGAGCTTGCTCCAAATTTGGAAATGGTGCTGGTAGAATTCTGATTTCTCCTAGCTTGGAAGAGTTTGTTTTTTCCTTCAAGCTTAATTTTTAATGTACTAACAACATTACTAAGTATGAAGCCTTGTTGTTCAGTTTGAGAATTGGGTAAGTGCACCAAGTTGGGGGACATTTAAGTGAACATAAAATCCTGAATTTTACATTAAAAACAACAAAACATAAAATTTAGTCTTCCACGGACTTGAACCATGCCAAAAAGTAAAACATATGTCATAAAAATGGTACCATTGCATAGGGGAGACTGTTAGCTTTGTAGAAATACTGATTTTAAAGTGAATAGAATAGGATAAATATCATTTTATAATTTTTTACTAATAGTAGGTCTTTAAGACACTTTTTCCCATGAATGTTTATGTCTACGTTTAAGACTACAAATTTTGTTTCACTTATCAGAATGTGATAAAAATTATACCATCCCAACTGTGGAAAAATTATATACATGTTCAAAAAAAAAATTATTTGATTTCAATATTTTTTGATGAAGTTATGGCGGGCAAACGGAAAGTGCTCTGTTTTCTTTATGTTTTCATACCACTTTCATGGAAAAAATCATAAAAAATAAAATATTGCTCAAAAAAGTACAAAATAAAATTCATCCCAAGATAGATAGTGGCATCTAACTTCTCACCAAAGGATAAAAATATATATCAATTTTTGGTCATCCAAATTGTGGGCAAACAGACTAAAATCTTATAGGCATTAAAAAAAAAAAAAAACCAAGTCATTGAATTTTGAGTGTATGTATTGCTAATAATCCCTTCAAGTTGATATTATGTTGTTATTTGCCATATGCGTCCACGTATGACCCCTTTTTTGTCCCCCAACTTGCTGCACTTACCCAATTACATGGAAGTATGGTGTCAAGGTAATCATTGCAAAATGAGATTCAAAGCTAGTTGTCAAACAAATAAGAAAAATGTATGCTACAAAAAATCAGCAGATGAAATAGTAAAAACATGTGGTTTGGGATCTAATTGAGATGTTTGATTCCTTGATGTTTTTTCTAACTTGATTGGCAATGTTGGGGTAAATATTTAGAAATTACACCATTTCACCTTATTGTGAGTACAATATTTAAGTGTTAACTAGGCCAGATGTCTTTGACAACATCAAGCATTAGCAAGTGTTTAATGATGATGCTCAAGTGCAAAGGTTATTACAAAATCAAGGTGATTTTGTAAATCGAAATCTTTATTCGGAACCAATGGTGTGTGTGACTGAAGGAAGAGATACTTTTTTGGAAAGGATATTATCAATTTAAAACTAACACCATTCCTAGAGGTTTGGTTGCTCTCGAGTCAAATTTTAACAATGCTGATTGCATCATCAATAGAAACATTTCTACCTTAAGGGATGTGGAAGAGCATAACTTGGGAACTAATGATAAACCAAGAAAAATTTGGTTGGGCGAGAAATCTAAACAAAGAAGAAAAATAGCCCTATGTTAAACTATTGAAGAAATATCGGGACTGTCTTGATTGGTCTTAAAACAAATGCAAAGACCTTGAGAAAAAAGCAGAGGTCAATTAATCCACTCCTCTCCATGAAAATGCAAGATGAATTAAAGAAACCTGAAAGAGGTAGGGATCACTTAGCCAACAAGGTATTCATCTTGGGTTGAAAACCTTATGCCATCAAAAATAAAAACGGAGATATCAGACTTTGCGTAGACTTCATAAATATAAATAGAGCTTCATTGAAAGACAATTAACCTTTTCCAAACATGGAAAACATGCTACAATTAGTGACCAGATCTGAATTGTTGTCCACCTTAGATGGTTTCTCTAGTTACAATCAAGTTGTTGTCAAGGAGTGAGAAAGATTTAAAATTGCCTTCACCAATCCTTGGGAACATATGTCTATGTAAGAATTCCTTTTGGTCTCATGAATGATGGAGATACCTTACAAAGAGAAATGGATGTTTCTTTTAATGGTTACATAAATGAATTCATTGCGAGTTATCGGGATGATGTGTTGTGTTTTCAAGGAGTAGAAAATATCACTTGCAGCACTTGGAAAGAATGTTGATCAGATGTAGATAATATGGCATTTCACTCAATCCAAAGAATTTTAATTTTGGGGTGTAAAATTCCAAGTTGCTTGGTCATATTGTTTCAAAGGCTGGTGTCGTAATTGACCTTGAGAGGTTAGAAGTAATCAACAAGATTCCAATTCCAAGAACAAAGAAAGACATTCAATCCTTCTTTGGGTAGATCAATTTCATTAGAAGGTTTGTGTCTAATTTTGCTAAATTGACTCTTCCTATTACATGCATGTTAAAGAAAGACCAATTTATCAAATGTGAGGAGGCTGCTACTTAGGCTTTTGAAGGAATCAAAGAAGCATTGAAACATGAACTTGTCTTGGAAGCTCCGAATTACAAGAAGCCTTTCCAAATCTTCTCCTTTGCTTCTGAAAAATACCATTGCATCCGTTTTCCTACAGAAGGATGAAGATGGGGCTGAGAGGCCTATTTCCTTATTTAGCAAGGCTTTACAAGCTGTTGAGTTAAAGTACACAATCATGGAAAAACAAGCATTTTCCTTGGTGAAAGCAACAAAGGTTTTTAGGCCTTATATCTTAAGTTCAAACATTGTTGCTTATGTTCCCCACACCATGGTAAAATACATCTTATCAAAGATGGATATCTCAAGCAACATATGTAGATGGGTGAACAAACTGTAGTAATATGACATAGATATCCAAACCACAAAGTTGGTGAGAGGTTTGGGTCTTGTTAAGCTCATGGTGAGAGCAACTTGCAGGCTGTGGAAGTGAATCAATTAGAGGAAGAAAGGGCAGATGCTATTGAGAAGTTGGTAAGTTATAATTGGTACAAGGATGTAATATTTTACCTCAGACACCTATGCTACCCTTATCATTTGAATAAAAATAAAATAAGAGCCCTCAAGCTAGCTTCTAAAAATACATCATCACCGACTTTGGGTGGCTTGGAAGAACCACGAAGGTGTCCTCTTAAAATGTGTAATTGAAGATGAAGCTCCCAAAATAGTTTCTTATTTCCATGGGGGAGTTTGTGGAGGACACTTTGCTGCAAAGGGTTACAACACAAAATTTTGAGAGTTGGTTATTGTTGGCCTACTCTCTTGAAAGATGCAACCCTATTTGGTTAGAAAATGCGAAAGTTGTCGCGATTCTACGGAAGAATGAAAGCTTAAATTTCCCTTCCTTTGCATCCCATACAAATTTAAGCTCCTTTCAAACAATGGGAAATAGACTTCATTGGTGAAATTTCAAACCCTTCTAGTGTTGGACATAAGTGGATCCTTTTAGCCACAAAAGGTTACTTCACCAAGTGGGTAGATGTAATTCCCACCAAGTTCTTTATGGAATTCTTTTTGAATCATATCATATGTAGATTGGTGTTCCAATCCAAATTGTTGTTGATAATGCAATGTGTTTTAGAGATAAACCCTTGATGGAAATGTGCATGGAGTATGGAACTAATCTTAATTATGCTTCAAACTATAACCCTCAAGGAAATGGACAAGTTGAGTCCAACAATAAGAACTTGTTGAAGATCATTAGGAGAACCTTGGAGTTAAACAACAAAAATCGGGTGAACAACTAAAATTTGTAGTTTGGACTGATAGAATCACTGCCTAAAGAGCTACTCGTAAGATCCCATTTGATTTTTTGTATGGAACTCAAGCTCTGTTGCCCTTACATCTAGAATTATCTTCATTTCAGTTTGTTCAACAACTTGAAGATCAAGAGGTCAATCCATATGAAGCAAGGTTTAATCAAATTGTTGAGCTAGACGAAGAAAGAAGAGCATCCCACTAAAGGCCTATCATATTTAGAGAGAAGTTGAAAAGATTGTTTGACAAGAAGAAGATAAGGGCCTTCAATATTGGAGACCTAGTTTTTTTATGGGATAGCAAGCATGAAGATAAGGAAAACATGGTAAATTTGATGCATTGGGGATGGGTCCTTACTCCATTGATATAAGAATTGGTGCGAATACATTTTTCTCAAGGAATTAGATGGGGAATTGCTTGAATTTCCTGTTAACGACAGGCATCGAAGCATTTCTTGGATTAATCCCCAAATTTGAGGTATTCACCACTTGTATATCTTGTATAGTCTTTGTTTTTTCGCTCATTACGGATGTTTTTGTTAGTTTCTCGGCTAGTTTTTGGTGGCTTTGGCTCATGACTCCATTTTCCAAATGTTTGTTTTGGCACTTGGTCTACTTCTTTTTTTCTTGTGGCACTCGCTAGGAGTGCCCATCCCCAAGAAGGAGCCGATGTTGGTGCCATTTTTGAGCTTGCACCATTTTTCCCTAAATTTTCCTTTGGTTTGCATGCTCTGGAACATTTTTTCTCTTAAATTGGTGGTCTGCAACTTTTCCCTCTAGATTGAGTGCCTTGAAATACTCATAAACTTGTTGTTTTGTCCCAATTTGAATGAAATCTACATGTGTGCCCTATTTTGTGCCCTAAATTTTACAAATCCGCGGGCCTCTACCGTTATTCCTTTTTGCCTAATCATGGAAGTTTAAAATTTATTGATTTTCATTTTTATGTCGTTGAAAATCCAATTCCATGATAAAAAATTCTTTGAAAACATGTTTCAGTTGGTTCAATTTTGAGAAATTTGTCGTCCTTAGAAAAAAATTGAATTCTAGGGCATCCGTGGCATTTTCTGTGTTTTGATGGTCAGATGGGCATCATTTTCCCATCAATTTCTTCTTCAGAATTCATTAGAAATGTGGCTTGTTCTAATTGGACAAGGATCAATGAATCATTTCTAAAAACTTAACATTTTTGTGTTTTTGGAAAAAGCGCAAGTTGCCCCCGTAGCTCCGCAGGCCCCAAAGGAGGTACACGTGTCATAGGAAGAGTGAAGGCGAGATGGGTGGGTCATTTTTTGCCTTAGGGAAATTTGGAAAATTCATGGAAATGAAGAAAATCCCCTAAGGCCCGCATCCAATCAAAGGAGGACACGTGGTAGGCGAGGGAGATGGAAAGGCATAGGAGTTTGATACTTTTCGGCCTTTGGTGAAAAAGAGTTAAAGTATAAGATTGGACCGCAAACTTGCAACCAATAGGATGAAGACACATGTCAATATCGAGCACGGGGTAGAGAGATGGGCCTTCAGAGGAAAGTTGTATTTATAGCCTCTAGTTATCAAAAGGGTAAAATCGTTGAATGGACCCATGAACCCGAAGATAAAAACTCAAGATTCATTTGAGGATTCAATGGTGGAGGTGTGGGATGGCAGAGGAAATGTTAAAAAATGTCTTTTGCGAATATGATTAAAATATGAAATGAGAATTTCTGCCCATGAGCTAATCATATGAGGACACATGTCATGCGGGAGGGCGGAGCCGCAGAGGAAAATTGAAAAAAAATCCTATTTCCAAAAAGGTGGAAATGTGTAGAATCGGTTCGCGATTCCAATGGGGCCCACTGTGGGAAACATGTCAGAACCATTTTCATTAGGTAGAGATGCGGGGATATTTTGGAAAAATTTCCTTTTTCCAAAAAAGGTGGAAATGTGTAGAAACGAGATACGATTCCGCTGGGACCCACATTGGGACACATGTCTATCTCATTTTCAAAGGATGGAGGGGCAGAGAAAAATGTCAAATTTTTACATTTTTCCAAAAGTGTTAAAATGTCAAAAGTGATCCCGAGCCCATTTCCAATGAAATTATGACACATGGAAGGCTCATATTAAAGGATAAAGGAAGATCGGCAGTAACTTTGCATTTTTCAATTTGGCCGCCATTTGAGCTCTTTGGAAGTTTGGAGATGCATTTTTGCATCAATTTCATCATTTTTTGACAAATTCATGTCATTTGTGCCTACAAGGACCAATGTAATCAGTTTTGAGGATCAATTTGAAGATCGGGGATGTTTTTGAAATAAATTTATGCCCCAACACGTCCAAAAACGTGAAATATCATATCCAAAAGTTACATAGTCAAATTTTAGAGGGATAAGGAGGAAATAATGAAAGGAAGGGGTCTGTATGCTTTGAAGATGAAAAACGTGCCTCCACAATGGATAATGATGGGAATTTTGCAATGATTCATCACTTTTTGGACGTGTTCTACTAAATGTCCCTATCTCGTGAATCGTGAGGAGTTTTTGTAACAAATTTGATCCTTTGGCATATTCTTTTCTTGGTCCTTTGGTTTTCTTTATGATGCCCGAGTTCTATTTGTTGTGTTTCATGTGGTTGTAAACTACATTGTGTGTTGGACTATGTTTTAAATGTAAAATTCTACTTTTGTGTTGTGGAAGCCATTGTTGCCATGTGTTGAAACACATCTTCTATTGTATTTTGGTTGGGGCTCGGGGGCCAATGAAGAGGGTGGCTTCTCCTTTTCATTGGATGTCTTGGTTGGGTGGAGAGCGTTGCCTTTCCCCTACTTTTGTTGTGATCAAATTGGAGAATGATGGAATTCCTTGTTGTTGTTCTAGAAGCTGAGAAAGAGGACAAAGTTTTGACAATCCTTTGTTGAGATTTATTCTTATTGTGACCTCTTCCCACTTTGAAGTGGATGACATTGTATATTAATTGTGATGGAAAGGCTACTCTATTTTAGCTATGGAAGTTGTATTTGATTATGGAAGAATATACCTTGTATTCAGTTATGTTAATAGAAAAGAAAGACATGTATTCTGTATGTTGTATTTTGAAAATATATGGGAAAGGAGTTGTAAAAGATTCATTGAATCAATGGAAGTTGCCTTACCTTGTTCAACATGGCATTGTTATATTTAAATTTTGTATTTGAAATCCCTGTTTGGAAAATTGGAAGAAAGAAATACGTATGAAGAAAATGTATTAATCTGTTTTGTTGAAATGCATGATTTGAAAAGAATAGAATCCACATTCTTGTTTCTACATTTTGATTGAAGGAAAGATAACTAATTTAAACTAGCATGGAATGAATTCAATGTTGTTATAGTATGGCAAAAGAAATAGATTAATCCTTGTTTTTGAATTGTATAAACTCCATCTTTTATTTCACTATATACTTGCAAAATTTTATCAAATATTAATCAGAATGACCCTGCAAACTATAAAAGACAAATGAAATATTCAATTGAACTTAATGTGATCAAAATGATCCCAAGTAAACTAAAACACTTAAGGAAATTTTCATTGAACCTTGCAAATCGGGCTAAAAAAAAAAAAAACTCAGTCTTCTTATTGTGTAAAATTGGAAATCTTGAGTTGCAAATCAATCAAAAAATTGACCTTTTCTTTCTATCCCAAATTCTTCCAAGTGAAATCCTCCATGCCTATTTGGCATGTTGAGAAAGAATTAATGGAAAATTTGAACAAATTGTGCAAGTTAAAAATTACCAATTCACTTTTTAAGTGATATAAAAACGTTTTCTCAAATTTAACCCTTCAAAACTTAACAAAAATAAAATCTTAGGATTCTTGTGCAAAGAGAACTTCGAGAGCTTTCAAAAAAGTCCTCGTTTTCCAAAAAATGAGTTCCCAATCAAAAGTTATAGACTTACGAAGTTTTTACTTCATTTGGCTTCAAAAAAATTCTAACTTTCAAACTTAAATGAATAAAATATTCTTGGGCGGACGCGTAGGCTAAAACTTTCCTTTTTCACTTTTACCCAAAGAGCAAAAAGGCATGAAGTTTCCCACCACTCCGCTAACCCATAAGACTTCATTTTGTCTAAAAATAATCTAAGTTCAAAAAATAAAATTTGGGATAATTTTCTCCGCAGCCCCACCACCTCACCTTTACCTTTTAAAAAGTACTTACGTGGGTGTGTGGGCCTGAAACCCTTAAGTTAACTTTTTAAAAAAATGGAAACATTTCCTAACTTTCCCCGCTGCCTTGCTAGCCTGCAGCCTAATTGTCAGTCTTACCACGTGGCTTCACGAGGCAATCGAAAAGTACGGAATCATTTAAAACCTTAGCACTTTAGAAAATAAATGTGAAAATTTTTCTAAGTTTCCTCCGCAGCCCTGCGAGCCCATAGGCAATTGGGTGTTGCCACGTGGTTTCACGGGGTGTCACCGGAGGATCAGGCTAAAATGTTCCTTTTCACCCTTTCTAAATTAAGTCAAATATCTGATTTTACCTTCGGTGACCCACCTTCCCACCTAGGCATGGATTTTGGATATGTGTCCTTAACGGACCCCAAGTTCAAAATTTTCCTTTTGGGCATGCGGGCACGTAGAAGTGAAATCTTATTTTCGCCTAAGAGCAAGAGCACGAAGGGAAAAATTTCTCCCCAGGCTGCAGGCCCACCCTTGGGGAAAGTTTTCGTCCAAGGCACTGTCGGCCATAACTTGAGTTTTACAGGGAGTTAGAAGGACTTCTTGATATAGATGGAAATGGGAAGAAGTTTCCTATCTAATGGAATGGTTTTTGGGAATTTTTGAGTATGGGAAATATGTGAAAAAGTAGTTTGAATCTTTTAAGCTAGTATAGGAGTGGGTAAGTGGAGGTTTACCTTTCTAGTTTTCAATGTGTTTTGTTTTTGCTTGAGTTGACCATTTTGGGGCCACCTATGGGACAAGGGAATTTTTCCTAACCCCTTGTGATGAGATTTTTGTTTTATTGTTTTGGCCCCTGTAAGCCCTCTAAGTGTAATTAAGAAATATTTACCCTTAGTGTTAATTTAATCTGATTATTAAATTAACACCTAAAGGAAATTCAAACTATATTTGGTTAATTATACTCACTAATTGTAATGTGGTCTTTTATATGTTGTTCTAGTGGAAAACAAAAAAAACCTTATCTTCCTAACATGATTGACCTTGATGGACTTCCTTTCGTCAACACTTGCTTGAGGCTTGTTTGTAGTCTCACCTTGAACAAAAAAAAAAGTTATTCCATAATTTTTCTAACTAAACTAGGTTGTTCTTGGGTCTCAAGTGGGAGTTTTGATGGGCGTTACACATTGACTGTAATTTTTGTAATATTCATAAGCCTAATGTCAATTTTAACACAAAGTTTTCAACCCCATTTCTTAGTCAATCTTCTCTATTTTATTAAACATGTTTTATATCGAATAATGTTATAGATGAAATGATTAAATACTTTAAATTTCAAATATAAGCTTATATACCATTGGAAATATAGTATTCTCTAATTTTATAGACTTTTAACACACAAAATTCTTTTTTATCATTTGAAAGATTGGATAGAACATTATAGATTATATTTGGCCCACAAATAACTTTGTTTGTAATTTAATGAATGTTATTTTCAAATTTTATTCACAACACAATAGAAGTTATTAATACAATATAGAATTTTATCTAAAGATGTGTGTGCACATTTGATATTTCTAACATATTTTCTCCTAGTATTTTATTCTACGGACATAGTTTTCTTAGAGAAAATTAAAAGTTGTAATTTCAAATACCTTTGAATTTAACTACTTTAGAAAATAAATTACGTTGTGTGTCTAGTTCTACACTTCTTGATTACATTTCCTTAAATTTTACCAAATCTTTTCAACAAAATTATTCGGACTACGTATCCTAAAATATTTCAACCCATAATATCATATTTTTTGAGGAAAATTATCATATTTTTCTAAGGAATATCATATTTTATATTTCCCAATGTAGCATGCATTTTAGAACAAATTAATATCAAATAAAAATTATGTTCTCAAAGATCAAATTAGAAAGACACGATCTTATGGTTTATACTTTATATTTCCCAACCATTGCATGCATCTTAAAACATATTAATATTAAATACAAATTATGTTACGAAAGATCAATATAGAAAGAAAAAATCTTATTTTTTCATGTAACCAAAAAGATCAACATCCATAACTCTAAGAGAAACCTAAGAAAGAAAAGAGGAGTGTTGTTGATGAATTTGGCCATGAAGGATTACAATGTGTGTGTGTGTGTGTGTGTGTGTGTGTGTGTGTGTGTGTGTGTGTGTGCGCGCGCGCGCGTGTGCGTGTGTGCGTGCGTGCGTGCGTGCATGTGTGCATGGTGTGTGTGTGTGTGTGTGTGTGTGTGTGTGTGTGTGTGTGTGTGTGTGTGTGTGTGTGTGTGTGTGTGTGTGTGTGTGTGTGTGTGTGTGTGTGTGTGTGTGTGTGTGTGTGTGTGTGTGTGTGTGTGTGTGTGTGTGGTGGGGTAAGATGTTGGAAGCAGTTAATACTTGAGACCACTTGAAGAATTTGAACTAAATCAAAGCTGCCCATTCCGATGTTCATTCAATTATATGTTTTCCTATGGACACAAATGAAGTATAATTAATTTTTGGGTTTTACAAGTGGAATAATTTAGGCACAAGGATAGCCTACGCCATCAAATAGTGCATGCATTTAAACACCATCAAAGTTGAATTAAAGGTTAGGAGCGCCTAGGTAATAATTGAAGTGGACACCCTTCTTAAAATTTTAGTTAATAATTTTTTCCCATCAAATAAATAAATAAAATCTACATACATTATTATATTTTAAATTTTTCATAAGAATCATAATAAATCACTTATTTAGAGAAATTGGTATACAAAAGGAATAAAAATATCCTATAAAATTATCAAATAAGGACAAGTAATAATCCATGGATGGAGAAAATTAATTATAGAAGGTATTTAGAACACAATAAATGTAAATTTTTATACAAGGTTTTATACTCATCCTATTTACTAAAATCTAGAGGTGATGGGACTCAAAACTAAACAAAGCACAATGTTTTTGCAGAGAAATAAAAATCCATAGGTAGCTCCCATGGTTTTATGAAGAGTGGTATTTGAACCAACCCTATTATTTCTTCCATTAAAAAGACATTTCCCTTAAAAATTAATAATAGAGGATTAAATTATTTTTCTTTAACATATACTTTCCTCTACTAGTTACACTAATGACATTATTATAAATACAAAGAACATTTTCTAAAATAAAAATACACGTGAATTATGTAGAGCTACGTTAGGGAGCGACTAACCATATCAAAAAAATTGTATGAGAATTAAAACATAAATATTTAATTTTACTTGTAAAAATATTATTGTAATATTTTTATGTGTATGCTTAAATTTTTGTTACTTTATAATAATATCAATAAAAATATTAATTAATATTGAATTCGGGTAATAAAAACTATTTTAAGATCTAATAAAAAACAACATGTTGGTGCTCATTTTCACCTCTCACCATTTTGCCCTAATTTTCCTCCCATCTGAGTGTTGTGAAACGTTTTATTTCTTGATGTGGATGTTTTGAAAGCTTTTACCTCCTTTTGAGTGCCTCAAGTTGTTTGCTAGAATCCATTGTCATGTTCCTCCTTGAAGAAGTCTCGAGTTTGCCCTGTTTTTGCCCTAATTTCTTCAAAATCCGTGGGCTTTGCCATTTTCCCTATTTTTCCTCGACCATGGAATCTCGAGAATGATCAATTTATATTTTTATGCCTTTGAAAATAAAAATCCATGGTCGAAAGATGCTTAGAAGCATGATCCACATAGTTTTGTTTCGGAAAAAAAAATCATCCTTAGCAAAAAATCGGGTTCTAAGCATGAATGGTGAATTTTTGTGTTTTGACGGTCTAACGGGTGTCTTTTTCCTGTCAAAGTTATTCCTCAATGTTTAGTGGTCACATGGCTTCCTTTGGTTGGTTAGGGGATGATGGGTGAATGCTTTAACTTATCACTTTTTTCTTTTTTGGCAAAAGGAAAATTTGGTCCCGTAGCCCCACTCAAATCTAATTGGTTCTTTTGGTGCTTACGTGGATTTTTCCAATTGGATGGGGTACGGTGGGTTTATTTTTTAACTTATTATTTTTTGCTACTTTGGAAAAAAATTGAACCCACCCCATGTCCCCTCCAAGATTTGATTAAACCAAAATTTGAGTGGCAGGGAAAAGTCTTACCTTGACCCCCGCAAAGGACACTGACAAAGTTAAAGGCAGAGATGTGGGCCTTCGGAGGTAAATTGGATGTTTTTCCTTCTTGGTGGAATGGAGTAAAATTCTAAAATGGAAGTGTGCCCCGCCAAATCATTTTTGAAACCTTAAGGATTTTGAAGAAGTGCAAGAGGACACTTGGAGGCCTCCGCTCACTTTGCACTTTGCTTAGAGTTTTCAATGGCCGAAAAAGATTTTCTCGAGATCCCGACACTTGGCACCTTCCACTGAGCTTTGAGCATTCAAAAAAATTTACTAGGTGAGGACACATGGCAAGCCCGCACTCATTCAAGGTCTCATCTTTTTGGGACCATCTCAAGATGTGCCATTGTTACATGTGGCATTTTGACAAATTAAAGGGCGCGAGGAAGCGGACCATCGAGGGCAATTTATAAATTTTTCCTCTTATTCCCAAAAGGGTTAAGTTATCAAAATGGCCAACAATCCCGATAAATGATTAGTCAAAGCTTGCTCAAGTCAACGGTTGAGGAGCGGACCCTCGAAAGAAATTTGGAGAATTTTCCTTTTAGGAGAAGAGAGTTAAAATTGAAAGAGGAAGCATGGTTCTACTGGGACCCATATTGGGACACATTTGAAGCATCTCTCTAGGGTGGAGTCATGGGGAAAACATGGAAATTTTCTCTTTTCCAAAAAAGAGGTGAAATGGTAGAATTTGGCTATGGTTCGTTATCCAAAATTCACCCCCAGGGTAAATTTTGATAACATGCATCAAATTCTTTAGTCCCAAGAAATTATATTGAGTCAGGGAAAAAGGTCATGTTTCTAGGGTCCCCTCATATTTTTTCTAACTCCCCTGTCCAAGAAGAAGAGAGCAAGTTCTGAGAAAATGTGAAAAAATTGCAAAAAACAAGCTCGGGCCAGAAAAAATCATGAAAAATGGCTAAGTCCTAGTCCTCGCAATAGTCGGGACATGAGGGACATCTGGACGTGAACCGGCCGAAAGGCCACCAGGCGGTCTGCGCAGCATTTGGGACATTTGGGACAAAGGGACGCGTGGGACGCGGAAATCCGAACTGGCCGAAAAATGGAAAAAATTGACTAATTGTTGAAATAGGCGATGCAGGACATCGAGCGAGTTAGTACGCGGAGGACGCAAGTCGGCCGAAAAAACTTAAGGCAGCCCGCAATAGTTGGGCGAAAGTAAAGCACGCAAACCAAAGCCGGATCGGCCGAAATGAGAACTTTCGTGCCGGGACAGTTGGGACAAAAGGGCGCAGGCCAAGGCGAATCAGAAAATTTGTCCCAGCATACCCAGGACAGTTGGGACAAAAGGGCGTGAATCGGCTGGTTTGGCTGAAATAGGGAACTTCAAGACCTTTGGGACAAAAGGGAAAAAGGGACGCGGGACGCTGGATAGCGAAGGAGCCGAAAGCCAATCAGATCACGCCACGTGTCACCGGCAGAAAAGGGACATGGAAGCCCATTTCGGGCGGTTCGGAAGGATTTGTCCCACGCAGCATTTGGGACAAATGGGACAAAGGGACGTGAGGGACGCGAAAAGCCGAAGCGGCCGAAGGCAGAGAAGAAAAGTCAACGTTTGACCTGTGGAACTTCAAACGGCCATAACTTTTGAATCCGAGCTCCGATTTTGATAAAATTGGACTTTCTTGAAGCAAGCACGACGTCCTGTATGCCACAAAAAATGGATTTATTATTTTTGATGAGGGTAGATATATTTAAATAAGAGAAATATATTCGGCTCCAGTCAGTTAATGCTCATTCCCGTCAAATGATAGAAAACGCCTACAGACCCAAAATAGCTGCCCGCACTCAGAAGGCCATAACTTTTTCATTTCTCAACGAAATCGCACAAAATTGGTACCGTTGGAATTGTGGTTCCGAGCCCAATTCACAAAAATTAAGAAATTACAGATTTGATTAGGAATTGATTGAGATTTTTAAGAAAACGTGGCCGGATTCAAAACAATGTTTTATTTGGTAGTTGGGAGTGCAATTAAGAGGCATGGTCATCATTCTTTCTCTGCTGCAGCACATGGGACAGTATGGGGAGCCTTTTGCAAGTAATATACAATCATTTCACTCAATTTAATGCCTCTTATAGGTGGTTGAAGGACAGATTTCGGGATTTCCATTTTCCCTTCTCTTCTCCTTCTCATTTTTTCTATAAATTGGAGTGTTGGGCTCATTGTAAAGGGGAGAGTTTTTGGGTAGCAAAGCTCTGCAAAAATTGCTTTGTGAAGCCAGTGTGTTGCAGGCCCTTGTAGTGGACTCCTTGCATGGTGATCTAGGCCCTTATCTTGTAATAGATTGAACTGTGCATATCATGAAGCAATAAAATATCAGTTTGTGGATGTATCTTCCCCTGCTGTGTTTTCTTGCATTCTTCTTGCCCCTTTAATCTTTCTACAAGAATATTGTGTCTATTATTATGTTCTTGCAGGGATCCATTATCATTGTGTATGCTTGGAATATTGTTGTGAATGCATTTTGCTAGATTATGGAGAACTGTCATCACCTCTTCTAGTGTGCACTTTGCCTCTGTATTTCACACATTTGGAGACTACTCTCACATCCTCCTTTTCTGGTGTATCACCACTTTAGTGTAGGATTTCATTTTATGCATTCTCTTTCCCTGGTCCCTTGGAAATTTAGATTAGAACAGTTAGCTCATCTTGCATTAGAGTAGATTGTGGCAGGTAGTTTAGGAGCAAGAATCAACTTTCTCTGGAGGTCTATCTCAAGTAGCAAGTCCCACAACTTGGAGATAGTACCCATGTTATATAGTCACACCGTGAATTCAAGTATATACACTTGTATAAACACAGGGGTGCTGTGATTAGGTGATAATAGGTTCTTTTGGGACCCACCTTAGGACACGTGTCGGGCTCATTTCTCGGGGTGGAAATACGGAACAAAATGTGAAATTTTTCCATTTTTTCAAAAAATTGTAAGAGGTCAAAGGAAACCCTTGGCCCATTTTAAATTGAATCCTCCACATGGAAGGCCTAAATTCAAAGTAAAGATCAATGGAAGCTAAGAGTCTAAATATGATTTTCACCCCATTTTATTGAAACACTGAAGTGTGAGTCTTCATGATTTCTTAGTATTTCCTACATGCCAGGAAGAGAGGAGAACTAATTTTGATATCTAAGTTTGTTAGGGGAGATATGTAGATGTCATTTGTCATTAAAAATGATTTAGCTATCAAGCCCAATCAGATTTTCCATTTTTCTCTTGTTGAGCATGCAAGGAGCCAAATTTGATAGATTATGGGTGGAAGTGGTTAGCGAATTTAAGAAAGAGTGATCTGCTTAGAGGAAGGAGTTGAATGCGGGATATATTCTATGAGATCTATGCCCTTGATCACCTAGCAACTTTTTACATATTTGATCCTGGAAATCACGATTGAGATCATGGTGAGCACTAGTAGCACTCAACGTCTGGTTTTGGGTGGAAAAGGGGATTTTTGTAAATGTTATAAATGGCACAAATTTTTCATCCAAATGGTTGGAGTGTTAGGGGCTAGGTTTGATTTTTCTAATAGAGAAAAGCTTGACAGAGCCCATCCTTTTGAGAAGCTGTTTGAGAAGACTGTATACCTCTTCTATATAAAATTTGATCCTATCAAGGTGGTTGCGAGTGTACAACCATTGACAAGCTTTGAGATTGTTCTAGAAACTTTCCCCTACTAATAAATTTGATCAGATTTGAGTTATTCTCTGTCGATCTTGAGAAAAATGTATTTTTATATTTGACAAGTATGCAATCTTGTATTAAAATCTATTCCAATCACATAGGTCTTAATCCTTGTGATAGTTTACTGGCATCTACAATTTCATTTCTTGGAAGAGCCTTCATTTTGGAGTGAAATAAATGATTTAAAATCACTTTTCATTCATCTGTTTGATAGATATTTTCTATAAGACTCTGGGTGTACCTTAGGCATGATTTGGCTTAGACCTTGATGCTTTGTTGGGTTCTCTAACTCAAGCCTTCATGCTATAAGCTCATAGATTGTATGAAAAAGTGCTAATCTGGGCCTCCATTGCAGCACATATTTTGGTTGAAGAAACATTTTAGTTTCTTTGTGGCATTCTATTTGTTTATTTTTCCATTTTGTGAAAGCTCTCAAGGATCCGATGAATCAAGTTCATCTTGCCTCACCTCCCACAAAAATTTATATAAAACAAATAATCCTAGCATTACTACCCCTGTCTTTCCTATGTGTGCACAAATGCATAATTTCCATTACCAAAGCGTGTGGAAACAATCGGGATTTGAAATGTCTTTAGTATCCTAAACCTTTCCTAGAGAATATCTCTACTATCTAGAGCGACAACTCGTGAGAGTTATATTTTGTTGTATTGATCATATTGTCTCCAAGGTCTCCTTAACAACTTCACTAGGAAGGATATCTCCATCTCCTCCACAAAAAACAAGCTAAAAAGGGTTATCTTACCTTGGTTTAAAGGCATAACCTAAAATAGTGATGATAGATCAAATGTTCTTGAGGGTGTTATCAATTTCTCCACATTTGAGTGACAGAGGGTCAATAAGATCTTATCCTCGGCTACAAAATGACTCACCATGATCTATCTATCTCTAAGATTCCTTTCAAACCAGTGATGCTTCTCAAACTTTGAGGGAGAATCAATTTCGATACCAACACCTAAGTGGCGCTATTGCTGGGGATTGTTTTGAATTGTTGGGAACTAATTTACATCACTGAGACTAATTTTTGATTCACTACCATTTCATATCTGTTTGGCCTTTCAACAACACCTAAGTGGTGCAATTACGAGAGACTACAGCTTACTTTCAAGCCCTGGTAAAACACTTCTTGTATACTCCAAGTGTTGTGTGTAGTTTTTTCAGTTTTCACAGCTAGTGCACTAGCCTTAATTTGATAAATCTAAGTAAAGAAAAGTCGAGTATTTCCATTTCTAGTTTCTAGTGTTGAAAAACATTTGAGAGATCATATTTAGTGCATTTGCACAACAAAGGTGGAAATCCTTAGTGGCAACTCCCTATTGATCTGAATTTTAATAAGTACCAGTGTCTTAACCTCCATCAAGTGAGATTTGTTACCAATCTTTGCAAAGTGGAAGGAAGAATATATTTCTTTGCTAGGGATCCTGCTAGGACATTGATTCCAAAATTAGGAAAAGCAAATTCAGAAGGAAGTAAATCATCGAGATTTGTGGGAGATCAGTAGACAAGAAGAGGGATCTCTATTAATGAAAGTGATCATCCCATCATTGAAGACTTCCATTCAAGTGATTCTTAATTGGGTAGCCTCTTTGTGGAATTGAATTATCCACTAGAGAAGGGCCTTCATTTGATTTTGAAAAAATTTCCTCTCATTCTCGCACTGTCTTTTGAGAGGTTTATAAGGATTTACAAGAAACAAGGCCGTTAGAGGGTATCCATTTTGAAATTTATACTCTTGTGTTCCAAATTCCCTCTACCACTTATCAATTTGTCACCCCTCCAGGTCACCTCCTTGAATCAACATGGCCCAGCCCCACCCGAACCCCTATTTGTTATAAACACCTTTGGACCTACAAATTTTGTGCAAATGACTAGTTATCCAAATGCGGTGCCTCAAGATGTGTAAGGAAAATATTACCAAAGTTCCAAGGAAACAATGCTATAACTAGTGATTAGCATCTAAAGCTTTTTATCAATATGATGGAAGATTTTGAGATTGAACATTAAGATGTATATATCAAACTATTTATCCATACTTTGGAGGAAGATGTTAGGGATTGGTATAAAGCTTTGCTAGATAACTCTATTGATTCTTGGAAAGAGATGAGCAATGCATTTAGATTGCAGTATGGTGATAGAAATGACCTTAGGTTTCTTTTGACAGAATTTGAAAACATCAAAAAGAATCATAATGAGTCAGTACATGATTTTAACACAAGGTTTAATAAGACCTTGAAGATATTTCTGTTAGGATAAGGTCGTGTGATGAGTCATGTTTGATCAAATATTCGATGCATTTGATAAAAAGGCTGCATATTACTTAAGGGATAAGGACCCCACAAATTTTAGGTAGGCCTTCACCATGTCTCTACAAATAGAGAGAAACGTCAAGGTAATTGGAAATCCTCAAAAAAGGGAGGTTGTAAATTTTGTTAACCTAGAAAAACCTCAAACAAGTAAACTTGCTGATCACGGAGGAGGTTGTGAAGACTTTGTAGGGGTTGTCAAAGAAATTTCCTACAAACTAGCTCATCTTTGAGAGGGAATTGGGTAGAGCTCACAACGTCAAAAAAAGCAACAAAGCCAAGACAGGTTTACAAATCACCAAATATCTGATGACAGAGGAAAGGGACTTGTTGGATTTGGAAATAGGAAGCCCCAAGGCAGGGAAAACAAAATGGTGCCTGACCCTTTGGCTACTAGAGTTGCTATTATGGAGGAGACAAATGTCATGTATTGGTGTAACAAGTGTTTCATGCCTCATGATCCTTAAGAAGAAGATCGAAAGAAGAAGAATAAGTTGATGATGATAATGATGATGATGTATGCATGATGGGTTTCTCTACAAGCTTATAACAAGGGGAAACATCAAGCGAGGTGAAAAGCACTCGGACTACTACCACTTTTTGGGACTGCATTCATAGTGTACCTATTCTTCCTCCCTCTCATACTTTAGAAGTAGATATTGTACAAGATTTTGAATTTCCCAATAATAACTTTGAATATTTAAGGGCTTTAATGATAAAGAAGTATGATAGAGGAATTCCATTTGAGGAAGATAGACAACTCGATGAATGTTGTCATTTCTCAAGAGAAGGAATATAACACAAGAAGTAAGGTTATCCCCAAGGATAGGGCCTCAAGATAAGTTAAAACATCCCTTACTTTCAAACATTCCTAAAGAGGCCCCTAACAAATATGCATATGCCAAAGGCTCTATAGTTCCAAACAAAAACCATACTCCTCATGCCCAAGCTATCAAAAGTCCTATACCACCTAATGAGTGTGTTATCTTTCCTTCCAATCTTGCCTTGCCAAAGAATGTCCCATATGACATTGCCCAAGTTATAAGTCAAATCAAAGCCTTTGTTTCAGTTATTGAGTTACTTAAGATTCCCGATCATAAAAAGAGAGCATTTGAATACTTGGGGTTTAAACAGAGAAGAATACCCTAGGAAAAAATGTAAATATTGTTGAGACTCCTCCAATAATTGAATAATTAGAGACACCACCAGCATTGGAGGAACTAGGTGAACCGCCTGAGGTCTATTTGGGTACATCCTTGGTGGACTCTCAGCTGAATGTGGATCCATTCTTCACCACTTTGATCATTAAGGACTGACTGTTGCACAACTGCATGTTTGACTTAGGGGCATCATGTAATGGCATGCCTCTAGAAGTCTTGAACGAGCTGAATATCAAAGTGCCAAAAACATATAGGAAGTGCATTGTAATGGACTCCCAGAGAAGTTCCAGTAGTGGGATGTGCGAAGGGTTTAGTGGTACAACTTGCAGCCTACCGAGGTAAAAATTTAAAACTTGATGTTGTCATCATTGACTACCCAGCCAAGTGGGGCATGCTATTGTCAAGAAAATGGGCTACAAGTGTTGGTGGGAGTGTCCAAATTGATATGTCTTATGCCACAATTCCAATTGAAAGCATCCTTGTCAGGTTGTATGGAGAAACTAAGATGTTGCACCATATTGAGGATCCTAATAATGCATCCTATGAAGTATTGTACACAAATTTTGATGTTGATAACTTTGTAGGATTTGCTGATGGAAAGGAGCACAAGATTGAAGAATGCAAGTGTCTTGAGTAGGCAAGCTCTCCTTGGACTATATTGTTTGATGGAGCTTGCTCCAAGTTTGGAAATGGTGTTGGTGTTTTTTTCTTTCTCCATGTCAGGAAAAAATTGTTTTTTACTTCAAACTCAACTTTGAGTGCACTAACAACATTGCTAAGTATGAGGCACTATTGTTAGGTTTAAGAATTTCTTGGAAATATGGTGTCAAGGACATCATTTTCAAAGGAGACTCAGAATTAATTTAAAAAAGTTAGAAAACTATATGCCACAAAGAATCAGTGAATGAAACAATACAAGCATGTAGTTTGGGATTTCATTGAGATGTTTGATTCATTCAACATAGTGCATCATGATAGGAAGTTCAATGACTTGGTAGACAAGATTGCAGTGTTGGGGTTTCAGTTTGAAAATTGTATAATGTCCCCATATTTTGAATATGATGTGAAGGTATTGACAAGACCCTCTATCCCTGACAACATTAAACGTTGGCAGGTTTTTGATTATGATGCTCATATCAGAAGATTTCTATAGAACAAGGGAGATTTTGTTGACCAATACATTGATTGGGAACCAATGGTATGTACAACATAGGGAAAGGAAACCTTGTTTGGAAAGGGAATCATCCAGCTAAAGACCAATACCATTCCTAGAGGGCTGGTTGCTCTTGAATCAAATTTTGATAATGTTGATTGCATTATTAATAGGCATATGGCATCCTCGAGGGATGTTGAGGAGCATGATCTTGGTACTAAGGAGAAACCAAGGAAAATTTGGTTAGGCAACAATCTCAGCAAGGAGGAGAAGCGGTCATACATCCAATTGTTGAAGAAATACCAAGATTACATGGCTTGGACCTATTCTGAACTAAAAGCATACAGAGAGGACCTGTTTCAACATGAGATTCCCTTGGAGTCTAATGCAAAGCCATTCAGGTAGAAACAGAGGCCAATCAATCCACTCTTATCTCTCAAGATGCAAGAGGAATTGAAGAAGTTAAGAGATGGAGGGATTATTCAGCCCACTAGGTATTCTTCTTAGGTTGCAAACCTAGTACTAGTAAGAAAGAAGAATGGTGATATCAGGTTGTGTGTAGATTTTAGGAATATAAAATAGGCATCAATGAAGGATAATTATCCTCTACCAAATATGGAGAACATGTTGCAATTGGTGACTGGTTCTGAGTTGCTTTCCACCTTGGATGGTTTCTCTAGATATAACCAAGTTGTGGTGAAGGAATCAGAAAGGATCAACACACGACCTTTACTACTCCTTGGGGACATATGTATATGTTAGGATGCCCTTTGATCGATGAATGCTGGAGCCAATTTTCAAAGAGTGATGGATGTTGCTTTTGCTTGTTACATTAGTGAGTTTATTGCAGTCTACCAAGATGATGTAACGGTGTTCTCTAGAAGAAAGAGAAGTGATCACTTGCTGCACTTGGAGAAGATGCTTTGATAAGATGTAGAGAATATTACATCCCACTCAATCCAAAGAAGTGCCATTTTGGAGTACAGAATGAAAATTTCCTTGGTCACATTGTGTCACAAGAAGGGGTAATGATTGATCCGAGAGAGGGTAGAGGCCATCAACAAGGTCCCTATTCCAAGATCCAAGAAAGAAATTCAGTCCTTCTTTGGGCAAATAAACTTCATGAGAAGATTTATATCAAATTTTGTTGAGTTGACCATTCCAATCACTTCCATGCTAAATAAAGACCGAGTCATCAAATGGGAGGAGGCTTCCATCCAAGCATTCAATGGGATCAAGGAGGAATTAAAGCTTGCCCCTGTTTTAGCAGCTCCAGACTATAAGAAGCCTTTTCCAACTATTTCCCTTTGCTTCATAGAACACTATTGCTTATGTCCTGTTGTGGAAGGATGATGAAGGGGCCGAGAGGCCAATTTTCTTTTCAGAAAGGCCATGCTGGGGCTGAGCTGAAATACACTATTATGGAGAAGCAAGCATTTACCTTGGTAAAAGAAATAAAGGTTTTCAAGCCTTACATCCTAAGTTCTAAAGTGGTTGCTTATGTTCCCCACACCATGGTGAAGGACATCTTATCAAAGATGGAAGTCTTAAGCAAAAGATGCAAATGGGTGAATCGGTTGCAATAATATGACATGGTTATCCAAACCATGAAATTGGTGAGAGGTTTGGGCTTGGCTAAGCTCATGGTTGAGAGAAACTTGTAGACTATTGAGGTAAATGAGGTTGATGAAGAAAGGGCAGGTGTTTTTGAAAATTTGATGAGTTCTGAGTGGTACAAGGATGTGCTTTTTTATCTCAGACACTTAAACTGCTCTGAGTATTTAAGTAAGAACTAGAAAAGAGATCTTAAGTTGGCTTCCAAAAATATGTCATTACTAATTATGGGTTAGCTTGGAAAATCCTAGAGGGAGTCCTCTTAAGATGCATTACGAAGAAGAAACCCCTAAAATAATTGTCAATCTCCATGGAGGAGTTTGTGGGGGAATTTTGCTACAAGAGTAACATCACACAAGATCCCGAGGGCTGGTTATTTGTGGTCAACTCTCTTCAAGGATGTAATTCTTTTGGTTAGAAGATGTGAGAGTCGTCGGTGCTTCTCTGGAAGACCGAAAGATTCAAGCTCCCTTGCTTTGCATCCTGTATCAATTGAAGCTCCATTCAAGCAATGGGGATGGATTTCATTGGTGAAATTTCAGACCCTTCACGTCTTGACCACAAGTGAATTATTAAAGCAACTAATTATTTTACTAGATGGGTGGAGGAAATCCCCACTAAGAAGGAAACACACCAAATTGTCACAAATTTTACGTTGAACCATATCATCTATAGGTTTGGGGTGCCGTTAAGATTATTCTTGACAATGCCATGAGCTTTAAAGCTAAATATTTGGTGGCAATGTTTAAGGAGTATGGGATCAACTTGACATATACCTCTAATTACAATCCCCTAGGAAATGGACAAGCTGAGTCTAGTAATAAAAAATCATTGAAGATTATCGGAAGAACCTTGGAGCTAAATAAGAGAAAGTGGGGTGAGCGGTTGAAGTTTTCTATTTGGATAGATAGGATCACTATCAAGAGAGTTACTAGAAAAATCTATTTGAGTTAGTATATGGGACTTAGGCCCTGGTGCCCCTTCATATGCACCTATCTTCATATCGGTTTATGCAACAATTTGGAAGATCAAGAGGTAAGTACTTATGATGCTTGCATTAACCAAATTGTTGAGCTTGATGAAGAGAGGAGGGCATCCCACCAAAGGCATGTAAAGTTCATAGAAAAACTGAAGAAGTTTTTTGACAAGAAGGTCACTCAGAGTTTTCAATCTTGGAGATCTTATGCTGCTTATAGGATAGCAGGCATGAAGATAAGGCGAGGCATGGAAAATTTGATTCATTATGGATCGCCCATTACTCCATTGATATCGGGATTGGTGAGCATACATTTTTCCTCAAGGACTTAGAGGATGAATTTCTCAAATTTCCTGTTAATGGCAAGCATTTGAATAATTTCTTGGATTGAGTCCCAGAATCAAGATAAAAAAAATTTACTGAGTGTATAGTTTGTTGGTTTGTTTCTTGTCTTTTATGTTTTTGCTGGTTTCTCGGTTTGTTTTGGGGGATGGATCTATTTCTCTAACTCTCGTAATCTGAATCTACTGCCTAATGGATGTTTTTGGCACTAGGTCAACCTATTTTCTTGTGGCACGCACAAGGAGTGTCCATCCCGTGTTGTAACCAATGTCGGTGCTCGTTTTGACCTCTCACCATTTTGCCCTAATTTTCCTTTGATCTGTATGTTGTGAAACATTTTATTTCTCGATGTGGATGCTTTGAAAGCTTTTACCTCATTTTGAGTACCTCGAGTTGTTTGTAGAATCCATTTTCATGTTCCTCCTTGAAGAAGTCTCCGAGTTTGCCTTGTTTTTGCCCTAATTTCTTCAAAATCCGCGGGCTTTGTCATTTTTCCTATTTTTCCTCAACCATGGAAGCTCGAGAATGATCGATTTATATTTGTATTCCTTTAAAAATCCAAATCCATGGTCGAAATATGCTCGGAAGCATGATCCACATAGTTTTGTTTCAAAAAAGTTTTCATCCTTAGCAAAAATTGGGTTTTGAGCATGAATGGTGAATTTTTGTGTTTTGACGCTCTAACAGGTGTCTTTTTCTATCAAATTTATTCCTCAGCGTTGATAATTCATGTGGTTTCCTTTGGTTGGTCAAGTGACGGCGGGGTAAAGCTTTAACTTATCACTTTTTTCTTTTTGGGCAAAAAGGCTAATTTGATCCTGTAGCCCCACTCAATTTTGATTGGTTCTTTTCATGCTTACGTGGCTTCTTGCAATTGGATGGGGTGCAGTGGCTTTGTTTTTGAACTTATTTTTTTGGCTACTTTGGCAAAAATTTGAACCACGCCACGTCCCCACCAAGATTTGACTAAGCCAACATTTGAGTGGCAGGGAAAAAGTCTTACCTTGACCCCGTAGAGGAACACCTGACAAAGTTAAAGGCAGAGATGTGGGCCTTCGGAGGTAAATTGGATGTTTTTCATTCTTGGTGGAATGGAGTAAAATTTTAAAATGGAAGAGCACCCCTGCCAGATCATTTTTGAAACCTTAAGGATTTTGAAGAAGCGCCAAGAGGAGACTTGGAGGCCTCCGCTCACTTTGAACTTTGCTTAGAATTATCAATGGCCAAAGGAGATTGCCTCGAATCCCGACACTTAGTGCCTTCTCCGAGCTTCGAGCCTTCATACAAATTTTTCTGGGCCAAGACGCATGGCGAGCCCACGCTCATTCAAGGTCTCAACTTTTTGGGGCCATCTCAAGATGCACCATTGTGATGCGTGGGTGATTGAAAAATCAAATGGGGCAGAAGCGGACCATTAGGGGTAATTTAGAAATTTTGCCTCTTATTCCCAAAAGCGTTAAGATATAAAAATGGCCCTCAAGCCGACAATGGATCAATCAAAGATTTCTCCAATAAACGGCGGAGGTGTGGATCCTCAGCGGAAATTTGGAGAATTTTCCTTTTTGGAGAAGAGAGTTAAAAGTTGAAGAGGAAGCACATCTCCGCTGGTACCCACATTGAGACATGTGTCAGAAGCATCTCTCAAGGGCGGAGTGTGGGGAAAACTTAGAAATTTTCCCTTTTCCAAAAAAAGAGGTGAAATGGCAAAATTTGGCTGCGGTTCTTTTGGGACCCACTTCAGGGCACGTGTCAGACTTATTTATCAGTGGCGGAGATGCGGAACACAATTTGAAAATTTTCCATTTCTTTAAAATTTTGTAAAATGTCAAAGGAAACCCCTAGGCCCGTTTTAAATTGAATCTTCCATGTGGACGACCCAAATTCAAAGTAAAGATCAATGACAACTGAGAGTTTGAAACTGATTTTCCCCCCATTTTACTGAAACATGTCTGGAAGTGGGAGTCTTCATGATCTCTTGGTATTTCCTACATGCCAGAAGAGAGGAGAACTAATTTTGATAGCTAAGTTTGGTGGGGGGATGTAGAGATGTATTTCGCCATTAAAAATGATTTGGCTATTGACCCTGATTAGATTTTTCATTTTTCTTCTCCCGAGAATGCAAGGAGCCATATTTGTGCGCATTAGGGGTGGAAGTGGTTGGCAAATTGAAGAAAGAGTGATCTACTAGAGGAAGGAGTTGAATATGGGAGATATTCGATGAGATCTACCCCTTGGAGCACTGGACGAATTTTTGCATATCCGATCTTAGAAATTGCGATCGAGATAATGGTGAGCACTAGTAGAACTCAATGTCTAGTTTTTGAGGGGAAAAGAAACTCTGTTGTAAAGGTTATAAATGGCAGAATTTTTCGTACAAATGATTGGAGTGTTAGGGGTCGGAGTTGATTTTTCTAATAAATAAAAGCTTGACAGAGTCCATCCTTTTGACAATTTGTGTGAGAACCCCCGTATACCTCTTTTGTATCAAATTTAATTGTGTTAAGGTGGTTGCAAGTGTACAAACCATTGACAAGCTTTGAGATTGTTCTAGAAACTTTCCTCTACTGATAAATTTGATCAGATTTGAGTTATTATGTGATGAACTTGAGCAAAACGTGTTTGTTTCATCTCTGACTGTATGCAAATAGTCTTTCCTTGTTTCTATTGCAATCTTGTATTAAAATTTTTTCCAATCACACAAGTATCAATCCTTGTGATAGTTTAGTGGCATCTGCAATTTAATTTCTTGAAAGAGCCTTCATCTGGGAGTGAAATAAACGATTTAAAATCACTTTTCTTTCATCTATTTGAAAGAGATTGTCTGTAAGCCTCTGGGTGTACCTTAGGCATGATTTGGCTTAGATCTTGTTGCTTTATTGGGTTCTATAACTCGAGCCTTCATGCTAGAAGCTCAAAGGTTGTATGAAAAAGTGCTAATCTGGGCCTCCATTGAAGCACATATTCTAGTTAAAGAAACATTTTAGCTATTCTGTGGCATTCTGTTGGTTTAGTCTTCCATTTTGTAAAAGCTCTCAAGGATCCAGTGAATCAAGTTCATCCTGCCTCACCTCCCACCAAAATTTATTTAAAACAACTAATCCTACCCATACTACCCATGTTTTTCTGTGTGTGCACAAATGCATAATTTCCATTACCAAAGCATGCAGAAACAATCAGGATTTCAAATGTCTTTAGTAGCCTGAACCTTGCCTAGAGAATATCTCCACTATCTAGAGTGACAACTTGTGAGAGTTAGATTTTGTTGCATTGATCATATTTTCTCCAAGGTCTCCTTAACAACTTCACCAGGAAGGATATCTCCATCTCCTCCACAAACAATAGGCTACAAAAGGGTTCTCTTACCTTGGTTGAAAGGCACAACCTAAAATAGTGAGGATAGATCAAATCCTCTTGAGGTTGCTATCCATTTCTCCAAATTTGAGTGATAGACGCCCGTTAGATCTTATCCTCGGCCACAAAAGGACTCACCATGATCTATCTGTCTCTAAGCTTCCTCTCAAACTAGTGATGTTGCTCGATTTTGAGGGAAAATCAATTTGGATACCAACACAACAATAATGAAAAATCTCTAGATTTAGGCATCCCTTAGTGTTAGCGCCATACACTAAGGCTTAATCCCCCTTGACACCATACACGACCACCAATATTATAATTGGTGGTTGTTAAGATGTACATGCAAACCATTTCAGTTGAACAATTTCTGCAATCGAGTGCTATTATGTATACTTGGTAGTGACCTATTTGAAGCGACAAGCAAAATAATTTTCGAATAGCGATAAAATAAACGGCGACAATGACAGGCATGGGTTTGAAATGTAGAAGCAGTGACGCAGTAATTGCTTAGTTGTGGACAGTCATCATAACTAGCAGTAACAACGTACACCTTTATTATCGAAATGGTCGGCATAGTGGATTTTATAATCAGTTTCTCATGTTGTCGGCCTGCTTTATTAATCTTGATTCATTTTTGTTGAGTAATCACACAAAATGATATCACACAAAATGTGGCTGACCAACTACCAACTACCAAATGTTTTCGTAAAGAAGCATGGTCGCTTTATTTTTTCACTTTTGTATTTTACCACATTTGTTGCGACTGTTGAATTTTGACGTTCAATGTTACATGTGACAATAAAATTAGTCGACAGTTTAGAATCTAGATAATTATTTTGATGTCATTAGGTATGACAAATTAATTTTATAATAATAATTATAAATAATATATATTGAACTAAATTTTATATGGATGTTGTTGGTATTTTTAATAGTTTTTATGTAATTTTTATTTAATTTTGGATAATAGATTGAACTAGTCAATTTCATAGTTTTTCACATATTCATTTTTTAATAAAAATAATGTTACATTAATTAATTTGAAGATTCATAAACATCATTAAAGTTTATGACAGTATTATAATAGAATTTCATATTACAATTTAAAATACATATATTTGAAAATAATGACAGAAATGACTCTTTACAATTACTAATGTAAACTTGAAAATTTGTAGAAAATGACTTCAAGCTTTCAACTTCCAATCTACACGCTTGCAAGTTCAGTCTTAAATTTCACCTTTCGTACCAAATCTAAAATCTAAAGTGTCTAGTCTAATATCAAATCTTTATTTGTAAGAAATAAAACAAATAATAATTTAAAAACTAATTACAAATCAAATAAAACTGAAAAAACAAACAAAACTAGTTAAAACTCAAAACTAATAGGTGTTTCTATTTTATCAATAAGATATGAGGATGTTTATATTTCATTAATAAGATATTAAGATAATTCTATTATTGTAATCTTATTTTAATTCCAAAGTTTCCATTTTCATTTATGTTATATTTCTCATGAATTTCTCCAATTTATAATATACATGTATGTGTAATATTAGATGTTTTTATTTTATCAATAAGATATGAAGGTGTTTATATTTCATTAATAATATATTAAGATAATTTTATTATTTTAATCTTATTTACATTCCAAAATTTCTATTTTCATTTATGTTATATTTCTCATGAATCTCACAAATTTATAACATATAAACTTATTAATGTTTTTAATTATATATTGGGATTAAATTTTAAATATACATATTAGTTTGATGTTTAAATTCAATAGTTAGCTATCAACTAGAACGGTTATATATCAAAACTGGCTATATTTTGACATTTAAAATGACTCAAAATATCTAAATGCCTTGCAAAATCCAGCACTAAATCGTTGGTGATAAAAATTTTATAGATTCCATTCCCTCCATGAAAAACATGCTAATCAATAGCCTCAATTCCAATAGTATTTCAAAATTCGCTCATTCTGTATTATATAACCTTTGCATGTTGCGTATAACCGAAAAATGTAAGGTAAAGGAAAACACATTTCTTTGAAGGCTCTTTTTGTTATCAACCAGGATTTGAAAGGAACAAAACAAAGGTTGCAAGAATTCTCATTTTCACAAAATCAGAAGCCTTCACAGAACGAGACACACGGCACCGCAGCAGAAGACCGTGAAAAATAAATGGATAAATTTTCAGCTTTGCTGGACACGAGCTTTGTTGGAAGGAAAAGCTCATGAATTGTAGTTGTGCACACGACGAGCTTCCTGCGAGAAATATGTTCCCTTGGAAACCCTCTTTTATGTCGGAGGATGTTTGCGGCAATGGTGGTAAAAGTGCTTCACATTCTCGTACAAATAGTAATGTCATTCATTACGCCGAAGGCGTTTCACTATGGGGCTGAGGCTTCCGCCCTCTGACAGCAGACACGACAGCATCGAATAGAATGAAAGCCGTTCGTACATGGTCGACATATTGATATTTTAATATGATCCATTGATATTTCAACATTTTCGGCTCTTCTTTATTAATGTTCAGTGGGGTTTATTATCCACGTTTGAGTTGTCATTCTTGCTTATCTCATCCGTCTTTGGAACGTGAGTGATCAAACGGAAAGCCCGCGTCACGTTTTCCCATTTAGATCAACGAAATTTCCTTTTTCCTTCCATCTACAGAGCAGCTCTATTTTATATATAAACAGAGAGAGAGGGGGGTCATGGGTGTCATTAACAGGTTATGAGGATGGGTTTCTGGCAGAAGACGAAGCAGAAGAAGGTGAAGATCATCTTCCCTAACGGAGAATCGCTCCATTTCCACACCCCCATCACAGTGCGTGAACTAATCCTGCAATATCCCCACCACTACTGCGTCCCCTACGTCCCCGGATCGAGTCTCTCCATGAACGATGAGCTACAGGGAGGGAAAACCTACCTGCTCTTACCACGGCCCAGCCCCCTCATTTCAATTATTCCCCGACCTCAAACTCGCGACCGTCAAATGGGATGGATCTGAGCTTAAAACGCGTGAGGACATGGACGTCGTCATTATAGATTATTGCAAAAACGATAACTCTTGTCTTCTACAACAACTTGACAACGAGCACAAATCCGTCAAGAAACAAGACACCAAGCTCGTCAAATCCGCTTCAGTCAGACCCAAATCCACGTTAAATAAGAACTCCTGGTAATTTATTTATTTATTTTTCATTTTTCATTGAGCTCTCGATTAAGTTGTTTGGTTCCAATTGAGATATGAGATTTGTTTGAATTAATATATTTTGTGATAGGCATAGGGAGACGGGGATGAATTTGTGTATGACGCCTATGGGATCTCCTGGTTTTTATTCTGACTGAAATTTCCAACATGTTCTGCATTCAATTAGCCAAGCACAAATTATCATACGACTGTGTATGTCTGATATATATATATATATATATATCTGTGGCTGATACCACTGTGTTGTAATATAATTTTTTCTTGAAAATTTGACTTTAATATGGACAGGAGTGTCGGTTTTCATCGCAATTGTTGTTGTAGTTGTTGGCTTTACTGTTCCAATTATTTAATTGGATAGTTGTTAATTTGTAAATGAAAAAAATAAAAAATCAAATCACAAATTTTATGGAATTATCGTTTAGAAATAATTTCCAATTTCTAATTAATTATGCAAACATATATAATTACGCCGAAGGCGTTTCACTATGGGGCTGAGGCTTCCACCCTCTGACAGCAGACACGACATCATTAGATAGGATGAAAGTCGTACGTCGTCGACATATTGATATTTTAATATGATCCAAGCACCTCTACCGTACACGTGGCAAGCGATAGTTGGAGAGTTCCCATGGCCAGTTTAACCTAATCGATAAAGATGATGTTTTGGAAATTTTGGCTTGTGCTTTGTGGCGGCCACCATTCCCAGAGGCGGCAAGGTTGGCGTGATGGCGTGATGACAGTTTAGGCCTGCACTCTCTGACACGTGAAAGAAATATTATTTTAATGTTAAATACCAACAACAATACCCGAAATCACCCCTGCCCTTCGCCTCATGAAAAATCACAGGAAAATTTGATTTCTGCATCTTAAACTAGAACGAAAGGTTGGGAACATGGAAATACTCTGTCATCCCCTTCCACATCCTTTCGTTGCGTGTAGTTGAACTAATGCATCACAAACATCTAGATGTGTGAAAACCAGTATCATTAAGCATGAATTTTGAGCATGAATCGTGAACCTAGCTCGTAAACATGTCACTTATTAAGTACATCGGAGGAGAGGAGACGAAGAAAATTCATTTTCAATTCGACTGTCTGTGTTTTTCATCTGTAGCTTGATCCATTGTTTCAACTTCGTCGCTAGCTTGTGAGAAGACTTCACAAGAATTCCGTTCATATGCGGTAGAATATTAAAATTATTTAGTGTTGGAAACAATTTAAAGATGTCGAACGAAAAGATTTACTGAGAAAAACTTTGTGCCCGTTCATGAATTTTTCCTCCGCCTGAGAACTTAAAAGTTAGAACAAATAATAAAGATGATCCGGCTGGTGCTGTGGACGATGGGGTAAAGAAATACGACAGGAGTTCTTTACATTTCGATGTTCAGACTTTTACGTGTATATAATATTTTGGAGTTTTAAAAAGTACGGTAAGAGTTTTAAATTTCATGTTAGTTTTATTCAAAATTGGAATTTAATTTATAAAAATTAAATAAAGATTAGGAATTTTTAATAAATTACTAGTGTTTGAATTATTTTATGTTTTTTTAATGAATAGTCAACAACTAAACATTTTAATATTTAAAAAATAACATTTAAAGTTATTGATTTTGTTGAGACTTTATAATATATGTCGATGTTTATTTTTAATATATTATGTTTTTTATTGTGAAGTATTTTTATGTTGATAACCGTTTATTAAATGTGATAAGGTGGTTGTTAGTGCAAATAGGATGGTTTGAAACTATCTTTTGGGATGTGTTGATGTCATGGATTTCCTCAAACTATTTTACTATGCATTCAATTTATATAAAGTGGTTGGTTATTTACCACATATTAGAGGAACATTGAACAATTGTAATTTTTTCCTAAATAGCATTGGTGTGACTTTAGTTGCCGACACTTTTGTGAATGGTTGAAAAACAAGGGTTCTAATTTCCTGATGTAATAGATCAAGGCCATTCATTTCCATTGTGCGAGTTAGCAATTGTAAGAAATGTTTTTACAATTTATAGTGAAGAAGTGTCGATGACAATGGCATGTGGATTGACATTTGACCCGGACAAACATATATCCGCGAGTCAAGCACTAGATCATTTCCATAATTACCATTCTTTTCTTTTTGGTAATAGGACGGTAAGAAAAGAAAGAAAATCTAGAGTAGGAGGGGTGGTTGCGATAACATGGGGGATATCGAGGTCAATCCCATGGATGTGAGGATATGCCTTCACTATCTCCCCTAGTGTTGTTCCTTTTACCCCACCCAAATCTACTACGCTCTTTAATTCTTTCAAAACCTCGTAGCAATTCACAATCTTATCAATTGTTGTCATGGTAGTGGACACCAAGAAATTATTGATGAACATCTAAGTATTTATTTTTTGTTAAATTAGTGAGACTTAGATTATTTCTATTTTTGACGATTGTTAATCTAAATGGAGCTTTGGCACATGATATGATAGTGTTCAATAAGACTTTACATTTTCATAAAAAGATGAGCCTTAACATTTCCATTCCACGTCTCTCACGATAGTAAACTCGATAGAGATGCACCAAAATCAATTCAAAAAGAAATGGTGGGATTGGAATTACATGACAAAATGAGGTGCAAAAGTTACTGTGAATTGAAAAAAACCCTTATTATAATAACCAATAATTAACATAAAAGTTAAAAATAAAGTAAGATACTTTAGTTTAATATGACTGCTACCATAATTTGTAGCTCATGTGCAATTGCTAATTAGTTTAATATGTCTTCGTGTACGTAATTGTGTTGGCAACAACCAAAGCTGAGCTTTACTTATGCATGCTCAAGATTTATTTAAACATATATCTCTAAATGTTTTGAAACTGAGGCCCGGCCAAATTAGTACACCTCACTATGGGATGGATGTATTACTATTAATATATATTCAATTACTATAAATACAATTGATTACTCAGACTGAAGATTCAATGGCGGAACTATATATGGTATTTTGGTCATAGAACCTGGAGCACAACATGACTCCTGCACAGTTACAGGTGGCGGACTTGTTCTGAGGTAGGACAGTGGAGGTGAACATTTTAGCAGGAATAAAACCATCTTCTATGGAATACAGAAGGCCTGAGAAGAAACCCTGGATCAGAGCAGTTGTTACAAAAGTGGTCCTTTGTTTTCATGCATTCAAGAGATTGGAAGTGTGCCCATCTGTGTACTCACATTGCACATTGTTGTAAAACTGGCTCCATATGTAGTTGAACACCCACGTATGCAAGACCATCCCTTGAGAGTTATCTAGGTATGGGAATTGCGTAGTAGTGCTAAGATAATATTTTGCAGAGTAGAGAGAAAAGATGGCCTTGACGAGATCGTTGTAGTGCTTCGTCGTCACCTTGATATCAAAATTGATGCCATCAAGACTGACCTCTCCACTAATCTTGTCTTTTAATTAATAAGTGATGTCGACTCATGTTAGATATCCATACCCATAATCTACTTATCAATATAAATGAATCACTTCTTAAACAATAGCTATCTAGCATTTTTTTCCATGTGTTTGCAACACATCAACAAAGCATAAGTGATGGCAAGTGTTTTGAGAGTTTCCAAAGGGGATATAATGTGGACAAACATGAAGTTGCATCCTTAGCAGCCCAACCAAATTTTCAATCCTACATTTGTTATAACCATTGACTCACAGGACAAAAAGAAAAGAATGGTAATTATGGAAATGATCTAGTGCTTGACTCCTGGATATATGTTTTTCGGGTCAAATGTCAATCCACATGCCATTGTCATCGACACTTCTTCACTATAAATTGTAAAAACATTTCTTACAATTGCTAACTTGCACAATGGAAATGAATGGCCTCGATCTATTACATCAAGAAATTAGAACCCTTGTTTTTCAACCATTCACAAAAGTGTCGGCAACTAAAGTCACACCAATGCTATTTAGGAAAAAATTGCAATTGTTCAATGTTCCTCTAATATGTGGTAAATAACCAACCGCTTTATATTCATTGAATGCATAGTAAAAATGTTGAGGAAATCCATGACATCGAAATTGCCGAACATCAACACATCCCAAAAGATAGTTTCAAACCGTCCTATTACCATTCTTTTCTTTTTTTCCATTGTGAGTTAAATCCCTACTATATTTTTTTATTATGGTACCACAAATAATCCACAATAACAAGTAGGATTGCAAATTTTGTTGGGCTGCTACTCTAATATGTGGTAAATAACCAACCACTTTATATTCATTGAATGCATAGTAAAAATGTTGAGGAAATCCATGACATCGAAATTTCGAACATCAACACATCCCAAAAGATAGTTTCAAACCATCCTATTACCATTCTTTTCTTTTTGTCCATTGTGAGTTAAAGCCCTACTATATTTTTTTATTATGATACCACAAATAATCCACAATAACAAGTGTAATCCTGTAGGACCTTTTGTCAATGGTTATAAAAATGTAGGATTGAAAATTTGGTTGGGCTGCTAAGGATGCAACTTCATGTTTGTCCACATTATATCCCCTTTTGAAACTCTCAAAACCCTTGGCATCACTTCTACTTTGTTGATGTGTTGCAAACACATGGAAAACAATGCTAGATAGCTATTGTTTAAGAAGTGATTCATTTATATTGATAAGTAGATTATGGGTATGGATCTCTAACATGTGTCGACATCACTTATTAATTCAAAGACAAGATTAGTGGAGAGGTCATTCTTGATGGCATCGATTTTGATATCAAGGTGATGACGAAGCACTACGACGATCTCGTCAAGGCCATCTCTGCTCTCTACTCCTCTGCAAAAGTGTATCTTAGCACTACTACGCAATTCCCATACCTAGATAACTCTCAAGGGATGGTCTTGCATACGTGGGTGTTCAACTACATATGGAGCCAGTTTTACAACAACGTGCAATGTGAGTACACGGATGGGCACACTTCCAATCTCTTGAATGCATGAAAACAAAGGACCACTTTTGTAACAACTACTCTGATCCAGGGTTTCTTCTCAGGCCTTCTGTATTCCATAGAAGATGGTTTTATTCCTGCTAAAATTTTCACCTCCACTGTCCTACCTCAGAACAAGTCCACCACCTATAACTGTGCAGGAGTCATGTTGTGCTCTAGGTTCTATGACCAAAATACCATATATAGTTTTGCCATTGAATCTTCAGTCTGAGTAATCAATTGTATTTATAGTAATTGAATATATATTAATAGTAATACATCCATCCCATAGTGAGGTGTACTAATTTTCCGGGCCTCTGTTTTGAAACATTTAGAGATATATGTTTAAATAAATCTTGAGCATGGATAAGTAATGCTCAACTTTGTTTTTTGCCAACACAATTACGTACACGAAGACATATTAAACTAATTAGCAATTGCACATGAGTTACAAATTATGGTGGCAGACATATTAAACTAAAGTTTCTTACTTTATTTTTAACTTTTATGTTAATTATTGGTTATTATAATAAGGGTTTTTTCAATTCACAGTAACTTTTACAGCGCATTTTTTCATGTAATTCCAATCTCACCATTTCTTTCTGAATTGATTGCAGTGCATCTCAGATCGAGTTTACTATCGTGAGAGACGTGGAATGGAAATGTTAAGGCTCATATTTTTATGAAAACGTAAAGTCTTATTGAACACTATCACATCATGTGCCAAAGCTCCATTTAGATTAACAATTGTCAAAAATAGAAATAATCTAAGTCTCACTAATTTAACAGAAAATAAATACTTAGATGTTCATCAATAATTTCTTGGTGTCCACTACCATGACAACAATTGATAAGATTGTGAATTGCTATGAGGTTTTGAAAGAATTAAAGAGCGTAGTAGATTTGGGTGGGGTAAAAGGAACAACACTAGGGGAGATAGTGAAGGCATATCCTCACATCCATGGGATTGACCTCGATATCCCCATGTTATCACAACCACCCCTCCTACTCTATATTTTCTTTCTTTTCTCCATTCTTCACCAGATAATAGAGGTGTGCTATCTAATCATTCACAAGAACAACAAAAATTGCAGGTTTTGAGCATGTGGGCGGTAACATGTTCCAGAACATACTACGTGTAGACGTCGTATTTTTCAAGGTACTAACTCATTGTTTTATGCACAATGTCTTTGATTTTGGAAAAAGAAAAAAATATAACACATTAGAAAATTATTGTGATGATTTGGTGAAACATAATGTAATTGTGACTAGGGACGACGAAAGGTCCACTAAAATACTGGCCGATTGTCACACGACGTTGGGGTAGTTGGACGGTTCTGTTTCAAATTGTTTCACCTTTCCATGAAATTCACATTATTCCCCCTTTCCTTTTTTGCCACCCTCACACTTCTCCACACTTTAACCCCTTATTCTTCACCCATCTTCCCCTCCCATTGTTTCTCTACCTCTAATTTGACTCCTTTAAAAGACCCCCTTCGGCGTTTCCATCGTACATTTCACGTACGATTGCTAGTTCAATTTAATAAGCAAGATAAGTTATCTTCTAATCAATGTATTGCTATTGATTTGAATATGGATGACATCTTGTTAAACAAAGATATGGCAGTTTTTGCCATTGTTTCATTACTGAGTGTTTTACACAAATACAACAAAATGTACGTGGATATGTGAACAAGAGTTTTTGTCACGATCACACATGTTGCTAGTTTTCTTATGTATCATTATTATATTCTATTTTCTTTTTACTATTTTTAAGTAGATTTCTTTTTCGATTAAGACTTGCTCCATGTAGTAAGTTGAATTGTTCATTAATTAATGAAAATAAAGTACTTAAAAACTAGTAAAAAGATCACAATATATCTTATTAACCTATGCAATAGATAAGCTTTGTTTTTTTCATTTCTATTCTATTTTTGAAACTTGTTATGTGCTAACCCTTTCAATATGTTTTTGGAATTTATATGAAATCTGAAATTGGGTGAGCTCCTACTCTAGTATGTAATCAAACATCATGAAAAATCTATCACGCAATTAATCACAACCCTTCAATTAGTAGTCTTATTTTTGAATGGCTCTCTCAAATTTTCTGTAGCATTAAATGATAAAGCAATATTTTTACAACTTCCACATTGCGGTATTGTGGCATTTTTAAAAAAATTAAAGTACACACTTATTTGAAGGATTCAAACCCATAAATCATTCAAACTAGTATCGATCTTATGCAAAGTGTTTGCACTTCTAATTAACTCATACTAGATATGAGAAACACTCTTACTAAACTTTGGATTACATTATTAATGGAAATAATTTTTAGGATCGAAACACAAATGAGCAATAAAACGGAATTAAAACAGAAATGATATAAGCATGCCATCATGAGATAAAACCAAGATTTAACATGGTTCACTCAATGTGGGCTACATCAACCAGAAACAAGCCATTCTTCTCCTTTATTCATTCTACATCAATACGGTAAAATTCTCTCGTTTTCATATTCTCAAGAGTAAATCCATGCCCATATATATAACTTGTGCACCTCTTTGTAAAATTTTACTTCAACCACAATCGACCTAAATATAGCATGCTTATAAATAAGACATGCATATAGATAAGATAAACATAAAAATAACAACTCCCTTCTATTAATAAGACAATGCTATTTTTATCCATGACCATGCATTCCTCCCAAAAGCAAGGAAAAATAAAACTGTCACTTCATCTTGCAGTTAGACTCCACATCTTCAACAATCTCCCACTTGGAGACTAACTGCTACAACCCACTATTACATCTCATCCTCAGACTCTTCTCTAACTTGTTTCTCTTCTTCAAGATCAATCTTGAAGAAAAGTTGAAATCGAATAACCTTCCAATTTCTCTTTTGTCACTGCCTTTGTCAACATGTCAGAAGAATTCTGACTTGTATGGATCTTCTCCAACATCAATTGTCCATCCTCCAAAACTGATCTAATGAAGTGATACCTGAGTTGTATATGTTTGGTTCTTGAATGGAATGTTGAGTTCTTGAAAAGATTAATTGCACTCTGGATATCACTGAATAACTTGTAATCCTCCTGATTCTTTCCCAACTCTTCCATGAACCAAAGCATCTATATCATTTCCCGCTTGCTTTTGTAGTAGTAGCAACATAGTTTGCTTCTCGTGGTAGACAAGGAAACAATCTTCTGCAGTTTAGAAATCCAACTAACAATCATGCCACCAATAGTGAATACATAACTTGTGGTTCTCCTCCTACAATCCTAATCTCCACCATGTATCGTATCAACATATCTATGTAAGGAAACCTCTGACCCTCCATAGCACAACTACTACTGGTCCCTCTCAAGTATCTAAGAATCCACTAGACTACATTCCAGTGCTCCTTTCCTAGATTACTCATGTATCTGCTGACAAATCCCTTTGTATGGGAAATTTCTTATTTTGTGCATACCATAACATACATAAAACTTCTAACTTCTGAAACATATGGAACTCTATACATATATTTAATCTCTTGACATGTCTTAGGACACTGTTCCTTACTCAACTTGAAGTGTGTTGCCAATGGTGTACTTATGGTTTTGCATCCCACATCCTAAAATTGTCGAACACCTTGTTCACATACTCTTCTTGATACAAAGTCAGTATTTTACTCTTTCTATCTCTATATCTTCTCATGCAAAGTATTTTCTTTGTTGCACCTAAATCCTAAATGGAAAATGTATTTCCTAACTGTCTCTTTAGCTCATTTATATCCTAGAATTTTGACCCGCCACAAGCATGTCATCCACATACAACAACAAGATAATATGGGTGTCATTATCTAGTCTCTTAAAATAAACACATTGATCATAATGACATCTAGAGTAACCTTGTTCTATTATGAACTTGTCATATCTCAAATACCACTTCCTTGGAGCTTTCTTAAGGCCACACAAGCTCTTATTCAATATGCACACCAAATTATCCTTCCCCGAGATCGAATCCGTGTGTTGCTCCATATATATTTCTTCCTCCAAATCACTATTAAGAAAAGAATTCTTTACTTAAAATTGTTCAAGATGCAAATCTTCCACAGCTACCAAACTTAAAAAAGTTCTAATGGAAGTCATTTTAACAACAAGAGAGAAATTTTCATCAAATTCTATACTTTTTTCCTATGTAAATCCCTTCACAAAAAGTCTTACCTTGTACCTCTTTTTCACCTTCTTCTTCCTTCAACTCGTATACCCACTTCTTGTGCAATTCTCTCTTTCCTGCAGGAAACTAAACCAAATCCCAAGCTTGGTTGTGATCCAAGGATTCCATCTGCTCATCCATACCCTAATCCCACTTTTTTCGTGTTTCTACTTGAATTTCTTCTTACAAAATTTCTTGTTCTTCACCATCTGTGAATACACAATAGAAAATTTCACACGAAGATAATTGTGGAGGAGGTTTACTTACCCTAGTAGAATGTCCTACAATATTTTATATATTCGAGGAACTTGCTCTTCTTGCTGATTTTAATCTACAAAATCAACACCGATTGTGCCAGGATTGGTGCCAAATTGTTGATTTTTAGTCCTTTGAGCACTTCTCTATCTTTTATCTCATCAAGTGCTACATACTCAGACTTTTCCAGCTTCTTATCATGTAGTTGTTCCCTGTACATAACCCTTTCATTGAAAATAATATCCCTACTCCTAATGATTTTCTTCTCATCCAAACTCCACAACCGGAATCCAAAATCATCAGTGCCATATCCAATGAAAGTACATTTCTTTGACTTAGCTTCTAGCTTGGTCCTATTCTCTTTATCAATGTGCACAAATGCTTCACAACCAAAAACTTTCAGAAAATAATAGTTTACCTCCTTACTGGTCCAAGCCTCCTTAGGTACTCCACCTTCCAAAGCACTTGAAGGTCCTTTGTTTATCAAGTAAACAATAGTATCTACAACATCTGCCCAAAATTTTAAGGGAAATCCAACATGCAATCTCATGCTCCTTGCACACTCCATGATAGTCTTGTTCATTCTTTCTGACACACCATTTTATTGTGGTGTTCTAGAACTATCTTCACCCTATGGATTCCATTATGTGAACAATAGTTATTAAATTCATTGCTATTGCAGTACTCTCCACCATTATCTGATTTGAGACACTTCAACTTCAAACCTGTTTCATTCTCAACCAAAGCTTTCCACTTCTTGAAAGTATTAAATACATCAGATTTCTTCTTTATACAGTAAACCCAAACCTTCCTAGTAGCATCATCAATAAAAGTAACATAATACCGTGAACCACTAAGAGAAGATACCTGAGCCGGTCCCCACACATCCGTATGAACAAGCTCTAACTTGTGCTCCTTCTTGGTTGATCCAACCTTGAGAAATATCACATGCTTTTGTTTCCCATACACACAATCATCACAAAACTCCAGGTCTATGTTTTAAAAATCTAACAACTTTCCCTGTGAATGTAAACTCTTCATCCCCTTCTCAATCATATGGCTAAGTCTGTGATGTAATAGAGTTGTCTCTATACCTATAGTAGATAAAATAAAATATGGATCAAGTACTAATAGTGGATAAATATGAAGTACCTACTTTCTTACCTCTTGCTACCACAAGAGAACCCTTGATAACTTTTCAAGAATCTACATGAGCAATAAAATGGAATTAAAACAAAAATAATGTAAGCATGTAATAAAAAAATAAACCCAATATTTAACGTGGTTCACCCAATGTGGGCTACATCAGCAAGAAACAAGCCACCTTCTCCTTTATTCGATTCTGAGGAATACAATACAATTATCTCTTTTTCATATTCTAAAGAGTAAATCCATGCAGATATATATATATTACTTGTGCACCTCTTTGTAAAATTTTACTTCAACCAAAAGCAACCTAAATATATCATGCTTATAAATAAGACATGCATATAAATAAGATAAACATAAAAATAACAACTCTCGTCTATTAATAATACAATGTTATTTTTATCCATGACAATGCATTCCTCCCAAAAGCAAGGTAAAAGCAAACTGTCACTTCATCTTACAGTTAGATTCCACATCTTCAACAATAATTAAAACTACTGGAGTATCAAAATATGAAGACAACATGAGATATCTCTCCGCAAATATCATAAATGTAAATTCACAAGTATGTGCTAAAGCAAGATATTCACTATAATTAAAGTTTTCATCAAAAATAAATATTGGTAAGCATTTCAATTGAAATATCCTTTAAAATTATTCTATTTTTTAGAATGAATTCAAGAAATGGGACATATTTCAAAACAAAATAGAATGATTTACTCTTCTTCAAAACAATATAGGTAAAATATTTTTAAATAAAATCACAATTAAAGCCCTCTATTGAGTGGAAGGATTTTTTAATTTTTGATACGGAAATTAAATCTTTTTGAGAACATAATTTATCATCTTTTACAAAATAATATACATAAAACTCTCTGTATGTATTAAAGAAAAAAATCTATTATGGAAATATAAGTCATGGTAGATCTTTTATCTAGATACAAACGCCTCTAAATATCACATCCCTACAACATTAACCTTATTTTCCAATGATTATTTATATTTATGTCAAATGTTTCTATGTCATCATATTCTTGGTTGCCTCTAAATTTTTACAACAATTGACTAGTGATCAAGAAAATCATGGATGAAAGTTCATTTGAGAGTTCAAATGATGTACTTACTAGAAATGTTTTCATATATTACTCAATAAGGTCAAGCGAATTGTATTGTCCAAGTTTGATAATGGTATAAACAAATGTAGGTGAGTAGTGTGATACATTAAATTTTTAAAATGAATAATATGAAAGAGAAAAGAAGATAAAATTAAACAAACTAGAACCCACAATGATACTTGAAATTGGATTAAAATTCTTCAATTGCACACTTAGTAGGAAATCGTTACATTTCACTAAACCTTTGCAATAAAATTTATCCTAATTCACATATATTTGGATTAATCAAATTGGTATTTGGTGATTTGGAGAAGCACAAAGTACCACTTTTCCTTAAATATTCTAGGTCATTTCTACTGAAATTTAATATAAATTTCATACTTACAAATGTATATCACCATTTCCTTGAAATGTAAACTCAAAATATTTGCCAATATATATCTACAAAAGTTTCTTTGATGGGAGATCATAAGAGATGGTATTTGAGTAATCCTTCGTCATAATATGTTAGGATATGAACACGGATGAGCAATAAAATGAAATTAAAACAGAAATAATATAATCATGCAATCACAAGATAAACCCAAGATTTAACATGGTCCACCTAATGTGGGCTACATCCACCGAGAAATAAGCCGGTCTTCTTCTTTATTCAAGTATAGTGGAATACAATATAATTATATGTTATTCATATTACAAAGAGTAAATCCATGCACATATATATAACTTGTGTACCTTTTTGTAAAAAACTTTTCAACCACAAGTACCCTAAATATAGCATGCTTATAAATAAGAGATACATATAAATAAGATAAACATAAAAATAACAACTCCATTCTATTAATAAGACAATGTTTTTTTATCAATGACCATGCATTCCTCCCGAAAGTAAGGAAAAACAAAACTTTCACTTCATCTGCAGTTAGACTCCACATCTTCAAAAATCATCTACTTGGAGACTAATGCTCAAGCCAAGCCTTATTCTGACTCATCCTCGGACTCTTCTCTAACTTTTTCTCTTCTTCAAGATCAATATTGAATACTTATTAAATCCAAACAACCTTCCCACTTCTCATTTTTCACTTCCTTTTTCAACATGTCGTCACAGGATTCGACTTGTATGGATCTTCTCCAACATCAATTGTCCATCCTCCAAAACTGATCTAATGAAGTGATACCTGAGTTGGATATGTTTAGTTCTCGAATGGAATGTTGAGTTCTTGGAAAGATGAATTACACTCTAGATATCAATGAATAACCTGTAATCCTCCTACTTCTTTCCCAACTCTTCCATGAACCGCTGCATCTATATCATCTCCTTGCTTGCTTCTGTAGTAGCAACATACTCTGCCTCTATAGTAGACAAGGAAACAATATTTTGTAGTTTAGAAATCCAACTAACTATCATGCCACCAACAGTGAATACATAACCTGTGGTGATCCTCCTACCATCCAAATCTCTAGCCATGTCTGCATCAACATATCCATGTAAGGAAACCTCTGACCCTCCATAGCAAAATGCCCTGCCATCTTGGTCCCTCTTAAATATCCGAGAATCCATTGGACTACATTCCAAAGTGCTCCTTTCCTAGATTACTCATGTATCTCTGTGACAACTCCTCCCACCGCATGGGAAATATTTGGTCTTGTACATACCATAGCATACATAAAACTTCTAAGCTCTTTGAAGCATATGGAACTCTAGACATATATTCAATCTCTTCATGTTTTTTAGGACACTATTCTTTACTTAAATCAAAGTTCCCTGCCAATGGTGTACTCACTTTGATTTTTCATCCTACATCCTAAACTTATCCAACACCTTGTTCACATACTCTTCTTGAGACAAAGTTAGTATTTTACTCTTTCTGTCTCTATTTATTCGCATGCCAAGAATTTTATTTCTTGCACCTAAATCCTTTATGGAAAATATATTAGCTAACTATCTCTTTATCTCATTTATATCCTACAAGTTTGACCCTTGCCACAAACATGTCATCCACATAAAATAACAAGATAATATAGTTGAAATTATCCAGTCTTTTAAAATAAGCACAGTGATCGAATGACATCTAGAGTAACCTTGCTCTATCATGAACTGTCAAATCTTAAATAGCACTACCTTGGAGCTTTCCTAAGGCCATACAATCTCATATTTAATTTGTACACCAAATTCTCCTTTCCCCTAAATTCATATCCTAGTGGCTGCTCCATATATATTTCTTCCGCCAAATCACCATGAAGAAAAGCATTATTTACATCTAATTCTTCAATATGCAAATCTTCCACAACTACCAAACTTAAAACAGTTCTAACGGAAGTCATTTTAACAACAAGAGAGAAAATTTCATGAAATTCTATACCTTTTTCCTATGCAAATCCCTTCATAAAAATATTTCCTTGTACCTCAATTTTTCACCTTCTTCTTCCTTCTGTGCTAAAATCGAACCAAATCCCAAGTTTGGTTGTGATCCAAGGAGTCCATCTCCTCATCCATAACCTGCTCCCACTTTTTATGTGTTTCTACCTACATTAATTCTTCAAAAATTTCTAGTTCTCCACTATCTATCAATAAACAATGACAAATCTAATTTGAAGATAATTCTGTAAGAGGTTCACTTACCCTAGAAGAACGTCTCACAAGATTTTCTAGATTTTGAGGCTCTTCTTTGTTCTTTTCGATTTTGATCTATAGAATTAACACTGAATGTTCCAGGATTGATTCCAACTTGTTGATTTTCTATCCCTTTGAGAACTTCTCTATATTTTATCTCATCAAGTGCTACATACTAAGACTTTTCTATCTTCTTATCATGTAGTTGTTCCTTGTACATAACCCTTTCATTGAAAATAACATTCCTAATTCTAATTATTTTCTTCTCATCCAAAATCCACAACCGGAATCCAAAATCATTAGTACCATACCCATGAAATTATATTTCTTTGAATTATCTTCTAGATTGGTCCTATTCTCTTTATCAATGTGCAAAAATTCTTCATAACCAAAAAATTCAGAAAAGAACAGTTTACCTTCTTATCAGTCCAAGCCTCCTCACGGTACTTAACCTTCCAAAGAAAATGAAGTTCCTCTGTTTATCAATTAAAAAACAATATCTACATCATTCACCCAAATTTGTAAGGGTAATCCAAAGCATGAAATCTCATGCTCCTTGCACGCTCCATGAGATTCTTGTTCAATCTTTTTGACACACGATTTGTTGTGGTGTTCTAGAACTGTCTTCACCCGATGGATTCCATTATGTGAACAATATTTATTAAATACATTACTGCAATACTCTCCACCATTATCTGATCTAAGACACTTCAAAATCAAACATGTTTCATTCGCAACCAAAGCTTTCCACTTCTTGAAAGTATTAAATACATCATATTTCTTTTTTATCTAGTAAAACCAAACCTTCAAAGTAACATCATCAATGAAAGTAACATAATATTAGGAACCACTAAGAGAAGATACTTGAGCAGTCCCCACACATCTATATGAACAAGATCTAACTTGTGCTCCTTCTTGGTTGATCCAACCTTGAGAAATATCACATGCTTTTGTTTCCCATACACACAATCCTCACAAAAGTCTAGGTCTATGTTTTTAAAATCTAACGAATTTCCCTGTGAATGTCAAATCTTCATCCCTTCTCACTTAGATGGCCAAGTACGTGATGCCATAGAGTTGTGTCTATCTATGTAGTAGCTAAAATAGAACATGGATCGGTATTAAGAGTGGATAGATATGAAGTACCTACTTTCTTACCTCTTGCTACCACAAGAGAACCCTTCGTAATTTTCCAAGAATCTGGTGTAAATATAACAATACAACTATCATCTCCTAATTTCCCATCAAAAACTAGTTTCCTTCTTATGATAGGAATATGCCTAACATTCTTCAATACCCAAGTGTTACCATTCTACAATTTAACATGAACACTTGCATTTTCCAAAAAAATTACATGGCTCATCGTCACCAAGAAATACTTGCCCAAAATTTCCTTGAACATAATCTTGAAAATAATGGGTATGAGGAGTTGCATAAATGAAGCACTAAAATATAAAACCCTAATATTATGATTTACTATCTAAAGAAAGAATAAGAGCATATTGTAACACATCACCTACTATGCTTGCCTCTTTTCTCACTTCTTGTTGATATTTCAATGATTTTAGAGACCAATAATATTTCTTTGCATGTTGTACTTTTCCAAAATTCTAGCATACCATCCTGCTTCTAGATTTATATTTTCCCTTATTAGACTTTCCATGGTGTCAATGAACTTTTGCTTTTTCCTTCTATCTTCCCCTATTCTCTACACTCAAAGCATTACTAAATGACTCACTTGTGATTTTTCTTCTCATCTCTTCACTAAGAATCACACCAATAACATCATCAAACTTTAAAGTGTTTGAACCAGAAACAAAATTACTCACAACCATAACCAAAGTATTCCAACTTTCAGGCAATGAGCACAAAATCAAAAGAGCCCTAACTTCATCATCAAAACTTACTCCTACAGATCTTAATTGATTAGTAACCATGTTGAATTCATTTAAATGATCATTTACTGAATCACCATCTGACATCTTCATATTAAATAAACTTTTCATGAGATATACCTTATTGGAGGCTGAGGGTTTTTCATACAATTTACCTAATTTTTCCATTAGATCTACCGTTATATTTTTCGTAGAAATATTGAAAGCTACCATTGCTATCAAGCACAACCGTATCATTCCAAAGTTGCCTTCGATCAAGAATGTCCCATTCTTCATCTTTCAAACTTGACGACTTCAAAGCTTTCCCTTTGAATGGTAGATAAATATCCTTCTAATATAAGTAGTACTCCACTTGCATCTTCCATACCTGAAATTTCTATACATTAAACTTCTCAACCCTGAACTTGCTATCTTCTGTCATTTCTCCCACTTAGAAAAGAAACCATCCTATGATATTTTTCTTCCAAAACAAAATCCTACTCGATACAAGTTGTTAGGATCCCAACCGAGATGAGCAATAAAAAAATTAAAAAAGAAATAATATAAGCATGCAATCACAAGATAAACCCAAGATTTAACATGGTTCACCTAATGTGGGATTCATCCATAAGAAACAAGCCATATTTTTCATTTATTCAGTCTAGAGGAATACAATACAATTCTCTCTTTTTCATATTAGAAAGAATAAATCCATCGACATATATATAACTTATGAACCTATTTGTAAAAGTTTTCTTCGACTAAAAGGAACCTAAATATAGCATGCTTATAAATAAAAATGCAGATAAATAAGATAAACATAAAAATAACAATTCCCTTCTATTAAGAATATAATGTTATTTTTATCCATGACCATCCAATCCTCCAGAAAAGCAAGGAAAAAGAATACTTTCACTTCATCTTGCAGTTAGACTCCACATCTTCAACAACAATTACAACTCATGGAGTATCAAAATATGAATACATAATGATATATCTCTCCAAAAATATCATAGATGTACATTCACAAGTATGTGTTAAAGCAAGATCTTCAATTGCAATTAAAGTTTTCATCAAAGATAAATCTTGGTAAGTATTCCAATTAAAATATCCTTTAGAATTATTCTATTTGTTAGAATGAATTCAAGAAATGGGACAAATATGAAAACAAAATAGAATGATTTAATATTTTTCAATAAAATCTCAATTGAAGCCCTCTATCGAGTGGAAGTATTTTTTTCTTTTAGATACGAAATTAACTCTTATTGAGAACATAATATTGGCATGTGTGTCTAGTGCTCCCATGAGTTTCATGACATGGACTAACTGCCTCTCGTAGATCCTAACTCTAGTGATTTTAGTGGAGACTAACACCTATGGGTTTTGGTCTAACAATAATCATGGTCCAAAAAATGGTATTAGAGTGACAGGTCTCGAGTTCAAAAAATCATTCGGGTAACGCTGAGGGGGAGATTTTTGTCATGTGTATCCAGCGCTCCTCATGAGTTTCGTTGCATGGACTAACCTCCTCTCGTAGATCCTAAATATAGCGATTGTAGTGGAGACTAACACCTATGGATTTTGGTCTAACGAAATCATGGTCCAACACATAATTTATCATCTTCTACAAAAAAATATGCATAAAAATGTATTGTATGTATTAAAGCAAAAAAATATAATATGCATATATAAGTCGAAGATGCTTTTGGATTTGCTTAGCGAAAATTAGCGAAAAGAATTGTGGAGAGGGAAAAGGAATGGTTTTGGAAAATAATTAGAAGGGGCTTGCGGTAACTAGAGGGGTGAAGGAAGAAGCCAAAGCGATAGGCCAAGGGAAGATTGGAATGATGATGGCTCGGTTGTAGCTCACCAAGGGGTGCCTATGCCTAGAGGCTTTAGGTCAAATAGAAACCATTTATTAGGAGTGATTGATATTTAATTGGGAGTCGTCAAATATTTTAGAAGGGAAATAAGAAAAATGGAGCTTCAAGGGTGCTGAAGGGAAGAAGGAACAAGATGAATACGAGGTGTGAATGTGGTTTTTTCTAAAAATGGACACTCTACATGATCTCTTAATTAGAAGGTGGTCATAGAGGATGAGCAGATGAATGATTCAAGAAAGGCTCCTAAGGATACTCCTACATCTCGTAAATATGGGACAATTGGAAATTAAATTTTCTAAGCTTGTTAAGGAAGTAAAAGTGGGCCCTATGGTCCTAGAAGAAATTTGTGAACGAATTTCACAACCATTGACATGTAAATTTATTGGTGTTTGGAAATAAAAGGACGACTTTAGGAAATTTATTAAATTGAACTAGAAATTCAAGGGTCGTCCAGGATATCTACTTTTTCCCAAAATTTTCTTCCGTGTTTGCTTTTAAAATAACTAAGATAGGCATACATATTTTTATATTTTAAAAGATGTTGGATATCTCCACCCATGGTTACGTTTCTTCAACAATAAGGAAGAACTAGTCGAAATTATTCCTCGTTGGGTAAGATTGTACATATTGCCCCTAGAATTTTGGGGTCAAGAAACTTTGAGTACCATAGCATAAGCTTTGGGTGTTCTGTTGGATAGGGACATAAAGCGTAATCCAATTTTTCCCCTCGAAGAAATTGGACAAACATGCCCCCACAGAGAAAACAAACGAGGGATTGATTCAACTAGGGGATATCACACTTTGGGATTGGCTAAATAGGTTAGGTAGGCTAAGAACATTGCAGAGGATTTCAGGAAATTAAGAATCTCAAAAGTTTGAAATGTGGACTTTAGAGGTGAGGGCGTTCAAAGGTAGGTCTAAGAGAAAAATGGTGAAACCCGAGAAAACAAGCAAAGTGTAAAGCTCCAAAATTTGAAGGTCAACGCATAAAAGGGAGGTCAAATTAAAAGTTTTAGAGTCTTAGGAGTTATGTGAATAGTGCCACACAGGAGGAAAACACCCAAAACCATGAAACCCCTAAAAATTGAAAAGCTGAAACCATAAAATCTGAAAAATGAAATCCCAAAATCCCAAAACATGAACCCTCGATAACCTGAAACCCCAATATCTTGAAACTCGAACCCCTAAATCTAGAAATTATTAAACCCCAAAATCCCAAAACCACAACCCCCAAAACCAAAAACCCCAAAATCTCAAAACCAGAACCCCAAAACTTGAACCCTTGAAGTCCTCAAACCGAAACCCTAAATTTTTAAACCTAAACCCTCGAAAAGGAAATAGGTTCAAAACCCGCTCTCCAAACTTTGGACTTCAGGTTTTCAACATTTATAAAATTTTAACTTGAGTAATGAACAGTGTCATGTGACATGGTTTCATATTTCAAACTCTGAAGTCCAAATTTCAAACTTCGAAGGTTCAACATTTGGGAACTTTTGAGCCAACTTGAGCGATGAACAATAACCTGAACTCCAAAATCAAAATGCCTAAATTTCTGAATCCTGAAAATATAAAATTTATTGCATTATGACACCCTCATCTTCAGTGTCCATAAATTTGACTAGAATCTTGGATTTGTATAAAATTAGACTTTTTTGAAAGCTCTCGATTTCCTTTATACAAATTTCAATGTTTTCTTAATTTTAGTGAGACGAATTATTTCAAATGAAAAAATACACTCCAACAATGGAAAGTACATGAAGGTATGGGTTTTTTGTGGCACCCATCATTGTTGCGAGTGATTTTAAAGCATTTTGGGTGCTTGAAGAAATATTTCTTATTCTTCTCTCTCCCTTTTCTCATTCTTTCTATATATTGTAAGGAGGGGCTCGTTTTCAATTTTGGGAATAGACATGGATATTATATTTTGATTTCAATTACTATTGACTATAGGCATGGATATTATTGTATCATTTTTGTTTAGCATAATTTTAGATGATAGAGATATTGTTATTATTGATGGATTGTGATTCATAGTATGATTTGTGTAGATTCTTAGAGGCATAGAGAGAAATTTTTATATTGATGAAGATGATGTGCTATTGGCATATATATTACTTACATTTGGAATTATCGTCATATTGAGTAGGATTTAGCGTTTGATCAAATCTTGTGATCTTGTTGATATTGATAAAAAGATTGAATTGAAATGTTGTTGAAATTATAAACAAATGATAACATTGTTAGTCTAAATGATGATTTAATTATATGGGGATGATTATTCAATTGTTTGCGTATATTTTATCTTTTATGTATTTAATGCAGTAGTTATTCCTTTGAATTTTGTGATTTAATTTGAGTGTATGTGACTTTGAGTGTTGTCAAATCTACCTTACCTTGGAATTTCAGATTTTGTCTTAAGGGCCATTTTTGGAGGCTTGTGGGACAACATAAGCTTGTCCCAAACCTCCTAATTTTTATACTAACTCTACCTATGGATTGGGGGGTAAAAAATAAAGCCCATTAAGTTTTTTATAAGCCAAAAAGTGACATTTTTTTCACTTTTCTTACATGGGTTTGAAATTATGTCCTTTGAGGGTGTGGTTTTGGATTGTGTGTTTAAGAGGTTTGTCATTCCTCTCAACCACCAATTTATTGTGCATCAGGGTTGAGGTTTGACTTGTGATGTGGATCTGAGGATGATTGATGTGGCATGCTATATGAAGCCACCTCACCCTCCTCTTTCCTTTTTCTATATATGCAAGTTTATTTGTTTGTTTAGGGGTTATTTCTTTTCATTTCTGATTTTCTATTTTGGAGTCGAGAATTTTGGGAATGATTGTTGAGGTATTGAGCTTGTTGGTGTTGGATTGATCTTGAAGGATCTTGGAGTGTGACTCTTTGATCAAGTTCTACCATGGAAAGGTAGGAACTACACCCTTGTTTACTTATTTTCTTTTATATGTGTTTATTTTATGCAAGGAATGGTTTGTATGCTTGTTGGGTTCATGGGTAGAATTCCTAAGTATGGTGTAGGAGAAGGCTATGGGGATTTTATATGTAGGGAGGAATAAGAGTTTATTTCATGTTTTTGGAGGGATTTGGGTTAGGTGCCCCACCTTGGATAAGAGAATTCTTGCATTTCTTACTTAGTTATTTTGAGGGAGACATGAGAGATTATAGGGAGGCATAAGAGAATGTCGGAGGCATGAGAGGATATTGAAGGGGGCATAATATTTGTATAGGAGTTTTGAGATGTATTTTTGAGGGTTTAAAGGTGGGCACCTAATCCCATTGGGAGGTATAAGTGATCTCCCCATAGATCCTTGCTCCATTGGTTTACTTTTCAAGCCTTGTGCATTTGAGAGTTACATTCTTATGATTATTTTATGTTGAATGTGTTTTAAATGGCTTTGAATTTTTTTATTTTGATGTTAAAGAAATGTGCTTTTGATATGAGTTGGATCCATGCTTTATTGCATTGTGGTTGGGGCTCAAGGGTGAATGAGGAGGATTGCTTATTCCCCTCATTGGATTATTGGATGGGTGGAGAGTGTTTCCTCTCCCAAATTTTAGGTGTTGTGATTAAAGTGAAGAAATGGTGGAGCTCTTGTTGAATAATTTAGGATTTGGAGCATTTTTTGATTTTAAATAATCCCTTTATTGTAAAAATATTCTTGTAATTTCTCACTTAAGGTGGAAGACTAGTAGATATGTATTTTAAAAGAAAATTTACATTGTAAGTTTCATTCACCATGTTTTATTATTATATTTGAAGGAAGTTCATTAATGAATGTATATTTTCATTTCTCTTAAAAAATTATATGTAAGGAATGAATTATAATCGATGTCATGTTTAAAGGTTTTCTTGTAATGAAAAATAAAAGAGAGTTGCAAATATTAATATTTGATCACAAAATGAATGGGGAAGTTATCATAGCTTTATTTTAGTTCAAAAATTTAAACACTAACTGGTTTTTATATTTTGAAGTTAAAATTATCTCTTGATATCTATATTCCTTCAAACATTAATTTTTAAAGCCCTCTTGCCTACACAAAGTGACCCGCACCGGTCGGTCTCAAGCGGCGTAAGTGTACTAAGTACCAACATCGATCACGGTTTCATGTCTACGTTTTGAAATGTTAACTCCATTATTAGTTTTCAACTTAAATGATATCATGACTTGCACAACAACCTTTAATTTAATGGATAATTTTTGACAATGGATTTAGGATAAGTGTGAACCTCAAATGTGAAAGATATGTTTAAATTTATAAAATAGACTCTTTTGCAAGTAACTAGCATCGGTGACTACACCGTCGTTGGTATTCCTTTGAAGCGACATCGGTCATTGAATACTGCACCATTTTCATTTATGAAAACTTGTAGTCTCTTTTGTGCCTTGTCTATATCATTTGTATCTCGAAAGCGTGATACTTTATTAAAACTGAATAAAAGTTTCTCATATAATTAATCTTTTACTTCCCTTACATTTAAAACAATATTCAAAAAAACTTATCAATAACATAGGAACTAGTCTTGGTAGTTGAACCGACGTCGGTAGAATAGTGGTTACCACGGTCGGTCAAGAGACCATTGTGAGTCACTTGTGCATGATTTTTTTTGAAAAGTGTGTTTCTAGTCAAGCCATTGGCTCTTATTGATCTAAACTTCACCCAAATCTAGATCCAGTCTATGTGGGCCATGTATGCTTGTTTGGACTCGTCTATCGCAACCAAAAATGATATTTAAATACATTAAATTCATGATATACAAAATGGGGTTTCCTCCCCATCAATGAAACAAAAAAAAAAAAAAGATAACTAGTCAACAATAGATATCAAAATAGATCTAAGATAGATGTTAGTATTGGAATTAAGTATCTAGAAATTCATAATTAAATCTAAGATGTATTTATTCTAAAGGAGGACCAAAATGGTTGGGATCCCTTTCTTCTTGCACATTGGATCCAAGAAGACTCCTTCATGGATTTCCTTTGATCCATGGCATCCTCTCCTCCAACCCGAGAATAAAGAAAAGAAAAGAGACCAAATGAGGAGGTTAGGGCAAAGAAAAAGTTTAAATAAAATTTCATAAGGATATTTAGGGTTAGTATGGAACCCTAAGATTTTTGGTCCCTATTGATTTGATCCAAGGGTTAGGAATCAACCCTACAAGTGTTAAGAATATTCATATTATGATTATAAATTTTAAATAAATCAAATGTACGTGTAAATGGGTGAGTGGGGCCAATTTGCGATCTAGGGTATTAAGTTAAAAATCTAAGCCTCTAGTAGGTTTCAATGTATGATTCAATGGACATTCAAGAAATTAAATTTAAGAGAACTAAGGTAACTATGGGTAAGGGTTTAATAAATGTGGAATAAATGTTTTTCTTTGCGAAAGTGAATACTATTTAATCAAGCAAAGGAAATTAATGGACACTTATCTAGTGATGATAATTAATTTAACATTAGAACGGGATTAAGAATATTTAATTAATAATCTAGACTGGATCTATCTTATGAAATGTAACATTGTTGGTAGGAAGTTAATTAAACATGTATTAGGGTTTGACACCCTTACAGTATTTTAAACAAAAATATATATTTCCATAACTTTCTAGATAAATATTTAGGGTTTCTTGTGGTTTTAGAACATCATATTTGTGGGCATTACAAAAAACCTCCTATTCAAATTGTAAATGAAAATGTATGCCTCTTGGCCAATGTAGTGCACTGTATCAAATTTGTGGAGGAATAATATAAGTTTGTGGATGAAATTCAACCCTCTCTTGTGTTCATTTTTTTCTATTGATCTCTCGGTGTGATTTTGGTTAGCCATGCATGTTAAAATGTTTTGCAAATTTAATGGTCTGTGTTTATTGGTGAATGAATTCATAGCAATTGGTTGACTTGTGGTGTGTATTCATCCCCTTCAAACTTATTGTTTTTCATATCCATGCAAATCAGGAGTTCAACATTCCTTTTGTACATCACCTCTTATAGATTAGGTTTAATTTTTGGAAATATTTTCAATTGTGTTTCCTTGTCAAGTTTGAGTAGATTTTAGGATATATCATCTACAATTTAAGTGTGTGTATCAGAATAGAGGAAAAGGAACTGGACTTCATCGAAGAGCTCTTTTGATTGTAAATTCCCACACTTTGGGAAAATATCCATGTTATGCAATCATACTGACAGTTTCAGTCTATTGAGTTATAACCAACCAGGGGTGTTTTGATTACGCATCAACATAAAGCAAGAAAAGAAATTTTTCTTCATCTAGTATGTGTTAAAGTTAACTTTACCAAACCTTTGATTCAACCCATTAGAATCAATTATCCCATTGGGGTTTTGTTTTAGGCTATTGATTATAAGGTCCGTCCTTCTATGTGTTTTAAATGTTGGCAATGTTGACATAGAATTAATAAATCCCCACTATTCGCAAGGGGAAATACGAGATTTCCAAAGGATAAGGAGCCTCCTAAGGAATCTTGAAAGGAAAAATATGGATTGGGATCTCCAAATGCTAATGGTGAGTCTATTAGATTAGATACTACCTTACATTTGTTTGATAAGAGACAAGATGATGAATCCAATGTATCTTCTAATTCTTTAAAAGGAGATAAAGGTTCTCACCATTTGGAGAATCTTGAGAAAAGAGAATGACCTCCCCATGTTGATAAAGTTTCTCTAATGAGAATACTCCTCTGGATCAGGGATATATAGATATTCTATTAGAAGCCTTCAATGGGTTGGAATGTAGTTATCCAGGAGAATTCCCCCGAAGAAAATTCAAGTTAAAAGGAGGTAGGACTAAGCCAGAATTTGGAGTCCAATTAAGAAAATTTGAATAAGATGGTGGCTTTGGAGAAATCTTGAGATAAGATATTGAAATAAATGGATAATAATAAGAAAGTGGCTCTAACTCCTTTGAGAAAATTAGAAATATTGATGTCTTCTTATCCCATTCCACACCCTAACATTGGCATTTTTAAATCAGCCGGAAGAAGATCGAATGCTTTCAAAACTCAAATGGATGTTAAGTTTATCATAGATATTGAAAAATAGAGCACCTTGTAGTATTTCATTTCTGGTTAAAGGGAATCACCTTCCACCTAAGGTCCATGAAAATATTAAGCTTGAATGTTAGAGGATTAAATCCCTCTAAAAAAATTGTTTTGTGAAGTGACTTAGCAAAAGTGAAAACCTTAATATATTTATGATAAAGGAGACAAAAATGGGAAAAGAGAATCTAAATGTAGTGCCAAACATACTTAATAAATAAATTGAAAAAAAGAGTGGTGAGGGTGGTTGGGTGGATGAAGGTGAGTAGAGGCGTGTAGGAGGCACTTTTGATATGGTATGGCTGCCCTTCGTGACCTACCATAGTCCTTGCATAATCATAAATGCACTTTATTATAAATCTAAAGGATAAAACTATTGATATGTAATCACAACACCCCTAAATTTCTGCAACTTGATGGATCGAGAATCTCAATGTGATTGTATAAAATGAAGATTTTCCGAGAAGTGTGGGAATTTGCAATTGGGAAAGATCTCCGAATGAAGGTTGTTTCCTATTCCTTTTTTCAGATGCACACATTCATATTGTATAGAATCTATCCTAAAATATACTCTAACTTGCCAAGGAGACATGCATAAGAAGACTACAAGAAATTAAATATAAACTAATAAAGGTTGTGAACCAAAGGAATGTTGAACACCTTTGCCATTAAACACAAACCACTAAAAATGTAATACAACCACCATGCACAGATAACCAAGATTGCAATGAGAGATCAAAAGACAACAATGAATACAAGAGAGGGTTGAGATCATCCATAGACTTATATTATTGCTCCAAATATTTGATACAATGCATCACAATGGCCAAGAGGAAATATTGCATTTACAATTTAGATGGGAAGTTTGAACTCAACAAATTCACTTGTATACAAGAGAAGAAGGGAGGGTGTAAGGAAAAATTGTCCAACCTTTAGAAAAATGCCCCTCCTTACAATATATAGGAAGAATGAGGAGGTGAGAAGAATTCAAATTCTTTCTTCAACCACAAAAAAAGGCCTTAAATTATCCTGCAACAATGATGGGTTCTACTACAAAACACATGCCTCCATATATTGTTCCTTGTTGGGCAAGAAAGGAAGCCCATACCTCATTATGGTGGTAGGTAACAAGCACTGATAGTGTCATAAAAATGGTGGACTATATTTTTCATTTTTAATAAATTAGTCCCACTAACTTAGTCCTTTCTTGCACAAACCTGAGCTCCTAGTCAAAATTTATGGCCATCTAAAGGTTGAGGTGTCATTTTGAAAAAATGGCGGGTTCTTGATTCATCATTTTTCGATGCCCAAAATACATGCAACCTCTGAAATCCTGAAATTCAGAATTTGGACATTTCCTTTCGAAGTTGAAAACTTGTTCATCCGCCACCTTTTCTTGAGAGTTCTAAAAGTCGAAACTTGAAAAGTGAAAGTCTGAAAAATTGGAATTTTGGACATTAAGTCATCTGTTTCCATTTTTTTTTCTAAAGACTCTAAATTCTGAAAAACTCAAACTTAAGAAGTTCAAAAATTTCACCGAGTTGACCCCGAAACCTACGTTGACCTCGAAATCTAAAAGTCTGAAATTTCAAACTTTCAGAATTAAGGATTTCAGACATTTTTCAATCATTTTTCTTATTTTGTCACTGAGACTTCAAACCCTAAATTCTGCACCTCGAAAACAATGAAATATGTAACTCCAAAAATTTACACTTTGAGTTACGTGTATCGAAAATTTTCCTCCATTTTTCCAACTTTGTGCCCCGAGATCTCCGAAACCCCAAAACCTAAAAGTCTAAAATTTTGGACTTTTGAGTTTTAGAAATTTTCATTCACCAAGATCTTTGAAAATCTCCACCTCCAAAGTCCAAAATTTTGTACTTTTGACTTCTTCTTGATTCTCCAAAATAGCTCGAGCTCCTAAGCTTCACTTGTAATTTTCTAGACCCACTCCTTCCTCGGCCAACCTAGAAATGCAAGCTCCCGCCACTGAACCAACTCCATTTTTTACAGCATGTAAGGTCATGTTCATCCAATTTCCCCATAGGGAGAAAATTGGATAAAAAAAACCACATTGAGACCTAGCCTAACATTGTAAAACTAGCGTAATTGGATATCATCGGTGCAGAGTCAAATTTCTACTTTGCTTAACAATGGTAAATACGAGTTTTGGAATCTCATAATTAAATAGATAGAACATGATAATTATATGTGTTAAATAAATCTCTCCCTCACAACCTTCCTCAAATCACTACTCATATGGGTTAACTTAGTCCTTTACATAGATAAAATGAATTTACTAACCATAATGTCTCCTTATGTTTCTATGTGCAAATTGATTTATCTGGATTTGTGATTATTTTTGAAGTGGGGTATTTGACCTCCAAGAGGAAAGGATCTATTGTATGCCAATGTTTTTTTTGTGGTATGTAGAAGAAACAAATAAGATTGAGGGTTATGATGCATGTATTCTAGTGTAATGTCTAATTGTATGTATTTTACCTCTTATCTTCTCTGCACCTTTATTACATGCATCATAATCTTTGTAGCACCATTCTTTAGATTGATAATGACAACTTGTTCATTTTCTTATGCTCTTTATCTTTTATGTTGAGTAGTTAGTGTATAGACTAATTATGTGAGAGTGTCACTTCTTACTACCCCACCCACGCCTCTAGAAACATCCTTTTTTTCTCCACAAAAATGGGAGTTTCAAAGCAGGTATGGATGTCACCCGTGCATATAAAATATAGATAACTTGTTTCTGATTTTGTAGTTGCAAGTTCCCTTCCTGCTGACCAATGCAATATTTTTCTCTTCAACTCTCCCTACGTGTTCCCCTTTTCTAGCACCCTCCTGATGCGTGTCAAAATGAGATCTTTAGAACAGGGTATGGATATCAATGAAATATTAAAGGATAGAGGAATATTTTCTGATGTTGTAGTTTCAATGGCCCTATTTGATATGAATGCAATATTTGGGAGCATTTGCTTGGCTATGAATAGTTTGAATGAATGCCCAAAATGTGGCCTCATAGATAGAAATGATAGCAAGATATAAACTTGTTGAAAATGCCTTGAAACCTTTCAAGAAAATGCAAATCCAAACTTCATATCCTTTTCCAACATCCTCCACCTTGTTCAAAAATGGAGGATTTACAACAAGGAATGGACATCCATCAAGCATAATGTTTATTGTTGGAATTTTATTCCAAAGTGCCAAGAATGACCATAGGAATAGTCGTCACCATAAAAATGGGGATTTCTGGCGGTGGCTTTCCGGTTTAAATATAGAATTCTATGGAATTTCATAAAACATTTGAAATATTTGGCATATAACTTTAAGTACAATACTCAAGTTAGATTTGTATAAAATTTTGGTGACTTACATGAAGCCCATCTTTCACCGCATTGTTCTTAGACAGGCATGGTTCATCTCACCTTTTCCTTTATAATTCTTGTACTTTAGTTTTTCCATTTGCAAAGTAATAAATTTAAAAACCTTTGGTTTATCATACATTCGACTATTTTATATAAACTTGTTTTGGAAAAATGGTAAAATGTCATCTGGTACTTATGTAAACGAAAAACACTTGGTAGTCAAGCACAAACTTAAACCCTCCTTCAGACATGATTTGGAAAACTTCGTAACCATATTAGATAGTTGTGACACCCTTTTATTGAAAAGATGAGTTTGTTCCCTCGTAAACCCACCAACTATTCCATGGTAAAAGCTAGTAAATCATGATATTCATAGACCTACAAAGAAACCTTCTGAAACCCAAAAAAGGGGATGTAAAGTCTCGTTCATGTTCCTTGTTATGAGGAGAGTTGCCTCAAGCTTTAAGTTTGATCCCAATCGAAAATTTATAATCTCTTTATCACTCCTCTAGGATCCTTGTTGCCCTGTTTGCGCTTTTAGGAAGTTGTTAAAATTGAAAAGCTAGGTTTCATATCAGTTCACCATTGGAATCTTGGACAACGCAATTCTTATTTGCCTTCGCAAACCTCTAGTATTTTTACTAGACAATTTATTGGAACCTTTAGTTTGGGTAAAAAAAATCTTCTTGATATTTTGGAAAATGCTTCTTGTAGGCCTCGATCACAATTTGACTAGGCCAAACTAGACCAATTATGACCACTTGCTCCAGAAAACACTGTCGCCGCTTGATTATCATTTTTAGTTCTCACTCCCGTCGAATCTAGTGAATTCTCCATATATAGGGGAACATGGAGGAATTTATTATTGTAAGTTCATACATCAAATGTCATTTTTGGACGTGGTTTTTTGGTCCTTCAAGCTAACTTTTTATCATTTACAAGTAGGTCAATTACGACTAATGGCCTTAGAAAAATTGCCACCAATCATAAACCATTTGCTAGTTTTGAATCCCGTCGGTTTGTATGAATTATTGGTGTATAGGAGGACACATATGAACTTACCCCGTGGTATGTTTCCTTCTTAGAAGATAGTTATTAAACACACTTTCATAGCCTCCAAGACAAATTTTGGAATTTTTTCAACTACTAGGAAAATGTAAAGAAAATTTGAAGGACCCGAGTCAAGTTAGAAAACCATCATGGAAACTTATTGTCACTTGTAAATAATATTTGAAACTCTATCATGTGACTTGTTGTGTTAAATTGAAATTTTTGACAAATAGTGTTTCTCTCTCTTCCCTATCTCTTTCTCTCTCTTTAGTTAAGAAATGAAGTGAAATAAAATGAAATAAATATATGTCTCTAACCCTCTTCTTTCGAATGCAAATTATTATAATTAGTATGTAAATGGGAAACTAAAAATGTTAATTATGCTAGATCTAGGTGGATGTCATGCCAACGATTTATCATTGATTTTATGCTTACATGGTTTTGTAAGGACGAAGTGCGAAGGCGAAATGACATGGTTATAATTCAATGTGGATTATTGTAATTTAGGTTTAATATATATATTATATATATATATATATATATATATATATATATATATCACTATGTTACTCTAAAGACACATTATTGAAATTTGGTAATATGAATGAGATGCTAGTTTTAGGAGTGTTTTGAGGGATTGTGTATTTAACAATAGGTTTTATTTTTATTCAAATTTTAAAATGGTAAAAAGGGGTTGGATATATATATTTCAAGTGAAGCGGTAGAGTATTTTCAAAATTTTGTGATTTTTTGAAGGATTTACTAGTGAATTTTGTAACATTGTTAAGATGCTAGCATTTAGCGAAATGTTCATCTAAATATTGTTGTTATTTTGAATCTAAGTTTTGTAATGTAAAAATTTGATATTTTGTTAAGTGAAATTGAATTTAACCTCTTATAGTGTATTCTCGTTGTGAAATTTATGATGGAATCTCTAGAGTGTTGTGTTATTTAACTAGCAAATATAGAAAGAAAACCTAAATATAATAGTTAACCTTAGTTCAAAAGTTGAACACATCTATCCTTCTCGCATGATACTTCTTAGAATAGAAAGAAATGAAACCTTAGAATGATATTAAATATTTGCACTCAATTAAACTTTCTAGTTAAGTAGACAAGAGTGCAAGTTAGGATTTACATCCTAGCATTTATGCTTCATGTCATAGTTATGAAAGCGTCAGTTAAGAATGAAATGGTAAAACATTATCTCAAGTATGTGGTACCCTCATAGGTTTGGTAACTGTGTGTATAGTTAGGATAATGTGTTCTCTTAAGGTAGTACTCTTGAACCAAATTCATACATAGTGTAAAATACTCTTGGACCAATGTACATATTATGTGGTGAAGATTGCCAACTAACCTTGGAAATAACCCTTAAGAGTTGAGATCATAAAATAAATTGATACCAAACCTTATTTATCATTTTGGATTTATGGTGCAATACTAAGAGTTATTTGTGAAACTTAACAACATTTAGTGTATGATTAGTTTGTGGGAATGTAACCATAATTGGTGTGCTAGGAGAAAAGAAAATTTTAGATCATTCATATAATGTGTTTAAACCATCTTGTGGCGAGGGACTAAATCCACAACATGTGATCCCTAATGTGAACCGTAGTCCTTTAAATGAAGGAGTATTCCCCTTGTTCCCCACTTTTCCTAGTGCATAATGGATGTACGTTGTGAAACTAGGTGATCTTGTTTTTGGGACAATTCCCTAGGATGAGAACTAGTGGGCTCACGAGCATGCAAATGTCCTTTATTATCAAATGGGTTACTCAACAAACTTCAAAACACTAATTAAATCAAATTAAGTGAAATCATTTTAAGATGAATGTAAATGATTCAAATAGGTCCTATGTTTTAGATACCTACACATGAGAATACTAAGTGTGAATACCCTTTAACCTCCTCTCAAACAATAGTGTCGACTTGACAAGAAGTGTCGAATGTACCTAGAGTTACAAGATGATTTTGGAGATAAGGGTGTTCAATCACTCTAGTTGTGACCTTAGTAAGGTGGATAAAAATTTATAATTGAATGTCTCTGATATCATGCATCTAATACTTGTTGCCCAGGAATCCAAATTTGGTTAAGTGTGAAATCATACCCATTAGTACCTTGATGACTAAGAAATTTAGTGAAGTAGATGGGATACATGGTTAGTTTTCATAATGTAAAACAAAATAGACTAACCTTAGAACTTAAATGCTAATATGAAAAGAACATGAAATCTATCTACTCTTGAATCAATAAAATTCCTTTGCTTCATGAGAACCTCCCTTGTTGCAACTAAGATAAATGGAAAATCCAATCGAACATACAACTTAGAAAATGAATCCTTGGAACAAATACTAAAAGGATAATGTATGTACATATGTTCATACCAACAACTAGGTTACAACATTATGGTGTGATGAGGGAAATAAGCAAAATTATATGGGATTACTACAAGTGAAATGTTAAATAAAGTAAAGATAATGGAGTCTAGTTATAAAATAATTGATAAGTGATTTCCAAGAAAATAAGGTCAATAACAAAACATGAATGTAATAAATATGTAAACCAGGAAAGTGTTGTCATGGATGGTGCCCATACAAGATTCATAATGTAGTTGAATTGTTATGTTGTCTTGTCAAAAAAGTGTCTGGATGTGTGTCACGCATTTCCATATCGCCAATGTGGGTTAGTGTTCATGCAAGTAGATCATGGGTTTTGTGTTGGCATAAGTGATCCCCTATAGTGTTGTCTGAACTACAATGTGAGTCAAAATAAAATTATTACGGTATTTTTACTTGAGGTATTCATGTGTGTAAAATGTGGGCATTACACTAAAAGGGATGAAGAAAAAGATTTGGTTCAATGGGGAAGTGTAATATGTTTATTCGGTAGGTAATTCGGGAGGAATAATGACAATTTAAAATATCATATGTGTGAGTGGGAAGTTCTAGTAAAAAGTAATGAGTTTTGTGGTTTAGAATTTTTAGGCTTGCTTTCAAATGTTAATTTCATGTTTGTGAATGTTTATCAGCCCATTAGTGTAGAGGAAAAGAAGGATATTTTGTTAACATTAAGTGTCGTTCTATAAATTGTAGTTTCAAATAAAATTATAGGAAAATATTATAATGTTATTCTAAAATCCAATGAAAAATGGAGGAAAATTTTTCTCACACGAGCACTCAAGAATTGAGTTAGTTATGTAACACTTTGGATTTAATCTATGTGTAACCTTAGTGTGTGTTATTAGTGCAAAGTTCACCCTAGATAAATAAGTGTAAGAAAATATTCACTTTGGCTGATACAATGGTAACTACTTTGAGCTATGAGTGACTCAAATTTATGAGAACCTTTAGAACGGGATGGTTCCATAGGATAGATAACCTAAGCTAATTGTCTAGCGGGGTTGTAGTGCCCACTCCTCTTCAACACAATGTCATTTTGATGTTGTTACTATTGGAATGATACTTAGACATTTGAGTATTATATTTTGATCAGTAGATGATGGACTATATAGATATTTAGACTATTGACATTATTATGATGGACTAGATGGTGATGATAGATAGGTTATATATGTTGAGTTGTGATATTTTGATTTTTGTACTAAGATGTCGTAATATGGATGCATAACCTATGTCAGATGTTTTGAGTAGAATTATGATTTTATGGATTCCAAAATCAAATTTTTATATGATGCTAGATGATAGAATTCCTAATCTATAATGACAATTATTAATTTTATATGTATATTGTCTTGATGTTGTTAATGCATTTGAAAGGATAGAGGGGTATTTTTTTATTGTAGGAAAGTTTATCATATACAACGAAGGTGATAGGGGACCAACCATGGAAGGATGTCATGTTTTGAGAAACCTAGCCAAAATTTTAAAACTTGTGTAATGTTATGTTGTGTTGTTGTTTCATGCCTCGTTATGAGGTTTCCCATTGGGGTGATATATTTTCCCTTCTTTTAATTTTGTGTTTTTTTATTTTGTGTTATGTTTTAATTTTTGATAATGGTTGTCACTTTATTAGCATTCATAATTGTGTCTTTTTTATTAGATAAGGTAAAAAGACAGATTTTGAAGGGATCGAGAACCCTGTACAACTGAAAGATAAGAAACAAGGCTCAAAGGTGAAACAAATAGGGAACAAAGCCACACTAGGCTAAAGAAGAGACAAAACAACCAACCAAAAAAGTAAAGAACACCAAAAGAAGAAAGGGCCCCAAGAGACAGGTAAGTCAAAAAGCCTTGACCACCTACAAGGAGAAATCCTAACTACCATGGTCCTTTACTCTTTGGGATCTGAGATTCATCTTAAGGGGAGAACCTCCACCTTTGCCTTTCTTTTTGCTATTTACCACCTGCCATCCATCACCCCCATTAGGATCTACATTCTCATCAGGGTGAATAGGTAGTCAAATTTCAAGCACTTCCTTGTTTGTGGGAGTCTGAAACTGCTTGGGACAAGGTGACTGGGGCACAAAGGATCCACTCTTACCATCTGAATGATTAGCAAGAGGAGAAGGGGCATCCCCCACCTTCTCCTCATGTTTTTCCTTAATACCATCCAAATAATTTTCAGTATCACTATCCTCAAGTCCATAGACAACAAGATTACCTGGATTAAAATCCTTCCACCAAGAAACCCTTCCTTTAATCTATTTTTTAACCATGTGACAATCAGCAGCTAGATGTCCTAAAGCAAAGCATGTTCTGCATCTAAAAGGAAACCCTTCATAATCTAAATTTTGCATCCATATTGAATCCTTGACCTTGAACTCCATGGTAGCTGGAAATTCAATTGTCATGTTCATATCCACCAATATGCAGAGCATATGTGGTGTGATCAAAAGAATCAGTTTTGGGATCAATGGCTATGAATTTACCCAACGCATTACCCATAGCTCTGAAGTAATCCTCACTCCAAAAGTATATTAACAAGTATCGCACCTGATCCAAACTAGTTTGATGTTAAGAGTTTCTGTAGAGGGGTTAAACTGAGGGTTCCAAGGCATAATTAGGAGGAGTTGTGATTGGAATTCCCAGATTTTACCAAATATTATCTCCTTATCAGAGGAGCTATCAAACACTGCTATGAAAATGCCTCGAGCTGAGGGATAAATATTAACCTTACCTTCAATGAGAGGGCGCCATTGTTAAGAGATCCAACTGTGAAGAGTAGGGAGTCTAGGGAAACCACTATTGAACCTGCAAATCAAACCCCTCTTTTCAAAGTACTCAATGGTCTCAAAAACTCATCTCCAAAGGAAACCCTGGGAATTTGTTTGGAATAAACCATGGGTTTTGCAGCAGGATGACTCCCAGCTTTAGCCGTAGCTAAGAAACTTACAGTCACTCCTCCCTTGTAATCCCCTACAGCAGCCACCCTATTATCCCCTCCCCCACCAATTGTTCCTCCTCTATTTGGCTTCCCATTTAGTCCCAACCGAACCCGACCACCACTAAAACCCAAAGTGCGAGTCCCCCACATGGGCGGGGTGGGGCTGTGCGCAATCGGCTCCACTAGATCTGCATGCAGTGAGCTATTATATTTCCATTCTTCATGCCAAGGGTTGCATCGCCTAAGACAAGCCTCCACCATAGCTCGGGTAAAGGCACCGCCATTGCCATCGGTGAAATTTTAGGGCTCGAGACCATGCTCCAAAATATAACCACTAATTCATAATTGTGTCTTAATTAATCAAATCCTAATTAATTTGGTAACTAAAATTAGGATGTGAAAAATATATAATTATGAGGTTAGGTTTTCCTTGTTGTAAGTGATATTTATGCTAGTTTGTGTTTTTACTCCACCCCACCTTCAAAATTCATATTTTGACTCAGGGGGCCTTTGTGAGGCTTGTGGGGCAAGCTAAGCTTGTCCCATGCGTCTTAAATTTACCCAACAACCCTACCTATGTGTTGGGGAGTTTATTTTTGACTTATTTATCATTTTTGGAGGATAAAAGGGTGATAATAATTACACCTTCTTCTTTTCATAATAAATTTTGTCCTTAGAAGGAATGGTGTGCAAGTTTGTGTGCCAAGTGAGTTTTTCATAGTTCCTACATTCCCATTTATTGTCTTGGGCATGGTGTTTGACTTGATTTTGGGAATGAAGGAATGATTAAGTTTCATCCTACATGGATCCATCTCATCATCCTCACATTCCATTTCTATTTATTGATGGGTTTTGATCAAATGGGGGTTACTTTTTATTTTCCTCCCTTTGTCATTTTTGAAATTGGGAGCTTGTTGGAGTGCTTTTGGAAATTTTCTTGGCTTGGAGGTGTGAAGGACTTGTGAATTTTTCTTGGAGCTATATGGAGAGGTAGGTTTTCCACTTTTTTTTGTTTTGTTTATTATGCTTGTTGATGTGAAAATATTGTACGTGTTAAGTTGTTTGAGTTTTGTGAATGTGATTTTTGTGTTTGGGTAGTATGCCTTAAGTTGGGTGTGGGAGATGGACTTATGGGACCATTGGGGAGGAAAATGGATTTTTAGGCATGCATTTTTGAGAGTGTTATTGGGAGTTTAACCTATGGGGAGTGAAATTGACATCATGGTCATTTTGATGTATACTTGCAAGGCAGAGATAAAGATATTATGTTGTTTGTTTTGTGCACTTGGAGGCTTACGGTGAAACTCCCACTTCACTTGGGAGGAAAAAGGAAGTCATTTACCATAGTACTTGATCCTTTTAGTTTGGTTATCAAACCTAAGTATTGTTTGCGAAGTTATAAAACTTGTTTGAGTATGTCATTTTAGTGTGTTGAATATTTGAATGTATGTTGTTTATGGAAGCCATATTTGTTGAGAAGTTGTCAAATGTTTCTCAAGATCCATCATGGTTATCTGGTTGGGGCTCGGGTTCCATTAAGGGGATGGCCTCTCCCCTTAATGGTATAAAGGTTCTACGGAGAGTGTTGCCTACTCCCCCTTTCCTTTTATTGTGATCATTTTTGTGAAAGTTTGAAGAATGCAAGATTTAGAGCTACCTTTGGTGAAGACATGCAAATTGAATACTTGTATTTTGGCCTTATTAATAGCCCTATGTTGTAATTGTTGAATTTTAATTTTCTCAATTTGAGTGGATGATTGTAAATTTGTAATATTGAAAGAAATTCATTTTATTACTGTGAAATCCCTATATTTTTAAAACTCTCCTAAGAGTGTTTGTATGAGAAATTTATATTTTCAAAAGTGTTTTAGTGAAAGGAACAAAGTTGGGTTGTATGTTAGTTGAAATTGATCTCTCCTCCACTTGTATGTTATTCCAAGTTGTAAGATAGATGTAATTGTAAAAGAAAGGTGTGATTGAAATAAAGTATTGCATATTCTACTTATTCCAAATTATTGTGATTTAGTTGAATGGAGAAAGATCCTTTGTGGAATACTTGTTGGAAAGAACTACTTATCTTGAAAATAAATAAATAAATAAATAGAATAATTACTCTATTTCATTGCATGAAATTCTTATTGAGTACTTGAACTATAGATGCATTCTATTCTTGTTGATGGAAAATTTCCCTCACAAATCTTATTAGATTAAATAAGAAAGTTCTACCAGAATTACCCCAAGTTTACTTTTATCCAAATTATTAGAAATCCTATTTTTCTTCCAAATTTATTTTTAAATGGCATAAACAAAAATAATTTAAAAAAAGAGTTACATATACCCATTCCTACTTAAATGTAAGCTATGATTAAGTTAATTGTATAGAAATGTTTTACATTTTTTTTTTAAATAATAACCTCTATATATATATATATATATATATATATATATATATATATATATATATATATATATATATATATATATATATATATATATATATATAAAATTAAAAATTATATGAAAGAATAAAAAAGGAAAATATATATTTTAAAGACCATAGTCTTTTATGGTTGCACAGTTATTTCCTCTTAAGGTTTATTAGTGTGGGGAATGGGGGAGATCACCGACCCCATCCCCCATCCCATATAAAATGGGTTGGGAGGTGGGGTTGGTGACCACTGCCCACCCCACCTCTTTTAAAGTAAACAACATAACGGTGGGTGGGGTGAGCCCCCACCAAATATTAAATCGCTTCCTTCTGTGGCCAAACCAGTTTTTTTTAAATACGGATCGTATAATATTATACATGGAATTATTAATTTTATTTGATATTAAATAATGATTAAATAGATATTTTGGGTTGTCATTTTTTTAATTATTCAACACATACATATATGTAGTTTGAATATATATATATTTGTTTTAAAAATCTATTTCAGATTTTAATATTATAATAAATTTGTATACCCATATATATACACACAAGTTTATATATATATATATATATATATATATATATATATATACTCAACAATGAGTGTATATATTACACGAAAACCATATTTTTAAAATGGGGTAATTCCCATTTGCCTAAATAGCGTAAATACAAAAGAAAATTGTTTTACAACAATGGATATATTTACAACAAATAAGAAAAATTTGATCAAACCCTACGAGAGGGTGGGATAGAAATAGTAAAGAAAAAAATAAAATAAAATAAAATTGGGTTGCTTGTAACCCATCCCAAGCTCCTTCTTCCTCTTCCATGACTTCGTCTCCTTCCCTAAAGCCTCCAAAATGAAAATAATGAAATGAGTAAAATAAATGAATAAAAGACTTCCCATATAGATGATTAGGGTTAGTTTGAATCCTCTTAGATCTAATGAATTAGATTGATCCCATCCTATGGCTAGGAATGTTTGCTACAAAATTTAGGTGAGGGGTAGGTGTGAATACTTTAAATAAAATGTATGGGTCCAGTTTGAATGGGGCCACTTAAGTGGTGTAGAAGCTAACTTTAACTAGTTACCCTTTATGTTTTATCTAGTAACTTTTTAAACTAAAATCCCTTGACCATTGTAATAAATTAAGTCAAATTACTCCTTAGTAATTAGGAAATGTTATTATAGGAATTTAATTTAATTGTATTTAATCAATGGGGGTGTTTTAGACTTAGCCCTAGCATAATAAATTATTATTTGACCCTTGAACCGTATTATGAAATTAAACAAGGATTATAGAAATGGAGACTTTTAAACCAAGCTGGAAATAGAATAATATAATTTAATTATTAATTAAAACAAATTTTTTTAAGCGAGAGTTTTGCTAAACTTGCAGAACTGACTTTAACAAAAAAGTTAGTCAATAATTTTTCTAATTTTATTTTCGAGTTATTTTGGATTTCGTGCAGTAAAATTGTGGGTGTTATAGGGGTGAAGTGATTTTCCTTCTTATATCATCTTTCCCTTATCATATTTATTATACTTTTATCCATCCGAACCCATAAAATGTATCCTATCTATCATTGTCTCACTTAAGAATATTCAATGCTTCACTATCATTCTTTTCCATTTATGCACATTTAATACTTTACATGACACCATCCTCTTCCCTATTTAGACATCTTATTCATGTCTACTCTCTTTGAATTGTATCACACCTATCGGTTATCAGTTTAACTTCAACTACCTAAGAGATTTTAGTTCAAATACATTCCAAGTACTCCGATTTAAACATTCATACATGGAATCTAGCTCTCCATTGACATGTTTGAAATATTAAGAACTTTCCTACACTTGCATGATAGGTATCTTGAAGGAAAAAATAGGGAGTTTACATGATAAAAACTAAGTAGATGTCAAATGGCCTTCAATATACCTCATATTTTTGTCACCCATGCATGGATTGTAAGACCCACACCTTCATCGCACAAAACCCAAGACAAAACTCAATACTTAATTAGGAAAAATAAGGAATAATTTTTTTGTTTAAAAATGGTTGCAACAAGATAATTGTGAGGAGGAAATAATTTAGACAAACTAGGGATTAGATATCTCTTATTCATCTTATGAATATCAGAAGCACTATACATATTTATAGGATGTGTACAAATAATATTTCCCCAGAATGGATGGAATTATTGCTAACAACAAGAGAAAATAATGGAATAGATAAATAAAACTAGCCTAACAAAGAAATATTATGTAGACTATGCCAACATTACCCCACTTATTACATTATTCTTGCAAATGTGACCCCTGAAAAGTTCAAATTTCAGTTTTCCAAGAGATTTTCGAGAATATCAACTACTTGTGCTTACGTAGGATGAGTACTAGAGTGGATGTTATGGTTCAAGACGTGTTATCGAATGAAATGACAATATATCTCACTATTTTTGTTCATTCATGAAAAACTAGATTATGCATGAGCTTCAACACACTCTGATTATCGCAATAGAGAATAGGTGACTGTTCTTCAAGAAGTCCCTGTGTCATCAAAAATGTGACATAACCATATCGCTTCACACATAGCTCCTCATTCGGTGTGATATTATTCCTCTATGGATGAGATAGAAATAATATTCTACTTCTTACTTATCCATGAGATAGGTCTAGATCCAAGATGAAAAATGTATCTTGTGGTTGACTTCCTATCATCAATAGATCTGACATGGTCCAAGTAGATGTATCCTTGTAAGAAGAATTGATCATTATTTTTATATTCCAAACCATAATTAGTTTTTCCTTGGACAAAGATCAAAACATGCTTTGCTTCCGTCCAGTAACATGTCTTCGGCTCTGCATGAACCTGGAAAGATAGTTGACATCATAACATAGATTTGGTCTTGTATATGTCAAATAGATCATCCCTCACACAATTTGTCTATAGAGAGTAGAATCTACTTGAGGTGAGTCCTGGAATATTGAAAGTTGTAAGCCTTTCTCCATGGGATTGGATATAGGTTTACAGTCTAACATTCTATATTTTTCTAGGAGTGTCTTGGCGTACTTTATCTGGGAAATAAAAATGTGATGCTCTTTTTTCCATATCTCCAAGCCAAGAAAGTAATGTAATAGCCCCAAATATGTTATGTCGAAGATTATTTTGAGATCAATCTTAATAATATCAACCGAATATTTTGAGTATCGGTGATCACAAGATCATCCACATACACAACAAGAATGACAATTTCTTTTCCTACCTTCTTTATATACAAATTGGAATATGAGGGTCTACGAGTGAACCCGTGCTACAAAAGGTGACCATTGATCTTGATATACCATGACCTTGGATCTTGTTTCAGTCCATAAAATGATTTGATGAGATGACATACCTTCTTAGGATGTTCTTCATCAAAAATCCTTCTAGTTGGGTCATGTACACTTCTTCTTTTGGATCACCATTTTGGAAAGGACTCTTGATGTCCATATGTTGAAGACTCCATCCTTTTTGTGCTACCAATGCATAAAAAAATCAGATGGTCTTGATCTTCGCAGAGTGCAAAGGTTTCTTCATAGTCAATACCCTCTTTATGAGCATATCCTTTTTTGCTAGAAGTCATGGATTGTGTTCGTCGATGGATCCATCTCGCCTTATATTTTGTCTTGAGAACCCATTTGTAGCTTATAGGTTTGTCAATTTTTCTTGAGTTAGTCAATTTTTTATCCATTGCTTCCTTCCATTGAGGGTGATTGAGTTCTTCACAAAAATTATGAGGCTTAGAGCTATCAATCGGTGAACTCATGATTGCAAATTTTACCTTATTTCCTATTTGACTCCTTGTTCGACACCGGATATTATATCTAGGAGTTGTTGCAAATGGGATTCCTTGATGGTGCTTTCTACCCACTTCGGACAAGAACTTGGCTTCTTTTGAGAAGAATAAATTTTTTTCCATGTGGATTGATGTGGAGTCACATTATCTAGTTCTCCAAGGTCAAAAAATAGCTCTTCGGGAGTACATATCTTCTTTGAGTAGTCTCCTCGGCTAATCATCCGATTTGGAGACTAGTCACTTTGAGAGGTGGTTGTAATGGTTGTACCATTTTCACCAATGAGTCAAAGGATGACTAGTCAAAAACCACATCTCGACTCTCGTATATTTTCTTTGTCTCAGGATCCATGAGACCGTAAGCCTTTGAGGTAGTGTTATAGCCAAGTAGGATACATGAGAGCATCTTTGGCTCAATCTTATCTCTCTTCTGATATGGGACATGCATGTATATTGTGAAACCAAATAATCATAAATGAGAAATTGATGGCTTTCTACCACTCCATACCTCTTCTGGCATTTTATTTTGTAGAATCTTTATTGCTGCCCTATTGAGAAGATATAGAACGGTCTGTACTACTTCATCCCAATAGCGTTTCTTTGGCTTTGTTTTTGTTAGCATGGAACAAGCCATCTCCATCACTATGTGATCACAACGTTCAACAATGCCATTTTGTTGGGGTGTGTAGGGAGAAGTCAAGTTCTACTGAACACCTTGTATGTTCACAAAGGCCAAGAAATTCTTTGATGTGAATTCCCCCACTCGATCTGAGTGAAGTAGAAGAAGTGGTTGTCTTGTCTCTTTCAAAACATGATGATATAAATTTTGTAAATGTTAAAGAGCCTCACTTTTCTTATTTAGGAAAAACACCCACATCTTGCAAAAGTGGTCATCCATGAGCAGGTTGGAAGTACTTGTATCCTAAAAAACAAAGTAGGAAACGGGTCATTGGATCAGTATGAACTACCTCCGGATGCTTGCATGGAAGGTGCTCACCTGAAATGGATCCCTATGTTATTTTTACCGCAAGACAACTAGGGAAAATAGGAAAGGAACTAGAAACTTTAGGTATTCCACCGACCATTACTTTTGAACTCATCGATGCAATGAACTAACCGACAAGTTCCCATATATAAAATTCCAGAGGGATGTAGATTCTACTATTGAGGCGATAAAGATACTACAAAAGAGGAAATAGTATCTAAATCAAATAACTTATCTCTTAGAAATTCTCTAGTAATAAAGTACCTTGTCAGAAGATTAAACAATATTTAATGCCATTTTGGACAAGAAATTCTACCTTTAAGTGATGATTCAAGAGCTGAGTTACTAACAAGAGATTGATGGTCAAGCCAGGAACATATAGTACCTTTGTAAGTGTACTTTTTCGTGGTCCCAGGGGAATGGTGACATTTTGTATTCCTTCTACAACGTACTCTTTTTTGTATGCTATCTTTACTCGATCTCTAGTGGGTTGTTCATTCAGTGAATCAAACAGTTTCTTATCACCTGACATATGCTTACTTACACCAGATTCTATCAACCTTACTTTCTTCATGGGCTGTGAATTTATAGAGACGATGACAAGGTTCTTACCACAATCGGCTTCTTCTGATGTCTCCTCATCAAAGTCATCATCTTGTTGGGATGTGAGATGTTCCTTCGCTTTCTCTAGTGACAATGTCATTTAGCATTTTGAAAATATTCACGCCTTGATGTGCTTGTTTGACTCAAAGATCCCTGGTTCAAGACATTATACCAGTAATTATCAGTGTCATGAGTATTCGTTTTGTAGATTTGAAACCATCGCATGGAATTTTGAGCTTGCAGATTTTAATTCTCGATCTACTTGAGATTGATTCAAGGGGACCTTTTTTATTCTTCAGGCCACATTAGGGCCATGAGAAAAGGGATTTGTCCTAGGCCTCATCTTAGACTAAATTGATTTCCTCTTCGTACTCAATAATTTCATGAGTTATTTGAAAGTAACTACGGTGTTGGATACATTCAGTGTCATAACGAAGACTCGAAACTGAGAAGGGAGTTCCCTCAAGGTGATCCAAACCATAATTGTATCTTCTACCTTCTCACCAAGAGCTACTAACTTTGTTCGCAGCTTGGAAAATCAACATAAGAACCCCTCAAATTTCTCATTGGATCTCATAGATAGGGTATGCAATGTTGACTTAATATGGATAACCTTAGTCTTATTCTTCACCTCAAATATGGTATCTAGCTTGTCCCATGCCTCATTCGGTTTCTCTGCATCCGAACATGTGGTTGCACATCATTGGTGATACTCAACATTATCATCATTAGTGCTTTAGCACTTGCGATCTCATATTTAATGAGCTCATCAGGGTTTGTTGGAACTTGTGTGGACCCTATGACAATGCTCCATAATCCCTCAAATTGCAAGATAGTACACATTTTTATTTTCCATGCTGCATAATTTGGACCTTTAAATGCTCGAGCATCGTAAAGAAGCAACTTCGGATAAGATATCTTAAAAAATAAAATAAACTTTTGATTAATTAATTAATTAATTTATTTATTTTAGTAATTATTAAAACTTTTACTCACTGATGAGAAGTACTAGCTAGTAGATGCTCACAATACTTGCATGATGAGAGATGGTGATGCTTTGGGGGTGTTCTTGTTCATCTTCACGGTTGGTGTCATACCCATCTTCTAGTTCTTCCTAAACTCTCTTTACTTGGCAACTGACGTCAAAAGGAAATATTAAAGAATCCCTTTTCGAACTAGCTCATCAAAGACTAGATTTCCTATGTTTTGAAGCTTGTTGAGCAAGGAAAAATAGAACCCAGAGATTTTAGGGGGCTTCGGACTATTTTCTTTGGCATGTGAGTTGATGTTGCAGCTATCAACAGTCTCATTGATGTTGCGGCTTTCAACAGTCTCATTGATGTTGCAAATTTCAATAGTCTCGTTGATATTTTGTCTTTTAGCATTCTTGATTGTGATATTCACGCTTGTCATTCAATGTTGGATTTGAGAGACTCCATGTTGGCTTGTTTGAGGCTTCTTTCTCTTTCACATAGGGGATACTGGCAATGTTGGTGCTAAGTTACGGGCTTGGTCAAGTAAATGCTCAGCAATTTGATGATGAAACTCCTCCAATTTGTAGTCAACTTCTAGGATCTTTGTTCCCACGATGAAGCTTGGACCTATAAATGGAGAAAAGAAATTCCATGCAATTTGTTCCTCCACCACGCACTAAAAGGATCAACCAGTTAGACCATGTCCAACAACCTTTCTCTCCTCTCCTCTTGCTTCTCTAACTCTTTAAGCAGGCATGAAAGCTCTTCACATAGCAATGAATGGGCTACTCACAAGAAATAAAATTATCTTTCACGTAGGAGTCACGTTTTTCTTCCTCACGCAGGATGAAAAGTCCATGCAAATGAATTAGATTCTTTTTTTGTCTAGTAGTTTAATCTCCATGCAGACTTACCATAGGTTGCTCCATTTTCCATGTCCTAGGAATCAAAAGCTTCTCCACGTAGCAGAAAATATTTTAATTTCGCCAAGGAATAAACTTCCACATAGACCAATGACACTCCTCCCACATGGCCAAGAGAAGTCAAATGTTTTCACTCTGGTGTGTTGGGTGTTATGTTCTACCTCTATACATTGTTCTCCTTCTATACGCTGAAAAACAAACATATATCCTCACGCAAGTTATGGGAACTTTCACGTAGGGTCTTCAAACAAGACAAAAGTAAATATTTATTTCCATGCAATTTTTGCAAATCTCCATGAACTTTAGTCTTCACACAACAGTCGGGTTACACATCCAACAAGGAGGTCAAAGACAAAAGGAAAAAAACACCTACTAGTGTTCCACAAAGCATCAAAATGCTTCCACGTAAGGCTTTGGAAACATCCACGTAATGATTAGCAACCGTCACTTAGAACTCAAATGTGCAGGCACAATTACAATGTAGCAGCAACAATGGTCTCCTTTCCATGTAGTAAAACAAATATCTAAGAATATTTAGATATCCACATTCATCAAATAGTCTTCTCCTTCAAATGCATACACACAGGTCAGAGTCTTTGATAGCTGTGTTACAAAATTGTGACGAGGAAATAATGGAGACAAAATAGAGATTAGATATCTCTTATTCATCTTATAAATATCAGAAGCACTATACATATTTATAGGATTTGTGTATGAACAACATTGCCCAAAATGGATGGAGTTGTTGTTAACAATAGGAGTGAATAATGACATAGATAAATACAACTAGCCTAACAAAGAAATATTATGTAGACTATGTTGGCAATAATATCAACTAGGTTTAATTATTTCTTGTTTAATAAATTTCATACATTTGTAAATTTTTTGAATATTAAATTAATAATTAACATTGTTAATTTACATTAAGGCCACTTTGGAATAAATCCTTTTCTAGGGTTTTGGTTGACTCACTTTATTTAAAATACCAATTGGGTCAATATTTCCTAAGTTATTTTAATTCTTACTTCTCACAAAAATTATCAATAATCCCCCATGATGTTATCTAACTAAAATATTTAAATTCCATATAATTAACCTTTATAACTTATTAGCTAAGTTACCCCTTAAATATATTTTAATTTATCCTTAATAGTTTAAGGCTATATGTCTCAACTTATCCTATTCATTAAGTGGCCCCATTCATTAGATACCCATACCTTAATTAAAAATACCCAACCCCATAAAGTGACCCAACTTGAAATATGTAGGGTTAATCCTCAACCCTTAGATTAAATGGTTTTGCACCCTTAGATCTAGGTATTTTAAAATGAACCCTAAACATCCTTATGGGGTCTTCTTATTCACTCTTTTACCCTAAAATCATTCATTTGTTCCATTTTAATTTACATGTTGGAGGAGTGGAAGCCATGAACGTAAGAAGTGAAACCATGGAGAAATTTCTTTGGATCTACTTTTCAAATGGGAAAATCTTCCTCCATTCTTCTCTTTATTTAGTTTGTGTTATTCAAGGGTTTCTATAACAAGGCTCCTTATTTTTTCATTTTATATATTCCACCATGAATTTGGTTTTTCTATTTGTTAATTACATTCTTTGAGTTCATTATTTGGGAAAAAGCCCATATTGTTTAATCTAGAAGTATAACCAAATATATACATGTATACATGAATGTATATATCTAATTATAAACTCATTATTTAGTTTGATCTACACTCTGGTTTCAAAATATAACCATTTAAGCTTTTGGTTTGATCAAAAATACATTTTTTTATTAAAAATATCCATGTGCAAGTTCTGGTATCTTGATCACTTAAGCTGGGACGCAGTTCTCATTGTTGTCGACAATGATAGGACTACCGGCAGCGGTTGCTGCAAATTCGATCCATTTTTACCAAATCACCCACAAATGTGTATAGTCTTGAGTATATAAATATGTATGTGCTTTTGTAGGTTTGAAGGTGGTTATAATTCTCTGTTTTATAGTTTTATAAAAACATGAATCACACAACTAAAGAAAAGAATGATTTTTTTATAATGTTGTAATTCTATAAAGACCGATGCGGTCTATGCTATGTCGATATTTGGATGGTCAACCGACTTGATCCATTGTGTAAAACTACATTTTGTTAAAAGAGACATATATACATACATGTATTGATTAATATATATTTATATATGCCCAATCCGAGTTCCAAACTCACTGATATATTATAACAAAAATTATAAGTGCAAAAGTCTACTTTCTTTGATTAAATGCACCAAATGAGTAACCTTTCCATTGCTACAAGGTATGAAGTTTGACTACAAGATTTTATTTCTAACTATAATGCATTTAAGCTTTAAGAAGAGAAGGAAATATAACCATTTACTAAGTGAAAATTTATTTTCTTTCACAACAAGAATGATATACATTCAAAAATGAAAAACTAGTGTGGTGGAAGGACTCTCTTCCTAAAAATATCACATTTAGTTTAGATCTAGATGTGGTGGAAACTCCCCCTAACCATTAAAGAACAAATTCCTTTTTAGTCTATGGAGATAACACAAAATCAATTCAATCAAGATGTCAATGTTGAATCTTTGTTATATTTTCCTCAGTGCCTCATGATCACATCCCTATCAGAAATATGGAAGTTGTACTTCCAGTCTTAATGGACATGAGAAATGAGGAATGGATGGTGGTGGGCAGGAAAAAGAAAGGAAACACTACTCAAAACCCACCATCGGCAAGGATATTCATGGGTTGTAGGCCCAATGTTTTTGCACTACATTTCTGTTGCGCACATGCTAACATGTGGTTGTGGCCTATTTTATTGTTTGTTATTTTTTGTTGCATAGTCTAGCTATTTTTTTGGAACTTCTTTATTTATCTAGGTTCTTAGACCCTTTTGTTTCTTGCACTCTCATGCTACATCTAGGTTTTTACCCACGTGCTTCCCTTAGGGTATGGTCCCCTTAAAAAAACCATTTACCAATAATAAAAACAATTATATAACTACCTACTAAAATGTATTTTTTACAATATTTTCATATTCTACATTTCATTTCATTTATTTTTGCAAACAAATGCTATTAATAACTTGTTGTGAGCTATAAATTATTTATTTAATCCTACATTTTTATTATTGGTAAAAGAACGGTTTTCCGAGACCCTCCTGTTACATGAAAAAATCCTAAGAGCCCAAATAGTCCAATAAGCACATTATAAAAAAATGAGAACAACTTCCTTGGAACACAAAGATAAATACTAAAGAGTGATGGTTTTTCTCGATTTTTATTTTTATTATTCACGACTTGTCAATCCTTCGTGTCATCCACAACTATAATGAGAAATTAAAAATACTTAATCCATAGATGTGAGCTATCAATGTTAGGAGAAGTAGGAGATACATTCTTCTTTTTCGCTTCTCTTGGGGTTGGTTCTTTTGGAGAAACCACTAGTTCCCTTATAAGAGTTTGTGGAACACCATCATCTGAATTAGAGTTAAAGTCATGATCACTTTCTAACTTTTCATTGATCATAATATGACATTGGTGGGAATATTTCATCATATTAGATCTCGCATGCATTTTCTTCTCTAAATGAAAGTCATCACGCAATATGTCCCAAAGAAAAATGGTTCCGCATCCGAAGGGAAACCCATCATTATCAATGGTTGAGTCCAACTTTTGGCTTGGAATTTAAGAATGATATTTGTTGGAATTTCTTTGCAAGTGTCGATTTCAACGAGGATCCGGACATAAGTTATGTGCATATATGAGTGGGCATCGTCATCAATTTTGATGATCTTTCCTAAATATTTTTCAATGTAAATGACACAATTTTTTTCCAAAAATTAAAGTGCAAAGTGTGGCATTCTAATCCACATTGGCTTGGTTGAGAATGATTCTGTTAATGGGTTGAAAGATAGGTACCGTGGTTTCAAAATAAGATAATGAGGTTGCTTAATCCAGATAGCTTCAACTATATTATTATATTCACTAGTCTTGTTGAAAAAAAAAAAAATTCTTTGGCACAAGTATAAATGTATACCTCTCCTTCAATAGAGGGTAGAAAGCATTTTGAAATACACACATGTAGTTCTGGAAGTGTGGGCCACCATCAACTGAATTTACAAATCAAGCCATGCTCTTGGAGGTATGGCTAGGATTCAATTATTTCCTCTCCAAAATTTATACATGGTGTGCACGAGGCCAAGGTCGTGGGAAAGAAAGTATTGATCTTTTGTATCGCATCCCAAAAATATTTGTTCGATTTATAGGGGATCGATCATAAGCGAGAGGTTGGGTTTCCAACTAAGGTTCTTATGTACATAGAGATGGGTTTATTACTATGAATAGAAGAAATGGTCCCCTATGGCCTATTACAGTGGTTGCACCTTCATCCCTTCCTTTAAGTCCTTGAAACGTCAAGGGTTGCAAAGAGGAGCCCTGCGGTCAAAGGGCCTTTATTTTTATATGGGATGATATAAGGGCACCACCAGAACATGTTCCACCACCACCACCTTGAACACCTTACCTCCTAATATTTGGAGAGTGTATATGAAGAAAACTATACCCTTCATCCTCTTGTGCCTCATCATTGGTATAATTGAGAGGGGTGTCATTACAATGTTTTGAAGTAATAACCCATCTCTCACACTTCCATGAGTCCCTATAACCTTCTCATGACCAATGAAGGGAAAAGGAATGATAGACCATGCCTCACAATGTAATGACCACCAAATTTCACACACGAAACCAAAAACCAAACAAAGGTTATACAAGAAAAATTATGGAATAATTTTTTTGTTAAAGGGAATAAAAACTATGGTAAGGTTAACCTTAGGTTTCAAATGGTCATCACAAAATAACTTAAATAATATTATTAAATAAAATAATGAATTTAATCTATGATTAAGTTTAAAATATTTCATTCAATTAATCCTAAATTGATTTAATTCATAGGTTTCAAAGGTCATGTAATAATTAAAATTAAAGTCTATAACTAAACTAGCTCTTTCATTTACACAAAATAATAATTTAATTCTCCAATATAAAATTGGTTTTAAATTATTAAGGAAGGAGTTTATTAAAATTATATCAAAACAAAAGCAATAATTTATTTAACTTTCAAACCACACAAGTGGCCCTATTCAAAAGAAGACCAATGTGATTAAATGATATTTCTCACATTAGCCCACCTAACTTTTGTAGTAGACAATTTAGGTCATTGGATGAATCAAATCTAGGCCATTGGATGAAGGAATTTCAAATCAACCCTAAAATATCTAAGGAAGGCTTTTATTCATTTCTTTTACTCATTTCTTCATTTTTTGTTTTGCAGGTTAAGGGAATGATGAACAAAAGGAAGCCATGGGAGGGGAGGAGAAAACATGGGGATGGATATACACATCCCAAATCCATTTTATTCTATTTTTCTATTTATATTCTCTTTGTATTCAACGGTTTGTAATTTTCATTATTTTCTATAAAAAAATTCCAATAAAAATACCCTTTATGGGTAAATTTAACTTACCAAAACATCTAATTTTTTTTTTTGTATTATATAGATTCTTTTATTCTTTTGAGTATATATAATTGTGTATATATCTACAAAACAAAGGATATATGCATACATACATATATATATATATATATATATATATATATACATATATATATATATATATATATATATATCTATATATATAGATAGATGTATATATATATATATATATATATATATATATATATATATATATACACATATGTATATATATATATATATATATATAGGTCAATGATATATATATAAATACAGGTTATATATAATAAAGCATTTACACTAGCGGTTCAACCGCATAAGAAAAGTTTCGGGTTTGGTGGGGGCTCGGACCCCACTGGTTATTGATATTTTACAACGTTTAAGGGGGTGGGGTCGGCAACCCCTCCCCACCCCATTTCAATTAAAAAAAAAAAACACTAAAGCCACATGGCTTAATCAAAATTTGTTTTATTTTTATTTTTAACTTTCGCTTAAATCTTCTTTAACATGTCCCCTTTTTTATATCTAATAATAATGGTGACGTTTTATAATAATATTAATAATCATATATTATATATATATATATATATATATATATATATATATCATTAATATTTAAATTTCAATGTTATAATAATTTTTAAAAAATAAAAAAATATTAATAGTATTTACAGTAAATCAAATTTATTTAAATCTTGTTTTTGTTAACGAGAACTACAATTTTTTAGTATTCATAAGAGGATATTTGTGAAAAAAATGTTAATTATATAATTAGTTTTCTCATGGTATAATTTTAAGTAGGAAGTATATATAATCTTATTCTCTTATAAAAGTACATGGATTATTTTTGTGTGTTTTTTATTTCATTTAAGGATAGACTTGAGATGATGAATATGATTTATCATACAACTCTATACATTTAGTAGAGAAGATTACTACTTATTTTAAATAGGAAATTTCATACTACTTCCTTTCTTTCAATATAACTTAAATGTGACTATGGCTTGAATATTCCAATAAACCCTTCATTCAATTAAACAAGAGGAATATTTATTTTCCTCTTTCAACAATAACAAGGAAATCTATTTCACAATTCAAGTGCAACATATCAAGGTGCTCATTGTATTAAAATAAACCATGTCACATTTTTTTAAAGAATGAAAAAACTTAAAATAAAGAGAGAGATGCATTACTACTTATACTCATTCTATGTTTCCTATTTCATTTAACCAATGCAACAAAATTTGTAGTTTCTTTTCACACTTAACACAATTGAAAATATAAATTTCTCATACAAAAACTCTTAAAAGAGTTTACAATTTGTTGATATTTACAACCACAATACAAAAATTCTATCAACTTACAAATTACAATCATCCACTCAAGGTGGGTATAACAATATAATCAATACAATAAGGGGATTCTCAACAAGGTCAAGCACAAATATTCTTGCATGTCTTCTCCAAGTAGCTCCAAAACTAGCTCACTTCAATCTTCTCACAATAAGGATCACAAAACAAGAAAGGGGGAGTAGGCAACGCTCTCCACCCAACCTTAAATACATTAAGGGGAGAAGCCATCCCATTAATGGCCACCAAGTCCCAACCAAAGAACCATGAGGAGCATTGAGCAACAATGAAAACTTCCAATAAAGTGGCTTCACAACAAACATACATACAAGACATTCAACTCAACCAAGATAACATATCCAACAATTTTGCACATTCACAACAATACAAAGGTTTGAAGATCAAACCAAATAGAGAAAGGGTTATGGGATACCACCTCCTTATGCCTCCCAAGTGAAGTGGGAGTCTTACCCTAAGCCTCAAGTGCAAAAATAATCACACAAAATCCTTATCTCTCCCTTGTAAGCATGCAACAAAACCATGATTTCCTTTTCACTCCCCATAGGTAATATTGCCATTCACACTCCCACCAATCATATGCCTCACTAAATCTCCATTTTCCCTCCCTAATGGTCCCATAAACCCTTCTCCCACACCCAACTAAGGACTACTACCCATCTAACACATGAACATCTTCACAAGACAAAACAAATAATTTTACAAACACAACATTGCATACAAATAAACCAAATAACATAATGACAAAAGTGGACAGCCTACCTCTCCATCAATTTCCAAGAAAAATCCAAAAGCCTCTTCAAATTCAAGCCAAGCAATTTCCAAGCACTCCAAAAACTACAATTCCAAAAGTGCACAAGAAGAGAAAAGAAATAGTAACCCCCATTCTAACCAAAAATCACCAATAAATAAATATGGGATGTGAGGATGATGAGGTGGCTCCATGTAGGATGTCAATTCATCATTTTTAAATTCCCACAATCAAGGCAACACAAAAATACCAAGAAAAATCAATGCACATGCAAGTACTATGACAACCCATATGGCTCAAAACTTGCACATTATGCTTTCAAGGGACATAATAAATTTGGATAGAAAGAAAGGGCAATAATTTTTCTTCTTTAACACTAAAAAATGGACAAATAAGTTAAAAATAATCCTTCCAACCCATAGGTAGGGTTGTTGGATAAATTTAAGGGGCATGGGATAAGCATTGCTTGCCCCACAAGTCTGCAAAAATGCCCCTAAAGTCAAAATACGAATTTTAAAGTTGGGGTGGAGTAAAATAGTCACAAATAAACATAGATTTTACTCACACAAGGACTACCAAATATCCTCATAACTATTTGGAACATCCTTAATTTGGTTAACTAAAATAGGAAGGGTTAAAATTAATTAACACACATTTACAACATGCTAATAAGGTGACAAAATTCCAAATTTTAAAAAACACAAATCATAAATAAAACACATAAAAAAATTAAAGAAAGGGACACAATTCACCCCCATGGCTACATATGTGAAGTCACCCCCCATGGGAGACCTCTAAACAAGACATGAAAAACACCACACTAAACAACATTACACAAGTTGTTAAATTTGGCCTCGTTGCTCAACACTTGACATCCTTATGTGGTTGGTCCCCTATCCCCTTCGATATGTGTGATAAAATTTCGGCACACAACAAAATACCTTTCTAGCCTTTTTCCGTATTAACAACATTGAGAAAATATACATATAAAATCAATGTTCAACATTCAACGTTAGCAATTGTATTATTCATAAATATGTCAAAATCTAAACCTAACATCCATTAGAATACAATTATACTCTAACATCCCAAAAAATAACATGTTAGTATAAAATCCACATCATGAAAATCATCATATATCATAATTTCTAACATCACTATCTAGTGCATCATAATAAAATGTAAACATCATAATGTTAATAATCCAAATATTGATATAATCTATCATCTATTGATTAAGGTATCATAATCAAAATGTCTTAATATCAGTCCAACAATATAAATAACAAGATGAAACATTGTTGAAGAGGAGTGGGCACTACATCCCCCTCCCCTTAGACTTGACTTCCTCTTGGAAGTCACTAGAATAGATGAGGAAATTGAGCTCGCAAAATAGTGGCATCCTCCTAAGTGGCTACAGTCTCATCGTACCTATCCCACTAGACCCATACCTGTTCATTATCACATGCCTTGAATACCAAGGGTCTGTGCTTTATGATGCACACGTGCTCCACTGGTACCTTCCTTGCTCTTATACCTGCAATGCGGTCCAATCCAAAACATGAGAGGGATATGGAATATATCTCCTAAGTACATATACATGAAATACATTGTGTACATGAGATAAGCTGGGTGGTAATGCTAGACGATAGGCTAAGGGATCGACACACTCCAAGATCTTAAAGGGACCTACAAATCTAGGAGATAAATATATTCTTTATCCATAATGCATAGGACTCTTATGAGGCCTAACATGAAGAAACACCTTCATGCCCACCTCAAAACTATGATCTATCCTCCTCATATCTGCATACTTCTTCTTCCTATCCTAAGCCTCCTAAAGCCTCTGTTGAATCAAGACAACCTCTTGCACCATATCTTATATAAAGTATTTCCCAAGAGAAATCCTATCCTCCATTCTATCCCAAATCAAGGGTGTCCTATAATCTCTGTAATACAATGCCTAAAATGGACGCATTCCAATCGAACTTTGAAAAGCTGTTGTCATAGGAAAACTCCCCTGAAATACAAGTACTCCTCCCACCTAGACCAATGGTACATGACATACATCCATAACATATCCTCCAACATTTTATTCACTCACTCTTTTTTCTATATGTACTTGGATGATAAGCTTTACTAAAGTTGATACTCGTACCAAGAACCTATTGCATGGTAGTCGGAAGTGAGAAGTTTATAAGGCATCATGTTCTCAAATTATCTTCTATGGAATCCCATGCAGTCTAAAAATCTCATAAAGATATCCCACGCTATTCTTTGCACTAGTTGTATTGGTTGTCTTCGTTAGATAAAACATGATCCACTTTCATCAATTTATCCACTGTGACCATGATGGCATCTTTGTGGTATCTCGACGTCGGTAGCCCTATAATGAAATCCATGGAAATGGTGTCCCATTTCCACTCCAGTATGACATGCGGGTAGAGAAGGCCAACTAGATGTTGATGCTCGGCCTTCACCCTCTAGCACTCTAAACAATGTGACATAAACTGAGCTACATCTCTCTCGAATACCTCTACAATGGTGTAGTTTTCTCAAGGGGGCATGCATCTTCTTCACCCCTAGATGGCTGAATAAGGTGCATGATCAGCCTCTACCAAAATATCCTATCTCAAGCCTCCATCTCTAGGAACATATATCTGACCTCAGTGTCTGAGAAGACCATCTACCTCTAATTAAAATAAATCAAAAATCTCCTCAAGGGGCCTCTAAGACTAAAAATATGGTTTGGTTTGGAAGGTAGAAGTTGTTGTGAAGAAGCTGCTACAAAATCCTACTCTGCAAATATGTAGTCACTGAGGTAGGCATAACCACATATATCCTTCTACTTAGGGAATCTACAAATACATTATCCTTCCCCTTTACATGTTCTATCTCCATGTCATACTCACAAATAAACTCCATCTAATTTCGTTGACAAGCATTGAGATTGGGTTGCGTGAAGAGGTGGCGAAGACTCAAGTGATGAGTCCTGAGTATAAATATCCAACCAAGAAGGAAGTTCCTCCATCAAACCAAGGCATGAACAATTTGTTGTAAGATCCATGTCATGATTTGGATAATTAATCTCATAATCTTTGAGTTTTTAAGACTTAAAAGCTATAACACATCCCTCTTGTATTAACAAACCTCCTAACCCTACCAAAAAATCATTTGTGCAAACAAAGAAATCACCCTGACGATGTGACACTAGAAGAATAGGTGTAGTCGTAAGGCATTCCTTCGAGTGTCCAAAAGGCTGCTCACATTTATCTTACAGAGAAACTACTTCCCTTTTATTTGAAGGGAAGTGATAAGGTGTGTGACCCAAGAGAAGTCTTGAAAAAATATCTTGTAGTATCCTTCCAACCCCATGAAACTACATACATCGGTCCCACTAGTGGATACTAGCCAATCTATCTTGGCTCTACTATTGGAAGGATCCACCTGCATAATACCTTCCCTAGAAATGATGTGACCCTAATAGTGCTCATCAAACTAAAATAATACACACTTCTCCAAGTTCCATAAACACGCTCACGAAGACATTGCGAGAACCACGAAGAAGGTGCTCCTTGTGCTCCTCATGCGTACGAGAATAGATCAAAATGTCATGAAGTAACACGAGGAAAAGACGGTCTAAAAAGGTCCTAAACACTTCATTCATCAAACTCATGAACACTACAGGGGCATTCGTCAAACCAAACGATACCATTTGTAAACTCATAGTTGTCATATCTCATGCAGAAATTTTACTTGCGGACATCTACCACTGCGATCCTCGGCTAATGTTATCTTTGAAGCTAGATATATCTTAGAAAATAATGTCCCCCTTCATTTGATCAAACAAATCATCGATGTGAGGAAGGGGGTAATGATTCTTGATTGTTACTTTGTTCAGCTGATGATAGTCCACACACAACTACAAGGATCCATTCTTCTTCAAAAAAATCACTCATGCACCCCAAGGGGATACACTAGGAAACATTAGGACATTCTCAAAAAGGCCCTCAAGCTGAAACTTGAGCTAACATAGGTCAGTTGTGATCATCTTATAAGGAGCATGTGAGATAGGTTTGGCTCCTAGAACCAAATCAATGTGATTATCTATCTCACGTGGGGAGGCATCCCTACTATCTCATAAGGAAACACATACAAAACTTCAACAAAATGGGGTGATCATCAAGTTAAGGTCCACTAACCCCATCCTCCAACCTATCACTAACTATAATAGCATACAATTGACAACCCCATCGCACACCGCTTTAAGTTGCATAATGGAAATAGTGTGAATAGAGATGGGTCTCCTGACTCCTACTATCACTGACTCCACACCCAAATCATCTGCACAAGATATAATCTTACTGTAGTAATCAAATTTGGATATGTGTGTAGACAACCAATCCATGCCCAAAATAACTCCATAAGAACCCAAGGGAAGGATATGAAGATCCAAAGTAGTGGTAAAGGGTCCTAGGTCCACTATGCACTCCTTGACTAAGGATTAAACTGAGATATTTTCTCTAGAAGCCATATCGACATCCCAACTAAGGACCTTCCTAACTACCACCAACCTACAACATATCTTATTGAAGATAGAGAAATGAAATAATCTAATTAGCCTGAGTTGAATAAAATAGGGATAGAAATACCACCAATGCTACATGTGGTCTCTATCACTATGCCTTGATACTCTTCTTAGTGGTTCTTGACTGCTACATATATCATGTGGCTCCTAACCATGTCCCTAATAGTTGGCTCAGAGAAGAAGGTTCCTTACCTTGATTAATAGGGTTCTGATAGCACTCTCTTCAATGATGTACATGAATTCTACATCAATAACAAGTGTCTAGTCCTCTCCACTATGTAGACAATCCTTCGGGTGTCCTAATAGTACATGTAGAAGGACATGATAACCCTTCCATATACCTTTGTGAGTGTTGCGATGGATGTATTCGTCGAATATGGTTGAGGTGGATCCTATGTCCTATTTGGCCCCTTAGCTAGAGGTCCCATATTGCGCCCTCTCTAAGCATCATGGCATTCTGGAGGTCGAAAGGGTGATCGAGTCTACTATTTTTGCTCCTACTGAGGAGGTGGAGGAGGTCAAAAGGAATATTGTGATGAAGAGTTCCCACCACAAGGAGGAGGATCTGATCCCCTCGATATACTATCCTACAGCTATTATATGTGACTCCTCACTTTGTCACGTGCTGCTAAGTCTTCCTCCTAGTTTCCTCTTCTATGTAGGCCTTCTCTACGACCTCGATAATTTATTTGGCCAATGAATGTGCACCTTTGCCCCACCTAATTCCAAGTTTTGACCCCTGATGAACCTATGAACTCGAACCTGCTCATCCTGTATGTAGTTTACATACTGAAGTAGATATAGAAACTATCCCTCATACTCTACTACCATCATGGAGGCCTGTCGTGGGTCATGGAACTCATAGATCTACTATTGATCGAACATCATAGAAATATATCTTCTCCTTAAATTCTCCTTGAAGAGCTCCCAAGTAACTGTCTCTGAATCCACATGGAGCTTAATCTCCTTAGTCCTCAGCTAAACTTCAGCTCCATCTCTATGAAGGTGGATAAAAACATGATCTTTCATGTTGAGAGAACAAGGGAATAGCTTAAAGCATCCGTTCAAGCTAACTAACCATGCCTCATCCTAAATTCTTCTTTTGTCTCTAGTAAAATGACTCTCTAATGTGATCCGCTACTGACGATTGCCAACCTATAGGTTTCTCTGCATTATCAGCTCTCGGCCTAGGGCTCCTAGACCTGTCTCTGTGCCTCGTAGCTCTATCTTTGTGCTCCCTAAGAGGAGATTCATGCCTAACTGACTCCACATGGGAGTTATCTTCCATATCCTCTACATTGTGACATGAACCTACACAATTCTCAACCGATGGCTCTCTGTCCTACCCAGTAGGTCACCCTCCTGAATATCCTCCTTATATAGCGACATTAACCTCCTGTAGCGTTTGCAATATCTAAGGTAGAAGAGCTGCTAGTGCCTCATTAGGGGGTGGTAGGTCTAGGTCCACATGTAGGATACCTTTTCTAGTTCTCACCTCTTACAAATACCAAGTCGACGGTTAGTTTATAATCATTTAAGTTTTTGTTTTTAGTTTTCCATTTTTATACATTTCAAAACATCATGCATAGTTGTGTGTACTAGGTTTAAAGTTGTGCTAGGTTTGTTTGTTTTTGTTTCATGTTTTCTAGATGTTCTTAGGGTCCAAGCGGTTAACCGACATGCTACGATACAAAGTATAACGTGCACGAAATATCGCACATGAAACCCAAATCCAATTAAATGTTATAATAGATAAATTATGGAATAATGTTTTTTTATTAAAGGGAATGAAAGTGATGCTAAGGTTAACCTTAGGTTTGAAATGGTCATCAAAAAATAACTTAAATAATATTATTAAATGAAATAATTAATTTAATCTATGATTAGGTTTAAAATATTTCATTCAATTAATCCTAAATTAATGTAATACATAGGTTTCAAAGGTCATGTAATAATTTAAATTAAATTACATAACTAAACTAGCTCTTTCATTTACACAAGCTAATAATTTAATTCTCCAATATAAAAGTAAGTCTAAACTATTAAGGAAGATATTTTATTTAAATTAAATCAAAACAAAAGCAATAAGTTATTTAACTTTCAAAACACACAAGTGGTCTCATTCAAAAGAAGACCCACGTGATCAAATGATATTTCTCACCAACACCCATGTAAATTTTGTAGTAGACAATTTGGGCCATTGGATAAATCAAATATAATCCATTGGATGAAGGGATTTCAAATCAACCCTAAAACCTCTAAGAAAGGCTTTTATTCATTTCTTTTATTCATTTCTTCATTTTTTTTTTTTTTTGCGGAGTTAAGGGTAGGATGAAGAGAAGGAAGTCACAGGAGGGGAGGAGAAATCTTGGGGACAAATATACAAATCCCAAATCCATTTTATTCTATTTTTTAATTTCTATTCTACCCTATTCTAGGGTTTGTAATTTTCATTATTTGCTAAAAATTTGTTTCGATAAAATTAACCATTTGGGTAAAAAAATTATTAGATTAGGTGAAAAATATATTTTAAAGGCATTAGGAACCCTATACAATCAAGAGATAAAATTTAAGGTTCAAAAGAGAAACATCAACAAACAAAATCCCATAGGCCTAAAAAGAAACAAACAGAAAAACAAAACCCCAAAAATCGAAAGCACCAAAGGAGGGAACCACAAGGTAGGTTGATCAAAGCAACTTGGCCCACAAACCATGGAACTAAACTATCATGGTATTTTTTGGGTTAAAATTTTTCCACCACGATACCCCCACATTAATCTACTTCTTGACAATGTGACAATTAGAGAAAATATGACCCAGGGAAAAACATGTTCTACATCTAAAGGGGAGCCCTTCATAATCCAAAATTTGAGTCCATATTATATTCTGAGTTTGAGCTCCATGGTGGCCGGGAAATCAGCCGTCATATCCATATCCACCAAAATATGGGCATAAGTGGTATGATCAAAAGATTTTGTCCTAGTATCAACATCGAGGAATTTACCCAAAGCATCCCCATAGATCTGAAACACTCCTCACTCCAAAAGTGCAAGGGTAAATAAGGCATCCTTATCCACACAGGTTTGTGATAAAGAAATTTTCAAGAATCGGGTTAAAGTTGGGAACCAAGGCTTCATAAGAAGATGATGTGACTAAAAATCCCATATTTTTCCAGAAATCATTTCCTTATCAGAGGAACTATCAAAAAAAGAAATGAAAATTCAATGTGCTAAGGGATAAATGTTGACTTTACCTTCAATAATGGGCCTCCAAGTTTTATATATCCTTTTGCGAAGGGTTGGAAGGCCGGGACAACTACTAGTAAATCTGTAAATCAAGCCTCGTTTTGGTAGAAATTCCTATATTCGAGACATCCTAACCAAATGAGAACACAGGTGTTAATTTAGCATAAGTCATGGGTTTGGCAGACGACCTAACTCCAGATCTCAACATCTCCGGGAAGGAAGAATGCTTACCCCTGTTTTGGTTTTCCATCCCGACACTCTTGAACTAACCACGACCATCACAACCTCTCTCCCCGAAACAACCAACAATCTATAGAAGAGGAGCTTCCACCGAACCACGAAATCTTGAAGAAGCACTCAACAACGAAAAGCTGTCATAGTAAGGGGCACTGTAGTACACAGGGGAAAACCCCAAGCCACTATTAAAATATCATGTCCTACCATCTCCATAAACTTGACCGATGATGGCCAATCATGATAGCTTTAAATTAAATTCCATAACTAAACTAGCTCTTTCATTTACACAAGCTAGTAATTAAATTCTCCAATATAAAAGTGAGTCTAAATTATTAAGGAAGAGATTTTATTTAAATTAAATCAAAACAAAAGCAATAAGTTATTTAACTTTCAAAACACACAAGTGGTCTCGATTCAAAAGAAGACCCACGTGATCAAATGATATTTCTCACCAACCCCCACCTAAATTTTGTAGGAGACAATTTGGGCCATTGGATGAAGGGATTTCAAATCAACCCTAAAATCTCTAAGGATTTTATTCATTTCTTTTTCTCATTTCATTCATTTTGGTTTTGCAGGTTAAGGGAAGGATGAAGAGAAGGAATTCATGCGAGGGAGGAGAAAGCTTGGGGACAACTATACAAATCCCAAATCCATTTTATTCTATTTTTTTATTTTTATTCTACCCTATTCTAGGGTTTGTAATTTTCATTATTTGCTAAAAATTTGTTTCCGATAAAAATACCCATTTGGGTAAAAAAAAATATTAGATTAGGTGAAAAATAGATTTTGAAGGCATCGGGAACCCTGTACAATCGAGAGTTAAGATTTAAGGCTCAAAAGAGAAACATCAACAAACAATTTCCCATAGGCATAAAAAGAAACAAACAGAAAAACAAAACCCCGGAAATTGGAAAGCACTAAAGGAGGGAACCACAAGGTAGGTTGATCAAAGCAACTTGGCCCACAAACCATGGAACTAAACTATCATGGTATTTCCATTTATGATATCTAAGGCTCATCTTGAGTGGCATATTTCCATTTTTTCCTTTATTATTTTTGTTCACCATCTTCCAACCCTCCCCAAATTAGGATCTACATTCTCATCTAAGTTAATAGGAAGACTAATTTCAAGAGACGCGAATGACGTTTTGACCTAGAGAACATAATTTAATAGAGTGTAGCAAGGATCAACCCCTTATCTCGTAACTTGCTGACCGTTAATGAATAAAGTGGAGTGACAGCCCCATCCCACTTCTTCACTTTGTCATTTGTTCCATTTCCCTATCCTTCTTCTTTTCTTGATTCCCAATGTATCGTATCTAAAAATTTTGAAACATCATTATCCTCATCAGCATAAACTATCAAATTTTATGGGTTAAAATCTTTCCACCATGATACCCACCCTTTAATCTACTTCTTGACAATGTGACAATTATAGAAAATATGACCCAGGAAAAACATGTTCTGCATCTAAAGGGAGACCTTCATAATCCAAAATTTGAGTCCATATTATATCCCTGACTTTGAGCTCCATGGTGGCCGAGAAATCAGCCGTCATATCCATATCCACCAAAATATGGGCATAAGTGGTATGATCAAAAGATTATGTCTTCCAAAGCATCCCCATATATATGAAACACTCCTCACTCCACAAGCACAAGGGTAAATAAGGCATTCTTATCCACACAGGTTTGAAAGTAAAATTTTCGATGAATCTTGGGCTAAAGATGGGGAACCAAGGCTTCATAAGTAGATGACGTGACTCAAAATCCCTTATTTTTCTAGAAATCATTTCCTTATCAGAGGAACTATCAAAAAAGAAATGAACATTGAACGTGCTAAGGGATAAATGTTGACTTTACCTTCAATAACGGGCCTCCAATTTTTATATATCCTTTTGCGAAGGGTTGGAAGGCCAAGAAAACTACTAATAAGTCTGTAAATCAAGCCTCAGTTTTGGTATAAATCCCTAGATTCGAGACATCCTAACCAAATGAGAACACAGGTGTTAATTTAGCATAAGTCATGGGTTTGGCAAATGACCTAACTCGAGATCTCAACATCTCCAGGAAGGAAGAATGCTTACCCCTACTTTGGTTTTCCATCCTGACACTCTTGAACTAACCCTGACCATCATAACCTCTCTCCCTGAAACAACCAACAATCAGCCAGAAGAGGAGGTTCCACCGAACCACGAAATCTCGAAGAAGCACTCACAACAAAAAAACTGTCATAGGAAGGGGCACTGAAGTACATGGGAAAACCCCCAAGCCACTATTAAAATATCATGTCCTACCATCTCCATAAACTTGACCGATGATGGCCAATCATGATAGCTTTAAATTAAATTCCATAACTAAACTAGCTCTTTCATTTACAAAAGCTAATAATTAAATTCTCAATATAAAAGTGAGTCTAAATTATTAAGGAAGAGATTTTATTTAAATTAAATCAAAACAAAAGCAATAAGTTATTTAACTTTCAAAACACACAAGTGGTCTGATTCAAAAGAAGACCCACGTGATCAAATGATATTTCTCACCAACCCCCACATAAATTTTGTAGGAGACAATTTGGGACATTGGACGATGGGATTTCAAATCAACCTTAAAATCTCTAAGGAAGGATTTTATACATTTCTTTTATTCATTTCTTCATTTTTTGTTTTGCGGAGTTAAGGGTAGGATGAAGAGGAGGAAGTCATGGGAGGGGAGGAGAAATCTTGGGGACAAATATACAAATCCCAAATCCATTTGATTCTATTTTTAAAATTCTATTCTACCCTATTCTAGGGTTTGTAATTTTCATTATTTGCTAAAAATTTGTTTCCGATAAAAATACCCATTTGGGTAAAAAAATTATTAGATTAGGTGAAAAATATATTTTGAAGGCATCGGGAACCCCTGTACAATTGAGAGATAAGATTTAAGGCTCAAAAGAGAAACATCAACAAACAAAATCCTACAGGGCTATAAAGAAACAAACAGAAAAACAAAACCCCAAAAATCGAAAGCACCAAAGGAGGGAACCACAAGGTAGGTTGATCAAAGAAACTTGGCCCACAAACCATGGAACTAAACTATCATGGTCTTTGCATTTATGATATCTAAGGCTCAAATTGAGTGGCAAATTTCCATCTTTTCCTTTATTTTTTTGTTCACCATCTTCCAACCCTCCCCAAATTAGGATCTACATTCTCATCTAAGTTAATAGGAAGACTAATTTCAAGAGACGTGATGTTTTGACCTAGAGAACATAATTTAACAGAGGGTAGCAAGGATCAGCCCCCTTATCTACAACTTGCTGATCGTTAATGAATAAAGTGGAGTGACAGTCCCATCCCACTTCTTCACATTCATTTCTTCCATTACCCTATCCTTCTCCTTTTCCTGATTCCCAATGTCTGTATCTAAAAAATTTGAATAATTATCCTCTTGGCATAAAGCTGTCAAATTTTTTGGGTTAAAATCTTTCCACCATGATAACCTCACCTTAATCTACTTCTTGACAATGTGACAATTAGATAAATTATGACCCAGGGAAAAACATGTTCTACATCTAAAGGGGAGCCCTTCATGATCCAAAATTTGAGTCCATATTATATTCCTGACTTTGAGCTCCATGGTGGCCGTGAAATCAGCCGTCATATACATATCCACCAAAATATGGGCATAAGTAGTATGATTAAAAGATTATGTCCTAGTATCAACATTGAGGAATTTACCCAAAGCATCCCCCATAGATATGAAACACTCCTCAATCCACAAGTACAAGGGTAAATAAGGCATTCTTATCTACACAAGTTTGATAGTAAAATTTTTAGTAATCGGGTTAAAGTTGGGAACTAAGGCTTCATAAGTAGATGACGTGAGTCAAAATCCCGTATTTTTCGAAATCATTTCCTTATCGGAGGAACTATCAAAAAAATCAATGAACATTCCACGTGTTAAGGGATAAATGTTGACTTTACCTTTAATAATGGGCCTCCAATTTTTATATATCCTTTTGCGAAGGGTTGGAAGGCCAGGACAACTACTAATAAATCAGTAAATCAAGCCTCGGTTTTGGTAGAAATCCATAGATTTTGAGACATCCTAACCAAATGAGAACACGAGGTGTTAATTTAGCATAAGTCATGGGTTTGGCAGACAACCTAACGCCGAGATCTCAACATCTCCGGAAGGAAGAATGCTTACCCCCACTTTGGTTTTGCATCCCGACACTCTTGAACTATCCCCCGACCATCACGACCTCTCTCCCTGAAACAACCAACAATCTATAGAAGAGGAGGTTCCACCGAACCATGAAATCTCGAAGAAGCACTCGCGACGAGAAAACCATCATAGGAAGGGGCACTGAGAAGTACAGGGAAATCCCCAAGCAATTGTTAAAATATCATGTCCCACCATCTCCATAAACTTGACCGATGAGGGCCAATCTGTTGCCCCTTACTAGACCCTTGATTGGGTTTGCAATTTGCTTGACGCTTTACCATCATGAATAGAGGGAACTCCACTATTTCCACCAACGAATACAAAGGAAACACCACCACATCCATCGTCATGACTATTTCAGGCCACGAGAAAGGGAACAAACCAAAATTTGGCCTACCAATAGAGCATGGTCTTGAACAAGAACTTAGGCAAACATTAGACCCACCAAAGAGCTGAAATAGTGAGCACCGGGATTGTCTCCTCCGGACTCCCTCTACCCATTTCAGATTTTCCATCTTCCTCGCAAGCATTTTTGTTTAAGAATCGAGAAGATTAGGGTTCCAAGCTCCACCGTTGCTATTCTTAACAAGTTTCATTTGCCAAAATATCTACATTTTTTTGTATTATATACATTCTTTTATTCTTTTGAGTATATATACTTGTGTATTTATCTCCAAAACAAAGGATATATATATTTACATATATATACATTTGTGCATATATATATATATATATATATATATATATATATATATATATATATATATAAATTTCTTCAATAAGAAAAAAAACCCGAAATAATACAATCTAGGTTATTATATATATATTTGTGTGTGTGTGTGTGTGTGTATTTACTATAGCCTCAATAAATCTTTATACGGCGATGGTTCATTTGCATAAGCAAAGTTTTGAGTTTGGTGGGGGCTCGTCCCCACCGATTGTTGATATTTTAAAAGCTTGAGGGTGGGGAGCGGTTGCTCACCCCATCCCCAACCCATATATTATATGGGGTTGGGGTGGGGTCAGCAACCCCTCCCCACCCCATTTCCGGTAAAAAAAAAAAATCACTAAAGTCCAATGGCTTGATTAATTTTGGTTTTTTTAACTTTCCTTGAATTTCCTTTATCACGTCCCCCTTTTTATATCTATAATAAAAAAATTATTATTAATATTAATAATAATAGTAAAAAATGTTTTATAATAATAGTAATAATATTATATATATATATATATATATATATATATATATATATATATGATTATCATTAATATTCAAATTTCAATGTTATAATCAATCTTTTAAAAATAAATAAATATTAATAGTATTTAGAGAAATCATAATTTTTAAAATCTCTTTTCTTGTTAAGGGAACTACAATTGGTTTAGTATTTATAAGAGGAGATTTGTTTTAAAAAAATGCTAATTATATAATTATTTTTATCGTAGTATAATTTTAAGTAGGAAGTATATATAATCTTATTCTCTTATGAAAGTAGATGGATCAATTTTTTTCTTGTTTATCTCATCTAAGGATAGACTTGGGAGGATGAATATGATTTATTATACAACTCTATACATTTAGTAGAGAAGATTCCTACTTATTTTAAACACGAAATTTCATACTACTTCCTTTCTTTCAATATAACTAAAATGCAACTATGGCTTAAATTTTCGACAATACCCTTCATTCAAATTAGCAAGAGTAATATTTCTTTTCCTCTTTCAACAATAACAAGGCAATCTATTTCACAATTCAAGTGCAACATAACAAGATGCTCATTTCTCTTAAAATAAACCATGTCACATTTTTTCTTGAAAGAATGAAACAACTTAAAAGAAAGAGAGAGATACATTACCACTTCTACTCATTCTAGGTTTCATATTTCATTTAACCAATGCAAAAAAAACATTAGTTTATTTTCACAACTAACACAATTGAAAATATAAATTTCTCATATGAACACTCTTAAAAGATTTTACAATTTTTGAGATTTTCAAGCACAATAACAACTTTTTTATCAAATTACAAATTACAATCATCCACTCATGTTGAGCATAACAATATAAGGGGATTCTCAACAAGGTCAAGAAAAATCTTCATTCATGTCTTCTTCAAGTAGCTCCAAAACTATCTCACTTCAATCTTCTCACAATAAGGATCACAAAACAATGAAGGGGGAATTGGAAACTCTCTCCCCCCAACATTAAATCCATTAAGGGGAGAAGCCATCCCCTTAATGGCCCCCTAGCCACAACCAAAGAACCATGAGGAGTATTGAGAAATAATGACAACTTGCAACAAAGTGGCTTCATAACAAACATACATAAAAGACATTCAACACAACCAAGATAACATATCCAACAAGTTTGCACATTCACAACAATATAAAGGTTTGAAGATCAAACCAAATAGAGAAAGGGTTATGGGAGACCACCTCCTTATGCCTCCCAGTGAAGTGGGAGTCTTACCCTAAGCCTCCAATTGCACAAACTAATCACACAAAATATTTATATCTCCCTTACAAGGAAAAAAACCATGATTTCCTTTTCACTCCTCATAGGTAATACTTCCATTCACACTCCCACAAATTACATGCCTCACTAAAATTCCATTTTCCCTTCCCAATGGTCCCATAAACCCTTCTCCCACACCCAACTAAGGCCTACTACCCAACCAACACACAAATATCTTCACAAGACAAAACAAATAATTTTACAAACACAACATGCATACAACTAAGCCAAAAACATAATAAAAAGTTGAGAGCCTACCTTTCCATCAATTTCCAAGAAAATTCCACAGGACTCTTCAAATCCAAGCCAAACAATTTCCAAGCACTCTAAAAGCTACAATTCCAAAAGTGCACAAGAAGAGAAAAGAACAAGTAACCCCCATTCTAACCAAAATTAACCAATAAATAGAAATGGAATGTGAGTATGATGAGGTGGCTCCATGTAGGATGCCAATTCATCATTCCTCCATCCCTACACTCAATTCAACACACCAAGACCAAGAAAAATCAATGCACATGCAAGAACTATGACAACCCACACAACTCAAAACTTGCACACCATGTTTTCAAGTGGCATAATAAATTGGGGTAGAAAGACAAGTGCATAATTTTCCTTCTTTAACACTCGAAAATTTATAAAGAATTCAAAATTAAAATTTCCAACCCATAGGTAGGTTTGTTGGGTAAATTTAAGAGGCATGGGACAAGCCTTGCTTGTCCCACAAGCCTCCAAAATGCCCCCAAAGTCAAAATCCGAATTTTGAAGTTGGGGTGGAGTAAAACACTCACAAATCAACATAAATTTTACTTACACAAGGACTACCAAATCTCATCATAACTATTTGTCACATCCTTAATTTGGTTAACTAAAATAAGAAGGGTTAAGCTTAATTAACACACATTTACAACATGTTAATAAGGTGAAAAAATTCCAAATTTTAAAATACACAAAACATAAATAAAGCACATACAAAAATTAAAGAAAGGGACACAATTCACCCCATGGCCACATATGTGAAGTCACCCCCCATGGGAGACCTCCAAACTAGACATGCAAAACACCACACTAAACAACATTACACAAGTTGTCAAATTTGGCCTCATTTCTCAACACCCAACATCCTTCTATGGTTGGTCCCCTATCCCCTTTGATGTATGTGATAAAATTCTTGCACACAAAAATACCTTTTGGTCTTTCGATCGTATTAACAACATCTAGAAAGTATACATATAAAATTAATGTTCATCATTTGACATTAGAGATTCTATTATCCATCAAAATGTTAAAATCTAAACCTAACATCCATGAGATTTCAATTATACTCGACATCCCAAACATAACATGTCATTATAAAATCCACATCATGAAAATCAACATGTATCAAATCATGTTTAACATCGTTATCTCTTTGCATCATAATAAAAAGTAAACATCATAATGTCAATAATCCAATTATCAAGTATAATCTATCATTTCTTGATCGATGTATCGTAATCAAAATGTCTTAATATCAGTTCAACAATATAAATATCAAGATGAAGCAGTTGTCGAAGAGGAGTGGGCATTACACACAATGACATGTTTGGAGTCCAAGTATGATGCTCCCAACAACGCATGGTTCAACCATGTTGTTGTCATTAATTTCGTTACGCTTCGGGAGAAAAGCGGTTAGATTTCACGGAAAGATCCAGGACCATCCCGAGAAAAAAAAACCTAAGATATGGGATATGGATAAAAGGGTTTTGGTAAACCATGGCAAGAATCAAAATTTAAATGTAGCACCAAGATCATAATCCTAACACTACACCTCACAACATGCCTTCGTCACCAACTCGACAATCCTTCACCCTTTAAATCCTACATATTTGACAACATCCTAAATGTTATATTAAACACTTCCCAATTTCAACAACAAAAGTATGCTTCCATTTCCCTGTTTATATATTATTATTATTGAAAAACTATGATGATGATTTTATTACCTTCATTTCCATATGCATTAACAATTTCCTTCCATAAACCTTTGAGCTCCACCTTCTATATAAAGCTTAAAATTCCCTACAAGAATATGTATTTTCCATTAGGATGGTGACAAATTTATATATCGATATCGTGTTTTTAATTCTTCTTGATAAATGTCAATAAACATTTGTTCCTAGTATTCTCTTGGATGATATTTAAAGGTATCCTACTTAAATTGGAAATTAATCGCATCGTATACAATGTTAAAAGGTTAAATATGTAGAGCATCTAAACAAGAGACAAATTGTTATTAGGAGGAGAAAATCACAAAATGGTCTTCAACTTGATCGAAATATCATTCAATTTGTTGGTGAATAAATCTTCGTGTTATGTATTTTTTCATTTGAAAAGGTAAATATGAAGCCATTATATGTCAACATTGCAATTTTAAAAATTTGGAAGAAAATAAATCATGGACAATATAAAGATAATGAAATTTTTATTATGGATGTAAAGAAGGTCTTTATTATATATAAATCGAACAACCTCATAAAAGAATTCAAAAGTATAATCGTGTCCCAATCCTCCTACTCTAAGAGTTGATATAAGGAAAATGCCCTTTTTAAAATGTCTTAGAATCAATTCTCTTTCCTATTCTCCTTCAAAGTCTGAACTATAACCACGATTATTGAAACACAAATATAATTTTTACATGAATAATAAGGTCAAACTCGATCTTAATACATAAGGTTATCAACCTCATTGCTTCATTAAATTTCCCAAACTTATTAAAGTGCTTCTATCACAATAATCTTATAATCTTATAGATGAAGATAATTAAGTACTTTACATTATAAATCTGAATCCATATACCATGGAAAATATATTATGCCTTTATTTTATGGAAGTTAATTTCAAATTTTAGTCACACCACAATAGAAATTATCTAATATAAAATAACATTTGACCTAAATGTACACTTTTGATCTTATCAACATTATTCCTCCTTGTATTTTATTCCTCCAACCATAGTTTCCTCATAACACATTGCAAGGGGAAAATTCCAATATTCCCAAAATTTAGTGACTTCTAAAAAGACTTGATGTTGTATGTCTCGGTTTATATTTTTTAAAAGTTGTAAGTTTATTTTCAACAAAATTGTTTTGTATGTATCCTAAAATAATTGTAGTAAATGATATCATAATTGTTTTTAGGTAGATTGTCCCCTTTTTCCATATTATGGTTTATATTTATATTTCCTAATCGTAACATGCATATTCAAACACATTAATATTAAATACAAATTATATTATGCAAGTATCAGTTTAAAAAGGCACAATCTTATTGCTTTCGTGTAACTAAAAAAATCAACATCCATGCTCTGCAACAACCCATACTTCAAAGCGAAACATGCGAAACAAAATGATAGTGTTGTTGATGAATTTCCGCACAAATGATTATAATGTCTTTATTGTGTGAAGTGGGATTAAAACTTAATCAAAGTGTCCATTCTCTATTTTCTCGTTTTTCACGGTTTGGGTTTTACACATGGACACAATTGTAGTACAACTCGTTTGTGGCGGTGCACATAACTAGCAGTAGCAGTGTACTCCTTTACTGTCGATTTGGTCGCTGTGGTGGATTTCATAATCAATTTCTCATGTTGTCGGCATACTTTACTAATCTTGTTCGTTGAAAAAATTCAAGATTCGAGCCACGTTAATGATATCACAGGAAATGTGGCAGACAAACTGACCAACCGTCCAGCTTTTTCATATTTTTGGGTTTCCAAGTAAAGAATCATGGTAGCTTTGTTTTTGACTTTCCTATTTTACATCTGTCGGTGCTACAAGTTTTATATATTCGATTCCGAGGATGAAAAACGCGTAAATCACAGCCGCCATTCGAATAGTATTTCACTCTCATATTTCAGTATAGCCATTGATGAAATCCAACATTGCTAGTGGGTGGTTTGTTTTCAGTAAGGTGAGGAAAACACACATTTCTTTGACGTCTCTCTTTGTTATCACCATGGATTTGAAAGGAACAAAACGAAGGCTGCAGGAATTCTCATTTTCACGAAATCTGAGGCCTTCACAGAACGAGACACAAGGCACAGCAACAGGTGACAATGACGAAGAAATGGAGCAATTTTCAGCCTTGTTGGACAGAATCCAAGAATTTCAGAAAACTTGCAAGGAAAAGCGCATGAATTGCAGTTCTGCACAGGTCGAGCTCACTGCGAAAAGTATGTACCAGTGGAAACCGTCATTCGTTTGGGAGGATTTTTGTCCGAATGGTGGTAAAACTGCGTTACATTCTCCTACCACTAATAATGCAGCGCCAGGCAGTTCCATTGAGATTCATAAACAAGATAAGGTGTTGTCTTCTAATGAATCTATTGATATTGATTTGAATGTGGAGAAAAACACAGATCGGGTACTTTTGCCGCTATTTCGTTAGATTGTTTTACACAAATACATCTAATGTGTAAGGATCACACCTGTTGCACGTAAGCCCATATGTGGTTGTTATATTCTATTATTTAATGATTTCGACTCTATATTAGTATGTTGAATTGTTGATCAATTAATGAAGGAATATTATAAACAATATTATTCAATAATTCAGTTTGTTAACATATAGTCTTTCCCAATATATAATTGTCAGATGTAAACTATTCCCCACTATATGATTGTGAATAATTATATTTAAATTTATGTTGACGTTGTTACGAGAATGAGTATGGTTGATGGTTCAATGTTCCCTCTCCTATGAATATGGCTTACAAATTCTTAAAACAATCCACACTATCTTAAGTTCAGCGTGTAACTTAGAACTTCTAACAATCATATATTTATAAGTTAAATCATGTGTTGTTTAAAAAAACAATTGTCTTCACTTTTTCATATTGATAAAAAAATAAAAAAATATGATTCACATGTTTAGTTTGTAATTAAAAATGTGTTTTTAACTTACAATGTAGTTTGCTACGCCAATTTGATATGCTTAGAATCATAATATACATGCTTGTATTTATATTACTTTTTAAATGATGTATTGTTATCTTAATTATTGTATACTACTTCAAGCTTTTTAGTATATACTTTTTTGTTGCCAAATGAAGCTTCAAAAATAAGTGTTACAATTTTTAATCATTTTTTCCTTACACGTATGAGTTGTAATGAATTTATGAAGATGTTATCATCATATATATGTCAAACTATGTAAAATATATATGTCTTATTTATTTCACGATTATGTAATTTTTGTATTGAATTTAGTATAACTAATTGAATTATAATACAAATCTTACTAAAGCCTTGTCATTAGAGATGGTATTTATATAAATATGTTGTTTGGCTACAAAAGGACTATTTAAGGCGGCGGGTAAGATCATGATAATGAAATCTAATCAATAACATGTGTGGCAATTTGTACCTTTAGTCTCCTCACTCGTTTTGTAATTTTCTTTCTTTCCTAATGTACTAACATCATGCTATGCAAAGGAAGTTTTAATTTGTTTGTCAAATGATGTCATAAATAAGTTAAGTAAAATTATCCTTAGATATGTCACAACAAAGTTAAATGTTAGATTCCTTTTGCAATGCATTTTGTTCCTCACTTCCTAACTATTGTGGGTTGTTCTAAGGAAAAGGCCCTAATGAAAAACTTAAATGAGTCCAAACCCTATTTCTTAAATAATGAATTGAACGAGATTCTATTTCGGGAAGGAAAATCCTAATGATGTTTATCACCGTATTTCAAGGATTAAAATAAGATGTATTTGTCTTTTTGTACCTCACTTCCTAACATGGGGTGCGGAGGGCATGCCCCCAACAACTGCTGCGGGAGTTCTAAGGAAAAGGCCCTAACGAAAAACTTAAATGTGTCCAAACCCTATTTCTTAAATAATGAATTCAACGAGATTCTATTTTTGGGAAGGAAAATCCTAATGATGTTTATCACTTTGTATTTTAAGGATTAAAATAAGATGTATTTGTCTTTTGATGAGCCAAATTATTTCATAACAAGTTTCTTGTAATCTTGTATAGCCCATAATTTCAATGTTCTAAAACCACATTAATCCTTAAACAATTATCCGGAAAGTTGTGGCAATTTTTTTGTTTTAAGTTACAAGGGTGTCAAACCCTAATATATGTTTAATTAATTCCTACTAGCAAATTTACATTTCATAGGATAGATCCAGTCTAGATTATTAATTAATTATTCTTAATCCAGTTCTAATGTCAATTTAATTATCATCACTAGATAAGTGTCCATTAATTTCTCTTACTAGGTTAAATAGTTTCCCTCTTAGGAATTAACATTTAGCTCACATTTATTCAACCCTTATCGGTAGTTACCTTAGTTCTCTCAAATTATTTGTCTTAAAGTCCTTTGAATCATTTACTACAAACATACTAGAAGAGCTATATAATTAACCTAAGACAAGGGTATTAAATGACCTGATTCACCTATTTTCACATACATTAAATTATTATTTTTAAAATACATAATACATATTCCCACCTAACAATCATTGGGTTGATTCCCAACCCTTGGATCAAATCAATAGTGGCCACTAGATCTTAGGGTTTCATCATAACCCTAACTATCCTTATGAAATCTTATTAAATATTTTTCTTTGCCCTAGCCTCCTCATTTGGTCTCTTTTCTTTTGTTTAATTTGCAGGTTGGAGAAATGGAAGCCATGGAAGCAAGGAAGGAAGAAACCATGAAGAAATTCACTAGAATCAAGCTTAGCTTGATCTGGACTATGGATTTATTATTGCATTGTTTTCTATTAGTGGGTTGTAGGGATTCTTCCCTAAATCTAGAATGTTTACTTAGTTATTTCTTTTGTTTTTGTACTCTACTTGGGTAAAATCCTTTTTCCTTTTAATCCAAGAGATCCCATAAATTTAAATTTCCTTTACAATATTTACAAGTTTAGAACAATGAATTTATGCCCTTATAGTTTGTTGGTGATTTCCTTTTCATATTTGTAGGCTCAAAATTTTAATTAAACCAAATTCAAATTTTCACACGGTGTGAATTTGTATTTTTTACCGTTAGTGATGAAACCACCATCCAAAGTAGGTCGGCGATCTGGGACCGCCACCATTCTTGGCGGCGGTTCGAGACTATCGCTCTACATAGGGAGGCGGTCCTATTCTTCAAAAACATAACCATCATTTCTACAATTTTTTGAAAAACAAATTTTACTATTGTTTTATAGATTATCCTTGGATTGAATTTATATTCCTAAAGTCTCTAATTGAAAGTTTACACCATTTATTCTTTCCATGCCTAAATTACTAAATTTAAAATAATTCTATTTCAATAGTAACAAGAAGGCAATTGCAAAATTATCTTTCTAACAACATTGTTTTCAAAGGAAAAAGAAATAGAGCTTAATCTATTTCTAAGTATCATTATTTTTCCCTTCGTCTTTCCACTACTACTACAACCATTTGTTTAAGTAACTATAAACAACTTTATTTCACATTCAGATTTGCTAAGAATACATCATTAATGTTTACAACTTCTATGTTCCTCCTTCATTCTTACAATGATACAAACACTTACAATAACAATGAACTTTCCTTTTTCTTTTGAGCATAACTTAATTCTTTAAATACAAGGAGCCTTCCCTTCCACAATACATTACAACTTAATTTACAAAATATACAATACAACTTTTCTTTTAAATACAATACTACTAGTCTTCCACCTTAAGTGGGAATCAAAAGGAAAGAATTATAGAATGAAGGATTTATTTTGACTTCAACAAATGTTCCAAGTCCCAATTCTTCAAAAATATCTCCACCATTTCTTCACTTCAATCACAACAAAAATGGAGGAGAGGCATCACTATCCACCCAACCAATAATCGAATGAGGAGAAGAAGCTATCCTCCTCATCATCCCCTGAGCCCCAACCAAAATGCAATAAAGGATGGATCCAACTTTTGGAAACTAAAATATGCTTCAACATAATAATAAAAAAATTCACAACCATATAACACACATTCAACACAAGGAAACAATCAAGAGAATACAATTTTCAAAATACACAAGGTTTGAAATGCAAAGCCAATGGATTAAGGATCTAAGGGAGATCACGTATGTAGTTCCCACTTACCATCAACACTTATTACATTTCGATTTCGATTCATGTTGGTTATATATATGGATATTATTATATAATTATCGCTTAGTAGTATGATTAGATGATAGAGATACTTTTATTATTGATGGATTTCGATTCATAGTATGATCGTGTGGATTTATTAGAGAGACATTTTATATTGATGATGATGTCTGGTTGACATATTTATATCTATTCTGACATTAGACACTTTCGTCATATTGATTAGGATTTAGAAGTGAACTAATCTTGTGATCTTATTGGTATTGATGAAATATAGAATTAAGATGTTGTTGGAGTTTTAAAATAGTAACATTATTTTCCTAGATGATCATTTAATTTATATATGGATGATTGTTGATTTATATGGATATATTTTAGCTTGGATGTTTTGATGTGGTAGCCAGGAGGCTGATAGAGATATTGTGTGTTTTACAGGTGATTATATCACAACAATCAAAGGGGAATTGGAGACTAGCCACATTTGGATGGATTCAACAATGATCACCATGGCAACGTGTGTTATGTTGTGTGTGTTTTAATTGTTGTTAGGGGTCCCCATGGGGATTACCTCCAATTGTGACCAAGGGTTTTTGTGTGGTTCTTTTATTTTCTTTTATTTACTTATAGTGTATGTAATTTTATGGTGATGTAATTCACTTTTATGATTAATTAATTTATGTGTCTAGATTAGTAAATTAATCATGTTACTCAAATAATTATGGATGGGACAAAAAAGTCATTTATTAGATTAGATGGTGCTTTGGTTTATGCGTTGTAAGTGGAGTTTATGTGAGATTAATTTTTATACACTCTAGCCCTTCTTGGAAATTCAGATTTGGCCTCATGGGCCAATTTTTGAGGTTTGTGGGACAAGTGAAAATTGTCCAACACCTCTTAATTTATCATACCAACCCTACCTATGGGTTGGGGGTAAAAATTGACCCCATTATGTGTTTTGGAAGAAAAATGATGAGTTTTAATTACACTTGTTATCCAAAATAAGCTCATGCTTATTTTTAGTTAACTACACCTATTTTTCTTCTTTTAGTGCTTCAATATAATTTTTCATAAATACTAAGCACTTAATTTCCCTGAAAGCATTCCTATTAGATAAGAAATTTCTTCCCCTTTCCAAAAATATAAAGAAGTCCTTCTAACTCCTCATATTTTGCAAGTTACAGGCCGGCGGGCCTTGGAAGGTATTTTTGCCCAAAAGCGGACCGGCGGGAGTTTTTAAGGATTTTGCCAATGCAGAGAGGTGGGGCAGCGGGAGATATTTAGACTTTTTCCAAGTGAAAATTGCAATTGTGGAACCGTGGAGGAAAATTTTCCCAAGTGAATTTCGGGTCGGCGGGTCTGTAGGAGTTTTGGAACTTTTGTGCTTTTTACAAATAGGGCACAAAGTGAATTTTGGGCCTGCAAGCCCATGGGGATCTTAAATCCAAAATGAAGAAAAATTCCTAAGGCCCGCAAAGGGACATGTGGCCATGTTGAAAAGTCAAAGCGGGATGGTGGGTCATCGGAGGCAATTTGAACTTTTTCCCAAAGAAGGCGTAAAGTGAAAAAATGAGCCGCACCTCCACCGATGCCTAGAGGAGCCACATGTGAAACCTCAATTGCATGTGGGCTAGTTGGCCTTGGAGTGAATTTTCACCCAAATGTAAAAAGTGGACCATCGAGTAAATGATTTTTTTCCAAAAGTGAATTACGGGGCTGCGGGGTTGCGGGGCTATTTTTGCAGTTTGTATTTTTGGTGCCAAAAGGCAAAAAGTGAGTTTCAAGCCCGCGGACTCATTATGCTTAATGGTTTTCACCATTTTTGTACGGACCTGACTTAAACATTCAAATAGACATATCTTTCGACCCAGTGCTCGAAATTCAACAAATTTGGCACCATTGGAAAGGTCTCAACCTCACCTATGCCATGGAAACCTAAAACTTTAATTTTAAGGAGGATTGGTGGGTGAGAATGGGGAAACATTGTCATGAAATTAATATGTAATTCGATTGTCCCCAATAACCAGATCAAATTTTATTCAATCTACTTTTGCTCTCCCTTCTTCGACATGCCAAGCAAACATAGAGTGATGAACTCGACAAATTCTTGGTTGATTTGTAGTGGCATTGATGGCTAGTAGTTGAGCTTCAAATTAGTTTTCATGTTGATCTCTCCTTCTTCTCTCTGTGCTACACCTATAAAAGAAGGAGTTGGTATCATTATAAAGGGTTGGATATTTCTTTTTTGCACCCTCCCTTCTCCTCTAGTCTGTAGACGAGTTCGTGGAGTCCTAACCTCCCCATTCAAGTTGTAATGCTAAGTTTTTCCTCTTGGCCACTATAATGTATTGTATCGACTTTGGAGAAATAATATATGTCTGTGGATGATTCTTGACCCTCTCATGTGTTTCATTGTTGCCTTCTGATCTCTCATTATAGTTTGGTTACCTATGCATGGTGTTTGTATTACATTTTTATGGTCTGTGTTAAATTGTAAAACGAGTGTCTAACATTCCTTTGGTGCATCACCTCGTTAGCTTAGGTTTATTTTTATATTTGGTAAGATAGAGTAGGTTTTAGAATAGATCCTCTGTAATTTATTTGTGTGCACCTGAATAGAGGAATAGGAACCAACCTTAATCCAGAGAGCTCTCTCAACTCGCAAGGTCCCACACTTTGAGATATGCTCCATGTTGTGCAATCACACTGAGAGTTTCAACCCATCTAGTTATAGACATTCAGGGGTGATGTGATTTTACACTAACAATTTTGGCATGCCCGGTGGGACAAGAAGTCTCCATATTTATTGTAGCAAGATTGATGTGCACTTGCTGTAATTTTAGCTTTTAAGAAGATTTGAAATTGCACATCTGGTGACTCTAAAGGATCAGAGTCCACTAGTTTCAGTAGCCCAAGCTCGGTAGATTCATGAGAAGGATTCAGACTAGATCAAGAACTAGAGAAGAAGGATTGTTTTTCTATCTACACTTATCCCTAGACAGAGGGAGAAGAGGGAGAAGAGCCCAGAGGTCTCCATCTCCACCAAACAAAACCTTGTCAACACCTCCTCCTGGTAGGCCATTCATTCAATCAACAAGGGTTCTTAGGCCAATCAAGATGGAACAACAATAATGTTATGTCAATTTCACTGGTAGCAGCCCACTCGCCCTCAATGCGTAAAATCCAGTCCCAATGGCAGCATTAAAGATCATCCCATATTTCACTGGAGAAAACCAAACTTCTCCTAGTGACCACATTTAAGACATTGTAAATGTCTGTGAAATTCATGAGATCACTAAGATGGAAATTATAGTCAAGTTACTAGCCTCTTCACTCAAGGGTAAAGCTTCACAATTGTTTAGGATTCTAACAACAGACTCTATTCAAACTTGGGACCATTTATGTAGATCTATTCATAATCAATTTTGGAGATAAGGGAGATAATTTATCATTGTTGGAGCAACCGACAACAATCAAGAGGACCCCTAACGAGTAGCTACAGATTCAACCTAATTTTTCAAAGGACATGGGATAGGATTCCATTGTCCATGAGGCCAAAAAATGAAGGTGCTTTCTTATACTTTCTTAGATCTCTAAATTATGATATTGCTTTAATGATTTAATCAATGGGAGGCACATCCTTACCTGCAGCCTACAAAATTTCCATTAGAGCTGAAAATTGTCTAATTTAGGATGGCAAGCTTGCTCCTAGGCCACCTATGCCTCTATACCTAGAACTAGGAGACCCAAGTACTAGTAAGACACCCATATTACCTTTTATATCTACTCCTATGAATCATACTTCAAGCTGAAGCCTACACCTCATCCTCTAGCACCTAAAAAGAGCTACAAGAAGTTATTAAATAACTACAAAACCTAGGGAATGAGTTAGTGACTATCAAAAGGTAGCAAGCTCAAAATTATAGGCCATATTAGCCTCGGACTTAGTATCGGGTTAGACCCCTGTATCGGAAAATAGCAACCAACTCGGGCTACAAATCATAATCAAAACCAAGGACAACCTTAAGTTGTTAGGCCCTTTCGGTCATGTGATCGAAATGCAGCTTCAACATAAAGGGTCTTGGTTCCAACACAAAACAATATGGCACAAGAATATGAATGGTGTTTCCCATGCAATCAGCCCCATAACCAATCAATGTGTTTTAACGGTGCACTAAACAAGGCCTTGATGGTACAAATCATTGGTGTGTCACAAGAGTCTAGCTAAGAGGAAAATCAGTAGCAAGGAGTTCAGGAAGAGGCACCTCTAAGTGAGACCATGCTTGTCAATTGGTAGGTTGAAGATTTTTGTGGGATGAATAAAACACCTTCTCAAAGTGTAGTTGTCAATACATGGTCCAAGAAAAGGAATATTGGAGAGGGATGGTTATCAAACTTAGGTAATCCTCAACCCTCTATTATTCCACAAGGTATTGGCACTCAGAATGCAACTCCCAATATGTAGAGTCATCCCAAGCCACCTCCTAGACCCACTCAAACACTGGTTGTAACGACCCATGTATAAGAGAAAAATGTACTAGCAAGGGGATTTAAAAGATTGCTCATCCCCATTTAACATCATTGAATAAAAGAAGAAAAATAATGTGAATATTACAATATGGGATTCATTGGATATCCCAAGGCGAGAGATATCTATTGCGAGAATGTTATTGCTAATTGATCAACCTCAAATCAGCCTCCCAACTAATAAGAGAAAGGGCTTACCAATGTTACTCTCGAGTGCGAAGGAGACCATGGAGGAAAACAAGGTAAGAATCTAAAGCCCGCTCCGTTTTATGTTTCATTGATCATCAGGGACCAATTGGTACATAATTGCATTATTGATTCAGGGGCAAGTAGCTTTGTAATGCCAAAGAAAATATCGATCTCCAAGGGCATAGTGCAATTGGATGGGACATTGGTAACAAAGGTTAGAGTCATAAAGGATTTGATCCTCACACTGCACACATGCCCCAATGTGACCGTATTGCAAAACGTATTAGTCATAGACTTGCCACCACATTTTTCATTGTGTTTGTCAAGAGACTTCACTACTAAAATTAGAGGCTATTTGTATGTTGATTGGTCGGACATGATTTTTAGAATAAGGTATGGAGCTAAGGCCACAATTAGATCCAAGACCATTGCAGATTACCATATTGTATCTTATGTACCTAACTTGATCAATGCTAATTGTTCACCTTTGATCGGGAGGACCTCCCAAGTACATGTGAATCGAGATACCAATGTGGGGTGTATCCCAGACTTGACCCTTGACGAGTAAGTGAACAAGAGGAATGATTTTGACCCTTATAAGGAAATGGAGGAATTTGAGTGAGGATTCTATTATTTGCATGAGGAAAATCATTCTCTTCCTTATATCATTAAGAAAGAGCAAAAAGATGATAACGAGCTATGGCCATTATCCTTTGATGGCTCAAGAAGTAGACAAGGATCCTGAGGAGGGGCTATGCTTGTTTCGCCTCAAGGTATGAAATAATACTCATCCTTCCGTTTCAAATTTTCTTGTTCAAGCAATAAAGAAAAGTATGCGGCTTTGGTCCATGTACTACATTGGGAAAGGAAAAGGAGTATAAATAACTTACAAGTGTTTGGCGATAGTGAACTAGTTGTTAATCAAGTCCAAGGAAAAAATGCTACCAAGAATTACCTTTTAAAGAGCTACAAGAACTGGGTGTGGGACCTCATCGAGGATTTTGAGGTTTCTAGCATCAATTCAATCCCAAAGAAGAAGAATGAAGCAATGATAAAGAAGACCGAAAAATCGGGGCAACATTTGATGTTGTAGAGAGTATCAAGAGTGACAAATCTCAACCCCATATCAAAGTGGTTGTAAGACCAGCTGTCCCTGATAATAACACAAGTTGGCAAGTCTTCGAGAATGATCAACAAATTGTCAACTTTCTACAAGAAGAAGTTGATTTCTCCTCCAGGAACCAAGACAAACTAGAGCAAAGTAGTATGGTGATCAAGTGGTGTAGCTGAGGACCAACAAACTACCAAAGGGTCTTGTCACTTTGGAATCAATATTCAACCCAAATGACCAATTCGAAAGGAGAAGGTGAATATTCAGGTAAAGGGTGAAGATTCAGAGCCCATTTCCATAGAAGAATGAAAAATGTTGTGGATTGGCAAGGTGAGTACTCAATAAGAAAAATCTGAATTTATTCAACTTTGTCAAGAATTCCCATATGTCTTTTTCTAGACTTATAAAGATTTAAGAGGTTTCAACCCAAAGTTGGCACAACATACTATCGAGCTAGATCCATAATCTAAGCCCTTCAGATAGAAGTAGAGGCCAATAAATCCTCACATTGAGCCTCTCATGAGGAAAGAATTAAACAAGCTAGTTGAGGCCAATATCATATTTCCTATTAAGCATTCAAGTTGGGTTGAAAACTTGGTGCTTGTGAGGAAAAGAAGTGGAGAAATCAAGCTATGTGTGGACTTTTGTGTCTGAATAGACCATCACTCAAGGATCACTATCCACTCCCATCAATGAACAGATCTTATAGGTTATAGCTGGGTGTAAGAGGTTTTCACTACTGGATGGATACTCAGACTATAATCACATAATGGTGAAAGATGAAGATTAGTTCAAGAAATCCTTCACCACCAAATGGGGTTCATATTCTTTTAAGAAGATGCCATTTGGACTCTCAAATGTCAGAGCAACATTTCAACGAGCTATGGACATATCATTCAAAGGTTTGATCAATAATATAGTCCTAGTGTATCTAGATGATATCACCATCTTCTCAAAGAATGTTGCAGACCATCTCTTCCACCTTAGGCATGTGTTTCAGAGGTGTAGAAGGTTTGGAGTATCACTGAACCCAAATAAGTGTGTGTTCCTGGCTCATGAGGGGAAATTTTTGGGCCACATTGTCTCGAGAGAAGGGTTGACAATTGATCCTAAAAGGGTGGAAGCCATCTAGACACTTCCATTACCACAACACAAAAATCTCTCTAAAGCTTCTTGGGGATGATAAACTTTATTCACAGGTTTGTACCTGATTTTTCAACTCTTGTGAATCCTTTAACAATGATGTTAAAGAAGAGTCTTCCATTTAAATGGACAATAGAAGGAAAAGATAGTTTTGAGGCCATCAAGCTCACAATATCACATTCCCCAACTCTTATCAACCTGAATTCTCAAAGGACTTCATGTTATATGCTTTCGAAGGGTCAAAAACGGTCTCGGCTATCTTGGTTTAGCCCAAAACGAAGGTTCAAAACAACCCATATCTTTCTTCAGCCAAATATTGGAGGATTACAAGGTAAAGTAATATTTCATTGAGAATCAGGTCCTTGATGTCATCAGGAGTTTGAAGAAGTTCAAACACTTAGTCTCGAACAATAAGATTCAACTGCTAGTATCCCATGTTAGTGTTAAGGATTTTCTCTTGAACAAGGACTTGAATGAGAAGAGAGCAGGTTGGATCACTCGGGTAATGGAATATGACATTGAGATCAAAGTGACCAAACTAGTTCATGGCAAGGGTCTGTGTGAGTAGCTCGCTTCTAAGCAACAAGCTGGGTTAGTAGATGAAGAAGAGGTTGTCATGTTACTATAGAATGATCAAGAGCAACCAACTAATGATGCACCTGTTCCATGTTGGACCCAAGCCTTCATTCACTATCTCCAAACATGTTTGTGCCCTCTAAAATGGAACAAAGAAAAAGGAGATACCTTAGACTACAAGCCATCCCATATGTACTTATCGATGGTTTTTTGTTCAAAAATTATATCAATGGTTTCCTATTGATGTGCATTGGGATATGCCAAATTGAAAGGGTGCTGCAAGAGTTCCATGATGCGAAGTAGGAGGCCACTTTTTTCTCGAGTAACAACTCTTAAGATCATGAAAGCTTGTTATTTCTGTCCTATAGTGTTCAAGAACTACTTCTCATGGGTAAAGAAGTGTAAAAAGTGTGCATTCTTCATAGGAAAGGAGAAGCTATCATCTCTTCCCCTTTATCCCATTTCATTGGATCAATCATTCATGCAAAGTGGGGACTAGACTTCATTTCAGCAATTACCCCAAATTCAAGCCAAGGCCACAAGTAGATACTTACTACAACAAACTATTTCACCAAATGAATCTGAATCGGTGGAACCAAAAGAAGCAAATGAATCGAACATCTTGGATTTCTATAATGGAATAGCCACCGGGTTTGGAGTCCTTGCCACTATAATATCGGATAATGCATTAGCATTCCTTGGTATAAGGATCAATAAATGGGCTGTAAAAATGGTGTATACTTCAGCACTTCATCAAATTATTACCCTCAAGGTAATGGCCAACAAGAGTCCATTATCAAGAAAGCTATTAAGGATTATCACAAGGACTCTTGATGAAAATCAGAGAACTTGGCATACAAAGCTCAAATCAGCTCTATGGGATGATAGGATCACATCCAAAAGGTCCACAGGAAGCTCCCCATACAAGCTTGTATATGGAAAAGAGGTAGTATTTCCCATATCATTGGAGTTGACCTCTTTGGAGCTCATGAAATAGTTGGAGCTTAGGTCATGCAGATCTGATGGAAGTAGGAGAGGCAAGAGAGCATGCAATGCAGGTCATGGAGAAGGATCAAGCATTGATCAAGAAGACCTTTGATAAGAAAGAAAGAGCAAGGACCTTTCAAGAGGGGGAATTAGTTCTAAAGTGGGATGTAGATTGGGAAAAACCAAGAAAGCATTCCAAGTTTGATGCCATTTGGAGTGGCCCCTACATGGTCACAAGATGTACAAGTAGCAATGCCTTCTAGCTGGCTAAGTTGGATGGTGAAGAATTACAGATCCCATTCAATGGGATCTACCTCAAACAATGCTACTAAAAGGAAAAATTCCTCGCCCTTGTAAAATATTAGCCTAGGTTTTTAATTTTCCTAAGTGCATATGCACATTGTTTTGTTATAGCATAGGTTTTATTTCCCTAAGTGTTGTGGCACAAGTTTTTTTGGCTCTAGGTTTGTGTCATTATACAGTTTGATGCAACTCAAGTGAATGCACCGGGACCTTGTATTTAATTAGGGATACCTATGGTTGCCATAATAGTTGCTAATTTTAAAATAGAACAAATACAGAGAAACTAAAATTGAGTCTCGAAGGGCCCATTTCAAAAATATTCAAGGTCAACTTTAGTTCCAACAATGTCCAAGCGAGGCCATGATTCAGATTTTCAAAGTTCAGATTAGATCAAGCTATCAATTATGAATCCATACCCAATGGATGCTTCAAAAGGAAGTTGATCTCTTCATCTAGTAGGCATATGTCCCCTTTGAGTCACCAAATTGTTATCCAAAATAAGCTCATGCTTATTTCTAGTTAACTGCACCCATTTTTCCTCTTTTAGTGATTCAATCAATTTTTTCAAATATTTTAAGCACTTAATGTCCCCTAAAAAAATTACCATCAAATAGGAAATTTCTTCCCCTTTCCAAAAATATAAATATGTCCTTCTAACTCCTCATGTTTTGCAAGTTATAGGCCGACGGAGCTTGGAAGTGATTTTTGTCCAAAAGCGGACCGGTAGGAATTTTTAAGGATTTATGCCAATGCAGAGAGAGGTGGGGTGGCAGGAGATATTTAGAATATTTTGCAAGTGAAAATTGGAGTTGTGGGGCCACAGAGAAAAATTTTCCCAAGTGAATTTCAGGCCGGTGGGTGCATGGGAGTTTTGGAACTTTTTGCTTTTTACAATTAGGGCAGAAAGTGAAATTTGGGCCAGCAAGCCCACGGCGGATCTTAAATCCAAAATGAAGAAAAATTCCTAAGTCTACAAAGGGACACATGGCCATGTTGAAAAGTCAAAGCAGGATGGTGGGTCATCAGAGGTAATTTGAAATTTTTTCCCGAGAAGGCGTAAAGTGAAAAAATGAGCCACACCTCCGCCGATGCCTAGAGGAGCCACACGTCAAACCTTAATTGCATGTGCAAAGTGGTGAGCCTTGCGGTGAATTTTCATCCAAATGCAAAAAGTGGACCATCGGGCCCGAAAATTATTTTTTCCAAAAGTGAATTGCGTGGTTGTGGGACAATATTTACATTTTGTATTTTTGGTGCCAAAAGGCACAGAGTAAGTTTCAGGCCCGCATGAGACTCGTTCTTGTAACTAGTTTTTTCCATTTTTATATAAACCCGAATCAAACATTCAAATGGACATATCTTTTGACCCAGTGCCCAAAATTTAACAAATTTTGCACCGTTGGAAAGGTCTCGACCTTACCTACGCCATGGAAACCCAAAATTTAATTTCAAAGAGGTTTGGTGCGTGAAAATTGGGAAACCTCTTCATTCCATTCATATGTAATCCGATTGTCCCCAACAACCAGATCAGATTTAATGTGATTTGCCACTCTCTCTTCTTCAACATGCCCAAAGCAAACATAGAGCGACGAACTTGACAGATTGTGGGAGGATTTGTAGAGGAATTGATGGCCAATAGCTAAGCTTTAAATTAGTTTTCCCGCCTCTCTCTCCTTATTCTCTCTGTGTTGCATCTATAAAAGAAGGAGTTGGGCTCATTATAAAGGGTTGGACATTTCTATTTTGCACGCTCCCTTCTCCTCTAGTCTGCAGATGAGTTTGTGGAGTCCTAACCTCCCATTCAAGTTATAATGCTATGTTTTACCTCTTGGACACTATAATGTACTGTATCGACTTTGGAGCAATAATAAATTTTTGTGGATGATTCTCAACCCTCTCATGTGTTTCATTTTTGGCTTCTAATCTTTCATTATAGTTTGGTTACCTATGTATGGTTTTTGTATTGCATTTCTGTGGTTTGTGTTAAATTATAGAACGAGTGTCTAACATTCCTTTGGTGCATCACCTCATTATCTTAGGTTTATTTTTTGTATCTTCTTAACATTATCTCCTCCATAAGATAGATTAGGTTTTAGAATAGATCTCTCCGCAATTTATTTGTGTGCACCGAACATAGGAATACGAATCGACCTTAACTGAGAGCTCTCTCAACTAGCAAGGTCCCACACTTTGAGAGGTGCTCCATATTGTGCTATCACACTCAGAGTCTCAACCCATATGCTTGTAGATATTTAGGGGTGCTGTGATTTTGCACTAACAAAAATTTCTTACATGTGTTTATTTCTTTATCCTAAAGGGTATGGGTTGGAGTGGTGTGTGTAATAGGTTTTTCATACCTCTCAACCACACATTTATTTTTTCTTGGAGTATGGGTTTGACTTGGGTGATGTGGGGTGGAGAAGAAATGATGTGGCATCCTACATGGAACCACATCATCTCCCTCCTCCTCTGTTCTATTTTTAATTTTTTTGGAATCAAATCGGGTCACTTTCTCGGTTTTGGTTCTAGGATTTTTGGGAGTGCTTGCTTGTTGGATTATAGGGAGATTTGAGTATCTTGAGTTGGAGAGATTTTGGGACTTGCTTGAAAAGTAGAGCTATACCATGGCAAGGTAGGATCTTCTACTCTTGTTTTCTTTTTTTTTTTTCTTGTATGTTATGTGTTGTATGGATGTTTGTTCTTGTTTGAAGTGTTTGGTAGTAAATTGACCTTAGGTTGTGTTGATATTTATAAATGGGGATGAAACATGTTTGGAGGCATAAGATATTCTTTGTGTGTTTAGGAAGGAGTGGGTTTTGGATGCCCTACCTTATTCTATTTTATTATTTTTTGTATATTGGGAGCCATAAGAGATAGGAAGGCATAAGAGTGAGGGAGGAATAACAGATAAGATATTGTTATGTAATAAGGGATAAAATACATGGAACAATCCCTCATAGAATCACAACAGTAGAAACTAATATGCAGAAAATATTATAGATCTGAAATAAAAGTGTAGAATAAAAATAACACAACACAAAGAGACAAGTATTTAACATGGTTCACCCAATTTGGGCTACATCCACCAAGAATCAATTTCTCAAATTTTATTACAAGCCACCGCTCTCTCAATACAATACCCAAATTTGTTTGGAGCTATGCTCAACAAACTCTATAGAATTCACACCCAAATTCATACACATCTACAATGTTACATACTTTACCATATGCACAAAACCACATAAGTAAACAACTACTTAAGTAGTTTTACAAAATTGTGGGTATAAAAACCGTGGGCAAAAACCATCGATAAACTTGTGGGTCAAAATTTCTGCCCATATGAGAAAAAGCACATTTCCTAGTATATCAAGCACATTTCCTAGTATATCGGGAACATTTTTTTCAAACCCTAACTAGACAATTGTGGAGAGTGTACATTAATCCCTCTTTGTAAAGCCTTCAACACTTTAACAAATGAAAACAAGATCCACAACCTAACAATCTCCCACTTAGAGACTAGTTTTCCTCTAAGGAAGCTTCTCAACCCTTCACTAGTTTCCATGAGGACCATACAAAGCTAAAAATAGTTTCTATTTTTCCCTTTTGACCACCATGGTCATCATGTCTACAAGATTCGAATGTTATGAATCTTCTCCATCTTTAACTTCTCTTCCTCCAAAGATGTCCTCATCAAATGGTACCTTAACTATATATGCTTCGTCCTAGAGTGGAAAGCAGAGTTCTTAGCTACATGTATAGCACTATTGTTATCACTATGTAACTTTCCTTCCTCCTACTTATGCCCAAAATCCTCAAGTAAGTTCTCAGTAACCAAATCATTTCTTTTCTTTCCTCTATGGTAGCAACATACTCAGCCTCCATGCTTGACAAAGGCACCATATTCTGTAGTCATGAAATATAGCTTATTAATGTCCCACCTATAATGTAAACATAACCTCGACATGCTCCTCCTGCTATCTACATCTACATTAATATTTGAATTTACATAACCAAACAAAGTAGTGTCTAATTCATTGTAGCGCAAAATTATCCCCATGGTCCCTCTCAAATATTGAAGGATCCACTTTACTACCTTCCATTGATCTCTACCTAGATCACTCATAAATCTACTCACTAATCTTACTGCATGAGAAGTATCAGTCCTGGTGCACATCATGGCATACATCAAACTTTCAACCACCGATGAGTAAGGTACCTTGGACATCTAGTTTCTCTCCTGCTCTGTCTTGGGACACTACTCCTTTAATAGCTTAAAATGGCTTGCCAAAGGAGTCCTAATGGTTTATCATCCTACATATTAAACCTCTCCAATACCTTCTTAATGTACTCTTCCGAGATAAATTCATCTTTCGTTCCTTCCTATCTCAAGATATCCTCATACCAAGGATTTTTTTCTACCCCCAAATCCTTCATAAAGCAATGGATTCACTTAGTTGCTTCCTAAGTACTTTTATTCCCTACATGTTTTTACTGCAACCAACATGTCATCCACATACGACACAGAGAATTATATAATTAGCATCCTCAAAATTCTTTGTATACACATAATGGTTAGAATGACAACTAATATAACCTTGCTCCATCATGAAGCTATCAAATTTCTTATACCATAGACATGGAGAATGTTTCAAGCCATACAAGATCTTCTTCAGTTTGCACACCATCTCCTCTTTACCTTTGACCTCATAGCCCTTTGGTTGCTACATATATAGTTCCTCCTCCAAATCACCATGGAGAAATGCAGTCTCTACATCAAGCTATTCTAAGTGCAAGTCTTCTGTTGAAACTATTCCTAGAATGGTTCTAATAGAAATCATTTTTACTACAAGAGAAAAATATCATTCTTAATATTTACCTTTTTTCGTGCAAACCCCTTGACCACCAACCAGGCCTTGTATCTTTTCTTTCCTCCTCCTTCCTCTTTGACTCTGAACACCCACTTGTTATGTAATGATCTTTGGCCTTCACGTAGCTTCACCAAATCCCATGTCTGGTTCTCCATGAGAGCCTAATGTTCCTCATCCATGGCTTGCTCTCACTTCTTCCTAGCATCTACCTACATTGATTCATCAAAGATCTTTGGCTCTCCACTATTAGTGAGTAATAAATAATAAAGAGAAGGAGAAAAATGTTTAGGTTATCTTCTTACCCTAGAATACCTCCTCAATATAGGATTTTGGGGTTCCTGTTAAGGAGGTTCTGAATCGATTCATGTGTTACTTTCACATCAAGAATATCCTCTACTACTATATATTATTTCTTGGATTCTTCCATGTTTTCCTGCAAATGCTACTTATCCATGAATTTCTCATTAAATACCACATCCCTAGATAGGATGATTTTCTTGTCCCTAATACTCAAACATTCATATCCAAATTCATCACCACCATAACCACTAAAAGTACATTTTTCTAATTTATCCTCTAGTTTGGTCCTATCATCCTTTTCTATATGGAAAAACACCTCACATCCAAAGACTCTAAGAAATGAATAATCAAATTTCTTACCATACCAATCCTCATCGGTATGGCTCCATCCAAGGAACTTGATGGTCCTCTATTTATCAAGTACATAATTTTGTTCACCGCTTCTACCCCAAAAAAAATAGAGGCAGTCCTCTATGTAACCTCATGCTCCTAACACATTTCATTATTGTTTTGTTCATCCTTTCGAAACCTCATTCTATTGCAGCGAGTTCTTGGAACAATCATTTTCTTACGAATTCCATTCTTAGAACAATAATCATGAAAATCATTCTTTGCAATACTCCCCTCAATTATCTCGACTTGAGATATTTTAGCTTAAGACATGTTTCATTCTCTACCAAAGATTTCCATTTAACAAAAGTTTCAAATACACAAAATTTGTTTCTATTACAATAAACCCAAACTTTCCTTCTTGCATTATCAATAAAAGTAACATAATAACTTGAACCCCAAGAGATGATACCTAAGCTAACCCCAACACATGAGAATACACTAGCTCTAACTTACACTCTTTCTTTGTAGGTCTAACCTTGAGAAACCTTACTTGCTTTTGTTTCCCATATATATAGTTGTCACAGAACTCTAAACATGTTTCGTATATCTAGGAAAATCCTTCTTTATGATCTACATGCCCTTGTGGCTCATATGATCGAGCCTATAGTGCCAAAACATTGTATCTATCTGAAGCCACAAGATTACAAAATTTAGTGCTATAAGTGGTTAAATACAAGGTTCCAACCTTCTTACCTCTTGCCACCACTAGAGCACCCTTGGTAACCTTCCAATAGTCCTTGTAAATATCACACAAGTACAACCAACACTCCCAAACCGGCCTCTCGATATCAAATTTTGTTTTAAAGTAGGCACATGTCTAACATCCTTCAATAACCATGTATTCCCATTCGCATCTTATCCCAAACAGAACCTTTTCCAAATATACTACAAGGCTCATCATCACCAACAAAAACATGCCCAAAATCCCTTGAACATAATCAACAAAATAATTCCTATGTGGAGCAGCATGGAAAGAAGACCCCGAATCTAAAACCGAAGATTTAAGTAATATTGTGCAAAGAAAGAATCAAAGCATCCTGACATACATTAACCGTTGCCACATTTTCCTCCTTATTTTCTTCATGTTGTTTCTTTTATCTCGATTCTCCCAACAATTCTTCCTTGCATGTCCAAACATTCCACAAAGTGCCAAAGATATATCTATCTTGCTTTTGGATTTTGACCTTGCTCGATCTTTCGATTTTCCATGGCTTCCTCTCTCGTTATTACGTCTCCCTCTAGTTTCCATTGTCAAAGCATTCCCCAAAGTAGAAAATTCCCGAGAGATTTTCTTTGCATTTCCTCACTTATAATCACCCCTATAACATCCTCAAACTTCAACTTTGAGTTAGTTGGAACCAAGTTGTTTTCCGCCATTACCAAGCTATTCCAACTCTCAAGTAAAGAGAACAAAATTAATAAATCCGTAACATCTTCATCAAATTCTATTGTAACCAAAGATAGCATATTTATAACTGTATTAAAATCATTTAAATGATTTATTACTAAAACATTCTCAGACATCTTCATATTAAACAAATTTTTCATTAAAAATATCTTGTTAGAGGCGAGAGGGTTTTTCATACAACTTCCCTAATGCATCCATCAGTTCTTTTGTATTATTTTCCTTTGAAACATTAAATAATACCATATATGCAAGACACAACTAGATTTTCCTAAGTTCCTTCCTATCTAGAAAATCCCTTTCCACATCTCTATTGCTCGAGGATTTGTTCACCTTCTCAAACAATGGAATATAAAGATCCTTCTTATAAAGGTAATTTTCGATATGCATCTTTCAAAGACTGAAATTATGCCTATTCAATTTATCAACCCTTTATCTTCCATCATCTGTCATAGCTCCCACTCAATCTAAAACTTTCCTGTGATTCAAGACTTCAGTAAACCAAACCATGCTCTGATACCAATTGTTAGGAAATAAGTGATAAAATATGTGGAACAGTCCCTCACAATATCGCAACAGTAGAAAATAATATGCAAAAAAAATTATAGATCTGAAATAAAAGTGTAGATAAAAATAACACAACACAAAGAGACAATATTTAACATGGTTCACCTAATTTAGGCTAATTCCACCAAGAATCACTTCCTCATATTTTATTACAAGCAACCTCTCTCTCAATACAATACCAGATCTGTTTGGAGCTATGCTCACCAAACTCTACTGTAATTCGGACCCGAATTCATACACATCTGCAATGTTACCTACTTTACCATATGCACAAAACCACATAAGTAGGAAAGCTCGTGTAAGTAGTTTTATAGAACCGTGGGTATCAAAAACCATGGTAAAAATAGTCCCATAGACCTATGGGTCAAAATTTCCACCCATATGGGAAAAATCACATTTCCTAGTATATTGGGCAAATTTCCTAGTATATCGAGGCACATTTATTTCAGAACCTCGATGAGACAACTATGGAGAGTGTACAAGTACTCTTAGTTTACAGTCTTCAACACTTTCACACATGAAAACAGGCTCCACAACCTAACAAATATGTTCTTGTGGGAGGCATAAGAGATTTTGGGATTGATTGTGTTGTGGAGGATTTTATAGGTGGGCATTAAAACCCTTGGGAGGCACAAGGGCACCCCCATGTTCCTATCTCTACTTGGCTTATTTTGGAGCCATTGTTTTGGGAAGTTGTGTTTAAAAATGATTATTTTTCTGTGTTTATAGTTCTTGTGTGTTGTTGCTTAAAAGTAAGGGTGGAAGAAGTGTAGGGTTTCCATGTGTTGGTTCCCTCCCTTATTGCCTTGTGGTTGGGGCTCGGGGGCCAATGAGAAGAATTTCTTATTCTTATCATTGGGCTTTTGTTCGGTGGAGAGTGTTGCCTCTCCCCATTTTTGGTTGTTGTGATCAAGTGAAGAGAAGATGGAGCTTGGTTGGAGATTTTATTCTTGGAGCAATAATAGAACACAAAATTTATTAAATTATAATTTTCCTTCTTGTAAAAAAAATTCTACTTCAAGTGGAAGATTATTGTATTATTGTTTTGAAAGATAAATTGTATTGATTATTAGTTATTAAGATTGTATTGTAGGTTGAAAAAAGGAAAGAAAGACATTTTAGTAAAGCTAGTTTTGTTGTAATAGAAATGAAGTTGAAAAGGGAAACATCTTGTTCCCATTGTAGTTGATTTATTTTCTCACACAAGTGTGTTTTTGTTGTTCTAAACTTTTTGGAAATATTTTTGAAAGTATCTTGTGGGAATGTTGGAAATTTGTATGAAGGAAATATTAAATTTTATTGTATTACTTGGAAGGCATGTAATGGAAAAGTTAGACTATTTTGTGCATTTTCTTGTATTGTTTGATAGAAAGAAAAAAACTTGGATGTATAGATGGAAAGAAATTCAATTATAATTGTCTTTTATTTGGCCAATGGAGTAGGTTAATTTCTAATTATTTTTTTGTAAATAAATTTCATAGTTGTAAGTAGACCTTAGGTTCATTAATTTTTTAAATGTATTACTAAGTTAAATTAACTCATTTAAAATCAAATATCTAGAAATGTGACAAGGATGGATGAAATAAAGTCTAAACCAACACATGGTAATATTCTAACAATTTATAAAAGAAATTTAGCACAAGTATAACACTTAGTAAATAATATAAGTATTTCACTTTGGTATTAGTAGATATAATAAAATATATTGTTATTTTGTTAATAATAATAATGGATACGTAGTTATTATATTTATATACCTTTAATGTATGTATGTATGTATGTATATAAATATATATATATATATATATATATATATATATATATATATATATATATATATATATATATATATATATATATATATATATATATATATATATATATATATATATATATATATATATATATAAAAGTCTTACTCTATAATTTAAAAAAAAAAAAAAGATTAATCCTTGACTGTACAACACTTAAAAGCTTACAATTGCGACGGTATTAGTTTTGGTAGGGAATAGGGTTGGGGAGAGTTGGTGACCCCACTCCCAACCCCATCATCAAGCTGTGATGGGGATTGAGGTCGGTGATCATCCCCTCAACCCCAACTATTGTCTATTAACATTAAAGCCCCTACATATATTTTAATCTCTACGACTTTGCAATTTATGTGGTGTGCAAAATGCAACCCACGGTCGAAGCATTTTTTAAATTGTTTTATATATATATAACAACATATATAGGTATTAATTAGTGTATTTTATTTATATTTTGGGTTAATAAAGAAAATTTCAATATATATGTATATATTAATTTACACAAATGAAAACACATACCATTTGACCATTAAAGCAAAAGTGGGCAAAACCCATATGCCCATTCTTGAAAACCTTAAAAATATGAATTAAATAAAATAGATGAATACATTAAAACCCTAAATGAGGCATGCATGTCTCTCAAAAATCTTGAGATGGCCTCTAATGGCTTCCTCCTCCTCCTCCTCCAATGTGCAAAACAAAAGAGAAATAATAAGTCAAAAGAAAAGAGAAAGAAGTATTTCATAAGAAAACCCGAGGTTAGTGGAATTATTTCATCTTGTGGCCCCAAATTAATCCATCCAATGGATGGGATTAATCCCTACAAAAAGTAGGTGGGGAGTTGTTGAGTAAAATTGAAATTTTAAATTTTAAATGCACGGGGTGAATTTTTAGGGGGCACTTATGTTGTGTAGTGTGTGGGATTATTTTTCTAACCCTTGTGCTAAATTGAAAACCTTGTTAATTGTTTAAATTGTTGATGACTAAGCTAGGGGATTTTTTAGATATCTTGTTCTTGTTGAATTCGTTAAATGCTTACATGAAATTTGCAGCTATGTGTGTTGTTAGAAAAAGTAACAGATCACATAGTCTACAATTTCATGACTATCTTCTAGAAAAGTAACACAAGGCCCCGAAGGACAGGTTGTGTTGTCTTGATGAAAGACATCAATTCGAGAATAGATGAAATGTTAAGTTTTGGGACAACAAACATAAGCATATTAAAAATCAAAGTTAATTACAGGATGTTATAGGTATTATTTAATTTTATTTCCTTCATGATTAACACATTCAATTCTTTTATTGCAGTTTTTAGTTCATCATACAATCCATACAGAAAGATAAATGTAGAAATAAATATACAACTCAATTTTTAGAATTCAATGTTTTATTCATAAGGAATTTTCAAATGTTTCCCACACAAGTTGTGGATGTAACTAAAAAGTAAAGTATAGCTACTGAAATAAGAGGTACACATGCATGAAAGAGAAAATAAAGGAGTATGAGTGAACCCATCATTCCTTGGGGTTTCTTCTTTGGTTGAGATATCTCCATTTCCAACTTTGTTCCTTCTTCATCTTCGTTGCTGAAATCATTGTACCTTAAAAAAGAAGAGAAGAAAGAACTATTAGTTACAAGCTTAGGATCAATCCATATTCCTATACTATCCTAATTCATGCATATGAATCTCTTAACAACAGGAGATATAGTTTACTTGAAGATCAAATTGCATACATGTTTTACTCACTCAGAAAGAAAAAGAGAAAAGAAAGGAAAACCATGGACACAAGAGAGGCCAAAAAACCTAAGTATTTTCTAACTATTTTCTTAAGTGTGCATGTATAGGTTGTAGCCAAGAAGAAATAGATAAGTCATAAGTACATGCTGGAATGAAGGAAAAATGAAACTCATGTTTTTTGCAACTAAAGAAGAATCATATTTCAAGCTAAATTGTCCTACAAATGGAAGAACTTTTATCAATAATTAATAATGCTTTAAAAGAATTTGTAAATGTTGATACAAAAAGTTTAACAACTGCAAGAAGATAAAGAATTAGATTCCAACCAAATCAAGTTCAATGGAAAGAAAGGATTACATTCTATATTGTAAATCAGAAAATAGAATACTACAGTGAAAAAAAAGAATTTTGGAAAAAATTTCCAGGAATTTGCCATGAAAAATCAACATTTTAAATTTTCTAACATGCCAGAAATACTACTATCAAGGAAATAAAGCATCTAAGTAAAAGAAACAAGATTACAATATTCCAACAAAGTGACAAAATCATCTTCAGAATCAAAGTATGCAATTATAGGTTTCAAGGGATCATTTCAGAAGGTGAAATCAAAGAAGTTTAAAAAGAATGCAAAGTTTTAGACATTTCATTTTTTACAGACTTTATCAAACTTATGAGGTTAACTAATTTCAAGGAACAAAATGTCTCTATAAAGCATACAAATATTGAAGTATAACCTAGTGAACCAAAGAGGAAAAATGTGCAACATCCTAAAGTACGGTTTTAGAAATAAAGCAAGTATTAAGTGTTAGAATGTTGCTAGTATAGCTTCAAAGCTCAAAGTGTTAGAGATAAAAGGTGTCCACAAAATTTCAAAACATTTTAGAATCCATAAAATATCTCACAAGAAACAGTGATTTTTTCAATACAACAACAGTTGACACAACAATTGAACATCTAAGAAATAACAACTAGTGAAGGAACCCACAACAAGTAAAAGGTTACTAACAGAGCTAGGAGGAGGCCAGTAAGTTCCGGAAAAGGCTCAAGTATTGACTGAGAAATTTGAATAGAAAACTCATACATATCCAAGTCAAAGAAATATTCAAGTATTTCAGAACTCACTACTTAAGTTTCAACAAAAAACTACAGTCACCGATTCAAAATCAAAGAATTTTAAAATGATGCAGAAGCTAGATTTGGGAAGAAAAAAAGTCACAAATCTACAATTTCCACAAGGAATTATGACATAAAATTTTAAAGGAAATTATCAAGGGCATTCATAGCTCCCAGGCCAAGTTCCCATAACTCAAACAAAAGCTAACAGATAGCTATAAAAAAACACACTCATGGTGGCCACATTTCCCAGATTTCCAAACAGAAAGGCTCTCAAGTGAGTAATATCTAAAACTATGCCACACAAAAGGAGATACCATAAGTATTCATGTTCTACAGAAAGCTCTAGAGAAGTACAAGAAACTTAATTAAAAGAGAAAAGCAAGATAGAAATTCTTTTATTCTTTTAGAGTAACAAGATGACGGAGATCGAGAAAGAACTTACCTATAGGGGTCGAGGTGAATGTTTCTCAAAAATGATCAAGATCAAAACCAAAAAGAAGAACCTCAACAATTTTCAACGTGAAATGACCAAGGCCGAGCCAAAAAACATAGGAAATGTAAATAAAAGAATGGGTTATAGCAAATTTTTAAAGACAAAATAGCAAAAAAAACAACAAGTAATACTCAAGATGAGTTCAAGAAAAAGCTCACCTTTTTCAAGACTTACTTTCCCCATCAATCGTGTGATAGTTACATAGTCGAGCTTGAATCCACGACACTAGTGGATCAATTTTGAAAACATACCCAGATAATGTGATCATGACCACAATGACCTTGCTCAAAAGCTCTAACCAAATAGAGAAAAAGAATCAAATGTAGATATTTCAGAGCCTCAAGGTGGATTTGCAGAAGAAAGCCGAGCCCAAACACAATGATAACTATATTAAAAATCCAAACCTATAAGGATTTTAAAGAGAGGAAAGACAAGAAAATATAGATGCTTGATGGAACACAAGACTAAAAAAAGGGAACAAAAGATGAGTTTCAACACATCAATAATGGTGTTTTACAAAAACATTTCCATGGGTTCGCCTCTCTCTATGAGTAAAAGAATGACCAAAGAATAGGGTTCAAGTTATTTTAACTCACCTACCTCAACCACAACTTAACCTAACTCACCTGGAGTTAGTAATCAAATGGTCCAAATTCAACATGTACGAAGATCAAAGGCTGAAGATTGAGCTCCATTATTCAATGCAAACCATCATGGTCAATTCCCACCTGGCCACATTTAATGCAGGGTTAGAAACCCTAACTATAGTTTCATCAATGACATCAAATTCATCAAGGAAAAGATCAACATTTAGAATTAATCACTATTATCAAAGAAACTCTACTTGAGTTAGTCATGCCACTGACCAACTATAGAGGGGGTGAGTCATGTGCAAAGGGGACCAACCTCATGTTTTAAAATAATCATTACATATTGAATTTTATAAGTCTAACCATAGTCTATGTAACCAATAATCAAAAGGGCCGACCACCATCATACCAACAATGATCACTCAAAAGGTAGGTTTAAGCCTTAGTCACCAAGTGTTATCCAAATTGCAAAAGCCGACAAAATATACCATGCAATATAATCAAAGGTGGCAGACCATATAGTGGGCTATGTGTATTTAAAGGTGGCCGAATGTAATGTTTTCCCCTTTTTCAAAGTGCCTTATATTATTTCAAAACCATGGTAATTTGCTAAGTCCACAAGAGTGGCCAAACCAGTGAAGACTAATGGTGAGGAGCAAGGGTGGCCCCACATACTGCAGAGAGAAAAGGAAGCATGTGCACATGGACAAGTGGTCCCTACAGTAGATGATTTACTTTACAAATATTACAATTATTGTAATTATTTTGTTCTTGCATAGGGAGTTATTTTTACATGCCTTCACAAGAGGATAGAATAGACAAGAGGACAAATTCACATGCACAAGGAAAGAGACTTGTCCAAAGCAAGCAAGCTTATTATTAGCAAATTATTCACCTTTATTTTCTTAAAAATAGAACAGTCAACTTCAGTTTGACTGTAATGTAATCAAAGCTATTAATGCCTATTTGTAATTGCATGTTCTATTTTTATTCCTTTATCTATTATTAAATAAAGGATAAAAATAGGATGCATGGGTGAGTACAAGCCTTAATCTATTTTTAGGAAGGGTGGGGAAATTATTTTGCTATATATTGTGTGCTTTGGCAAAGCACAAGGAGGACTTTTGGATTTAGGAGTATTAAGCAATTTTTGCCAATTTTTCCCTCTATGAATGTGAAGTTTTTCTACCTTTCCAATTATTTGTAGTCTTGTGTATGTTTCTATTAGTCTTGTGAATGCAAATTCCTGGTTAATTATCTTACCCTGCTACAAATTTAGTAATTTCTACATGATGTTAATGTGTATGTTTAGCTTAGCAATATTGTTGTGATACTTTCCCTCAATACATCCAAGTGTTTACCCTTAATATTTTATAGAAAAATTGTTGGTTCATGCATCAAGAATCCTTTCACATATTAGTTGTGCATATACTCAGTCAAAGCCCTCATATAAATTTGGTGTATCACCTCAGTTTTAAACCTTTTATAGTCATCTTTTCCCCTTAACCCCATAAAATCAATTTAGGATACATCAATAAGGAACCAACCTTGATATCGGAGACTCACCTCAAAATAGGTATACCCATAGACCTGAGGTGTTTCCATTGTATCTACGAAAAGAGAGATCAATTTTCAAGCTTAGAAAACTTGCAACCATCTCTCTACAGGGTGCACTTTCGAGAGATAACAATTTTAGCACGTTTGGTGGGACAGAAAATCAGATCTGCATGCAAGTTACAAATATCTATACAAGATCTACAATATATTTACAGCAGATCAAAAGTTACTTTCGGGAGCAAGTTACAGCAATTTATTCTAAAGATTTTAAGATCTTTTGGTGACTTTGTAAAGCTGATTTTAGACCAGTATTATAGCATGTTCCATGCCTAAAGTGACTACAAGATCATCAGTAAGAGGAATTCCTCCTGAGTTTGTTTCTTTACCTTTGAATTTTGCTAGAAGGAGAAGATTTGGTAATACTTTACCCTATAATAGACCTGGTTTTGATAACCCTCCTCCTAATATTCCTTCACCATGTATCAATTTCTCTATTAACATCCTATTTTTTCCAATGGCTATTCAACCACCTAGAATTTTGTGACCTTTACTAATGACAGCCCATTAGTAATTCCAATTTATCATGATATCCCTAATGCTGCCATGAAAAGTTTGCCATCATTCATTGGTGAAAATCAAGTTACACCTTCAAAACACATTAAAGATGTTGTAGCCTTATGTGTAGTCCATAATATTACTCATGAAGATGTAGCCTTGAGACTTTTAGCTGCATCCTTTAAAGGAAAGCCTTGCAATGGTATAGAAATCTAGAGATTGGAAGCATAAGAACTTGGGATGATTTAGGTGAAAATTGCTGAAACAATTTCAAGATAATTCAAGATCATTTATCTCTTATAGAACAATTGTCTACTATTAAAAGAGCTCCTCATGAATACATGTCTAGTTTCAACATCCATTTTTCTAGAACTTGGGAAAGAATCCCAGCAAGTGTTAAGCCTCAAGCTGATCACACTTTCCTTTATTATCTCAGAGCATTAAATAGTGATATTTCAACTATGATTCAATCTATGGGAGGTGATACTCTTCCGAATGCTTATGATATTGTTATAAAAGCTGAAAATAGTCTTATTCAAGCTGGAAAATTAGCACCAAGGCCTTCAATGCCTTTTTTTGGTAGATTTAGCCCCTATCCCACAACCTATTACAATTATGGAACCTATTATTTGCAGCCCCATCAGATGATGTATTTAAAGCTTTGCAAACTATGGGGAATAAGTTGAATTTAATTGAAAATAGACTTGCATTACCTAGCAGACCTTATCAAGCTCCTTATCAGAAAAATCAACAAAATAGCAAAATAGGCAGCCTTACCAACAGAATCAAAATTATAGGCAACCTTATCAGCAAAGGCAATTTGATCCAAATGCTCCTAGTTCATCTAATGCTTTAGTCCTAGTTAATATGGCTATAGAAGAGTGGTGTCAACCTTGTAATCAACCTCATTCAGCTACAAATTTCCCAAATGCTTTTCTAAACATAAGTCTTATTGCACAACCTCAATCTGAGACATTATTCATGCCTCAAATGGAGGGTGGGCAACAAGATACTCAGGTTAGAAAGCACCTGAACAAAATTTAGTCAGTTTCAATGAGGATGATTTCATTGTAGTTACCACTAGAGCTCAAGAAAAGGTTATTGAAAGTTAAAAACAACAAAATAGGCATTTTCTTACCCACTGTCACTGATAAGACAACATCTACAGCCCCAAAACCAGCTAACAATCCTATTGTTCCACATAAAAATAACAAGTGTTCAAGATGTATAAAAGCAAAAAAAAATACAACCTGATCCAAGAAGATTATTTATACCTCAAATATCAAAACAACTGAAGTAGAATCAATTTTTGCTAAGGCCTATGCTAAAACAATTGAATCTATCTCTAAAATTGTTTCTTCTTTTAACATTGTTGATGTAATGAAAAAGCATAATGTTAACATCTCAATGTGGGATGCTCTAAGTATTCTAGGACAACAAGATTTACTTTCTCATGAACTAGCTAAGCTACAAATTTCTTCTAAAAAACAAAAAAGGAAGTTCAAAAAATAGACATGGTCCTTAGAATGTTTGAACAAGACCACATCAAAGAAGTTAAATGGATGGTTCATAAAGTTTTAAATGCTCATGACATCAAGAAGCCACCACCATTTTATTTATCACTGATTATTGGAGAACATCTAGTTCATAATTGCATGGTGGACAGTGGTGCAAAACAACACAGTTATGCCAAAAGAAATTGTAGAAAAATTGGGTCTGCAGTATGAGCCTACAGAAAAGAGTGTCTTACAGCTTGATGGAACTACAACTAATATAGTTGGTGTAATCAGAAATCTGGAGGTAACATTGCATGCTTTCCCAAACATTTCTATTCTGCAAGATGTCATTGTTGTAGATTTACCTCCTTACTTTACATTATGCTTATCTAGAGATTTCACAACAAAATAGGAGGTTATCTCTCTTCAAATTGGTCCTCCTTATTTTTCACTACACATTATGGCACCAAAGTTACTATCAATTCAAAACCATTGGCCATATTTCACATTGAGCCTCACTCTTCAAATGCAGTGGCTAATTATTCAACTTTAGATCAGTTTGATTTTGATGATGTAGCTCATGTTTCAGCATTAGATGGTGTTTCTAACCTATTTATGGATGAAAATATAGTTGAAGAACATGCCCATGATCCTTTTAAGGAAGTTGAAGAACATATTTTTTGGTGTGTATTGTATGCATGAAGAAAATACACCACTTCCTTGTTGTCCAAAACAAAAATTTCAGCAAAAGGGATTTGGAAGCTTCATTTTGATGGAGCTAAGAACAAGAAAGGATAGGGAGTAGGTTTGATGCTCACTTCCCCAACAAATGAAAGGTATTTCTCAACTTTGAGTCTCCATTTTTCATGCACTTATAATGTAGTTGAATACGAAGCATTAATTCATGGCTTACTTTGGGCCAGAAAGAGAGGTATCAACACATTAAATATTTTTGGTGATTCTGAGTTGGTTATCAATCAAGTAAAGAATTTTAATATCTGTAAGAAATCCATTAATGAAGTCTTATAAGACAAGAGTTTCAGACTTAATGGAAGATTTTGATGCTATTAATATTAATTCCATCCCTAGAACTGAAAATAAGCATGCAAATAGACTTACAAGTAATTGGTGCTAGCTTTGAAATGCTGGAATGGATAGAGAACAAAAAAATTCAGCCCCATATTAAGTTGATAGTCAAGCCTTCTATACCTGATAATGATTTGAACTGGCAGGTTTTTAAAATGATAATCAAATTTGTAGGTTTTTGCAGCAAGAAGCTGAATTTTTCTGTAGTAAATCAAGACAAATTACAACACTTATATGGTGACCAGATTGTTCAGTTAAAGACAAAAATAAGCTGCCTTGAGGTCTAGTCACATTAGAAGACATCTTCAAGCACTGATGATCAGTTAAGGAAAGACAAAACTAAGATGTCAACACATGCTGATAATTATGAAGAGGTCTCAGTTGATGAAGGAAAAAAATTTGTTTCTCAGAAAGGTATGTTCCTTAGTTGAAAAAGCAGTCATTTATTGATCTTTGCAAAGAATTTAAAGATGTTTTCACTTGGAGATACCAAGACCGAAAGGGTTTGATCCTAGTTTAGCACATCATACTATTGAATTACAACCAAATTCTAAACCAGTTAGGCAGAAATAGAGGCATGTGAATCCCAAAATAGAGCCTCTAATGAGGAAAGAATTATCTAAGTTGATTGAATTAGGTATTATCTTTCTAGTTAAGCATTCAAGTTGGGTAGAAAATCTTGTTCCTGTTAGGAAGAAGAATGGAGAAATCAAATTATGTGTGGATTTCAGAGATCTTAATAAAGCTTCATTAAAAGATCACTACCCACTTCCAAACATGGATTAGATTTTAAGAACAGTTTTTGGTTCAGATAGACTATCTCTTCTAGATGGTTATAGTGGATACAATCATATTTTAGTTCGAGAAGAAGATAGGTACAAAACAACTTTTACCACCAAGTGGGGTACTTATGCTTACAAAAGAATGCCTTTTGGCCTTTCAAATGTTGGTGCAACATTTCAATGCAATGGACATGGATTTTCACATCTTATTGAATAAATGCATCCTTGTTTATTTAGATGATGTTACTATATTTTGAAAGATTCTGATGAACATCTAACACATCTAAGGAAGACATTTTCAATTATGCGTAAAATTTGGAATATCTTTGAATCCTAAAAAGTCTATCTTTTCAGTACATCAAGGAAAGTTACTTGGTCATATTGTTTCTAAGCAAGGATTAGTAATTGATCCTTTCATAATCAAAGCCATATCACAACTATCATTTCCTCATCATAAGAAGGCATTATAGAGTTTTCTTGGAAAAATCAACTTTGTTAGAAGATTTGTTCTAGATTTTATAACATTGGTTAAACCATTGACAACTATGTTAAAGAAAGAGAAAACTTTCTCTTAGACCAGCGAAGGGAGAGAAGGGTTTGAAGCAATCAAAACAACCATCTCTCAAGCTCCTACTCTTGCAAATCCAAATTTTGATAAATATTTTACAATGTATGCACTTACAGGAACTGAAACAATCTCAACTATATTAACTTAGGTTAATGATGAAAATATTGAACAACCAATTGCTTTCTTTGGACAAAGCTTGCATGATTACAAAACAAGGTACACATTTCTTGAAAAACAAGTACTTTCAGTAGTCAGAGGGCTAAATAATTTCAAGTACATGCTTTCAAACAATAAAATTCATGTTCTTGTTTCTCATCCAAGTGTGAAAGCTTTCTTGTTAAATAAAGAATTGAATGAGAAAAGAGCAGGATGGATAACGAAAGTTATGGAATATGATGTTGATATCCGGGTTGCTAAGATAGTTTGAGGAAAAGGTTTGTGTGAGCATCTAATTGCTGATATGGAAAAACAACAAGCTGTAGAACAGAAGATTCAAAACAACATGCTGAAATTACATATCAACAATCAAGACATTATGGTTCAACTAGAAAATCAGCAACCTGAACTTGTTCAAGAAGTTCAGGAATCAAGATGGATGACTGATTTAGTTAACTATCTATAGCATGCACCTATCCGGAAGGTATGGACAAGAATAAATGAAGGTATTTCAGATTACAAGTTATACCTTATATCTTTATCGATAGTGTGTTGTTCAAAAGAGATATAAATGGAGTATTGCTGCGATGTGTTGACTATGATAAAATTAGAAATTACTATCAGAATTCCATGAAGGACCTACAAGAGGTCATTTTTCAGCACATACCACAACCTTAAAAATCATGAAAGCTAGTTACTATTGGCCTAGCATATTCAAGGACTATTTTGAATGGATCAGAAAGTGTAAGAAATGTGCTTTCTTTGTTGGAAAATAATGTTTAGCTTCATTTCCCTTACAACCTATTTTAGTTGATCAACCTTTTATGCAGTGGGGTCTTGACTTTATTGGCATGATAAACCCACCTTCTTCACAAGGACACAAGTGGATCTTAACTGCTATAGATTATTTTACATGATGGACTAAAGCAATAGCCTTGAAAGATGCTAATGAAACTTCGATACTATCCTTTTATGAAGGTATAGTTTATAGATTTGGTGTTCCAAACAACTATCATATCGATAATGTTTTAGCATTTCTTGGTGCAAAGGTAATAGATTGGGCTATCAACCATGGAATTTATCTAATTTCTTCATCTAATTATTACCCACAAGGTAATGGCTTAGTTGAAAGTACTAACAAGAATATTTTAAGGATCATCAGAAGAACACTCAAGGATAATCAAAGAGCTTGGCATCTGATGTTGAATTCAACACTTTGGGCTGATAGAGTAACTCCTAAAAGATCAGTTGGCAATTCACCATACAAGCTTGTTTATGGAAAAGAAGAAAGAATGCCTATTTTAGTTGAGTTACCTACATTAGATTTGTTGCATCAAATGGAGCTACTTGAGAATGAACCATTACAAGTTCATTATGCAGAATTAATGGAGTTACAAGAGCTAAGAGATCAAGCTCATTTGAATATGGAAAAGAATCAAAAATAGATGAAGAAGACTTTTGATAAGAAAGCCAAATTCAGAATCTTCAATGAAGGAGATATTGTGTTGAAATGGGATGTTGATCATGCAAAGCTAGGAAGACACACAAAGTTTGATACAATCTGGAGTGGTCCTTACATGATTTCAGCTTATAAAGGAACACAATGTTTTTTAGCTTTCAAAGCTGAATGGAGAGGAACTTCCCATTCTTGTGAATGGTATGTTTCTCAAACACTGTTATTGAAAATATTACGAGTGATTGTTTAGAGTAGGATTTCCCTTCAATAAGTGCAGTTTCTACACATTACATTGTTTTTCAATTCAATAAGTGCATTCATTGCATGTGATCTAGTTTACCAGATCCTTTCCATTTTTAGTTTCATTTTGGAAGGGTTGGACCTTTCGGAAAGGCAATTTTGGTTTCATGTTTGGACTCCATGCCCAATGGACAAGAGCAAGGAAATGGTCTACAAGCTAGTAGGAAGCTTTCCCCAAGATCACAAAAATGTTGACAATTTTGCACTTGTGCAAAAATGGGCAACTCAAAACTTCATTACGATGGATAGCATTGGTGAAGTATACCTAAGCTAGGGGTTTTTTAGAATATGTTGTTACTATTGAATTAATTAAATGCTTACATGAAATTTGTAGCTATGTGTGCTGTTACAAAACGTAACAGATCACATAGTCTGCAATTTCATGACTATCTTCAGCAAAAGAACACAAGGCCCCAAAGGACAACTGTGTTGTCTTGATGAAGACATTCAATTGTAGAATAGATGAAATGCTAGTTTTGGGACAACAAACATAAGTGCAAGATTACAAAAATCAAAGTTAATTACTGGATGTTACATGTATTCTTTAATGTTATTTCCTTCATGATTAAGACATTCAATTATATTATTGAGTTGTTTAGTTCATCATATAATCCATATAAAAAGTTGAAATGTAGAAAGAAATACAAAACTCAATTTTTAGAATTCAATGTTTTATTCATAAGGAATTTTCAAATGTTTCCCACACAAGCCATGGGATGTAACTAAAAAGTAAAGTACATCTACTAAAATAAGAGGTACACATGCATGAAAGAGAAAATAAAGGAGTATGAGTGAACCCATCATTGCCTTGGGGTTTCTTCTTTGGTTGAGACATCTCCATTTCCAACTTTTTCCTTCTTCATCTTCATTGCTGAAAATCACTGTACCTAAAAGAAGAGAAGAGAGAACTATCAGTTACGAGCTCATGGATCAATCCATATTCCTATATTGTCCTAATTCATGCATATGAATCTCTTAACAACAAGAGATATAGTTTACTTGAAGATCAAACTACATACATGTTTTACTCACTCAGAAAGAAAAAAAGAGAAAAGAAAAGAAAACCATGGACATAAGAGAGGCCAAAAAGCCTAAGTATTTTCTAACTATTTTCTTAAGTGTACAAGTTGCAACCAAGAAGAAATAAATCAAGTCTTTCACTATAAACACAGATTTGAAGAAAATGATAAGTCATACATAATAATACCTATAAAATAAGACATAAGACTAAAATAGAACATGTTTTGGAATGATGGAGGAATGTAACTCAAGTTTTAGAAAGGATTTGTCCTACAAATGGAAGAAATTATAGGCTTCGCCATGTAAGAGAGACTAGAAAATAGAAGTACATGCTTTAAAAGAATTATTTGCAACTAAATAAGAAGAATCAGATTTCAAGAAGCTAAAGTAAAACTGGAAAAAAAGGATTACATTTTGTATTTGAATCAAAAATACTACTGAAACAAAAGGGGAAAAGAGAGAATTTAGAAAAAATTTATAGGCTTCACCATGAAAAATCAACATTTCAAATTTTCCAACATGCTAGAAATACTACTATAAAGGAAATAAAACATCTAAGTAAAATAAATAAGATTACAGTATTCCAACAAAGTGAGAATCATCTTCAGAATCAAAGTATGCAATTAAATGTTTCAATATCATTTAGAAGGTGAAATCAAAGAACTTTAAAAAGAATGAAAGTTTTAGACATTTCATTTTTTACTACTTTATCAAAATCAAGCTAAATAATTTCAAGAACAACACAAATGTCTCTATAAAGCATAAAATATTGAAGTATAACCCAGTGAACCAAAGAGGCAAAACAATCATCCTAAAGCATGGTTTTCATAAATAAAGAAAGTATTAAGTGTATATGATATTAACAAGTAGTATAGCTTCAAAGCTCAAATTGTTAGAGATCAAAGGTTGAACAAAGAAAAGTTCAAAAAGTTTTAGAATCCATAAAATCATCTCATAAGAAACGTGATTTTTCAATACAATACAGTACAACAAAGTTTCACACGGTACACAACATTTGAATATCAGCACAACTAGTGAAGGAAACCATTACAACAAGTAAAAGGTTACTTATAGGAGGAGGCCAATAAGTTCGAAAAGACTCAAGTATTGAATGAGAACTTTGAATCAGAAAACTCATACATATCCAAGTCAAATCAAGAAATATTTGAGTATTTCAAAACTCAATACCGCTTACTTCTTAATTTTAAACAAAAAACTATTATGAACCGATTAAAAATCAAAGAATTTTAAGAGGATGCAGAAGAAAAATTTGGGGAAGAACAAAAGTCACAGATCTACAATTTCCACAATGAATTCTAAATAGAAATTTTAAGGAAATTATCAGGGAATTATAGCTCCTATGCCAAGTTTCCCATAACACAAACAAAATCTAAGGATAGCTATAAAAACCACACTCATGGTGGCCACGTTTCCTAGATTTCTAATAGAGAGGATCTCAAATGAGTAATATCTAAAAATATGCCACATAGAAGGAGATACCATAAGTATTCATGTTCTACAAAAATCTCCAGAGAAGTACAAGCAACTTAATTGAAAGAGAAAATAAGATAGAAATTATTTTATTCTTTTAGAGTAACAAGATGAGAGAGAAGAAAGCAAAAACTACCTATAGGGGTCAAGGTGAATGTTTCTAAAAAATGATCAAGATCAAACCAAAAAAGAAGAACCCAGAATGATTTTCAACTCGAAATGACCAAGGTTGAGCTAAAAACACAGGAAATGCAAAGAAAAGAATGGGTTATCAGTTTTTTAAAGACAAAATAGCAACGATGAAGCAACAATAATACTCAAGGAGGTCAAGACTTACTTTCCCCATAAAGCAAAGTGTGATCATACATGGTCGAGCTTCGAGTTCACGGTGTTTGCAAGAAATGGAAGAAATCATACCCATAAGAAATAACGTGATCATGACCACAATGACCTTGCTCAAAATCTCTGACTAGAGCAAAAGAATCAAATACAGATATTTCAGAACCCGCAAGGTGGATTTTTAGAAGAAAGCCGAGCCCAAAGACAATGATAATTGTTTAAAATCAACCAAACCTTTCTCATAAATACGACATAAAGAAGGAAGAAAAGAAAAAGATGGTCGAGGGAATAGAAACCTAAAAAAAGGGAACAAAAGTCGAGTTTCAACACATCAACAATGGTGGATCTACAAAAAAAATTTTCCATGGTTTCGCCGCTCTCTCGTGAGCAAAGCAAAAGAATGACCAAAGATAAGGGTTCGAGTTGTTTTAACTCACCTACCTCAACCATACTTAACCTAACTAACCTAGAGTTAGTAATCAAATGGTCCAAATTCAACAGGTACGAAGATCAAAGGCTGAAGATCAAGCTCCATTATTCAATGCAAACCATCATGGTTAGTTCCCACTAACCACATTTAATGCAAGGTTAGAAACCCTAACTACAATTTCAGATCAACGACATCGAATTCATTAAGGATAGAGATCAACGTTGGAATTAATCACTATTATCAAATAAACTCTACTTGAGTTAGTCATGCCACCGACCAACTATTGGAGGGGTGAGTCATCGTGCAAAGGGGACCAACCTCATATTTTAAAATAATCATTGCATATTGAATTTTATAAGTCTAACCATAGTCTATGTAACCAATAATCAAAAGGTGCCGACCACCATCATACCAACAATGATCACTAAAAAGGTAGGTTTAAGCCTTAGTCACCAAGTGTTATCCAAATTGCAAAAGCTGACAAAATATACCATTCAATATAATCAAAGGTGGCAGACCATAGTGGGCTATGTGTATTTAAAGGTGGCCAAATGTAATGTTTTTTCCTTTTTCAAAGTGCCTTATATTATTTCAAAACCATGGTAATTTTGCTAAGTCCACAAGAGTGGCCAAACTAGTGAAGACTAATGGTGAGGAGCAAGGGTGGCCCCACATACTACAGAGAGAAAAGGAAGCATGTGCACATGGACAAGTGGTCCCTACAATAGATGATTTACTTTACAAATATTACAATTATTGTAATTATTTTGTTCTTGCACATGGATTTATTTTTACATGCCTTCACAAGAGGATAAAACAAACAAGAAGACAAATTCACATGCACAAGGAAAGAGACTTGTCAACAAGCAAGCTTATTATTAGCAAATTATTCACCTTTATTTTCTTAAAAATAGAACAATCAACTTTAGTTTGACTGTAATGTAATCAAGGCTATTAATGCCTATTTGTAATTACATGTTCTATTTTTATTCCTTTATCTATTATTAAATAAAGGATAAAAAATAGGATACATGGGAGTAAAAGCCTTTATCTTTTAAGAAGGGTGGTGGAAATTATTTTGCTATATATTGTGTGCTTTAGCAAAGCACAAGGAGAATTTTTGGATTTAGGAGTACTCAAGAAATTTTTCCATTTTTTCTCTTTGAATGTGAAGTTTTTTTCCTTTCCAATTATTTGCAATCTTGTGTATGTTTCTATTAGTCTTGTGAATGCAAATTCCCTAGTTAATTATCTTACCCTACTACAAATTCAGTAATTTTTGCATGATGTTAATGTGTATGTTTAGCTTAGAAGTATTGTTGTGATACTTTCCCTTAATATTTTGTAAAAACTATTGGTTCATGCATCAAGAATCCTTTCACATATTAGTTGTGCATATACTCAGTCAAAGTCCTCATATAAATTTGGTGTATCACCTAAGTTTTAAACCTTTTACAGTCATATTTTCCCCTTAACCCTAGAAGAAAATCAATTTAAGATACATCAATAAGGAACCGGCCGATACAGAGACTCACCTTGAAATAGGTATACCCATAGACTCCGAGGTGTTTCCATTGCATCTACGAAATAGAGAGATGAATTTTGCAAGCTTAGACAACTGCAGTCATCTCTCTACGGGGTGCACTTTAGAGAAATAACATAAACCTTGTCACCTTGTGGGATTAATATGACTTTAGTAGTTAATTAAATAGACCTTTTGTATCCATGGTATTAATTTGTTCTAGTTGACTATAGTGGAAATCAAATATTTTTCAAAATGAAATTTAGGGGAAACTAAACCAAGCCTTAGACTAACCTGGTTTCTTCATAGGTATTTAGGGTATTATTATTTTTACTATAAAGGGGATTAAATAAGAAAACTTATATTATGAATTTAAAGTAATTTAGAAACATGAATGCGATAAGCTGTTAATTCAAAAATTTTACGGGCATGTTTTTAAAAATAAATTATTCCATTAATTTTCTAGCTTACCCTAGGTTGTTCTTGGGTTTCATACAGGAAAATTTTAAACTATGTATCAAAGTCATGGATTCAAATCTTGGACCCTTGGGCACATTGGAAAACACGAGACATGAACATTTAACCTAGCGCAAATATTTTTTTAGACCTAGAAAACAACATTGTCGATAATTGTATAATATAGTAAACATAGAAAAATGAAACAAAACCTAGAATGATGAACTAAATTAAGCCTTGGTCTACATGCGGGAGGCACAGATCCGGATGAGGGGTTATTCCATGTAGATATAGACTTTCCACCTCCAAATCAAGTGTTGTGGTCATTCTACCTCGGAGATATAAATGCAGACACTTTAAAATGTCAATGTCGTTATACGCGGAGGGTCCTTAGGAGGACAACTTGATAGATAGGATAAGGAGCCATAAGTTGAGGATCTTGAATCTCCTCAACACAATGAGGAGTATAGGGTAGAGAACACCCACGTGGAGTTGTCTAGGGAAGATTAATTATAGATGGGACATGGAGAAAGGATTTTAGGGCACAGGGACAAATCTCAGAGCCCTAGGTAGAGGGAGGAGAATGCAGAGAGACCTAGGGGTTGTAATTTTTAGCAATCGACCATATCATGGAGATCTTGAAGCTATGCCCATCTCACTATTCTTTAGATACAAGTGGTTTTCTGGAAGAGGCCTAGTTAGTGAGATTTAGTGGGTGCTTCAAGATCTGCCCATGTAATAGCAACATGAAACCTCATGTTGTGATCCATCTTTGAGGGATGGAGCAGGTGTCTAGTGGAGGACCGAGGAGCAGAAGCTCCACATTGACTATGAGACAATTACAGGAGATCTACAACGAGTGGTTTAGGAGTGGTTACTTATCGACGAGGTTCATTCAGTAGAGGATAAATGAGTTCCATGACCTCCATCATACATCCATGATAGTAGCTGAGTATGAGAGTCAATTTCCAGACCTTCTCCAATATGTCGACTATATCTTTGGATGAGCATGTCCAAATTCATAGGTTCGGTAGGGGTCTCGAAATTAGATTTGCGTGATGCGGTGCGCATTCATTTCCCGTAAACCTTAGTAGAGGTTGCAGAGAAGGCCTACATTATAGAGGAGATGTGGCGGAAGACTCAGCAAACCAGGAACAGAGTGCAGAGCCACATCTAGACGATGCAAGATAATAGGTCATGGGGGTCATCTCCTCCTGCTTGTGGTGGACATGGTTCTACACAGTCTTCATTCAGGCCACCACAAGTATCCACCTTAGTAGCGAGTAATAGACTCGTCTTTCATTCATACCTCCTCAAATATTCAATGCTCAGAGGGGATGGAGTATGGGGCCTCCTCCTAGGGTTCCCATCAGGAGACAGGGTGCACTGAGAGCTCAGTCAGAAGGATCTCATCACCAGAGACATCAGTAGTCCATAGCTGGATCATCGGGATCCATGGTAAAGACATCTATAGTATCTTGGTTGGAGCTTCATCTAACTAGAGAGGACCAAGAAAATATTATGGTTGTGGCATTGTTTGACATCATTGCAGAGAGTGCCAATAAAACCCTAGTAACAAGGGTAAGGAATATATTTTAGAGCCTACAGTTAGTGACATGAGATGTAGCATTTGATCTATGCGCAGAGTCGATAACCGCAAGGTTGAGCACCATAGTACCATGATAGAGACTATAGGTAGCATTGGTTGTGTTCTTTCCTCTATATTGTTTGATTAAGCTAGTATGATTCATTTATTACACCATATTTAGTAGAATGTTATAGGCTGGTGGCAATTAGGTAGGGTCTTATTTCGGACATCGAGATCTATTCGGATCCAAAATCTCTGTAGAATCCTTAGTTGAGGAGTGTGTAGTGGATTTGGGACCCTTCATCACTACCTCGAATCTTTGTATCCTTCCGTTGGGTTCATATGGAGTCATCTTAGGCATGGTGGTTTCGCACACTGAGCTAGAGTGGATCTGTTAACATAAGTCTATATCATGTACAAATGATCTAAGAGTTGAATCAATGATAGCAGGAGTTAGGAGGCCCGTTTCCATCCACATTATTTCCACTATGCAGCTTAACCATTGTGTGTGACAAGGTTTCCGGATGTATGTTGTTATGGTTAGTGACAAATATAAGGATGATTCTAGTCGGCCTTATTTTGATGAGCATCACATCTTGAGAAAGTTTTCAAATGTATTTCTAGGGGAATTTTCGGGGTTACCTCCCCCACATGAGATATATTTTCACATATATTTGCTTTTAAGTGCAGAGCCTATCTCATGAGCACCCTATCGGATGACTAACCATGATCTCTATGAGCTCAAGTTGTAGCTTGAGGTCCTTCTAGAGAAAGGTCTAATCCATCCTATTGTATCCCCTTGGGGTGTACCGGTGATTTTTGTGAAGAAGAAGGATGGATCTCTATGTTTGTGTATTGATTATCTTCAGCTAAACAAAGTAACGATCAAGAATCGTTATCCCCTTCCACATATTGATGATGTATTTTATCACATCAATGGGGCCACAATATTCTCCAAGATATATCTTAAGTTTGGATATCATCAACTAAGGATCACAGAGGTAAATATTTCTAAGACAACCTTCCATATGAGTATGGCCACTACGAGTTCACAATAGTGACTTTTGGTCGACCAATGCCCCACAAAGTGTTCATGAGATTGATGAATGAGGTGTTCAATACATTTTGGACCACGTTGTGCTCATTTTACTTTAATAACTTCTTATATGCTCACGTATAGGTGAGGAGCATGAGGGGCACCTTTGCAAGGTTCTTCGATGTCTTCATGAGTAGCAGCTTTATGGGAACCTAGAGAAGTGTGTGTTCTTTCAGACAGAAGTGTAGTATTTGGGCCACATAATTTCTAAGGAAGGTATCACAGATCGATCCTTCCAAGATTCGAGCTATTATAGATTGGCGAGAACCCACTAGTATTACCGAGGTGTGTAGTTTCATGGGTTTGGAAAGATACTAGAAAATATTTTTACAAGACTTTTCTCAGTTACACACCCCATCACTTCCCTTCGGTGAAAAGTGAAGAGGTTTTTATGGTCGAGATAGATGTGAGCAGGCCTTCAAGACACCGAACAAATGCCTCGTTAAAATTCTTATTCTTACGGTACTAGAACCTCGGGGTGAGTTCTTCATTTGTGGCAAGACTTGGAGGTGTGTTGATGTAGGAGGGAAGAGTAGTTTCTTTTGAGTCTCGCAAACTCAAGGATTATGATCTCAATTATCCAACTCATGACCTTGAACTTACAGCAATTGTGCATGCCTTGGTGCGGTGGAGATACTTCCTTCTTGATCAAAGATTTATACTCAACACCGATAACTTGAGTCCTCTCCACCTCTTCATGCATCCCAATATCAATACTCGGTGGCATTGGATGGAGTTTCTTTGTGAGTATGACATGGAGATAGAGCATGTGAAGGGGAAGGATAACATGGTTACATATGCCCTAAGTAGACAGAGACATGTGGCTATGGCTACTTCAATGGGTATAGATTTGCAGAGTAGGATTTTGCACCAGCTTCCTCATGACAACTTCTACCTTGCAGCCAGAGCAAAGATTGAGTGTCATAGACCCCATAAGGGGAGATTTTATGGATTTTAATTAGACACAGATGGTCTTCTCGGAAAAAGGAGTCGATTTATGTTTCTAGATATGGAGGCTATAGACATGACATTTTGACTGAGCCTCATTATGTACCCTATTAAGCTCATCCAGGGGTGAAGAAGATGCACGCCACCTTGAGACAATTGTACCATTGGAGGGGACTTTGGAGATACGTCGCTCGTATCATGTTAACTAGCCTTCTCTTCCCTCACACTATATCAGAGTGAAAATGGGACACCATTTCTATGGAATTCATAGTGGGTTACTAAAGTCGAGATACCACCATGATGCCATCATGGTCATGGTGGATAAATTAACAAAAGTGGCTCATTATTCTCTCTAGTGAAGACCACCTACATAGCTAGTGCAATGACATGGGTATACCTTGATGAGATTTTCAAATTGCATGGGATTCCGTGAAAGATCATTTGCGACCACAATCCCTTGTACACTTCTCACTTCTAGACTATGATGTAATATGCTCTTGGGAGGAAGATCAATTTCAGCACAACTTATCACCCTAAGACAAATGGACAGATTGAGTGGGTGAATTAGATCTTAGAGGAAATGTTTTGGATATATGTTAATGGACCATCATTCGAGATTGGAGGAGTTTTTTTCATCCGGTGGAGTTTTGCGTACAATAATAGTTTTCAGAGTTTGATAGGCATGGATCCTTTTCAAGCACTATACGGTATAGATTACAGGATGCCTCTTATTTTGACAAGTTTGAGGACAAGGTTTCTCTTGGGTCAGTGTTACTACAGGATATGGAAAAATAGGTTGTTATTATCATGCAAAGATTGCAGGAGGCACAAGACAAGAAGAAGAAGTATGTGGATTAGCATAGGACAGATCGTAGTATTTATGTGGGTACGAAGGTGTTTCTTCGTGTCCGACCTCATAAGATCCCTATCTATTATGGAAAAGGCTCTAAGCTTCCTCCTAGATTTTTGGGTCCCTTTAAGATCTTGGAGCATATCGGTCCTTTTTCCTATCATCTAGCATTTCCACATGTCTTGTCTCACATCCACGATGGGTTTCATGTTTCTATACTTAGGAGATACATTTCTCATCCTACTCATGTATTAGATTGTACCTCATTGCAAGTGAAGGATCAAGGGATGGTGATGGTGGAGCCTACCGTATTTAAGAGTGCAAGACCCTAGACCTTCAAGGTAGAGATATTTACTAGGTTTGAGTCCAATGGGATAGGTATGATGAGACTAATACTATATGGGAGGATTCTATGTTCTTTATGGGTCCAATTTTCATACCTATTTAACCGACTTCCGGGAGGGAATCGAGTCTAAGGGGAGGAGGATATAGTGTGCACTTCCCTTTGACTCTTATTACATTTTGATTTCGATTAATTTTGGTTATATACATGGATATTATTGTATCATTTTTTCTTAGCATGATGATTAGACAATAGAGATACTTTGATTATTGATGGATTTCGATTCATAGTATGATCGTGTGGATTTATTAGAGAGACATTTTATATTGATGATGATGTGTGGTTGAAATATTTATATCTATTCTGGCATTCGACATTTTCATCATATTGAGTAGGATTTAGCAATGAACTAATCTTGTGATATTATATGTAACGCCCACAATTTACACACACAAAAACAATAGTAAAATTACCAAGATAATTTTTATTTTTACTTACATTGCTCACTTCACAACACAACAAGGGTTTGAAGAAGATAAAATCAACAACACATCAGATGCTTACATAATTCATAGACTCACATAGGCGCGTGACAACACCATAATGCCACACATTCCAAAAAAAAATACTAGCAATGACCCAACCACGAGAAAAGGACTCAAAGATTGGAAAATCCATAACACATCATTTCCATAATTGCATCTTAGTTATGATTAAAATTCTAAGAAAATTTTTGTGCAAGGATAATTTTCTTATTTTTCCACCTCTGATTCTTAGCTTCATTCTACATTCAATTTACAATTCGACCATTTCAAGTTGGCTTTTATCCTTTACTAAAATTTCCATAGCTTACATAATTATTTGGAATATTTCAAAATGCATACAAAGTGCTTCATTCTCTTGTTATTATGTTAAGTATATGCTTCTCAAATGTTTATTCAATGTTTAGATTTTACCCTCGCAACTCAAGTGAATTTGACTTGATGTAAGAAAGCAATATTAAGATTTAAACGGGGCGTTTAGTATCAAGATAACTTTTTTCCCATAAACATTCTTCGATCGTGGTATCTTTATTTCCCAATTCAACATTCCCACAACAAGAAATTATATTATATAATATATATATATATATATATATATATATATTCTCAAAGTTTGATCTCTCCAAGGGAGATTCATATTCTTTGTAACACATGAAAATGTTTAATTGAGTTATAAGGACTCCAAGAGTGAAATTATTCCTAACCTCAAATCTCATTTTACTCTTATATCGCACTATGGTCTCATTATTAGCATTTTTTTATAACAAAAGTAGTTATGGAAGTAATGTCTAACATCTAGAAGAAGTACATGATTGGAAGCTTTAGAACTACACATGAACCACAAGATTTGTTTTCAAAGTAAGATCCCATGTTTTCGCATTTCATGATTCTGCAAGAGAAATTTATTTCATTCCTAATGTCATAAAAGGCATAACAAGGGATTATGGAACCAAGTTTTCGTTTCTGTTTTCTTTTAAGTCAACATCTTTCAAATAAATTAAATTTGTCGGGAGTTACCATTTTCTACCCACAAGGAAATCATTCGATGATGAAGAGAATTTCTAGATCTAACTTGGTAGTCAACTAGGATACTAAGGAGGTGTTAGCTCTACTTACTCCATATCATGCAGGGTTACACAACATAGTTGTTACTTCAAACAATGGCTCTTAAGTTATAGAAATGAACTAATGAATATATTTCTTAGGTGTAGTACCATAAATTTTAGTTGTGAAGATTAAATATATTTTAATACGATAGCACTTTGCAAACTAATGAGGCTAGAATGAGAGGGAGGGTACAACAAGATTAAACATTAACTTTGTTAGATAATCCCATCTGCTAAAGGTTAATTTCAAGAGTAGTTGGTGATCTCTGTCACCTAACACGTAAGTTGGACTTGAAGAGAATATATTATTCTTACTACACACATGATAACCAATCCTGGAAGGGAACCACTTACTATAGATAATGTTTGATCAATTCATTCTTAACTGATGGTTTTGTGATGATGCCACTAAACATAATGACTATGACGGTAAACTCAAACTTACCTAAACTAGGAGGTTCCATCAAGTGAAAATTTTAAGTTCATTCTACGGTTTCAATTTATTCTATGGTAAGAAGGATCACACATGAAGACATGTTATGCACAAATCTTATACTAGGGTTGAGTGTTTCGATTAAATCTCTTTATTACATTTACAAGGTAAGAATACAACACACTAATTAATTAATCATTTATTGAACACTGAAAATTCACTACAAGATATTAAATTCAAATTCATTTACCATATATATATCAAACCTTTTTACCATACGTAACTATGAATCAAATTGAACCTATGATTAAATGCACATTTCCTAATATATCCATAAAACTAGCATCTCATACATATTAGTAAATTTCAAATATAATTTTTTTGTAACATGAGACTACATTATACATATATTCATTTTACAATGACCTATATAAATTACAATAATAAATAATGAATTACACATCACCTTTTCACCATCATTCTTGCATCCTATAAAACCATGTGAGCATGAAATCAGTGATAATTTGCTAGCATGGAATCCACCCTAATCTAACATAATTAATGTCTTTAGTTTCCCATTTACATATAATAATAATAATAATTTGCATTTAAAAGAAAAGGTTTAGAAACATGTATTCATTTCATTTCATTTCACTTCATAAAGTAACCAAGGAGAGAGAAAGAGAAAGTTAGAGAGAGAAACACAATTTTCTCAAAAGTTCTATTTCACATAACAAGTTACACTATAGAGTTTCAAACATTTATTTACATGTGTCAAAAAATTTCCACGGTGACTAGGAAACCCAACCAGGGGTCCTACAACTTTCTTCTTACATTTTCCTTCTAGCTCCAAAAACATTCAAATCAAGCTCGGAGGCTAAGAAACCACTTTCAAATGTTGTCTTCTGATGAGAAAAACACCACAGCTTAAATATCTACGTGTAAACTTATATACTAAGAGTTCATAGGAAAAGACAGAATTCAAAAATGGTGAACGGTTTACGATTAGCAATGACCAGCTTTCGGGTCCATCAGACATAATTTTCCTAGTTGCAAACAATTAAAAGATTAGCTCGAGGATTAGAAAATCACATCTAAAATAGACATTCAATGGACAAATGTGCCATGATAAATTTCCTACAACTTCCCCAGAGATATGGATAATTCATCAAAGTGGACAGGATCGAGAACTAGAAAACGGTTTCCAAAGCGTGTGACATGATACGAAACCCAACTTTTCAAATTTAGCAACTTACTACAGTTGCAAAATGGTGTATCAAGGCTCGTAGAAGGGCATAAAAAATATCAAAGAAGATTATTCGAGGTTGATTTAAGGATTGGGGTGACTCCTCACATAAAAAGACTGTACATGTAAGAAACTTAACATCTTCTTTATGGAGTTACGAAGTTTATTTTTCAAGCCTCCAAAAAGTGTGATTTAAATTCATTTTTTTAATCAAGGGAGCGGTCAACATATTTATAGGAACTCAACTTCAACTTGTCAATAAAAATAGGTATTAGAGCAATATAGTTTCATCAGGAATATTTTTAGATCATCTCAAAATGAGGGTTTGATTTTATTCTTATCTACTAAGAAATATTTTAATTACGCAAGCTATGGTATGACATATTTTTGTTTTGAAAACAAGTTTATTAAAAATGTCAATTCAATGATAATGCTAAATTTTATAATTTTATTTTGTTACAAATGAGCCACTAAAGAAATTTTTTTATAGAAGACAGGGACGGATGAACCATGTCCGGGAATGACAAGCGAAGTGGGTATCGGGCTCTCACGATGACAACACCAAGGTTGTTCGCATCACCTCTAAGAGTGGCTAACTAGGAATTTTTGTATTTAGGTGTGATGTATCCAAGTGTTCCCACAATTTTTGATCCTTGAGCTATTTTTAGCCTGTTATACCAGTCTAGTATCACACCTCCACCTGGTCTTGCATGTAACCAATAATCCAATCTCCCATTGTCTAAGTAAGATTAAATTAGTAGCTGGTCATTCCCATGCAAGAAATACCCTTGCAAGGAAATGTGATTTTTGTGTTGGTTTCTTGACAAAGCCTCCACTTTTCCTTGAATTATCTTTCCATCTGCAAGAAGTCCCCAATCAATGTTTTTATTTGCACCTTTTATAACATCTGCCAGAGTGGCTTTAAATACCAACCCAAATCCTAACAAATCGAATTCCCTCTAGATTCTTAGTAGTTAATCTCCCATTTAAACCACCTTCAGGTTTCTATTTGGAGAGAAATCTCTTTAAAAAATCCCCTCACACAAATATGTGCATAGAAATCACAAAATTATTTGAACAAATAACTCTAGGAGCCAACTTTATAAGTATATTTTGTATCAACTTTACTTTCACATTTATTTCAATAAAAGGAATATTTTTGAGTAACTGTTCGCCTTATATACATATTTTTGATAGAAGTCATAAGTTGCATCATTTTGACAATCCACCTCAAAAGAAAAGTTGATGTAAATTATTATAACTTTGTATTCTTATGTGTTATTTAAGGGTACTAAAAAAACACAACCACATAACCACCACAAGTTTGATTGATGTTTTTATGATAATTTTAGAGTTTCCATAGTATAGCCATCACCTGCAAGTAATGTCAATCAACCAAGAAGAAATAATATTTAGTTCTAGGTGGAATGTTATAAACAACGCACATTCATTGAATTATTTACAACCCTTTTCCACTAATCTTTCCCACTTGCATTTTAAATAAAACAAAAATTAAGCTTACATGGTCATGGCATGTTCCATTAGAGCACATCTCATCCACAAGGGGAAAACTGCTGCACTGTTGGGTCAGTGTCTCCTTTTTTACACACACCGGCATTATGTGGCAAAGGGAAAGAGGCTCATCCCCAGCAACTACAACACCTAGCAAAAATCCTCTATCCATATTCTCTATTGGACACCCATTACCGAATTCACATTTGTATCTTTCACATAAAGGGAGGTTACTAGAGAAAGGGGCATGCATGGACTAGTGCAAGAGACAAATCTTGCAGAAACATAAGTGGAATAGCAGAAAAGGGCACTTTCAATGTATTAATCAATACAACAACTCTGAAAGGAAGGTATAGGGCAGGAAAATGAAGTGTTGGCCATTTTTTTCCTTAAAGATGGTGCACCAAGGTTATAGTGCACTTAGCACAGAAACAAAACAATCATTCCTCCAAACCATACAACTACGCCTCCAAATCCTTAGTCTCTTTCTTCTTCTACACACAACAGAAAAAAACAATCGGTGGTAGTTGATTTCTTCTCAAAAGTAATTGAGCATGACTTCATTACAAATACATGTACTGATCAAAGTTCACATGCTTTACAACATGTCCCCCAAGGTACTCCACCTGTAACATCTACCTAAATGTCTTTCCCTTCTTCCTCACATCTCCACTTTCTCACCTAACCCAACCACCATGCTCCCTTCCTGGAAACCAACCCCACGTCCCTTCACATGCCTTCACATGGGGGATCACCTACTCCATTCCCATCTCCATCAAAATTTAACTCTTACCTAATACCAATGAAACAATTTGGTCCAACTTTTCTTTTCTTTTCTTTTTTAATTATTATTATTTTCTTTTATATTTTTCTAAAATATGTTTGGCACTACATTATTGGTATTGATGAAATATAGAATTGAGATGTTGTTGGAATTTTAAAATAGTAACATTATTTTCCTAGATGATGATTTAATTTATGTATGGATGATTGTTGATTTATATGCATATATTTTACCTTGGATGTTTTGATGTGGCCACGAGGCCAAAGGAGGTATTGTGTGTTTTTTAGGTGATTATATCACAACAATCAAAGGGGATTAGAGACCAACCACATCGAATGCTAGATGGATTCAACAATGGTCACCATGGCAACATGTGTTATGTTGTGTGTGTTTTATTTGTTGTTAGGGGGTCCCCATGGGGGAGGATTACCTCCAATTGTGACCAAGGGGTTTGTGTGTTGTTCTTTTATTTTCCTTTATTTAATTTTAGTGTATGTGATTTTATGGTGATGTAATTACCTTTTATCATTAATTAATTTATGTGTCTAGATTAGTAAATTAATCATGTTACTAAACTAATTATGGATGGAACAAAAATAATTCAATTATTAGATTAGATGGTTGTTTGGTTTATGAGTTGTATGTGGAGTGTATTTGATCTTTAGTGTTGTACAATCTACCCCTTCTTGTAAATTGGTATTTGGCCTTAAGGAAAAAATTTGGAGGCCTGTGGGACAAGTTAAGCTTGTCCCACACCTCTTAATTTTTATACCAACCCTACCTATGGGTTGGGAGGTCCAACCTAGACCGCATTATGTGTTTTAGAATTCAAAAGGTTAGTTTTAATTGCACTTTCTTACATGTGTTTATTTCTTTGTCCTAAAGGGTATGGGTTGGAGTGGTTTGTGTAAGAGGTTTGTCATAACTCTCAACCACCCATTCATTCTTCCTTGGAGTATTGGTTTGACTTGGGTGATTTTGGGTGGAGAAGAAATGATGTGGCATCCTACATGGAGACACATCATCTCCCTCCTCCTCTTTTCTATTTATTGAAAATTTTCGGAAGCAAATGGGGTTTCTTGTTTGGTTTTGGTTCTTGGATTTTTTGGAGTGATTTTTGTTGGAGTAAAAGGGAGCTTGGAGTTGTTGGAGTTGGAAATATTTTTGAACTTTCTTGCAAAGTAGAGATTTACCGTGGCAAGGTAGGATATTGTACTCTTGTTTTCTTGTATGTTATGTGTTGTATGGATGTGTGTTCTTGTTTGAAGTGTTGGGTAGTAAATTCACCTTAATTTGTTTTGAGAATTGGAAATGGGGATGAAATATGTTGGGAGGCATAAGATATTCTTTGTGTTTTTAGGAGGGAGTGGGTTTTGGATGACCCACCTTATTCGATTTTGTTATTTTGTGTATTGTGGGAGCAAAAAGAAAGAGGGAGGCATAAGAGACATATACATGTTTTTATGGGGAGGAATAAGATATTTTTGGATTGATTGTGTTGTGGAGGACTTTATAAGTTGGCATCCAAACACTACGGAGGCACAAGGGCACCCTCATGTTCCTATCTCTACTTGGCTTATTTTTGAGCCATTGTTTTGGGAAGTTGTTGTGTTTAAAAATGATTATTTTTGTGTGGTTATATTTCTTGTGTGTTTTTGCTTGAAAATAAGTGTGGAATAATCGTAGAGTTTTCATATGTTGGACTTGTGGTTGGGGCTCGGGGCCAATGATAAGAATTTCTTCTTCTTCTCATTGGAGTTTTGGTTGGGTGGAGAGTGTTGCCTCTCCCCATTTTTGGTTGTTGTGATCAAGTGAAGAGAATATGGAGCTTGGTTGGAGATTTGATTCTTGGAGAAATAATAGAAGACAAAATATATTTCATTATAGTTTCCTTCTTGTAAAAATTCCCACTTCAAGTGGAAGATTATTGTATTGTTCTTTTGAAAGAAAAGTTGTATTGATTATTAGTTATTAAGATTGTATTGTAGGTTGAAAAAGGAAAGAAAGACATTTTAGTAAAGCTAGTTTTGTTGTAATAGAAATGAAGTTGAAAAGGGAAACATCTTGTTCCCATTGTAGTTGATTTATTTTCTCACATAAGTGTGTTTCTCTTGTTCTAATTTATTTTGGAAATATTCTTGTGGGAATGTCAGAAATTTTTATGAAGGAAATATTAAATTTTAATGTATTAATTGAAAGGCATGTAAAGGAAAAGTTAGACTATTCCTGTGCATTTTCTTGTATTGTTTGATTTAAAGCCAAAACTTGGTTGTATAGATGGAAGGAACTTAAATTATAATTGTTTTTTTCTTAGCCAATGAAGTAGGTTAATTTCTTAATTCTAGTTGTGTATATAAATTTCATAGTTGCAAGTAGACCTTAGGTCCATTAATTTTTAAATGTATTATTAATTTAAATTAACTCATTTATAATAAAATATCTAGAAATCGCAAGGATTTATGAAATAAAGTATAAACAACCACTTGGTAATATTCTAAGAGTTTATAAAAGAAATTTTAAGCCCAATATTACACTTAGTAAATAATATAGGTATTTCACTTTGGTATTAGTAGATATAATAAAATATATTGTTATTTTGTTAATAATAATCACGGATATATAGTTATTATATTTATATACCTTTAATGTATGTATGTCTCTCTCTCTCTGTGTGTGTGTGTGTGTGTGTGTGTGTGTGTGTGTGTGTGTGTGTGTGTGTGTGTGTGTGTGTTATTATTACTCTAAATTATTTTAAAAACAAAAACAAAGATTAATCCTTGATGTGCAACACTTAAAAGCTTACGGTTGCTGCCTATTTTAGTTTTGGTAGGGAATGAGGTTGGGAGGATGTTCACTAACCCCACCCACCACCCCATTATCAAATGGGATGGGGGTTGGGTCGGAGACCCTCCCTCAACCCCAACTATTGTCTATTAACATTAAACCCCCACATATTTTTAATCTCTCCAACTTTGCAATTTATGTGGACTATGTAAAACACAACCCATGGATGAACGATTTTAAAATTGTATTTATATATATATATATATATATATATATATATATATATATATTACTATATTTTATTTATATTTCAGGTTTATTCAATAAAGAATTTTTCAAAATATATATGTGTGTATGTATGTATGTATGTATTATTTTACACAACTGAAAACACATACTATTTGACCATTTAATCAAAATGGGGCAAAACGCATATGCCCATTTGGGAAAAAAATTAAAAATATGAATTAAATAAAATAGATGAATATATTGAAACACTAAATGAGGGTGTAAAAAAAAAAAGAAAATAAATGAGGTATGTATGTCTCTCTAAAAGTCTTGGATGACCTCTAATGGCTTGCTCCTCCTCCAATCTGCAAAACAAAAGAGAAATAATAAGTCAAAAGGAAAGAGAAAGAAGCCTTTCATAAGAAAACTTAGGGTTAGTGGAATCCTTTGATCTTGTGGCCCCAAATGAATCCATCCAATGGATGGGATTCATCCCTACAAAAAGTAGGTGGGGAGTGGTTGAGTAAAATTCAAATTTTAAATTTTAAATGCATGGGTTGACTTTTTAGGGGGCCACTTGAGTTGTGTAGGGGGGGATTATTTTTCTAACCCTTGTGCTAAATTAAGGACCTTGTTAATTGTTTTAAACCTAGTCACCTTGTGGGATTAATATGACTTTAGTAATTAATTAAATAGACCTCTTTTATCCATGGGATTAATTTGTTCTAGTTGACTATAGTGGAAATCAAATATTTATCAAAATGAAATTTAGGGGAAACTAAACCAAGCCTTAGACTAACCTGGTTTATTCATAGGTATTGAGGGCATTATTATTTTTATTATAAGGGGATTAAATAAGGAAATTTATATTATTAATTTAAAGTAACTTAGAAACATGAATGTGACAACTTTTAATTCGAAACTTTTGCAAGCACATTTTTCAAAAACAATTATACCATCATTTTTCTAGCTTGCCCTCGGTTGTTCTTGGGTTTCATGTGGGAAAATTTAGTAGGCATTACAGCTTATGCCTCCCAATAGTAATAGGTTCCCACCTTAAAACCCTATGAAATTCATTTCAAACCCCTACACAACTCTTATGCCTTCCTCAAGATCCTCTTATACCTCCCACATTCTCTTATGCCTCCCTAAAATCTCTTATGTATCCCTTACAAGAACCAAGTAAGAAATGCAAGGATTCTCTTATCCAACGTGGGGCACCCAACCCAACTCCTTCCAAAAACATGAAATAAACTCTTATGCCTCCCTACATACAAAATCCCCATAACCTTATCCTACACCATACTTGGGCATTCTTCCAAATATCCCAACAAGCATGGAAACCATTCACTTTCATACAAATATAGATATATAAAATAAAACACTTAAATCAAGGTGTAATTTCTACCTTTCAATGGTAGAACTTGATAAATAAGTCACACACCAAGCTCCTTCAAGCTCAATCCACTCCAACAAGCTCCAAAAATTCAACAAGGACTCTGCAAAACTCTCCAACTCCAAAAATATAAGAACACAAATGAAATTAAGTAACCCCCAAACAAATAATTAAACTTTCATAAATAGAAAAAGGGAAGAGGAGCGTGAGGTGGCTCCATGTAGGATGCCACATCACTCATCCTCAACTCCACATCCCAAGTCAAACCTCAACCCAAATGCACAATAAATTGGTGGTTCAGAGGGATGACAAGCCTCTTACACACATAATCCAAACCCAAACCCTCAAAGGAAAAAAATTTAAACCAATATAAAAATAGAGCAATAAATGTCACTATTTTCTTACAAAACACATAATGGGGTGTTTTTTGACCCCCAATGCATAGGTAGGGCTGGTATAAGCAATTAAGAGGTGTGGGACAAGTTTATCTTGTCCCATAAGCCTAAAAATATTACCCTTAAGCCCAAATCCGATATTCCAAGGTAAGGTAGAGTGTACAACACTCAAAGTCACTTACACTCAATAAAAATCATAAAATCCAAAAGGCCCACTACTCTAATAAATTGCCTCTTTTTTAACTTTCCCAAATAACTTAATAACATGATTAAATTCCTTAATAAAGGCACATTAATTGAACAATGATTAAATAAATTACATCACAAATAAACCACATACTATACAATCAATAAAATAAAAAGGGAAATTGTTACACACAAAACCCATGGTCACAATTGGATATCACCCCTGATGGGGACCCCTAAAAAATAAAACAAAACAACAACATTACGCAAGTTTCCAAGGTGACCTTCGTTGTATCCATCAAGTATTCCGATGTGGTTGGTTTCAATCCCACTTTTGATTGTTGTGATATAATTACATGGGAAATCATATAATACCCCTTAGGCCTCATGGATGCATCAAAAATTCAAACATAAAATATATGCACATAAATCAATAACCATCCTCATATAGCTAAATCATCATCTCAACTAAACAATACTATCATTTTTCTAAAATTTTAACAACATATCAATTCTTTCTTTTATCAATATCAACAAGATCATGAGATTAGTTCAAAAGCTAAACCCTCGAAAACACGATGATAATTCCAAATGTTAGTAATATATATGCTAGCAACACATAATCATCATCAATATAAAATGTCTATCTATGCCCCTTATAATCCACACAACCATACTATGAATCAAAATCCATCAATAATCACAATATATGTATCATATAACATCATTCGATAAAAATGATACAATAATATCCATGTCTATAGTTGATAGTAATCAAAATAAAAATAGAATATGTGTCAAAGAGGAGTGGATACTACATCCCCCCCCTTAGACTCGACTTCCTCCTGGAATTCACTTAAATAGGTGTTGGCGGGCTCGTAGAAACATACCATCCTCCTATGTAGCAATATTCTCATCATACCGGTCCCACTAGACTTCCACCTGATCAATCTCTCATCCTTGAAGGCGCATGAACTTGAGCTCTAAAATACACACAGGCTCCACCATCATCTACCCCTACTCTTGCACCTACAATGCAGTCCAATCTAATACATGAGATGAATCTAGGATATATCTCCTAAGAACAGATACGTGAAACACATCATGCATGTGAGATAAGCTAGGTGGAAAGGATAGATAATAAGGCTACTTGATCCATTCCAAGGTCTCGAATGGACCCACGAATCTAGGATACAACTTAGAGCTTTTTCCTTAACGGACAGGACTCTTATAAGTTATGACACGAAGAAACACCTTCGTGAACACCTCATAACTATTGTCGACTCTCCTTGGATCTGCATACTTCTTCTGCCTGTCCTTTACCTCTTGCAACCTCTATCAGACCAAAATAACCTGCTGCTCCATGTCCTATAGCAAAGCTAGGATGATAGATACTCTATCATCAATTCTATCCCAACTCAAAGGTGTCCTGCACTCCCACACACCCTTGTACCCCACACTACATAGTGAGGGTGGGAGGAGGGTAGGTTGTTACCTGTCCCACCCCCACACCCACACAAAACCCTCTTTATTTTTGCGGCCAAGACATTGATTTTCCCCTTTGTACAACCTTTATGGGCAAACTGTAACACGTTAAAAATGTAAACATTTATATACATCCAAATATATAAATATATACATGTATATGAGTATTAAAATCTGAATATGTATATTTATATATATACACATATATGTGTGTCCATTTGTGTTTATATATACATACATACATCTATATGCACATTTATACACACACACACACACACACACACACATATATATACATACATATATATATATATATATATATATATATATATATATATATATATATATATATATATATATATATGTATGTATGTATGTATGTATGTATGTATGTATGTGTAGTGCCCAACATTCAAAAATAAAGAAACAAAAAAATAAAAGGAAATTGAATGTGTGAGTAGGTGGGAAAAGGTTGGTTAAAGGAGGAATGGGGAGGACGTGGGTTGACTCGTTTGTAGCAGTGTCTAACACAACACATGGGTACCCTGAAACGTCCCTTCGACCTATCATGTTCCTTGCAAAATAATACAAGCACTTTAATTGGATAACTAGAGACTTTGACCACATTGGATTAGGTTCACATTGTAGATTTATGAGTTGTTAGATAGTTGTAGTGAGGCATCTTCTCATGGAGTATGAACATGCAATGTAAAAAAATACATGGATTTCCTCATGTGATAGTCAAAAAGTTCCTCCGAGGAAATAACAAGTCTCTAACGAGATCAATTTACTTTTGTCTACACATTACCAGTTTGAGCCATAATGTGAGCCTTACAACAGGTATGAACATCGGTCAAGCATAAATGATTGAGGAATTTTATCAAATGTTGTAGTTTCTAATATTATGGTAGAGGTGTTTGAAAATGTGGAAAACAAAACTCTTTGAATAACTGTCTAAACTCAAAAAGAAACACAAATGGAGAGGTTGAATTAATCTAAAACAATTTTGTGGAAATGTTGTTGAGAAGCACTCAGTGATGGATTTTTCAAGTACCCGTAAAGCTTTAGAGTACACCCACAAGATTTCTCTTTTCCTTGTATGCTCATAGAGCCCTCAGCTAAATGTGTATAGTTTTGGAACAACAGACATAGTGGCAGTTTTCAAGTAATCAGATTCACGGTTATTATCTGTGTGCCTATCATATTTATTCTCTGTATTCATTAAAGTTGTTATGATTAATGAGTTTGCATTTATCTATGCTGCCATAAAAGATTACAATTGACTCCTTTCCTGCTACTTCCATCAAGAAAATATTGACAAACAAACAGTGACAATAATGTCCAAATGGAGATAGCAGGAAGGAGTCAAAATGAAGAACGGATGCCAAGGCAGTCAAACAACATACAAGGAGACATATCTCATTCAAAGGTTGCTTACTGAAGTTACATGTATTCATTTTAGTTATCCCTTATGTTAATTCATTTTATTGAGATATTGAGTTGCCTACATCATTGTACAATCAAAGGAAAACTGAATGCAGAAAGAGATAATCAACTCATTATTTCAATTTAATGCTTTATTCATAAGAGATCATAAGTTTTCCCACACAAGCCGTGGGATATGACTAAGTGACTCATCATATACATGGAAATGAGAATACTGCATGTGCTAAAGAACAAGAGTAGAGGAGTAAAAAGGAACCCATCATTGCCTTTCCATCTTCTATCCCCTCTCGCATCATCTCCATCTCCATCTCAACTCTCTCATCTTCCGCTTCCATCTCCATCTCCTAATACCTGCAAAATCAAGAGAAGTATCTATCAAATTGAGCTCAAGGTACAATGTTATTCCAATGCTCATGTTCTAAAGAAAATACATATTCTAAGTTCAATGCATCTAATGGTACTTGAAGGAAAGAAATACAGAAACACATGGCACAGGATGAGAAAGAAATATAGATGAGCTAGCAGCAAAAGAAGAGACAGAGCACATAAAGTGAAATGAGTAGAAAGAGAGATCAAAGAAGCTAAGGATTGGGTTAGAAAGGTAGAATCTGAAGCAGCTTGCAAAAGAAATAGATGTGGAAAATGACACTTGAAAGAAGTTGGAAATAGTTTGCAGAAGAAGGAAAGAAGGAGAAATAAAACACATGGATACAAGAGAGGCCAAAAGCCTATTTATTTCTAACTCATTTCTGAATTTTGCAGGAACAGGTTGCAACATTAAATGAAAATCAGTTTAACTATTTAAGAAGGAAGCATCTACTGAATGAAGATAAATATCATTTTCAGATGGTTTACAGAAGAAAGAAGCATCAGAATGAGTCAAGAAAGAGGTATCTTTGCAAATCAAGATCAAAAAAAAAGGGGAGAGAGAAAATAGGATTTTTGGAAAAAATTTCCGAGTCTCCCTTGTAAAATTGACTTTTGATTTAAAACAGAATTGAAACACATGCTTTTAAGCTACTACATTGCTTTCTAAGCTATCTGAGCTTCAAAAGAAATAAAAACAGTCAAGAAAAGTACATGTTTCATCACTTCTAAGTTGATATCATGATCAAATGAAACATACAGGTATTCCAGATTTTCATCATGCTACAACTATCAAAAGTTCCTTTTAATTTCCAAATTCAAGTGTGAATCAAAGGGCAACTACTTTACAGATTTTAGAAGTTGCAATGAATCAAGTAAAGACATCATGGACAACTCATTCAAGTGATCAGACAAACAAGAAGAGATGTTTACATCTTTTTCAGTAATAGACAAATCATAAGAATCTGGAGAGAGAAGGTTAAAGATCAAGGATACATCTAAAAATCGGAGAGAGAAGGAAGAAATTTTTTGCCAGAGTTTCCCTTGCAAAATGGACTTTTCCAGAAAAAAAAAAATGATATTTTAATGAAAAATTAAAAATGAAATATAATTGCTACTATATGACTTTAAAAGTGAAGTGCCATTACGATAAAAAGAAACTAAGCATTTTCTTCATTTTCTAGAAAAGAAGTATTTATTTCATTATACATAATGGGATGCAATCATGTTTGCAACAAAGAAACAACATACAACTTCCAGAAAATCATTATGGATGCAAATGTCAAGCTACAAAATATAATGATGGCATTCATCTTCCAATGAAGAAATAAACTGCTCAACAAATTTTTCAAAAAGCATTTTTGAAATAGGTTCAACAAGTCAAGCATGCATCTACAGGGAAGAAACTACTCAGGTAACAAAGCATCTTGCCTCTATAGAACGAAGAAAGCATGTCAAATATCAAGTATACATCTACAAAGAGAAGAAGAGATAACACAGGTCTACAATCAAATGAAGAACTTATTTTTAAGTTTACAAATGCTTAGCTGAAGTTTACCACTGCATATAGAAATGAAAGAAATTTACAAACTGCAAGGAAAGGAGTGAATATCCAGACAAATTCCAAGCTCAGAAGTGAAAGTTTTCTTTCATTACACATAAAGAGAAATGAGTCACAAGAGAAGTAGACTACAAGTACCCAGAATATACAAACAATAAGCATCTACAGAATGAAGGAGAAAATGATAAACTCCAAGTATGCATCTATCACAGGAAGATGAAACAAAACAAGAGCTCGTGTATCAACATGGAGATCAAAAAGTTAAACACTTCTAGGTACCGAGTCAAGTTTACAAGTAGTTTGTCAAAAAATGCACAGAAAGGAGCTGAAATAGAGTTTGAATATCGAGGTGAAAATAAAATAGTCAACACTTCTAAGTACTGAGCTGGTTTACAAGTTAAATATCCAAACCCATGCACAAAAATAATTCCTCTACAAATGCCAATGAAGTAAGACTCGAGCTCGAGTTTTAAAATTAGAAAGACTGAACCCACAAAATACTTTCATGTTACGAATATTTTAAATGATATTTGACAAGATTCAGAGTTGAAGAACGTAAAACCCAAACTCAAAAAGAAAGTAGAAAATAGTGCAAGAACTCACCGTGCCAGAAAATGAGTAGACAAGAAAAATAATGGTGGCATTTCCCTCTCTGAGGCTCAAATCGAGCAACAACTACCGAGAGCATGAAAACCAGAAAGAAACAGAGATTTATCACTCCACGAAGAGATACAGAACTAGAATGAAAGATCTAAATGATCTTTAGATCATATACAGAAGGAAAGCCAAGCTACGAAACCAAAAACAAAAGAAATACCTCCAGTTCTTCAAAAATGCATGCAACAGTCAAGCAACTATGGCGTCGAAGGATCAAGAACAAAGTATGCAGGCTCAAAGACTTCCAAATTTCCAAGTTTCCATCAAAGTTGCAGAGTGAGCAAAAAAATTTCTAGGGCTTCACCCACAAAATGAAAACCAAATGAAATGACCAAGCAGAGCTCGTGAGTGTATTAACTTGCATTCGAAACTAGGGTTCCAAAACCCTAACCCATGGTAAAGATCAATGACTCATCGAATGCCAAGTGCCCAATCGGATGGTGATCGGTCCACACAGGTTCCAAAGTGGTAAGCCCAATTAAATGCCACCGACCAGAATTAATGCTCAGGCAAGAACCCTAATATTGGGTTAGAAAATCAATGGTGGAAGAGATGCCAGTACAAAGATCGAAGGCCTCAAACACTTCACAGAATCCAAGCCAAACCACCCACGGTCAAGTTACCACATAGGCTAAGGTTCGTTGAAGGGTGAGTCATCATGGAGGGGCCAGCCCACGTGGACCAACAAATAATCATTTGCCAAGACTTTACAAAGTCTAAAGTGTGCATGCCCACAAAATTAAAACATATTATATGCCATGATCACCGAAAAGGTGATAATTGTATTATGTGCCAAGGCTCAAAGGTGGTGGAACTAATGCATGGTGGGCTAGCCCAAGGGTGACCCCCTTTAAATATTATATACATGCTAATGCCTAAGTCCACAATGTGGCAGCATCTAAAACCAAAGGTGGTCCCCACATGGGGTTTTAAACAAAAATTGCAAGTGTCACTCATGTGACTATCCAGAAAGGTGGAAAAATCAAACATGTATACCTTGGAGGTGGTCCCCACTTCATTTTAAATTTTGCAAATATGGCTAAGGTTGCATCCTTTTGCCTACACACAGGAGATGATTTTGCATGCCTTCACAATAGGATAGAATAGAGAAGATGACGAACTTGCATGTGCAAAGAGAGAAGACTTGCCTAGCAAGAAATTTGTAATTTTAGCAAATTATTCACCTTTCTTTCTTAAAAATAGAATAGTCAACTTCAGTTTGACTGAATTGTATCTAAGGCTGATAATGCCTATTTTTATCACATGCTTTAGTCTGTATTATTTTATTCCTTTATTTATTATTAAATAAAGGATAAAATTAGGATGCATGGGTGAGTACAACCTTTAGGCTATTTTTAGGAAGGGGGTAAACTTTTGCTATATATTGTGTGCTCTTGCAAAGCAAAAGGGGGATTTTTTTAGAGAACTTTCCCAGAGAACTTTTGATATGAGTACTGAAGCAATTTTTGCCAGTTTTTCCCTCTGAGTGTGAATTATTCTTTGCCTTTCCAAGTTATTTTGTAGTCTTGTGTATGTCAATATTAGTCTTGTGAATCAATATTCCCTGATTAATCACTTTACCCCGCTACAAATCTACTATTTTTTGCTAAATTTATTGTGCATGTTAGCTTACTAGTGTTGTTGTGAACTTCCTCAAATACAAAATAAGTTTGCCCTTATTTTCTAGAAAGTATTAATTGGTTCATGCACATAAAGAATTCTTCACAAATCAGTTGTGTATTCCACTCAAGTCAAGTCCTCATCTCAAATTTGGTGTATCACCTTAGTATTTATTTAATTTTCAGTCACCTCTTAACCTTAAAACTCCCAAAAAATAGTTTAGTGAACACCAATAAGGAACCGGCCTTTTAACCCCGGAGGTTCACCTCAAAATAGGTATACCCATGACACTGAGGTGTCCCCATTATATCTACGAGAGAGAGAGAGAGAGATATTTTGCAGACTTAGAAAACTATGCTGCCATCTCTCTATCGGGTGCACTTTCGAGAGATAATAGTTTTTGGCATGCCTAGTGGGACACGAATCAGATCTGCATGCAAATCCCATAGATTCTAGAGTAGATCAAAAGTAGATTTACAACAAATAAAAGTTACTTTTGGGAGCAGAGCTACAACAAATTAATTCTAAAGATTCTATGATCTTTTGGCGACTCCGTAAAGCTGATTTCAGACTAGTATTGCAGCATGTTCCATGCCTAAAGTGACTACAAGATCATCGGTAAGAGGAATTCCTCCTGAGTTTGTTTCTTTACCTTTGAATTCTACTAGAAGGAGAAGGGTTGGTAATACATTGCCTTATAACAGACCTGGTTTTGAAAATCCTCCTGATATTCCTTCACCACGTATAAATTTTTCAATCAATATCCCAGTTTTTCAAATGGCTATTCAACCACCCAGAAATTTTGTGGCCTTCACTAATGGCAGCCCATTAGTAATTCCAGTGTACCATGATATTCCCAATGCTGCTTTGAAAATTTTGCCATCATTTACCGGTGAAAATCAAGTTACACCTACTGAACATATTAAAGATGTTGCAGCCATATGTGAGTCCACAATATTACTCATGAAGATGTAGCTTTAAGACTTTTAGCTGCATCTTTTAAAGGACAAGCCTTGCAATGGTATAGGAACCTAGAGATTGGAAGCATAAGAACTTGGGATGAATTAGGAGAGAAATTGTTGGAACAGTTCCAAGACAATTCAGATCATTTGTCCCTGATAGAACAACTATCTACTATCAAGAGAGCCCCTCATGAATATTTGTCTAGTTTCAACATTCATTTTGCTAGAACTTGGGAAAGAATCCCAAGCAAGTGTTAAGCCTCAAGTTGATCACGCTTTCCTTTATTACCTCAGAGCATTGAATAGTGATATTGCAACTATGATCCAATCCATGGGAGCTTTTACTCTTCCAGGGCCTATGACACTGCTATAAAAGCTGAAAACAACCTTATTCAGGATGGAAAATTAGCACCAAGGCCTACAATGCCATTTTTGGTAGATTTAGCTCCTATCCCATAGCCTATTACAATCGTAGAGCCTACTATTGCAGCCCCATCCCCAGATATGTTTAAAGCCTTGCAAACCATGGGAAATAAGCTGACATCAATTGAAAATAAGCTTACATTGCCTAATAGGCCATATCAAGCTCCTTATCAAGCAAAACTAGAATAGGCAAGCCTTACCAATAGAATCAGAATTACAGGTAGCCTTATCAGCAAAGGTAGTTTGATTCTAATGTTCCTAGTGCATCTAATGCTTTGGTTCTAGTTAATATGGCTACAGAAGAGTGGTGCCAACCTTGTAATCAACCTCATCAAACTACAAATTGCCCAAATGCATTCCTGAACCTGAATCTTGTTGCGCAACCTCAATCTGAAGCATTGTTCATACCTCAAATGGAGGGTGGGCAGCAAGAAAGTCATGTTCAGAAAACACCTAAATAGAATTTGGTCAGCTTTAATGAGGAGGATTTCATTGTTGTTACCACTAGAGCTCAAGAGAAAGCTACCAAAAATAAAAAACAACAAAATAGACCTATGTTGCCCACTATTACTGATATATCAACATCTACAGCCTCGAAACTAGCCAATAGTCCTGTTGTCCCTCGAAAAAAAAAAGTGTTACAGCTGGTAAAGAGCAACAAAAATAGCTTCAGCCTGATCCAAGAAGATTGTTTATCCCTCAGATATCCAAGGCTACCGAAGCAGAATCAGTTTTTGCTAAAGCTTATGCTAAAACGATCGAGTCTATCTCTAAGACTGTTGCTTCTTTTAATATTGTTGATGTGATGAAGAAGCACAATGTTAACATCTCGATGTGGGATGCCTTAAGCATTCTAGGACAACAGGATTTACTCTCTCATGAACTAGCTAAACTGCAGATTTCTTCAAAAACAATAGTAAAGGAAGTCCAAAATATAGATATGGTCCTTGGAACACTTGATCAAGATCACGTAAAGGATGTTAGATGGATGGTTCAAAAGGTCTTGAATGCTCATGACATAAAGAAGCCACCACCTTTTTATCTATCCCTGATTATTGGAGAAAATTTAGTTCATAACTACATGGTGGACAGCGGTGCCAGTAGCACAGTTATGCCAAAGCCAATTGCTGAAAAATTAGGCCTGCAGTATGAGCCAATAGAAAAAAGTGTTCTACAGCTTGATGGGACTACAACCAATACAGTTGGTATAATCAGAAATTTGGAGGTAACGTTACATGCTTGCCCAAATGTTTCCATTTTGCAAGATGTTACTGTTGTGGATTTACCTCCATATTTTGCTTTGTGCCTATCTAGAGACTTTACGGAAAAAATAGGAGGTTACCTCTCTTCTGATTGGTCTTTCTTATTTTTCACTACACGTTATGGCACTAAAGTTACCATCAATTCAGAGCCATTGGCTAGATTTCATATTGAGCCTCATTCACCGAATGCTTTGGCAAATTATTCCGCTCTAGATCAATCTGATTTTGATGATGGCTCAGATTACAATGCTAGAGGGTGTGTCTAACATGTTTATGGATGAGAAAATAGTTGAAGAACATGCTCATGATCCTTTTAAAGAGGTTGAAGAACATCTTTTTGGTGTATATTGCATGCATGAAGAAAATGCAAAGCAATTCCCTTGTTGTCCAAAATAGAAAATTCAACAGAAGGGATTTGGAAGCTTCATTTTGATGGAGCTAAGAATAAGAAGGGGCAGGGAGTAGGTCTGATGCTCACTTCCCCAACAAATGAAAGGTATTTTACAGCTCGAGTCTTCAATTTTCATGCACTTGTAATGTAGTTGAGTACGAAGCATTAATTCATGGCTTACTTTGGGCCAGAAAAAGAGGAATCAACACGTTACAAGTCTTTGGTGATTCTGAGTTAGTAATCAATCAAGTAAAAAACTTCAATGTATGTAAGAATCCATTAATGAAGTCTTACAGGCATAGAGTTTCAGACTTAATGGAAGATTTTGATGCCATTAATATTCAGTCTATTCCTAGAGCTGAAAATAAACATGTTGATAGACTTGCAGTAGTTGGTGCTAGTTTCGAAGTGCTGGAACAAATAGAAAACAACAAAAGTTCAGCCTCATGTTAAGTTGATTGTCAGGCCTTCTATACCTGATAATGAATCTAATTGGCAGGTGTTTGAAAGTGATAATCAAATCTGTAGGTTTTTGCAGCAAGAAGCTGAATTTTCTGTAGTAAATCAGGATAAATTACAACATCTATATGGTGACCAAATTGTTCAGTTAAAGACAAACAAGTTTCCTCGAGGACTTGTCACATTGGAAGACATCTTCAGCACTGATGACCAGTTAAGAAAGGACAAAGCTAAGATGTCTACTCATGCTGATAATTACGAAGAGGTTTCAGTTGATGAAGGAAAGAACTTATTTCTTGGAAAGGTATGTTCCTTATCCGAAAAATAGTCTTTTATTAAGCTTTGCACTGAATTTAAAGATGTTTTCACTTGGAGATACCAAGACTTGAAAGGGTTTGACCCCAGTCTAGCACAACATATGATTGAATTACAGCCAAATTCTAAACCAGTTAGGTAGAAACAAAGGCCTATAAATCCCAGAATAGAACCTCTTATGAGGAAAGAATTATCAAAATTGATTGAATCAGGAATTATTTTCCTGGTTAAGCATTCAAGTTGGGTAGCAAATCTTGTTCCAGTTAGGAAAAAGAATGGAGAAATCAGATTATGTGTGGATTTTAGAGATCTTAACAAAGCATCATTAAAAGATCATTATCCACTACCGAACATGGATCAGATTTTGAGAACAGTTTCAGGATCAGATAGACTATCCCTTCTAGATGGTTATAGTGGATATAATCAGATTTTAGTCCGAGGAGAAGATAGATATAAAACAGCTTTTACCACCAAGTGGGGTACTTACGCTTATAAAAGAATGCCTTTTGGTCTTTCAAATGTGGTGCAATGTTTCAACATGCAATGGACATGGCTTTTCGTAGCCTACTAAATAAATGCATACTTGTTTATTTAGATGATGTCACTGTATTCTCAAAAATTCTGATGAACATCTAATGCATTTGAGACAGACTTTTCAGATCTAGCAGTAGTTTGGAATATCCTTGAATCCCAAAAAGTCTATCTTTTCAGTACATGAAGGTAAGCTACTTGGCCATATTGTTTCTAAATAGGGTTTAGCAATTGATCCTTTTAAAATTGAAGCCATATCACAGCTATCATTGCCTCATCACAAGAAGGCATTACAGAGATTTCTAGGAAAAATCAACTTTGTTAGAAGATTTGTTCCAGATTTTGCAGCATTGGTTAAGCCATTGACAACCATGCTAAAGAAAGAGAAAACATTCTCTTGGACCAAGTGAAGGGAGAGAAGGTTTTGAGGCTATTAAAATAGCTATTTCTCAGGCTCCTACTCTTGCAAATCCAAATTTTGACAAAGATTTTACAATGTATGCACTTGCAGGAGCTGAAACAATCTCAGCTATTCTAACTCAGGTCAATGATGAGAATATCGAACAACCAATTGCTTTCTTTGGACAGAGCTTGCATGATTACGAAACAAGGTACACATTCCTTGAAAAACAAGTACTTTCAAGTAGTCAGAGGACTAAAGAATTTTAAGTACATGCTTTCAAACAATAGAATTCATGTTCTTGTTTCTCATCCAAGTGTGAAAGCTTTCTTGTTAAACAAAGAGTTGAATGAGAAAAGAGCAGGCTGGATAACGAAGGTTATGGAATATGATGTTGATATCCGAGTTGCCAAGATAGTTCGAGGTAAAGGTTTATGTGAGCATCTAATTGCTGATATGGAGAAACAACAGGATGCAAAACCTGAAGTTTTAGAACACCATGCTGAAACCACGTATCAACAATCAAACGTTATGTTGCAACCAGAAAATCAGCAACCTGAACCTTCTCAAGAAATTCAGGAATCAAGATGGATGACTGATTTGGTTGACTATTTACAACATGGCACTTATCCGGAAGGTATGGATAAGAATAAATGAAGATATTTCAGGTTACAAGCTATTCCTTATCTCTTCATTGATGGTGTATTGTTCAAAAGAGATATAAATGGAATCTTGCTGCGATGTGTCGATTATGACAAGATTCAGAAGATATTATCAGAATTCCATGAAGGACCTGCAGGAGGTCACTTCTCAGCACGTACTACAGCTTTGAAGATCATGAAAGTAGGTTACTATTGGCCTAGCATATTTAAGGACTATTTTGAATGGATCAGAAAGTGCAAGAAATGTGCTTTCTTTGTCGGAAAAGAATGTTTAGCTTCGCTTACCTTTGCAGCCTATTTCAGTTGATCAACCCTTTATGTAGTGGGGTCTTGAATTTATTGGAATGATTAACCCACCTTCTTCACAAGGACACAAATGGATTCTAACTACTATAGATTACTTTACACGATGGACTGAAGCAGTAGCCTTGAAGGATGCTAACGAAGCTTCAATACTAGCTTTCTATGAAGGTATAGTCTGCAGATTTGGTGTTCCAACAACTATCATATCAGATAATGCTTTAGCATTTCTCGGTGCTAAAGTAATAGATTGGGCTGTTAGCCATGGAATCTACTTGAGCTCTTCATCTAATTATTACCCACAAGGTAATGGATTAGCTGAAAGCACTAACAAGAATCTGTTAAGAATCATCAGAAGAACACTCAAGGATAATCAAAGAGCTTGGCATCTAATGTTGAATTCAACACTTTGGGCTGATAGGGTGACCCCTAAGAGATCAGTTGGAAACTCACCATACAAGCTTGTGTATGGGAAAGAAGTGAGGATGCCAATTTCAGTTGAGTTACCTGCATTGGATTTGCTGCATCAAATGGAATTACTTGAGAATGAACCATTGCAGGTCCGTTATGTAGAATTGATGGAATTACAAGAGCTAAGAGATCAAGCTCATTTAAATATGGAGAAGAATCAAGAAATAGATGAAGAAGACTTTTGACAAGAAATCCAAATTTAGAATCTTCAATGAAGGAGATATTGTGTTGAAATGGGATGTTGATCGTGCTAAGCCAGGAAGACACTCAAAGTTTGATACACTCTGGAGTGGTCCTTACATGATTTCAGCTTGCAAAGAACACAATGCTTTTCAGCTTTCTAAGCTGAATGGAGAGGAACTTCCCATTCCTGTGAATGGTATGTTTCTCAAACATTGTTATTGAAAATCTTACAGTGATTTGTTAGAGTAGGATTTCCCATTCAATAAGTGTAGTTTTGCACATTGCATCGTTCTTTATTTTCAATAAGTGCATTCATGCACGTGGTCTGGTTTGCCAGATCTTTTCCCAGCTTTAGTTGTTTTGAAAGGGTTGGACCTTTCGGAAAAAAGGTAGATTTTGGTTATAGATTTGGACTCCATACCCAATGGACAAAAGTAAGGCACTAGTCTACAAGCTAGCAGGCAGCTTTCCCCGCAGGATCACCAGAAATGTTGACAATTTTTGCACTTGTGCAAAAATGGGCAACTCGAAACTTTGTTACGATGGATAGCTTTGGTGAAGTATACCTAAGCTAAGGGAATTTATGTCAGATTATTTTGTTATTGCTGATTTGTGAAAGAGATCAAGTGAAATCTATAGCTATGTGTGCTGTTACAAAATGTAACAACTCACATAGTCTGTAATTTCATGAATATCCTCAGCAAAAGAACACAAGCCCCGAAGGATAGCTGTGTTATCTTGATGAAGACACCGGATTACAGAGTATGTAAGGTGTATAGTTTTGGAACAATACAGACATAGTGGTAGTTTTCAAGTAATCAGATTCACGGTTATTATTTGTGCCTATCAGATTTATTGCTCTGTATTCATTAAAGTTTTTGTGATTAATGAGTTTGCATTTATCTATGCTGCCATAAAATATTACAATTGACTCCTTTCCTGCTACTTCCATCAAGAAAATATTGACAAACAAACAGTGACAATAATGTCCAAATGGAGATAGCAGGAAGGAGTCAAAATGAAGAACGGATGCCAAGGTAGTCAAACAACATACAAGGAGACATATCTCATTCAAAGGTTGCTTACTGAAGTTACAGGTATTCATTTTAGTTATCCCTTATGTTAATTCATTTTATTGAGATATTGAGTTGTCTACATCATGGTACAATCAAAGGAAAACTGAATGCAGAAAGAGATAATCAACTCATTATTTCAATTTAATGCTTTATTCATAAGAGATCATAAGTTTTCCCACACAAGCCATGGGATATGACTAAGTGACTCATCATATACATGGAAATGAGAATACTGCATGTGCTAAAGAACAAGAGTAGAGGAGTAAAAAGGAACCCATCATTTCCTTTCCATCTTCTATCCCCGCTCCGCATCATCTCCATCTCCATCTCAACTCTCTCATCTTCCACTTCCATCTCCATCTCCTAATACCTACAAAATCAAGAGAAGTATCTGTCAAATTGAGCTCAAGGTACAATGTTATTCCAATGCTCATGTTCTAAAGCAAATACATATTCTAAGTTCAATGCATCTAATGGTACTTGAAGGAAAAGAAATATAGAAACACATGGCAGGATGAGAAAGAAATACAGATGAGCTAGCAGCAAAAGAAGAGACAAGAGCACATAAAGTGAAATGAGTAGCAAGAGAGATCAAAGAAGCTAAGGATTGGGTTAGAAAGGAAGAATCTGAAGCAGCTTGCAAAAGAAACAGATGTGGAAAATGACACTTGAAAGAAGTTGGAAAAATTTGTAGAAGAAGGAAAGAAGGAGAAATAAAACACATGGATACAAGAGAGGCCAAAATCCTATTTATTTCTAACTCATTTCTGAATTTTGCAGGAACAGTTGCAACATTAAATGAAAATCAGTTTAACTGTTTAAGAAGGAAGCATCTGAATTGAATGAAGATAAATATCATTTTCAGATGGTTTTGTAAGAAAAAGAAGCATCAAAATGAGTCAAGAAAGAGGTATCTTTGCAAATCAGGATAAAAAATCTGAAGGAGAGAGAGAGAGAAAAGGATTTAGAAAATTTTTGCAGAGTTTCCCCTTTTGATTTAAAACAGAATTGAAAAATGGACTTTTCTAAGCTATCCGAGCTTCAAAAGAAATAAAAAAGTCAAGAAAAGTACATGTTTCATCATTCTATTTATAATGAAAAAACATGAAATATAATTTCTACTATGAGTTCCTTTTAATTTCAAAAGTGAAGTGCTACATTATAGAAAAAGAAACAAGTAAAGACATCATTTATTTCATTTGATATCATGAAAAGAAGTATTTATTTCAAATTATAGAAGAATGGGATGCAATCAAAAGTTTTAATTTCCAAACAAAGAAACAACATATTTGGAGAGAACATGACTTCAAAGAAAATTTGAATTTTAATCAAAAATTGAAAATAATTACTCATGAACTTCTGAAAAGTGAAGTTCCATTACAAAAAAGAGAGCATTCATTTTCTTCATTTTCCAGAAAAATAAATTTATTTCACATACTGAATGGGATGCAATCATGATTTACAACAAAAAACCATAAACTTCAAGAAAATCATTAGGATGCAAATGTCAAGTCTAGAAAATGATATGGCATTCATCTTCCAATAAAAAATAAACTAAATTAGCAAGTTTTCAACCAAAGCATGCCTTTAGAAAAAGTTCAACAAGTCAAATGCATCTACGGGGAAGAAACTACTCGGGTAACAAAGCATCTTGCCTCTACGAATGAAGAAAGCATGTCAAATATCAAGTATACATCTACAAAAGAAGAAGAGATGACAAAGTCTGCAATCAAATGAAGAACTTATTTTTAAGTTTACAAATGCTTAGCTAAAGTTTTACTAGTTCTCACAAAAAATGCAGAAATGGAAGAAATTTACAAACTATCAAGAAAGGAGTGAATATCCAGACAAAGTCCAAGCTCAGAAGTGAAATTTTTCTTTCATTACATCATAAAGAGAAATGAGTCACAAGAGAAGTAGACTACAAGTACAAATAGAATATAATAAATTTAAAATAAGCATCTCATGAATGAAGAAAATGATAAACTCCAAGTATGCATCTATCAGAAGATGAAACAAAACAAGAGCTGTGTATCAACATGGAGATCAAATAGTTAAACACTTCTAGGTACCGAGTCAAGTTTACAAGCAGTTCGTCAAAAAATGCACAGAAAGGAGCTGAAACAGAGTTTGAATATCGAGGTGAAAAATAAAATAGTCAACACTTCTAAGTACTGAGCCGGTTTACAAGTTAAATATCCAAACCCATGCATAGAAATAATTCCTCTACAAATGCCAATGAAGTAAGACTCGAGCTCAAGTTTTAAAATTAGAAAGACTGAACCCACAAAATACTTTCATGTTATGAATATTTTAAATGATATTTGACAAGATTTAGAGTTGAAGAATGTAAAACCCGAACTCGAAAAGAAAGTAGAAAACAGTGCAAGAACTCACCGTGCAAAAAAAGGAAGACAAGCAAAATAATGGTGGCATTTCCCTCTAAGGCTCATTGCCGAGCTCAACAACTACCGAGAGCATGAAAACCAGAAAGAAACAGAGATTTATCACTCCACGAAGAGATACAGAACTAGAATGAAAGATCTAAATGATCTTTAGATCATATACATGAAGGAAAGTCGAGCTACGAAACCAAAAACAAAAGAAATACCTCTAGTTCTTCAAAAATGCATGCAACAGTCAAGCAACTATGGCATCGAAGGATCAAGAACAAAGTATGCAGGCTCAAAGGCTTCCAAATTTCCAAGTTTCCATCAAAGTTGCAGAGTGAGAAAAAAATTTTGCCAGGCTTCACCCGCAAAATGAAAACCAAATGAAATGACCAGGCAGAGCTCATGAGTGTATTAACTTGCATTCAAAACTAGGGTTCCAAAACCCTAACCCATGGTAAAGATCAATGACTCATCGAATGCCAAGTGCCCAATCGACGGTGATCGGTCCACATAGGTTCCAAAGTGGTAAGCCCAATTAAATGCCACCGACCGGAATTAATGCTCAGGCTAGAACCCTAATATTGGGTTAGAAAATCAATGGTGGTAGAGATGCCAGTACAAAGATCGAAGGCCTCAAACACTTCACAGAATCCAAGCCAAACCACCCATGGTCAAGTTACCACAGGCTAAGGTTCGCTAAAGGGTGAGTCATCATGGAGGGGGCCAGCCCACATGGACCAACAAATAATCATTCGCCAAGACTTTACAAAGTCTAAAGTGTGCATGCCCACAAAATTAAAACATATTATATGCCATGATCACCGAAAAGGTGATAATTGTATTATGTGCCAAGGCTCAAAGGTGGCGGAACTAATGCATGGTGGGCTAGCCCAAGGGTGACCCCCTTTAAATATTATATACATGCTAATGCCTAAGTCCACAATGTGGTAGCATCTAAAACCAAAGGTGGTCCCCACATGGGGTTTTAAACAAAATTTGCAAGTGTCACTCATGTGACTATCCTAGAAAAGTGGAAAAATCAGAACATGTATACCTTGAGGTGGTCCCCACTTCATTTTAATTTTGCAAATATGGCTAAGGTTGCATCCTTTTTCCTACACACAGAGAGATGATTTTGCATGCCTTCACAACAAGACAGAACAGAGAAGATGACGAACTTGCATGTGCAAAGAGAGAAGACTTGCCTAGCAAGCAATTTGTAATTTTAGCAAATTATTCACCTTTCTTTCTTAAAAATAGAATAGTCAACTTTAGTTTGACTGAATTGTATCTAAGGCTGATAATGCCTATTTTTATCACATGCTTTAGTTTGTATTATTTTATTCCTTTATTTATTATTAAATAAAGGATAAAATTAGGATGCATGGGAGTATACACCTTTAGGCTATTTTTAGGAAGGGGGTGAACTTTTGCTATATATTGTGTGCTCTTGCAAAGCACAAAGGGGGATTTTTCAGAGAAATTTCCTAGAGAACTTTTGATATGAGTACTGAAGCAATTTCTACCAGTTTTTCCCTCTGAGTGTGAATTATTCTTTTCCTTTCCAAGTTATTTTGCAGTCTTGTGTATGCCAATATTAGTCTTGTGAATCAATATTCCTGATTAATCACTTTACCCTACTACAAATCTACTATTTTTTGCTAAATTTCATTGTGCATGTTAGCTTACTAGTGTTGTTGTGAACTTCCCTCAGTACAAATTAAGTGTTTTTCCCTTATTTTCTACAAAAAGTATTAATTGGTTTTGCACATAAAGAATTCTTCACAAATTAGTTGTGTATTCCACTCAGTCAAGTTCCTCATCTCAAATTTGGTGTATCACCTTAGTATTTATTTAATTTTATAGTCACCTTTTAACCTTAAAACTCCCAAAAATAGTTTAGTGAACACCAATAAGGAACCGGCCTTTTAACCGGGAGGTGAAGACAACTAATAGCATATGCAATGTTTCTCAAGATCCTCACAAGGAGTTAGTTCTTTTTATTCCCTTTATGGATGATAGTTTTGACATTAACAAGAAGATGGAAATAATGCTTCAAATTTTAGTGAAAATAGAGAACAATATGAATTACCCTTTTTTCCTCTTTAAAAAAAAAAGATAATGAACGAATTTTTACATCTTGGCCAATATCATAATAGCCCTTTAAGTTTTTCATGGAGGGGCCGAGTAGAAGGGCGAGAGCATCTAGGATCAACTCGTATGCCTCCAAGCCTAGTCTCCTTACCTTTATCTCTTATAATTTTTTTATAATTTGGTTATTCATTTGCAATAAAATAAAAAAATATTAAACTATTAGATACTCAAACAATTGGATATTTTAACCATATGACTAGTGCAATCAATGAAACAACCCCTCCTTATTTATGTTACCGACTTACAATTTGAGCCTCAACTATGTCATGACCACAACCTCATGAACTACTAAACCTAGGGTTGTCAAAACTTGGTACTCATGTCCATTGGTTTTTCCGAGGGCTAGATGAGTTGACTAAAACAACCATTTTTGTTTACCTTGCAAAGTTAGAAAAGTGCAATTTCTAGAGATGTCTAAAATAACACTCTGAGCCCCATAAAGGAGATGTCGACATCATATGTGTCCATTGTTTTATAGAGAATAACATCAAGAACTATCTCGACCTCATTTGATCATTTTCACTCTCTTAGCTACTCCTCTAGGAGCCCTGTTACTTCGTTTCACACTTTTAGGAAGCTACCAAAACTAAAAAGTTGGATTTCATTTTGACCCACCGTTTGAACCCTGAGAAACAAAATGCTTATCAACCTTTGGAAACCCCTAGTATTTTTACTATAAATTTTTTGGAACCTTTAGTTTCAGCAAAATGACTGTTCTTGATAGTTTGGCAAATGCATTTTATAGGCTCGGATCGTAGTTTGACTAGGTCAAACTAGACCAATTACGATCGGCGGGTTCAAAAACTCGTCATCATTTGAAAACCATTCGCTAATTATGAATTCTATCAGTTCCTATGAATTCTTGGTGTATAGGAGGACACATAGAAACTTACACATGGTGTTTTTCCCATCAAAAGACAACATTTGAAAGTGGTTTCTTAGCCTTTGGGCCTAGATTGAACATTTTTGCAACTAACAGGAAAATGTAAAAAGAAAGTTGTAGGACCTCCGTTGGGTTACCAAACCACCGTGGAAACTTGTTGACACTTGTGAATGATTTTTTGGGACTCTATCTTATGGATTTTTGTGTGAAATTTGACTTTTGGGAAAATAGTGTTTCTCTCTCATTAGTTACGAAAAGATGTGAAATGAAATGAAATGAAATAAATAAATGTCTGTAAACCTTCTCTTTGGAATGCAAATGGGATTCTAAAAAATTAATTATGCTAGATCTAGGTGGATGCCATGTCAACGATTTATCGTTGATTTCATGCTCACATGTTTTTGCAAGATGCAAGTAAGATGGCAAAACAACATGGGTGTGATTCATTGTATATTGTTAGAATTTATGTATGTTAATAGAAGGAAATTTTTATGTATTGTTATGTTATAGTAAAGTTATTTATTGAAATTTGGAAATATGAATGAGATGCTAGTTTTAGGGGTGCTTTGGGAAATGTGCATGTAACTAAAGGTGTTCTTTTTGATTCATATTTACATATGGGAAAAAGAGGGTTGGATGTGTGTGTGTGTGTGTGTGTGTGTGTGTGTGTGTGTGTGTGTGTGTGTGTGTGTGTGTGTGTGAAATGAAACTGTAGAGGAAATTCCAACATTTGTAAAGTATGAAAAGGTTTATAATTGAAGTTTTGTAATATTTTAGATGTCAGGGTTTAAGGGGATGTTCATCCACACATGAGTGTTATTTTGATCCTCAAATTTTGTATTGTAAAATTTGGATATGTATGTTAAATGAATTTGAATTTAAAATATTGTAGTGCATTTCCAGTGTTCAATAGACGATTAATTAATTAGTGTGTTGTATTCTTACCTTGTAAATGTAATAAAGAGATCTAAACAAAAACTCAACCCTAGTATAAGACTCGTGTATAACTACCTTTCTTGCGTGAATCCTTTTAGTGTGGAAAATAAAACCTTAGGATAAAATTCAATCTCTACACTCGATGTCACCTTTTGGCTTAAGTAAATAAGATCCCTAGTTTGAATTATCATCATAGTCAGTATGTTTAGCGACATCTTCATAAACCCGATGGTTAGCAGTGGCATGGTCAAACTATTTGTGGTGTAAACAGGGTAAACACTTACTCGGGATCCTAGTTGTCTTCCTTGTCTTACGAAGTTAGATCTAGAAATCAACTTCATGATCAAAATGAATTCCCTATGGGATCTAGACGTCACAATGGAGCTAATGAAATAGTTGTGCTATGACTTAAACTCTTATTAATGACCTATTTAGTTCCTCACAACTAGATGTGTTACCTTGGATAGTGAAAATTTAGTGCCTTGGTCTTTTACAAAGGATTTATAGGGTAAACATGTTTTCACACCTTAATCTGATCTATAATAGGGCATAGAGCCTTGAGTGCATATTGGAATTAAACTAAACCTCAGTTGATTAGGAGCTTAACTTGTGCATAGAAAATTGTAAGTAAGTCCTTGCAAATGAAATTCATTTGAAAGATGTTGACTTAAGAGAAACCAAGAAATAGAAAACTTGGACCCGTAATCCCTTGTTATGCCCTTTTATGACATTAATAATAAAAAGAATTTCAAATGTGGAACCGTGAAATGTGGGAACATAGGATCTTACCTTGAAAACAAATAACTTGTGGTTCATGTGTAATTATAATTCTTCCAATCATGTACTTCTTCAAGATGTTAAACAAGTACTATCATAACTCTTTTTGTTATAAAGTTACGCCAATAAGAGACCTAAGAAACAATGTAAATGAGATGAAAAACAAGAGTATATGTGATAATGGTTTAGGAACAAAATTTCACTTGAAGTCCTTATGGTTGATTTAAGCATTGAATTTTGTTAATAATGGATACAAATTGTTCCTGGTGGGACTAGGCATTTCAGCCAATATAGAGTCCACTAAAAAATAAAATAAAAATTATGACATGTAAATGCTAAATTGACTCAAACTAAATTTGGAACTAAAACAACCATAGCATGAGAAACAAACCTTTAATGTAAGAATGAGTTATTGGGAGACACATAGTTTCTTAAAATTGACTTTAATTAAGAAATGATATATGGATAGTTAATGGGATTCAATAAAGGAATCAATCGTGCATCCTCCTTTAAAGAATTTTTCCTGCAAAGAAAAGTAATTGAAGATTGTAAAGTAGGAAATTTTAAACCTTATGTGTTTAATTCTCTAGAAAAATATAAGGTCATATAATGGAAACCTAAATGTAATGAAGATGTAAACCATAAAAAGGCCATGTCGTGGAGTATGCCTACCTGGTGTTTCTTACTGTAATTGGGTCAATTGTCTTGGTTTATGTCGTTTGAGTATGACATTGATGGGTACCCTATGTTATCCTATTTTATGAGTGGGTTCATGTTTATGTAAGTGTCTTATGCGTTGTTGAGTTTCTCTACTTGGAGCCCTTGTGGTGTTGTGTAGTGAGAAATGTAAGTAAAAATAATTATTTCGGTATTTTTATTGTTGTATTTGTGTGCATAAAATGTGCGTGTTATATATATATATATATATATATATATATATATATATATATATATATATATATATAAAATTATATATGTATATATATGCCCAAAATCGAGACTCATCTCGTAATAAAAAGCATAAGGGTAAACAAATACCCGTAATAAGAAAATCTGGTAGAATCTCCCTTAAAAAAAATAACATAGAAGCTACAAACCCTAGGAATAAATAAATTAGAACAAAGAGTAAAAATGGAGGAAGAAATTCCCCCTCACTGCATATCTATAACAAATAAAATCACCATAGTTCTCCATGAGTATCCTTGGCCTCCATCTTCTCCTTCCTACAAACCCTACTTGTGCAAATGGAGGGACATAGGGCAAAAAAAAGAATATAAGGAAAATATAAGAGAGATTTAGGTTTTTTTTTGAATACCTAGGATCTAGGGTGAGGATTAAATCTATCCAATGGCCTAGATTTAATCCTCACAACTTAAAGTTGGTGGGAAATAGTTGTATTAATAAAGTTTGGGAAATTTAATTATGAAGTAAGCTTAGGGGTTTTATTCACGGGAAATGGTGAGTTTTGTTATTATATGGCGTTATTAATTATATGGTGGGTTTAATTTACTATGTGGCATTTTCATTATGGGTCAAATTTGTTAAATGGAATTTTAATTATGGGTTAAATAAACTAATGTTGAACATGGGGTAAGGGGATTAAAATGATTGAAGTTAAGTATATAGTTAAATAAATTAATGTGTAGCATGGCTATAATTTACTTAGGGAAATAAAATTAAATTTAACATTAGGAAATAATATTTAATAAATTCAACATGAACTTAAGGAGATAAAATAAATAAAATTATATTAGGAATTATTTAAGAGGAGAATTAAATAATATTATTTAAGGACAAGAAGTTTAGTAGTAATTAATGAGTAAGATTTTAGAAAACCTAATTAATGTATTTAAAATTTAAGTAGTATATATAATTTTTTTAAAAATATTGCCATAATTTTCTAGCTATGTGTTATGGTTTTGGCGTGGGGAAATGTGGGTGTCATATTAGGACAAAAAAGGAAACAATAAAGATAGAAAGAGGCAAAATATAGATGTCAATTACTTGTTTTCTCGCTTAGGAATCATATGAATATTGGTATGTGATTAGGACATCGAAATCTACCCAAGTGTTTGATTTTGTGTCTACGAGGAGAAAAAGGGAAGTGGTACAACTCTCGAAAGACTAATAATCATTCCAAGGAATAATTTTGATCCATCAAGTCCTTACTCACCGATTCATCATCCTTATAACCCACTACTCCACCGGTGACACACATCATGTTCAAAGATGATAAAGAATAAATTGTAAATGATGAAACATATGTGATTATTTCCACCTCAAAAATCAAGAAGATGGATGAGAAGGAAGGTTTATTTCACTTCAATCTTATGGTAAAGGGTAAGCTTATTTATATTATGATTTATTGTGGAAGTCAAAAGAATTTAATTCTGTTGATGTTTTTAAAAGTCTAAACCTTCATGTAAAGTCACATCTCCATCTATATAGTATCAGTTGGTTAAAACCTAGTAGAGATATCCATGTCACACAATAATTTTTCTTACCATATATAATTATACCCTTCCACGATGAAGTCCTATGGGATGTTCTTCCATTGGATGTTGGTGACGTACTCTTGGACCAACCATTCATGTTGGATAGACATGACATCTATGAGTCATGGCCTAAAAGGGTCACCATTTCCATTGGAATTGAACTATTAGATATCCACGGTCACTCCCCCAAAAAATTTTTCCCTCATCAATGCTAAGAAATGTAAGAATCTAGTGGAGAAAATAAAGAAATTCCTCATCCAAATTTTTAGGCCAAAAACTAGTAAGAACGATGTTGCATCCACCTTGAACAAATATTTAGTCTAACAAAATAATTAGATGGACCAATTCATAGCTGAGTAAGATGATCTACTCCAGTCACCCACAGGAGTTCCACTTAAGTGTGAGGTAAAACATGTTATTGATTTGGACTCGGGATATCCATTACCCAATAGTCATGTGTATTACAATTTGGTCCATGAAAATTACGAGATCAAATGGAATCCCCAATAATTGATTCAAGAAGGACATATCGACCGAGTAATTCTCCTATGGAAGTTTTGTTGTCTTAACATGAAAGAAAGATGGAACATGGAGGATTTTCTTTGACTATTGGGGATTGAAAAAATTAGTGTGAAGAATCGTTACCCCTTCTAAGGATTGATGATTTGTTGGACCAACTCCGTGGTGCAAAAATATTGACAAAAATTAATTTCAAGTCTTGTTATATCCATATTTCCATTGATCCCATTGATGTCTGGAATACTACATTTAAGTCCCAAGAAGGTCTATTCGAATGGTTGTTTATGCCCTAAAGACTATCTAATTTTCTTGTAACATTCATGAGGATCATGGATGACATCATGCATCCCTAAACCAATTCCTTTGTTGTTTTCTACTTAGATGATGTACTCATCTATAGACATATGTGCTAGAAACATCTACAACATGTTCGAGAAGTACTTAAACCCTTCGAAAGAACAAATTGTATGAAAATATACACAAATCCATATTTGGGATGAGTAAGGTTTAGTACTTGGAGTATGTTTTGGATTAGGAATGATTCCATGTTGACCTAGAGAAAATCCAGTTATTGAGAAATGGCCTATCACAAAGACCCTCATAGAACTTCATAACTTCCTTAGTCTTACCAATTTCTATTGCTGATTTGTCTTGGGTTTTTCATACTTTTCTTAGGTATTTAACTGAGCAACTAAATATGGAAAAAAGAATAAATTTTGATGGGGGAAATGAAGCATAGAGAATTTAAATGTTTGAAATAATTAATATGCTTCATCCCTATTCTCTCCTTACCTAACCCACATAAACCTTTTGAATTGATAAAAAAACTCATTTGATTATGCCTTGGGAGATGTTATCATACAACATGACCACCATGTTGCATATCATTGTGAAATAATTAATGGCATAGTTAGGAAGAACACAATATATGATCAAGAGATTTATTCCATCATTTAATCTTGTAAGTAATGGATACACGACATTCGGGTAAGAAGACAATCATCCACACAAACCATGGGCCACTAGAATCCCTTCAAACACAAAGTAAACTAATGAATGAAAGTCACTAGAAGTGGGCCACATACCTACAACAGTTCCACCTTATTATAAAACATAAGAAGGAAAGTGCCAATTCAGTAGCATATTTCCTAAGTTCCCATTCAATGTGAAGGGGCCATCAAAAATATCATTGACCTATCTAGACATGAGACTTCAAGTTTTTTCCCTTTATATGATATGGATCCTTATATTTCTAATACATATTGGACCCTCAAAGGAGAAAAGTATGTCCTTGATTTCTACCCACATGATAATCTTCTCTGCCACATGGGATATATTTGTGTTCCAGATAGTGAACAAGAGAAGATGATCTAGGAGGAACACTTTAGCAAGACAACAAGGCACTTTGGTGTTAATAAAACACCGACAAAAGTATTTCAAAATCACTTCTATTGGCCCAAACTAAGGAATGATGTGATTAATTACATCAAATCTTTCATCCCTTTTGTAACTACCAAATTAGATAATAAGAAACATGGCTTGTACATGCCATTAATGGAACAAACCAAGCCTTGCACCTCCGTTTTAATAGACTTCCTCTCAAGTTTTCCAACTTTAAAACATGGAAAGGATTTTTTTTTCTTGTAGTTTACAAATTTTCTTAAATGGCTATAATTATTTCTTATAAGAAAAATATAGCTGTTGAATATACTGTTAAGCTTTATTTTAGACATGTATGGAAGAATTTTGGGCTTCCTAAGTCTATTGGGTCCGATAGGGACAATAGGTTATTAAACATCTTCTGCTCCACCGTATGGGGAATGATGGACACTAATTAAGTTGATGAATTCCACATCCATCCACCCACGAACCGACGAGAAAGACATAGGTGGTGAACTTCCGATTATCGACATAGGTAGTTTAGGAATAGGAACCAGCCTTATCTCGGAGATTCCTTTCTCATTTTTACAAGTCCCACACTTGGAGAAAGGATTCCATGTTGTGCAATCATACTAGATGCTAGTATGATCAAATTAGAAATCTGATCAACATCCAAGGGTGCTGTGAATTCACACTAACAGTTCTGGCACGCCGGGTGGGAGATTAGAGGTCTTCCACTTCATCTTTTGTAGGTTGGTGTGTTCCTGTGAATATTTCAGCCTTTGGAGGCACTTGCAAACACATCTGGCAACTCCATCTGATCAGCAACCCATTTCTGAAGTTGCAGACATGTTTTTCATCCATTCCCATCCATCCTTCTTTCCATCCCTTTAATTATTTTCCATTCCATGAAGTTGTGCAATCATGACTTCATTTCCATCATGGAATTCACATTTTCAACAACAACAACAATGTTTCCCACCTCCAACATGTTTTTTAAATCCTCCAAATCAGCATTTTGAACAAATTCAAAATCAGCATGCATACCCATATGAGCAGCAATGCCAAAATCATTTTGGCTATGGAGCTTTCCAAGAGAAAGAGTATGCATATAATGAAGACAATCAGATGCAAGATGCTGGTCTGTTGGAGAAAATCCAAAAGATGGAGGTAAAGATGGTGCAGTCCAGAGCAACATGCTCAAATGAGAGCTTTTGAATTGGTTACGGGACTTCTTGTCCATGGGGGAGGCCCTTTTCCAAGACACTTCAGCCCTCGGGAGAAGCTAGATCAAGAATTTTGCGCTTGTTACCTGTCCAAGTTAATGCACCAAACTAAACACAAAAACCCTGAAAAACTCCAATGAAATCGATACCTGATGAAGATGTAGATGGATGAGGAAGCCGATGTAGACAAGACGGGCGCACACGAGCAATTTGCACAATAGATCCGAGTAACCTGCAAAACACCGATGCTTGACAGAAAAAGATGGCGTTAGAAGATATTTGGGTGGACTGCCCGAGAAGCGGGTCCGGGAAGCGATGAGCTTCCTTGGCGGATGTCAGTCCACGTTTTCAATAAAGAAAAGAAGCATACATGATAAAAGATGTAAATAAAGACTAGATTCTCTCGATCAGCAGTAATAAAAAAAAATCGAACCAACAGCAGATGTAAAGTACGTAAAACAGGAATCGCGAAATAATGCCGGATTTGTGTTACCTCGTGACCTTTACCCGTCTCGCAGTGAAATCGGCGCCGATCGGGTAGAATCGGCGGGCGATCGATGTGATCGGGCGCCGATCGACCGGGACGATCGGGCGCTCGATCGGATAAGATCGTGTCAATCAAGGCGATCGACCAATCGTGGACTCAAAAGGGATGAGATTCGGGATGGAAGGTGAATGTAGTCCGCAAGATGTGCCAAGATGGAGAGACGGAACAGAGTCACCAGATGATAGATGGTGGTGTGTGATGTTGATATGATACGGGCAGAGTAACGGTGCTCCTCTCGGGGATTGATTAGGACAGATCTCGCCCTAACCGAGACAATGATGCTAAAAAGATCTCTCCTTCGCAACCCGTATCTTTCGCTCTCTGCTCGCGCGTAAGTGCTTTTTTCGCTCGTTAGTCTCTCTTTTTCGGTCCCTTCGAACCGAGCTATGGACTCGCTTTTTATAATCGGCGCCGCTCCTAGAAAATCGGCGCCACCATATGGGTCGGCGCCGATCGCGGAGAAGACTCCCGAGATGGCTAAAAATGATCGATTCGAGAAAGACAAGACCTATCCCGACCACGGGAAATATCCCGCTTAGGGAAGATTAAAAATGGATGTGATGCATAGATAGAATAAATTTGGGGTAGATAAGTGATTAAGATGCATGGGAAGAAGCGTAATTAAATATTTAATATTTAATTACTCATGGGTAAGATGTGATGTGATGAATTAAATTTAGAGTAAGTGATTAAATCACAAATTGGAAAACTATCCCAAGGGGATAGTTGGTGACGTAAACGTGCCCCAGGTTACCTAAGTAGGAAAAACGAATGTGAGGGACACTAAATTGGATAACCAATTTTAAGTGTCTACATTTTGCCCCTTTTTGTCAAGTAACTTGCGATAAGCAAGGTTATGAGACAAAAACAAGGAGATGGAAGAAGGGAAGAATTAGTGATGATGTGATCCCCCTCAAACTAGGGATGGGATGGATAATAGAACAGACGATCCCGAGTTTGAAAGAGGTAGATGAAAAATGCAGGATGCCCCAGTCGGATAGCTGGAGTAGAACTGATCATTGAGGGCGCATAAAAATAAACACAAGGGCAGCAACCTAAGGAACTCACATTGGTAGGGAAAACTAGCCGGTCTCCTCGTGAGACGACGTTAGTGCCTACAGACCCATGAGTGCAAGGAGAACTGCAAAAAAAGCCAGCATCTAAAGAGAGACACATTGGTAGGGACAACTAGACGGTCTCCTCATGAGACGACGTTAGTGCCTACAGACCCGTTTAACTCTAAGCTGCCGAAAGATACGAGTGTCCCACGCAAAGGGAACAAACCCGAAAGAGACGATGACATCTAAAAGATGTGCCAAAAGGCAAGATTCAGCACACAACAATGATCAGATAGATGAGAAAGCCAAGTATCAACACTATGGCAAACAGACATGAAAAATCGGCGGCGATCAAAATAATCGGCGCCGACCAAGACAATCGGCGTCGACCCAAAAAATCGGCGCCGACCAATCCAGACGCATATAAATATGCGAACGGAAAACGTAAACGATTTATTTGCAACGTGACGATTGATTCAGAGAGAGACAGATTTGTGATTTGAACACAATGGAAGCCTCCGGGAGCGGACAGAAGCGCAGGAGGACACGACCTGGGGTAAGTAGTCACTGGTGAACCCATTTGTCGTTATTTTTTTTTTTTTTGTTTGAGTTTTCATGCGTATGGGAGGCCAGGGTCTGGTTTACGCCTGGCCTGGCAGTCGGCGCCGATTGTTAGAATCGGCGTCGATTGTTTTGGATCGGCGTCGATTGGTAGTAATCGGCGCCGACTATAATGAACGACGCCGATTTACCAAATCGACGCCGATTGAAAGATGTTTAGCATTTCCTTCTAGTTTTGGATGTTATGGTTTTGGAAGATGTGATTTATAGAACAGAGAGACTGATTATGCTTTTGATGTCGTGGATGCAGGCACGAGAGGCTCTTCATATGAGGGATGCCATCCCTGAGTTATTGGAGACGATCCTTCCTGACGTGACCGATGCAGACTGGCAGCATTTAGAGCTAGCCGGGCTCGGGGGTTTTAGATATTACAGACGAGTGCCACGGGATGTGGAGCTCATGCGGGCATTAGTGCGACGGTGGGACAGCCACACGTGCACATTTTGGTTTAGGACGGGTGAGATGACTATCACCCATGAGGATGTATACAGGATCCTCCGATTACCGATTACGGGGGACCCGATTGAGATCACACCCCGAGAGCAGCAGCAGAGGCCCCGTGCGATGCGATCAGACAGAGACAGAGAGATGATGACTCTGAGATAGATCTCGGGGCAAGTGAGGATAGCCTCACAAGACAGCAGATAGCCCTGAGCAAAGCGGATAGCCTTGATTCGATGGCTATATCTTATTTTGCCTCGCTGACTGTGGAGGTGGGAGATTCCCATTACTACTATTAGATCAAGCGTGTGCGACATCTTGCAAAGACGCATGTGTTTTTGCCTTTGCCGATGCCCTGATAGCTCAGGTATATTATGAGCTATGGATGTACACCACTGGTCGGAGGACAGGGATCGATGTCAGCTTTGTGCTCCATCACGGGCATACGAGCACACATAGCAGTTGATCGTGCCATCCGGCTTCCTGGATGCCAAAGCAGAAGAATGGGGTGTGGATTATGGATTTCGGAGATGGCGGGCTGACATGGCTGCAGGAGATACAGGTAGATCAGCCGAGTGGTACTCTGAGCGTTTCAGGACGCTTACACCGATCAAAGATCTCGGAGACCATATCGGGCATTTCCGATATGGGTGGTCAGATGCCCACTGGTAGCATTGAGACGGAGCCGAGTGGTCGAGGTCGCAGTCCGGATATGTGGGAGCGGGTCCCATTCATGCGGATATCGAGGCGTTTGGCCTAGTACATGACAAGATCTGCCACATACACGCCCATAAAGTGGATAGCAGAGAGACAATTTGCCGATTTTGATCCCTACACAGACCCATTGAGAGAGGCTCCACCCTCCTCCACTGACAAAGCTGATGATGACGCGGGGTGGATGAGGGCCACGCAAAGATGGTACGACACAGTAGCTTCCACGACACCTCCCCCCTCTATAGATGCCGATGAGGAGGACATAGCCTGCTACACCGGACAAAGCAGAGGGAGAGCATGCCACACTGATACATACACATCAGGTAGCTCTGGAGGAGATCAGGGCCTTGACAGAGGAGAGAGATTCCCTGATTGTGGAGAGAGACACCGCTCGCCAGGAGCGAGATACAGCCGATCCAAAGCAGAGGGACCGCTACTTTCAAGCATGTGGAGGCCCTCGTGGCCAAGTATGGGGAGACAGGTGTCACATCAGAGTCGGGCACACAGGGTACGACTCTAGGAGGGGCACCACCAAGCGCGCCAAGCCGCCCCAAAGAAGACCAAAGCAAAGACCTTTACGAGCACCGGCACCGTGAGCCCGAGCACATACCGCCTCCTCCGCCGAGGTGAGATATTATGAGGATGCCCTAGCGCAGCATGCCCCAGATGTGCCTCGGTATGGGGCGAGGAGGAGAGCAGGGACGGCTACAGCGAGCGGAGCCTCAGGCGGAGGGAGCACTGGGAGAGATCGAGGTGGGCCGAGACCTCCAGCAGCAGGTGCTTCGAGCTCGGTAGGCGGCGGCCAGGAGAGACAGCCGGGTGCAGAGGAGGGTGGAGGAGATAGTGTCCTCCACGCTTCCGATTTTACCATATAGAGATTTGATAGATTTTGTATTTGTATAGTGATGTAGCCTCGATTGGAAGGCATTGTATAGATGGCTTGATTGGAAGCCACCCATTTTTGTACAAACACACATGTATATATAGATTGATCACGTTATTTGTCATATAAGTGTACTTATGCTTTTAATTTTGATATACATGGATAGATGGATATAGAAAAATAGATGTGATTAGAGAGATATAGACTGATGGATGATGGAAATAGATGTGATTAGATAGATTGAAATGTGGATAAAATAGATGTGATTGGATAGATATAGACGGATAGATGATAGATGGATGTGATTAGATAGATTGATTTAATTTTGATAGATAGATGTGATGTATCTTGGATGGACATAGCTTTTAAATATTTTGATGGATAGATATACAGATGTACTTGATGTATGGATTAGATATAAATAGATGTCATGTACCTGAGATGTACGTATTTTTCGATATTTTGATGGATAGATAGATAAATGTGTTGGATATATGGATGTAATTATAAGGAGAAATGAATACAGATAGGAGTTTTGATAGATAAGATGAATTTTGATAGAAGATAAATTTTGATTGAATTAACATGTGAAATGCCAATTTAACAGGATGCAAGACAAAGAAATGAGGAATACTCCTTACAAGAGCCAAAGATGAAAGCGGAAACAACCGTGACTTAGAAGAGAAGATACTCGGAGAAGAAGAAAAATGATAAGTTGGACTTCCAACCGACCATAGATAAAATCCAGAAAGGGAACCAAAAGACCAAGCATACAAGGCCCTATATAAGATTAAAATAAATCTGACACTAACTAGTCGCAAACCAGATCTAGGATAGAAACGGAAAGAAAAGTAAGTAAGTATCTTGTCGGAACCTACAAGGGACAGAATACATGTCCATAGTGGGGAAATAGGATTCTCCATATGATCGACAAAAGGTCCTAAATCTCAGCTTCATGACTTTGACAGATAGGCAAACTGATCAATGCGGGAAGTTTGCTTGATATGGAAAGACTGATCGATGCGGGAAGTCTTTCAGTGATGCTATAAACTGACTGGAAGGCCGATTAATTACAAGAAGCCTTGAATTTTTCTTTGAGAAACAGCCGTCCTTCAAGGGAGCGGTCTCAGATTGTGAATTTTAATGATAGCCATCCTTCGAGGGTATGGTCTATTTTCTTTTGATTCACTTGATAATGTATGGATAGCTGTCCTTCGAGGGATCAGTCTATCTTTTTGGATAGCATCTTTTTTCTTTTTTTTTTTTTTTTTTTTTTTTTTTTGAAACTTTTTGAAAGAAGCTGAGTTTAGACCTAGATAGATCAGATGGAGGGGAAGAGAACATAGAAGAACATGCACTCATGACCCGAGTAGATCCGATGAAGATAAGTACTTGGGACAGATGAAGTGGTGATTAAGGTATTCCTACCATGAGGAGGAACATATCCAAAAGAAACGTGCAATGAGTAGAGCCGCGATACTCATATTTAAGGTAAGCGAGGCAATAAAGGAGAACCACACAATTTCAAATCACCACGAAAGTAGATGATCGGTTATTAGGACGGATGAAAGATCCTGGTCATGCGACTAGATTTGTGTAAGATAGATTTTAACAATAGAAGGGCCGTAAATGCAAAGCATTAAGAGGTTCCGCTTCAGGGATACCATCCATGGAAGATAAACGATAAGCCCCAGACCCATATTTATGAGTGATAATGTAGGGGCCCATCCAATTGGGAGCAAACTTACCACGTTGACTCCTTTCGAGGGTAGTGACATTTTGATTTTCCTTAAGAACAAGATCACCAATTTTGAAGTCACGATGTTGCAAGTGCTTGTTATAAGCACGTTTGACACGCTCGAGATAGACCTGATGATGCTCAAGAGCGTTAAGACGCCGCTCATCTAATAATTCAAGTTGTGCTAGACGATTTTGACGATAATCCTCATCGGAGACAAATTCTCTGAGAGAAACACGGAGAGATGGGATTTGGACTTCCAAAGGAAGGACAAGCCCTGCACTCCATAGACGAGAGAGAAGGGAGTAGCACAAAGAGGAGTACGAATGCTAGTCCGATAAGCCCAGAGAGCAAAAGGGATATGTAGATGCCAATCCCTACCAAACTGACTAGTTACTTTCATGAGGATATTACGCAAAGTTTTATTGGAAGCTTCGGCTTGACCATTAGCTTGAGGATAGTATGGAGAAGAAAACCGAGCTTGATATTGAAAGCATCGGGCAGAGATTCTCGCAAATCAGCGTTTTGAAAGACTTACCATTATCTCGTGATTAGCTTGTGTGGAACGCCAAAGCGACAAATGATGTGTTGATAGACAAAATCAACTATGGGTTTAGCCTTTGTTGAAGAAAGAGGGATAGCTTCTACCCACTTAGTAAAGTACTCAGTGGCGGTAATGATAGAATGATGACGTTGTGAAGAACGAGGATTGATGAGACCAATAAGATCGAGACCCCACTGCGAAAAAGGCCACAAATCCGCCGCAGGTTGCAAAGCCTGACTAGGGATGTGCGTGAGATTGGAATGTTGCTGACACTTGACGCACTTCTTAGTGTATTCACAACAATCTTGATTAAGAGAAGGCCAATAATATCCCAAACGTAAGATGCGCTTGGCTACAGCTAAACCACTAAAATGTCCACCACAAATACCGTCATGGACCTCCTGAATAGCTTTAGATGATTCATGGGTTTTGAGGCATCGAAGCAAAATACCATCAAAGCCGCGTTTGTAAAGAAGGCCGCCTAGAATAGTATAGCGGTTGGCGCGTTGGACAAAAGACCTTCTACCATTGGGAGACAGATCTGGAGGAAGGACCGAATGAGATAGATAATCAACTATCTGTTGATACCACTCATCCTGAGTATGGGTTGTGACAGCATTGATTGACGTTAGTTGCCCAAGATGAGATGGTTGATCCAATCGTTGCACAGCCACATAAAGACGCGAGTCTTCGGTAAAAGGCGGGATAAGGGAGGCTAAAGAAGCCATGGTATCCGCGAATCGATTTGCAGTACGAGGAATGGCTTGGATAGTGAAGTTATCGAAAGATTGGAGTTGGGCAAGAACGATGTCGCGATATTTCTGAAGGATATCATTCTTGCATTGATAGACACCCGTGACCTGGTTAACGATGAGTTCAGAATCACCAAAGATGTCAATATGACGAGCGCCGAGATTAATGGCATTTTGAAGACCTAAGACAAGAGCTTCGTACTCAGCCATATTATTGGTGCACTCAAAGTTTAATTTGTGTGCGACTGGGATGGGCGTACCCCAAGGAGGAATCATCACAAAACCCGCACCTCCCCCTTGCTGGCATTTGGATCCATCAAAGAAGAGCTTTACTTTAAATGGAGATAGACCAAAATCAATTTGTTGGATATACTCATCGGGAAATTGAGCAAGGGGGTCTTGAGTGTCCGGAAGAGGAGCATCAGCTAATTGATCTGCAATAACCTGACCCTTGATAGACTTTTGCGGGATAAACTCGAGGTCAAACTCAGTCATAAGCATAAGCCAACGAGTGATGCGATCATTGTGATAAGGTTTTGCATGGATTGTCTTGAGGGGATTGACACTTGTGACAATGTAAGTTTTGTGATTAAGGAGATAATGACGAAGCTTAGAAGTTGCGAAGAAGAGAGCACAACATAGTTTTTCAGCTTCGGAGTAACGTGTTTCATACTCATGGAGGGTGCGACTGATGTAATAGACAGCTTGTTCTTTACCACAAGTGTCCCGATGCGAAATCATGGCTCCCAGAGCATGGTCAGTCACAGAGATATAAAGATAGAAAGGCTCCCCCTCGCGTGGAGGTGTAAGCACGGGTGGAGAAAGAAGATAAGCTTTGAGATCATCAAAGGCCTTTTGGCAATGCTCATCCCATTCGAAATGAACATTCTTACGGAGAAGATGGTGAAAAGGTTGACAACGGTCCGACAATTGGGAGATAAAACGACGCACCGATCAAGACGCCCGAGATCATGGAGTTGCTTTAAGTTAGACGGGGGAGGCATCTCAAGGATAGCTTTTATTTTTGCGGGGTCGACTTCAATACCCCTGATGGAAATGATAAAACCTAAAAGTTTACCAGTGAGAACGCCAAACACGCACTTAGCTGGATTTAGACGAAGACAGAAGCGGATAAGCCTCTCAAAGAGAGGTGCAAGGATGAAAAGATGATCCTGACGGCGCGTGGACTTGCCGAGGAGATCGTCAACATAATCCTCCACAGTTTTGTGTAAGAGATCATGGAAGATGTATGTCATTGCTCGTTGATAGGTTGCCCCTGCGTTCTTAAGGCCAAAAGGCATGACACGATAGCAAAAGGTCCCCCAAGGGGTTATGAAGGAGGTCTTATGTTGGTCTTCTGGTGCGATGAGGATTTGATTATATCCAGAGAAACCATCCATAAGAGAAAGCATCTCATGACCCGCAGTTAAATCTACAAGTTGGTCGATATGAGGAAGAGGAAAATCATCCTTTGGACAGGCAAGATTAAGATCCCGGAAGTCGGTACAAATTCGAATCTTCCCAGTAGCCTTAGTTACTGGTACTACATTAGACACCCATTGCGGATAATCGATGGGTTGGATGAAGCTAGCCGAGAGCAAGCGTTGTAATTCTTCTTTGACAAGAAGGGCTACTCTAGGGTGCATTTTACGTAATTTTTGCTTAACTGGTTTGATGTTGGGAAGGGTAACGATATTGTGGACCACAATATCGGGATCGAGTCCTGGCATATCTTCATATGACCAAGCAAAGGCTTGACGATGTTTGGAAAGAAAAGCGGTAAAGTCCCCTAATTCCTGTGGATTAAGGGATTGGCCGACCTTGATGATGCGAGGGTCTTCAGAAGTCCCTATATTAAGGTCGATAGTGGCTTCGTTGAGAAGGGTAGACGTGTCAGAAGGAATAGTCTTGGGAAGATATGAATCCTCTGCCCCCAGATAGGTGAGGACAGAATCATCATCCGCACAGTGGATAGTGTTGATAGTAGGAGAGTCGTCTCCAACTATTTCAGGGAAGATTAATGGTATAGAAGCGGACCGATTGTTAGTCTCATAGACCAACGGCCCTAAGGAAATGGTATTGATCAAAAAAAAAAGTTAGGTGGGATGGAAATGTCATCGTCCACATCAAGTGATGCTTCTGACTTGGTGGGGGAAGATGGTTCTTCAGTAGGAAGAGACTCATCAAGAATAGTGACAGTGGCCTTTGAAAGAGGTTTAAATCCTAACCCAAATTTCTGATGTGGCATGAGAGTAGGAATGGATTTGAGGTCATGTATACCTTGTTCATATTTTCCAAGGCCAAAACCTTTCCACGCGCATCGATGTAGATAAGTCTTTGCAAACGTGGGATTCTGTAGGTGATCAAACCCTGTTAGGTAAGGTTTGGCTCTAGGAGGAGAATCCGGGCGATGATGAGGCGTATCAAGACCACCGTAGATGAAATTGGTCTGTTGATTGGGCAGACCAATGGTGACGATGCGACCGAGACCTGGTTGATATTCAGGTTGCTTGTCTGGTCTACCATACTCATTAGGTTTGAGATGGGCATCGAAAGATAAGAGAGGAAGCTCCCCTAGTGAGAAACGCTGCAATGTCTCTTCCAGATTTTGTAAATCCGGTAGTTTGGTTGCAGGTATGGAAGAAGATGAGGCCCCATCTGGAGAAGATGTATTTTCTTTTAAAGGGGCAGACCTAGTGGTCATGTCGCATTGTGCGGAAGGAAAAGGATCTCCTGGATGAGTATATATTTTGCCCTCATATTGATATTTTAGGCATCGATGGAGGGTGGATGGGACACAATGCATTGCGCGAATCCAGGAGCGTCCGAGGATCATGTTATAGTGGAATTTTCCTTCGACAATATAGAAGAGTTCATGGAGCAGCTTCTTACCTACTCGGATGGGTAAGACCACAGTTCCTAGAGTGACTGCTAGCTGATCGTTAAATGATCGAAGGGCGAAGGGTGGAGGTGACACCACATTCTTTGGTAACTTAAGTTGTTCGAATGTGTGCGAGGAGATGACGTTGAGTGCAGCTCCACTATCGATCATAACACGTTTTAAGGTAGTGTTATTGATTTGGACTGTGATGAAGAGGGGAGCCTCCAAATCTTCGGAAGAAAGAGAAGGAATTTCCGAATCTTCAAAAGAAATGGTAGTTGATGGTCCATTCAGTCCAACAACCAACTCGAAGGGCTGGGGCTCATCGGAATTTACTGCGATGCGACGCAGATTATCAATCAAAGCTTGGCGATGTTGTGGAGAGGATTGGATGAGGTCAAAAAGAGACATTTTGACCGGAGCCTGGGTGAGTTGTTTCATAACACTCTCCTCAACAGACACGGGAACTTGAGCCCGAGGTGCAGCACGAATAGAGACCCTGGGTCGTGGGGCTGATGAGGAAGGAGAAATGTCTTTAGGGGCTGCAGAAATGACAACCCGTGGTCGAGATGCTGAAGATGAAGATGGGTTATCATAGTGTTGGGTTCTAGTGGCGATATGGATTGTGTCAATTTGGGAAGGTGGAAGATCAAGTGGGATGGAACCACTAGAGGTCTGAGTGGATGGTTGAGGTTTGGATGGGGCTAAGATGACAGGAGGTAATTGTTCCTCCTCCAGCAAAAGGTCACTTTCTTCCAGAAGGTTCTTGATAACGGCTTGAAGAGCTTTACATCCCTCAAGATCATGACCCGAGTACGGTGGTAAGCACAAATCAGATCAGAGTTAAACCAAGTAGGTTTCACTCCTTTAGGATTATAAGGTTTAATCGGAGGAAGGGTTATGGATGAAGATTGGATGAGTTGATGAAGGATTTCGGTATAGAATCCGGTAGACGAAGAGGAGGATAGAGATGATGAAGATGGTTCTTTTACCTTAATCGACTGCCGAGGTAAGAGAACTTGCATGTTAGGTTTAACGGTCTCTTTAGGGATCCTCTTGTTTGTTTGGACATTTGGAGGAGCAGTCTTGGGTGCTTGGGATGGGAGTAAATGAGACATGATTGACTTTGGTGGAGGGGGAGCCCCTAAGATAGATTTTGAAGATGAGGGATATGCGACAAATTTTGCGGTCTTTGGAGACAAAGGGGGTTGCTTAGTCGGATTTACGGATGATTTAGATAATGTTGATTTAGATGAGGAAGAAGTCCTCAAGGTAGGTGTAATAGGAGGAATATAGGGTGCTTTGGTTTTTGGTAATGAAGATGATGATCCTGATAGAAGAGGTGGCATCTTTTTGGTAGGTAAGTCTATTTTTAGGGGTATTGATGAAGAATGTGTTGTGGAAGAAGATGATGGCTTTGATGGATGTGTAGAAGAAGACGCCTTCTCCGCGGGCAAATCCAATCGTTTATGAGGCGTAGAGAGAGATTTTTGTGGAAGAGCACCAAGGGTCTTGATGGTTCGAAATATGGGTTTTCCTTTTTCAGGGATGGTAACGACTTCAACGGCATAAGGTGATTGTAACCTTTTTGGGGGAAGTAAGTGGGGAGGTACTGATGGTATAATGTTAGATTTTAGTTGTCTCGGTTTAGGTTCAGGAACCGAGCGTATAGATGTTGGTGCTACTTCTTTTGATTTTTCCTGAATAGGTGAAGTAACATTGGTGATGGAAGAAGGGGGTGATGACGAAGCAGTTCCTAGCGAAGGGACTACTTCTGATGCAGTAATCATGGGTGAAACTACTGTAGGAAAAGAGATAGGAAGGGTCAAAATTGAAGACGCTTCCGTTGAAGTTGGCACAATGATAGGTACGTTCACCAAGGGCATAGTTGCAGCGGGAATGGGAGCAACAGAAGTGGATGTGTCCGTAGTGGAAACTCGGAGGGATGTGATTGCTTGAGCATTGAAAGAATGTCTGATGATGAGACAGATGAGGATGACACTGTCTCGGGTATAGATGGAAGGTCAGACAAAGGAGCGGAGAGAGATAACTCCGTGCTTGGTAATGTAGGGATATTCAAAGATGGACTATCTGAAGATATTGGAACTCCCGTGATTGATGAAGAGGAAGGAGGATCTGATTCGATTGATGTGTTTGCAGATGGATTGGTTTCAGAAGAAGAGTCCTCGGTAGAGATGAAATTGATAGTGTGGGTGTTTGGTTTTTGAGATTCCGAAGAATTATGATTTGGGGCATGATTGGGGAAAGGTTGTTTAAAAACGTCCAGTGCTTGATTTGGGGGAGCATTTGGGTTATCCAGAATGAGCTCGCCTTTATCAATGAATTTTTGGACAAGATTTTTGAAAGTCTGACATCGTTCGATGTCATGACCTTTGGTTCTGTGATAATGACAGAAATCATTTTCCCTATACCAGAATGGGCGTTCTCGACTTTCATCAATATCCCTAATGGGTGGAAGTTCGATCATGCGAACTTCCAACATTTTTTCTAAGATAGAGGCATATGATTCCCCCAAGGGAGCGAAGGATCGTGATGATGAAGCCCCTTTCCGAGAAGATGAGGAATCTCTTCGTGGTGGTTGATTAGGAGTACTATCGGTTCTTGATGTTTTTAATACGATAGCATTTGTGGACCCTTGATTCTTATCTTTAGGAGGGAAAGAATTTGGTTTGGTGAACCGAGAGAAATCTGGTTTAGATTTGGAGCGAAGTTTTAACTTTCCTTGTTCAATGGCACGAGATTCAAGTTTGCGTGCCATCGTAAAGGCCTCTTCAAAGGTATGAAAAGTTTGGATCCTTAGAGTGGAAGAAATGTGATTAGCACAAGATCGGGTGAACAACTCGATTTGTTGGGATTGAGGAAGGGAGAAAGACAATTGGTTGATTATCCCTCTCCAACGAGCGACAAAGTCTGCTATAGACTCATCGTCGAATTGGCGAATGTTATAAAGATCTGTGATTGAGATCTTATGCGCGATATTTATTGAGAAGTTTTCAACAAACATCTGGGCCAATTGAGAGAAGGAAAACAAAGAATGTTGAGGGATGTTATTGTACCAGTCCAAAGCGGGACCCGCTAGAGACATAGGAAAGGTACGGAGCATGAGTTCCTGATCCTGGACGATAAGGTAGCAAGCATGTTTGAATGCTCGCAGATGTTGTTGGGGGTCTTCCCGGCTATGAAATTTTGAGAATTTGGGAAGTTCCCATTGGGGAGGATAAGGCTTAAAAGCCACCGAAGGATGAATGGGTTCATTGCACACTTCTTCAAAGGAGTATGAAGGACGGGTTCCTTTTGTGGAGGCTTCCAAGTCTGCAATTTTCTTGAAGAGAATTTGAACTACGTCGGATTGGGGAGGAGGTACATTGGTATGTCCTACATAAGAAGCAAGTGGTGGATGTTGTTGAGATGTCAATGGGGGATTCATCTGTTGTTGGATAGGATGATAAGAGGAATAACCAGGTGTTCTGGGTGACACCGGGTGGGGTATTTGCTGTGAGGCAGCTTGCGTATAGGCAGGCTGTGAGATAATAAGTGGTTGAGAAAATATAGGTTGGGTGACGGATGGAACCTGTGATTGGTGGACTCCTATGTTTGTTGATTGAATAGGGACAGATTGAGGAACATGGGTGTTGGTTAGATTGGACATGTTGGGGAACAAGACCTGAAAGGGACCTTCTACCGCCGGATTTGGTACCAAGGGTGCCGATACTAGGGGATGGGCGAAGGTCGCAGTTGCTGGAATATTGGAAGAAAGATTCACTGGAGGACGAGAAGTAGGAACCAACTGACTAGCCGGAGGGGGTTGGCTCATGAAGAGGTACTGACCTTGAGACACAATGGAGGGCATAGACGAATTGACGGCAATGTGCGGGTGTGCAGACGCATTCATTATAGCCAGGGCAGAAGACCTCTCAGAGATGGGTTGTGGAATATTCGAGGTAACTGCAGTGTTAGGGATAGGTAAGACTAATTGAGAACTAGTCGACATGGTAGGTGGAAGAGAAAAGGGAGGCATAGGGGCCTCGCACTTCTCCGTGGCTCGAGGCAAGAGAGATGGTGCAAACTGCTCTAAAAAGGCCTGGGATGATCCACGAGGATAATCGTACACTTGTCGGATTGGTGGGTCTTGGTCAGATATTCGAATGGACTTGTGTACTAGGTAGTCCATGAGGGCTACCGGATTGCGATCAAGGAGAGCCTGAAATTCAGGATCCCCGCGAGGAATAGACTCCGAGTCAGAAGATATTTCTGATGGACTAGGAGAAGCTGGACGTGATGGGATTGTTTTGGCTTGATGGAAAGGATTATACGACCATGAGGGGGAACCAACTAACAGCGGTCCCGAGGAAGATTGGAGGGGTGCCGAAACATCCACGCTGGTGGTGATTTCGGAGGAAGAAGGAACCTGTTGGGCCATTTTCCTAGATTGTGACCGGGTGATAACCGTCATAAACAAGCAAGAAAGAAGATTGTCCTAACTAATGCACAAACAATTCAAGCAGCGCAAGTGATTATCTCCTTTAAATTTTGATGCTTTTAAGAAAAGAAAATGTTAGGGAAGGCTTTTTAGAACAGGAACTACTCAGATAGCCAAACTAGGGATGGTTTGGGTAATGTTTGGTGAGGAGTCCCGAAGGCACTTCAGTAAAAGACCGGTACGTGGCTTGATATAGGGGCCTACCCCCGCACTTCACACACCGCTGCGATAAGGGAGTCGGGTGCTTTGCCAATATATACCAAAATCTTCCGTGAATTTATAGCATGCCCGAGTACCGCGTAGGCTCTTCCTCTTGGATATCACTTCCAAGTAGGCGAGGCCAGGGAAGGAGTTTTGTTTAGATGCTTTATACCTAGTGATTTTGGCTTTGTGTGCAAGGGTGAAAATAAAAATCAAATAGTGTCACTACCGATTTTGATCAATTCTCCAACCTAATTAAAACTAGATGAAAAAGCATGCAGCAATGACAAAGAAAAGGTTCTTTTTAAGCACTTAAAACGAAATGTTTGATTTCGATGAAGACAAGTCAAACAAGTTCTTTCCCAAATGCGATTAAGTTCCTTTTAAGCACCAAAAATTGAAGTGTTTGGATGTGATAGACAACCAACAAAGAAATCCTAAAAAGGAGAAAACACCGAAAAAGAGGAATACCTGTAGATTTAGCTCTCCAAGGTGTGTGGACTTCAAAAAGCGCGTTGTTGAGCTCTTCCCCTCGAACAATCCCACGATCAAGCAAAGTGCTCCGCAAGAAAAGATCAAGCAAACAACAAACAAGATCCGGAAAGATACATCCAGATAGTGGTGAAACGAAAATTTCTATTTAAAGGAAATAAAAAAATTTCAAGATAATGATTTCGCCTAAAAGCAAGATTGAAATGATGAACAGAAATGCTCAAATAGGACTGATAGAAATCAGTGAAGAAAAGGAACAAAGTTCAAAACTAGAAAAGAAATGAACTTACCAATAAGGGACTTTGGTTGGGTCCCACCGGGCGTGCCAGAATGTAGATCAAGAATTTTGCGCTTGTTACCTGTCCAAGTTAATGCACCAAACTAAACACAAAAACCCTGAAAAACTCCAATGAAATCGATACCTGATGAAGATGTAGACGGATGAGGAAGCCGATGTAGACAAGACGGGCGCACACGAGCAATTTGCACAATAGATCCGAGTAACCTGCAAAACACCGATGCTTGACAGAAAAAGATGGCGTTAGAAGATATTTGGGTGGACTGCCCGAGAAGCGGGTCCGGGAAGCGATGAGCTTCCTTGGCGGATGTCAGTCCACGTTTTCAATAAAGAAAAGAAGCATACATGATAAAAGATGTAAATAAAGACTAGATTCTCTCGATTCAGTAAAGTAATAAAAAAGAACCAACAAAGCAGACGAAAGTACAGAAAACAGGAACTGCGAAATAATGCTGGATTTGTGTTACCTGTGACCTTTTACCTGTCTGCAGTGAAATCGGCGTCGACTGGGTAGAATCGGCGGCGACTGATGTGATCGCGGCGCCGACCGGGACCGATCGCGCATCGACCGGATAAGATCAGTGTCTCGAAAGGCATCGACCAATCGGGGACTATGCGATGAGATTCGGGATTGGAAGGTGAATGTAGTCTGCAAGATGTGCCGAAGATGGAGAGACGCTGGAACAGAGTCACCAGATGATAGACGGTGGTGTGTGATGTTGATATGATACGGGCAGAGTAACGGTGCTCCTCTCAGGGATTGATTAGGACAGGATCTGCCCTAACTGAGACAATTGATGCTAAAAAGATCTCTCCTTCTTGCAACCTGTATCTTTCTCGCTCTCTGTTCGTGCGTAAGTGCTTTCTTTCGCTCGTTAGTCTCTTTTTCGGTCTTTTCGAACTGAGCTATGGACCTGCTTTTATAATCGGCGCCGCTCCTAGAAAATCGGCGCCGACCATATGGGTCGGCGCCGATCGCGGAGAAGACTCCCGAGATGGCTAAAAATGATCGATTCGAGAAAGACAAGACCTATCCCGACCACGGGAAATATCCCGCTTAGGGAAGATTAAAAATGGATGTGATGCATAGATAGAATAAATTTGGGGTAGATAAGTGATTAAGATGCATGGGAAGAAGCGTAATTAAATATTTAATATTTAATTACTCATGGGTAAGATGTGATGTGATGAATTAAATTTAGAGTAAGTGATTAAATCACAAATTGGAAAACTATCCCAAGGGGATAGTTGGTGACGTAAACGTGCCCCAGGTTACCTAAGTAGGAAAAACGAATGTGAGGGACACTAAATTGGATAACCAATTTTAAGAAGAGGAGCCCAAAGAAAATAAATGATGCAGACAACTTGAGGTTTGGGCTGCCAAGTTTGGGATGACAAATATCCCCTTGATGGTTAAACCTATAGAAGAGGCTAAGGTTGAACAAATGGTGGTTAAGACTGATTTTTGTGGCAGCAGAAGAAGAGAAAAAGAAGAAGAAGATCTTGCAGTCTAACTTGTCCTCTAGAGCAGCAAATTGAAGAGTTTGACTTGAAAAACTTCGTGCTTTAGAGGAAGAGTTATATCAAGAGCAAGATTGTCTTCAAGTATTAGAGAAAAGAGAAGCTACTCCGGATCTAAAAGAAGAGGAGCACATTCTAGTTGTGGAGGAGAAAATCACGAGATCCAAGGGATTTGAGCACAAATCAGGCTACAGGAGAACCTTCGGTTCTTCTTTCTACTTCACCTCTCTCAAGTTCTAGTCTTCAAGAGGAGTTTGATCTCTCAAACTCAATGTTGGGACAGTGAAAGAAACCATGGTGGTCAAGTTACGATCAATAAGACACCATGGAGGAAGTGGAGCATTTGCAAAGCCACGCTGACCATGAGGCGCTTTATCTGTCGATTTGGAGGACTATTTTGATGGATAAGAGCCGGTTGATTTTCCACCATTCTCTCTTTCATCATCCACATTCCAAACACTTGAGTCTCTTTGTCATGAAGGAGAACATTCATTTGCAGCAGCTTTGCATCTTATAAAGCAGCTCTTTGGAACCAAGATTGGAAGATTTTAATCTTTCATGTGCTTCATTGGAGGAAGAGAAAGGGAACAAAGATTCTACCATTGCTTCCACACCATCCATTCAAGAGGGTCTACAAGAAGACTCCATTTTTGGAGTTGAAAATCGTGCAATGGGTATACTCAATGGACCATACCTTGCCCAATCAGGTATCTAGCTTATTGGAACCAAAGGAGAAGTCACAACCAGTCATGCTTGCTCCTAAGCATGACGATGAGCTACAAAGAACCAAGGATCAGCTATCATACCTCTCCAATCCAAATGCAGAACAACTAAAAGAGGTACCTTGAATTTACTTTCAGCTGATACCTTGATGATTTGGGTGGAAAACCAACTTCTTGTTGATTTTCCACTCATCCAATCAGCCATGTTCAATGCCAAATCAGTTGCATGGTTGCCAATTTTGAAGAAAGGAAGCTATTTTGCACAACCAGTTGCAGGGTATGTTTAGCTCACCTTTTCTTCCAATTAGAGTAGAGTAGGTAGGTTTTCTTTCAAGTAAAAGAAGTGCTTGTGCACACTCTGGATGTTCCATTTTGGAGCATGTATGACCCTTTAGTTTTGTACATAGTTTTTGTGGTGCTGGTTTTGCTCTTACGTAGTCCATTTGAGTGGGTTTCCAAATGGCTCGAGAGAGGAGGTTTTCAAAGTTGAGATCACTTTGCGAGCTCAACTCATGACTCCATGCCCAATGGATGCTTCAGCAATGGTAACTTCATCCAAGAGGCGAGATGACCCCTCCGAGTCACCAAAATTGTTATCTAGAACTCACCCCCTCAAATTAATTTTGATAACATGCATCGATTATTCAATCCCAAGAAATTATATTGATTCAAGGCAAAAATATTGTTTAAGGGTCCCCAAACTTCTTTCTAACTCTCCTATCCAAGAAGAAAACCCGGCAAGTTTTAAAAATGTGAAAAATTGCAAAAGCCGAACCGGCCGAAAAAATGAAGAAAATCGGCAAAGTCCTAGTCCAGGCAGTTTGCGGGATAGTTGGGACATAAGGGACGTGCGGGGTGCGAAAAGCCGAACCGGCCAAAAAAATGAAGAAAATTGCCTAAGTCTTGTTTCGCGTGGTTTGGGACATCCGGGCCAAAAGTACGCATGGGACGCGGATCGGCCAGTTTGGCGCAAGTCAGTCCATTTCGGGCGGTTCGGAGATATTTGTCCCAGACAGTTCGAGACAGTTGAAATAAAAGTACGTGGAGGACGTGAACCGGTAGATTCGGCCAAAACAGGGGACTTTCGTCTGGGACAGTTGGGCCAAAGTACACATGGGATGTAGAAAGCCGAAAGAGCCGAGAGCGAATGGAATCTCACCACGTGTCTTCACCGCAAACAGGAACATGGAAGCTCGAATCGGCCGAAGAAAAATATTTTCATTTGGGACATCTGGGACAAAGGTACACGAGGGATGCGTGGGATGCGAAAAGCCGAAAGAGCCGCCAATGAATCAAATCTCGCCACGTGTCTTCACCTCATCGGCCCGGTGGAAAATTTTGAAAAAAAATTCAAAGGCAAAAACAAAAGGGAAATGGATAGGAAGGGCCCACGCCCAATGAAATCATGCCATGTGGCACTTCGGTGGTGGAGCATGAGGGAGAAATGGGAAAATTTTCCCAAAGTAAAAAATACTAAATTTTGAAGGACAAAGTGTGCCCCTCAGGCCCAAGCCAATAAAATAGTGCCACGTGTCCAAGTGGCAAGAAATTAAGGAAGGGCCCAAAAGAAATTTTCAAAGGATGAGCCCATGGATGAATCAGAGCCCGACACGTGTCATCCAAGTGGCGAATGTGGAAAAAATTCAAATATTTTCCCACCGATCTGTTTTTGGCCTGCTTTTTTCCCTAAATATTCATATCGCCATAACTTTCGATCTAGAGCTCAGATTTTCATGTTCTTTATATCAATGGAAATATGGTGAAATTATCTACACGATTCCTAGGTCAATCTTGCATTTTGGTTTAGTTTGGAGAGATAAAATCAAGAAACGTCTCTGGCGCGTGGTAATGGCCAAAATCGACGTTTTCAACAACCATTTTTAATGCGAAATGGGTCGTATTCTTCTCAAAGACGGCCAAAAATATCGGGACATGGGTCTATAAGGACACCCATGCTATTCTAATGCATCTCGCATTCAATGAGAAATGGATCCCATGTTTTTTCACATTTTCTCTCTCTTGGGCTCAACCCATGCCTTGTAAAAACCCAGCATTTGGCTCATTTTTAAGTGGTTGTTCATCTTTTCAGCTCTGCCTCCCTTCTTTTCTTCTCCAAGGTTGAAAATGGAGTTTGAACCTCCTCCCATGCTCGTAATGGCGTTTTTTCCTTTTACCATTAAAATGATGTTCGTGCAAACTTCAAGCAACAAAACGTGTTTCATGATGCATCTATCCATCCTTGCTCGTTCTTTAATTGTCTTTCTTCTTGCCTCTCTATATTGAAAGTATTTGTGCATGTTTTGATACTCATTATAGGTTTGGAGCTGTGTTCATGGAGTTTTGGGACATTTTCTGTGTGAAATCTATCCTTGGGCTGTGATGCATATGTCCATCCTTCCCATTGCTCACCTCTCCTTGTCCCATGGCGTTTTGATAGATGTTCAATATTTTCCTCCTCCGGTGTATCACCATTTTAGTGTAGACTCTGTTTTTCCCTTTTTCTCTCTCTCTGTCTCCTTGGCATGGTAAGATTAGGATTAGATTAGCTTGCCTACACTGGAATAGCTTGTGGCAAGTAGTTTAGGAATAGGAACCAGCCTTCACCTGGAGATTCCTTTCTCATTTTACAAGTCCCACACTTGGAGAAAGGATTCCATGTTGTGCAATCACTTTGGATGCTAGTATGATCAAATTAGAAATCGATCAACATCCAAGGGTGTTGTGAATTCGCACTAATAGTTAACACCTAAGATAAATTTAACTATATTTTGATTAATTATACTCATTAATTTTGTAATGTGGATCTAATGTTTGTTACAATGGAAAATTTTCATTTATTAAATTATAATTGACTTTGAATCTTTGTTGTGACAACTATTGCTTGAAGCTTGGTAGTGGTCACGCTTTTTAAAAAAATTATTCCATAATTTTTCTATCTAAACCTAGGTTGTTCTTGGGTCTCAAGTGGTTGTTTTAGTATGTGTTACACTTGGTATCAGAGTCGTGTGCTAAATTTTTGGACCCTTGGGAACACTAGAAAACTTGAGACATGAACATTAAACCTAGCACACTTTTAAATCTAGAAAACAACTTTGTTTGAAAATTACATATTTTAGTAAACATGGAAAACTGAATAAAACCTAGAATAACAAACTAACTCTCACCTTGGTTTGTGTAGAAGGCACAAACAAGACAAGGGGTCCTTTCACATAGACCTAGACTTGCCACCTCCAGATCATACTGTAGTAGCCATCCTACCTCAGATTTTACAAACACTTCAGGATGTTAATGCCACTTTACGTGGAGGGTCCGTAGGAGGACGGTCAACCAAACATGATAGGGAGCCATCCATTGAGGCTCATGCATCTCCTTAACACAGCAAGGAGCATAGAGGAGAGAAATCCCACATGGATTCAGGAAGAGAAGGGTACTCACTGCGAGGGGATAGGGAGACCAAATTTCAGGACACAGGATAGGTCTCGGAGCCCTAGGATTAGAGATGAGCATGCAGAGAGGCCTAGGGGTCACCAGACTATAGTTGTTGACCATATCAGGGAGATCTTGAAGCTACAACCATCTCACTATTCTCGGGATATAGGTGGGATTCAAGAAGAGGCTAGGTTGGTGAGCTTTAGTGGGTACCTCAAGCTCGCCCTTGTACTAGAAACATGAAAGCTCATGTTGCAATCCATCTTCTGAAGGACGGAGCAGGTGTCTAGTGGAGGATCAAGGAGTAGAAGCTCCACATTGATTTAGAGAAGGTTACAGGAGATCTTTGAGGAGTGCTCGGGAGAAAGTACTTATCACAGAGATTCATTCAAAGCGAGAGGATAGATGAGTTTCACGACCTCTGACAAGCATCTTTGACAGTAGCTGAATACAAGAGTCAATTTCTGGATCTACTCCAGTATGTCGAATACATGTAGGATGAGAATGTATGGATTCAAAGGTTCATCTTAGGCTTGAATGTATATTTGTGTGGTGCGGTGCATATTCATTGTCAATGAAACATTATTTTGAGGTTTTTGAGAAGGCCTATATAGCAGAGGAGACTCGGGGGAAAACACAGCAAGCCAAAGATAGAGTACGAGACACATCCAACAGATGCTGCGGGACAACTAGTCAAGAGGTTAAGCTCCTGCTCCTTGTGGTGGACCACATTCATCTCGGTCATCTTTTAGGCCACAATGCAAGCAGCGAATGCAGACCCACCCCCACCTATAGGCCTCCACGGAGATTCAATGCACATAGGGGGCAGAGTATGGGGCCACCTCCTAGGGGTCCCATTAGGACATAGGGAGCACTAAGAGATTAGTCAACAGGAGATTTTTCAGTAGAGACCTCAGTATTCTATAGCCTAATCATCAGGATCCATCCAAGACCTCCGTGAGTACCGTCTGGAGCTGCTACTCATGGGAGAGGATTGAGAAGTTGTTATGGTTGTGGTGTTGCTAGACATTTTTGGAGAGAGTTCCCACATAACCCTAGTAAAGCTGTTATCCAAAATTCACCCCTCAAGGTAGTTTTGATAACATGCATCAAATTCTTTAGTCCCAAGCAAATAGAGTGATTTAAGGCCCGAAATCATGTTTTTGGGGCCCCCTCGGCTTCCTTCTAACTCTCCCATCCAAGAAGAAAACCCAACGAGTTAGAAGAGGTGAAAAAAATTGCAAATGACCAAGCTTGGGGCCGAAAAATGAAGGAAATCAGCTAAGTCCTAGTCCAGGTAGTCTCATGCGAGACGAGTTGGGACGTCGGGCGCGAACCGGCCAGAAAAGCCGCCAAGCGGTGCGTGCGGCAAAGAATTGGGACGTCGGGACGCGTGGGACGTAAAAAGGTGAACCGCCGAAAGTGGAAAAAATCATCAATTTTTATTTTCATGTTGTTTGGGACATCTCGGGCCTAAAAAGTACGCGCAGACGCGGATCGGCCGTTTGGCGCAAGTCAGTCCATTTCGGGCGGTTTGGAGATATTTGTCCCAGATAGTCTGGGACATCTGGGCCAAAAGTACATGGAGGACATGAACCGGCCGATTCAGCCGAAACAGGGGACTTTCGTCCGGGACAGTTGGGCCAAAAGTACGCGTGGGACGCGGAAAGCTGAAAGAGCCGCCAACGAATGGAATCTCGCCACGTGTCTTCACCTCAAACAGGAACAAGGAATCTGAATCGGCCGAAGTAGGAGATTTTCATTTGGGACATCCTGGGACAAAGGTATGCGCGGGACGCGAGGGATAGGAAAAGCTGAAACGACCAACAACAAAGAAGAAAAGTCAACGTTTGACCCATGAAACTTCAAACGGCCATAAATTTTGACTCCGAGCTCTGATTTTCATAAAATTGAACTTTTGGAATGAGCACGATGTCCTCTACACCACAAAACACACACATACATTTGATGAGGACCTACCCTACATACAACATGGATACAATCAGGCCCTGCATAACTCCACGAAACACACACCATTTCAAGTATGTTACAATTTTCATCCTTTAGCACCCATTGTTCTACGCATTCGTACATATAATGTAATACACACCTGATGGAAAAAATGAAGAATAAAATATGACAAGGTTTTTGAATAAATTCAAGTATAGTCAACACCATGTGCATGATATTTTACAGAAGATGAATCTAAATTATAAACAATTCCATGATCAACACAAGGTTCCACATCATTTCAAGGTTGGTGATAAGGTTTGGTTGTGACTTCAAAAGGAAAGGCTTACAGGTCCACACAAGAAAATTCGACCTCTATGGTATGGTCCTTACACTCTCACTAAACAAGTAGGTGAAAATTCTTTCGAGTTGAATCTTCCACCCTACCTTGGTCTACATCCTATCTTCAATGTGGACCTCCTCAAACCATATCACCACCTCTTTTGGATACCTCAATCATATAATAACATTTTGACATATATGAACTCAACACAAAAATATTTTCCCCGAGTTAGAGAAGATCATATTGTGGACACTATGACAAAAACCACCGAGAGGACATCCTATCTAGCTCTATCGGGTAATCAAGAAAGGAAATACTAGTCATCAAGGTAATATTGTGACTCACGCATACCAAATAAAGAAAAAATTTACACACTTGATAGGATCTCATGGCGCAAGGAGTGACATTTCTTTCGAAGCATCAAGGAATGATCCAGACAACAACCTACGAAGCATTTCTAGAGAGGAAACTTAGGAGTGTCATAATTTCTACTCTGTAGCTTTGATTGACTCTATGAAAAGTGTGTCGAAAGCTTGGAACGTGTACAATATGGTGGAAGGGTGCAAAAATATTCATCAAATTTTGGCCTCCGAATTCCACTTCTAAATGCCTCAAAATGTAATTTTTATCTTGAAATAATAAATTCTAAATATAGTAATTTCACAAAATTGGCACATATATAATTCACATAAGATGAAGCGCCTCATCTCTGTTGAGAGTGGTGACCTTCCACATTATTATAGGTTCCTTTTCATATTTCTAAAAAGCAGTATATAAGTGTATGTAACCAGCAAGGATAGAACACACAAATCTCCTTACGATATATCTATTGTAATCACATTCTTTTGAGTAATATAAATCTCATTATAGAGATATTTTTTCTATTTACATATTTCACAATTGTTATTTTGTTCTTAATTAAAAAACACCTTACATTTTGGATCAACATTTTAAGATCCACTCATCCCGAATCATTCTTCAATTTCCTAAAAATACTATTTCTAGATTAACTCATTAATTGTATAAATAGCAGATGGCCTTTACAAATCCTTTTCATAATAATTTACTTTTTCATTTACAAGATTAGGATGTTTTTAGGATATATTTTAAGCTTGTTCTATCGACCATGTGTAATTATTTGTGAATTTTGATTATCTATTTTCAATACAAGTTTGATTTATAATTAGTTTAGTTCGTAATTTTTTTAGGTTTAAAAGTGAATAAGGAATGTATATAGAAATAAGGAATGCATATATTGAATATATGAAGTAATCTTAAAAACTACAATTTAAGTTATGTCTTGAATATTAATTAATTCTATTTAATAGGAGTATGATGTGCCTCTATAGATATTCACAATAATTGTGTATTCTATATGTAATGCCCACTTCCCTTCGACACTTTTTGTTATTGATTATGATATTGTCAACTATAATTATGGATGTTATTGTAGCTTTTGATATGGCATGATGTTAGATGTTAGAGATCATGGACTATTGTTGATTTCAATTCATATATGATGCATGTGGATTATTGGAGACATTTAATATTAATGGTGATATCTTTGATTGACATCGTTCTATGTGTGTGTGTGTGTGTGTGTGTGTGTGTGTGTGTGTGTGTGTGTTTCGCACGTGATACTTTATCATTGTGAGTATACCTAGAAAATTGAACTAATATTATGATCATATTGTTATTGATGAAATTATAAACGATATCATTACTTTCCTAGATGATGTTTTGATTCATATATAGATGATTTTGAATTATCGCATACTCATTTTGGATGATTTGATGCGGCCACAAGGCCAAAGGAGGTATTTTTGTTTTAAATGTAAACATGTCACAACAAACATCAGGGAATTGGAGACCAACCACATTCGAATACTAGATGAATTCAACAAGGGTCACCATGGCAACGTGTATTTGTTGTGTGTATGTGTGTGAGTTTTTTTAGGGGTTCCCATGGGGGTATCACCTTCAAATGTGACCAAGGGGTTATGTGTATTCTTTTATTTAGTCTTTTAGTATGTGATTTTTAGTGATGTATTTTCCCCTTTAATTGTTTATTGTATTTGTGTCTAGATTAGTGAGTAATCATGTTGTTAAATCAATTAAAAGGGGTCAAAAGAATGTATTTATTAGAGATGATGGCTCTTGGATTATGTGTTGTAAGTAATGTGTAAGTAACTTGGAGTGTGAAACACACCACCTTCCTTTTGAAATTAGGATATGTCCTTACGGACTGATTTTGGAGGCTTGTGGTATAAGTTAAACTTGTCACACACCTCTTAAATTGTTACTCCAACCTACATATGGGTTGGGAAGTCAAAATTATTCCTTATTATCAATATTGAGAATACAAGTTGTAAGTTCCTATTACACCTTCTTAGATTAAATTAATTTTAGTCCTTAAGGGATGTGGTCTTGGATTGTGTGTGTAAGTAAAAATGTCATTTATTCACCCAATTATTAATTGTGCTTTGGAGTTTGAAGTTGACTTGTGAGGTGGAGTTAAGGATGAGTGATGTGGCATCCTACATGGAGCCACCTCATCCTCCTCTCTCCCTTTTCTATTTATTTGAATTCTTTTGTTGTTTTGGGGGTTACTTCAAGGGGTTACTTCATGTTGGTTTGGTGCTCTTGCAATTAGAGAGAGTTAGAGGATTTTGGATGCTTATGGATTTTTTGGTGCTTTGGGACTATTTGGATTTGAAGAAGCTTATTTTTGAACTTTTGAATCAAGCTCTATCATGGAGAGGTAGGAGCTTAACTCTTTTAAAATGTGTTATTTTTATTTTATGCATATGTGAATATTGTTGAGTGTTTGGTACATTTGTTGGTTGGTTGGGTAGCTTTCCTAGGTGTGATGTAGAAGAAGACTATGGGATTTTTGTGGGGAGGAATAAGATTTTTGGGGAGGCATAAGATTTATTTTTGGAGGGAGTTTGGGTTGGGTGTTCCACCTTGGACAAGAAATAGCTTGCATTTCTTACTTTTGGGGAGGCATAAGAGAATGGGGAGGCATAAGAGGTACTTAGGGAGGCATAATAGTATGTAGGGGTTTGAGATGAATATTTTGGTGGGTTTTAATGTGGTCACCCAATCCCTGTTGGGAGGTATAAGGAGCTTCCCCCATAGATCTCACTCTTTTGGCCTTGTGTGATGAGGCCTTGTATATTTTGTTACTATCCTTCTATATGATCATGCTTGCTTTGTATTTTAATTTGTGATATGATTGGGAAATCTTATGTGTTGTGGAATCTTATCTTGTTCCCATGAGTTTTATACATTTCCTATTGTAATGTGGTTGGGGCTCAGGGGCCAATGAGGAGGACGACTTATCCTCTTCATTGGAATTCTTGGTTGGGTGGAGAGCTTTTACTCTCCCCTTTTCTTTGTTGTGACCAAATGAAATCTAACAGATATCTCTTGTTGTTGTTTCTTAGAGTTGTGTATGAAGACAATTTCGCAATCCTCTTGGGTTCCTTATTGTAAAAAAATCCCACTTAATTAGATGACATTGTAATATTAATTGTGGTGAAAAGCTGCTCTATTTTTGGATGTGAAAGTTACATTCGAATGAGAAAGATTTATTTTGTAAGTTGTCTTTTGGTGAATAGAAAAGAAGTTGTAAAGGAAATTATTTCAGTTTAATAGAATTTTATTTACTTTATACAAAATGGAGTTGCTCCTGCTTGGAAATCTATTGATTGAAATACTTTTGCAAACTCTCTATTTGAAGGTTGGAAAAGTCTATGTTTGGAAATATTATCTTCCTCTGTATTACTTGAAAGGCACGTTTTGAAAATAGAATTACAATCTTTCTCTTCACATATTGATTGAAGGAAAGTTGAACATTGTAAATTTAGAATGGAATGAACCTAAATTTTTAAAGTATGGCAAATGAAATAGATAAATTTCTAGTTTGAAATATGTAGATCTTTGTTAGATTGTTTCAAACCTACAATAAATATCAGAAAAATATATACAGTACCCTACAACTATGAAAGACAAAATGAAAACTTAAAATGAACTAAGGATGATCAAAACACATCCCAAAATAGTTTGTATTGCTCAATAAATTTACTTAGAACTTTATTAATCGAGCTAGAGGCAGAAAAATGCCTTTACAAAGAAAAGAGAAAGGAAATAAATCCATTTTGAAATCCCAACCATAATCAATTAATCCTTGAAAATCCATCCAATTTCTATCAAGTGCGATTCTCCATGTCGGTTTGGCATGTTGGAGAAGGAAGAATAGCGGATCAGATTAAATCTAGCAATTGAAAAGTTTAGTTCACATTTTTATGGCAGGAAAGACATTTTTCTTAAATTTCACCCATCTAAATTTGTTGAAAATAATATTTTGTGCTTCCTATACAAAGAGGAGTTCATGCAATTTCCAAAAATTCCTTATTTTCTCAAATCGAGCTTCCAGTCAAAATTTATGGCCTTCTGAAGTTTTTACTTCGGTTGGTTTTTTTAAAAAAGCGTAAAAAAAAGGAAATTTTGTAAATCGGATCCGCATGCACGAAAATCACTTAGGAATTTTCACAAAAAAACAAAAATTCACAAATTCCTCCATGGTCCCACAGGCCCACATCATTCTCTTATGGAAAAATAAAATACTTCCACGAGAGTTCATGGGCCTGCACCTTCAAACTTTACCTTTTGAAAAGAAAAAGGAAAAACATTCTAAGTCTCCCGAGATGGCCTACCACTCCACACCATTTGAGGGTCTGCCACAATGCTTCTTTAGGCATTGGCGAGAGGTGCATATGGTTTTACACCTTATCACTTTTGGAAAATATTGGCAAAAAATTCCTAAGTTTCCGCATCGGTCCGCCTTCCCACAAGTCACTATTGAGCTAACACGTGGCTTCGTTAGGCATTAGCAAAGGCACAGGTTATTTTTAACCTTCACACTTTTTAACAAAAAATCCAACATTTCTAAGTTTTCCTCGACGGTCCACTTCCCTACGGCTCATTTTAAAAAAATTCCCTTTGAACAAACAACTAAAAATCCTAATTGCCTCCGACGACCCGCCTTCCCGCATTGGCTTAAAAATGTGCCATGTGTCCCTTGCGGCTTGGGGCAATTTTTCTTCTTTTGGCATGAAGTCCTGCCACGGAATCGCAGGAGCGAAGGTGTAACTTACACTTTTTGCCAAAAGTGCAAAGCGCCAAATTACCTCCCTGCTCCGCCGGCTCGAAAACTTCCCCGGGTGAGACATATTCCCGAGCCTACATGCCCGCCTTTGGGAAAAATTTCTTTCCCAGGACCCAGAATCCCTGCCTATGGGAAAATTTTCTTCCCCAAGCCCACCACCCCGCCTTTGGGAAAACTTTCTTCCCTAGGCCCATCACCTGTAACTTAAGAAATATGAATTAGGAAGACTTCTTTATATCATTGGAAAGGGGAAGAAATTTCTTATCTAATGGAAATGTTTTCAGGAAACTTTACGTGCATTAAATATGTGAAAAATAAGTTTGAAGTGCAAGCATGAGTCCTGAGAGTGGGTAAGTTGGAGATTACCCTTTTTAACTTAGATGTGTAACTCTTAAACATGGGTTGACCTTTTAAGGGGTCACGTTATGGGATAAGAGAATGTTTTTCAAAACCATGTAAATAAGAACCTTGGTTATTTTTATACCTCATGAAATTAAAAACCTTATGCATTTAATTGCTTTGGCCCCTCGACCCTCTAAAATTAATTAAGGAATATTTAACTATAGTGTTAATTTAATTATTTATTAAGTTAATGTTATCCGAATTCACCCCTCAAAATTTTGATAACATGCATCGAGTTGTTCAATCAGAGAAAGTATATTGATTCAAGGCAAAAATCATGTTTAAGGGTCCCCTCGGCTTCTTTCTAACTCTCTATCCAAGAAGAAAACCCAAAGAAGTTTTAAAAATGTGAAAAATTGGAAAAGCCGAATCGGCCAAAAAAATGAAGAAAATCGGCTAAGTCCTAGTCCAGGCGGTGCTGGGGACGGTTGGGACATCGGGGCCAGCAGTGCTGCTAAAAGCGTAACCGTAGAAAAAAATGAAGAAAATTTCCTAAGTCTTGTTTCGTGCGGTTTGGGCATCCGGACCTAAAAAATGCTGTGGACGCCTTGGATCGGCTGGTTTGGCGCAAGTAAGTCCATTTCGGTCGGTTTGGAGATATTTGTCCTCGACGGTCCATGACAGATTGGGACAAAAGTACGTGGAGACGCGAACTAGCCGATTCAGCAGAAATAAGGGACTTTCGTATGGGGACAGATTGGGCCAAAAGTACGCATGGGACGCGGAAAGCCGAAAGAGTCGAGAGCGAATGGAATCTCGCCACGTGTCTTCACCGTAAACAGGAACAAGGAAGCCCGAATCAGCTGAAGTAGAAGATTTTCATTTGCGACATCTGGGACAAAGGTACGCAAGGGACGCAAAAAGCTGAAAGAGCCGCCAACGAATCAAATCTCGCCACGTGTCTTGACCTCATCGGCCCGGCGGGAAAATTTTGAATTTTTTTCCAAAGGCAAAAACAAAAGGGAAATGGTAAGGAAGGGCCCGCGTCTAATGAAATTGTGCCATGTGCTACTTGAGTGGTGAAGCGTGGGGAGAAATGGGAAAATTTTCCCAAAGTAAAAAATACTAAATTTTCGAAGGACAAAGTGCACCCCTTAGGCCCGAGCCAATAAAATAGTGCCACATGTCTAAGTGGCAAGAAATTAAGGAAGGGCCCAAAAGAAATTTTCAAAGGATGAGCCAGCGAGATGAATCGAGGCTGACATGTGTCAACCAAGTGGCGAGCATGGAAAAAATTCAAATATTTTCCCGCCGATCCGTTTTGGCCTGTTTTTGCCCTAAATCTTCATATCGCCATAACTTTCGATCCAAAGCTCGGATTTTTACGTTCTTTATATCAATGGAAATCTGGCGAAATTCTCTACACAATTCAGGGTCAATCTTGCATTATGGTTTAGTTTGAGAGAGAAAATCAAGAAAGCGTTTCTAGCGTGGTAATGGCGAAGCGGCGTTTCAACAACCGATTTTAATGCGAAATGGGTCGCATTCTTCTCGGCTCAGACGGCCAAGAATGTAAGGGCATGGGTGCGTAAGGATGCCCATGTTGTTTTAATGCATTTACATTCAATGAGGAATGGCTCCTACGTTTTTTCACGTTTTTCTCTCTCGGGCTCGACCCATGCCTTGTAAAAAGCGATTTGGCTCATTTTTAAGTGGTTGTTCATATTTTCAGCTCGCCCTCCCTTCTTTTCTTCTCCATGGTTAAAAATGGAGTTTGAACCTCCTCCGTACTTTGTAATGGCATTTTTCCTTTTACCATTAAAATGATGTTAATGCGTGCAAACTTACAAGCAACAAGAACGTGTTTCGCGATGCGTCGTCTGTCCATCCTTGCTCGTTATTTTCTTGTCTTTCTTCTTGCCTCTCTTCATTGAAAGTATTTGTGCATGTTTTGATACTCATTATAGATTTGGAGCTGTTTTCATGGAGTTTTGGGACATTTTCGTGTGAAATCTATCCTTGGGCTGTGATGCATCTGTCCATCCTTCCCATTTGCTCACCTCCCTTGTCCCATGGCGTTTTGATAAATGTTCAACATTTTCCTTCTCTAGTGTATCACCGTTTTAGTGTAGGCTCTATTTTTCCCTTTTCTCTCTCTCTCTGTCTCCTTGGCATGGTTAGATTAGGATTAGATTAGCTTGCCTTGCACCTTTGGAGTAGCTTGTGGGGAGTAGTTTAGTAATAGGAACCAACCTTCTCTAGAGATTCCTTTCTCATTTTTGCAAGTCCCACACTTGGAGAAAGGATTCCATGTTGTGCAATCATCTTTGGATGCTAGTATGATCAAATTAGAAATCGATCAACATCCAAGGGTCTTTGTGAATTTGCACTAACAGTTCACGCACGTCGGGTGGGAGATTAGGGTCTTCCACTTCATCTTTTGCATGTTGGTGTGTTCTGTGAAGATTTCAGCCTTTGGAGGCACTTGCAAACACATCCGGCAACTCCATCGATCAACAACCCATTTTAAGTTCTGAGACCTATTTTTCATCCATTTCCATCCATCCTTCTTTCCATCCCTTTCATTATTTTCCATTCCATGAAGTTGTACAATCATGACTTCATTTCCATCATGGAATTCACATTTTCAACAACAACAACAATGTTTCCCACCTCTAACATGTTTTTAAATCCTCCAAATCAGCATTTTGAACAAATTCAAAATCAGCAGCATCCCCATATGAGAGCAATGCCAAAATAATTTTGGCTATGGAGCTTTCCAAGAGCAAGATTATGCATATAATGAAGACAATCAGATGCAAGATGCTGGTCTGTTGGAGAAAATCCAAAATATGGAGGTAAAGATGGTGTAGTCTAGAGCAACAACTCAAATGAGAGCTTTCAGAATTGGTTGCACGACTCCTTGTCCATGGGGAGGCCTTTTTCCAAGACACTTCGGCCCTCGGGAGAAGCTGGACTTCATGATGGAGATACTGCCCCAACTTACACAATGGACAGTAGAAATAGAGTCCTATACACTTGGTGTTGAACAACCTTGTCAATGGGTAAGTTCTACACCATCATCCGGTTTTTCTCTTCCCATTACTCAAGCAGCATCATGTCATTTGGAATTGCAAATTCTAAACTCCCCATCTGCTGTCCCAAATGTTGATCCCATGTCTCCACCTCTCAGTCTTCCACCACATCTCAATTCTTCTTTCCTTTTTCCTTCCAAACAGTCATCCCCTCCACAAGAGCTAAAAGAAATATGCTCTCCCCCAAAGAAACAAGAGGTTTCACCTCCTCTACCACCACAAAAAATTTCCAAATCAATTGAGTTACAACCCATCCCTCCTCTTGCATTCCCAATTCCATGTGGGGAAGAAGAAATTGCAAAATCGGCCATGAAGGACACCAAGAAGAGGAGCCCAACAGAAAATAAATGACATGAGACAACTTGAGGGTTTGGGCTGCCAAAATTGGGATGACAAAGATCCCCTTGATGGTTAAACCTACAAAAGAGGCTAAGCTTGAACAAATGGTGGTTAAGACTGATTTTGTGGCAGTAGAAGAAGAGCGAAAAAAAAGAAGAAGAAGATCTTGCAGTCCCAACTTGTCCTCTAGAGCAGCAGATTGAAGAGTTTGACTTGAAAAACTTCGTGCTAGAGGAAGAGTTCTATCAAGAGAAAGATTTTCTTCAAGTAGTAGAGAAAGGAGAAGCTACTCCAGATCCAAAAGAAGAGGAGCACATTCTAGTTGTGGAGGAGAAAATTGCAGATCCAAGGGCTTTGAGCACAAAGTAGGCTACAGGAGAACCTTCAGTTCTTCTTTCTACTTCACCTCTCTCAAGTTCTAGTACTGAAGAGGAGTTTGATCTCTCAAACTCAATGTTGGAGGGTGAAAGAAACCATGGTGGTCAAGTTACAGATCAAGAAGACACCATGGAGGAAGTGGAGCATTTGCAGCAGGATAGCCATGAGGCAGTTTATCTGTCAGATTTGGAGGATTGTTTTGATGGAGAAGATCCGGTTGAGTTTCCACCATTCTCTCTTTCATCATCCACATTCCAAACACTTGAGTCTACTATCATGAAGGAGAACATTAATTTGCAGCAGCCTACATCTTATAGCAGATCTTTGGAACCAAGATTGGAAGATTTTAATCTTTCATTTGCTTCATTGGAGGAAGAGAAAGGGCACAAAGATTCTACCATTGCTTCCACACCATCCATTCAAGAGGGTCTACAAGAAGACTCCATTTTTGGAGTTGAAAATCGTGGGGCAATGGGTATACTCAAAGGACCATACCTTGCCCAATCAGGTATCCGGCTTCATTGGAACCAAAGGATAAGTCACAGCTGGCGGTCATGCTTGCTCCTAAGCATGAGGATGAGCTACAAAGAGAACCAAGGATCAGCTGTCATACCTCTCCAATCCAAATGCGAGAACAACTAAAAGAGGTACGAATTTGCCTTCAGTGATACCTTGATGATTTGGGTGGAAGACCAACTTCTTGTTGATTTTTCACTCATCCAATCAGCCATGTTTAATGCCAAATCAGTTGCATGGTTTCCAATTTTGAAGAAAGGAAGCTATTTTGCACACCATTGTAGGGTTTATTTAGCTCACCTTTGCTTCTAATTAGAGTAGAGTAGGTAGGTTTTCTTTCAATAAAAGAAGTGCTTGTGCACACTCTACATGTTCCATTTTGGAGCATGTATGACCCTTTAGTTTTGTACATAGTTTTTGTGGTGCTGATTTTGCTCTTTGTGATCCATTTGAGTGGGTTTCCAAATGGCTCAGAGAGGAGGTTTTCTAATTTCAGATTAGTTTGCAAGCTACAACTCATGACTCCATGCCCAATGGATGCTTCGATAAGCGGTAACTTCATCCCGCAGGCGAGATGATCCCTCGATTCGCCAAAATTGTTATCGAAATCACCCCTCAAGGTAATTTTGATAACATGCATCGATTATTCAATCTCGAGAAAATATATTGATTCAAGGCAAAAATCATGTTTCAGAGTCCCCTCGCACTTCTTTCTAACTCTCCTATCTAGGAAGAAAACCAAGCAAGTTTTAAAAATGTGAAATAATTGCAAAAGCCGAACCGGCCGAAAAAATGAAGAAAATCGGCTAAGTCCTAGTCCGGGTGAGTGCGGGACAGTTGGGACATCGGACGCTGGGCATGAAAAGCCGAACCGGCTGAAAAATCAAGAAAATTGCCTAAATCTTGTTTCACGCGCTTTGGGCATCCGGGCCAAAAGTACGTGCGGGACGCGGATCGGCCGGTTTGGCGCAAGTCAGTCCATTTTCGGGCGGTTCAGAGATATTTGTCCTAGACGGTTCGGGGCATCGGGACAAAAGTATGTGGAGGACGTGAACTGGTCGATTCAGCCGAAACAAGGGACTTTCGTCTGGGACAGTTGGGCCAAAAGTACGCGTGGGACGTGGAAAGCCGAAAGAGCCGAGAGCGAATGGAATCTCGCCACGTGTCTTCACCGCAAACAGGAACATGGAAGCCCGAATCGGCCGAAGCAAAATATTTTCATTTGGGACGTTTGGGACAAAGGTATGCGAGGGACGCGTGGGATGCGAAAAGCCGAAAGAGCCGCCAATGAATCAAATCTCGCCACGTGTCTTCACCTCATCGGCCCGGCGGGAAAATTTTGAAATTTTTTCCAAAGGCAAAAACAAAAGGGAAATGGTCAGGAAGGGCCCGCATCCAATGAAATCGTGCCATGTGGCACTTGAGTGGTGGAGAGTGGGGAGAAATGGGAAAATTTTCCCAAAGTGAAAAATACTAAATTTTCGAAGGACAAAGTGCACCCCTCAGGCCCGAGCCAATAAAATAGTGCCACGTGTCCAAGTGGCAAGAAATTAAGGAAGGGCCCAAAAGAAATTTTCAAAGGATGAGCCCATAGATGAATCAGAGCCTGACACATGTCATCCAAGTGGCAGAGTGCGGAAAAAATTCAAATATTTTCCCGCCGATCCGTTTTGGCCTGTTTTGCCCTAAATCTTCATATCGCCATAACTTTCGATCCAGAGCTCAGATTTTCACGTTCTTTATATCAATGGAAAGCTGGTGAAATTATCTACATGATTCTAGGGTCAATCTTGCATTTTGGTTTAGTTTGGAGAGATAAAATCAAGAAATGTCTCTGGCGCGTGGTAATGGCCAGAACTGACGTTTCAACAACCAGTTTTAATGCGAAATGGGTCGCATTCTTCTCCAGCATGGCCAAAAATGTCAGGGCATGGGTCTGTAAGGATGCCCATGCTATTTTAATGCATCTGCATTCAATGAGGAATGGCTCCCATGTTTTTCACATTTTCTCTCTCCTGGGCTCGACCCATGCATTGTAAAAAGCCAGATTTGGCTCATTTTTAAGTGGTTGTTCATATTTTCAGCTCTGCCCTCCCTTATTTTCTTCTCCATGGTTAAAAATGGAGTTCAAACCTCCTCCCGTACTCTGTAATGGCATTTTTGCCTTTTACCATTAAAATGATGTTCTCGTGCAAACTTCCTCAAGCAACAAAAACGTGTTTCGCGCGCGTCTGTCCATCCTTGCTCGTTATTTTCTTGTCTTTCTTCTTGCCTCTCTTCATTGAAAGTATTTGTGCATGTTTTAATACTCATTACAGGTTTGGAGCTGTGTTCATGGAGTTTTGGGACATTTTCTATGTGAAATCTATCCTTGGGCCTGTGATGCATCTGTCCATCCTTCCCATTGCTCACCTCTCCTTGTCCCATGGCAGTTTTGATAGATGTTCAACATTTTCCTTCTCTGGTGTATCACCGTTTTAGTGTAGGCCTGCTTTTTCCTTTTTCTCTCTCTCTGCCTCCTTGGCATGGTTAGATTAGGATTAGATTAGCTTGCCTGCACTGGAATAGCTTGTGGCAGGTAGTTTAGGAATAGGAACCAGCCTTCTCTGGAGATTCCTTTCTCATTTTTGCAAGTCCCACACTTGGAGAAAGGATTCCATGTTGTGCAATCACACTAGATGCTAATATGATCAAATTAGAAATCGATCAACATCCAAGGGTTGTGAATTCACACTAACAGTTAACACCTAAGATAAATTTAACTATATTTCGATTAATTATACTCATTAATTTTGTAATGTGGATCTAATGTTTATTACAATGGAAAATTTTCATTTATTAAATTATAATTGACTTTGAATCTTTGTTGTGACAATTATTCTTGTGAAGCCTGGTAGTGGTCACGCTTTTCAAAAAAAAATATTCCATAATTTTTCTATCTAAACCTAGGTTGGTCTTGGGTCTCGAGTGGTCACTTTAGTACGTGTTACACTTGGTATCGAGTCGTGGGTTAAATTTTTGGACCCTTAGGAACACTATAAAACTTGAGGCATGAACATTAAACCTAGCACACTTTTAAATCTAGAAAACAACTTTGTTTGAAAATTACATATTTTAGTAAACATTGAAAACTGAATAAAACCTAGAATAACAAACTAACTCTCACCTTGGTCTATGTAGAATGCATGAGACAAGATGAGGGGTCCTTTCACATAGACCTAGACTTGCCACCTCCAGATCATAATGTAGTAGCCATCCTACCTCAGATTTTACAAACACTTAGGATGTTAATGCCACTTTACGTGGAGGGTCCGTAGGAGGACACTCAACCAGACATGATAGGGAGCCATCCATTGAGGCTCATGTATCTCCTTAACACATCAAGGAGCATAGAGGAGAGAAATCCCACATGGATTTAGGCAAAGAAGGGTACTCACTGCAAAGGGGATAGGGAGACCAAATTTCGGGACATAGGGATAGGTCTCGGAGCCCTAGGATTAGAAATGAGCATGCAGAGAGGCCTAGGGGTCACCAGACTATAGTTGTTGACAATATTAGGGAGATCTTGAAGCTACAACCATCTCACTATTTTATGGATACAGGTGGGATTCAAGAAGAGGCTAGGTTGGTGAGCTTGAGTGGGTGCCTCAAGCTCTACCCTTGTACTAGAAACATGAAAGCTCATGTTACAATCCATCTTCTGAAGGACAGAGAGCAGGGTGTCTAGTGGAGGATCAAGGAGTAGTAGCTCCACATTGATTTAGAGAAGGTTACCTGGGAGATATTTGAGGAGTTCTCAAAAGCAAGTACTTAGCACAGTAGATTCATTTAGTAGAGGATAGATGAGTTTCACGACCTCTGACAAGCATCTTTGATAGTAGCGAGTACAAGATTCAATTTTCGGATCTCTGAGCCGGTATGTTGAATACATGTAGGATGAGAATGTATGGATTCAAAGGTTCATCTTAGGCCTGAATGTATATTTGTGTGGTGCGGTGCATATTCATTGTCAGCAAACATTATTTTGAGGTTGTTGAGAAGGCCTATATAGCAGAGGAGACTCGGGGGAAAACATAGCAAGCCAAAGATAGAGTACAGAGCCACATCCTGCAGATGCAGAACAACTTGTCAAGAGGTTAAGCTCCTCCTCCTTGTGGTGGACCACATTCATCTCAGTCATCTTTTAGGCCACAATAGCAGTAGTAACAGACCCGCCCACTGTATAGGCCTCCATGGAGATTCAATGCACATAGGGGGCAGAGTATGGGACCACCTCCTAGGGGTCCCATTAGGACATAGGGAGCACTAAGAGCTCGGTCAACAAGAGAGATTTTCAGTAGAAACCTTAGTATTCTATAGCCTAATCATTAGGATCCATCCAAGACCTCCAGAGTACCCGCTGGAGTTGCTACTCATGGGAGAGGACCGAGAAGTTGTTATGGTTGTGGTGTTATTGGACATTTTTGGAGAGAGTTCCCACATAACCCTAGTAATCGTTATTCAAAATTCACCCCTCAAGGTAATTTTGATAACATGCATCAAATTCTTTAGTCCCAAGCAAATAGATTAATTTAAGGTCCGAAATCATGTTTTGGGGCCCCCTCGGCTTCCTTCTAACTCTCCCATCCAAGAAGAAAACCCAACAAGTTAGAAAAGGTGAAAAAATTGCAAAAACCAAGCTTGGGGCTGAAAAATGAAGGAAATTGGCTAAGTCCTAGTCAGACGTCTGCATGGGACGGTTGGGACATCGGGCGCGAACCCAGCCGAAAAAGCTGCTAGGCGGTCCGCGTAGCAATTGGGACATCGGGACACATGGGACGTGAAAAGGTGAAGCTGGCCGAAAGTGGAAAAAATTGTCAAGTTTTGCTTTCATGCGGTTTGGGACATCAAGGGCCAAAAGTACGTGCGGGGCCTTGATTGGCTTGATTTGGCACAAGTCATCCATTTGAGCGATTCGAGATATTTTTCCCATGATAGTGCAGGACATCCGGGGCAAAAGTATGTGGAGGACGTGATCCAGCTGATTCAGCCAAAACAGGGGACTTTCGTCCGGGATAGTTGGGCAAAAAGTACGCTTGGGACGTAGAAAGCCGAAAGAGCCACCAACGAATGGAATCTCGCCACGTGTCTTCACCTCAAACAGGAACAAGGAAGCCCAAATCGGCTGAAGCAGGATTTTTTTGTTTGGGGCATCCGGGAAAAAGGTACACAAGGGACGCGGAAAAGCCGAAACGGCCGACAAAGACCCAAAAGAAGAAAAGTCAACGTTTGACCCGTGAAACTTCAAACGGCCATAACTTTTGACTCCGAGCTCGATTTTCATAAAATTGGACTTTTTAGAATGAGCACGACGTCCTCTACACCAAAAAAACATATTTAATGAGGGTAGATATATTTAATTAAGAGAAACATATTCGGCTCCAATCAGTTAATGCTCATTCCTGTCAAATGACAGAAAACATCTACGGACCCAAAATAGCTGCCCACACTCAGAAGGCCATAACTTTTGTATTTCTCAACAAAATCACACAAAATTGGTACTGTTGGAATTGTGGCTCTGAGCCCGACACACAACAATCAAGAAATTATAGATTTGGTGAGAGATCGATGGAGATTTTTTATAAAACGTGGCCGAGTTCATAACAGTGTTTCATTTGGTGGTTGGGAGTGCAATTAAGAGGCATGGTCATCATTCTTTCTCTGCTGCAGCACCTAGGACAGTATGGGGAGCCTTTTACAAGTAATATATAATCATTTTACTCCATTTAATGCCTCTTACAAGGTGGTTGAAGGACATATTTCAGGATTTTATTTTCCCTTCTCTTTCCCTTCTCATTTTTCCGTAAATTGGTGTGCTAAGCTCATTGTAAAGGAGGGAGTTTTCAGATAGCAAAGCTCTGTCAAAATTGCTTTGTGAAGCCAATGTGCTACAAGCCCTTGTAGTGGACTCCTTGCATGGTGATCCAGGCCCTTAACTTGTAATAGATCGAAAGCCGTGCATATCATGAAGCAATAAAATATCGAGTTTGTGGATGTATCTTCCCCTACTTTGTGTTTTCTTGCATTCTTCTTGCCCCTTTAATCTTTCTACAACAATATTGTGTTTATTATTATGTTCTTGCAGGAATCCATTATCATTGTGTATGCTTGGAATATCGTTGTGAATGCATTTTGCTAGATTATGGAGAAGCTGTCATCACCTCTTCTAGTGTGCACTTTGCGCTTCGTATTTCACACATTTAGAGACTACTCTCACACCCTCCTTTCTTGGTGTATCACTTTGCTTTAGTGTAGGATTTCATTTTATGTATTCTCTCTCCCTGGTCCCTTGGAAATTTAGATTAGAACAGTTAGTTTCCCCCGCATTAGAGTAGATCATGGTAGGTAGTTTAGGAGCAAGAACCAACTTTCTTTGGAGGTCTATCTCAAGCAACAAGTCCCACAACTTGGAGATAGTACCCATGTTATCCAATCACACCGTGAGCTCAATCATATGTACTTGTATAAACATAAGGGTCTTTGTGATTCGGTGATATGAGAAACAAGGGTAAGATGCAGATATTAGAGCCTATTATTGGTGACATGGGGCACGGTCATCGGATCTATCCGGTGGTCAAGACTACCAGCCGAGGACCAGTACCGTGATTGAGACAACAAGTAACATTGGTGGTGTTCTACCTCCATTCTGTTTGATTCTTGTTTTTTTATTCTTTTATTTCCCCATCTTTAGTAGAGTGATGCAGAGTAGTCGTACTTAGGTAGGGTCTTAGTTGGGACATCGAGATGGCTAATAGAGCCAAAATATATGTCAACACCTTAGTTAAGGAGTGTGTAGTGGATTTGGGACCCTTCACCACTACCTCGAGTCTTTGTATCCTTCCGTTGGGTTTGTATGGAGTCATCTTTGGCATGGGTGGTTATCTACACACGAGAGCCAAAGTGGATTATTACCATAATATTATATCATGTGTAGATTATCTAGTAGTTGATTCGGTGATAGTAGGGATTAGGAGACCCGTTTCCATTCACACTATCTTCGTCATTCATTTTAAGCGGTGTGTGTGATGGGGTTGTCGGATGTATGATGTCACGCTTAGTGACTGGTCAAAGGATGAGTCTAGTAGACCATTTCTTGATGACCATCCCATCCTAAGAGAGTTTTCGATGTATTTCCATAGAAGCTACCAAGGTTACCACCCCCACGTGAGATAGATTTTCACATAGCTTTGGTTCCGGGAGCAGAGCCTATCTCACAAGCACCTTATCGGATGACCACCCCTAAGCTCTGTGAGCTCAAGTTGTAGCTAGAGGCCCTTTTGGAAAAAGGCCTAATCTGTCCTGCTATATCCCCTTGGGGTGCAAAGTGGTGATATTTGTAAAGAAGAAGCACAGATCTCTATGGTTATGTATTGATTATCTCTATTTGAACAAAGTAATGATCAAGAATCTTTATCCCCTTCCATGCATTGATGATTAGTTTAATTAGATGAAGGGGGGCATGTTTTTCTCCAAGATAGACCTTAAGTTAGGTTATCATCAGTTGAGGATTATGGAGGCGAGATGTTCGTAAGACCACCTTCCGTATGAGATATGGCCACTAAGAGTTCACATTGTTACCTTTTGGTTTGACAAATGACCCCGCATGGTGTTTACGAGCTTGATGAATGGGGTGTTGAGGACATTCTTGGATCGATTCATGGTCATCTTCCTTGATGAAATTTTTATTTACTCACGTATGCAATAGGATCACGAGGGGCACCTGCCCTTGGTTCTTCAGTGTCTTTGTTTTGCAAATGCATTTACAGGAACCTAGAGAAGTGTACGTTATTTTAGACAGAGATGTAATATTTTTGCCACATCATTTCGGGGAAGGTATCGCATCAATCCTTCTAAGGTTTGAGCTATTATGTATTGGACAACATTCACTAGTGTGATAGAGGTGTGCAACTTCATGGGATTGGTAGGATATTACATGAGATTTGTTCGGGGACTTCTCGCAAGGCCGTACGCCCCATCGCTTGCCTTCGGCAGAAGGGAAGAAGTTTGTTTGGTCAAGCAAATGTGAGCAAGCCTTGACATCAAGTAATGCCTCATGATAGAACATGTTCTTGCAAGGTGAGTTTTTCATATGCACGGATGCTTCTTTGGCACAAGTTGGAGGTGTGTTGATGCGCAGAAGCAAGAGTATTTTCTTTTGGTCTCGTAAACTCAAATATTATGAGCTAAATTATCCGACTCATGATCTTGAGCTTGTGGAAGTTACGCATGCCTTGGTTCAATAAATACACTTCCTTCTTGGTAGAAGATTCACATGCGGGACTGATCACTTGAGTCTTTACCACCTCTTCACGCGGCCAAATCTCAACGCTCGTTAGCGGCGTTGGATGGAGTTGTTTTGTGAGAATGACATGGAGATAGAGAATGTGAAGGGGAAGGAGAATGTGGTTGTAGATGCTCTCAACAGGAGGAGACATGTCGTTATGGCCACCTCTATGAACACAAAATTGCGGAGCCGGATTCTACAAATGCCTTCCTCACAACAGTTTCTACATTGCAGCTAGAATAGAGATTGAGTCTTAGAGACACCTTAAAGGGAAATTTTATGGGTTTTCATTAGAGGCGAGATGGCCTTCTCGGGCACGTAGAGACCGGATTTATGTTCTAAGAGATTGAGGCTTGAGGTAGGAAATTGATAGAGGCACATTGTGCACCATATTCAGCCCATCCCGGGGTGAATAATATGTACACCACTTTGATACAAGTTGTATCATTAGAGGGAAATTCATAGAGATATGGCTCGATTTGTGTGCCACGCTATTTAAAGTGTCAAAAATTGAAGGTTGAGCATCGGCATCCAGGCTAGCCTTCTCTTTCCACATGTTATAACGGATTGGAAATGGGACACCATTTCCATGGACTTCATTGTTGGGCTACCGATTTCAAGATACAACCATGACGCTATCATGGTCAAGGTGGATGAATTGACAAAAGTGGCTCACTTTTCTCCGATGAAGACCACCTATACTAGTATAGTGATGCACGAGTATATCTAGATGAGATTCTCAAATTGTACGAGATTGCGAGAAAATCATTTTTGACTGCGATCCTCTATATACTTCTCACTTTTATACTACCATGCAACATGCCCTCAGGACAAAGATCAATTTCAACACTGCGTATTACCTTAACACAGTTGACAGGTGAGCGGGTGAATCAAATCTTAGAGGACATGCTTAGGATGTATGTTATGGATCACCAGTCAAGATGGGAGGAGTATTTGTACTTGGTGGAGTTTTCCTACAATAATAGTTTTCAGATTTTGATAGGCATGGATCCTTTCCAAGCACTATATGGCAGAGAGTGCAAGACACCTTTAATTTGGGACATGTTAGAGAACAGGGTTTCTCTTGGGCCATCTTTATTGTGGGACATGGAACAATAGGTGGTTATGATTAGACAGAGACTGCAAGAGGCACATGACAGATATAATAAGTATCGGGATCAGCATAGGATAGGCCGGTAGTTTTGATGTGGGCATGAAGGTTTTCCTTCATGTCATGCCACATAAGAGCCCTATCCTTACAGAAAAAGTTCTAAGTTACCTCCTAGATTTTTGGGCCCCTTTGAGATCTTGGAGCGTATCGGTCCTTTGGCCTACCGTCTAGTGTTGCCACCTAGTTTGTCTCGCATCCACGATGTGTTTCATGTTGAAGTAATCAGGAGATATATTGCAGATCCTTCTCATGTGCTAGATTGGACCTCATTGCAAGTGTAATATCAGGGTAAGGTGATGGTGGAGCCTGTTTGCATTATAGAGTGTAGGACCTGGGCCTTTGAGGAAGAAAGATTGACCAAGTTCGAGTGCAGTGGGATAGATATGATGAGACTGTGACTACATGGGAGGATGCTACTTTTCTACGAGTTCAGTTTCCACACCTATTCCAGTGACTTCTAGGAGGAATTCAAGTCTAAGGGGAGGGGATGTAGTGCCCACTTCCCTTCGACACCTTTTGTTATTGATTATGATATTGTCGACTATACTTATGGATTTTATTGTAGCTTTTGATATGACATGATGTTATATGTTAGAGACCATGGAATATTGTTGATTTTGATTCATATATGATTCATGTAGATTATTAGAGACATTTTATATTGATGGTGATATTTTGATTGACATGGTTATGTGTGTGTGTGTGTGCATGTGTGTGTTTCGCACATGTGATACTTCATCATTTTGAGTAGACCTAGAAAATTGAACTAATATTATGATCATATTGTTATTGATGAAATTGTAAATGATATCATTACTTGCCTAGATGATGTTTTGATTCATATATAGATGATTTTGGAATTATATTGTATATTCATTTTGGATGATTTGATGCGGCCACAAGGCCGAAGGAGGTATTTGTGTTTTGCAGGTAAACATCTCACAACAAACATCGGGGATTAGAGACAAACCACATTGGAATCCTAGATTAATTCAACAAGGGTCACCATGGAAACATGTATTTTTTTGTGTGTGTGTGTGTGTGTGTGTGTGTGTGTGTGTGTGTGTGTGTGTGTGTGTGTGAATTGTTGTTAGGGGTTCCCATGGGGATCACCTTCAAATGTGACCAAGGGGTTATGTGTATTCTTTTATTTAGTCTCTTTTGTTTAATTTTAGTATGTGATTTTTAGTGATGTATTTTCCCCTTTATTATTTATTTTATTTGTGTCTAGATTAGTGAGTAATCATGTTGTTAAATAAATTAAAATGGGTCAAAAGAATGTATTTATTAGAGCTGATGGCTCTTGGATTATGTGTTGTAAGTAATGTGTAAGTAACTTCGAGTGTGAAACACTGGACACCTTCCTTTTGAAACTCATCTCTCTCTTTAGGGACTTATTTTAGAGGCTTGTGGAACAAGTTAAACTCGTCCCACACCTCTTAAATTGTTACACCAACCCTACCTATGGGTTGGGAAGTCAAAATTAGTCCTTATTATGCATTTTGAGAAGACAAGTTGTAAGTTTTTATTGCACCTTCTTACATGAAATTAATTTTAGTCCTTAAGGGGTGTGGGCTTGGATTGTGTGTGTAAGTAAAAATGTCATTTATTCACCCACTTATTAATTGTGCTTTGGAGTTTGAAGTTGACTTGTGAGGTGGAGTTGAGGATGAGTGATGTGGCATCCTACATGGAGCCACCTCATCCTCCTCTCTCCCTTTTCTATTTATTCAAATTCTTTTGCTATTTTGGGGGTTACTTCAGGGGTTACTTCATGTTGGTTTGGTGCTCTTGTAATTGGAGAGAGTTAGAGGATTTTGGATGCTTGTGGATTTGTTGGTGCTTTGGGACTGTTTGGATTTGAAGAAGCTTATTGTTGAACTTTTGGATCAAGCTCTATCATGGAGAGGTAGGAGCTTGACTCTTTTAAAATGTGTTCTTTTTATTTTATGCATATGTGAATGTTGTTGAGTGTTTGGTATGTTTGTTGGTTGGTTGGGTAGCTTGCCTAGGTGTGGTGTAGGAGAAGACTATGGGGATATTTTGTGGGGGAGGCATAAGAGTTGTGGGGAGGCATAAGATTTATTTGTGGAGGGATTTTGGGTTGGTTGTTCCACCTTGGACAAGAAATAACTTGCATTTCTTACTTTTGGGGGAGGTATAAGAGAATGAGGAGGCATAAGAGGTACTTGGGGGAGGCATAAGAGTATGTAGGGGTTTGAGATGAATATTTTGGCGGGTTTAAAGGTGGTCACCCACTCCCCATTGGGAGGCATAAACAACTTTGCCCATTGATCTTGCTCTTTTGGCCTTTTTTGATGAGACCTTGCATATTTTATTACTTGTCCTTCTTGTGAATGTTCTGCTTTTTATTTTACATGGTGATATGATTGTGAAATTTATTTTGTGTTGTGGAAGCTTATCTTTTTGCCATGAGTTGAATACATTTCCTATTGTAATGTGGTTAGGGCTCGAGGGCCAATGAGGAAGATGAATTATCCTCTTCATTGGAATTCTTGGTTGGGTGAAGAATGTTGCCTCTCCCCCTTTTCTTTGTTGTGACCAAATGAAATCTGGTGGATCTCTCTAGTTGTTGTTTCTTGGAGCTATGTATGAATAAAATTTCGCAATCCTCTTTGGGTTCCTTATTGTAAAAAAATTCCCACTTTAAGTGGATGACATTGTAATATTAATTGTGGTGAATGTGAAAGTTACATTCGAATGAGAAAGATTTATTTTGTAAGTTGTCTTTTGGTGAACAGAAAAGAAGTTGTAAAGGAAATTATTTCAGTTTAATAGAAGTTGATTTACTTTATACAAAATGGAGTTGCTCCTGTTTGGAAATCTGTTGATTGAAATACTTTTGCAAACTCTCTGTTTGAAGGATGGAAAAGTCTGTGTTAGGAAATATTACCTTCCTCTGTATTACTTGAAAGGCACATTTGGAAAATAGAATTACAATCTTGATTTTCACATATTGATTGAAGGAAAGTTGAACATTGTAAATTTAGAATGGAATGAACCTAAATGTTTAAAGTATGGAAAATGAAATAGATAAATTTCTAGTTTGAAATACGTAGATCTCTGTTAGATTGTTTCAAACCTGCAATAAATATTAGAAAAATATACAGAGTACCCTGCAACTATGAAAGACAAAATGAAAACTTAAAATGAACTAAGGATGATCAAAACGCATCCTAAAATAGTTTGTATTACTCAAGAAATTTACTTAGAACTTTATTAATCGAGCTAGAGGTAGAAAAATGCCTTTACAGAGAAAAGAGAAAGGAAATAAATCCATTTTGAAATCCCAACCATAATCAATTAATCCTTGAAAATTCATCCAATTTTTTTCAATTGCAATTCTCCATGTCGGTTTGGCATGTTGGAGAAGGAAGAATAGCGGATCAGATTAAATCTAGTAGTTGAAAAGTTCAGTTCACATTTTTGTGGCAGGAGAGACGTTTTTTGTTAAATTTCACCCATCTCAATTTTTTGAAAATAAGATTTTGTGCTTCCTATTTAAAGAGGAGTTCGAGCCTTTTCCAAAAAGTCCTTATTTGTTCAAATTTGAGCTTCCAGTCAAATGTTATGGCCTTCTAAAGTTTTTACTTTGGTTGGTTTCAAAAAAAAAAATAATCTGTCAAAAACAGAAATTTTTGTAAATCAAATCCGTGGGCCCAAAAATTAATTAGGGAACTTTTGCAAAAATGCAAAAATTCACAAGTTCCTCCGTGGCCCCGCAACCCCGCATCCTTCCTTTTTGGAAATAAAAATATACTTTCGTGGGTTCGCGAGCCCGCACCTTCAAACTTTACCTTTAAAAAGAAAAGGGGCAAAAATTTCTAAGTCTCCCTGACGGCCCGCCACCCTACAACCAATGAGGGTCTACCACGTGGCTTCTTTAGGCATTGGCGAAAATGCGGATGGTTTTAGACCTTATCACTTTTGGAAAATATTGGCAAAAAACTCCTCGCCTCGCCGACCCACCTTCCCGCAGTCACTTTGTTGGGGTGACACGTGGCTTCGCTAGGCGTCGGCAGAGGCGCAGTTGTTTTTAACCTTCGTGATTTTTAACACAAAAGCCAACATTTCTAAGTTTTCCCGATGGTCCTGCTTCCCCACTTGAAATTTTTGGCATGACACATGGCATCCCTAGGCATTCGAGAGGCACGGCTCATTTTTAAAAAAATCTCTTTCAACAAAAAAGCTAAAAATCCTAAGGGCCTCTTGCGACCCATCTTCCGCATTGACTTTAAAACGTGTCATGTGTACCTTGGGGCTTAGGGCAAAATGATTGCTTTTGGCGTGAAGCCCCGCTGCGGACTCGCTGGGTGTAACTTGTGCTTTTTGCCAAAAGTGAAAAGCGCCAAATTACCTCCCCGATCCACCGGCACTGAAACCTTCCCGGGTGAAAAGTCTTCGCTGGGCCCACAGGCCCACCTTTGGGAAAAATTTCTTTCGGGGCAGAAGACCCGCCTTTGGGAAAAAAATTTCCCTAGGTTCGCCGGCCTGTAACTTAAGAAATGTGAAAAGTTAGGAGGACTTCTTTATATCATTGGAAAGGAGAAGAAATTTCCTATCTAATGGAAATGTTTTCAGGGAACCTTAAGTGCGTTAAATATGTGAAAAAACAGGTTTAAGTGCAAGGATGAGTCTGAGAGTGGGTAAGTGGGAGATTACCATGTTTTAACTTTAATGTGTAACTCTAAAGCATGGGTTGACCTTTTTTAAGGGGTCGCTTTATGGGATAAGAGAATGTTTTTCTAACCCATGTAAATAAGAACCTTGATTATTATTTAGACCTAGTGAAATTAAAAACCTTGGGCACTTAATTGTTTTGTCCCCTTTGACCCTCTAGAATTAATTAAGGAATATTTAACTTTGGTGTTAATTTAATTATTTATTAAGTTAACACATAAGATAAATTTAACTATATTTAGATTAATTATACTCATTAATTTTGTAATGTGGATTTAATGTTTGTTACTGACGGGAAGTATTCATTTATTAAAGTGGTTATGTTTTTCTATCTAAACCTAGGTTGTTCTTGGATCTCTAGTGATCATTGTAACGGGAGTTAAACTATATTTCACCATATGAACATACTGCAATTTTTTTACTCAAATAATTGAACATGTAAAAAGACCTTTCGAGTTTTTTCTTATTTTTTTCATTTACAAATTGCTGCATAAATGTTACCATTCAAAAAATAAATTAAAAGTACGTATTTATATCTCTACTTATTACAAACAGTTCTGCACGTTGTATTCTAAATAAACTAGAGTAACCAACAAATAATTATTCATGTATAACTACAACTGAAAAATAGAATAAGTTTGTACAAACTAGAATACATGACAGCGAATTGACTTGTCAACAAATTATTCTAACGGCATTTCTTAGTGAAGTTGAATTTGGCCATAACACCCATTCACCTCCAAAATGTTAATTTTTTTAATGACAAAAGAGGAACACATACAGATTAATATATCGTTTACAACAATTAATTGGAAGAAAATATAACATAAGAAAGCTTTGTATATCAAAATTTAAACCTCTGTTTTTCCAATGATCAATTTTTTATATAGTTATTATATCATTTATTTTGTGTTATTCGTAATGTAAAAATCACTATGCAAAATAATTATTAATTCATATTCCCATTATATAATATTGGTATGTTAAAGTTAGTATATTAGTCAACCCAAGTAAATTTATAGAATTTAATAATGATAATCTATGATCCATTTGTATTATTTTGATATTTAACGATCCTTAAAGCACAAAATCTCGACATAATTAATTCCCAGATTCCCTCTAAGTAACTGTTTCCTCATAGAGATTCCCCACCCATAACAGTGAAACTTATGGATCCTACTTTCACCTACAATTAAAACATACTGACCAATTTAAATAACATTCCGCAGATACTGTTTCCTAAAACTTCACTTTAAAAACTAGGATTATTTCTATCAATAAACTAAACAAGAAACTATTCCAAGAACGATGGTTTATAATTATATGGATATCAATTTGCACAGCCATGAAGAGCTTTTATTATTAATAACACAAAATGTGTGAAATTCTACCGAAATAAGTTTCTTGCAGCCGCTGGATCTGGTTGTTCTGACGTGACCTCGACATTTAGATCAAAACCGCTCACCGGCTTAAATTTATCGGCTACCCCAGCAGTGTTACTCAGATCCCTTTCTGTGGAAAAATCCTCCCATTCGAATGAGGGTTTCCATGGAGATTTAGCTTTGATAGCAATGTCATCCATATTTTCGGACTTGAATATCTGTGATGCAGAAGAGCAATTCATTATATTCTTTTTAAAAAGCTTACCAGTTTCCCGAATTCTGTCAAGCAGGGTGATAAATGCCTGAAATTCTTCCCCACTATCATCAGCTCGTGGACGTTTCCTTTCCTCTTGTCCATCATTTTTGGGTTCTCTCTCTTTCGAGAACAGGGCGAGTCCTGTTTTTGCCCTTACTATCCATTACAATGACTGGTAGATGCAAATTAGACCTACGCCTTCATCTCAGTCAAGACCTTGCGAGGATTAAGCGTAATCCACGCAACAGGAATGTCATTTTATAGATATTTTATAATGAATGTTCATGTATAAGAATTCCAAGAAAATTCAAAGCTATTAAACTCCAGTCCAAATTCACGAGATTCGCGTTTACGAATTTTGCGGGACAAAAATATTAAATATGTAAGCAATTCAATTATCGGCAGGAATCTACACGATTTAATAGGAGGCAATCTCATAGATATTAGCTATTAGCTATTAGAAAAATATATTCGTTTGATTAATATTATAATCAATAATAATTATTTTATTTCATTGGTTTATTCTTTACATTAGATTTTTTTAAATGTTATAGTTTTTACTCTTAAATATATACTTTTAAATATAATTTAACATTATATTTTCTTCTTTATTTCAATATAAATGTTTTTATTTTATAAATGAAATTCATTTTATATGTAATGTGTTCGGATCTTTTTCTCATTATTTAAATTTATGATATATTTTTATTTGAAAATGAAATTGTAGCGATTAGATCTAGAGAATTATTATGCTTAGTTATGAAAGATTGAGGAGATTTCATTCCGTCAAAGTCGTTCAAGTTATGATCCCGGCCTCATCCTTTATTTATTGATATCTCTTATGAAAGTGAAAACCTGGTGGATAGCCAAGAATACCTTTTATACCATCATACACACACTTGTACAATAACCCATTCAATATTCTTTGATATATTTTTATAAATAATAAAAATATTCGTTTTAATATTTATGCAATTGACTTAATATTATTTTCCTCACAAATAATTATTTTGATATTTTCTATTTCATATTCATAAAAACGTAAATTCAATAAATTACAAGATATTAATTAAAATTCCTTAAAATTAAAACTAATATCATGATTTTTAGTATTATAATAGTTAAAAGTCTCAATACTTATTTCTATCTATATTGTTTAAATGAATAATTAAAAATTAAAAGTATTAACCATGTACAATATTAACAAACATAAATTAAGATAGGTTTTGAAGCCTTGTTAATATATATGCAGAAACAAATATTTTAATTCCCGGTGCATAAAGTTAGTATTTAACAATTTGTTGAATACACGCTTAAACAATTAGGAGAGAGTATAATATGCAAGTAAAAATGTGTCATTAAAGGCAAAGGATTCTTTAAAAGTATACTTAAAGTACGTTAATTTATTTTAAAAATTAAATTATATATATAGCAAACAAGCCTTATTAAATAAGAAAGGAATTTTCAAAACTTACATATTTAATACAAAGAGTTTTTATTAGTATATTTACTTCTTTTTTATCGGTATATTTACTTTTTATTTATCAATTCAAATTGAAGTGCTCATCTTTTATATATATATATATATATATATATATATTCTCCATTACTTTTTGGCGACGTGACATTTTCAAATTGCTCCTGTACGTGCTCGTGCTAAACGCCATGCTCTATTAACCGCATCCTTGCAAAATTTTAGTCTAAAGCCGTTGGAAATTTATACAATGCGAATAACGGAGGAGTGAACAAATTAAAAGTAATGGGCGAATTGTTGGCTGGATTTACATTACATGGGTAATAGACAGAGAATTAACTAATAAAATATAATAAAACTCATTGTTTAAAGATTTGTTGAGCTCTACTCACGTTTTACATTTTTTTAATTTTCTTTGACTTTACACCATTTCTTAGTCGCTTACAAATACTGAGTTTGGCTGTTGAATTTCTCCAAATTTCTCTCAGCTATTATTTAAGCGTGGGGCTTTTGAGTTTTTCATTTTTGAGGTACCAATGTCAAATATAGAAATCTCGTAACCTTATAAACAATTTTATGTACAAAAGTGAGTTTTAAGTAGTGATTTGTTTTCTATAAAGATTACAAGAAACTTAGAAAGCTTTCCGTCTTATGAAGAAATACGTTTTAAATATCAATTTCATCGAACATAAATTTTTACTTACATAAAATAGATAGAAATTATAATATTTTCCACTTGATTTGAACATTTTAAATGTAATTAAACTTAAACAGACGGTAGAAAAATAAGAAGCAAAGCAACAGCCGCCAGAAGGTGCCATGTGTTAGCTCAGCGCACTTTCAAAAGGTGCAACAAAAGCGGAGACCCTAGGGATGCGCTTGACCCCCACGTGGATCTCAGCGCATATAATTTGTTCACTCGAGGCCCGAATCGGCTAAGTATAAAAAGGTCGGCGGGAAGCCTCCACGTGCTTCATCGGCGCAACTTCAAAGGTAAAACCAAAAGATAGGTCCCCAAGTGAGCACAAGTCCTCCACGTGTCCAGTGGTCCAACAAGTTGCTCCTAAATAGGCCAAAAAGAGAACCAACCGTTGAAAAGTCCAAGCTTGGGAAGAGCGGTGGAAGCCTCCACGTGCCTCATCGCAACTTCAAAGGTAAAATCCAAAGGCAGCTCCCAAACGTGCTACTGCCATCCACGTGTCTAGGGTCGACATAGTATCTTCGTTAAACAAAAGGGACTTAGGTAGAGCACAAAGGAAGCTGAGCAGGCTCACGGACGGTGCCAAGTATCAGCATGTCACATTCCCAGGACTCTAAAAGGAGCAAAAATGTTAAGAATGTGTGGGGCTTCCACGTCGACCTTGCATGAGATAGACTCCAAACCCAAAGTAGTTTGGAAAACATTGGCGGAAGCCTCCACGTGTCTCTTCGGTGCACCTTTGATATGATGCTTAAAAGGTAGGTCCCCAAACGAGCGCAAACCCTCCACGTGTCTAGGGTCCAACAATGAAAGATGAATCACATGGAACGCCCGACCCTAACCTTTAGATGATCATAAATTTCAACTAAAAGCTCATATTTGAGTAAGAGAGGACTTTTTGGAAAGCTCTTGACGTCTACTACTCAAGTATGCAAGTGTCAAGATTCTCACCTACCACCATTAATGGAGTAATAGGATTCCTTCCTTTCTCAACAAGGACAAATACGTGGAGGCATGGGTTGTGTCATGGAACCCATCAATTTTGTAGGTGAGTTCAATGCATTTTTGGGGTGGTTGGAGTAGGTGAATTCAATGCATTTTCTTGGGTGGTTGGAGTAGGATTTCGAATTCTTCCCTCCTTTCTCTCTTATTCTTCCTATATATTGTAAGGAGGGGCAATTTTCTAAAGGTTGGACATTTTTTTTGCACCCTCCCTTCTTCTCTTTCTGAAAGTGGATTTGTGGAGCTCAAACCTCCCATTCAAACTGTAAATATAATCTTGCCTCTTGGCCATTGTAATGCACTGTATCAACTTTTTGGAGAAATAATGCATGTCTGTGGATAATTTTCAACCCTCTCTTGTGTTCATTGTCTCCTTCCTAATCTCTCATTACAGTCTTGGTTATCGTGCATGGTGGTTGTATTGAATTTTTATGGTTTATGTTTATTGCAAAGGCATTCAACATTCCTTTGGTGCATCACCCTTGTTAGTTTAGGTTTTATTTCTTGCATCTCCTTAACCTTGTCTCCTTGGCAAGTTAGAGTAGGTTTTAGAGTATATCCTTTGCAATATGAATGTGTGCACCTGAACAAAGGAATAGGAACTGACCTTCATCTAGAGAGCTCTCTCGATTCGCAAAGTCCCACACTTTGGGAGAAGCTCCATGTTGTGCAATCAAACTGAGAGTCTCAACCCATCAAGTTGTAGACATTCAAGGATGATGTGATTCTTCATCAACATTTTTGGCATGCCTGGTGGGACACTCGGAGTTATATTCTCTCATATTTCCAAGGTGTCTCGTTATCAAACAACAAATCTTAAACCACCATGCGACCACATCAATAGTTTTGCACGCCTGATGGGACACGCAGTTAGATTTTTCTGATCTTACCAAGAAGTCTTCATTTTTACTACAGAAAAATTGATGTGCAGTATTTGTAAGTTCCTAGCTAGTAAGAAGCTCTAAAATTGCACATTTGGCGACTCCAAAAAGGGTAGAATCCACTTGTTTCAGCAGTCCAAGCTTGGCAGATTCATGAGAAGAATTAAGACAAGGTCAAGAATAAGAGAAGAAGGGCTATTTGTCTATATACATTTATCCCCAGATAGAGCAAGAAGGGGAAGAAGATCGCAAAGGTCTCCATCTACACCAAACAGGACATTTTCAACACCTTCACCCGGAAGGCCTTTCATTCAATCAACTAGAGTCCTTCGATTAATCAGGATGGCACAACCCAACCCCTATGTCAACTTCACTGGCAGTAGCCTGCTTGTTCTCAATGCACAAAATCCAATTCAAGTTGAAGCATTGTAAAACACTCCATATTTCACTGGAGAGAACCAGACAACTATTATTGGCTACATCCAAGACATTGCAAATGTCTACGCAATCCACGAAATTTTTGAAATGGACCTTGATGTTAAATTATTGGCATCTTCATTCAAGGGAAAATCATTGCAATAGTTCAGAAGCCTGACATCAGGATCTATCTAGAATTCGGACCACTTATGCACAATTCTTCATAATCAATTTGGAGAAAAGGGCTATAACATATCTTTATTGGAAAAACTGACAACAATCAAGAGGGCTCTTGACGAATAGTTAATTGAATTCAACTTCAGATTCCAACGGACATGGGATAGGATTCCATTGGCCGTGAGACCAACAGTTGAAGGTGCTTTTCTATACTTCCTTAAAGCTATAAATTCTTATATTGCTGAGATGATTTAATCAATGGGAGGTATAACTTTACCCGCATCCTATAACATTGCCATTAGAGCTGAAAATTGCATGATCCAAGTTGGTAAACTCGCACCTAGGCCACTTATGCCTCTATACCCAAAACTAGGATCTCCTACAACTAGTCTAACGCTAGGATTTAATCACATTCCAACCAATAGAAATCAAAGCAATTGTGAGGCTTCTACTTCTTCAAACACTTCAAAATAATTTTAGGAGGTTATGAAACAACTACGTAACCTAGAAATGCGTGGTGACTATCAAGAGACAACAAGCTAAGAGTTCTAGACCATATCAACCTCCAAATCAATATCAAGCTAGGCCCCCATATCAACAAAATAGACCACCAAATCAAGTTAGAAATCAAAACCAGACCAGGGACAACCTCATGTAGGCAAGCCATTCCGACCATATGATCCAAATTCAGCTTCAACGTCAAGAGCCTTGCTTCTAACATAGAACAACATGGTACAAGAGTACGAGTGGTGTTACCCTTGCAATCTACCTCACAATCAATCAATGAGTTTCAATGGTGTAAAAAACAAGGCCTTGATGGTATAGACCATTGGTGTGTCCTAAGAACCAAGTCAAGAGGGAAATCAGTAGTAGGAAACTCAACTAGAGGCACCTCCAATGGAAACCACATTGGTCAATTGGCACACAGAAGAATTCTGTGGAGTTAATCAACCTCCTTTTCAGGGTGTAGCTGCTAACACATGGGAGGGAAAACTATCTAATCTAGTTGTTTCTTAGCCCACTCCTACACAACAAGGAGTTAGTAGACCAAATGAAACCCTAAATGTGCAAAATCAGCCTAAGGCACCCATTACAACAACACATGTTCCCTGTTCAAGCACCAGAAAAGGTAGCACAAAGTAAGGGGAAACAAAATTATAATTCATCCCCTTCAACATTATTGATCAAATGAAGAAAACACATGTCAACATTTCCATGTGGGAGTCACCGACAATACCAAGACAACGATATTTTTGCAGGCTTCCATGGCTAATTGATCTACCTCGAATGGATAAAACCAAGGTCGAGAAAGTTCTCACTAATGCAGTGCAACAGGTAGTGGTGAACCAAGAAAAATTTTGAATCCTCCACCATTCTATGTGTCATTTATTGTCAGAACCACTTGGCATATAATCGCATGATTGATTTGGGTGCAATTAGCTCGGTGATGCCGAAACAAATAATGAGATCAATTGGGTCTAAAGTATGAGCTAGTGCTGGAAGGAGTAGTGCAACTAGATGGGACATCAATAGAGGAGCGATTAGGGTCATCAAGGGTTTAATATGAACACTACATGCTTGTCCAAATGTCACAGTCTTGCAAGATGTGACTATAATTAACCTCCCACCACTTTTTGCACTATGTTTGTCAAGAGACTTCACCGCCAAAATTTTCGTATATCTATCAACAAATTCGTTACACATTCTATTTAGAACAAGGTATGGAGCAAAGGAAATCATCAGTCAGAACCAATTATAAACTTTCACATTGAGCCTCATGTGCCAAGTTCTATCAATGCAAATTCGTCAGCCTTCGAACGGGGGGGTGTTCAACTAATCTAGAAAAGGTACTAAGGTTGAGAGTATTCCAGATTTAACTCGGACGAATGGGAAAAAAAGGCACGCATTTGACCCATTTAAGTAAATGGAAGAATCTAAATCAGGTGTATATTTTTTACATGAAGAAAACTCACCCATTCCCAACATCACCAAGCCAAAAAAAAGAAGATGAAAATGAAGTATGAAAACTATATTTTGATGGTTCAAGAAGCAAACAAGGTGCTGGAGGAGGTACATTGTTAGTTTCACCACAAAACATCAATTATTATTCATTGTTTCATTTCTAGTTTTCCTGTTCAAACAACATAGATGAATATGATGCCTTGATTCATGGAATTCATTGGGCCAGGAAAAGAGGCATAAATAATTTGCAAGTATTTGGTGATAGCGAGCTAATAGTCAATCAAGTTATAAGGCAACATGCTACAAATAATGACCTACTCAAGAGCTACAAAAATAGGGTATGGGACCTAATTGAAGACTTTGAAGCTTTTAACATTGTGTCCATACCTAGGAAGAAGAATGAAGTTGCAGATAGGCTTGTAATAGTTGGAGAAACATTTGACATGTTTGACAGTATCAAAAGAGACAAAACACAACCACATATCCATGTGATTGTAAGACCAACAATTCTAGACAATAACAAAAGCTAGCGGTGTTTGAGAACGATCAACAAATCGTCAATTTCTTGCAAGAAGAGGTTGAATTCTTAGCTAGGAACCAAGACAAATTAGATTAGTAGTACGGGGATCAAGTGGTGCAGCTACGGAAAAATAAGCTTCCCAAAGGTTTAGTGACACTGGAGTCAATATTCAATCCTAATGACTAGTTTCGTAAAGAGAAAGCAAACATTAAGGTCAAGGGAGAGGATTCCAAACTTATTCCGATTGGGGAAGGAAAAACCCTTCAAATTGGCAAAGTGGCTAATGAACAAGAGACATATGAGTTATTAAAACTTTTCCAATAGTTTCCATACGTATTTGCTTGGAGTTATGAGGACTTGCAATGGTTCAATCCGAATCGGGCACAACATACAATTGAAATGGATCTAGATGCTAAGCCCATCGGTGAAAGCAAAGAATAGTCAACCCTCACATTAAGCCTCCAATGAAGAATGAGCTAAACAAGATAATAGAGACAAGCATTGTATTTCCAATCAAGCATTCAAGTGGGTTGCAAACATGGTATCGACCAAGAAGAAGAACGGTGAAATATGGTTGTGCGTGGACTTCGAGACCTGAAAAGGCATCTCTCAAAGACCATTACCAACTTCCTTCAATGGAACAAATCTTATAGGTAGTATATGGCTCAGAAATATTTTCTCTCCTAGATGGATACTCAGGGTATAATTAGATAATGGTGAAAGAAGATGACTAGTTCAAAATGGCTTTCACCACTAAGTGGGGCACCTATGCCTACGAGAAAGATGCCATTTGGATTTTAAAATGTCGGAGCCAATTTCAAAGGGCGATGGAAATGCAACTCAAGGGGTTGATCAAAAAAATAGTACTAATATATCTTGACGATATCATTGTGTTCTCCAAAAACGTAGCGGATCACATTTTTCATCCGAGACAGGTATTTAAAAGATGTAGGAGATTTGGGGTATCATTAAGTCCCAAAAAATATATATTCTTGGCTCATGAAGGTAAGCTCCTAGGCCATATTGTGTCAAAGGAGGGATTGACAATCAACCCAAAAAGAGTTGAAGTAATTCAAGGATTTCCCTTGCCAAGCCATAAGAAGGCTCTTTAGAGATTTCTAGGAAGGATCAATTTTGTTTGCAGGTTTGTGCCAAAATTTTCCACTCTTGTGAAGCCAATAACACCGATGTTGAAGAAGAGAATGGCATTTAGGTGGAAAAATAAAGGCAAAGAGAGTTTTACAGAAATAAAAAGGCTATATATCATGCTCCAACCCTCGTTAATCAAGACTTCTCAAAGGATTTCATGCTCTATGCCTTTGGGGGTGGGGACACAGTTTCAGTAAGTTATAGTGCGTAAAATCAAAGAGGTATCTCGAACAACTGGTTTCCTTCTCTAGTCAAAGTTTGGAGGAATGTGAAGTGAGATACTCCATCGAAAATCATGTCCTTGCAGTGATCAGAGCTTGAAGAAGTTCAAACACCTAGTTTCAAATAACAAAATCCAATTGCTAGTTTCTCATGCGGAGTCAAGGACTTCCTTTTGAATAAGGATCTAAATGAGAAACATGCAGGATGGATCACTCATGTCATGGAATATGACATTGAAATTAAGGTCACTAAGCTGGTTCGTGGAAAGGGACTATGTGAACAACTAGCCTCAAGTCAACAAGTTGATGCAAGCAATGGAAATGAAGCTGTCTTGGTACTATAAGATGGTCAAGAACAAGCAAATGATGATGTGCATATCCCTTGTTGGACTCAAAATATGATACACTTCCTACAAATAGGCCTATTCTCTCCGAAATGAGCAAAGCAAAGAGGAAATACTTTAGATTACAAGCCATTCCATATGTGCTTGTTGATGGTGTTTTGTTCGATAAAGACATTAATGGTTTTCTACTGAGATGCATTGGAACAGGTCAAATTTAAAAATTGTTAAAGGATTTCCATGATGGAGAGGACAAAGGTCATTTTTCCCCACATGTAATAGCACTCAAGATAATGATGGCGGGTTATTATTGGCCCACATTGTTTAGTGATCTGCTGCACATGGATAAAAAGATGTAAAAATGTGTGTTCTTCACGGGTAAGGAAAGACTAGCAACACTCCCATTGCACCCAATTTCATTCAAACGACCATTCATTCAATGGGGATTAGACTTAATTGCGGTTATGAATCCAAACTCAATCCAAGGCCACAAGTGGATTGTGTAGTTCCCACTTCCCTTGAAAATTTTGATATTGATCATGATATGCTGACTATATTATGGACATTATTATAGTTTTTATTTAGTATAATGATTAGATGTTAGCGCATGGACTATTATTGACTCGATTCATGATGATTGTTAGATACATTTTATATATATGTTGACATGTTGTTAGACATGGTTATATATATTTATGGATGTTGTTAGGACATGTGATATTTGGATGTATTGAGAGACCTAGAAAATTGAATTAAAATCGATGATGATATAGTTCATGAAATTGTTAGTGATATTGTTGAGTGTCCTGGGTGTTGTTGTGATTCATATATATATTCATGATTTGAAATTATATTAATACTCATTTGGATGTTTTGATATGGCCACGAGGCTGAAGGAGGTATTGTGTTTTGTAGGTTAAAATATCACAACAAACATCGGGGGATTGGAGACCAACCACATTAGAATTCTAGATGAATTCAACAAGGTCACCATGGCAACTATATTTGTTTGTGTGTGTTGATTGTGTTAGGGATTCCCATGGGGGATCACCTTTAAATGTGACCAAGGGTTTTATGTATTTTCTTTTATTTGGTCCCTTTGTTAATGTTTGCATGTGTTTATTTTGTGGTGCTTTGACCCCTTTCATTATTTATTAAATGGTGTGTAATATTGTGAGTAATCTTGTTGTTAAGTTAATTAATTAAAATATGTCATAAGAAAGTAATTAATAGAGTTTTTGGCCTTGAATTAAAGTGTTGTAAGAAATGTGTAAGTAATGTGTAAGGGATATGTAAGTTGATTTTGGAGTAAGAAACACTTCATCTTCTTTGAAATTCGAATTTGTCCTTGGAGGCTGATTTTGGAGACTTGTGGGACAAGTTAAACTTGTCCCATGCCTCTTAAATTTATATACCAACCTTGCCTATGGTTGGAGGGTTAAATTTAGACCTTCTTTGTGCATTTTTGTAAGTCAAGTTGAATGTTTTAATTGCACTTTTCTTACATGTTTTAATTTCAGTCCTTATGGGGTGTGGGCTTGATTTGAGTGTGTAAGTAAAACTGTCATTCCCCCCCCCCCCCCCACCTATTTATTATGCATTGGAGAATGAATTTGACTTATGAGTTGGAGTTGAGGATGTGTGAGGTGACATCTTACTTGGATCCACCTCATCCTCTTCCCTTCCCTCTTATATAAATTGGAATTCTTTAGCTTGTTTTTGGGTTGCTTCACTTTTGCATGCTTCTTTTGGGAGACTTCTTTTGGTTGAGGGAGCTCTTGATTTTGGAGAAAATGGGAGATTGTTGAATACTTGTGCTTGGTTGTTTCCCTTTTATCACTTCATATTGGGTGAATTCTCTTGGGGTGTTTATGTTCTTAGAAATTTTGGAGAAGATTGGAGGATTTTTGCATGCTTGTGATTGTTGATCTTGGACTATTTTGCATTGGAAAACTTGTTGTTTTGCAACCTTGGAACAAAATCCATCATGGAGAGGTAAGAGCTTAGCTCTTGGAAATGCTCCTCTTTTATTTTATGCATATGTGAATGGTTAGATGTTTGAATGTTTTAGTTTTTTTGTTGGTTGGTTGTGTACATGGCCTAGGAATGGTGTAGGAGAAGACTATGGGGTATCTTATGGGAGGAATAAGTGTTTTGGGGAGGTATAAGTGTGGAGGGAGTTGGGATTTGGGTTCCACCTTAAAAATAAATAAATTTCTTTTCTTTACTCGTTATGGGGTGCCATAATGAGGTTGGGAGGCATAAGGAAATGGGAGGAATAAGGGGTACTTGGGGGAGGCATAAGGGCATGTCGGGGATTTGAAATGATATATATTTTGGAAGTTGTTCTCGGGTTGTGATACCCATTTCCCCTTTGGGAGGCATAAGTGGCATCCCCATAGTTTCTTACTCCTTTGGATTGCTTGATGGAGCCCGAGTATTGTTGTTTTTTTCTTGTGGTTCTAAAACTACTCTTCTATTTTTTCCTGTGTTTTTAAATGTGAAAATTTGCATGTGTGTTTGTGGAAGCCTGTTGTTGCCATGAGTTAAAACAAATCTTCTATTGCATTGTGGTTGGGGCTTGGGGGCCAATGAAGAGGGTGGATTCCCTTGTCATTGGATTTCTTGGTTGGGTGGAGAGTGTTTCATTTCCCCTATTCTATTGTGATCAAATTGAAATAAAGAAAATGGAGGATATTCATGTTGTTGTTATGGAGCAGAGGAAAAAGACAAGTTTGATAGTACTTGTTGAGATTATTCTTATTATAACCCCTTCCCATTTGAAGTGGATGACCTTGTATATTATTTGTGATGGAAATATGTGTTGTATTGGCTATGAAAATTGCAATTCGAAATGTGAAAGAGATATACTCTGTTTTCTAGTTTTGAATAAATGTGGAAGAAACGTATTCTATATATTGTAATTGAGAAAGAAGAAAGAGTTTATGCAGTCCTTGTGAAACTTTTTTGTAACCATTTCCACCTTAAGGTGAATGATATTTTATATTATTGTGTTGGAAAGACTACTCTATTTTAGCTATGAAAGTTGTAATTGATTATGGAAGAATATATCTTGTATTCAGTTCTGTGAACAGAAAAGAAAGATATGCATTTGGTATGTTGTATTTCAAAAATAAATGGGAAAGAAGTTGTAAGATATTCCTTTGAATTAATAGAAGTGTTTTTCCTTGTTCATATGATATTATTTCCATTGGAAATATGTGTTTAATATACAGTAGGAAATCTCTATTTGTAAAAGTGAAAAGGAAGCACGTATGAAGAAATATTGCACTACTCTATCTCATTTGAAATGTTTAATTTAAAAAAAATATATATAGAAGTTGCATTCTTGTCTCTATCATTTTATTGAAGGAAAGAAAACTATTTAAAACTAGCATGGAATAAATTCAATGTTTTTATTGCATGGCAAAAGAGATAGTTTAATCTTTGTTCTTGAAATGTACAAACTTCATTTCTACTTCATTGTATACTTCACAAATTCTTTTTATTAAATGTCAAAAAAATCCTACAAATCTATAAGAGACAAATGAAATATTCAATTGGACTTAATGAGATCAGAATGATCCCCAAACTAAATTAAAAACTAAAGAAATTTTTAAAGAACCTTACAAATCGAGTAAAGGTGAAATTACATGTTTTTGTTTTGTGTGAACATTGATAATCTTTGAATGAAAATCAATCAAGAAAATTTAATCTTGAAATATATCCTAAATTATTCCAAGTGAAATCCTCCATGTTTGTTTGGCATGTTGAGAAAGAATTAATGGAAAATTTGAACAAAATTGATAAGTTAAAAATACCAGTTCACTTTCTAAGTGATAGAAGGATGTTTTATCAAACTTGACCACTTAAGCTTTATCAAAATTAAATTATTAAGGTTTTATACAAAGAGGATGTCGAGAGATTTCCATAAAGTCCTTGTTTTCCAAAAAAAGAGTTCCCTATCAAAAGTTATACCTTCTGAATTTTTTACTTCATTTGGCTTCAAAATAATCTAACTATCAAATTTAAATGAATAAAATATTCTTGGGTGGACCCAGGCTAAAACTTTTTTTTTTTTTTTTCCCAAAATTGCAAATTCATGAAGTTTCCTGCTGCTCTCATGCTAATCCGCAAACCTTCATTTTTCTAAAAATGATCTAAGTCCAAAAAGTTAATTTGGCAATTTTTCCTCCGCTGCCCCGTAGCCAATCATTGATCGACACGTGGCTTCGTTGGGCGCTGGTGGACGATCAAATCGATTTTAACCTTAAGCGCTTTCAAAAATAAAAAAAAAATTTTTTTAAGTTTCCTCCGCAGCCTCCCACCCGGCCCGCAGCCAATCGTCAGTCTTGCCATGTGGCTTCACGAGGTCGGCGGAGGAGCGGATATTTTAAGCCTTAATGCTTAAGAAAACTTTTGGGAAAAATTTCCATAATATCCCCGCCGGCCCACTAACTTGCAGCCAATGGTTGGATGACACGTGGCATCTTCTCACGTCGGCGGAGGCGCGTGTTCCTTTCGAGCTTTTTGCCTTTCCTTTTGAAAATTTAGATTTTCAAAATGTTCCCACTGACCCCCCGTTGACCCCCCGCAACCAATAAGGAGATGCCACGTGGCCTTCTTGGGACTGGCGGGGCAGGGGTGCGGGTGTAAACTTAACTTTTCTCCCAAAGGGAAAAAAGTGCTAAAGGCTTCCCCAGCCAGGCCCAGGCCCGCTTGGAAAAATTTCTCCCATTGGCCCCGCAAGGAGAGAGGCATGGAAGGGGAAGCCTTGGAAAATTTTCCTCCCAAGCCCATTCTTCGGGCCATAACTTGAGAATTACAAGGAGTTAAGAGGACTTCTTTATATCAATGGAAAGGGGAAGAAATTTCCTATCTAATGGAAGTATTTTCAAGAAGTTTTAATTGTGTTAATCATGGAAAATTTAAATTGAATCTTTAACCGAATTCTGGGAGTGGGTAAATAAGAATTTACTCTGATAATTTTAATTATGTATTCTTCCCCCGTATTTAAACCTTTCTCTTGTCTTGGATCTCATGGAATTAAGTACCTCGGGTATTTAATTGTTTTGGTACCTTAACCCTAAAATTTTTAATTAGGGAATATTTAGCTAAAATGTCAATGTAATCAGTGATTAAATTAATCCCTAAGGAGTTTTGAGCTAGGTGTGGATTTACTACACTCATTGCTTTATAATGTGGAATTAGTAATTGTTATAATGGGAAAAGCTATTAGTTGAATTTTATTGTCCTTGAGACTTTGGTTGTTAACACTTTAAAAAAAATTATTCCATAATTTTCTAACTAAACCTAGGTTGTTCATGGGTCTCAAGTGGGTTGTTTTAGCGGGTGTTACACTTGGTATCAAAGCCATGGGTTCAAAGCTTGGACCCTTGGGCACACTAGAAAACTTGAGACATGAACTGTAAACCTAGCACACTTTTAATCTAGAAAACAACCTTGTTTGAAAATTGAAAAAAGAAATACGTATGAAGAAATATTACATTACTCTGAATAGTCAGAATTAAAATAATAATAAAATAATAAGTTGTTTAAATTGTTGTGCTTGCTTAGTGGCATTTTCTAAACCCGGTAACTAAGAATGTCAAATTAAATTGATTTTTGTGAACTTCTAGTGTAGTGGAAACTTGGTTCCCTTTGAAAATGTGTTGTTTTACAAGTCCTAAATCTTGATTTAATTGTATGATGCGTTAAGCCCTTTTAAGACCCTTCTTATTGGAGTGGTTGGAATGATAAATTGTATGGTGTGATTCTTGTGGTTGGACAAATAGTGATTGTGATCTGGGGTCGGGAAGAGTTAATTAGAAGTTGTTTAGAGCTTCCTTCCTTCGGTGGTTAGGAAAGATGGTCTGGTTGTCATTCTTCCATTTTGTTACCCGTATGGGAGAGTGGACATTAAGTCTGGGTGTCGTTTAGGACTCAATCCTGCGTATGTGTCCTTGGAACTGACCTCGAGGCAAGAGTACCCTATTAGTGGCCATAAAGGGCTTCGGAGTGAATGTGGTGTTATCTTTTATGTTTTACATTCGTAATCTTGTGTTATTTTATCAAGGACCAACATCTTATTTTATGATTGATTTGAGAAGCTCTGAGGCTCTTTTAGTTATTTATATTTTTGTGAGAATTTTTAGACTTTACAATGTGGCTACTTAGCCACTTTCATTGATTGCCATATATACCTTGGACTTTATTTTGATTAGTGACTCGGAGCTCATTATGTTGTTGGCTACTTAGCCAAATGTTACGTGGTTCCTTCTTGCATGATGATGAGCTGGTTCTATGCTTCTTGTATTGTGACATTTCGTCGTATGGGGGTACACCCTTGGTGTCTTGAATGTCTTCTTAGGTTCTTAAAGTTATGCCTTGGTTTTGGATGCATGGAACCTTGAGGTGTCTAGGATCTTAGAGTGACTTTTCGTTGCTCGACCTTGCTAGATAGAGAGCTCGTTGTGTTGTGCATTCTAGTTGGCAGTCTATTAGCGGTGGTGGTGATTCTCTTACAATCCGGTAAGAGCTTGAACCTCGTCGGAGTAGAGGTGTTTAATTGTGGGCTGATGAATTATGTTAGGATTGGATTGCTTTTGGCTAGCTGTGGATATTAGTGGAAAGATGGTTGTTTAGTAGGACCTTTCATCAATGGCATGCTAAGTTTTATCATGATTTCCATGTTTCATTATAAAAGTATTGACTTGTGGATTGTATGCATCTTGGTAATTATGATTAGATTTAAGCCCATTCGGGTAGTGTGTTTAAATAAGTGTGTTTGTTTTTCTCACGTTGACCTATCAATATTGGGGTTACGTGGAGACACTTATATTGATGCTTTGATTTTCTTTTGGACCATGCCCATTGGTGATGTTAGTATAATTAGACCTTGATAATTTAATCTCGGTGGTATTTTATAATGTGATTCTTCTTGTGAAATTGTAACTCTTGGTCGTAAAGCCATGTTGAATAGATAGTTGATTTTCTGCTTACATTTGATGCTTTCTAGTAAGTATGTGGTGTTCTTATAATTGAAATCTTTCCTTGTCTTATCATGTGAGTAAAATGTTTTCACCAAAACAACAAACATTTTAAAACCCTAGTAGATCAGTAAAAGTAATTATGCTTCCTTAATGGGATTTCCTTGTAACCTCTTTTGAGACTTGTAGAACCCACTAGGAATGTTTTATGATACTTGTGATTAGTGGAAAAATCTTGAAATATTGTTGTGATCCATGTTGGTTGATTGTTTCCTAGTTCTTACAAAATTAATATTGTGTTTTCTATGTTGAATGTCCCTTGTTTCCTTAGAATTAAAAATGTGATGTGTTGATTTACCTCTCTCTCCCATAAAAGTAATAGTGTGATATGTTTACCCTTCCTTCTCATTAAATTTTTAATTGACAAGTTGACTCACCCAAACATCATAAAACTATAATTGAGGAGATTTGGCCTTGAAGCTTAACAAAAAAATTGGAACATAGAAAGAGAAAATGGTCCTTGCTTTAACCTTGGTAGATTAATAGAAGAAATAAAAACCATGTAGAAGAACAAAAAGGAAAAAAAACTTGTCCATCTACCTTCCCTAGGAGTAAAATAAATACTTTTTCTCTTTTCCACCTTTACAAAATGGCGAGATATCATGCCCCCTTAGTGGTCCTTATAACACAAACTTGTGATGTCATAATAGGAGGAAGTTTAATTAAGAAAACTCATAAAGGAATGTTCTTAGAAAAAAAACTACCACTTTTGACTTAATTAGTTGAGTTATAAAATAAGTAAGATTTATGTGTATTGAGTGCAATGTATAGTTGAACCTGTAGTTTTGTCACCTACCCAAATTGTAGAAACACCTAGTGGATAGTAATGTGTTCTAGTTTCTTAGTACCTTCTTGTTCATAGATGTATGTACCTTTATTTGTGGGAGTTTTGGGTCATCATACCTTATCATCCATAGCTCGACGAGTGTGAGTTGTGGTCTTTTGGATTGAGACTTACCTCTTGTTTAAGGAGCAACCTCCTTATGCGTGTTGTCTTGTCCTTGATAACCTAGATCATTGTGATTTTAAGGAAACATATGTTAAGGATATAAAATAACTTTGGGAAGTCTTATTTTCTTCATATTTTCTTATGTCACCTTGTTATTGTTTGCCCCTTTCCGTTAGGATGGAAAGTGCAAGATGATGTTATTCACTTTTGTCATGGTGCCCCTTGGATTGTAGTTGGACCCCGTGTTACTTGTTCTTCTCCCTAGAGACCTTGAGTGCTCTTTGGTGTTACGATTTATGCTTGTGCTCTCTTTATGGTTGTTTCGAGGTTGAGCAGAAATAAGATAAATAAATCCCATTGTGTTATTGAGAATGGTGCTTCTTGCATTGTTATGTTAGCTGCTAGTGGTGTTGGTTACTAAATGTTTGACGTCTTTAGATTTGGTGGGTGTGGTGTGTTCGAATTTTAAAACAAAAGTGTAAATATCAGACTATAGGAAAACTTGTGGTCATGAATTTTCTTGGTATTACCATGAAAATTTGACTGTACCCTCTCGAGTTATATAAGTGCTTTCCATAAATAGTTTCCTTGATTGGAAATGTTTTTTTGTTTTAGGTGTCCTTCCTTGTTGATTAACCTCATCTTGTGTGATCTCAAATTGTGGGACCTTGAGTAGACATGTCCTCATACAAAATTTTGGCCATGGTTGATTCTGCTAGCCTTGTCTAAACAATGAACTATGAAAACATAACTTAACCTTAGTGGAAACCTTAACTTTTGTTATTGTAGTATGTTGTGCTCCATGGAAACTATGTGGTCTTTCTCAAACTCATGGAATTCTCCTTATTATTCCTATACTTGGTGGTTACTCTTAAGACTCTTTTGAACTCTTCATGTTATATTGTTATGTGTTGTATCTTGGTTGATAGCGTAAAGTTACTCCCTAGATTTAGATGTTCGTAGCCTTGCGTGCAAAGTTTAGAACTCATCTCTTACAATCTCCCTTCTTCTTGCTGAATTGCATTGGACCAAACTTGGGTTATGTAGACCCACACTTGTTTGAAGCAAGCAATCCCATAATGGAGTGATTTTTTTCTGTTGCATTTGTTCCTATCTCTTTTTCCTGTGACTTCTAGGAGGAAGTCGAGTCTAAGGGGAGGGGGATGTAGTGCCCACTTCCCTTCGAAACTTTTGATATTGATCATGATATTGTTGACTATATTATGGACATTATTATAGTTTTGATTTAGTATGATGATTAGATGTTAGAGCATGGACTATTATTGACTCTGATTCACATATGATGCATGATGATTATTAGAGACATTTTATATAGATGTTGACATGTTGTTGGACATGGTTATATATATTTATGGATGTTGTTAGGACATGTGATATTTGGATATATTGAGTAGACCTAGAAAATTGAATTAAAATTAATGATGATATAGTTGTTGATGAAATTGTAAGTGATATTGTTGAGTGTTTGGGTGTTGTTGTGATTCATATATATATTGATGATTTTGAAATTATATTAATACTCATTTGGATGTTCTGATATGGCCACGAGGCCGAAGGAGGTATTGTGTTTTGTAGGTTAAAATATCACAACAAACATCGGGGATTGGAGACCAACCACATTGGAATTCTAGATGAATTCAACAAGGTCACCATGGCAACTTGTATTTTTTGTGTGTGTGTGTTGATTTTGTTAGGGATTCCCATGGGGGATCACCTTTAAATGTGACCAAGGGTTTTATGTATTTATTTTATTTGGTCCTTTGTTAATGTTTGCATGTGTTTATTTTGTGGTGCTTTGACCCCTTTCATTATTTATTAAATGGTGTGTAATATTGTGAGTAATCTTGTTGTTAAGTTAATTAATTAAAATATGTCATAAGAAAGTAATTAATAGAGTTGTTGGCCTTGAATTAAAGTGTTGTAAGAAATGTGTAAGTAATGTGTAAGGGATATGTAAGTTGATTTTGGAGTAAGAAACACTTCATCTTCTTTGAAATTCGAATTTTTCCTTGGAGGTTGATTTTGGAGACTTGTGGGACAAGTTAAACTTGTCCCATGCCTCTTAAATTTATATACCAACCTTGCCTATGGTTGGAGGGTTAAATTTAGACCTTCTTTATGCATTTTGTAAGTCAATTTGAATGTTTTAATTGCACTTTTCTTACATGTGTTAATTTCAGTCCTTATGGGGTGTGGGCTTGATTTGAGTGTGTAAGTAAAACTGTCATTTTTCCACCCACCTATTTATTATGCATTGGAGAATGAAGTTGACTTATGAGTTGGAGTTGAGGATGTGTGAGGTGGCATCCCACTTGGATCCACCTCATCCTCTTCCCTTCCCTCTTCTATAAATTGGAATTCTTTAGCTTGTTTTTGGGTTGCTTCACTTTTGCATACTTCTTTTGGGTGACTTATTTTGGTTGAGGGAGCTCTTGCTTTTGGAGAAAATGGAGATTTTGAATACTTGTGCTTGGTTTCTTCCATTTCATCACTTCATCTTGGGTGAATTCTCTTGGGGTGTTTGAGTTCTTGCAAATTTTGGAGAAGATTGGAGAATTGTTGCATGCTTGTGATTGTTGATCTTGGACTATTTTACATTGGAAAGCTTGTTGTTTGCAACCTTGGAACAAAATCCATTATGGAGAGGTAAGAGCTTAGCTCTTGAAATTCCTCTTTTATTTTATGCATATGTGAATGGTTGAATGTTTGAATGTGTTGTTTTATTTGTTGGTTGGTTGGGTAGATGGCCTAGGAATGGTGTAGGAGAAGACTATGGGGTATCTTGTGGGAGGCATAAGTGTTTTGGGAGGTATAAGTGTGGAGGGAGTTGGGATTTGGGTTCCACCTTACAAAGAAATAGCTTGCTTTTCTTTACTCATTATGGGGTGCCATAAGAGGTTGGGGAGGCATAAGGAAATGGGAGGAATAAGGGGTACTTGGGGGAGGCATAAGGGCATGTTAGGGATTTGAAATGATATATATTTTGGCGGTTTCATTCTCAGGTGGTGATACCCATTTCCCTTTGGGAGGCATAAGTGACATCCCCATAGTTTCTTGCTCCTTTGGCTTGCTTGATGGAGCCTGAGTATTGTTGTGTTTTTATCTTGTGGTTGCTAAAATTGCTGTTATTTTTGGACTATGTTTTTAAATGTGAAATTTGCATGTGTGTTTGTGGAAGCTTGTTGTTTCCATGAGTTGAAACACATCTTCTATTGCATTGTGGTTTGGGATCTGGGGCCGAGGGCCAATGAAGAGGTGGCTTCCCCTTGTCATTGGATGTCTTGGTTGGGTGGAGAGTGTTGCCTTTCCCCTGTTTGTTGTGATCAAATTGAAATAAAGAAAATGGAGGATATTCATGTTGTTGTTCTAGAGGAGTAGAGGAAAAGACAAGTTTGACAGTCCTTGTTGAGATTATTCTTATTATAACCCTTCCCACTTTGAAGTGGATGACCTTGTACATTATTTGTGATGGAAAGATGTGTTGTATTGGCTATGAAAATTGTAATTGAAATGTGAAAGAGATATACTCTGTTTTTTGGTTTTGAATAAATGTGGAAGAAACTGTATTCTGTATATTGTAATTGAGAAAGAAGACAGAGTTTTGACAGTCCCTTGTGAAACTTCTTTTGTAACCTTTCCACCTTGAGGTGAATGATCTTGTATATTATTGTGTTGGAAAGACTACTCTGTTTTAGCTATGAAAGTTGTAATTGATTTTGGAAGAATATATCTTGTATTCAGTTTTGTGAATAGAAAAGAAAGATATGCATTTGGTATGTTGTATTTGAAAATAAATGGGAAAGAAGTTGTAAGAGATTCCTTTGAATTAATAGAAGTGTTTTTCCTTGTTCATATGATATTATTTCCATTGGAAATCTGTGTTTAATATATAGTAGGAAATCTCTGTTTGTAAAAGTGAAAAGGAAGCACGTATGAAGAAATATTGCACTGCTCTGTCTCATTTGAAATGTTTAATTTAAAAATATATATAGAAGTTGCATTCTTGTCTCTATCATTTGATTGAAGGAAAGAAAACTATTTAAAACTAGCATGGAATAAATTCAATGTTTTTATTGCATGAAAAAAGAGATAGTTTAATCTCTGTTCTTGAAATGTACAAACTTCATTTCTACTTCACTGTATACTTCACAAATTCCTTTTTATCAAATGTCCAAAACAACCCTGCAAATCTATAAGAGACAAATGAAATATTCAATTGGACGTAATGAGATCAGAATGATCCCCAAACTAAACTAAAACACTGAAGAAATTTTTAAAGAACCTTTCAAATCAAGTAAAGGTGAAATTGTAGGTTTTTCTGTTGTGAACATTGATAATTTTCGAATGCAAATCAATCAAGAAAATTTAATCTTGAAATCTATCCTAAAATATTCCAAGTGAAATCCTCCATGTCTGTTTGGCATGTTGAGAAAGAATTAATGGAAAATTTGAACAAAATTGATAAGTTAAAAATACTAGTTCACTTTCTAAGTGACAGAAAGACATTTTCTCAAAATTTACCCTTTAAAATTTATCAAAATTAAATTATTAAGGTTTTTGTGTAAAGAGGACGTCGAGAGCTTTCAAGAAAGTCCTCATTTTCCAAAAACTGAGTTCCCTATCAAAATTTATGGCCTTCTGAAGTTTTTACTTCATTTGGCTTCAAAATAATCTAACTATCAAATTTAAATGAATAAAATATTCTTGGGTGGACCCGGGATAAAACTTTATTTTTTTTTTTTTTTTCCCAAAAATGCAAATTCATGAAGTTTTCCACCTCCACTAATCCACAAGCCTTCATTTTGTCTAAAAATGATCTAAGTCAAAAAGTTAATTTGGCAGTTTTTCCTCTATAGCTCTACAGCCCGCATGACTAATCATTGATCGACACATGGCTTCGTTGGCATTGGCGGAGGCTGGATCGATTTTAACCTTAAGCGCTTTCAAAAATAAATTTGGAAAAATTTGTAAGTTTCCTCCATAACCCCGCCGGCCCGTAGCCAATCAGGTGCTGCCACGTGGCTTCACGAGGCGTCGGCGGAGGAGCGGATCTTTTAAGCCTTAACGCTTGAAAAAATTTTTGGAAAAATTTATAATATCCCCATTGGCCCGCCAACCCACAAACAATGGTTGGCTAACATGTGGCATCTTCTCACGTTGGTGGAGGTGCGGGTTCCTTTCGACCTTTTTTCCTTTCCTTTTGAAAATTCAAATTTTCCAAATGTTCCCTATCGGCCCGCTTGACCCTGCAACCAATAAGGAGCTGCCACGTGGCCTCCCCTGGGTGTCGGCGAGGGTGCGGGTGTAAAATTCACTTTTTCCCCAAAGGGCAAGAAAAGTCTCTATATTTCCCAAGCCTACAAGCCCACGTTTTGGGCAAAATTTCTCCCTTGGGCCCGTAGGCCCGCCCTTGGGAAAATTTTCCTCCCAAGGCCCGCCGGGCCATAACTTGAGAATTACAAGGAGTTAAGAGGACTTCTTTATATCAATGGAAAGGGGAAGAAATTTCCTATCTAATGGGAGTGTTTTTAGGAAGTTTTAATTGCATTAATCATGGAAAATTCAAATTGAATCTTTAACGAATTCTGGGAGTGGGTAAATAAGAATTTACTCTGATAATTTTAATTATGTATTCTTTCCCCCTATATTTAAACCTTGCTCTTGTCTTGGATCTCATGGAATTAAGTACCTCGGGTATTTAATTGTTTTGGTACCTTAACCCTAAAATTTTTAATTAGGGAATATTTAGCTAAAATGTCAATGTAATCAGTGATTAAATTAATCCCTAAGGAGTTTTGAGCTAGGTGTGGATTTACTACACTCATTGCTTTATAATGTGGAATTAGTAATTGTTATAATGGGAAAATCTATTAGTTGAATTTTAATAGGTTGTTCATTGGTCTCAAGTGGATTTATTTAGCGGGCATTACTGATTCTCACGGAAACATACTATTTCATGACGTTGATAGAGGTGGTAGCACTCAAAGAAGTAAACGAGTCTAGTATACTAGACTTCTATGAAGGTATAGTGACTAGGATTGGTTTACAAGCCACTATCATATCAGCCAATGCATTGGCGTTCATGGGTTCCAAGATCATAGAATGGGTTGTCAAGAATGGAACCTACTTGAGCCCTTATTTAAACTATTACCCATGAGGGTAATGGGCGAGAGAGTCCACAAGTAAGAATTTTCTAAGAATCATTAGACAAAATCTAGATGAAATCAAAGGACATGGCATACCAAGCTCCAATCAACATTATGGGCTAATAGGATCACACCAAAGACGTCAACAGGTAATTATCCCTACAAGTTAGTCTATGGTAAAGAAACAATGTTGCGTATATCATTAGAGGTACTTATATTGGAGCTCATGAAACTTGATTCGAGTTGTGTTAGTTTTAGCCTATGGGAGCTAGGTATGGAGAACTAATGGAATTGGAAGAAATCAGAGAACATGTAGTTCAAATGATAGAGAAAGATCAAGCCTTAGTCAAAATATGGTTTGAAAAGAAATCAAGAGAAAGGACCTTTTAGGAAGGAGACTTAGTTTTGAAGTGGGATGCATATAGGCAAAGCCGGGGAAGGAATTCAATTCAATGCCATTTGGAGTGGCCCCTACATTTTCACGAGATGTAAAAGTAGCAATGCCTTCCAATTGTCTTTACTGTATGGAGATGATCATCCGATTCCGGTTAACAGAATCTATCTTAAACATTTCTACTGAAGGGAAGGTTTCACCCTTATAAATAGTAACCTAGGATTTTAATTCCTCTAAGTGTGTATGCACATTGTCTTGTTGTAGTGTAGGTTTCAATTTACCTACGTGCTTCAAAGACAGTTTTTGCTACTCCAAGATTGGATCATTGTGCATTAAGTGTGCCTCAAAGTGAATGTGTGCGTACTGGGTCATTTCGAGAAGCGGTGAATGCTCTAGATCAAGACAATTTTCTACTCTCAGAAATCTCACCTTCAAAATTTTCTTATGAAAATTAAGAGTGCAAGTAGAGGAGTAGGTTAAGGGAAAATAGGTTTCAAGCAGCTTAGGCTCAATGTTTTAGGAACAACATCAAAACAAGGCTATTATTCATGACTTTGTGCCTAATGGATACTTAAAATTGATCCCGTGAGTCACCAAATTGTTATCCAAATTTTCCCCTTAGGAAAAATTGATCAAACACGACCTTACACATGTGTTGGTGCTCAAAATAGTCTCGCTCCATTTTTCCATTAAAATATATCAATTTATGGCCTCTGCCATATTTTATCTTCCGTATTGTGTTTAAAAAATATCCACCTTCCTTTTCTTGTTGTAATCAGTCCTTTCCTAAACCAAGGATCACGTATAGATCCAAAATTGTTTCATTGTTCCTTTGTTCATCCGAAAAGGTTTTTATTTGGGTGTAAAAACTCAGGGGTCTCCCATTCTTTCATATTTCCATAGTCAGGATTTTATTTCCTTGTCATTTTTTCCCTAAATACTTGAGGAAAAATGAATGGATGTAGCTCAGAGGAATTTATTTTCACTTTTTAATGCTTCTGAATTCTCTTTCCTTGGAGAAAATTTCATCTTCAGGCTCATGTGGTTGTTTTTCTACATTTTACGATTTGACAGGAATTTCTCCTGGTCAAATTTGCATCCTCGCATCAACAGAAATGTGGCCTATTTTGGTTGGATGTGGCTCGGTGGGGTACTTCATAATTTTATAAATTGCCTCAACTTGAAAACTTATCTACATGGAAGAACGACACTCATTTGAAAGTTCACTTTTTGGTTTAGCTTTGAAGTTGTCGGGAGGATAGGTGGAGGTTTCCACTACTTTTCCCGGACTTAGACAAATTTTTATGTAGCTGGTATAGTTTGGCGGAACAGGAACAGATGGCAAGCCCACGCTCATTCAGGGTCTCTGCTTTGGGCACCATTTAAAAATTACACCATGAAGACACATGGAGGCTTCCACCGGGTCTTCCCATACTTAGTCTTTTTCAAATAAATTTAAAGAGGCTCGGGATATGTGGAGGGACCGCGCATGTTTGAGGACCGGCCCTTGAAGTTTAATTTAAAGAAGCGCCAGGAGGAAACTTGGAGGCCTCTGCTCACTTTGCATTTTACGTAGAATTTTTAATAGCCAAAGGAGACTACCTAAGAGCCTGACACATGGCACCTTCCACTGAGCTTTAAGCCTTCAAACAAATCTTGCCAAACCAGGACATGTGGTGAGCCCACACTCATTCAAGGTCTCAACTTTTGGGGACCATCTCAAGATGCACCATTGTGACACGTGACAGTTTGAAAAGTCGAGAGGGTGGGGAAGCGGACCATCGGAGGAAACTTGGATTTTTTTCCTCTTGTTACCAAAAGGATTAAAACATCAAAATGGCGCGCAAACCTAGCAGAAAATAGTCAAAATTTTTCCCTGGTCAATAGTGGACATGTGGAATTCTGGGGGAATTTTGGAAAATTTTCCTCTTTTGGAGAAGGGATTTAAAATTAAAAAGGGAAGCATGGTTCTGCTGGAATCCACATCAGATACAAGAAGTGGAAGGGCAGAGCTATGGGGAATATTTGGAAAATTTTCCCTTTTCCAAAAAAGAGGTGAAATAGCATAATTTGGCTATGGTTCCTCTGCGACCCACCTTAGGACACATATCACGCTCATTTCTCAACAGTAGAGGTGCGGAGAAAAATCTAAATTTTTACATATTTCCAAAAGTTGTAAAAAGAAAAGAAGAACCCGCAGCCCACTCCAAATTAGATCTCCCATGTGGATGGTCCAAATTAAAAATAGAAATCAACAACAGTTGTGCCTCTGTATCTGATTTTTCCACCATTTTCACTCCAGAGCTCCTAGGGATGCATATTCTTATGGTTTTTTATCATTTCTTGGAGTATCTTGCATGCCAAATGAAGAGGAGCATTAATCTGGAGGCCTGGTTTGGTGGGGAAGGTCTATAAAATTCTCTCACCATTAATATGCAATCTAACTGTCGGATTCAACCCAATTTTTCTTTCCTTGGCATGTGAAAGACCTGGTTGATATCTAGGTTTGATGAGAAAAATCCAGGACATCTTTTACCATTAAGACGAGATCTGATTTCTGGGCTCAATCCGATCTTCCATTTTCTTTTCCCAAGCACGTAAGGAACTAGATTTGACAGATTAGGGGCGGAATTGGTTGGTGAGTAAAAGGAAGAGTGATTTACTAGGAGAGGGACTTGAATGCAGGAGATGTTCAAAGAGATCTTCCACTTGAGCACCCTGAATTTTTTTTTACGAGATATGATTTGGGAATCACAATCAAGATCATGGTTAGCATTGGTGCATCGAATGTCCTGGGTTTTTTTGGGGGAAATTCTATTGTAAAATGTTATAAATATGCATGTTTTTTCTATGAAAAGGGTTAGAGGTTGGAGGTTGGAATGTTAGAGTGTTAGGAGTTCGAAATTGATTTCCTAAGAGAAAAGATTAATAGAACCCGTCTTTCTAATAAGCTATTTGAAGAAACCTATTTATCTCCTTTGTGTTAAATTTGATCATGTCAAGGTGGTTGCAAGTGTACAACCATTGAAAAGCTCTGAGATTGTTTGAGAAACTTTCCCCTGCATATAAATTTAATCAAACTTGAGTTAATCTGTGTTATTTTTGGAGAAAATTTATGTTTTCTTCATTTCTGAATGTCTGCAAGTAGTTTTTCTTGTTCCCATTGCATTCTTACATTAGAATCTATGTGAATCACACAAGATCTTATCCCCGTGATAGTTTGGTGGCTTTTTTGCAATTTCATTTATTAGAAGAGATTTTATTTGATAGTGAAATAAACAAATTTAAAATCTTGTGACTCATAGTGTGACTATAAGATTGTTTGTTAGCCTTTGAGGGTATCTTAGGCATGATGAAACAAAGATTGATAATGTTCAATTAAGTTTTCCAATTTGAGCCTTCATTTTGGATCCTTGAAGTTTGTGTGAAAAGTGTTGATTTGGGCCTCCATTGGAGCACATATTCTGGTTAAAAGAACACCCTAGCTACTCTGAAAGCATTTTTCTATTCGAGGTTTCCATTTTTGTAAAAGTTCTCAAAGATTTGGTATAATCAACTTTATCCTACTTCACCTCCCACTAAAATTCATTCAAAAAAATTAATCATACCCACACTACCCCTATTTGTCATGTGTGTATACAAATGCAAAATTTTTACTACCAAAACATGCAGAAATAATCAGGTTTTCATTGTCTTTAGTGTCACGAACCTTGCTTAGAAAATATCTCCATTATCTAGAGTGAAAACTTGTGAGAGTTAAGTTTTTTTATTTGATCATATTTTCTTCAAGGTCTTCTTAATTATTTCACAAGGAAGGACATCTCCATCTCCTCCATAAACAACAGGATACAAAAGGGTTCTCTCACCTTGGTTGAAAGGCACAACCATAAAGTAGTGAGGATAGATCAAATCCTCTTGAGGGTGCTATCCATTTCTCCACATCTAAGTGATAAAGGGCCAGTTAGATCCCATCCTCGGCTAAAAATGACTCATTATGATATATATGTCTCTAAGCTTCATGCTAAACCTGTGATGTTGCTCAGAGTTTGAAGGAGAATCAATTTGGGTACGAACACCTTACTAGCACCTTTGCCAGGGACATAGTGATTGTAGTTCATATTCAGACCCTGGAAAACACTTCCTGTGTGATCAAAGTGGTAATACATCTTTTCAAACATCATTTTTTGTTTGGGCTCTGTAAGAATTTTTCAAAGTTACGAGTGTGTGTGTAATTATTTCAATTTCTATACTTAGTGCACTAGATTTCATTGATAAATCTAGGTAAAGAAGATTTAGGTCTTTCCATTTCCAGTTGCTAGTATTGACTGACATTTGACATATCATATTTTAGTGCATTTTCACAACTAAGGTGGAAATATTTAGTGGCGAATCCTTGCTGATCTAATTTTTGATGGGTACGTTGTCTTAACCTCTTTCAAGTGAGATTTGTTACCAATCTTTGCAAAGCTAGAAGGAAGAAGATCTTTCTTTTCTAGGGATCTTGCTAGGACATTATTTCCAGAGCTAGGAAAAGCAAAGTCAGAAGGAAGAAAATCTTGGAGAGCTTTTGGAGATCAGCAGATAAGAAAAGGGATCTCCATTGATGAAAGTGATCAACCTATTATTGAAGACTGTCATTCAAGTGCTTCTGAATCAGGTAGCCTCTTTGTGGAATTGAATTCTCCAACTAGAGAGGGGCCTTCATTTGATTTTTAAAATTTCTCTTCTCATTCTACCCATGTCTTTTTAGAAGTTGATAGGGATTTCCAAGAAACTAGGCCTTTAGGGGATATCCATTTTCAAAGTTATACTCCGTATTTCAAAGACCATCCGCCCCTTACAAATTTACCTCCCCTTCGTGGTCACCTCCTCAAAACAACATGGCCCCGCCCCACCCAAACCTCCATTTGTTGTAAATACCTTTTGACTTCTAAATTTTGTAGGGATGGTTGGTTATCCAAATCTAGTTCCTTAAGACATGAGGAACAAACTTCCAAACTTAAAAGGAAACAACGCTATAAATCATGATCAAAACTTAAATCTTTTTATCAACATGATGTAAGAATTTGAGTTTGAACATGAAGATGTATATATCAAGATGTTTATCCATACTTTGGAAGAGGATGCAAGGGAATGGTATAAAGCTTTGACAGATAATTCCATTGATTCTTGGATAGAAATGAACAATGCATTTAGATTGTAGTATGGTGATAAAACCAACCCTAGGTTTCTTTTGACATGATTTGAAAACATCAAGAAGAATCTTAATGAGTCAAGTACATGATTTCAACACAAGGTTTAACAAGACCTTAAGGATATTTCCGATTAGCTTAATGCCATGTGATGAATCATGTTTGATCAAATATTCAGATGCATTTGATAAAAAATATGCTTATTACTTAAGGGACAAAAACCATAAAAATTTGAGGCAGGCCTTCACCATGGCTTTGCAAATAGAGAACAACATCAAAGTAATTGAAAAGCCTTAAAAAGGTAGGGTGTAAAATTAGTTAACCTAAAAATCCTCAAACAAGTAAGACTACCGATTTGGGGGAAGTTGTGAAAACTTTGGCAGGGGTTGTCAAAGAAATATCATACAAATTAGCCAGGCAGAAAAGGGGATTGGGAAGAGCTCACAAGGTCAACACAAGAAACAAGGCCAAGACAATTTTACAAATCACCAAAGATCTGATGATAGAGGCAAGGGTCCTGTTGGATTTTGAAATAGACAGTCCCAAGCCAGGGATAACAGAATGGTACCTAATCCTTTGGCTGCCAAAGTTTCCATTGTGGAGGAGATAGATTTCATTGATTAGTGTGATAGATGTTTCTTTCCCCATGCTCCATGTGAGGAAGATCAACAATAAGAATAAGAAGCTTATGATGACAATGATGATGATGTCTGCATGATGGGTTGCTCCACAAGCTCACAACAAGGGGAAACTTCAACTAAAGTGATAAGTGCTAGAACTTTTGCTGATATTTGGTATTGCATTCATCGGGTACCTATTCTTCCTCCCTCTCATACTTTAGAAGAAGATACTATGCAATCTTTTCAATTTCCCAATAATGACTTTGAGTATTTAAGGGCTTTGATGATTAAAATGTATGATGGAGGCATCCCATCTAAGGAAGACAAGCATATGCTTATGAATGTTGTTGTGACTCAAGAAAAGGAGCATAAAACAAGAAGTAGAGTTGTTAAAGGGACAAGGGCTCAGACCAAGTCAAAAAATCCATTTCTCTCAAATATTCCTAAAGAGGCACCAAGAAATATGTATCTGCCAACAACCTTGATGTCCCAAAAAAACTCATACCCCACCTCATGCCCAAGTTGTCAAAAATCTTGTGTCATATAATGATCTCATCAACCTTCCTTCCAATGCCACTTTTCCAAAGTCTATCCCTTATGATATTGCCCAAGTCTTGAGTCGATCAAGGTTTCGGTTCTAATTGTTGAGTTGCTTAGGATCCCCTGAGCACAATATGAGGGCATTGGATTATTTTGGACTGAAAGAGGAAAAGAATGCTCTAGGTAGAAACATAAACATTGTGGAGACTCCACCAGTCATTGAATAACTAGAAGCACTACCAACATTAGAAGAGCTAGAAGAACCACCTGAGGTTTGTTTGGGAGTATCCTTGGTAGAATATCAGCTGAATGTGGATCCATTCCTCACCACATTGATCATTAAGGACATATTTTCACATAATCTGTTAGTTTGATTCCGGGGCATCATGCAATGTTATGCCTCTGGAAGTTATGAATGAACTGAATATCAAAGTAACAACCGCATATTGGAAGTGCACTACCATAGATTCCAGATACGTGCCATTGGTGGGATGTGTGAAGGGTCCGTGGTACAACTTCTGCAGCCTAACCAAGTAGGATTTTGAAGCTTGATGTAGCTATTGTTGATTTCGCAACCAAGTGGGGTATGCTATTGTCTAGAAAAAGGGATGCAAGTGTTGGTGGGAGTGTTCAAATGGATATGTCCTATATCACAATCATAATTAAGGGTTTCTTGTCAAGTTATATGGGGAAAAAATGTTGCACCTTATTGAAGATCCCAATAATGTATCCTATGAGGTATTGTACACAAGTGTTGATGTTGATAACTTTGTAGGATTTGCTGATGGAAAAGAGCACAAGATTGAAGAATGCAAGTTTCTTGAGTAGGAAGGCTCTCCTTGGACTTTATTATTTGATGGAGCTTGTTCCAAGTTCGAAATGGTGCTTTGGTGTTGTTCGATCTCCTAGTCCAGAAAAGTTGGTCTTTTCCTTCAAACTCAAATTTGAGTGCACTAATAACATTGCTGAGTATGAGGCATTATTGTTAGGTTTGAAGATTTCTTAGAAGTTTGGTGTTAAAGACATCATTGTCAAGGAAGATTCAAAATTAATTGTAAATCAAGTCAGAAAACTATATGCCACAAAAAATTAGCGAATGAAACAATACAAGCATGTAGTTTGGGATTTCATTACTATGTTTGATTCATTGAATATTGCGCATCATGACATGAAGTTCAATGATTTGGAAGAAAAAATTGCATTATTGGGATCTCGGTTTGATAATTGTGCAATATCCCTATTTGTGAATATGATGTTGAGGTGTTAATAAGGCCTATCCGACCTGACAATATTAAGCATTGGCAGGTTTTTGAAGATGATGATAAGGTCAGAATATTTTTGTAGAATAAAGGAGAGTTTGCTGATCAAAATATCGATTGGGAGCCAATGGTGTGCATAGCAGAGGGTAAAGAAACCTTTTTGGAAAAGGCATCATCCAACTAAAGACTAATACCATTCCTAGAGGGTTGGTTTCTCTTGAGTCCAATTTTGATCACATCATTAACAAATGCATAACAACCTCAAGGGATATTAAGGAGCATGACCTTGGCACAAAGGAGAAACCAAGGAAGATTTGGTTAGGCAACAATCTCAGCAAGGAGTAGAAACAATCCTACATCCAATTGTTAAAAAAGTATCAAGATTGCATGGCTTGGACTTATTCTGAGCTGAAAGCATATAAAGAGGATCTGTTTCAACATGACACTCCCTTGGAATCTAATGCAAAACCATTCAGGAAGAAACATAGACCAATCAACTTGCTCCTATCTCTAAAAAGTAAGGGGAACTCAAGAAACGAGGGATGGAGGGATTATTCAACCCACAAGGTATTCTTCTTGGGTTGCAAACCTAGTTCCTATAAGAAAGAAGAATGGTGAAATTAGGCTATGTGTGGATTTCGAAATCAACAGAGCATCAATGAAGGATAATTATCCTTTAGCAAACATGGAAAACATGTTACATCTAGTGATTGGTTACGAGCTACTTTCTACTTTGGATGGTTTCTCTGGTTATAACCAAGTTATGGCAAAGGAATCAAAAATAATTAAAACAACCTTTACCACCCCTTAGGGAGCATATGCATATGCCAGGGATGCCCTTTATCCGATGAATGTTGGAGAAACCTTTCAAAGAGTAATGGATATTGCTTTTGCTAGTTACATCAATGATTTTATTGTTGTTTACTATGATGCTATGAATGTATTTTCTAGAAAGTGAGGTGATCACTTCCCTGCACATGGAAAAAATGCTGATAAGGTGTAGAGAATATGACATTTCACTCAATCCAAAGAAGTGCCATTTTTGAGTGCAGAAGGCAAAATTGCTTGGTCATATTGTCTCACAAGAAGGGGTGATGATTGATCTAGAAAGGGTAGAGGCCATCAACAAGGTCCCAATTCCAAGAACCAAGAAAGGAATTCAGTCCTTCTTTGGGCAAATAAACTTCATCAAAAGATTTATATCAAACTTTGCTAAGTTGACCATTCCAATCACTTCCATGTTAAATAAGAACCATATCAACTGCTAGGTTTGGGTGCCAGTCAAAGTTGTTGCTAATAATGCCATGATCTTGAGAGCTAAACCCTTGGTGGAAACATGCAGAGAATATGGGATAAATTTGACATATGCCTCTAATTATAATCCCTAAGGGAATGGACAAGCTCGAGTCCAATAATAAAAAATTTGCTAAAGATTATCGAAGAACCTTGAATCTTAACAAGAGAAAATGGGGTGAGCAATGTAAATTTACTATCTAGGTGACTGAATTATCCTGTTAGAAATCCCAATTGGAAAGAGTCCATTTGAGTTAGTGTATGGTATTCAGGCCCTACTACCCCTGCATATGGAATTATCCTCATATCAGTTCATGTAACAACTGGAATATCAATAAGTAAGTGCATATGATGTCTGCATTAACTAGATTGTTGAACTTGATGAAGAAAGGAGGGCATCCCACCAAAGGCATATAAAATTCGTGAGAGAAGATGAAGAAGTTGTTCAATAAGAAGGTCACTCCTAGAGATTTCAATGTTGGAGATCTAGTGCTACTATGGGATAGCAGGCATGAGGATAAGGGAAAGCATGGAAAATTTGACACTCTATGGATGGGCCCTTACTCCATTGATATTAGAATTGGTGAACATACCTTCTTCCCTGGAGTACTTGGATGGGGAATTTCTCAAATTACCTATTAATGGCAGGCATTTAAAACATTTCTTGGATTGATTCCCCATAATCAAGGTGAACATATTTTTACAATGTATAGTTTGTTGTTTGTGCTTGGCTCTGGTCCTTAGTGACATGTTTTTGCTTTGGTTTCTCTATTCATTTTTGGGAGATGAATCTGTTTCTCTACTTTGCAAGATAACTCTTTTCCCAATGGATATTTGGGAACTTGGTCTACCTTTTTGCTTGTGGCACTCACAAGAAGTGCCCATCCCCGCGTCGGACCGATGTTTGTGCTCAAAATAGTCTTGCTCCATTTTTCCATTGTAAATCTATCAATTTATGGCCTTTGCCATATTTTATCTTCCCGTATTATGTCTGAAAATATCCACCTTCCTTTTGGTTGCCATAATCAATCTATTCTGGGCCAAGGATCATGTATGGATCCATGGTTTTTTCCTTGTTTCTCTATTTATCTGGAAGGGTTCTGTAATTTTGGTCTCTCATTCTTTGTTCATCTAAAAAACTCAGGCTCTCCCATTCTTTCCACTTTCCATAGTCAATATTTGTTATCCTTGTTGTTTTTCCCTAAATACTTGAGGAAAAATGAATGGATGTAGCTCAGAGAAATGTATTTGAGCTTTGTAATGCTTCTGAATTCTCTGTCCTTGGAGAAAATTTCATCTCTAGGCTCATGTGGTCATTTTTCTACATTTTACAGTTTGACGGGCATTTCTCTCGGTCAAATTTGCATCCTTGCATCAACAAGAAATGTGGCCTCTTTTGGTTGGATGCAGCTTAGTAGGGTACTTCATAATTTTATAAATCACCTCAACTTGAAAACCTGTCTACATGGAAGAATGGTGCTCATTTGAAATTTCACTTTTTGGTTTGGCCTTGAAGTTGTAGGAAGGGGAGATGTGAAGGTTTCTGTTGCTTTTCCCAAACTTAGACAATTTTTTATGTAGCTGGTACAGTTTGGTGGAACATGGACATGTGGTGAGCCCGTACTCATTTAGGGTCTCTAATTTGAACACAATTTTGAAATTACGCCATGAAGACACATGGAGGATTCCACTCGGGTCTTCCCATACTTAGTATTTTTCCAAAAAAATTTAAGAAGTGCCAGGAGGACACTTGGAGGCCTCTTCTCACTTTGCATTTTGCTTATACTTTTCAATGTCCAAAGGAGACTTCCTCGTATCTAGACACATGACACCTTCCAATGAGCTTTAATCCTTCAAACAAATATTACCAGGCTAGGACACATGATGAGCCCGCACTCATTCAAGGTCTCAACTTTTGGGGACCATCTCAAGATGTGCCTTTGTGACATGTGGCAGTTTGAAAAGTCAGAGGGGAGGGGAAGGGGACCATCGAAGGCAAATTGAATTTTTTGCCTCTTGTTACCAAAAGGATTAAAACATCGAAATGGCCCGCAGACCCAGTAGAAAATAGTCAAAAAATTTCTTTGGTCAACGACAAGAGGTGTGGACTTCCGAGAGAAATTTGGAAAAATTTCCTTTTGTGGAGAATCGAGTTAAAAGTAAAAAGGGAAGCGTGGTTCCGTTAGGACCACATCGAAACTAGAAGTGGAAGGGCGGAGTTGTGGGAAAAATTTAGAAAATTTTCCCTTTTCCAAAAAAAAAGAGGTAAAATAGCATAGTTTGGCTGCGATTACTTTGGGACCCACCATAGGATATGTGCCGGGCTCATTTCTCAAGGAAGAGGTGTAGAGAAAAATGTGAAAATTTTGAATTTTTCCAAAAGTTTTAAAAGGAAAAGGGGAACCTGGAGGCCCACTCTAAATTAGATCTCCCACGTGGACATTCCAAATTAAAAATAGAAATCAATGGCAGTTGTGCCCTATATCTGATTTTTCTGTCATTTTCACTCCAGAGCTCTTGGGGATGCATATTCTTATGGTTTTTATCATTTCTTGGAGTCTCCTACATGCCAAATGAAGAGGAGCATTAATATGGAGGCCTGGTTTGGTGGGGAAGGTCTGTAAACATCACTCACCATTAATATGCAATCATTTGTCGGATTCGGCCTGATTTTTCTTTCCTTGGCACATGAAAGACCTGTTGATATCTAGGTTTGGTGAGAAAAATCCAGGGACATATTTTACCATTAAGATGAAATCTAACCTTTGGGCTCGATACGATCTTCTATTTTTCTCCCAAGGCACGTAAAGAACCGGATTAGATAGATTAGGGGAGGAAGTGGTTGGTGAGTAAAGGGAAGAGTGATCTACCAGGAGACGAAGTTGAATGCAGGAGATGTTTGAAGAGATCTTCCCCCCGAGCACCTGAAATTTTTTTACGAGATCGATTCTAGGAATCGGGATTGAGGTCATGGTGAGCACCTCGGTACACTCAATGTCTCTCGGTTTTGAGGGGAAAAGGTTATGTTGTAAAATGTTATAAATAGGCATGTCTTTTCTGTGAAAAGTGTTGGAGGTTGGAGGTTGGAATGTTAGAGTGTTAGGAGTCGAAACTGATTTCCTAAGAGAAAATCTTGATAGAACCTATCTTTCTGAGAAGCTATCCGAAGAAACTTGTTTATCTCCTTTGTGTTAAATTTGATCATGTCAAGGTGGTTACGAGTGTACATCCATTGAAAATATCTGAGATTGTTCGAGAAAATTTCCCTTGCTGATAAATTTAATCATACTTGAGTTAATCTATGTTGTTTTTGGGAAAAAAAATTATTTTGCTTCATTTTGACTGTCTGCAAGTAGTAGTTTTCTTGTTCCCATTGTGTTCTTACATTGAAATCTGTGTGAAGCACACAAGATCTTATCCTTGGGATATTTTGGTGGAATTTTCAATTTCATTTATCAAAAGAGATTTCATTTGATAGTGAAATAAATAAATTTAAAATCACCGTGACTCCTAGCATGACTATAAGATTGTTTGTTAGACTTTGAGGGTATCTTATGCATGATGAAATAGAGATTGATAATGTTCAATTATGTTTTCCAATTTGAGCCTTCATCTTGGATCCATGAATTTTATGTGAAAAGTGTAGATTTGGGCCTCCATTGAAGCACATCTTCTTGTTAAAGGAACATCCTAGCTACCCCGACAACATTCTGCTATTCAGCTCTCCATTTTGTAAAATTTCTCAAAGATTTGGTATAATCAGCTTTATCCTACCCAACCTCTCACCCAAAATCATTCAAAAACAATTAATCATACCCATACTACCCCTGTTTGTCATGTGTGTATATAAATGTAAAATTTTACTACCAAAACATGCAGAAACAATCAGTTTTCATTTTCTTTAGTGGCTCGAACCTTGTTTAGAAAATATCTCCATTATCTAGAGTGACAACTCATGAGAGTTAGGTTTTGTTGCATTGATCATATTTTCTTCAAGGTATTCTTAATGATTTCAAAAGGAAGGACATCTCCATCTCCTCCATAAACATGAGGCTACAAAGGGTTCTTTCACCTTTGTTGAAAGGCACAACGATAAAGTAAGCGAGGATAGATAAAATCCTCTTGAGGGTGCTATCCATTTCTCTACATCGAGTGATAGAGGGATAGTTAGATCACATGCCCACCTACAAAATGACTCATTATGATCTATCTATCTCTAAGATTCCTGCTAAACCTATGATGTTGCTTAGACTTTTAAGGAGAATCAATTTGGGTACCAACACACGGGAGAAAATTGAAGAGTCGGTTTAGTCATGTGATCCCACATTCCAAATCTATCAATCAGTTACAAGAAGGCTTGATAGTGTAAATTAAAGGTATGGAAATGAATGGTGAATGGAAATTTTGAAGAAGACTAGAGCTCAAGTGAAAAAAATGGAGAAAGGTTCGAAGTTTTCAGACTTCACATTTTTAGAGATCTCGGGAAATAGATGGTTGAAAAAATGAAGCGAAAGAAACAGAGCTCGCGAAGGTGCCATGTGTCATCTCAACGTACTTTCAAAAGGTGCAGAGAAAGCAGAGACCCTAGGAGGCACTTGGCCCCCACGAGGATCTCAACATATACAATATTTTCAATCAAGGCCCAAATTGAATAAGTATAAAAATTCTAGTGGAAGCCTCCACTTGCCTCATCGACACAACTTCAAAAGTAAAACCCAAAGGTAGGTCCCCAAATGAGCGCAAGCCATCCATATGTCCAAGGTCCAACAAGTTGCTCCTAAATAGGTGGAAAAGGAAAAATCCTCTGTTGAAAATTTTAAGCATGGGAAGAGCCAGCGGAAGCCTCTAGTGCCTTAACAGGAAACTTCAAAGATGAAATCCAAAGGTAGCTTCCCAACCTGTGTGCTTTCACTCCATGTGTCTAGGGTCAAACATAGTATCATCACCAAACAAAAGGGACTTAGGTAGAGCACAAAGGAAGCGAGTAGGCTCATAGATGAAGCCAAGTGTCGGCACGTTGCATTCCTATGACCCTAAAAGGTAGCAAAAATATTAAGAATGCACGGGGCTTCCATGTGGATCTTGCATGAATAGACTCCAAACCCAAAGCGGTTTGAAAATATTGGTGGAAGCCTCTACATGTATCTTCAACACACATTTGGTATGATGCTTAAAAGGTAGGTCCCCAAACAAGTGCAGGCTCACCACATGCCTAGGGTCCAACAATGAAAGATGAATCACATGGAATACCCAACCTTGACATTCAGATGATCATAACCATCGACTAGAAACTTAGATTTGAGGAAGAGAGGAATTTTTGGAAAGCTCTCGATGTCTATTACTCAACTATAGGCTATCAAGTTTCTCACCTACCACTATTAATGAAGTGATGGGCTTCCTTCCTACCCAACAAGGAATAGTACTTGAAGGCATGGGTTGTGTCATGCAACCCATCAATTTTCTAGGTGAGATCAATGCATTTTTGGGGTGGTTACAAGAGGTGAATTCAATGCATTTTCTTGGGTGGTTAGAGTAGGATTTCAAATTCTTCCCTACTTTCTCTTTTATTATTCATATATATTGTAAGGAGGGGAAATTTTCTAGAAGAAATTTTGTTTTGCACCCTCCCTTCTTCTCTTTCTAAAAGTGTATTTTTGGAGCTCAAACCTCCCATTCGAACTTTGAATATAATCTTGCCTCTTGGCCATTCTAATGCACTGTATCAAATTTTTACAGCAATAATGCATGTCTGTGGATAATTTTCAACCCTCTCTTATGTTCATTGTCTCCTTCCGATCTCTCATTACAGTCTTGGTTATTTGTGCATGGTGATTGTATTGCATTTTTATGGTTTGTGTTTATTACAAAGTAGGTGTTCAACATTCCTTTCATGCATCACCCTTGTTAGTTTAGGTTTTATTTATTGCATCTCACTAACCCTATCTCCTTAGGAAGTTAGAGTAGTTTTTATAGTAGATCCTCTGTAATATGAATTTGTGCACCTGAACAGAGGAATAGGAATTAGCCTTCATCTGGAGAGATATCTCAATTCACAAAGTCCCACTCTTTGGGAGAAGCTCGGTGTTATGCAATCACTTGAGAGTATTAACCCATCGAGTTATAGACATTCAAGGGTGGTGTGATTTACATCACGGATGGTTCAACATCTATGCAATGGGGTCTTAATTTTATTGGCATGATAAATCCACCTTCATCACAAGGATAGAAGTGGATTTTGATTCTTCTGATTACTTTACATGTTGGATTGAAGTAATAGCTTTGAAATATGATAACAAAACTTTGATACTATTCTTTTATGAAGGTATAGTTTTTAGATTTGGTGTTCCAACAACTATCATTTCAGATAATGCCTTAGCTTTTCTTGATGCAAAGGTAACAAATTGGGATATTAAGCACGAAATTTATTTAAGTACATCATCTAATTATTACCCACAAGGTAATGGGTTAGCTGAAAGTACTAACAAGAATCTTCTAAGGATCATCAAAAGAACACTCAAAGATAACCAGAGAGCTTGGCATCTAATGTTGAATTCAAAACTTTGGGCTGACAGAGTGACTCCTACAAAATTAGTTGGTAATTCACCATACAAGCTTTTTTATGGAAGAGAGGCAAGAATGCCTATTTCATTTGATATACCTACTTTAGATTTACTCCATCAAATGGAGCTACTCGAGAATGAACCATTGCAGGTTTGTTATGTAGAATTAACGAGTTACAAGAGTTGAGAAATCAAGCTCATTTGAACATGGAAAATAATCAAAGACAGTTGAATAAAACTTTTGATAATAAAGATAAGTTTATAATCTTCAATGAAGGAGACATTGTGTTGAAATGGGATGCTGATCGTAAAAAGCTAGGAAACCACATGAAGTTCAATACAATTTGGAGTGGTCCTTGCATGATTTCAACTTGCAAGGAACACAATTATTTTCATCTTTCAAGGCTAAATGGAGAGGAAATTTCCATTACCGTGAATGGTATGTTTCTCAAAAACTGTTATTGAAAATACCATAGTGTTTATTTAGAGTAGGATTTCCCTTTCAATAAGTGCTTCATGCACATTGCAATGTTTTTCAATTCAATAAAGTGCATTCATGCACATGGCAGTTTACCAGATACTTCCTAGTTTCCATTCATTTTGGAAGGGTTGAACCTTCAGGAAGGATGATTTTGGTTACATGCTTTAGACTCCATGCCCAATGGAAAGATAAAGGCAAAGGTCTACAAGCTAGCATGTAGCTTTTCTGGATGATCGCTAGAAATGTTGACAATTTCTACTTTGGTGCAAAAATGGGAAACTCGAAAATTAGTTACGATGGATGGCATTGGTAAAGTGAACCTAAGATAGAGGAAATTCTATCATTTTAATACTTGTTCTATTATTTTAATTAATGACTACATGTAATTTGCAACTATGTCTGTTGTTACAAAATGTAACAGATCACATAGTCTGCAAATTCTTGTTTGTCTTTAGCAAAAGAACACAAAGGCCCCATAGGACAGATGTGTAATCTTGATGAAGATTGAAAATACAGAATAGAAGTTTTGGAACAACAATCATAGTTGCATATTACAATAATATCAAAGTTCATTACTAAGGTTATAGGTATTTTAAAGTTCTTTCCTTCATGATTAAATACATTCAATTATGTTATTGAGTTGTTTAATTCATTATACAATCCATATACAAAGTTGAAATGCAGAAGGAAGTACACAACTTAGTTTTAGAATTCAATGTTTTATTCATAAGGAATTTCAAATGTTTCCCACACAAGCCATGGGATGTAACTCAAGTAAACATCATAACTACTAAAATAGAAGGTGCATGTGCATGAAAATAAAAGCAAAATAAGATGAAGGAATCCATCATTTCCTTATTTATTTTGTCCTGCTGCTCCATCTTCGCTCTAGCTTTTGCTCCATCTTTATCCTTGTCATTTAATAATGCACTGTAGCTGAAAAAATATAGGAAAGCAGACCATCAATCATGATCATACGATTAAATCATGTTATTGTATTGTCTATCTTCGTGCAAATGAATCTCTTGATATTAGGAGGTATGATTATAGAAAATATAAATGCATAGTAGAAAAAAATAATATTCTACATCAGTACATATGATTCTCACAATCATTTCAGAGAGAAAAGATAAAAGAAAAACTATGGAACATAAGAGAGGCCAAAAATCCTAAATTTTTTCTAACTAGTTTATCTAAATGTGTAGGTATAGGTATGAAGAAGGAAATAAAAACTAACTATTGTGTTTATATATCAGAAGTATTACATTATGTAACTTGAATCGAAAATTACATTTATTTCAGTTCAGACTAAAGGATGAATACACAAAGATGTGCATGTACTAATCCATAAAATAAATGTAGGTTTAGTGCTCCATATTCTAACAAACGGAATGAGATAAAATCGTAAATTTGAAACAAAAGGAAAAAGAAATATGAGAAAATTTTGACGGGGGCTTTGCCATGTGAAATGGACATTTACATATTTCCAATTACGTTATTTCACAACTAATACATGTTTGAAATATTTGACAAAAGATAAACTATTATATAAATAGTTATAGATTTCTATCAAAACAGATTCAATAGGTGCAAGAAATGGAAGATTTTGCAAATCTATTGCAGTCCTTAGGGAAGTTTATGAGAACAAATTTGGAATTAGGATCAAGTAATAAGCCATAGTATACAACAAGCTTAATGGGAACTCAAGCTATAACGAGGATCAAGTATCAATAGTTCTGACTACATGAAGCAAGATTTTTCAATTCAAAATGAATATAAAAAGCTACATGTTCAAGCATTACATCAAGAAACCAATGAAAATACTATAAATTTAGGAAGGATACTGATTAAAAGTAAGCAAGGAAATATAATCGAAATCATAGTGTTCATCAAATGGTGGTAAGAAGTAGTATACATTATACTTTAGAAGCTAATTTGAAAGATAATTGAGCGAATATGGAAAATGAAAATTAGTGGTTCATGAAATTGTAGTGAGAGGAGTTCATCATCATTACTTACACACGAGAAAGAGATTAGAAAGCATATCAGGTTGACCTTCCATACAATGCAAGTTAGGTAGCACCAGATTTACATTTTAGTTTATGCAAATTTAAAACCAAAAGCTTCATCGGATGTAATTTGCATATGTGACTGACATAAATTGTAAGTTATAGAATTTATAATGCCATTACAGACAGAAAGGGTACAATGTTCTTCAAAGTTTCAAAAGGTTTGATCTACAATCAAATAAAAGCTTGATAAAATAAAGAATTAATTGATCCACAACCTAAGTTATAACAGTCACACATGTATCTAGAAATTATGAATTTTTAAAGCAGTTGTTCAGAACTTGAGCACAAATGCTAAGTATGAAGTTCACATAACTCATTTTCAAAATGGAAAATAGTGTATTGCAAATATCCAACATCTACACTCATTAGGATAGTTTGAGGGGAAGCAATACATGTTTTAGGTATTAAGAGCCTTGAGAAGGCCAGTAAGTGTAAAAAAATATAAAGAAAAAAGTTAAAAATAGGAGATAGGCATAGATTTTAGAACCAAAAGACCACGAGACTCAGCTCATAAAATTTCCAAACATATAACTCGAGCTCCAAAATAAGTATAACAACTCACACTTTCAAGACCCATATGAGTTAAATGGGTACAATGTTCGGATAGAATACGGACCCAAGTTAGAAAATAAAGTAACAAACCTTTAAAAGTACAACTGTATCATTTAAAGCTCACAAATAAAGAGGCATGAATCTTGCAAGAAAGAGTGAACATGTTTTAGTATAAGAAATATAAATTAAGAGTCGAAGAATAATAACCTCTAGTTTATCATTACAGAGGTTATACAAAGCAAATATAACGCATAGGAAAAGGGATATACACTTTCCCAAATCAACTTTTGTGTGTAATCCCTTAAAACAGAACTAAACCATGAGCTGGAAAAAGAATGAGTAATGTCCATTAGCAAATGGTGGCCAACATGCAAACCCAGAAAATAGAGCTTCTCTCAAAAGCACAATAACAAAGCTCCACCAATGTCAAGGATAGAAAATGAAATAGATCTTTGTAAGGTTATGTTTCCAAGTGAAAGAAGATATGGCATGAATAAAAAAATCACAAACCTCCAATGCATAACATGATTAAAATAGAGACAAATTTTACATAATCTCTACAATTTCTAAAAATTCAAAAACCCACATGGTCATTGAAAACAAAGCACAAGAAACTCATATAGAGAAGAGGTAGAGGTAAATACTCAAAAGGGAAGAAACTTGTTTATGGCCAATACAAGAAAATGAAGTAAATACAAAGCTCTATACATAAATAAATATCAGAGCCGGGGTTTTGATACTTACCATTTTCAAAAAACCAAACTCGTGCATAAAGGAAAAGGGGGAAAAATTTTCTTCAGTTTTATAGAACCTACCATTAGAAGAATGAATCCAAGTGCAAAATGCTTCAAAATCAGAGAAAAGTATAGATCCAGGTCAATAATTAAAAAACCCATTAATGGGTATCAGTAGATCAGGGTTGAATCAAAGTATCAAAGATAAAAATTTGCAACTCAACCTCGTAGGCTTATCACAATAACAAACCCACGGTAGTTTCTAGCTAAGGCTTTCCACAAACCAAGTCGAGCCATTAAAATTAATGGTCGTGAAAATAAATCTTGAGTCGGGTATTTTAAAAAAAAACCAACCTTCCAATAGAGGAAGAACTTCACGATGAAGGTGAGAGTGAGAACCAAAATGTAAAAAGTTCCATAGTATTTTTTGAATTCTCACAAGTGAAAAACCCACATCAAAAATGGTGAATGCAAGATTTCACGATCTATGAGAAAGATGAAAGGGGATAAACAAGTTTTATAGCAACATAGTGAGCTACAGTAAAGAGAGAAAAAACCTAGATTCATCCAATAGAGTGTTATTCATAAAAATCTACTCATGTTTTTCATCAAAAGCATACAGAAACAAAAAGGAGAAAATGGTTTACTTTTCATGACCATTTCAGGCTCTACAACTTTTTAGAAAAATCAATAGTGAGACAAGAACTTACCTATTTCAGAAAGATATTGTTGAAACCTTTGAGTGAAACCGAGTTCAGAGGAAATAACGACACCCAAAATGTTTCGAGCTTGAAATGTCAGAGAATACAATGAAACACAGAGAAATGCACAACATAAATACAAATATCAGTGCATTTGAAATAGAAACGATAAGGGTTTCAACCATTATTGAAGCACTGATAAAGGAAATCTCAAAGAATCAAAAGAAACAAAACATCTACGAGTCATTAAACGACAAGTTCACCTTCGTGACACTAATTTTCAAGAGTCAAGTAACCACGGTGAAGCCAATGGTCAAAAGATGATAGAAAGAATCTGATATATATACACGCAGGGCTTCAAAATCCAAATTTATCAGAGTTCTCTAGAGCTCAAAGAATAAATAATGGTGGCCACCTTCAAGAATCTTACACAGAGAGCTCGAAAATAATAGAATGACAGGAAATATACCAAATTGAAAGTCACAGAGCCTCACAGGCTAGAGAAATGCATAGAATTGAACTCGAAAGAGCTAAAATGACAAAATTATACAAGATTCGAAGTCACAAAGCCTCATGAGACTAGAAAATGTGCAATTTAGAGGTTCATAACTTCAAAATGGTCATTTGATACAATTTTGGCATGGATTCACCACACATTACAAGCAATGAAATTGAAATAAGTTTAGGTATCAAGTTGTTTTAACCAACTCGATCAACCATCACCCAACCTAACTCAACCCAGGAGTTACAATATCAATGATGAGGATCATATTGGTACTAGGATCAACGACCAATAAAGAAATACCAATTTCTATACAAACCACCATGGTTACATTGTCTTTGGCCATCTTAATTTAGGGTCATAACACTAAGCGTGGGTTAGAGGGATCGGTGTTTAAAATGGAGCAGTGCAGCAATCAACAATCGAGAAATAATCATGAATATCAATGCAAACTCATGGACTAACCACGGTCATAGTATCATGGAAGTGTCAATATCAGAGTAAACCCTAATTAGGGTGTAATCAAGTATACCACCAATAAATCTTCTAAAGGGTTTTAGTTTAATGAGGAAGGGGATCGAGCCCCCATTCAAATAATTACCAAGAATTGACCTCTGTTAAAGATCAAAAGCATATTTCACATGCAAAATCCTTGATAATGAAAAAAAAATAGTATTCAATGATATCCAAAAAGGTGGTCGGTATATAGTATGCAATGATATCCAAAAGGTGGCCGAGTATATAATATGGCAATATTTCAAAAATGACCCCATGTTTATTCTAAATCATAATATTATGCCAAGTCAACAAAGGAGGTCAAATCCAAATGAAGACAAGTGTTCACATCACAATTTTTCCCCATAGTAGGAGATTTTAGAAGGCAAACAATAGCATGGTGTGCACAAGTGCATTCTTCATGTGACTACTAGAAGACAAATAGGAGGTCAACATCAGAGTACAAGGAGCCCTTTTTGGAGGCCTATTAAATTTTTATCAGAAAAATAAGATTATAATATTATTACACATGTGCTCACATTGGTCCCCATAATGGGTGATGTGGAATTGATCAAAAATTTCTATGTGTAAGAGACAAGGAACTATTTTTATTTGTACGGAGATAAATTTTGCATATGCATCCAAGGGCATTTTAAAATGCTATTTTTGCAAATTGCAAGTGGATCAACTTGTAGATGCCACATCATCAGCTAGAAGATAGAGTTTGCATATATTGGAGAAGACTTGCTCATCAAGCCAAGTTTATTATTAGCAAAATTATTCACACAAACTTTATTAAAAATAGAATAGTCAATAGCAGTTTGACTGAGTTGTATTTTTGTAAGCAAGGCTATTAACGCCTCATTGTATTAGCATGCTTATTTTTAATCATTTATTTATTCATGATAAAGGATAAAAAAAGGATGCATGGGCGAGAACTATTTTTGTCTATTTTTAGGAAGGGTTGGATGAAATTTTTTTCTATTTATTGTGTGCATTGGCAAAGAACAAGAGGAGGAACTTTTGGACATAGGAGTGTTGAAGCATATTTTCCAGATTTTTCCTTTGAATAACAATTATATTTTTCCTTTCCAATATATTGCAGTCTTATGTACATCTTACTAATACTTTTGAATGTCAAATTCCCTGGTTAATCATCCTATCTTGTTCCAAATTTTGTAATTTTTGCATGATATTAGTCATCATGTGCATCTTAATGATTGTTGTGAATTTTTCCCTCAATACATCAAGTGTTTGCCTTAATATTCTGCTGAAAACTATTGGTTTATGCATCCAAAATTCATTCTCATATCAATTGTGCATGTACTCATTCAAATACCTCAAACAAGTTTTTGTATCACCTCAGTTTAGAATTAATTTCCAGTCATATTTTTACCCTCAAACCCCAGAAAATTAGTTTAGGATACATCAAAAAAGGAACCAGCCTTGATACCAGAGAATCACCTAAAAATAGGCATACCGAAAGACTGAAGTGTTTCTATTGTATCTATGAAAAAGAGAGATCCATAGAAAGCTTAGAACACCTGCACTCATCTCTCTACGAGGTGCAATTTCAAGAGATAACAATACCCATGATGGCTCTACAAATGATAAGAATGGGAGTAGTAGCAATAGGTTGGAATTTAATTCCATTCTTCAAGCCAAGTGATACAATGACACCCCCATGTAAGTGGCCCTTTGAGTCATCTCAAATCCAGGACCCTGTTGTCTTTAGGGTTAACCTCCTCCTAAGAATCGAATCCCAAGAATGCGGTACACATCCTCCGGGGTGATCGTCCACTCACCCCAGCACCTAACAACTAGAAAGTTTTTGGTCGCATCTAAGTAGGAAAATAAGTCACATAATATCGACTCACGGGGAGTAACATGAGGCACCTGTGTAATCCTCCATATCCCTACTCTCTTAAAGATATTTGTCTCATCCTGAGTCAACTAGTCAAAAATTCGTGATCCGATTACATTCCTCCTCACGACTCCATTGGATGTAATCTTCCTTGTTCTACATCTACAAAAACATATAAAATGTGTAAGTTGGTAATGTATATCAAGAGGTAAGCTGATAAAAATATGTTAAAACATCAAAAGTTTAAAAAAATCAAGATAACAAGTATTTTGGTCATTTAATTTAGAACTACTACCCAGTGTAGGGCGATAGTCTGGACCGATTTTCCAAATGGGTTTTAACCCTAGGAAACACCTAAAAACAAAAATACCATTTTAGACAAAATAAACAACTTCCCTATGGGCACCCCCTAGAGACTCATTTAAAACAAGAAATTTCAAAAATGATCCCTCCTAGGTAAATTTTTTAAAATTTTTACATTCTAGGTTTAAAAACACAAAAGTGAGAAAAACCAACCTTAGACCATGTGGGTCGATCTTCCAATCGTGGAGGCATGATCATGGTATTGCAGTATGAGCACTTTGACTATTCTCTCGATGAAAACGGTCACCATCGTTCCAAAGCTCAAAAATCACCAAACCGATATGCGCAAATGTATTGAAAAATGAGTTTATATTATATATATATATATATATATATATATATATATATATATATATATATATATATATGTTGTTTGGACCTCGGTTTGAGCGTTAGTGCGAGGTATATCTCTATATACCCGTACAAATGGTAAGTCCTCTTGTCATTTTATTTTAGTGTTTATTTTTCTACATTTTATCTATCTCGCACTTGAGTATTCTCTTCATCTTGTAGGTAGTGGGAGTTTATATGACGACATTTTGAAACACGGGCATGTCGGGTATAGTTTTAAACCCCTATTTTGGGAATGCCATGCTCGGACTCTGCGTTTTATGCCTTTTCATGGTAAGACACTTCTTTAGGAGGGAAATATGTACGCACTAAAAATTACATATGCTACATTGTGGAAAAATGGTTAAAAATTCCCAGTGATTATTCATATCCTTTAAGAAGATGTTCGATCTGCTAAACCCATTTGCGAGTGTATATTTGTATCCTAGACATCCTTTCTTCACTTTTCCATGCATTTTTTCCAGCTTCCCACTTTGTCTTGTGCATGTTTTGGCCTTTAATGCTAGGACCACCACCCGGGAAGTGCAGCGGTCTTGAGTGCTTTTTCCATAATCCTTCATGTGTGTTAATGGCATGCAATGCTTCACTAAACTTTTAGCATGTGTTTGTGAACAAAATTGCCTAAAAATTGTCGTGATTGCTTAGTTTTCCATCCCTCTTCTATTTTTAAATATATTTTTAAATTAGTTTGAACTTCCTCTTCTTTCCTCGTGCATGAAGCCACATCCCAACATATTCGTATATATTCCATGTTTGTATTCAAGAAAAGGCCGATAATTATTTTGTATCTTGCATAGTATTGTTGCCACAATCCTGCTATGAATTACATAGCCAAGCTTAGATCTCTTGTGTTATCTCTCTTCTACATGCATTACAACTAGAATGCATTCAAGATGCTATTCTAAAGCGTATTCTCTTCTTTGTTGTTGTTACATTTGCAATTCCTTGGAATCATATGAACACACGGAGAAAGAAAGGAACAAATTGAGGGGACATATATAGATACAAAAATATTTTTCAAATATCTTTCTTATCTAGGTTTAATTATTTGTTTTTTGCTTCATTTTTTAAATTATCAATTGAATCATTCATTTCAAACACATATCAAATAGAGTAGTAAATTTTTTGGTTTTAATTAATCAAGAAAATACAAATAGAGTAAGCAAGTAGACATTTTTCTCTTTAATAGTACAAGGAAGTAGTGGGGAGTAATAGTTCTTCTAAGGTTATGATTTGTTCTCCACTACAGAGGTAGGGTTTGAAGAGTTTTTGATTGAATTAGTTTAGTTATTTTAGATCTAGATTAACATATTCACACATGTATTACTTAGTCAGAATCTGGCTAACTATTTGTATTTAGTTTTGTTTAATTTATTAGAAATATTGCTTAAAAATTAGAAAATATAAAAAAATTTAACTTCGATTAGATTAGTTTGATTTCTTTATTTTTAGACATATTGTGAAAAATATCGAAAACATAGATTAAGTTAACTTTGAGAGTTAGTTTGTTTCATCAAGATCAATTCAATTCATTCTTTATGGCCATAATGGTCCACAACAAGAAAAGACTTTTAGTTTTGATCCATTGGTCCCACAACACAATGGGCTAGAATTGTTGACTAACATTGATATGGGTCTATTCTTGTTAGTTTTACATACACCGCTATGAATTAGAAAATATAAAAAAAAAAACACGGTGGACATTGTAGCTAATCAAGCCTATGATTATTAGACCACTCCTCAAAAAAGGGTTTGATTACGTGGATGGCCATATAAGGACCAAAACCTCCATGAGTTTTCAGTTGTGATCCCCAAATCCCACAACCCAACGTGCCTACTCACCAATTAGATATTGTGTAGTTTTGTGCATCAGTATTTGGATCATCATTACTTCCACCTGATATCATTACACAACTTTCATTATTGAACATAACAACCAATCAGACAAATACTTTCTAGAGTAGACCATAAAATCACCCATAAACCCTATGGTTTCATTACGCCTCTCGTTCTCATTTCCATGACCTTGTGTGGACATCTATATGAGTCACCTACAAGTAACTTTCCGTGTGTCAAGAAACCAATGGATAGAATATCGTGAGCTCAATATTAAGCTGGAGTCTACGAGTAGCTATTATATCAAATTGATTTATCACACCACTTTGCATCTTTGGAGAGCATTCTTTCCCTTACACTCGAAGATCTTGATATTACGTGTTGAATATATAAGCTTCCCTCATTAGCGTATCCATAATCATCACACATACACTTATTTATAGTCTACACTTTGGCTATCTCGAGAACGACCTTGGGAAGTTGGGTGCAAAGAACGTCACATGTTGATTTTATTTCATACGGGTGCATTTATACCATATCATTGAAAATATTTTACTTACACATCTATTATCTAGGGAGGGATATGTTATCCCAATCTTTCCCCATGACAAAATTGATCAACCATGATCCCAGAAAGGAAGAAATTCAAGAAACAGTTTTGTCATATGAGTCCATGCTTTAATTCCAAGACAAGTTACATGCAGACTCTATAATGGAATAACAAGGTAAAGGAAGGAAGAAAATAGTGTCAAAGAAACTAGAGGCTCAAATAAAAATAAACGAGCGAAGGTTCGAAGTCTTCGGGCTTTGTAAATGACTCGAGAATGAGCCACGAAATTGGCTAGGTGTGGACGAGATAGTGGAAGATACCAAGTGTCCAAACAACGCACCTCAAAGATTATATCCCAAGCCACGAGACCAAAAAAAAGTGTCATGCTTCCACGTGTCGAGAGGCCCAAAATTTTCACCAGCCGTTGAAAAGTATTTGACTCGGTGACGGTGCCAATGTCAACTGGCGCGCATTTGAAGATGGGAGCCCAAGGCAAAGACTCAAACTTGCACCAGCCCTCCACATGGTCAATGGTCACAGAGGTAAAATTAAAAGTGGGCCTAAAAATGACTAAGTTTAAGAGTGCAGTGGAAGGCGCCACATGTCTTAATGATTCTCCTTCAAAGGTAAAATCCTTGAGCGGGTTTTCAAATGAGCGCGGGCCTTCCACGTGTCCCAGGTCCAAAAAGGTACAAAGTTGAGGGGTTGAATAGTCATAGAAGAGGAGGCCGGAGGAGGGAGCTAAGTGTCAACATGACGCTACTTCAAAAATAAAATTTTGGGCAAGTTTCCAAACAAGCACTAGGCCTCCACATGTCCAGGGTCAACTTTTGGCCCTACCAAGAAAAAAGACTTAGGAAAAATACAAAGAAGCCAAAGGAGCTCACGAAAGCCGCCATGTGTCATTCCGGTGCAATTTCAAGAGCATAAGGAAGGATCCTAATCTTCAAGGTGTTCGAGGCCTCCACGTGGAACCTGTATGGACATACTTTTTGAATATTGCGCTCTGCGATCGAATATTCAAACAGACATATCTTTTGACTAGAAACTCACATTTGGGCGGAGAAGACTTTTCGAAACTTATCGATGCCCTCTACACCATGGAAACATAAAATATCCTTTTTATTATGATTTAGTGGGTGAAAAATAGTAAAATTTTTCTATGCCATTAATACGAGAATCTGATTTCTCCAACTACCGAGACTAGATTTAATTTGATCCATTTGTGGAACCGAGAATCGCATGATTTTAGGCGGATTTGAGAGGGGCATTGATTAATAGTGGTTGAGATTTCAAAGTAGGATTCAATGCATATCTCAAGGTTGTTGAAGTAGGATTCAAATTTTTGCCTCCTCTCTCTCATTATTTGATGGGTTTCATCATTCCCTTCATTTAATCGACTTCTTATTGATGTCATATCAAACTAGGGGTGTGTCTAAAGCTATATGCAACAAGAGTAATTTAACCGATCTAGTAGTTGATTGTAGTCATTTTTGTATTTTTTGGGGGATCTCTTCAATGTCTTAAGGACTTCTTGGTAAAACCTTGTTTAAATCAAACTATGAAAAATTGTTGAAAGTAAACACACCTGAAAGCTTTGTCGAAAGGAAACACACTTGCTATTGGAAAATAAACACACTTACTTTCTAAAGTAAACACACTTACTTTTGGAAATAAACACACTTAATTTAGAATGCTTTGGAAAACAATTGTAAGAAATATAAGAATCTATCTAAACACCTGCAGGAACAAGTATACAACAGAGTTTAACTGAAAGAATTAAAAAAATGCAGAATGAATAGATCTAAGCTATTTGTTGAAGAAATATAAATACCAAATAAATGAATATCCTGGGCCTTGGGGGAGTGTTCCCTTGCTCCTCCTCGAATCAAGATTTAACAACTCAGAATTCTATCAAATAAGAATGGCTATTTTATTGATAAAACATTTAGAATTGCAATCGTACTAGATTTGAGTACTTAGTCTATTTATCTTCTATTTTCTATTTCTATCTCCTTCTATATCATCTATTGCAGGTCTATTTTTATATACATTTTACAATCGTAATTGTCTAAATGATTCCTGATGAAATCGAATCATGCCTAGAATAGATGTTGATTTGGATTGCGGTCGATCATATAGTTGTAGGATAACTCTCCTGGATTTACGTTCGAAATCTTCTCATATTTTCTCTCCATAGATTTGATTATTAGACCGCTCCTCGAAAAAGGGTTTGATTACGCAGACGGCCATATAAGGACAACAACCTCCTTGATTTTTCAGTTGTGATCCCCAAATCCCACAACCCAACGTTCCTATTCACCAATTAGACATTGACACTATTTTTTGTGCATCAATATTTGGATCATCACCACTTCCACCTGATATCATTGCACAACTTTCATTATTGAACATAACAACCAATCAGACAAATACTTTCTAGAGTAGACCATAATATCACCCATAGTCCCTATGGTTTCATTAAACCTCTCATTCTCATTTCCATGACCTTGTGTGGATATCTATACGTGTCACCCACAGGTAACTTTCCGTGTGTCAAACAACAATGGATAGAATCTCGACAAAGCTCGATATTAAGCTCGGAGTCTTTGAGTAGCTATTATATCAGATTGATCCATCACACCACTACATATTTAGAGAGCATTATTTTCCTTACACTTAAAGATCTTGATATTACGTGTTGAAGATAAAAGCTTCCCTCATTAGCTTATCCATCATCATCACACATACACTTATTTATATTCTACACTAGCTATCTTAGAGTGACCTCGGGAAGTTGGGTGCAAAGAAGGTCACGTTTTGATTTTATTTCATACAGGTGCATTTATACTATATCTTGAAAATATTTTACTTACACATCTATTATCTAGCGAGGGATATGTTATCCCAATATTTCCCCACGACAAAATTGATCAACCATGACCCCCAGAAAGGAAGAAATTCAAGAAACGGTTTTGTCGTATGAGCTCATGCTTCAATTCCAACAGACAAGTTACATGCAGGCTCTATAATGGAATAACAAGGTCAAGGAAGGAAGAAAATAGTGCCAAAGAAACCAGAGGCTCAAAGGAAAATAAACGATGAAGGCTTGAAGTCTTCGGGATTTGTAAATGACTTAGAACGAGCCCTTAAATTGGCTAAGTGTGGAGGAGACAGTGGAAGATACCAAGTGTCCAAACAATGCACCTCCAAATATTATATCCCAAGCCAGAGACCCAAAAACGTGCTTGGCTTCCACGTGTCTAGAGGCCCAAAATTTTAACCGGCTATTGAAAAGTATTCAACTCGGCGAAAGATGCCAACTATCGGCAGCGCAATTTCAAGATGGGAGCCCAAGGCAGAGACTCAAACTTGCGCTAGCCCTCTAAATGGCCAATGGTCAACAAAGGTAAAATTCAAAAGTGGGCCTAAAAATGACTAAGTTAAAGAGTGCAGGTGGAAGGTGCCACGTGTCTTAACGATTCTCCTTCAAAGGTAAAATCCTGAGCGGGTTTTCAAATGAGTGCGGACCTTCCACGTGTCCCGTGTCCAAAAAGGGAGAAAGTCAAGAGGTTGAATAGTTAAAGAATAGGCGAAGCTAGAGGAGGGAGCTAAGTGTCAATACGACTCTACTTCAAAATTAAAATTTGGGGCAGGTTTCCAAACAAGCGCTAGGCCTCCACATGTCCAGGGTCAGACTTTTGGCCCTGCAGAAAAAGAGACGGGGAAAATACAAAGAAGCCCAAGGAGCGTGCGAAGCCGCCACATGTCGATCCGGACAATTTCAAGAGCATAAGGAAGGAGCCTAATCTTAGAGGTGAATGAGGCCTCCACATGGACCCTATATGGACATACTCTTTAAATATTGCACTCCACAATCTGAATATTCAATGACTATATCTTTTGACTAGAAACTCAGATTTGGGTGGGAGAAGACTTTTTGGAAACGTATCGACACCCTCTACGCCATGGAAACATAAAATATTATTTTTAATAGGATTTAGTGGGTGAAAAATGGGAAAATTTTTTCTAGGCCATTAATACAGAATCTAATTTCTCCAACTACCAGACTAGATTTAATTTGATCCGTCGTGGAACCGAGAATTGATACATTTTGCAGATTTGAGGGGTATTGATTGATAGTGGTTGAGATTTCAAAGTAGGATTCAATGCATATCTCAAGGTGGTTGAAGTAGGATTCAAATTTTCCCTCCTCTCTCTCATTCTTTGATGGGTGTCATCATTCCTTCATTTAATCAACCTCTTAAATTGATGTCATATCAAACTAGGGGTGTGTCTAAAGCTATATGCAACAAGAGTAATTTAACCGATCTAGTAGTCGATCGTAGTTATTTTTGTATTTTTGGGGGATCTCTTCAATGTATTAAGGACTTCTTGGTAAAACCTTATTTAAATCAAACTATGAAAAATTACCTTGAAAGTAAACACATTGAAAGCTTTGTCGAAAGTAAACACACTTTGTGCGAGAATGGAAACACACTTCTTTGTTGGAAAATAAACACACTTTCTTCTTAAAGTAAACACACTTAATTTAGAATGCTAGAAAATAGTTGTAAGAAATATAAGAATCTATCTAAACACCTACAGGAACATGTATACAATAGAGTTTAAGCGAAAGAATTAAAACAATGCAGAATTAATAGATCTAAGCTATTTTTGCTAAAGAAATATAAATACCAAATAAATGAATATCCTTGTCCTTGGGGAGTGTGCCTTGGTCCTCCTCTAATTAGGATTTAACAAACTATAATTCTATCAAATAAGAATGGCTATTTTATTGATAAAACATTCAGAATTACAAACGTACTAGATTTGAGTACTTAGTCTATTTCTCTTCTATGTTCTATTTCTATCTCCTTCTATATCATCTATTGCAGGTCTAGTTTTATATACATTTTACAATCACAACTGTCTCTCAATGATTCTGATGAAATTGAATCATGCCCAAAATAGATCTTTGAGTCGATTGTAGTCGATCGGATAGTTGTAGGATAACTCTCCCTAGATTTGCGTATAGAAATCTTCGATATTTTCCGATTGAAAGGGTTGTAGATGAAAAATATCCAGATTTGGTTTAAAATAGATAACTCCCATAGATTCTAGAACTTTAGAGAAGTTCCAAAACCATAGGAATTTGTTAAGGATCAAAACCATGAGACTTCCAGAGCTATCCCTTGGAGTTCCGTAACTAATTCCAAAAATTGCGGAACTAAATACCTGGAGTCCTAGAACTAATTCCAAAATTTCTAGACCTAGATGATATTTGTGTGATGGAGTTCGAAACTAGCTTGGAAGTTCGAAACTAAGGCGTGTGGGAGAAAATGTTGCTGAAAACATACTAAACGCTTCCTGCTTCACTTCCTTGACTTATTAGACCTGATTTATTACAAAATTGAATTCAAACACACACACTTGTTAGGTATTCTAGAGATTTTAACATTAGAATCACAATCAATCAAAATACAAACAATTACATCATAAATCATATCAGATCAACTAAAAGTCACACAATGTAATCAAACTTAATAAAAAGGAGAGTAAGATGAGATCATATATTAAACATTAATCGGACATATTCTCGGTCTCATCATTCCCCCAAACTTACTTTTTGTATGTCCCTTTACAAACTTCATTCTTCAAAAGTGGGGTTATAAGTTCTACATTCCATTTGATTACTCGGATCAAATAGTGAAACTGGATTTTCCAATGTTTAAAATTCGATGTAATGTACCATGCTCCTACTTCTATTTTCCTCTCCCCTTTGTTCAAATTCTATAGGGTCTTGAGGTTCTCTGCTTTACCAAGGAGACATGGGGGTGAGAAGTACAGGGGGACTTGTTTGCATTCCCATCCATATTTTCCCATATGTTTCATTGACTTGGGAATTATTGTACATAAATATTTTTCCCTTTCTAGAATCCAGATTAGATTTGTAGGGAAATTACTTTTCTTCTTCTCTAGGAAACACTAAGGAGTTCCCACCTCTTTGAGAATCCTTCATAAATATCTTCAAACTTTTTTTCCTCATAGGAGGTGAAGGCATCAATACTCTTTGGCAAAATGGCAAGATAGTGTGTCTTGAATCTCTCATCAAAGGCATGAGTTCTAAAAGTGTGAGGAAGGCGGAGGGTTTACAATAATGAGCTCTCAAATAAAGACTGTTGAGCTAGCTTTCAATAAAAATTCAGATTCTATTTCCTTCCATGCAATTTGGTTTCTGAGAATAGAGACGAATGCATTGAGTGGCTCTCCCTACATACAAACTGATCATAAATCTGTGTTTTCCTCTAGCATAAAATTACAAAGATAAAATTCACACGAGAAGATTTTTTTCTCCGGGATGGAGAGAGATTAAGTTGCCATGAATTTAGATTCATCTTGTAGTTCATGTGGAAGTCCACATGAAATTCTTGATGATTCACGCGCAACGAATGTTGCTCTTCCAAACACATACTATATGCAAGAGAAGGCCTCTTGTAGGTAATCAATTTTTCACTCATGATACAAACCATATGAATTTTCGAGAAGGCATTTATATTTATTTCCTTCCTCCTTATAAAAATTTTCTTCCCATTTCTTTCTTTCCTTCATCTCTTCCTCCATCTTGGTCTTTAATTCTTCATGTGATGTTTTGGTTTCTCTCGAGTTCCCTGTAAGTGTCATTCAATAGCTATTTAAGTGTAAAATAGGTTAAATCGGTCTGTGAAGAGGCTGTGGACACAACACTGTTTTTGGAAGTCTAAAAGTCTTCCACTTTTTCTATCATTTGTTTCTTGGTTGCTTAATAATTCCTCGGTCCCATTTACTGCAAGATGAGTTGTTAGCTCTATAATGAGTATTTCCTTTGTTCCAATTTAAGTTTGAGGAAATCCAATTCCTCACATTTTTTTCTCGATAATGAGCTCTTCTCTAGACAAGAACAAAGCCTGTTTAACTTGATGTCTTTCTTCTTCCTCTGAAATTATTTGAGGAGTTGGGCATTCTTCTTCTATTAAAGGAAATTTTCCTTTTCTTCTCTCAAATGTCAACTCTTCTTCTTCATGTGGAATTGTTGATTGTTCATCCAATTCCTGAAAATCCTACTATTCAAATATCTCCTCTCCTCTTTCCATTTCATCTTGACTTGGCTTAGGAGGAGTCATGGCCATGCTGCCCAAAATATCAGCAACTTCCTCTTCCATCCTTTCCTACTCACTCCTTCCTTCTGGGGTTTCCCTTGACCTCTTATGAATTTTTCTTATCTACGGAAGTTCAACATGCCCAATAGTGAATTTCCTTCTAGAGATTCTTCTTACTATTCTTTATTTCTCTTGCTTGGGTGAGCTATCACTATCAAAGATAGATATTGGCTCCCTTGAAGCTATTGCAGATGAAGGAATTTCCTTCATAGGTACAAAAGGCTCTGTTGTTTTGATCTTTTCACTGAACTTCTTCTTTTTGGTATTTTTATCTTTCCATTTCCCTCTGTCCTTCTACAGGGGAATCAATTTCAAATTACGTGAAGGAGAGAATGGGGTTGGAATTGTCCTTATGATAATATTAGGGTTTTCTTGAACTTTCCAAGAAACTTGTCCCAAATTTCTTCTCCATTTTTTCTCTGTCAGGAAATGGTGCCAAAGCATATTATTTAAATTAGACCATGATGCCTAATTGTCCCAACATCCCGGGAATACCTCGAGCCATGGTTTTGACAGAATAAAAAAGAAACCTTGGAAGGTTTATTATGTACTCAGGTTTGGTGGCTCCATAGTTCAGATATATGAGCATTTTTAAGACTTCTTTTCCCACTGAGACCCAAATTGGTCGTCACAAGTTAAATATTTTACTATCCAAAATGCTACCCTATCAAAGGGTTTGGGAAAACTGGCCCTTCTGACCCCTTTTATGATTTTATTTGTATTATAGATGTACTGGGGTTCAATTTCTCCATCTTGTAGTAAGACTTCAACCAGTTCTTTCAAAGTCCCCTTGGTAGGTTATGGGACATGCAAAATTGACACTCTGGACACGTTACTTATAGTATTTACGAGAAAAAGGAATAAAGGTATTTCTCACCTTTTTCTAGATTGTTATAGGTTTATGATGAATTCTCTTACCAATTCGTCACTATTCCTTGAAAATTTCTTCAGGAACTCTAGCCATCCTGCATGCTCAAAGATGGATGCCAGTTCTTTGTCTATGAGCATCTAGGAATCGTTCTTTGGTTATGATTTCTTCTTAATCCCCATATCATCTTGAGTTTTGTATATTTTAATTTTGTGTGATTTGGTTGCAGGCCCTTTTCTTAGCTCGGGCCCGATGAATTTAGCTTTGGAACCTCTATTCTTAGCTGCGGAACTTGGTTCTATTTGTGAAACTTCAATTCTCTGTTATTTGCTGCAGAATAGAAACTTAATTTAATGCTCTTTCCTACAAATATTTTAACTTATTTCACTTTAGTTTTCCATAATGATTATTAATGATAACCATGTCACCACTTATTCCATCCAAATCAACTTTATGATTACACACTTGTAATCATAATGTATAAATAGATGACTCATCATACCTACTTTTAAATTAAGTCAAATCACACAAGCAAACACTTAATCAACCCTAAATAAGTTAAAATACATAATTACCATCTTTGATGATGTAATCCTTTTCTATGATGACTCTTCATTCCTACAAGTGGAACAAAACATGATTAGATAAGGTAGCTGAAATTCAAGAGAATTCCTTTATTTGAACTAGCCAAAAGAGGTCAACCACCTTTTGCTGGTTTTTAATTGACCTTTGAGAGAATTTTTTTTTTTTTGGGGGCAAGAAAATGCCATTTACTGGTTTTCATCTTCTTCCCCTTATTCTAGATATATCATCTAGTTATTTGATCATTTTGGAAGAAGCTGGGTTCTTCCATATGATAAAATTCTTTGTATCGCTTTAATCTTCCTCAAGAATTTATCCTTAGTGGGAGGCTTCTTATAGAGTTTCATCCTATGTCCATTGACCAAGAGTGTTTTGCTTCTACCATCAATGGGAAGTAACTGAATAGAACCATTTTCAAATATCTACTCAATCTAATAGGGTCCGAACCATCTAGTTCTTAATTTTTCCTTGAATTGTTGGTACTTAGAATCAAACAACAATGCCTACTCTCTACTTTGAATTTCCTTTTCTTGATATGTGTGTCATGCCATTGCTTCTTTTGCTCTTGAATCATCTCTTTCTACGCTGAAGTTATTCCAACCTTAATTCATCCAACTCATTGAGTTGAAGGATTCTTTATTTTTGAGTTGCATTCAACTCAATTCCCACCATCACTATTGTCTGAATGTCTAAAGTTAAAATTCTATAGGCAGCAAGGGATTTCTCCTATAGACTAATTCATATGGGGAAAACCTGTTGTAGTTTTCAAGTTGTATTATAAGCCCGCACAACTTCAATTAGTCTCTTTACCCAATATTTTCTCCCAAATTCAAGCTGTTTTGGTAAGGATGTTCTCCAATTCTCTGTTTGTTACTCCAGCTTGTCCATTTGACTATGGGTGGTAAGTAGTTTACTTACTATGATTGATTTGGTAATACCTTGTGAAATATCAGATCATATTAGACATGAATTGTGGTCCCTGATCTGAAACTATGCTCCTTGGTGCTCCAAACTTTATCATCATTCTATGCTAAAGGAAATCAACAACTGCTTCCTTAGTGGCATTTGTCAATGCCTGCACTTCTTCCCATTTTTTCACATAGTTAGTACATATAAGAATATATTCCTTCCCTTATGAAGGAGGATTAAAGTGACCAAAAAAATCCAATCCCCATCTCTCAAATGGTTCAACCACAACTTGAGGTTGAAGAGGCATTTCATTGGTGAAAGTTGGTTGTCCCATTCTTTGACAAGGATCACACATCTTGATATATCTCTTCACATCTTTGTATAGAGATGGCCAATAATAACAGTGCCAAGTATCTTATGAGATGTTCTTTTCATTGAATAGTTTCCTTCACTTCGTTCATCATGACATGCTCACGAGGATGTCAAAGATTTCATCCTCTCTTACACACTTGCACAAGACAAAATCAGGACCACACTTAAATATCATTCCATTTGCACTAGTTTTAATTAACTTCTTTATTTGTTTCTTAGTGAAAGAAGGAGAAAAATTCCTATTGCAAGATAATTTTCCATATCAGCAAACAATGGTGTACTTGTTGAGATTGCAAATAGTTGTTCATCTGGAAAGTTATCCTTGACTAGATCTTGCTCCCATGTGGTGGTTAGTCTTGACAAAAATAAGCTACCACGTTAGATTTTCCTAGATTGTCCACAATGGAAATATCAAATTCTTGCAAAAGTAATAACACTCTAATTATTCTTCCTCCAACCATTGGTTTGTTCGGTAAATACTTAATTGTTGAATGATCTATGTGGAAAAATATCTTGTACCCTATAATGTAATGTCTGAATTTATTGATTGCATAAATCATAGCAAGAAATTCCTTTTCAGTGGTGGTGTACTTATTTTCAGTGGGAGTAAGATTCTTGCTAAGATAATAATTGACATACATCTTTCCTTCCTCATCTTTCTCTGTCCCAATACTACACCAATGGAATAATTTGAGGCATCTGTTTGGATATGAAATGGTTTTTATAAATTAGGACCTCTAAATATTGGGGCACTTTGATTAATTTTTCTTTAATTTCTTCAAAAACATGTTGACACTTTTCATCCCAAAGAAATTCACAGTCCTTGGTTAGCAAATTAAACATGGGGCTAGTAATTTTACTAAAATATTTTATAAAGCGCCTATAGTACTTGGCATGCCCTATAAATGATTTGATATATTTTTAGGGTCCGAGGAATAGGTAAATCTAAAATGATCCTAATTTTGTTTTGATCCACTTGAATTCCTTTTTTGAAATATGGTGTCCTAATACAATCCCCTCATCCACCATCATCAAACAATTTTCATCACTAAGAGACAAGTTGTGTTGTTCACATCTTGTTAACACTTTGTCTAGATTTCTCAAAGAATCTTCAAATGTATCTCCATGTATAGTGAAGTCATCCATGTATACCTCAACACAATCATTTGTTAGATCAACAAACATTATAAGTACAGTTCTCTAGAAAGTTGCAAGAGCATTACATAAACCAAATGGTAACACCATATAGGCAAAGGTTCCCCATGGACATGTAAATGTAGTTTTTTCCTAATCTTCAGAAGCAACCCTGATTTGATTTTATCCACTAAAGCCATCCAAGAAATAAAAGTATTCTTTACCGAAAGGTTATCTAGGACATGATCTATGAATGGTAAGGGAAAATAATCTCTCATTGTGGCTTTGTTTAGTTCCCTATAGTCAACACATATTCTCCATTTTCTATTATTTTTGGGAACAATTACAACAGGAGATATACCCACCTGGCTATCCGAGATAGGGTAGATGAAACCTACTTGTAATAGTTTTTCAATTTCTTGTTTGACTATATCCCTTAAAGCTGGGTTTATCCTTCTTTGAGGCTACCTAACTGGTTTAATGTTTTCAGTATAGATGTGATGAGTGTAGATACTTGGATGAATCCCCTTCATTTATTTTTAATCCCAAACAAAAGCTTTAGTATGATTTGTTAGAACATCAAACAATTTAGCTTCTTCATCCTCCTTCAACCAACTATTAATGTTTAAAGTTTTAACTGCGGTTGAATTTCAACATGTTGGTTCCAATATGTGATGAACTGATTTGTGAAAAGGTTTTCATTAAAGTATTTAATGGAAATGCATGTGGTAACAACATATGGTATGTAGCACCATCTCCAAAAGTTCCTTGAGCAAAATACTAGAAAAAGGAAAATAATGAGAATTATTATACTTATCTCTTTTGAGCCAAATTCTTCATCCTTTGCTACTTTTCAGAAATTCTTCACCACTTCCTAATGTACTTGAAAATGAAGCTAGTGGTTCATCCTCTCCCCAAAAGAAACCTCGTTCCTCTAGAGCGAAATCGTTTTCAATCAAAGAGATCTGCTATTGTCGTGGTTCCATAATTAAATGTGGTGGTTTGAACTAAGTTCGTGGGTTCTAGAACTAAGTTTGTGGGATCCAGAACTAAGTTCGTGGGTTCTAAAACTATTTATGATTGTTTTGAGGACAACGAGGTTCTCATGCAATGGTGGAATAATCATGTTTTCTACTTCTCTTACATGATCCTTGTAATGTGGTCATAGCCAAAGAAGACAATTTTTTATTAGTTTCGGGAGAATCAACCCATAATTGACAATGATTTTTAGTAAAAGGTTGTAAAGTAGGATATAAGGAAATTTGTTTAGAGTTCTTACCATTCGAGATTGTCATATCACACGACTTGCAATCTATCAAAGCAAAGAATCAGTAGCTAACCACGGTCTACCCAAAATAATGGGATAACCCATTGTTTAACCATTTGGATGCGGTATAGGGAAGTCAACTGGATATTCCCATGATTTCACCATAAGCGCCACATCTTCAATAATTCCTTCTAGTTTTGTTATAGACGATCTCTGCTATCTCGCAATATGGTATTAGTAGTTTTTATACCCATTAAGGGTAATTTTTAAGAGTATCCACTTGTCATTACATTGATAGCAGCTCCCAAATCTATCAAAACATTATGTACATCCTTATTTCCTATAGAGACAAAGATAATGAGGACTTCCGGGATCTCCGTATTTGGGAAGTAGAAGTTTTCTGCTAATAAATTAGAAAGTTTCCCATCTACTTTGACAATCTTGGGGTATTGTTTCTTCCTTCCATGTTTTCTCATACACAACATCTTGATTAATTTGTTCAATTCTTGAATATCTTTAATGGATTGTAATAGTGGTATTTTAATATTCAATTTCCTTAGTTCGTACTCAATTAAGACTCATTGAATAGCTTCTTTGAATCTTTTCGGAAATGGATTCTCAGTAGTGTTGCTATATGGCTCATTTTATTTTCTTTCTATATCTTCCTTTTGAACAACAAGACTAGGGATTTCATTTTCTTCTGTCATTTTAGTGATTATAAGGGGTGGAATGTTAATGATTTTCCTAGATCTAGTTTGAATGTCCTTACAATACATAGCATGTAAATCAATTGATTTTTTTGGTTCTATTCCATAAACAGGAGTTGTTTGTTTGTTTCGGGGTTTCTACTCACTATGCTAGCATTTGCATTTGGAGTAAATTATTTGTTTGTGAATTAAATGTGGGCAGGAGATCCCATGATGGCCTATTGATTCTGATTTGGATATGTTCTTCCTTGGGAATAATTACTAGGGTTCCATCTAGGTTGTGACCAAGCATAAGGATTCCCTTGACCAACCCATGGTTGTTGATGTCCCTAAGCATACCAAACTTGATTTTCCTAATCTTGAGGGTTCCAAGTTGGTTGAGGTACCCAAGGAGGTTGTCCCCAAATTTATGGTAGTCTTGCTGAGCAGCCCATGGCATTTCCAGGATTAGGAACTAATCTTGGCATAAACTACCCTTTTAGGTTGTCTCGAACAAAATTCAATTCTTTTGTTGTAGATGAGGCATTTATTTGTTTAAGCTTATTCTTAATACCGTGAAGTAAAGAAGAAACATCAGTATCATGTTCTTTAGATTCACATATAAGACACATTTCTATTTTATCCAAAGGACAGTCTCTTATTGCATGCTTCTTCCTACATCTAGGACAATACATAGCCAATGGTTCAGTTTTGGAATTTGATTTATCTTGTAATCCATCCATATTAGAGGTTAATTGCACTAAAATGTCTGTTTTATAGTTTTCTAACTCATCCATTAGTTTGTTCATATCTGGATTCAGACTTTTCACTGATTTTCCTTTTCTAGGTCCACCTCTCGTTCTAGAATAGCTTCTACAAATCTCTTTAATTCCATTCATTCTTATCTGATCAATGTCTCATCCTCCTATCAAGTTAAGGACTTCTCTAGATTCGTCATCCAAACCTTTAAGAAAAATGGTTTTACTTAACTCTTCAGAAAGCACAAATCCACATCTTTTTCTAACAAAGCGGAATCTATCTAAATAGTTTTCTATGCTTTCATCATCCTCTTGCTTGATTTTAAAGAATTATTCCTTCCTATTTCTCCCTCTATAATAATCCTTGTATTTATCTAGGAAGGAAGTCTCCATTTGTGCCCAAGTGCTAATAGAGTTGGATGGTAATCCCATAAACCACCTCATTGCTTTGCATCCTTTAAATTGGATGGAAACAACTTACATTTTTTATTATCTATCTTAGAATCATAGGTTTGACATAGTACCTTGAACTCAAACGAGAAATTGGTCGAGGATCTTTTGATGACATCCCTCTAAAGGTGGGTAAATATGCGGGTGAGATATTTTTCATTGATGTATCATCATCTCCCAATTAGAGTGGATATGTAAAGGTCCTATCGTTCTCTCTCGACTTCTTGTGCCATTTTAAAAATATTTTTTGAATTTTCCTCCCAATCAATGTGGTAAGTGGTATACCTTGGGAAGGTGAAAAATCAAGAGTAGGGACGTTGACTACTCAATTAGAATCTAAAATCACCCTAAATGGATCTTGAGTAATAATATTTCTCCTAAAAGTTCTACTTCCTTTAGGTGTCGATCTAAGAATTCCAAAAATAGCAATTTTGTTTCTTGTTTGACAGGGGATGATGGTGCCTCCAATTCTTGATAAATTTCCTTACTTTGACTAGAGGATGTTATGAATTCTTGTGAATATGTTTTTGGGAGGAATCTACCCTGTGAGTCTCTTGGTATACACATATATTTTTTTATATAGCGGGGAGGATCGTTCAACTACTAGATGTAGTATTTGTTGTTCTCGCTAACACTTAATTAGAAAGTTACAACTAGTGTCCTCGATAACGGCACTAAAATGATGGGTTTCGTCATTCCCTTCATTCAATAAAATTTTTGTTGATGTCATATCAAACCAGGGGTGTGTCTAAAGCTATATATGCAACAAGAGTAATTTAACCGATCTAGTAGTTGATTGTAGTTATTTTTGTAATTTCAAGGATCTCTTGAATTTGTTAAGGAATTCATGGTAAAACCTTATTTAAATCAAACTATGAATTTTTTTTGAAATTAAATACACTGAAATCTTTGCTGAAAGGAAACACACTGCGTAGAATGGAAACACACTTGTTGGAAAATAAACACACTTGCTTCTGAAAGTAAACGCACTTGCTTTTGGAAATAAAAACACTCAATTTATAATGTTGGAAAACAATTCCAAGAAAGATAAGAATCTATCTAAACACCTACGGGAACAAGTATACAATAGAGTTTAAGCGAAAGAATTAAAACGATGCGAAATTAACAGATCTAAGCTATTTTCTCGAAGAAATATAAATACCAAATAAATGAATATCCTAGTCCTTGGGGGAGTGGGCCCTTACTCTTCCTCCAATTAGGATTTAACAACTTATAATTCTCTCAAATAAGAATGGCTATTTTTTTGATAAAACATTCAAAATTACAAATGTACTGGATCTAAGTGCTTAGTCTATTTCTCTTCTCTACATTCTATTTCTATCTCCTTCTATATATTCTATTGCAGTACGATTTTATATACATTTACAATCATAGTTGTCTCAATGATTCCGATGAAATTGAATCATTCCCAAAATAGATCTTTGAGTCATATTGCGGTCATTCGGATAGTTGTAGGATAACTCTCCTGGATCTCGTGTTCGAAATCTTCATCCTTTCCTAATTAAAAGGGTCATAGATGCAAAATCTCCAGATGTGGTTTAAAATAGATAACTCTCATCAGTTCTAGAACTTCGGAGAAGTTCCAAAACCATAGGAAATTGTTAAGGATCAAAACCATGAGAGTTCCGAGCTATCCCCAGGAGTTCGGAACTAAGTCCAAAAATTCTAGAACTAAATACTGGAGTTCCGGAACTAAGTCCAAAAGTTCCGGAACTAGATGATGAATGTGTGATGGAGTTCTGGAACTAGCTTTAAAGTTCGAACTAAGCTATGTGGGAAAAATGTTGCTAAAAACATACCGAACACTTTCTTCTTCAATTCATCGATTGATTAGACTCGCTTTATTACAAAAGCAGAATTGAAACACACACTTGTCGAGAATTCTAGAGCTTTTAACATTAGAATCACAATCAATCACAAGACAAACAATTACATCCTAACTCATATCAGATCAACTAAAATTCACACAATGCAATCAAACATAATGAAAAGGAGAGTAAGATGAGATCATATATTATACATTAATCGGACATATTCTAGCCTCATCATTCTTCCCTCTTCTCTCTTTTATTCTTCCTATATATTGTAATGAAGGGGCATATTCAAAGGGTTGGTCATTGTTTCTCCTCTAGCCCCCCTCTCTTTTTTCCTTAGGGTAGAATGCGGAGTCTAATCCTCCTCCCATGGCTTTGTAATGGCATTTTCTTTCCTCTTTCCCACTGATGATGTACCATGTAACATTTTGGAGCAATAAAATATGTTTCATGATGCATCTATCCATCCTTGGCTTATTTTGTAGTCTTGTATTACCACTCATCATTCAGGGGCATACCGTGCATACTTCGATGTTGGTTGTAGGTTCCGGGAGACGTGTTTAATGTGTTTTGAAGTGGTGTTCTATGTGAAATCTATCTCTGGTTTTGGTGAATTATGTCCACCCTAACCTCTCCTCACCTCTCTCTAATTCAGCAATGGGTGTGATTCAACTACTTATTTTTCTAAAATATCACCACTTAGTGTAGGCTCTTTCACTCTCTCTCTCTCCCTACCCCCTTGGAATGGTTAGATTAGGATAGAATAGGTTCTACCTACACCTTTGGACTAGCTTGTGGCAGTAGATTTGGAAGCAAGAAATGGCTTTCTCCGGACGTCCATGTCAAGTTTTTCAAGTCCCACGGTTGAGAGATGGTCCCATGTTGTGAAATCACATCGAATGTCCCACTTCACACCCAGGCCATTTGGCAGTGCTGTGATTCTACACTAATAGGATCATAGTACTACGTGTGAGGAACTAATGAGATAATTACTATTAGATTTTGTGAGTCTAATAAAAATAATCAATTAATTGATATTTTGTGGATTATATCTATCCTTGGCCAATTTGATATTATCTAGATCTACATGTATTCTATCATGGTCAATTATTTTTCCCAGATATTAAAATTTTAAAATTCCAAATACACACCTCACTCTTTTGGCTTCGCAACATGTGTTTGTGCGGGATGTAGAAGACATGAGATATGTGATCCACATGGTCCTCCCTAGTCTTGTTTAAGATGAAGATGTCATTATAGTAGAAAATGATGGAGGAGTTTAGGAAGGAGCTGAGTATATTTCCTACTAATTATATAAATATTACTAGAACATTAATCAAAATTAAATACAAAAACACCCATTCACACAATTCTTGTCATGTCTTGAAAATTATCTTATATCTAGGTAAAAATATATGATAAGTTTACTTCTTGTCTATTTTGGTAAAGTTTTTCCTTCCGATAAATACTTGATGGGTCATTAATACTTGGGACTATAACATCATTCTTCAAAAATGATATGTGATATACATAGCTTATTGAAAAATGAGATTTAGGAACCAAATCTATGTAGCGCTTTATTACTGAAAAATATTTTTGAATAAAGACATTGTGAATACTTCTCCATACTAATTTAGTATCTTGTTGAGTTGATATTACTGCAATGATTTAAGACACAATTACACATAAAATTATATTCATACAAGTCATTTATTACAGTTGTAAAAGTAAGAAATTAATGTTTTAAAGAGCATCCATGTAAACAAAAAAAAAAATCCAAGAATTTTGAGAAGAGTATCTACCATTTGATTACTTGAGTGATTAAATAATAAAAAAGAAACAAACACCTACATTACTATATTGGACTATATGTTATATTATATATTATACTTGGTGTGTTAATCTGAAAAAATTCAAAATCCTTAGGCCATGATAATAATAGATGGAAAATATAGGTCTCCATTAATCCCCATCCATTTCTTACAACTTTCCCAAGGTGCTACGTGCATATTAACATTCTAGGAAGAAGATTTGTTTCCAAGTGTCTCATAGAAAATTCTAGAAAAAATAGAGAAAGAATTTTGGAGTTCATAAGTAGAAAAAAATTAATCAACTCAATTTCATAGTATTTTCCATTTTTAAAACCATAAATTTTTACAGTTCTAGTGGTGTTTAACGCCCACTTATATGACACACTAAAACCATGTCAACTCCATTAATTAATTTGAAAAAAAAAAATTATTAATTAAAGTGCGTTAAGATAACTTGCACCACCTAAATTACGGTCTTTCAAAATATAATTTCATTCGTGATCTAAAAATATACATTACCTTATAAATGTATTTATTTAATCAATTTGTACATATATATTTTAATTTCTGAAATCTTAAGACTTGATTAATTTTACCCAATTTTTTTAATCTAATTTATTTTGATTAAAATCATTTATTTACTAAGTATTAAAAACTAACCTCATCTTTAACTTACACCAAGTAAATTTTACTTTTAATTAATAAATTAAATTTCCCAAACCATTTGATCAACTCCTTAAAATAAATTTAATTAATTTCACTTAACAAAATTTCCAAGGACAACTTTACTTAAATTTTAAAATAATTAATTAATAAATTCTAAAATAACTCTATCAAGCCTTAAATTTAATTTAATTAAATTCACCCGATTACATTCTTAAGACCCTTTTAATTTATTTCCGAGCCATATTAAATATTCTCCCAACAATAATTCCTACACAACTCTTTTAATTTAATTATTTAAAACAACATCCACACCCATAACCTTTTCATCACCATTATTTAATTTTTTAAATCCACCCATCCACATCTTTTAAAACAAGGGTCGTTGTTGCAAAGATTACTGCGTAAAAGCATAAAAGTAAATTGTTTATATGCAAAGCAAGAAATTGGTAAGGAACTCAGAACTGAAATAGATTTCATGAATGCCTACTTTGTTATTTTTGGGATTGTGCTTGTGTTCTATTCATCCAAAATTCGTAATTCAACCAAGAAATATAATTTCAATATTAATTTTTGTGAGGTTCCTCTTGGTTGGTATATCCTCATTTGTTAATAATAAATGCAGTCGTCGTGCATTGTATCTCCTAGTAACAGGAATTATTGTAGTGTTTGTCATGTTGGAAAATGAGTTTTTGTTTGTTATGAACCTCTATTAAATACTATAGTAATACTGAAATTCAATAGCCAGGCCTGAAAGTTTGGATTTTTATATAGAAACTCAGTCTAGAACTTCTGTAAAATGGAATCTTGTAGCCACTACAAATAGAACTCGAAGTTTTAGCTGGTGGAAAATCAGAGCAAAGTCTTTCCTTCTAAGAAATGAGAATACAAGTAGGACTATAATATTACTGAAAGAACATGAATTCATAAAAGAGGAAGATACTTTCTTGAAAGACAATGCCTTCGCACAAGTCAGTCATGAGATGTGCACAAGATATTCTTTATGGAAAAGCATGTCTTGCTCTTGTACCTAAAGAGTATTGTTCACATTTCCCACTAGAAATCTTTGGCATCTTAATAAACATTTAAAACTATTCTCAATGGAACCCACTGTTTATCATGTGCATTTATGCACAAGCTGAAAACCTCTTGTATCTATTGCAAACTTGTTAAAATATCTGAAACTACAATTTTCCAAAAATTGGAATGTTGAGGTTACAGTTGCTCAGACAATGCCTCTGCAGAAGCCTTGTATAAAAAATAGGACAATGTTACCTAATTACAATGTGACAATCCAAACAAAGATGGTAATTAGTAAGTTTAAATTACAGAAAGATGCCTGAACTATACTAGCAAGATAAAGACCTCTCAAATCCTTCAAATCCCATCATCCTTTCTTCAAATCTTTGATGTAAATGGCCTTTTAGTTGTTCTGAGTTCTCACCGTAGCTACTTTGGATGAATGTTTTGCCTATTTGTTTTATGTGTGCCGTAAGGATAGGTTAGGCATGCAGTTACTGAAGTCCTCTGTATTGTGTTGGCCTATGGGATAAGTCGTAATAGATTTCAGAGGCTTAAACATCTATAGATTGCTGAAACATCTATAGATTGCATAGCTCACCCTGCAGGAGGGTGCATACAAAAATAACATCTCCCTAAGGCATTACAGCTAGGAAATCCTCTCTTGGACCTACAGATAAGTGTCACAAATATGCCCAGGTGAGACTGTTTATGCACTATTCTACTAATAAAAAGACAAAACACGAAGTTTCTAAAACAGGGGACTGTAATACAATGAAATATACAAATAACATTAAATAAAGGCCATACTTAGTGTTTTTAGCGATTTTGATAAGGGAGAAGCTCATGAAGCCAAAAAAACCATTATCAAATACTGTAAAAAAAAACCTAAAATAATAGCTGAAGGCGAAAACTTGAGAGAGTAGCTTTACAGACAAATATAGCCCGCTCTATTTATCATCTCTGCGAATGATGAAAGGGACTGTCTTAGTTATTTATGTAGCTTATCTTCATCTTGCTTCAGAGATGCAAGCCTGCATAATCTCCTGTTGTGGAAGGGTGGAAGCAGAAACTTCAAAATCATATCAAGCCGATTGAAGTACCTATTCCTCCGGTTTCGTTTCAATGCAAGCAACAACACTATACTAGAAAAACCAATTAAATGGGACATTCCCAATCCAATCTCATACCATGGTATTTTCTCTTCACTGCGGTGTTCTTCATCATTTGTAGATTCAGGAGGAGGAGGATGACGATGAGAAAATTGTGGCCAAGAGCAGTTCTTTAGAAGTGGACATCCCCATAAATTTGGATTTTCGGAATATGATGATTCATTGAATGTTATCATCTGTCCGCCTTGTGGTATGCCACCAGAAAGATTGTTCATAGACAAATTTAAAGATGCCACATAGCTTAAAGATTGAAGCTGCCAAGGAATAATTCCTGAAAACCTGTTTTTAGAGAGATCCAATGACTCTAGCTGATTCATTTTTCCCAAACTAATTGGAATAGTCCCATTCAGATTGTTCATTGATAAATTGAGAAACCTCAGACCCTTCAATTTTCTGAAATCAGAAGGAACGTCTCCGCTCAGTTTATTGTTGGAGAGATCTATCCCGCTCAGTTTATTGTTGCAGAGATCTATGAGTCTCATGGTGGAAATAATATATGGGTAGTGCTGGTTTATGCCTTTGATAATCATATCTAATTCATCATAATACAAACCAAAATAGTCAACTGGATAGGACACGGAATCATAATTTTCATTGACCATTATGCCATTTTCTGTTGTTATGGTCATTGCTTGTAAAGATACAATCCTGTTTGGTATAAAACCTGACAAATTGTTGGAGGAAAGGTCTAAGATCTTGAGCTTCTTTAGTTCTCCGATGCCTGATGAAACTATTATCTGCTAAATTCAGTATCAGAAGTGCAGAATTGGCCAAGCATTGGGGAATGATTCCATCCAATTTGTTGTCTGCCAGATTTAACTTCACAAGACTGGTCAAACTGCACAAGCTTGCAGAAATATTACAAATTTGTGAATTGCTATTGAGCATGAGAACTACAAGATTATCAGACAATACAGATGGCAGGACTCCAGTCAATGCATTCCTGGACAGATCCAAGAGACCCATCAGATGGCTTGATTTGTTTAGATAAATTGGTCCTGTCAGATGATTTTGAGAGAGATTTAGGTAGTTCAGATTGTAGAACTGGATTGTCTCCCAACTACAATGGAAAGAAACTGACAATCTGAAACAAACTCTAGAATATGAAATGAGTGTTTCATTTCTACCACAAAAAACTATGCCAACGAGTCTGGCAGTCTAAAACAAACTTTAGAATATGCAATAACTGATTCGTTTCCACTAAAAGAAACCATGGCACATGCCATAGTCTTCTGATTTTCACTAAATAGAAGTGCGTCCAACTCAACCTTCCTGCTAGAACGAACCTCGGGTCGAGTAAAATACTTCCATTTTCAACTGATGCGTACTGTAAAATATGTCAAACTCTTCCGTTTTCATTAAAACCGCCCGAAAATCTCTAATTCTACTGTTTTCCACTTTAATGTATAGGGCGTGTCAAATTCATCCGCTTTTCAATGGCATTAAACCTAGATCGTGTCATTTTTTTCATCATAGTTCTGGAGTTCAGGTTTTTTGCAATTTCAAGTTTTATTAGCCATTTTATAATGCATATTTAGATCTTTCAGTATCTACAGTAATAATTGGATCTTCGATAGACAACACCATACATGGGCAGATAGATTCAGGAGACCGTAAAGGAATAGGTATATACTTACCGCAATCAGGTCCCCATTGTGAAGGCCTTCATAACTCCAATTATCTTATCCGAAATGTCGACCATGAGAAGCGGATTTATTCAGTTCTGCAGCAATGTGAAGCCCTGAACAATCCTTTTGTCACTGATCTGTAGAAAATGTCCTGAGTAAGAAAACACCTCAATTGAATGGATCAACTTGGGTTAATCAGCTCAACCGCGCACCTGTCTCGACCACATGCACGGCCCTCCACCCGGCAACAGGAAGAAATGAACGTGGCTATTTTTGACAGGTACTAAAAAATTTAACAAAAGAGGTGCTATCTGCAGAAAATGGCCGCTGCGACGACCAGTAGGGAAAGAATTACAGAAAATACCTTAGCTACATGTCAAAATAAAAGAGGCAAAGAAAACTTTATTAAACCAGGTCATATCTGCGGTAGATGGTGGAGGGAAATCGGGCAATGAGGGAACAGGAATCAACCAATCATCGACGAGGGAATTCGGAAATTTACCTTCCGCTAGCAATAGTTAAGTAAATTTTTACCAAAACATTAGGATATGAATATTGAACTGCACACCAAAACAAACTAATAGCAACATGCGAAAACATTAGTATCCTGTGCGGCGAGTACTAATAAAGATGAAAATCTTAGTTTAAAATAAATAATATTTTACCATGATTTATTACCACTCCCGTACACAACCATTTAACATTTATTTAATTTAACATTTATTTTTCTAATGTTTGCCACAAAAATTTCTAAGTTGGGGT